>OU893348.1:0-1283750 GCA_918026875.4 Diatraea saccharalis | reverse complement strand
AAGCGTGCGTTAGGTTTTTCGAATTGAAATTCTATATAACTCTCAATAAATCGTGATGAATCAAAATTAAAGTAAATTTGGTTATGCGATAGGCCTACGATTCTGTAAAAAAACCAGACCCGAATTCGAATTCACTCATGTGTCTGAATTGACGTCATTTGGTGTTACAATTCTATTGAGTTGTTGAGATTCCATTTTTTGTATAAAAATAAAAAACAAGATTGATTGATTCATGGGTGTATATCTAAATCTAATCCTATGTCATTTCGAAACTCATTTCACTTATGGCCCAAAAGTTATTAACAATTCCATGCCACGAAACGATTTTTACAGAATCGCAGGGCTGCACATAAAGCATGACAAACTCGAGAGCATTTTATCTACTATTTTCATGCCGAGAGTGAGATAGCGTATAGGTACACTCGAGAAAAGAGACATTTGGATTTAGACAAACAATTTCCTTGAGTTTATAACGCTACGCGTGCCAATTATATTTTCTCGATAAAGTTTGCGATCGCAAATTAACCGAATTCGATCGCTAAATCGTAGCGATATTATATTAATAAACAATAATTTAATGATTATTGCAAGTCTCTACAATTAAGTATATCGTAATTTTTTTGGAGTGAACTGCGTTTAACTGTCAAATTTGCGATATTAATTATTTTCCTGGCGATCGAATTTGACAACTTGGCATATGAACTTTGCGATCGCTACCAATATCGAGACTGTACGCCCTGGAATTGAACAATGGACTTCAGGGATTGTGACAGATTATAACCACCCACCTAGCAACGGTTGTAGTCGAAATAGTTTCCGTTATACTACGTGCGTAATGTTGGCTTATTGTTACCTTGACTTTTTGTCTCACGTCACAATGTTTTTAGTTCTTACGGTGGCACGTTCACTGGATCTCGTGACAATATGCTGACTTATTACAACATACACGAACTTGGTGATAGAAATAATAAATCACGGCAAAATAATCCTAACTCTCTATGTTGATTGTTTATTGAAGATCAATAGCAACTGCTTTCATGAATAACAGTTATAAAGTGGATATATGAGTTCAGCATAAAACTTTGCATAATACAGTGTTTTTGTTTTGTTTTGTATCTGGTCGTCACTCACCTCGTCCTGCCATAAAAACGAAAACTTAGGGACTCAAGGTTGAAATAAAAGATTTAGTGTGTAGCAATAAAACACGAAATATGTAGAGGCGTATCGGGCGCAAATAATAAACTCTGCTACCAAATCGAGTGGCTTGAGTTATAGCGAAACTTGCTCGTGGCTGCGAGGTGTATCTTTGTGTACATAGCCTAAATATTCTAGAAATGCTTCGCATGAGAGACACATAAATAAACATTACGGTTACACACCCAAAGGAGTCGAGTAGTTTCGGTGAAAATTCAGTAGATACGGTTTACCACCAATGAAATGGTGTTCTTGTTTTTACAATTTACATTGCGTAGTAAGGTATTTATATAATCAAGAGTAACCATCGTACTCAAATTGATATTAAACTTTATATTTTAATTAGATAATCGCGGAAATTTAATACTTAAACACAAAATTGACTGCTAGTTAATGCTACAAATAAAAATAATCGTCAATATATTTAATCAATTAAGCATTCACAATGCTTTACTAAAAAATAATCATAATGAAAAAGTCCACTATCCAAATCCACCCTGGCACTCTGAGATGGGATCCGAACTCGAACCTTTCCCAATCCGAGGGAATGCTCAGCTGTCGGAAATAAGCGTTTGATTTGGTATTACCAAAGATAATGCAAATGATATGAACAAATAAAATATATGTGAATTCTATCTTTTTTAGTTTTCATTTATAGCGCTATGTTTATGAAAGAAATAAAATATGTATATAATTTATTTGCTTTTGTCTATTGAAATATTGTTACTTAAATTAATTGAGTTTTGAACTGTCAATACTTAAAAGTTCATTTCTCATTGAGATGTTTGTATAAATATAAATAGGGATGGCGACTGGGTAAAAAAAGAAATTCTATTTAGTCTGTTAGTCAGATAATAGAAAAATTTAAATTCATTTATTCGGTGCATACACATAGGACACTTAAATAAAATAATTTATCACATAACTACATATTATAATAAATATTAGATAAAATGTACAGTCACATACAATAGGAAATTCAACATTTATATAATATTGTGTCCCACGACTGCACCAAATAGGTATCTATCTCGGCATTTATCGGTCTATTTACTTTACAGAAACAGACTGACGCCGATTTTCAGCTAGACCTTAACGTAACACACGGACGCAGGGATACAAGATATATATACGTAGATATTATGAAGTAAAATGGTATATGAATATTAGATAAATAAAACAGATATAGAGGATTCATCAGTTAGGGCCTAAACTTTAGGTAATAGCTAACACACTACCAAAGATGGTGCCACATGTCGATGTCGTATCAAGCGTCGGCCGACGCGACAAAAATATTAGATAAGTATTTTTTTTTACTTCAGTTTAACAAGAAAAAGCTTAGAAAGCAGATGTTAAAGTTGAGGGGCGCTCGTTACGTCACAGTTTTGTAGAAAATGTATTAAAGCGTGACGTCATGTGATATTTTAACTCAATATATCGGCGTAATTTAATGATTAGGAAATAATAAAAAATACGTGCTTAACATTTTTCATCAATCTACCCGACGGACAAACAAATAAAATTTAGTCGTCATCTCTATTACCACTTCTAGAAGAATAAATCTTAGCACGCATGAAGGGTACATTTGGTACCATAAATAATAAGTGAGAGAACGGAGGCGCCGCGGATCCGTACAAAAAGCAACAAACATTTCTGTTAAATAAAGAAAACAGGGGCGTACGTATGTTAACATCTGTCGGCCGCGCGGTACAGTCGCTGATAACACCACAACCTACGGATATTTTCGTATCCGAGTATCCGTACGAAAATATCCGCGAGACACGAGGTAGGGGATTAATTCTGGTGTTTTGTAAATTTCGTTACTGTAAACAAAGCTGAGGTTCGCCTGCGGGCTGTGTTCTTTTGCAGCCACATTTTCTATGAAAAACTGTCGGTGGATTTCCTTTTATTTTCATGCGAATAAACGGGAGTTGTGTAAATTTTAAAAACATACTCTAAATCACTCTTAAAAGTTGATGTTTAATTCCTTTTAAATTTATACAGTTGGTTAATTTTAATAAAAATACATTTATGTGAATGATGATTTGTGTTTTTGTTCTATCATTATGATTAAATTTCACTTAATTAATAATATATTTATTTGAATGAAACAATTTTAAACGGTGTCAGCGCTTTGTATTTGTTTCCATGATGTTTCGGTCCCTTTACATCTTCCGTGTTCACTTAAGACTAAGATGTCGATTGTATTTTTTACCCGACTGCGCGATGCAAAGGAGGGTAATGTGTTTATTAACAGTCTATGTATGTATGTTTGTGTCTATGTGGCGTTTTAGAGACTAAATGCGTAGGCCGATTTTGATGATTCTTACGTCAATCGATTCGTCTTAACCTTGCGAGTGTCACTAAGGACATGACAGTAATCAAAATTCACCACAGCGACAACCAGACGCCATATTGTCAAAATGAGAAAATAAAATCGATGAACAATATCAAGTGGGGTGTCGTTGAATAGGTATTTTAAAATCATCTTTAGGTTCCTTTTATCATTTTTCATTTTAAATAATAGTTTAGGATATATAACGATTTAAAGTTGTTATTAAACAATAAAGCATATGTAGCTTTGGGCCGAGTTAAGTCTCTAGAGCTAATCATCAGTAGTTTAGAACACCGCAAGTTACTTAATAATGAAATGACTAGATTGCGAAATTTACCATCTTATAATGAAGTCAACGAATCGTAACTAAAAAGTATAAAATAAAAATAAATAATTTAAAGAAAAACATTAAACCCTTTCAATTTTACCAATCAAATCTTCCCAAGGTGCCCCGATTGTGAGTCCTTCTGTTCTGTATTACTTTACAGAATTCTAAACTACTGTGCTTGTTTCTTTCTTTTTAGTTGTACTTATAAGAAAATTATTTCATGTATTTTTTAAAATTCGTTTTGTTTATTCACATTCCATTTTTTTTTTCTTTCTTTTAATCATTTAAATGATCATTACTATAAACGAGTAAGTGTGCATTTATAAACAAATAAATAACTATATGTATATTCCAGAACTTAATAAGTAGAAAAGAAACTTAACGCGACTGTAAGACAAAAGTTAGCTTCCTAATTACACTACAAACTTTATCGAACACCGTTTCAAATTAATATTCTGAGTCTTAATTCAGTGTCGCTACAGTTCAATATTGATTGACATTCAATTTAATTCATGTTTATACAGCAGTAACACAAATCAAAAGGTAATAAACATCATTCCAAACATTCTATTTCGGATATGTTTCTCCAATAAACGGTTTTTAAGAGATACGAAAACAGGTATTTTGTTTGGAATAGTATTTAGTAGTTTATCAATAAAAGTTGACTATCGATTGCAGATACTAGGTGAATTTCATACTAGGTGCATCGATTCCTGGTTTTACATTATTTACAAACAAATAGGGCCTAAATACGTTTGTACAATACTTCGAGTACCTATTACTCTAGGTTCTAGTCTTGCGCCCATCTATGAAATCTTACTCCATTGTGTTAAAGTAAAAAGTTGTAAATTAAATGACGTCTAATATTTTAGTGTTGAGTCGGAAATCGGGAATTTTGTAAAAAAAAAAACTAGGTGAATCTATTATTACAAACATATGTCATCTACTATTATAAGATACTTGATACGTGGAAATGTTCTAGTATGACTAACCTCAATTGCAGATGATTTGGTGTATTTTAAAAACACACCTGTTTAATATTTCGTCTTCGATGATTACCCTTAAAGCATATACTGAATTAAGTTCGCAATAATTTAATTTTGTAACACATTACTGCTACATATATGGATAGATAAGAAATTAGCGAGAATTCCATTCGAACTATGACACAGTACAGCCTACGTACTCAGAATTAGTGCACGAGGCAAACTTCTTAAATTCTAACAAAGTGCTGTCGCCTAAAAAGGCACACTGTTTTCAACCGCTGTAGTACCAAAATACTAACTTGCATCCATCTCAATAACAGTCCCACACTGATAGATCCTTAAGGATAGAATAATATAATTTGAAGCTGTATATAGCTGTATTTCACAGTGAGTTTTGTTAACCGACAGTGCCTTACTTCGATATACGAGGGTCAAACTGAAAGTTCTTAGAAAATCAAAAACTGATTACATTAGCCAGTTATTAGTTTTATTATATCTTTTCAAAATATTGTCCATTCACGTCAATACACCGCTGCATGCGATGGAACCACTGGGAAAAGCACTTTGCCCACTCGTCCTTAGGGGTCTCTTCAATGGCATCGCGATACGCAGCCACCGCTTCTTCAGCATTCATAAACCGCTTTCCTTTAAGTTTTTCTTTAATTTTTGGAAATAAATAAAAATCACAAGGAGCGAGGTCGGGGCTATACGGCGGGTGACCCAGTAATTCAACGTTTGATGTCGCCAAATAGTCGATCGTTCGCTTGGCGGTGTGCGACGAGGCGTTGTCGTGGTGAAGGAGGATCCTACTGCGAGGTCGTTTCTCTCGAACTTTTTCCAAGACAAGTGGCAAACAATTGGTAGTGTACCATTCTGCAGAAACTGTTTTTTGATCCTCTAACACAATTGTTGCAAAATGACCTATCCTTCCAAAGAACGAGGCCACCATTTTTTTTTCCCGCACTTCGATCTCTCTTCACTTTAGTTGGCAACTCCTCGAAAGGAAACACCCACTGAGCAGATTGTCTTTTGGTTTTAGGATCATAACAGTAAATCCAGCTTTCGTCACCTGTTAGTATGTCGAACACAGCATTTGAGTCACCTCCGTTAAATCTTTCAATCATTTTACGACACCAATCCACACGATGGAGTTTTTGAGCCTCAGTCAAATTATGAGGTATCCACCGGGCGCAAAGCTTCCTGACCGCTAAATGTTCGTGGAGGATTTTGTGCACTTGACTCATACCGATGCCTAAGCTTGTCCGAATCTGTTGATAGGTCACTCTTTTGTCAGTCTCTATCATACGCTGCACAACACAGATGTTATCTTCAGTCGTCGCCGTAGAAGGCCGTCCCTCACGTAAATCATCAGTGAGATTAGTGCGACCACGTTTAAACTCATTAAACCAGTTGTAAACAGTCGCACGAGATGGGGCTTCATCGTGAAAGGCCAATCGTAGTCTATCATAACTTTCTTGTTGACTTAAATGACATCGAAAGTCATAAAAAATCATTGCACGAAAATTTTCTCGTGTTAAATTCATGATGACGTGACACAGACAATTTTCAATTTGCCGCCAAATCGTAAAACAAATGACAAATGAATGAAATATATACTCAGTAATATTGGCAAAGAGTTATATTTTCAAATTTTAGAATTATTTTTTTATTATATTGTTTATAAGTGGCCAGTTCTAAGAACTTTCAGTTTGACCCTCGTATATGAGTTTTCGTTATATGAAAGGTATTTGCGGGTGTATCGGTTTCTTTAGAAATTTGGAAACTCTGCTTTTTGTCTAGAGCAATGTTAAAGTTAGATCTTTAACTACGTAATTTTTGCAAATGACTGAATTTCAAAAATGTACATTAGTGTATAATTTATCGAACGATATCCATTTAAAAAGGATCAATTGAAATATTATTTGAAAAACAATATAATAAATAGTAAGTTACAATTATAATTATTACAGTACAAAAAAACACTAATTGGCGATAGTAAAATTGAAGTCCCCTTCTGTTAAAACATTCTCAAACGATTCTAATTTTACCCGAAAACACTTTATTTAGTTTTCCAGCGGAGACAAATTTCGTAGTAAATTTCTGTTACAGACAAGGGGACTAAATATAAACATGTCGAGCGGCATGTCTCAAAAATTGAGTCATTTTTAAAAGTCCCCTCCAAACGTTTAGTCGAATATAGTTCGTCGTTTCGCATTTAGTCGAGATTTATTATTGACTACTGCTTTTATTCAAATCGACGTTGATACGACACGTATTAGAACTGGAAGATGTTAGTTTTATTTTTAGTGCCATCCCTTTTTATGGCCACCATTTTGAAAAGCAGTAGATAGTGCCATGGTACTTACATATGCTAGTGTTAACAACTGTGAAAGTTACAAAACAATTAAGCTTTAGTTTAATTTTTTTTACCCAAATGGGTTGACGGTAGAAAAAAAGTAAAGACGAACCTCAGTGGTTTATTACAATGTTGTAAGAATTAAAAATGTAAACTTTATGTGGATATTAGATAAATTAGTATGTTAGCATATGAGTAGCTCGGTGGCGTAGTGGATAAGCGCCGCGGCCCGCGATCGTAGTCGTTAAGCAACTTTCGCAAGGGTCGGTTACGGGATGGGTGACCTAAAAATTATTATCTCGAACTACTCCGTGCTTCGGAAGGCACGTTAAGCCGTTGGTCCCGGCTGTATTTGCAGTCGTTTATACCCTCCAATCCGCATTGGGCCAGCGTGGAGGGTCATGGCCCATCCTCCTTAACCATCCATAAGGAAGGCCTGAGCTCCTGCAGTGGGGACGTAAAAGGGCTGGTGATGTGTAGTATGTTACCGAGTGTACCTTTAATTAACGTAGGTCCATAGTGGGGGGAGCCCCGGGTGTTTTAAAATAGCAAGTAGAGACAATCCTGATTTCTCGACATCTAAAAACCGTTACCAAGTTGATATATGCGCAGTTGCAATCATCGATAATGTCATCTTGCTAACCGAACCCCTCGGTCTCCACTACTTTCATTATTTCGAAAAATATTGAACAAAACAAAATGACATCGCCCAATTTTATTTCAACAAATTTTATTAGAGAACCATTATCATCGTTATTTACTTGCATTTATCCCAATTTATTCACTTGATATTGTCGTAATATCCTTATACACTTCTCGATCGTTTTTTTTTTGGTTAAGTTTTACAATAGTTCATCGATATGATCTACACAGCTTTATAATGGTTAAACCAACACCGTTAACCACAAGTTACTGAGAGTAGTTGAAAAGAATACAAAAAAAATTACACGAACAAAACTGTTACATCTGTTACTTTACGATGATATAAGATTGCGATTTATTTCACTGATGCTTTGACTATTTTTTTTTTAATGATGGTTTGCTTAAATTAAATATGTCGATGTCATGTAAACAATTATTAGATTCACACGTTACTTTTCACAGAGTTCATTATCATATTGGTCTTGTTCTCTTTCATCATCATCAGGCCTTCCTTATGGATGGCTAATGAGGATGGGCCATGACCCTCCACGCTGGCCCAATGCGGATTGGAGGGTATTAACGACTGCTAATGCAGCCGGTACCAACGGCTCAACGTGCCTTCCGAAGTACGGAGTAGCTCGAGATAATAATTTTTGGTCACCCATCTTGTGACCGATTGTAGCGAAAATTGCTTAACAACAATGATCGCGGGCCACGGCGCTTATCCACTACGTCACTGAGCTACTGTTCTTTTTACTTAACCGCAAATATTTATGCTCAGAACCCTTTTTGTAACCTGTCTAATCATATCTTCTTGTCACCTATCCATACATTGTACTGTGACTAGAGTTTAAATATAACTTTTTCTAATGTCACTCTTGAATTTGTTCAATTTTGTTTTTTTTCTGGTTTATGAAACCTAGCCAGATCTTTTTATCGCCTCCAAAATCTCCTGCAAACCAAACGTGAAAATGGTTGATACCCTTTCCTAAATTCAGATTATAAATATATATGCAATAATTGCTCTTTTAAAGGTAATATTAGATTCAGATCAGAGTTACGTAAATAAAAGTGTATGTAGACAGATTTTTCATAATCGTGTCTGTTTGCCAAAAATTTAGGAAGCTGGGAGATTTTAAAGTAAATATTATACAAACAAGGAAGAGAGCGGATGAAAGCAGATTCGCAGGGATTCGAGATGATTTTATCCGCGCGAAGGTTTTATGCAAATAATAGCGTGCACTTTTGTGATCATCTATAAAATATTCATTTCACGCTTGGTAGAAGAAAAATTATGGTTTCTTTGCAACATTCTCTTGGATAAATACAAAAATTCAAACTTACAAGTAATGTTGGTAAACCGTTTTACTACATCAAAAAATACAAAAAGAAACAAATTAAGTCTCATTTATAATCCAAATACAATTGAATAAACACTAATTTCTTCAGAAGTGGACGATTGAAGTATATGTGACTAAAAATTTATGTTTTTGAGTTCATCCGTGCTTCGGACCCAACTGTATTATTGCCACTCGTTTATTTCACCCAATGATCCGCATTGGGTTGACTGTTCTGAGCTGTTCTCCCAACATGTAAATACATTATTTTCTCAACATATAAATATGTACATAACGGGAAAGGAAACTTAGATATTAACGGACTTCAAAAAATAGGAGGTATTCGGTTCAGCTTAAAAACATATTTATATGTCTGTTCCACAACATCTTTGTCAATAAACTTCGAAGATTCTATTTTGATAATAAATAAGTTGGTTATTTTATATTAAAAAGTATAAAGCTTCTATCACAAATTTCTGAAATAAAACATTGTAAAGTGATAATAAACTACATACAATTTATTAATACATAAACATAATCTTTATCATTATATTTGAAAATATTCTTAAGCACTTTTCAGTGCTTTAAATTCTCCGAGATGGGACTCGAACCCACGACCTTACGCAATGCCGACGACTGCTCTAATCACTGAACTACCCAGTACTTGTTATTTTTTCGCTACTACAGAACATACTTTCATCAAGATTTTTAAGCATATTTAATTAAGAATATAATTATTATCATTTCATAGCAGTATTGTAAAAGAAAAATAAAGTAAATTTAGTAGTTGAATAATTTTTATTACAAGAAAAAAACATTTCGTCATATATTCACGTTTAAAAAATAAAAGAAAACTCACAAAGAAATCATCGTGAAAATCAACGCTAGCTCTATTTACATAATATGAATACTTCAGCTGATAGAATGAACGATTAAGGGAATTTTATCATTCAGAGACATCCAAAAGGGGCAGTTAATTTTTAGTGACATAAATTAGGAGGGAACGAGAGAGGAGGGCCGCCGGCCCATCCAAGAAAAAATAACAAACATATCCTCGAAAGTAAGAAAACAAACAACGCATGTTAACATCTGTTGGGACTCGTGCCGTACAGTCGAGCGCGAAACGTTTACGTTCTATTTATATCAGGTTAGATACGAGTACCAATATCTAGATGTATATATCTATTAAATCGTACAATATATTGACGCATAATACTATCTTCGCAAAAAGTAATACATGTATTATTTCGCAATATAAATAATGATTTAATGAAAAATTTTTATTGTCAATTATAAGGGTTTTCTTACAATAAAATAAAATAGTAACTTTGCAAAGTAATGTAAAGATTGGCATTTGGCAATTCCCAGATATTTTAAAGAACAAATCAAGACTTTTAGAAATGTGCAAACATTTACCACGTGAGTTGTAATCGTTAAAAGCGAAGTAACTAAGACGCTTCGTTTAAAACAATTTTATTTAGCTATTACAGAAAGTATTTATGATAAAAGTATATATACTTACAAACAAATTACACACTACTTGTATGTTTTCATACGTACTACTCATTAAATAAAACAATTTATCGTGTTATCATGTGTAATTAAAAAAAAAAATACATTTACAGACGTTTCAGATTATTACATTTATTCTAATTATTGAAAACGAACCCAGTAAAGGTTCCGAAGAGCCTATAAATATGATATTTTTTTAAGAAATACCCGTCATATTATTCATTAAATTACTTAAAAACTTATCATTTAACTAATTTGCTCTCAAACTAAATCTAAATTATTTTAAATTGGATCTTTAAGTTTTATGCCCAACTGTATAAATGCCTGAAATTCAATACGTCAGTGTTGATTGCAGTTAATTATAAATTCGCCCCTCTCTTTCTTACTGTCTGTTCTAATTTGGAACGCTCCTTGTGCTTTCACAATGCACTCTAACTTTTAATACTTATCACTTAAGATTCATATTGCCATATCTGTTAGCAAATATTACAAGTTCTTTAATATGAACTCTTCCTAAATCAAATTGAAATCAATGTTTAACTGCATCTCTTTCTTTGAGGGTATTACTTCCGTCGATGAAAAGGTCCGCTCAGTCCTTTCCAACGTTTGAAATGGTCTTTTTTAGCTTTAAAAGCTATTCGAAATCCATTCGGATAATCGTTTGATTAGTTCTGTATGGGTTACATTTAAAGTTGGTTGAATATATAAAGAATAATGGAACTGTAGTCTACAGGAAATAAATTGCTTATTGATGTATTCTTGTTACTTCTGTTACTTTGACAACACGATCATTGTGCTTCATATCAATTATAACTATCTTCCAGATATGAAGGAGGAAACGAAATCTAACAATAGATCTACATGACATTGCTTTTTATCGAAATTTCGAACATAAAGTTATAAAAGCTAAGAGAACATTCATTGAAAATGAAGTGGTATCATTAAAAATGTCACACGTTACTTCAAATAGGGATGTTATGGTAAATAGTACATATATTATATTGTATATTATTATATCTAAAAATATCCAAGTAGCAGTGTTATAATATATTTTTATGAGTTGTACAAAAACTCTTGAGTGACCATAGCGTGTTTCGTCTTTATATTTTATCAATGACTGTGTTAATATTTCTTAAGAGAGAAAACTACTGTAGAGATAAAATATAGTTGCAGCCAAAAAGTTGACTAAAAAGATTTAATATTTGGTCTTAATCTTTCTTTTGTTGATTTATTGTATTATTATTAAAAGTTATTGTGTTCACACTTTTAATTCACATAAAGATAAAAGTTAAATATCAAAGCTTTTGAGTACCACAGGGTTAAATATTAGAGCCACATTTATTTCTGTACAATAATAGGCTTAATATTATTTTTATTTTGAAAAGTACAATATAAAAACCGTTGACACTAATTATTCTTGGAAGAAAATATAGTCGAATGACGCTGGTTTCACGTTTCATGTAATACTATTGATGAGGCTATAAGTTCGTTTCCTATTTGCAAACAGTAAATATATGTTAAAGCACAATGTTTATAAGGTACTAGTGATTTTTTTATCACATATGTTATTAACAATATTAGTGAAATAAAATTTGCAACCAATCCAGTTGTTTCAGTTTATCTAATACTTAAAAGAGGATAAGGATAGAACATTGACTATTTCAATTTTCAAGTCTGTATAAGTATGAACACATGAGATCAAATCACATCTTTATAAGTATGAATAATTAATAACAACCAGGAGTTTATGTAATCTTAACATTAAATACCATTTTAAATCTAAGTATTTTTCATTAAACTGTATCTTTGTACCGTCATCTAGTAGAATTTTATTTTATTTTACAATATTTAACCTGTAGTGGATATGACCAAAGCCAGTTGTTTATTATTATAGCTATTTTTCAGTGGTACGCAAAAACAGTTCGCGGTATTAAGTGACAATGCTAGTTAATCACTAGTGCGGTCACAATATTTGGAGGTGCGGTACACCGCGTTGTTTTGTGGGTCATTTAGTTAAATTCCATTGTAGTGAAAACTGTTTCAGTTTTGTTAACAGAATAGGGCAAAGATACGTTTTTTTTGTTACTATATATGGAAGACACTTGCTGCTTTCCTTTTAAAATTGTAGCATATCACTTACCTAAGCAAGTGAAAGAATTTTCAGAGCAAACTAACAAATAATTGAAACTTTCCTGTTTTAATAAAATATATATATTAATCAATCTACCTTCATGCCAAGTTTCAGCCCGATCCGTCGAGTGGTTTGGGCTGTGCGTTGATAAATCACTATATCAGTCAATCTCCTTTGAGTTATATACCTATATTTAGATGGTATGGAATCCTTCGTGCACGAGACCGAGTCGCACTTGGTCAGTTATTGTTTTTTTTTTACATGCTTTTAATACTAATAATATTTATTTTCCAAGACTACATTAATAATGTATGTAATATAAAATATTCGACAGTCCCAACCCTAGGCTAGATCTGACCTGTAGGACACAGTAAAATGTTTGTTTTGGAACTGGATCATAAATAATAGATTTATACTGTTGAGCGGTCAACAGAGTTGCACAAACGTCCATTGTGGTTTAATGACGTCTTTAAGCGCTAATGAATATCAAATTTGTCTGCATAGACTGAAACAACCAACTGAAAACTATTTTAAAACCTTATGTTTTATTTTATTGAAGTTCTATGCTGTGACAACTACGTGCTAGACGTAGAGTTCTAGTCTGCTTTTATTACAAAAGTTCTTTTGATATATACATAAGTAATTTAACGGCTAGCTACTGAAATGTCAAATTACATAAATTATACAGTTATAAGTACAAAAAAAAATAAGAAAAACGACGCTACAATAATGGTATATTCACCTACCGCTTCATCTACCATTTTTGGCGTTGTTTTTCTTATTTCGCTGTCATCACGCTGTATTAGATTCCATTATGCTGTTTTTGCATGCTATTAAAAAATGGCGATACACGAGGATACCTAAGATTGTATAAGAAACAATTATCACTATTAATGTCAAACGATAACTATGAAATTAGAGAATAACTAATAAAAATAAACTTTTAGTGCAACGAAAACATTTAACAGCAATATGCTATTCTGTTTAAGTCGCTACCATTAGTTTATACGCCAAATTAAACACCTATTATCCTCATATACGTTACCCTCAAAACGTATCTCTTTCAGATTTATTCACGTTTTAATTGCTTCTTCACACAAGATTTCAGGCGCGAGATCGCAGCTGAATGCGAAAATCTCTTCCATCCCTCTCCTGTCTAAATACCGCACGACCTGCAACCCTTACGGGGGTGCTCTGTCCTTTTCTCGCGGATACTTGGCTAACATAGCAATATCCCTTATGTAAGTCAGTGCTTCCAGCGGAGACATGGTGGACGGACGCGCTCTGTGTTGCATCCGAAAATGCCGAGAGTATACGAGCTGCCGGTTCGCGCCTCAAAGAGTGTTAACTTGTGCTTAAAAAAACTTGCATAAACCAAAAATAAAATACAGTGGTACAAGTGATGCAGCCGACTGTGATCGTAAATCAGGAAAGGAAATGGAATGCCAAAGCGAAATTTCTTTTAAAGTTACACAGCGGGATTAAAAAAAGATTTATCTATGGAAACAAGAAGAAACTAGGTTTATTTTCGAAGCTTACACATTATGTTGCTTCTAGTAATCCGTGCAGGGGCTCACGTTAGAAACTTTTTGTAGAAAACACTTTATCGTAATGATCCCCTAAAGTAAATATAAAAATAGATTGCTATCAGTAAGAACTTTTTTTTTAATATGACACTATACTTTCTAACGGGTACTTGAGAATGTTCTTAAGTAATTTGTCAACGAGTTAATTAAGAACTAGTATAAACGTTGACAGATTTAGTGGAAACAGGTAGTGTTCTTGGAGGAGATAATTTGTGACGAGATGCTCTCGAGCAATTTAAAAATTAGAGATCGTCTATTTTGAAACAAACTAATTAAGGGTACGTAAATTTATTTAGTGGTGTTAATTATTAGTGGCGATGAAGAGAAGAAGAGTGTCAAATTAAATAAATTAGAATTAACTGTGTAAAATATAATAAAGATAACACAAAATGGCGAGGAGTTTGAAGAACACGAGGAAGCATTCTTACATCTTGAATGCTATTCTACTCATGGTGTCCATGATTTACGGTAAGAAATTTAAAATTTTTACTTAATTAGGATATTTTTTGTCATCAAGTTCTGTGATAACTGTTTTCCAATTTAACTTTTAATAAAAATGGCCAATAGAATCTTAAAACATACATTTTATTTAAAAATATATTCGAAAAACACTCCTTTATAGTAGTATATTTTTTCGTCAGAAATCACTAATTCCAATTATTTATAAAAATAAAATTAATACAAATTAAAAAATGATTAGTTATCGTAAAATATATATTGTGTTTCTTCTTATTCTTTATTCAACGGGCATCTTCGCAACTCGACGACCAAATTGCGCCTATTTGGCGTGTGGATAAATTGCACTTTTTTATTTCACTTTTATCTTGATACTAATGCATTTCTAGTTAAGACCAGTTAAGAATATTTGTACAAGAAAAATATTTTTTTCGAGTGTTTTATAATATTTGATTTATTTATTTAATAAAATAATAAAAAGTATATAAAGAGGTCTCAATGCCAGGCATTATCTAACAGTCTCGAGAGTTGTTTAGCACAGAATGTTAAAAGTTTTATCCAACAGAAAAAAAAACACGTGCAATCCGTCTAATCTATATAGCATTCCAAAATATGAGATAAGTATAAAGAATAGTATTGTAAAATTATAAACGTATTTTTATCTAAATTGAAAGTTTGAAAAATATTTGTAAAAACGTTTCATTAGTTTAGGTAGATATTTTTTTGATAAAAAAAATACTCTCTTGTAATGAAGATTAGGAATACTTAATAAATTCGCTAATCTTGGTCTCCTGTGGCTCTGTTCGAACCATGCCCGAAGAACGAGAAATTTTTGGTTGCCTGGAATCTTTAGCCATAAATGGTGTGTTTCCAGTATTTTTTACATTCTTTCTTTATTATTATTATTTTGACTGGGGTTTTTATCCATACGGATATGTCAAATCCCATTTTAAATTTTACATTGAAATAAAATTATAAATTAGGTCACGACATTAAATTGGGTAACTTAACCTTTAAAATTCAATATATTTTTTTAATTAGGTAATTAAAAAATATATTATTTTTTTTCATTTGATTTATTACACCCTGTTTCACTCCAATCACGTGGAACACCATTTCAGTGAAATTTCAGGAAATAGTTTCTGAGTGAATACACACTTCATTAGGATGGGTTCGCATGCCAAATTTCGAGTCAGTTAACTTTACAGTTTCTATTTAGTGATTAGTAAGTTAGTCAGTGAGTGGAGTTCCGCTTTTATCCATTTAGATAATGGGTTAATGAAGGGATCGAATTCTGGTAATTTGTTTTTGATCAAAATAACAATGGCTCCGAAAGTTAGCGGCAATGTCGTTAAACAACGATATATGAAAAAATATTTAATGCACTTAAGTGTGAAGCTTATATATATTTCAATAAATACTTTATATAACATTTCCTACCTCAAAATTAAATAATTTGGATTTGGATAAGAGAAAGAAAACTTTTTACCCTTGATTTTTGCGTCAGATTTAAAAAAGCTATAAATCTTGTAAGGACTGATAAATGCTAGACTGAAGGCAGTAACCCAAGGAGAGTTGGCTCAAATAAAATATATGGGACTAATTTAACTTCGGCACAAGTAAGAAATAGTAATTTAAGAATTAATAGGGAACCTAAGACAAATAAAGTCGAAAGTGACATTATTATTTCTATGTAACACGGTATATCATTTTGAAGTGACTACCTATATCAGCGGTAATTGTTAATTAATCAACCATATTATGCACTAAATTAGGTCAAATATGTAAATAGAAGTCAAAAATATACACTTTAACACATTCAAATCTTTAGAATACAAAATTTCAGAACATTTTAGTGAAACAATAACATGAAATACAATCGAACAAAACGTTTATAAAGTCAAACAAAAAAATAATGCTACAGAAGTCCAGTGGTTTAATCACTTGACCATATAGCGGAAAGTGTTGGGTTTCACAATACGAACAGTGAAAATGTGGATAATTATCTATAAAAAAAAATACACTGCTGACGCAATTCGGAACTCCTGCTTTGAAACTTTTATATCCAAAAAATATTACTATCTGTATTTATTTGATATAAAAGCTATAGCTACGACCGTGAGTACTGCAATAATTTCTTAGGGTACAGTATAATTTATATCACTAATTTTGACAAATCAAACTCCAATTCTGAAGAATAAGTATAGTCCTTTAATACTGTTATTATAAATGAAAATACACCATAGTTAATATATAGTCATATTGTATAATGGGGTTTGTAATTATGAGTTCATAAAATTTGTCGAAATAATATAGGTACGGTCTTTTCATAACGATGTCACTTACATATTATTTTGAGAAATCATAAAAATGCTTGTAAACATAATAAGAAATTAGTGTTTTTGCAATAATCGTATTTGTTGTAATCAAATAAATAAAACATAGCTTCTGGTTTTGCTATCAATTCTATGTTCTCTTTTGCTTAAGAGGAGGAGGAACGATATTAATAACTCGAAAATCAATAATGATCCCGTAGATTTAAGTATATAAAAGCGAATATTTGTAATCTTTACTAGTGTGTTTGGAATAATTGCTCAAATGTTTAAGAGAAACAAGCGTTTTATGCAATTTCATAAAATGTATTTGTTTCAATATTCTTACACTAAAGTATACTTTATATAATTGTAATCCAAAGGTATCGTATAATGTTCTAGCGCTAGTACGTCGTTAATAAATTATTTATCAAATGTTCACTTCAACACTGTCTAAGGCTGCACTGAATGCGGTACGTTGTATTCTTCAGTGTAATGCTTTATTCATAAATATCTTTTAAATCTTTGAAAAGTTGTTATTTATAAAATTTAGTTCTTTTTTTTACAAGCTTAAATTATATGAGTCTGCGATATTTAACAATTGAGCAAATTCTAAAGAAACTTAATATGTTTTCATCTCATTCGTTTTAACAAACTAAATATAAGACTGTATATTATTACGAAGCATA
This sequence comes from Diatraea saccharalis, assembly GCA_918026875.4. NCBI lineage: Eukaryota > Metazoa > Arthropoda > Insecta > Lepidoptera > Crambidae > Diatraea > Diatraea saccharalis. Next base: position 1,265,886 of record OU893348.1, on the reverse strand, counting down.
TTTCATATTTTATAGATTCGAATACTTGGTTTGCTTTTATTAGTAAACACATTATGCTTTTAGAAAATTCACCATTGATAATTCAATGTCTACGAAAGAGCTTCCATTCATCGTTTATATTTATTTTATATTATGAATTTTATATAAGTAAAGAGCTTATACGTTTTTCAACGAAAATATTAAAACTAATATAAGAGAGTGTTTTAAATAATTTGGCTTACACAATAACAACACTTATAAAATACTAATTCAAGTTTAAGGCTGTAGAGAATGAACTTTGTTGAAAAGGTAAAAAAAAATAATGGAATCAACAAGTATTTATGACGATTTTGAATCTATCTAACGCTTTCTTTCAAATTACATTATTAAAAATAAATGATGATATTTGAAAAATCAATTTGTTTAGAAAGTTTCAATTTCTTATAACATCTCCACACGGAAATGTGGTTAATTATGTGTCCTTTGTAGGGTTTAATACAGCCGACTTGATTCAGGTCAAGTATATTTCAGGGTTTGTAGCACAATGGATGATATGCTATGATTGAAATTGCTTATGTGGGTCGGAGATGACGCTAGGTAATTTCGTTTACAAACCATACAAAGCGTTTGTTAAACATAATTAGATAGGATAGATGAATTTAATAGAGGTGTTAATGCTAAATGCTTTACTAGTAAGACAGTAACAAGGGTTTATAATGTTTATTTCAATATAACATTTAGTTAATCTTATTCAAACTATTACCAAAGATACCAAAATAAAGAACTTAAGTATGAAATATTTCACTTTTCAACTGACAAAGTTTTGCATTAAGTGGATCAAAAAGTGAACTAACCAATGAAAAAGTTAAATATTGCAAGTATAACGGTAGGGGTATTAAAGCCATTTAAATAATGCATTACTCCTCATAAATTGAATCGAGACCATAGAATCCATTGTAAATGTTTGAAAATATTGAGCTGCTTTTGTAGATCGTATAGCATTAAGAAAATTGCGGGATAGCGAACAAACTGGTATTGGTTTTAGCGGAAATTGCTGGATCAATTTGCATATTGGATATTATATATTTTTGTACACGCACGTATTTAATTTAAGCATTGTTATTATAAAAAGAAACTCTTGTGGAAATTTCTTTGGCTTTGGGGGAGTTTCCTCTGAGATATTTTTAATTATCACTATTATTATGCCGAGTTAAGGAGCAATATTTAAAAAAGTTTTTATGTAGGTATGTAAAATATGTAAATCTAGGTCCTGTATCAAAACAAATACACAGGACCACGCGCGCGCTGTATATTGATGAAAACCGTATAAGAATCAGTTTTATTTACTTTGTTTTAAGATAACATAAAACTCTCGCTAATTGTACACGACCACTCCGCAGGCGTACCGCAGATAAGTTGTCGCACTTTATAACGAGCTAGCTGTTAACTAGCCGTGTAAATTACTTGAAAGAATTTTTAAAATCGGTAAACAATAGTTTAAATCTAGTTTATGGTTTAGATTGGTTTCCATTAAATCCCTTAATGTTTTTTTTTATTATGTGACGAATGTTTTCTATATATTGTATTGGTAACTTCTTTGTTTATTAATATTTGGAGACTATTTGGGTTAAAATTATGATTTTATAGGTTTGTAAATATTCAAAGCTGGTATTATTGAATTTGGGACAATTTTCAATTAAATGACTGATTGTTTGAATACTGGTGTTATAACGTGGGTATTGTGTAAAAACTCTAGATGGTAACGTGTAGTTTAAAACATCTAAACGTACAAACAGCGTACTATGTTTAAAATATATATCTAGCAGGAGACATTATAAATACATGAATACTCGTCGAGACGATTCAAAAGTGGATTTTTGTAATGTAGAATATTTATGAAATATATATTATGTATAATAAAAAAAAATATTTCGTAGAATTTTATTAAAGAAAAATAAAAAGCATAATAATAGTAAAATAACAATAGTAATCACTTTCGTTAATATAATATTATTACACTCAAGACTTTTTATAATATAATTGAAGGCTACGAGATAGCCTACGGTACACGTGTTTTCTATTTATCCCAAACTTTGTTGTCTTACTATTTACCTTATTTTCTGTGATGATGAAGATTAGTGATGTGAAGTATATAAATTAAACGTTGCCTGCTACATATCGCATGCTTTGCTAACTTTGCTAGTGGTTTCCACATCCGTAGTATATCGGTGTTTGTTCCAACTTAGTTCCTGATTCAATACTGGACCGATACTGTGCCGGTAGCAACCTCAAACAATAAACTACACTATAATGATAAAAGTTTACAACTAATTAATTCAGGGGCGCATATCTCTGTAATACTTTTATAAACTTGCCAAATACCTATGGCTTAACGGAATTCAAATTTCTGAAACAACAGAACAATAAGGCGAATAGTTGCTGTCTCCTTCGAATCGACTCGTTCAACTTCTCGTACTTACAAACTTGTTCCCTGGCTTAATATGTAAAGTGTCACAAAGGAGAAGATTAGGGACCTTATTTGACACAATGAAATTGCCTCTGAGTTTCCAGTTCAGGGGTTTCTTTGAGGGTCCATTTATGCCTTCTCGTATTATCTCGCTTTGTTTCTTTTGTCCATTAGGTCCGTGTGATGCATGTTCTTCAACACATTATGTTTGATTCCCCGCTCCGGTAAATTAATCTGAAGTCCCTTTGTTGTTTGACGAATTTCTCTCCTGATGGATACCATTTTTTTTTAATAAAACTGTGAATCTTCAGCTGGCGGATTATTATTGTGTTCTGAAATTTTCGAGATCAGCTACAATATAATAAGTCGACAATATTTATAGAATATGTAAATTAGATAACCTTAGTAGCTAAGAGGTGAGACTGATTGGACTTTGAATTGAGGTCTGGTCAGGTATATATTTTATTGATAGCTGGTTCTGTTTGTTTTAGACAATACGTGTACTTACTTTAGTTACTTCACCAGAGCAATAAAATGATATTTAAAAGGAATACCTATTCGATTAATGTTTATGCTACAAATATGACAATGATTTTATTCATACTAGTGGCATTATGTTTATTGTATGATTATAATGTTTTAAAGCCTTTTCATTATAAAGTCGTAAGAGTTTAATATCTTGTTCCAATTTCAGTTACCTCTTTCAAGGTATAATAAATATAGCAGAAAATATGCACAGATTATATAATAATGTATTCATCCTAATTTAAGATAAACTAATATATCAAGAGCCCAGGGCACATATTTGCATGTGATATAGTGCCTTTGATAAACATTTCATGTTTTATTCAAAATTTTTGTATGCTAAAACTACAGCAAGCGATATATCAATGGCGTCTTTTGCTTTTGTAATAACATTCATCACCATGTTATTAGATAAATAAATATTCATTAACATATATGTATTACCCTGGCAATTTACCAATCATTTATTTAATGACTTTAAAACATGCCTACTTTATTAAATACTCCGAAAATCTCACTTTGATAGCTTTTATCCAAACAGATCTTACATATATTTCTGTAACTGTCAATTCATAATGTCATGACTCTAAAACAAGAAAAAGTTGAATATTAACCTTTAAAATTACCAATTACAGATAATGAACAGAGCCTGGGGCATCTGCATGTTCGGGATAGACTAATTGCCTTCATCTAATGAAACTGCACAGTTAGTTTCCTCCCCAGTTTCGCCTCTATTGTTGTTTCGTCCCTTTCATTTACATCTCCATTTATGTATCCTATCTCCTTTTTAGTGTTGTGATTTGCTATTATAGTATATTTGTCGATTTACTATTATAGTATTCTACAGTTTTTGATTTTCAATATTACACGTATTTTAATACATATATCTTCTATTATTTTAATATAATATATTTCTGATATCTAATATCTATCTTCTTTCGAAAACAAAATTAACAAACAAAACTTTGAAAAATGAGCGATTTTTTGACAATTTAACCCAAAAATCGTATTTTTGTAATACCCGTCGTTACGACGGATGGTTAGCTTAAACAGAGTATCTAAGAAGGTTAGCTATCTAGGGTTAATATTGTATGACACATCTTGATATATTAATGTGAACAACGTTCTCTCATATCTATTTTGTATCAAATCCGTGTAAGTTAATTGAACCTAGATTGTTTGTGAACTTTTTATTTACGTAAATAATAATAATGTTAGGGGTTAGAGTGTGAATTTGCCGTTTTATTGTAATAGGTTCCTTGAATTGACATATAATCTTCATAGTTTGAGGTTTGAGGTTTTCGAAAGAAACTTTTTTACATGGTTTCTATGATGTTCTTCTTTTAAAAAATGTGAAACATTTGAATATCGACTTTCATTTGTTTTGTTATTCAACTTAGACAAGATGGATACTGCGAAAATTCGAGTGATTTTTGAATACGAGTTTCCGACGCGGAAGTGAAGTTTGGAGAGGGGTCTGCTAATAAACGCACCGTGCGATAATGGTTTAAACGCTTTTGTGATGGAAACTTTGACTTGAAGAACAAGCCACGATGAAGGCCGCCCACATAGGTGAATGACGATGAATTGAGAGAGATGGTGAAAGCAAATCGTAGTCAAACTACCCAGAAAATAGTGGCATGGTTTAACGTTACCTTACCCACAATATTGACTCATTTGCGTCAAATCAATAAAATAAAAAAATATCCTCCTGATTTAACTGATATGCAGAAAGAAACGCGTGTTGAAACTTGTGTTGCCTTGTTAAATCGATACAGAAATGAAGGAATATTGGGTCGAATTGTGACATGTGATGAAAAGTGGATTCTTTATGATAACCGTAAAAGAAAAATGCAATAGATGACACCAGGTCAAACGCCACAACAGTGTCCTAAAAAAATTCTCCGATCTAGTCAAGCAACACCGGCAGATGTCTAGTACCGAACTTCGAACAATTTTGGCAAAACCAGTAGTAAATCAGCCCCGACTCATGATTCGATCTTCACCATTATTGCTCCATGACAATGCGCGACCTCATACAGCACGAGAAACGTTTTGACCCTTTAGGAACTGCATTTAAAAACCATTCGTCATCCTCCGTATTCGCCAGACCTTGCTCCAACGGACTACCATTTTTTTGTGATTTAGACAATTATCTACGTGACAGGAAGTTTTCTTTCTAGGAGGCAGTACAAAATGCTTTCACACAGTTTGTGCAGTCTAGATCCACAAAGTTCTATCGCAAAAGCATAAATGACCTTCCTATTAGATGGCAACAATGTATAGATAATAATGGTAGCTATTTTGATTAAAAATCATCATCATCATCAGCCCATATTCGTCCACTGCTGGACATAGGCCTCCCCAATTGCACGCCATCTACTTCGATCCTCGGCTGTTCGCATCCAGCTCCTGCCAGCCATCTTGCGCAAATCATCGCTCCACCGCGCCTACACTACGTTTGCCGAGACGCGGTCTCCACTCAAGAACTTGTTTACCCCAACGATTATCGGTTCTGTGGCTAATATGGCCAGCCCACTGCCACTTCAGCTTGCTAATCCGGTGGGCTATGTCGATAACTTTGGTTCTCTGCCGGATCACCTCATTTTTGATTCGATCCCGAAGAGAAACGCCGAGTATAGCCTTTCCATAGCCCGCTGAGCGACCTTGATTAAATACATTTCTTAAAAATTAAAAGTATAGAAATTTTGATTTTTGGTATAAATCGGCAATTTCATACTTTAACCCCTGCTATGGTAACATCGAAGGTCCCAATTAATCGTATCAGAACTATAGTTAGATTCTTATTTTCTTTAGATTAACGAAATAAAGTTTAGATTGTGGACTGATTTGGTAAAAAAATTGCAATCGTATTATTTAAATTATTATAAGAATAATAAATGTAACTACCTTTCTTAACTAAGAATCACTAATTGTAAACAATGAAATTGAGTCTCACTTTCCTCTTATTATTTTCTAATATGAGTCATCCTAAATTAATTTTACAATTTCCTTAGAACCAATGCGGCGTACTTTTAGTTTTTAGGTCACTAAAGAAGATTTAGAAACGGTCGCTTCTTTGACGGAGCACACATTTTTTTCGATAGTATTGTCCACCATCAAACTGTGAAATTTTAGGTGATATCAAATGTAAGCACAGAAACTTCTGGCACTTATCCAAAACTAGCGACGAAATCATTTGAGCTGAACAATTCCCCCCGTTTCCACTTAGAAGAACCGAAGGAATTCCATATGGTCTCAATTAGAATCTTCATTTGCACAATTATCTACGTTCACAAAATGATTTCTAATTTACTTTCTCGTTATTATCACAAACTAACGATAACTTTACGAATATATTAAGTTCTTAAACAAAGTCAAATGATTAAGTGAAAGTAATATAGTTAAGTAATAACAGTATCCTTATAATAAGCGAAAGTAGATCCTTTGTAACAAACAATAATTTTTATATTTTTACAAATGTTCGACAAAAGTTTTCCTCCGTAGTCCAATGGTGCGCACACCAGTTTCAAGCTGTCTCAGAAAATCCATGATTTAAGCTACTTTTTACATATTAGAATCTTAGCAATGTATGTTTATAGAAATAGTAGACAACATCTACTATTTACTATTTTATTTTTTGTTTCTAAAAGATTTTATAATTACTATAGTTAGAAACAGATAAAGTAAGTAAATGCCAGATATATGTGCACCGCCCGCAAATAATTGTACGTGCACAAATATATACTGTTACTACACATACATACAGATTTTACACAGATCATAACGGCTTATATGAGACGGCTAATGGACTTCCGCAAGGTACTCACTAATTCTAATATATTTATAGAATAAACAGAGTTATTCACACTTGTTGTTTTGAATTAGACAAATCCATTTTTATGGAGATACGCCAGTAAATTTAAATTATACTCCAGACTTGTTTAAAAAAGCGACGAGTAATTAAGCGTTAGATATTCTGAAGCACGGCACCCTCTGTTCGTTGCCTCTCATTAACGATTTCTTCCATGCCGATTCTCGACTCACGACTTTGCCGGTTGGTTTGGCACTTTGATTAATATTATTTTTGGAAGCAGTTCTACAACGTTGAGAAATTTGATGCCAGCTTCGGGAACAAGACTGGTGATTTCACAATATCATGTGTCAATTTATGGTGGTTATATAATGAATTTCAGTCTGGTGCTGAGTTTTTCAATAGATAAACAATAAAATGAAATACTATAGTAATTATCGAATGAAATTAAGTAGTGCCCAAGTGGTTGATATATATGTGAGAGCGGACTAAGATAGGTAACTTCGTACAACTTTATCGCTTGGCAAATATACGCCAACCTCAAGTAGTAGAGAAAAATATTGATAAACTACAATGACTACTATGATGACGATGGGGTTGATTTTGTATTTGATGATGGTGATATATCTATATATAAATTCACGCCAAACGAGTAACTCGGTGGCGTAGTGGTTAAGCGCCGCGGCCCGCGATCATTGTCGTTAAGCAACTTTCGCAGGGGTCAGTCACGGGATGGGTGACTAAGAAAATATTATCTCGAGCTACTCCGTGCTTCGGAAGGCACTTTAAGCCGTTGGTCCCGGCTGCATTTGCAGTCGTTAATACCCTCCAATCCGCATGGCCCATCCTCCTTAACCATCCGTAAGGAAGGCCTGAGCCCCTGCAGTGGGGACATAAAAGGGCTAATGATGATGATGATGAAATTCACGCCGTGTCCTCGATGGGGTTGACATAGAGGACCGAACGCCATAGTGCACGGAACACACACAATATCATTATTTTTTACATAAATAATACACGAAGAAATGAAATTTTCCAAGGAGCAATTTTTGAGTACTGGTTTATTAGAAACTTACCGGGATTTTTTAATAAAATAAAACATTTTTCATCTCAACTCAAAATTGAATACAGAAATTTTGCCTGATGTGCTGCTTTGTATTAGCCCTTTTACGTCACTGCAGGGTCTCAGGCTTGCTTATGGATGGTTAAAGAGGAGAATGAACCATGACCCTCAATGCTGGTCCATTGCAGATTGGAGGGTATTAAAACTGCAAAATGCAATCGGGATTAATGGCTTAACGTGCCTTCTGAATCACGGAGTAGCTCGAGAAAATATTTTTTCTTTCACCCATATTGTGCCACACTTCTTAAAAATTGCTTAACAACAACGCGCCACTATATACTACGCCACTGTGCTACTCGTAAATTAACACCTGTGCACGAGTGCTAACAAATCCCGAAACAACCAGCTATTACTCTACACGTGTTTCGATCTCACGAATTGTTGTTTTGTCGGTAAACGATCATTTGAGAACATCTGAAATAACAGCAAATTGCTTATCAAAACCACAGAGATCTCCGATTGGCTGCCAATCAGTTCACTGAAAGCAAGCTGGAGTTAAGCGTTCTAGCAAATGTAGCATCGGTCTATAGCGATAGATGGTCGATAGAGCTTAATGAAGTAGCTTAGCATTCATCGATCACTAAATAAGGTAGATAGATAGATAGATAGATAACTCTTTATTGTTGACATTACACTATTTACAGAAACAAACATAAATAAAACTTAATTAAAAATGCAAACAATTGGCGGCCTTATCGCTTAAAGCGATTTCTTCCAGGCAACCTTTGGACGGAGAAAGAGATAGTCATTATAACGGAGACGGGGGTGTACATGTGAACAACAATATACAATTAAATGCAACAATTAATATAAAAACACACAAATTACATACCTACAATAAATATTTATATAAATATGATATTATATAATAATAATCGCATACAACTATATAAACTACATATATAAATACATATATACACATATTACCATATCTGGAATAAGTAAGAATAAGTAGATAGTTGTTTAGCCTTCAACTTATTAAAGATATCGAATATAAGTAAAATACTATAGGGCGATAGGACATTCCTTTGAATGGAGATATTTAAGAAAGGGCCACTTATACCACATGAACCCAGTGCAGATTAATATATTTTGACTAATTGTAGGCCTCATAGGGTAATTTAGAGTAACTACCTTCAAATATGGTGACCGTGCAGTTATTATACAGGTATTCGCAATAGCCTACAGAACACCTCCGCCCGTCTTCAATTGCAGCTTCTTGAATAAATAAGTCGCTTTTAACAATCATTTCTCACTTTTTTAAAGCATGAAATCGTTTGAAAAAAAAATGGTCACAAAATTAAAATTTTCGATGTTGGTTATTATTTATAACGATATAAATTATCTTAAAAAAATATTTGAAAAAGATGCACATTCAAAAATGAACTTATTAAAATGGCGCTTTAGAAAACCGCTTTTCCACATTCATTATTATAGTGCTTTATAACAACTTTAATGGTTAGAGCAAGCACAACATCGAATGTTTCTAAGTTGGAAGTTTCCATTAAATGCGAGTTATATTTTAGCTTTAACAATTGAATATGCGAAACTTGTTAGTTTGGCTTTCGCACTACTTAGTTTCTGAGATATCCAAAGTATATTCTTGCTCCACAATTTATAGTAAAATTACGTTTATTAAACTTTTCCCTAGACAGGTATATTATATATACATACATTATAAATTTATGTATCTACACAATTTTAAAATAAAAACTGCGATAGAGTATTTTTCTCTCTCAAAGTTCGAGGAGAAATCGATGGAATGACATTTTATATGCTACGTTTCATTTTAAAGCGGTATTTTCCCATCATCATCATCATCAGCCCTTTTACGTCCCCACAGCAGGGGCTCAGGCCTTCCTTATGAATGGTTAAGGAGGATGAGCCATGACCCTCCACGCTGGCCCAATACGCACGGAGTAGCTCAAGAAAATATTTTTTTTGGTCACCCATCCCTTGCGAAAGTTGCTTAACGAAAACGATCGCGGGCCGCGGTGCTTATCCACTAGTGCCGAGCTACTTGTATTTTATTTCCAGCGTGTCAACCATAACGTTAAATAGGGGTATAGGCGACTTTTTTATTTTTTTAATTATATAGATATACATATACATGAAATATATATAAAATTATAATTAGTTAAAATCTAAAAATGCCATCCCATGAAAACGCTAACTTCTGTGGTGGCGTCGCTAAGTCACATTTGCATCTGCATTCTTTACATAGGAAAGGCCTGAGCTCTAGTGGGGACATCGATAGACTGGTGATGATGAGTTTCAGAGAGCATACGCTCATTTTCATCATCAGCCTAACATGAAGCACAGGATTTCATTGCAGAAAGAAAAAAAAAGCAAATACATTGCGGCCAAAATATTGATTTAGATATATTTTTTAATAAAACCGCTATGCAATGGAAAATCAATATTTAATGATTAAATTATACTTTCTACATATGTCTTTTGATTGTTAAAGAAAATCCGGTGGAAAAAACTTATCAGCTCATTAGCAAATTAAGTTTGATATAATGAAATTGTTACGAATCTTTTACATAATAAACAAAAGACGATAATGAATTCATAAAATTTGCTCAATAGAATTACAAAGTAGAATTATTCAATACTCTATTTTCTATATTTGATTTTTTATTCCCAACGCTACATTGACATTTCAATACTCTTGTAATTATATTCTTTTTTTATAATAAATTTGATTTATCTCTTGACTTTGCTCTGTTATTGAGAGTACAATACAATAATTTACTTAAGGTGAATATCCATATATCAGAACGCGCGCATCGGCTGCACGACATGAAATGGATTATATTAAAAATGCGTACGAAGTCATCAGCCTAACTCCGACATCGACAAATCCATGCAATGCGCTGCGTGTCGTGCGGCCGGTGCGTGCGTGCCGTGGCAGTGGATGAGCACCTTTAATTCTAATGCGTCATTGTCAATCTCATTCACTGACCTAGCAGTTTTATTTCTTTCTATATCGTTAGCTTATTAATATACCCCGAAGAACGGAGGAACCTATTTTAGTTACCCTGCCGATGACCGGTATTTGTGAAAGTTGCTTAAATTCCGACTAAACGCAATAACCAATATGCCTAAAAAAAAGAAAACGTTCTTTTTTTTGAGCTTAGTTTCTTCATATTAATATAATTATTATTTTTATTTCAACTTAAATTAAAGTTGTTTTACATCCGACTACAAAATCGTAAAAAAGGAGTTTCTACGTTCGATTGTTTGTATAATTTAAGTAAGGTATTTGCACTAGCTGTAGACCTATTTTCATAGTTTCATAAGCTTCAATAGAAAAATATTTACCATTGCTCCAGTGGTTTCTAATATTTATTTTTTATTCTAATCAAGGCTCTCGTTTCGGTGCTGTCTCAAATGTATCCGTTCGATTATAAAGGAGGAACAAAATTATAATTACTTACTATAAAGAAAAAGCTAAATGTGTTACCAAAGTTTAAATTACACACAAATACATTTTTAATTTCGAACTTCATTCAACCAATAATAATCAAAATTTTACCAGCTTGTGATTCCTAAACTAAAACAGAAGGTTTTTTTTATATTATATTTAATTGAGGCCCGTAAATCAGCAACTTTCTCAATTTTAGTAGTCACTGCCTTTAAACCAATAATAGAGCAAAATACTAAAAATTTGAAAGAAGAAAGGAGCGAAGTAGACTTATTTTTCTCATATATGAAAAAAAAAAACTAAACTTCTATATGTTATCATTTTAAATGCGATATTTATCTCTAATCCGATAAATCACAGCAACACGATTGTTCACAAACAAAACGTTCATTAAACATATTTTAAAGTCAATTAAATAACAATCCCTTCTAAAGTACTAGAAAATCTAATAAAAGACGCCATCAGACATCCCCTAAGTTATTTCCTTAGGCTTTTTAAGCGGCTCTGTACGAATTTTACGCCAGAACACCTTTTACTTTTACAGAAATTCAATTTAGAGCCTACGTCTACCAGCTTCGTTTTAGCGAGTCAAATTATTTGAATTTTTCCTCTACAGCGGCTTTTGTGATTACATTTCGAAGTAATGGATCGACATCCACTCATTTTCGTACTTAGTGTAGTCAATATTCATATTGCTAAAGTTATTATGGGTGCAAATAAATTTATAACAGAAAATCAAATAATGAAATTCCTTCTGATTGTATTGATTTCAGACTAAGACAGTTTTGATTCCATATTTTATGATTGGTAAAGTTAATTTCATTATATATTTTAAGTTTAGGTTTAGTGTGTTTGTAAAAATAAAAAAGGGATATAGTTTGATTTAGTTACAGTATACATAAATAGTTTTTCATAAAAAAGCATATTCAGTGTTTTGTATTGAAACAGCCGTGTTGATTAGATGTAAAATATGATTCATAATAGTATAAGTGTTTGTAAATATGTCTAGAGTAAAGCATTTGATTAAGTATTCCGATATCAACTATAATACTAATTCAGCTATCGAAATAATTCAATTTCTCAAATTACAATATAAACGGTTTGAGGACCATCATCATCATCATCATCTTCTTAATGTCCCACTGCTGGGGACACTGCCTTCTTTATTGATGGAATCATCGAATAATCAGAATGAGATACGACCCGCCACGCGGTCCCAATAAAAATGTGGATGTGGATGAGTTTACGGCTTACCACATAATAATACAGTAGCGAAACTTGAGCGAATTCTGGAAATAAATACCTACGCTGCATTGGAGCGTTGCCTTCTTAATAAAACTAGTTAGTAATAAAACAATTTTATATTATTTTTAAAAGGTATTTATTGTTATTACCATATTATACACACTGAAAAGTATTTTCGTCTGCTTCGACAAGTTTTGAACGCTTTATTATTGACGTTTACGGTTGAAAAAAACCCTGGTTCTTATAAATAGTTTTTTTTTAATAAACTATCGGGAAACACGGGCAAGAGGGATTAAAGGAGATCTCATCTATTTCTTTTTTTATTGATTCAGCTATTTTACAGTTAATGTTTTCTTTACTAAAAAAACTGCGAAAAATGGCGCCCATCTTCTCGACGTATTGTACAAACTCATCCTGTGGTACAAATCTTTTTTATACGTCTCTTTAAGATTAGATAAAAAACTCTCGCTAAAGGTATTCGAGCAGTTTAAATCGTTGATTTTAGTACTACTTTACGGTTTGGGTCTGTGGATGTTTCTATTAAATTCTTTATGTTTCTATTAAATATTGTTTATTATATGAGGAATGTATTTTATGTATGCTGTAATGGTAGTTTCTTTATTTATCACTGTTTGGAGATCATACGGGTTTAAATTATGATTGTTATTAAAGGTGTAACTAAAGGTTTAACTAACTTTGTAAATATTTAAAGCGGGTATTTTTGAATTAAGGGCAATTTCCAAATAAATGATTGAGTGTTTGAATAGTGGTGTTATTACATGTGCATTTGTCGGCAGTTTTTATTTTAAAGCGATGTAAATACTCCAGGTGGTAGCCGTGATTAGTAAAGAGTTAAGGCAAAATCAGGAGGTACACTGTGGTATAATTGATTTTACGTCGAATTTAAACATCTGTATACTACTCAATATTTTCCTGTCATTTTATTGAGATCGCTCACTTTCCGTACGTTCAGTAGTCTTGCCGTGACAAGCGCAACTGAAATCACCTCGAGATCTCCTGAGAATTCACGTATGCGCGTGCGTCTCTGTTGGCACATGATTTTGACCATTTGTCATTAGTTTCACTACTGTTTAATTCTTTTCTATGATATAACTAAACAAATTAGCTTTTTTTTAAATAAGGAAATATTCATAACACCCAAAAAAAAGGTTTCGAAGGACCGGAGCGTGGAGATAAAAATATATACCTAATAAATCTACGGATAGATACAAGAATGAAATCCTTATCTAAAGAGAAATTATCAAAAATACTGTATATTATTAAATAGAATAAAGAAAAGAGCCGACGATGAAGCCTAAGTAATTAACGAAAGATAATTTTTAAAATGATATTGTAGTCTTTGTCTTCTATAAAAATTTTATTGTGAATGTTATTTACATATTATAGTACCTTTTATTATCCGTCTTTTAAAAGGTGCTTATTTTTCTTTAGACCTGTAATATTTTTACCAATATAATGTTGCTGTACTTGACAGGGTTCATAATTGATTCTTCTCTGTAATATTAATTGTTGAATATTATTTTTCTTTCATCATCTTTTCATTTGAACACTTTATGAAGATATAATTTTCTAGGGCATTACACTCGGTTGGCCATAGTCTACTTAAACCATGTTTTAAATTAGACCACTATTTGACCTGGAATAAATCAAATACCTGGAATGCCAAAAAATTGTATTGATTACTTATTGATATTTTGTTATAGCACATATTTATACATATGGTGTTTTAAACATTTTAAGATTATGTATTCGCATAGAATTAATGATATATTTTTATAGGACATACACCATATAGTAAAAAAATTTACTGTTACAGTCTAACAATATAACAATCGACGGCCTTATTGCTTAGACGCGATCTCTTCCAGGTAACCGTTACAGAAAAGACAAAATAAATTATAATTGGGCAGACTATGGCGTCTAAAAGAATCTTTATTACCTGCAATATAATACAAATAAATAATTACAAATGACATAAAATATAAATAATAATACATATTATAGATCAAATAAACACATTGTTATAATCATGTTATCAAAACTGAATAAATATATACAAAGATGAAGAAAACAAACTGCGTTCATTCATCAGAAGGCACGTAAAGGTATATCAGAAAAACTCCAATTCACAGTACAGTAAATACTTTTATTCCACTTTTATCGGCCAACTAGCCAACTAGATAAATTAACGACTTAACACCTCGATGGTTATGCAACGACTGCCGCGCTCCTGACTCAATAATCAAACGCTGTTTCAACCCCACCACTCTCAATCCTTTCACCGGAAGTTGTCACAAAAGAGTGACGTGAGCGAGGATCGAGTAGTGTTGCCATTTAAGAAATATAAAATTATTACAGGTATTATTCTTTATATGTCCTAAGAATTGAAACCACAATAGATCTAGTATATACATATATATTTCATTCCATATTTCTGAACAGGTTATTCCGTATTCATCCTAAACTACTCTTTTTTTTATCTCTTAATTAAAAATAACCGTTTTTCTGTTAACAGGTAATGTGACAACAGGACTAGTTAACGTTGTCACTTGGAACCTTTTAGATAATTATGTACGCTATCTTAATACATGCACAAATTATATGTGTTCTTGTAAAGGTTGATATGAACTTAAGGCGAGACAATTGATTAACATAAAACGTGGAGGTGCACGACACAACTGTTTTTGGTCACCTGTCTAATTATCGGCTTTTGCCAACATTGCTTAACCACTTTAATCACGTTTCGAACGTGCTAATGACCTATGAACTTATCATAATATCGAATAAAAAATTCAAATTATCAATAATGACTCTATATTAATAGTCATTCAGATATTAGAAATATACTAGATATTTTTTTTGCTTCAATTTAACAAGAAATTGATTAGATAAATGGGTATTTAGTAGCTAAGTGGTGTAGTGAATAAGCGCCGCGGCACGCGATCGTTGTCGTTAAGCAACTTTCGTAAGGGTCGGCCACGGGATGGGTCACCAAAAAAACTATTATCTCGAGCTACGTCGTGCTTCAGAAGACACGTTAAGCCGTTGGTCCCGGCTGCATTTGTAGTCGTTAATACCCGCCAATCCGCATTGGGCCAACGTTGAGACTTATGACCCATGCTCTTTAACCATCCATAAGGAAAGCCTGAACCTCTGCAGTGGGGACGAAATAAAGGGCTGATGATGATGATGAAATGGGCATTAAAGTTGAGGTGTCGGGGCTCCTACGTCACAACTATATAGAAAATATACAAAAAATGTGACTTTATATAACATTTCAATTCAATGTATCGCGAAAATTTGTTGATTACGACAAGAGTACGTGTATAAATTCTTCAATAATCTTCCTGACGAAGAAACAAACAAGAATTAGTTACCATCTCTATTGTCCGATGTAACTTGAAAGTCTAGAGGTAATTTGCAAATTATTGTGTTTCAAACAATGTTCATCGCACGAATCCAGCATCCGAGACCCTTGTGAGATCAACAACTGTTCTTTAAGTGATAGCCTATATTAAATTCCTGGGCCCATACCGAGGTATCCATTCGCTCCGTCTATTCTTAAGTGGATTCCATATTTCGTAGATTTCCATGGAGTCTAATGCGAATACCTGAAATGTTTCGTTTTTACTGTGTCGTAACAATTTTTCGATTTACACATAGTGAGGGGGATACACTTTTTATAATATTCTCAAATTAAAAAGTACTCTTATATCTTATTTATAAGTTGGTTGCTCATTAGTTACTCGGTCTAGTAGTAGAGACACTTGTTGTTGTTATTTTGTTTATGTTTCTATTAGTAACTATCTGAATAATTTTTCATAAATGCATTACCTATGTTAATGTTACTATTTAAATTTTGAGTAATACCCCTAGTAATACCAACCTAAAGTATGATTAACGGTCATACAGAAAAAAAAGTTTATTTCTATGTTGAATACTATTAATCAAACATTAAAAATGTAACAATTTTCATTATAATTATTAGTGGGCTACAAGAAAAACGCGTGGTTGAGTGTTATTGTACCAGAAGTAAACATTATTAATCTGTAAATGCGGTTATATATCAACTGGAATTATTGTATGATCTCCGACTAAATTGATTCTTGTTTAGTTTATAAGGAAGATCATAATTTAATTGTACAGTTTTTATATTACATCTAGAAATAGTAATACCCAGAGTACTCCGAGCATTACAAACGGTATCCCTAATTTTCTGTTTAGCGAGAAATATCTTATAAAAGTTTTCATCTATCTGGAAAAATCTAGTTATGTACTTTTCGAGATTTGTCCAGCCATGAAAAAAGAACAAAGTATGATAACACCTCCATGACTTAATGCTGATTGGTATTGGTTCAAGACTGGGGGATATTATTTTCGCCCTGTGCAGCTAAATAGCTGGATTAGGTCTTTTGCATATCTTTATATCGTAGTGTGTGAGCCGCCAAGAGAACTCACTTAAAACTTTATCAGTTCAATTCAGTCTTTCGATCAAATTACTTGAATGTTTCATCAAAGACCCTGAGGCGACCACACTATGAATAATCAACCTTTGTGGCAACGACTGCACCAAAACGTCTACATATAATATCACCTCTGATTCTGCAGCATTAACAGCTACTAGTTCCAGTATATTTAATGTAGATCCACAAAAAGTGACCTATTTGAAGTTTTTATTTTATTGCAATAGAAATAATCAGAGACTATATTTATAACTATTAATAGAATGTTAAATAAAATGTTAAAGCGTCGATGCCATAGACCACGGTCCATAGACAAAACATATTAGTTACCATAGATACTAATATGTTTTGTCTATGGATTAGGCGTAGAAATAGTTTTTACCATACAGCCGGACTTTCGGTACGGCTACATATTTGTATTTTTATGTCACTGTATTTTTGTTATGATGTGTTACTGTTTGTGTTTGTCACCGGATCGGTTTCAGCGGAAGATCAGTGCTGATCACAAGACCAGCATATGCTGAGCTGGAACCGTTTTGGGACAGATATTTTGTTGTGTATGTGAATGTGTTACTTCTGTTCTATTTTTGTCCCAAATAAATGGATTTTTTTAAATATTTTTTTTATTTGAAACTTACATTATGAGTAGACATGTATCCTACGACGGATAAATACGATTGGTGTGTGCGTTACGCACTCTTTATACCTTCATTTGTCGAAATTTCTAGACTATTCCATAAAGATGAAACTACCATTATTTATGTGCCAACCCAATAGTTTCTAGTGGTTAGATAGGTACTACAGTGGATAATAAATTTGTTCATACCTTGGTCTTCACCATTTTAATATTCAAGGTAGCTATTTGATTTCGCACGAATGACATAAATCTATTCCGGTTCCAGCGTTACACATTACAGAGAATTGGAATTTATGTTTCTATTACATATAATTTATTATTGCTTGATGTCATTTGGTATTAAGTACAAATGTGTTACATAACGAAAACCTAATATGAGAAATAAGATTTTTCAATAAGTTCAGAATGAGTAAAATAAATTAAAAAAAAAATGGTTATATTAAACTTTTCTATAGAAAGCTATCAATCAAAGAATATAACGTATTCCACGAAACAATTATAAGCTTACACAAGACACCTGTATATGTTGTTAGAGCTCTTACAATTATTGAATTTGAATTAAAAATATTAAAAAAAAACATTCGTTGAGTCGACTCTTTCGTGTTTTTCTAATACAGACGACATCGTAGTCAATGTGGTGGCATACATACACAAAAAATTGATTTTATAATAAATCAGTTGCCCACAGTATAAAGCCCAGTCCAAAGTAAAAACACTAAATTACATTATATTATTTTTGATTATGAGAAACAATATAGTAACAATCCGTTAACTAACAAAGGGTGTAATGTAGACGAGTTTACATATTTAGAACTTCTATCCTTCACTATTTAATTGCAAATGCGGTCAACAAACCCAAGAAACTTGATTTGAAGTTGGAATATTAAAAGGTTGGCTCACAAATTATTGGTTCATAACCACCTTTGTCGTTGTTCAATGATTTCTAGTAAATTGTTTTATTATATCTCTCGAGGTAACACAAAATTAATTTCGAATCACTTGGCAACAGGCTAGAGATGAGCGCTGTAGGATTAAGCATCGCCGGTAGTAAGCCGGGTGATTTAGCCCTTTGTTGGTACAGCCGGGCTGCCGTCGCCGCTGACAGCGTTAAATCTAAATGACGGCTAACATGCTTCTAGCAGAGTTACACTCACAGTATGTGCAGGTAGATCAATAATTACATTTTATTTTTATACATTACTCACTTTCTGGGTTCAACGGCGTGATCCCCAGGGAACTGTTTAGCGGTATAAATATAAGTAAGATTATTTTAACAGCTTAAATAATTTTATAATTGATTTGGATACATATAATCACAATGATAGATTGAATAGGAAACAATAGTTTCTACCTTATCGTTTTAATTCTCTTTACAAAATTCAACTCCCATTTTTATCCCTTTATTTGCAGTTTTTTGGGATAAAATATATCGATGTAGCTTCCCGTAGGTGAAAGAATTTTTGGAAATTCGAGCCTTTTCGTTGCAAACGAACAATCGAATCTTTTTTCTCTTTATAATATTAGTATATAAAAGTTAGTATATGTATGTATATAAGTTAGTTTGTAAGAGTGGGTTAAATCTTACAAGATAAACTCTCTTCCTGATTTTCGATTGAGCTAAAATTTTGTATACACATGTTACTGGAATGACAATGCAATAAGCTAAATACTAAATACAATTGAAGGTACACAATAGAGTAATTTCAGTCTTAGTGCTGACAAAATACTTCACATTAGAGCACATTTCATTTTATGCAGCTCTTGAGGAGTTCGACGGAGCAATGGTTAGCACATTTGGTATGCGATGCGGAAATTAAGTAGCTTCCGCAAAGGTTGCTCTTAAGATGGGTGTCCTCGGTACTCCTCCGTGCCCGGAAGACTCATTAAGCTATTAGTCCTTTCATGGCTACATCTGCAGTCGTTAATACTCTTCAATCGGCACTGGACCCGCGTATTCGTTTCGATTCCGCCTATAAAAAATGCCTGACCCAGTGCAGTGATGATGAATAAATGAATGAATGAAAGACTCTTTATTTTACACACCATAAGTAAATGAACAAACATATGTTACAGAACAATGTTCATGTTCATGTTCATGTTCATGTTCTTCCAGGCAACCTTAACATAATATACAGGATACAATTGAAAAATTGGGTAGTTTATGGTGCATTAAGAAGTCCCTACCATTACAAAAAACATTAATGGTTGAGCAGGAAAATTGTTAATAAATACATAAGCATACATAATCAATCCATATACATATACATATACATATACATATACATATACATATACATATACATATACATATACATATACATATACATATACATATACATATGCATATACATACGCATATGCATATACATACGCATATGCATATACATACGCATATGCATATACATACGCATATGCATATACATATGCATATGCATATACATATGCATATACATATACATATACATATACATATACATATACATATACATATACATATACATATACATATACATATACATATACATATACATATACATATACATATACATATACATATACATATACATATACATATACATATACGTATACATATACGTATACGTATACGTATACGTATACGTATACGTATACATATACATATACATATACATATACATATACATATACATATACATATACATATACATATACATATACATACACATATACATATACATATACATATGCACTTAAGAATGCAAAGTTGGGATTATGATTGCTGCAATGAATTTAGTGAAAGATAGTGATCTTTAACTAATAAATTAAAACTGTAAATGGTTTGTGCACGCCTAATATCCTCCGGCAATGCATTCCAGAAGTGAGCAGCTTGTACTGTAAAATACTTTTCCAGGAATTTACTTGAATGCATTGGTATTGCCAATCTCAGATTCTCCGATGACCTTAAAACGTATCGTGTGTGCGTATCGTGAAGGAACGTGAACCGTTCCTTGAGGTGATACAGCATATTTCAATCTTAGCGGAGACAACGACATTTATCAGTCTTTTTACAATGCTAGGAGCTGATTATAAATAGCTTGCCCTTATAACTTGAAAATTTCTACACATTTTCCTAGCCGAAATAAAACTGAAAAAA
Source organism: Diatraea saccharalis (assembly GCA_918026875.4). Taxonomy (NCBI): domain Eukaryota; kingdom Metazoa; phylum Arthropoda; class Insecta; order Lepidoptera; family Crambidae; genus Diatraea; species Diatraea saccharalis. The sequence goes on along the minus strand of OU893348.1, from coordinate 1,245,049 downwards.
ATATATTTACTTAATGACGTATATATTTGCAACTTTTAAGTTCTTGTATTTGATTATATCTAAGAAATTTTATTTTTTACCCATTCTTTCTCTAATAATATCGATATCGCAGGTTTTAATTAATTTACTAATCGAATCGAAATATCATTATAAATACACTAATATTTAATTATTTGCTATCTTATTATAGTATTTATTTAATTATTAAAGTTTTAGATACGCATACTCTGACACATTGAATTTAATTAAATGAAACTTGACACAGTTCGCAGACGGTTTCCAAATAAACTCTCTTGACAAGAGATTTGGAATGTTGCAATTTAATTTTGGTAAAGCAATGGTAAGATTAATAAAATCGGTCACTATGTAAAATTCTATTAGAAACAATTAATCTCAATATAGTATTTAACTATGTTAATAATTAAAAAAGAAAAATCATTTATTAAACATACATACACAAGCAATTTTTCAATGGATAATCATAGAGTACATGTGGTGTCCAAAATGAGCCAACTTGACATGTGCTGCAGTTAACTGCAGCGTCGTTTTCACTTGGTACATAGAATTCCATATACATAATTCCGAATTATAAACATACTTAATGTATTACAATACAATAAAATGTAACTACAATTATACATCACTATACAATACATATATATCTACCATAAGAATCGCAGAAATATTTTTTATATAACTTTAACATGCACAGATATAAAAAAGTGACTCCGGCGAAGACTTCTAAAGACTCATGCAACCATTGGCTTACTTTTTTAATCTTCAAAATATGATCTCGTACAACTGTATTCAGCTGCAACTCGCAGCTGAAGTAGACTTCAGATCAAACTCCACGCACTCGCGATACAATAGGACAAAAATTGATGCCGTGCGTATTTTTGGTTTTATCTATACGTGTGATCTCAGAGTCACTGATCATTAGTGTCCGACCGAAGCTTCGGCTTCGGCATCGGCCACCATCTTCAAAATAACATCTTCGGTGAAACCTTCGGCCAGGTTGTGGCCGAAGCCGAAGAAAAAGAATCATTGCTTCTGAGGAATGCTTACATTTATGAATATTGGTCTTCTAGTCCGTATTCTTGTCTACGGCCAATTGCAATTAAATATTTATCTGCTCCTCGCAACAGTGTTCCTAGTGAGCAATTGGTCAGTGCTGCAGGACAAATATATGCGGATTGACGATCTAACTTCATTAGTGAAAATGTAGATAAATAATTTTTTATTAATACATATCGTTAATGAACGAAGAATTTTGATGATTACTATGTGATACTATTGATTTATTGTAATCAGTGTAGCTTTAGTTAAAATGTACTAGATAGAGAAGTTTAAGTACAAATATGCTTAGTAAAATAGAATATTATATTATTCTTATAGGTAACTTGTTTTTTTGCAAAACAGTCATTACCTCATTAGTTCTATTGTTATTGTTACATTTATTTTTAAATTTTCTAATATTTTCTAAACTGTGCATTTTATTGACCAAAAATTAATTATTTATTAAGAATTTACTATAGTTTATTTTATTTATTAGTCTAGTTTTGGTCAAGTCGAGTAAAACGAAAACTGATTGATTGCTCTTATTGTAATTTGTGAATTACTTAATAAAGAAATGATTATTTTTTACAAATAAATTACAAAATCACAAACTTTTATTACCATCTCTTAATCAACTTCTATATGAGACACTCAATATAAACCTTCAATATTGAAAATTTGAAATAATTTTAATATTAATTGTAGCTTGTAGACAATATTGAACAAAATTAATTACTGAGAGATTATAAACCTTCGGCTTCGGCTTCGGCTTTTGCCGAAGGTTGTGGCGATTGCCGATTGATTAATCGGCCGATTAATAGACTTTCGGTCGGACACTACTGATCATGTATTGAAATGTTGATGCAACGATGTAGTCAGCTCGTAGCATGCAACAGTGAGCCGAAAACAATACTATGACAAATCGACCGAGTGTAGCGAGTTAGTCTTAATCAACCACGGATGTTAGGAAATGAAATATTGGATCTGGAAATTTTGGATACAAATAAAATTAATCGGTTTTGTATATGTTATTATTACAAACTCAACAATAGTTTTGGATTGTTTCGGTTAAGGGTACGAGATTTGTAAAGTAAAAGAAGAATAGTTAATTTATTTGGAACCAAAAGCAATCGTATAAAATAATAGTGCAAAGGACGATATGTCGCCTCGGCCCGGCACAAACAAAAATGTCGTCTCTTTTCCCTTTGACCCTTTAAGAAATTATTCGAACCCTTCTATCGGATTTTGTTACGGTTATGGATAAATTTTGTTTCAGGTATATAGTTCCTGAGTTTCTTATCATGCCAACCCTTAACGATTAGTCTACCGTGTCCACCAGTACCGCGTCGCCCACACCTCTTGTCAGTCTCGTTCATCCTGCTGCCACTCACATAGACGTCAACAATTTTAGTAGCGCACAAACATAACTGTCTGTTTCCGGGAGTTTTGATAGCAAATCTGACAAATTATTAATAAGGACCGAATGAAAGTAAAGTAAATAATTGATGATGGTTCGATGTAAAGAATTTCAGTACACCCAGTATTCTATACAATGCTAAATGTCTGCAACCAAGAAAGAACTTTAATTTCCGAAACATTAAATTCTAAAATCGTCTCTAGATTCTATCACCTGAAATTACATTAACATGTCAGTTACATAATCGCCTTTGAACAAATAGCCGTTTACGAGACGTCCCCTGCTTTCTGTGAGTGCCATTTAATAAGGGCACCGTAAGGGTCCCTTCCTGTGATGTTACACTAAATGCATCTTACATCGGCTTCCTGCCTTCCTTCCATTATATGGCTTAAGGCAGAATCTGAGTTTATCCGCGTCCTTATCCCAACATACTAAATGTATGAACTAGCAACGGTTGATGTTAGCTACTCAATTATTTGTAGCGATAGGCCTAAGGGCAAGAATGCTTTTAAGTCTTACTCTTTGATCTACTTGTATTTAAAGCTTATTATCCCTTGGCAAACCCTAAGTGATTAGTGGTAAGCTTATAAGAATTGTGGAAAAGATATTTTTTCTAATAACTGTTTTCCTGCGACTTCGCCTGCCTTATTTATACTAATTATTAAAATCGATCTAGTGTTTCAAATCGTATTTTTCCTCTTTATAATAGTATAATATAAATATAACTGTCATTATGGGAGTAAGTTTCAGTTTCTAAACAAACAATTTTTTAATGAAAGTTTTAAATGGCAAATATTTTACGGTTAGGCTAAAAATATGAAGAACCTACCTATACTATTAGGACATACAGTACTGCATGAACCTCCATTTAAAAAAAGCTAATGAACAGGCAAAGATGTCACATTAAATGGAGAGATTTTATTCTGTTTTGTTGTAGTATTTGTTGTTATAGCGGTAACAGAAACACATCATCTGAGAAAATATCAATTGCGGACAGACGGACAGACGGTCTAAAAGGGTCCCATTTTACGACCTCATTCCCTTTAAAAAACGTGTGTATGGACATAATATTAAACAAAATCATATTATAGTTATAATATATAAGTATAGTGCTCTAAAATTAATGTGTAAACATGTTATCTGAATATGAAAGATTTATTTTGAACGGTGGACGTCATTTAAAGAAATTAACTTTGAAAATTTTAATACCGGCGCGCATTCACAGCCGCCGTATAATTAGGGATTTACGAGAGGTACGGAATCCCTCTTGAAAAATAACTGCTTTAAAAGCCATGAAAATCGGAGCTGTGATAATTTATGAGATTTTTCGACGCACCGGGTTTTTCGTAATGATTCTTAGATTTAAATTTTAAAAATATACATATTTAAGTGGAAATAAAAACCAAGCTCTCCCATATTTAATGACTCGGTAACATTATAAGCTTTCCGACAGCGGCTTTACCCGCGTGGTCTGGTATTATACATAAATACCTTCCTTTTATAATCAGAAGAAGAAGAAGAAACATTTATTGACCTCAAAAAGACACAAACAAGATAATACATTATTAGGAACACATAAAGCACAATAAAGATACAAAAGAAACAATAAGGTACATAATGAATAAAAGAGAAAGAAAGTGAGGTCAACCAGGACTCTGCCTCAGCTGGTGTTGATGCGACACGGAAAGCGCTGATATTCTGATATTCTGGCAGAGCCTGTTCGGTACGTGGAACAATATTTTATCAGAGAAATGAAAATAGTTATAATGAAATATTTAAAATAATAATAATAATAACATGATGCAATGAGAGAAAGCAAACTTATGTTTAATAATACACTTTTAATAATAATAAAAGTCAGAGATGGCAGTATGGGGTAAGACTCCTTGGCCTCTATCATATACAAGAAAGAAAAAGTAAATAATATTTATGGTTTAGGCGTCAGTCATCCATCAAAACAAAATAGGTAACTTCTTAATTAAATAATTAACTTCTTTAGTTAAAGCCAGTGCATTAATTAAAAAACGTACAGATTATAAACAATAAATAATCAGCGCATCACTTGTGGTTGACGATGTCACACATGTCATTATAATGTACAAGAAACTGCCCTGTGTTAATATATAATATATATATAATCACTCTATCTATAAAAAAAACCGTATCAGATTTCGATGCTGATTTTTTGCGTAGCGTAGTTTTAAAGATTTAGGCATACATAGGGATAGAGGACAGAGAAAGCGACTTTGTTTTTTACTATGTAGTGATATTAAAATGTAAATTTAAAAAAGAAAACATATAAAAGGTATGTATAAAAAATTAAAGACCTCCGCGGCTGAGTGGCTGCAAGCCAGGCTCCAAGAAATGCCTTCACGTGTCATGCTATATCGTCGAAATTAACTTTTTTATATTATCCCGGGTCTCGATGTTGCGTAAGCGTCGTTATTTCATATTTCAATAGAAGTAGTTTAGTTGCTTGATTAGAAATCTAAGCAATGTATTTAAATGAATGTGATGTCGTCTTAATATTTATTTGTAGAAAAAGAAAATCATATTTGTTGATAATTTTTTCCTTCACGCCAAGTTGATATTTATCTCATTCAAAAATATATTTATCTATACTTCTTTTATAAAGAGACAGGATTTCATGATTTTTTTTATTTTTTATGTTCATTGAATAGGCTAACCAATCAGATAAACTCACTTAAAAGAAAATTCATCAAACCGGGGGAAATAATCTATAATTTACGCGGGTTAACCCGCGGAGAAACAGCTAATGATAAGCTGAATATCATGCTCCACAATGTTCGAAACTTTACGTAACTATACTAAGTCCTTGTGAAAACTCATGTAAAATTGAACTACAATTACATAATATTATATACGTACATTTCAAAAAAAGTGTGCTACATCAAAATAGGTTGAATACAAACGGGAAAAGTTGTCGGACCCACCTTTGGGTTAAAATTATGAGCGCGCATACTAAAGTGCTTTTACTGTAATCCGGAAGCCAAGAAACTTTTTTCAAAGGTGTGCTTTACGAATGAAAAAGTAAAGATGCTTTGTAGAATTAAAAACTAGGTTGAGTTACACTTTAAAAGAACTCTCTTGTTATATTCAAGCTAGACTGACATTTAAACAACGAGTGAAATCGCTACAGTGCAAGTTAGAAGTGAAAATCTTACCTGTAAACCGTTTTATAAAATATAATTTATTGTTTCTATTTCCGCCATAGGATAATTCAACCACCAATAAGAACCTACAAAACGAATGTCGAAGTAATTAGTTCGGTTTGTTGTAAAGATCATTATATCTTTAACTGCAAAGAGTTTGTGAAAAGAACGTAGGGATGTCGTCAAAGAGAAACAACTGTGTTACAATTGTCTTGAACAGGCACACAGTGTAAGATTTTATAGACCAAATAATTCATGCAAAGTATGTAAGCGACGTCATCGTTTACTTTTACATCTAAATACACATGAAACGAAACAAGCACGCACTACACAAGTTGACAAAGAGGAGAAGAAGATAGCGAAGACAAAGACACTTCCCAGTTGGCTGTCCACAAAGCTGATGTAACTGACATACAGGTCATACTTGCTATGGCTGTGGTTGGAATATTAGGAAAAGATGGCAATAAACACAAGTTGCAAGCACTGATTGACCAAGGATCGCAGGTATCATTTATTACGGCATCAACGGTTCAGCGTCTTGGTTTAAGTAAAAAGCATCATGTTAGCAAAGTAACAGGTAAAGATCTACAACTGTCGATGGTTTCCAAATAGCTAGTTTGATTTAACAATTCTTCAATAAATAATGACATAAGTGGGTGAATTAACACTTTAGATATAAAGTGGAATCCAAAGGAAAATAGATTTGAAATAAGTGTAAAATTTACAAAAGTCCAAAAATCAAAGATTATTGCCAATTAAAATAAATCATTTATTCAGTATAGACTGTTACAATCACTTGTCGTCGTTTTCTATGGAGTATATCGAAATTTTCGAGTTAAATACAATTGGTGGACTATTTATCGTAAACTTATAAAGTCAACTAAAGTGTGATAGGCTGCCATTTAATTACGTTATTATACTTGACACTTGACTCTAGCGAAATATAGCTCATTAAAGTTATTATCGCCGACAATGTTATAATTACTTTGTCAGCGTAATTAACGTAACATTTATACTCACAAAATTAAAACTTTCTAATAATACTAATTACAGGACGGACAGTCAGACATGGTGAAACTATAAGGATACCATGCTTACTAAACACTAAAACAAACTTTATTAAAATATGAAATCACTTTATTAAAATATGAATCAATAATTCAGACGTCACTCGTTTCACAAGCCCATCGATAAATAATTTATTTATTATACGTGCGCTAAATAAAATGACAAGAATGTGATCCTAATTTTGAGAGAAATTTTAGAGTTAGGAGATAGGCTCTTCAATTTTTACAACATACCAAACATAACCACCAATTTCATAAATACCCACACAATAATTTTCAGAACTGACTTTTGATAATGATGCATATCTTTTTTTATAAATGCAGTCTTTTTATAATTTTGTCCTTGTGGAGCCTAACCATTTGGTAGGTGTATACGAAATATCAACTCACTCCGTTGCAGATGACTTCAAAAATGAGTTCAAAGGTTCCACCCGAGCAAACATTACATACATTGCAAGTTTAAAAGATTATGTCTTAATTTATGGCGCGTATTTCAAGAACCTAACATGCTCTTAGTACGATGGCTGTCTGTATATAAATTTGGAAATTACAGTGACAATGATTACAAAATTTAAATATTTAGATATACAACGTTTTTATATAGTTAGACAGAGTTTGAGCTATGAGACTCGAGAGCACCTCATAGTAGCCTATCACTATCGCTTATCGTCCCTTTAAAATTAAAATAATTGTTGTTATTGAGTTCGTTCTGTCTGCTGGACTCTGCCTGAATGTCGTCACATTTCTCAGCTTAATATATCACAAATTTAACTTAAGCCAGTCAGCAAAATTTGAGCCCAGTGCTCACGAATCGTGTCATCGGCAAATGAAAAGGAATTCTTTTAACAAAATTGCTACTTTATACAATAGGTCAGCCTTAACGAAATTACATAATCAAATACTACGTAAAAGATTGGCCCCCCTATTATACAACTCCGTGGAGCCCTAAACTCGATTTCTACAATGCAAATAGAATAGGCTACATTCAAAGCAATTCTCATTTATATCCTTGAGACGGCCGGAATATGCATGACTCGGTCTTATGCTTCCCGAAAGTCCCGAAAGTTCGTATACAATCGAAGAATCCCACTCCCGGGGACTTATTAACGCATTCCGCACTTTTCGCTGTGATTCACGGGTGTATTTCAAACATTCTTTTTGCGGTGTGGCTTAAATGATAAGCGTTATTTTTCTTATCTGTAGCATAAGCTGACTTTATCAAAATAAATTTATTTTTCTTTATTTAAAAAAACGAATGCACTCGATTTGATCGCATTTTCTATATTTCCGCTCTAATTATATACTCATTTAACAAATATATGTATATAGATTCTATAATAATGTATAAAATCCGTTCAACAGTAAGGTGACTAAGGATATAAACCATTTAAATAAAGCCGTAGTATCTGAAAATCTGTTCTGTTTGCTTGCACAACAGCATGAGAGAGTCCAGTTGATTAATACAATATATTTAGTTTTATTATAGATAGATATATTTGTAGATTTCCTTTCTGCCTACCTCACAAGGAATCCTGTTTAAATATTTAAAGATATTAGAAATACAGCATTATGAATGTAAAAAGATATGATATATTACAATGTTTTCTATCAAACTAAATAATAAAATTGAAACGCTTCCGCTTATGAATCAGGCATATTTTAAGTACTGACAAAACTTTCATTTTTCTTATTTTCGGAATGCTTTTGTGGTTATTAAAAGACGGTAGTATGATTTACAGCCGCGAATAATTGGAATACAAACGTTCGTGGGACATACTGACACACCCTAATCTTTTTTAATTGATTTATAACTGAACGCGTGTTGGAAGTAGAATATTTAATATCGTTCATCCGGAATTTACGCCGCCTCTAATTTTAAACAAACAAATAATACATTTTAATTTAATATACCAAATGAGAAAATATTCTTATCGAAAAATGTTTAAAAAATCCGCTTTGTCCTGGCACTCTGAGGTCGGATTCGAAATCACACAATCGACTGCTCTAACCACTGAGCTAGCCAGGACAAATCGCAAAAAAGTAACAAATGCTTGAAAAATTGCTAGGTCCTCGGTAACTCAGTGGTTAGAATAGTTGCCCGGATTGCGAAAGGTCATAGGTTCGAGTCCCATTTCAGAGTGCCAGGCCGAAGTACATTTTTTAAGCATACATACATTAAGAATACTTTTCAGTGAATGTAAAATTTATCAAATAATAAGTCAGTACACTTAAATTGCTAATGGTAGGGAATATAAATATACCCTTCACATTTAAAACGTTATATAAACAATTCTACGAAATATCCTCGAAGGCATTTGGAAATCACTCACATTGAATAAGCAAAGCTCCCGTATCACGTGTTTGTATTTAAATTAGGCTTATGTTTTAATACTGGGTACTTATGTAGTAATGTAACGAGAATACAATCACATAAAACTTTTTAAAATGATATTGTTACATTTATAAAACAATAAGTGCTTCAAATTTCAGCTGGATTCGTCCACTAGTTTCAGCTTCGCATTGATATATCAGTCAATCACTCATTTTTGTTGTCTGTATATTAAATTGTACACGAAAACAACAGGAAATATTCTTTTATGGTAAAACCCGCGCGGTCCACAAAATTTGAAAAGCAACCTATATTTACCACCTAGTATGCCAAGATGGCGGCCAACATAAAGGTATAAACAGAGAGATTGGAAACCAAACTCAAAAAATCACGAGACATCACAGCCCAAAGGTCCATTAAGGTTAAGTGACGACTTTAAGCTCTAGTGGATATTCAAAATTTTATATCGGTAATGTCTCTTTAAACTAATTACAGTTTTAATGGACGTTAATGCAACTGAATGTTAAAATGTTGAAAGGTAAACAAACAAAACTATTTAACAATTCTTCCTTCATAAATATTATTTGCCCTATGAACAAGACCGTACAACATGCCACTCTAAAACTACAGTTGCCAGTATAAAAAAGGAAACAACCGACGAGAGAGCATTAATCATAAAGTTATACGAAACGAAGTGAAGCTTTCAATTTGAGCAAGCTTGAGAAAAATTTGTTAACTTATGCTTGCTCGCTGCTAGATGACTTTGCTCTTACTAAGATGGCGCTCAAAAAAAGTATATTTCCAGAGTTATTGGTGCGCAAAGGTACAGTGGAAAATGATTTAGTGCTCTTTTACAAGTTACAGTAGCATATTGTGTGTCCTTAGAGTTGATTTATAAGGCAATTGAATAGATATACGGTTGCACTGTGTTTTTTGTTGTTTTCATATTCAGGCCCATGATTCTTTATAAATCCAGACCAGAATTAAGATTCACCCATGTTTCCGAATTCACTTTATTTAGTAGTAGTAATAGTCCAAATTCTATACGTGTCTCAGATATTCTATTGCTATGTCATTTGGAAATTCACTTCACTTATGCCACGAAACATTATTACCAATTCAAGATTAAGCGGATGCCGCTTTATGAAACCTGAGAGGGCAGTATAAACAAAGTTTGCTGTTTCAACTTATGTACCTTTATTAATTCATTTTTATATTGAACATTTTTATTCATTTTCATCATTGTTAGCTTAGTGTTTGGACATGGACACCATGTAACGTTACCGGTGTGAGATATAAAAATATACAATACGATATCTGTCTATATACGAGTATTTATATCTTTACATTAGATCTCTTGCGGGTTAATCAAAAAGAGTCAAGCATCTTTCATTACATTAGAATTATGAATGCTTTGTTTTTACATGCATGCATGCAGATGACTTTTGTGTCCTCTATTAAAAAAAATCCTTGAACCGTGATACAAATGGAAAATATATGCTTACGTTATGAGAGAAGATAAGATTAGTTTAAATCTGGTGCTACTACTTGTTGGCATGCCTTAATAATGCTTTACAATGATTACCAGTATAAATTGTTTAGATAAAATTAAAATGAAACGTTTTTTGCTAAAACCACCGTTAAGTCTACTTATATGTCATTTTCTCGATCTTTATTGGTCATCTTCGATCTCTCGCACCTTTTTTTGTTGAAAAAAAAAACAATCAAGGAACGGTCATAAAAATACACGTACTAAAGATTATCACTACATAGTATAAAACAAAGTCGCTTTCTCTGTCCCTATATTCATATGTATGCTTAAATCTTTAAAACTACGCAACGGATTTTGATGCGGTTTTTTTTTCATAGATAAGGTGATTCAAAAGGAATTTTTTTATATATAATACAAGACCACGTAGACGAAGCCGCTGGCGGAAAGCTAGTTAGTTAATAAAAGTGACTCGAAGAATTTCACTCGGAATCGTCTTATAAACATTTACCTGGTTTAGTGCAAACAAAAATTGAGTGGAGCTTCGTAAGCCATCTCTTCAATATTTTCAATGACTAGTGATTACTTTTTATTGGCAAAAAGTGTCACGAGAGCGCGAACATGAACAAATCAAACAGAGATAGCCGCAAATGGGCAAAATAACCGAAATCAGTAAGCAAAATTAACCGGTAGGTTGAGCAGAAAGTGTTTCGGTTTGATCTTTGATCGGGATCGAAATATTTTCGTTCATAAATAACTGAAGCTCAAAAAGATTTTAGATATATCTTCAACTCGCTCATTCTATGATAATAAACATACGAAAGTTAATAAAGAGTATAATTAATCGCTATTATCGAATTTTAAGAGTAGACACAGAGTACAAGATAACACAGTAATTATAATATTTTTAAAAAAAATTCATTCACAATGCCATACTTAAAATTATTCTTAATACAAAACTCTTAAAAAAATGTTATAACGTGTTTGTGACCATTTAGATATTTGATAAATTAGGTACGTAAATAACTATTAAAAACAACTGAGACAACAATATTACATACGAGCACACCAAAACCCGAGGGGTAAAACGAACTGTCAATAACAGAGATGTATAAGATTTCAGTAGACATTTTTAAAGGGAAAATAACAAGCATGAACGCACCTCGGATAAGCCGGCGACCGTAATGGTTCTATGTTTATTATGTTACAAGAAATGGGGTAGATATTTTATTTTTCTTTCACGACAATGTCAGAAATAATAATAGGACATATTTATTTCGTGTAAGGTTGTTTTATAAATGGAATACGTGAGTCTCAGAGTGTCTAATAGATCATATTGATAACAGTTGAATAGATATATAATAAGATATCTTTGACATAATGTAATATAGTTTTGTAGTTAATTAACTAAATGTATTTTAAGATTTTTACAACAAAAAAATATATATATATTTTGAAACTTGACTAACGATTTAATTAAGCTGTTTTATGAAGTAGTGGTGTCTATAGATATCTTTGTAAGCCTATGTCAACCCCGTACGATGTAGCTACCAATAGGCGAAAGATTTTTTTTAAATCGGTCTAATACTTATGGAAGTTAATCGATACGAACAAACAATCCAATCAAATCTTTCCTCTTTATATTAGTATAGATTTTGTTATTAGATAAATATCAATATGATTGTTAAAATTTATCAAGTTTTAGTCATAAACTATGGCTTCAGTGACTAATTGAGTGTGTAAATACCTTATAAGCTCTTTAGGTAAGAATGTGAACATTCCAGTTTAATAGGCCAAATTGCATTCTGATCCATCAACGCATAGCTATTTGTTGAGAATATTCCCAATACAATAATCTTCATTAATGATTATCCTTTCGATGTTAATTATAGCATTCAATTATTCGTTAAGAGATCATAGAATTATGAATTTAATAAAGCCTTATAAAGCATAGAATGTCTATAACTTTACACCGGACCCCCCGTGGGATAAGCGTTCATTAGTGTAATGAACGCTTCATAGATGCTGACCGTTTTGTTTATGTTTCTGACATCACCTTCCGATAGCAAGCCATAGAATTGATAATAAAAGGTTTATTTTGGCATTCCAAACTTCTACAATCTTTTACTTTTATTTTGCTTATCAGTTTTGTTGTGCTTATTAGTCTAAAACATTGATAAATATCAAAACTTTTAATTATTACAATATATTTAAAAAATATATATAACACAATATATGCTTCACCGACTTTACTCGGGACGATGTATAGTCGGTGAAGCATAATACTTTATTTAAATTACAAATTTTCTACCCTGTTCCCATCAAACAATAAACAAAGACACATAGTAAGAGTTTGAAACGTAAGCTAGTGGGGTAAAACTGTATTCACATCACTTAGCGCTTTGAGTATGTTACGAATAGCCTGAAAGGACTTTCTAGCCTAGTTTTTTTTTCATAATACTATTTCTATCTTTACTTCTCTTAACAGTAGAACATTTACGTAATAGGAATATTACACGGGCAAAGGATGAAAGCACCCCGAGCTGATATAAAAGATCTTAATAAAGTATCGGCAAATATACAACTTAAATGCAGACAAGATCAAAATAACTACCTGCGCAATATTGGTACGGAAATCAAGGCGCACGCAGACCCAAGAGACTTGTACCACAAGATCCGTTTCATTACAAAAACACTGCCGTCTAAAATTTGGGCTATTGAAAATTATAATGGCCAAATTGCTACTAGAACAAATTTCGGGAGTCTGGAGGAACTACTGTCCTTGTTTAATGATCCTTAGTCTTTAAATTTTATATCTTTCGTCAATGATAACGGCCCAGAAGTTATACAGACCTCAAACTGCCACGTGAATCTGGCCTATATTTATCTTGGTGCTTTAATCTCAAACTTTTAGTGCGTGAATTGGAAAAGGGGAAGATAGATGCTGTAAAGATGTGGTGCTGAAGGAAGTTGTTTGGCATATTGTGGACAGAGTTTCGCACCAACGTGTCCATACTCCACGAACTTGGCATTAAAAAGCGTTTATCTACTGTAGTACTGACGTGCATACTGCAATACTTTGGGTCATGTCTTTATACGTGATAGCAACTCAAAAGAACGACTGGCCCTGCAAGAAAAAGTAGAGGGAACCAGAACGGAAAATGGCAGATCAAACCAAACGCTGGAGATCGTGAGAAGGGCTGTGTCCTCTTCAAACACTAACATGGACGTCTCAACGTAACCACGACTGCACTGCCAAGAGCAAAGCGATAGAGAAGAAGTTTTACATAAACAGTGTCATTACGTATTATAGTACTTAAATCGGTCAGGATTTAATCAAAATATATGAAATTAATTGTGTAACACATAAGCTTATTTAAAATTGGTCACCTTCGTAACTAGAGTGAAGAATCGTTCAAAATATAATCGAAAAAGTAATATACAATTATACTGTTTTTGTGAAAAGAAAAAGTTCTTGTTAAGGTATACAAACCGGTACCTACTGTAAATTTTAATCAATATCTGTATATTGATTAAAATCTACAGTAGGTACCGGTTTGTATAGATTGTATATTCCCTTGAGCAATAAACCGGGAAAATATTATCGGTACCGGGTAACGTATTAAATGGATATCAAATTGCACTCACGTACCGCTTTTAGCTTTGAACAGATTTGATACGAGCTTTCATTGTGTCGTTGGACGTTGATCGAAATCACTGTTCAGGTATAGAGATAATTTTTTATAAAAAATAAATAAAAATAAATTTATTTCCTCTTCGATTGACGACTGGTCGTTTGAATTGTACACAAGCAGAGGTATAATGGATAAATCCAGGATTTCAACTGTCCCTAGGTTAGAAAAAGAAACGTAATTGAGGTGCCTTATCTAGCCTGCAACATCGTAATTTTAGGATCTGAATTATTGACATATTCTTAGTATTATCCTCATCATCTTCGACTTTTTAATTTTCCCACTGCTTATTGATGGAAGATAAACCCCAGTGCAACTTTGTAGGTATTAACGACAGCAAATGCTACCTAGATCAATGGATCACCAAATTTGTTGCTTCAACTTAGCATTACAGACTACGTGTTAATTAATTCGCAGTCTAGATAATACACATCGAATGTATGACGATTAAAAAAGGTGGTTTTACTTTAATATTAAGGTTAACGTCGCATCGCAGCGTCGCAGAACTTCTTATAAAAATAATAAAACCAAACATGTAATAACTTGTACGGAGCAGGTGCATAGAGTGCAAAATAAAAGAACAACTTGTTAAACTCCATATTACTATTGGATTGGATTCTAAATTAAAAAAGATACGCCAGATGTGATTTATTGTCATAACTTCCCTTTAAACGGATTTATAAACATAACAATCTCTCTCTTGATTTAACTTTGTTGTAATTATTTTCTCTCTTATCTCATCATCACTCATCACCAGTTTATTAATGGGCCATGAGCCAACATGCGGGCCTTGTGCGGATTGGTAGGTGTTAATAACCGTAGCTAGGACCAAGCATGGTTGCTCTCGCGAAAATAACGTTTTGGACATCCATCTTACGAGAGGCCCTAGCGAGGTTGCTTAACAATCGTATCTTAGACCGAACACGGCAACTACTCAGTCATCTATATCATTAGTCTCCACTTTCAGCCAAAGGCATTTTCCAATGATCTTCATGTTTTCATCAACCAGACTCGATCTGCTTGTCGTCTAATTATAATCCACGAAATATTTTGGCGTGACTAATAAGTGAGCCAAATCCAATAATCCTATATTAAAAAAATATATATATTAATATTTAAAATATATTAAACAAATATATATAAATATATTAAATAACATAACACATACAACTCAGATTTCTTATGAGTAGTTAAAGCTCCCGTATTATGGAGTATCTGAGACAATGATGGCATCACAACACCCAGACCAGAGACAATACAGAATAGTTCATTTTCTGCATTGACCCGACCGGGAATCGAACCCGGGACCTCAGAGATGGCGACACCTTGCGATTACTGGCGATTACCTGGCGATTACACCAATCGGCGTGTTAACCACTCGGCGACGAAGGTAAAACTATACTTCATTATTACTGGGAATCCGTGATAACAGTAGTTATCATGGATCGTCACCACAATTATAGTTTTGGTCGTAATAATATGTCATTTCCATGGTCCATTTCCACTTTAGTTAAACTATTACAAATTGTTGGTCAATTTGGAGTAGCTTGGTGGCGTAGTGGATATGCGCCGCGGCACGCGATCGTTGTTGTTAAGCAACTTTCACAAGGGTCGGTCACGGGATGGGTGACCAAAAAATTATAATCTCGAGCTACTCCGTGCTTCGGAAGGCACGTAAAGTCGTTGATCCCAGCTGCATTTGTAGTCGTTAATATCCGCCAATCCGCATTGGACGAACGTGAAGGGTCATGGCCCATGCTCCTTAACTATTCATAAAGAAGGCCGGAGCCCCTGCAGTGGGGACGAAATAAAGGGCTGATGATAATGATTAAATCGTTGGTTAATACGTGTTAAATCAAATAGAAGCGTATTTGAATTTGTAAAATACGTCTTTAAATTTTTAACTGCAGTTTCAACAAATTAATGCTTAAAATCGATTGCAAAGCGATTGACTCTATAAATACTTTTTACTACCTTTATAAGAGTTTAAAAAATCAGTTCAACTAGTTGCAGTTCACTTAAAAGCAGACCGATTATTATTTTCTTCATTGTAGCTTGCTAAAAAGCACTTCGCTGACAAAAAGCGGGGGAATGCCGATCGCCATCTTTAGTAGTTCTCTTGGATAATAAATTCGATTCAAGCCACTATTATAGCTACCTACTACCACGGCAAATTGAGTGTTATTATATCTTTTTACTTATCGTAGGTGAACAAGCCGATGTTCCTGCGTCCTAGGAGGTACTGAGGGTAAACAAAACCGTGTCATAAACTGACCATAGTTTTGTATTCCAAAAATAAAAAGTCTCTCTTACAAGGAAACTGACATGATATATATACCTTTTTAAACAAAACATAACACCGCGATATTCTAAATGCACAGCTCCATCTTTTATTGAAAATAACAAATATGTATGTCATAAATATAATTCACATAACCGTAAATACATTATTTTATAAGCATTCTATATCTAACACAGTTAATAATTAAATTAAATACATGCATAAACGGCTTATAAATTCAAATTCAAATTCAAATTATTTTATTGCATGTCACATTCTTACAAACAAAGAGGTGGTACATAATTTATGGTAGGATACATGTGACGTCCTGCTAGGACATGGCAACATCTGAGAATTTATCAGTTAGTATATTTATTAAACTGCGAAATATTCATCAATTTTATAATAACATTTTTCCAACAAATAGCATGTCAAATTTTTCTTAAAATCATTTACATTTTTCTTCAATTTTATGTAACCTGGTAATTTGTTATATACTTTTATACACATATAATGCGGGCTATCTTTAAGTATTGTTAATCTTGATGGTGGAAGATATAATCTTTTTTTATGACGTGTGTTTCTACTGTGGGTGTCTTCAACTCTTGTGAATGTGTCTTTGTTTTTATGTACAAAAACTGATATGTCCTGAATGTATATTGACGGCAGCGTGAGCACATTATATTTTTTAAAATACGGTTTACAACTCTGAGTTTTGTCTATGTGAGCTATAATACGTATACACTTTTTTTGCATTATGAAGAGTTCATCCGCATTTGTGCTGTTTCCCCACAACATTATTCCATATTTCAACCACGCGTGTGCATAGGCATTATATGCTGATATCGCTGTTTCTATGTTTGTACATTGCTTTAGTTGATAAAGTGCATATGTGAATTTAGATAGTTTTATTTTAATGGTTTCTATATGAGATTTCCAATTCAAATGAGTATCTATAGTTAGACCAAGAAGATTGAATGAATCAACGGTTTCTAGTTTAATGTTTTGATAGTTTATGTCTAAATTAAGGGGGGATTTTTTGTATGATTTGAACTGCATGATTTTAGTTTTCTCATAGTTAATTTCTAAATTGTGATTTTGAAGCCAAAGCGTTAATTTATTTAGGGTCTCATATATTAATCTCGTAGCATTATTAATATTATCACATTTTATTAAAATTGATAGGTCGTCGGCAACAGAATAGGATGTATCGACTCACTAATTAACATATTTGGCAAGTCATTTATATAAATCAAGAATAAGATGCATCCTAAAACGCTGCCTTGTGGTATTGAACCCACCAATTCATTTTCTTCTGATTGAACTGTTGTTATTTCGTTTTTTTCTTTATCATAATTAAGAACTTCTACTATTTGTTTCCTATTTTTAAGATAAGATTGAAACCAATTGTATGCCAGACCTCGCACTCCCGAATCATACAGTTTGCGAAGCAATATATTGTAAGATACTCTATCATATGCTTTTGTCATATCGAGTAGTAAACCTACCGAATACATTTTATCGTTAATATTTTGAATTGCCTTTTGAATAAATTTAAATACTGCTGATGTGGTAGACCGATTTTTCCTAAAACCATTTTGGCAATCGTCCAATATTCTCTGTTTTTCTAAAAAACCGTACAGTCGTCTAAATATGGCTTTTTCAAATACCTTTGAGAAGGTAGGTAATAAGGCTATCGGCCTGTATTGGCTTATGTTAGTTTTATCACCTTTTTTATGAAGTGGTTTCACAAGTGATATTTTTAATTGGTCAGGGAATGAGCCAGTGGCAAAGCTCTGGTTAAGCAACAATGTTAGAGGAAATGATAATGTTTCTGCGCATTGTTTAATTAGAGCTGGTGGTATGCCATCCACACTACAGCTATATTTATTTTTCATTGTAGCTATTATTTTTATAATCTCCTTCCTATCCACTGGGTCCAAGTATAAGGAGTTCACGGGGGGATATCTTGATGAATTTTCACACGCATTTTTGGGTATTTTTGATGAGTTTTCACCAATGCTCGTAAAGTATTTATTTAACAGATTGCTTATTGATTTTGGGCATGTTATTATTTTTCCCTCTTTTTTTAGATTTATGTTTTCTGTTTTAAATTGTTTTGTTTTACCAGTTTTTTCATTTATTATTTTCCACATGGTTTTGGTTTTATTGTCCGATTTACTCATTTGCGTAGAATATTGTCTCCTTTTTGATATTTTTATGGTATTTTTTAAAATTTTTGAATATAATTTATAGTATACTTTAATGACGCTACTATTTGTTTCATTTAAAATTGTTCTTAGTATTCGTTTGTGTTTACATGACTTTTTTAATCCTGTTGTTATCCACCCTTTTTGTTGACGTTTGTTTTTAAGTGTTATTAATTGTTTTGGTATGTATTTATCTAGTAATGAAACTATTATATTTAGGAATGAATCATAATTTGCATTTAAAGTATTTTTTAAGTTAAATGTATTAGACCAATTTACTTTTTCCAATGAATTTTTAAAATTTATATGTTTTTCCTTTGTAAAAATCCTTCTCATAACCTTCCATGGTTTGTTATTTATATGAGTACATTTTGCTAAAACTATGTTTACTGCTCTATGATCTGATAATCCATGATCTTTAACGTACGCTTGAACACTATTTTTTTGATTAGAAAATATGAGGTCGATGCAAGTACTTGATGTTTTTGTAATTCTAGTGGGTTCATTAATGAGTTGATGAAAATTGTGTGAATGCATTAAATTAGTGAGTTCATAGGTGTATTTCTTTTTCTCAAAGAAATTTATATTAATATCTCCTCCAATTATAATATGCTTGGTTGGATCCCTTGAAGTTAATTTATTTAATAGATTTTCCATTTGTTCAAAAAATATATCAATATTACGATCCGCTCTATAGATATTTATTATCATACAATTCAATTTCGGAATTTCTATTGCGCTTAGCTCTATAATGGATTCTCTAGAATAATGATTTATGTCTATTCTTTCTACATATTCTAAATTTTCCCTTATGAAAATACAAACTCTCCCACCATCAGTTTTTTTCCGACAGAAGTAAGAAGCAAGTTTGTACCCCGGCAACAAAACTGTAGTACAAAAATATTTACTTCTCCAAGTTTCTGATAAACACAAAATGTCGATCTGATAATCAAGGAGCAATTGTTCTATCAAATCTACTTTATTTCCTATACTTTGTATGTTTTGAAAAGTTATAGTGACTTTATTATTATTGTCATCATTGGTGTCCACGAAATGTTGTACTACGTGTTGTTTCACTGTCAGTCGTCCGGATCGCGGCAGAATTTTGTAGAGGTGATGGTGGTATCGACTCAAGTCCTGTACAACCAGTAACAACTGGTGTGGTCTGCTCATCTTTGTCGAGTATATGTTGGCTAGTTGTGGATGTTAACTTGCTAATATTTTGACGGTTGTCTGGTATATATTGTTTCCTGTTTATGTATAGTTTATTATGTTTAATTACGGCATGATCTCCATTTTTGCGCGCTATTTGTAATTTCTTTCTCAATTCGTTGTGTTCATTTAGAGATTCCCCTTCCAAAAATCGTCCGATTGCCAGTCCTGAACCTTTGAAACATCTTGAGTTATCTAGCATGAACTTGGTAAATCTCTTACTGATAAACTCAATTGACACAGGTCTTTTACTTCCGTGTTTTCCTAAACGTCTGATTTCCTCAATGTAAGGATTCATATTTACGTTCAGTAGGTCATAAACTACGCTGCATACATGTTCATTTAAGTCCGTCGCTGATTCATGATTGCTTTCTATTAAGCCGTAAAGTACGATTTTTTTTGTGTTTTCTAGGTTTTTTAACTGGTTTTCAATATTTTTAATCTTTATATCTATATTTTTTATGTCTTCCCTTGTTTGTTTTTGTTCAGTTTTTGTGTAATTAATATCATATTGCAGTTTTCCAATTAATTTGTCAACTTCGGTGTGAATTGTATTTTTTACTTCCTGTAGCATATTGAGTTTAAATTTTTCAAGCTTTTTATCCAGTAACACACTAATATTTTCTAGTAACACACTAATATTTTCTAGAGTTAAATCGTTTTTTGACGGGGTGATTGAGTTTTTTATTTGGGTATTACCCATTATCTCATCTATGGACATTTCATGTTCACTTGAGGAAGCATTCACTGAGAGAGTAGTTTTGCCTAATTTTCGCCTTTGTGTGACATTTGATTCAGTTGATGTGGTCTTAAGGTTATCTTGTTGCAGTGCTCTTATTGGTGTGCTGTCTTTGTTATCCTTTGGCATCCTACATATACATGTTTGACATTTCCAAGAGATTTTGTGATCTGTTGTCATCGTGTTATAAAATCTTTTTTCGGGTATGTTCGCGCACTCTAAATCGTAATATTCTTTGCATGAACAACATTTTAAAAACCTCCGATCTGGTATGATTTGTTTGCATCCTGCACACTGAGTCATTATAATTATTATTCTTGGGTGTTAATATAATTTGTAATTGTTGTGATCGACTTGTAACAAGTATTCGTATGTATATTTGTGGTAGATTGTTTTCAACTTATTGTTTTATTAGCTCAATAGATGAAGCTTCTTGTTTTTGCCTTTTTTTTTAAGTTATTATCTTTATGCTTTCATTTCTCTTACAGTAAATTATAAATTAAAAAAGACTTGCCAACACGTAGGATTGAACCACGGTTCGGCGGTCTGTAGGTAATATTCGTGGCGTTACGCCAGCTGGTCCATGTTGCGACTGGCGAATTTTTAATACCATATAGTGTTTTCTAATTTGAAGAATTATTGGACGGTCGGTATAGAAAAAGTCTTTGATGGTAGAAATAAAAACTAAAAGTAATTTTGTGATAAAATGTGTAGAATTACTTCTTTTACACAAATTTGTTTATAGTTTTTAACTCAGTTTTCCCTTCCTTTTGTAGCACTGATTAATGTTTATGTTTTCAAAGATCACTCGGTAGTTTTACCACTTTGTTCACTTTTATATTGTTCAACATTTATCACAAAAAACATATATATTGGTAGGTGTAATTGTTTCACAAACGTTTTTATACAATCCTCAAACTATATTTTATATTTTTAACACACTTTCATATCGAGTAAACTAGTTTTTATATTTATTTAATGGCAAAAATACGGAGCTATATTGACATTTGACAAAAAGAATAACAATCCTATATACAGTAGGTATTTGATCAATTGTCCCGGCTGCATTCGGAATCCAATCCGCATTGGGCTAGCGTGAAGGGTTATGGCCAATCGAGGGTCCATACAGGCTTCGAGGAGTCTGTCTGAGGTTCCAGTTCGAATCCCGGTCTGGTCAATGAAGTTTTGTGTTCACTACTTTAATTTGCTTAAATATGGTTACCATATTTTAACATATATTTAATATAAGTGTTTTTTGATTTTTTATGACAAATGTATGATAGACGACAATAAATAGAGTAAAATCTATTTTTATTACTATTCGTGGTAATAATAAATGTAAACAGAAGCAGATGTGAAAACAATAAACATTTATAATCGATATAAAAGTTTTTGGTTTTCATATTATTTTCTATTACGAAACATGTAGTAAGGGATTTGCGAGATTTCCTGCTATAAAGCGAACTAGATTTTTTTTATCGAAGCCAGCCAGCGTATGGTCGTTCTACTATTTTTATCGTATAATGTTTTCTTTTTATTTCTTCCTCAATACGTGCCAGAATCTCTATCTCCGATTGAGTAACGATGAATAAAAGTCTATCGTAAATGCAATCATTTGTTAGATTCTTTTGTATTGAAATAGTGAAATGAGGTTTTATAACTCCATCACGCTTCATTGTTGGGAAATCTATACTCATTGGAATACGGTCTTAATATGCATATTTTTAAAGTGCAAAAATAATTAACAGATGGCAATATCAGTCGAAACTACATGTAGGTTAGTTTTCCACGAAGAAGGTTCTTAATTTGACTGTTTTTTTTTTTTTTGAAGTTTCATGATATTCGTCAGTAGTAGACATATTAAGATGACTCTTTTTTTCCTGTTTTAATAAGTATATTTGAGTCGGTTAAAATTTGATCACAATTGTATTAGTACGTAAATTTATATACAAGACCTGTGTCCTATTAATCTATACGCACTTTTATATTTTAATTATCTTAACGATGTCATTTACTAAAGGTTGAATATTTTAATTAAAACCGATTAAAAAAATTCGAAAATTTAATTCTTAAAAACTAGGCGGTTACAATAAACTTTTAATATCATGGCTATCAAATCATATTTAATGAAGTTTATTGAATTCGTTAACCGTTTTCTCTAAAGTTACTTATTGTTTTTCGATTTGTTTTTGTAGTAGATTTTACCATATTGGTAGTTGATCATATTACCTGAATATTACGGTAATCATTGCACGATTTATAATAATTAGATCATGGGTTGATTGCGCAAGGCAAATTCATATTGATTTTTTATAAATTCTTAACTAGTTGCTTCTACGCGACTTCGTTCGTGTAATTTATAGCCCGCGGATAATGTAGCTTCCCGTAAGAAGTTTCAAAATCAGTCCAGTATCATTCGGAGCCTATTTAATACAAACAAACAATTATTCATATTATTGAAATAGAAAAATTATTTATCTAATTAAAATGGATTTGTTTTTTGGATTATTATATAAATGACAGACTATTTTATTCAATTCATCGCTTACCGTCTCGTTTCTACGACACGAATAGAAATTATTTTATTTTGTATGAAACAATATGTATTCAAATCACGTATTTGTTATAATTAAGTTTTTGGAACTTTCTACCTGCGAAATTCTATGAAAAGATCTACTTGGCGAGTACTTTATTAGTACTGTAAAATAAATAATATGTTGTTCTAAGCTTGGTCATTGTCGTAACTAACCTTTCGTATCGTTTTCATTCCTTAGATTTATATCACTCATTTCACTCATATCGATAAACTTTTTAGTATTTTCCATTTATATTCTTTACTTGATCCATTCTATAACTGTGGACCTTCAATTTTATACCTGTAACCATTAAAATTTTGTAATATAAACTTATCCAAATCTCTACGAACTTTCATCCTATTTTTTTTACTATTTACACTAATGTGAACCCTTACCTGTAGCTTTCATAGTTTTTCGTTATACATTTTACGAATTCTAATCATATTTAAGCACTTATTTATATATTATAACACAAATTATCGCTAATTTTAATTGTTTTGACATAATTGACATCAAAGTTTTTCTTCGTTGCTATGGTTATATTTGATACTCTTCATGAAAATTGACTCATTGTTTGTCAGTTTTAGGCATTGAAACTCTGTAGTTTTTGAATTTTTAGGGTTCTAATTTGAAATCATTTACTTCTAAATTTGAGTTCGTCTTCAGGTATAAATAGCCTCGCTCAAATAGTTCTAGATGACTTCAACGGCAACAGTTGCCAAGTTAGCGTTTTGGAGCTCGTACAGAGCTAGCTAAATTCTTAAAAGGCCTATTTCCCGGGGCCGACTGCCCCGGGAACTCTTCAAAGTTACGGTCTCAAAGTCGCATGACATCTTTCTGGCTTTAACTAGACGACAACAAATCAATACTCCACTATAACCTCCTTCGCTACTTCACTCCTGGAGGCTGTCTGCGAGTATACGCCTTAGGCCCGAGCTGCTGCTCAGTTCTGGGCTGCCGAAGAATCCCTTGTTCGACGCATCGAGACTACGCCTCGCCGATTTACGCTCTCGGTTCTTGGCTGCCGAAGAATCTCCAGTACGACGCATCGAGACTACTCCTCACCGATTTACGCTCTCAGTTCTTGGCTGCCGAAGAATCTCCTGTTCGACGCATCGAGAGACTACGCCTCGCTAAATTTACGCTCGGGATCCAGACGCCCCTCAAGACTGCTGAAGTACTTCATCAACGGAACTTCACCGCTGACCCACGCCCCTTCACCTACAGACACTCTCACTCACACTTCTACACTTTTCACCTCACTAATCACCTCGTCCCTTTTATTTTATTTTTTGTTTAATGTAAATAAATTATTTAATTTGATTTATCATCTTTTAGTTCTTTTTATGTCTTGTTTCATAACATCATTTATATTAGAATCATAGTTTCTAACGTAATTGCTACCATATACCTTGTTTTTATCGAACAGATTCGAACAATGCAACAAACGAAAAAGGACTTAAAAGAATGTATATAGATATATATGGGACCTACCAGACATAATAAATCAATAATATTAAACAACATTACATGATTAATTACAACATGAGAAGCTAAAGCCAACGAAATTACCATAACACTCAGAATCGAGACAGCATAAAAATATCCTTTTTCTACGTTTATTCAACCGAGAATCGAACCAGGGACCTCAGAGATGGTGACACCTTGAAACCGGCGCGTGAACCGCTCGGCTAGGGAGATCGTCGTAACATATATAAAATAACACATATATTCGTATGTTTAGGTCAGTAATTTTAAATATATTAATTACGACAGTTAGTTTCTCCTTTATGTACACGACATACGATTTTTTTTTCTTCATGCCGCAATCGCGTTTATCGTTTTTTTTTAAAGGTTGACTGGCTACAAATGACATTAGTTAAATTTTTTTGCTTGTCGATGAAGTTTAATTAATAAGTGAATATAAATCATAAAAAAATAGAATAGTTCCTATGACTGCGTCAGAAGAACTGACGCTTTTCAACTAGACTCTTTCTTCTTTTTGACACACGGATAGCACTCAGTACAAACTACGATTCTTAAAACAAGTATGCATGGAGTATTCCACCATTGAGGTATACTTAATATATCGGCAACTTCAGTGGTGTGGATATGTGTTGCGTATGGCGCAGAAGAGAGTGGCGCAAATCTTTTTTTTTTTGAACTTGAGAAGGGAAACGAAAACATGACGGACAGCTCTTTAGGTTCAAATATATTCAGATACGCCATTGAGTTGTTTGGTATCGAAACTGGTCTAACCCAAAATATTTTTACTGTGTTTATCGTTAACAAAATAACAGTTTATTTTTTTTTTCAAAATCTGTCATATCTGTATATTTTCTAAGATAAACCGGTTTGAAAAGCGACTGTGGAATCAAAAATGGACAAATCCAGTACTATTTATTTTCAAATTTAGTCAAATCCAAACCGTCCAGTCAGCTTGGAGAATTTCGTATGGTGCATCGCCCATATTGTTTCCAGTGTCCATTAGATCTTGTGTTTCAAATTATAATTTGCTAAAAATAATGTAAGAAACCCCAAACAAAAAAGTAGAAACAGCTCAGTTTTATCAAGAAAACTCTCAACTGATAAAAATTCATGGAAATGCAATAGAGCAAAGGTTTCTAGGTAGAAAGTCTTTAACATAATGCCCTCCTAGTGTCAGTAATCCTCACCTTAAAAATTACGTCAAAATTATAAAAAAGAAATATTTAGGTTATATTTATTTGTTAGCAAAGCTCTATTTCAGAGATTAACAGCCAGTTGCATAAGGATTTATTAAAATTATCATTGGTTTAGGGTGACATTACCCATACAAAACTAACATTAATTAGATCTTACGGTCAGTTGTATAAACTTCATTAAACCTTGATGGATGTTTATGCAACTGATCGTAAGCTATTTAATGAATATTATTTTATTGTAAAATTTATGTGATAAAGTATTTTTTTGATATGCCAAACTTTTAAACCTTTTAGTGACATTCATCCAGGGGTGCGATGGCCTTATTCTATACTCATAGGATACATCTTAGTTACGTTATAGTGATATGTCGGCTCATTTTTCTACTTCGTCTATTTTATTAACGACAAACTAATAATGATTATCTATTCTGCCCTGCTAATTGCAATTGCAGTAATCGACACTTTAGGGATTATATGCAGATACCGTTTAAGTTAAGGAAAAAATATGTTGATAGAAAGCATGCCTTTTTTCTTATTTTTTAGGAACAATTTAAATGTTATATAACATCGACTTGTTGTTTAATGATCAAAAAATATGTTTCCCGCGTTTATCTTTAAACCGCCATTTTGCAATTACTGCGTTTGCAATAAGAAGGGCAGTATTTGACAGCAGTGTTAGTAATTTATTCAAAATATAGTCCATCAAGGAAATATCTATATAACATTGCTAAGATCTCGTATCCTACGACTAGAGAGTTCGACGGTCACACCACAGATCTAACGAACATGCTTAATATACTTACCATACAATAGAGAGCACTACGCGGCGGGATGTCTACTCGCATGTACCGCCATTATTGAATGATCTATTGCAACAAATTAAATTAAGATTCAAATTTTCTCCGAAAGCGACTTATTAAAAGAATCCTGTCCAACATTTTTCAAAAGCTTATAGATGCACTTCATAGCTAAAATTGACATTATAAAATTTAATAACGCTTTCTACAAATCAACAAAGAGAATCGATCAAGATAATTTCATTCTTAAACACTCGTAAACATCTCCTGTTCAACGTCGCCGTCCTAAATCTGGAACTGGTAACATGAAAAATGTTAACATTGCTTACTACGCTAGGCGGAGAAACGGCTTAGTGCCTGTATGTAGACAGACGTTTCGTTCCAATTTAGGATTAAAGAAAGGGAGAGTAAATGGTGTAATTATACTTAACCCTTTACCGCATATGGGCCCATATATGGTATTGAAGTTTTATTAATTTTTATTTCCAAACTAAGTATTATAAAACAATTCAAAGTATTTTAATTCATTAAATATATATTTAGCAATAATAAAACGCAAAAATATTGTCTATGGTTTGATGACATTTCGAAATAACCTCACTTTTAAGCAAGTGGGCAAAAAAGCAGAATCGAAGTGCGAGTTGTTCATTTTCAAAAAACTATAACAGAGTAATACGTAAGTACTTTTTGATAAAAAAAAATATTTTCATGGAGTCGATATATTCATCTTTCTCGACGAATGATAATTTTTCCGCTTTTCATTGTTTTTTATACTTAACAGCTAGTTTTTTTTCGATTCCATATTTGGTCTCGTATGCACTAAGACATTTTTTTGCTAGGACAAATATGGAATCGCATGCGCTTAAGCAAATTAGCATTTAAAGTTTTATTTATTTATAACAGCTAAAATTTTATACATATTACACATTTTTATACATTTTGTTTATTTATTATGCTTTGCTTGCTTCAAAAATTTGCCTTTTCTCTTGCTTGGCAGAATGGACCCAGCGCGTTTTTACGGAAAAAACCTTCACACTAATTTCATTCCTGGTGATGGCATGCTAATTGATGATGATGATTTAGATTCCGAAAGCGATGTTCCCTCAATGCCTGTCCCATTCAGATCAAATCTTGGAACACCTACATCTAAAAAGACGAGAAAAATCCCAGAAAAACATCAAGAGCTTCCCCTAAACTCTGTAAGGACGGACAGTATAGGTCATTGGCCTGAATGGCAGAAGAATCGTCAGCATTGTCAAGT
The DNA here is from genome assembly GCA_918026875.4 of Diatraea saccharalis. Lineage (NCBI taxonomy): Eukaryota > Metazoa > Arthropoda > Insecta > Lepidoptera > Crambidae > Diatraea > Diatraea saccharalis. The sequence continues at coordinate 1,217,066 of OU893348.1, read as the reverse complement.
ATGCTCAATGAAAACTTATACTAAATGCTCCAAGTGTAAAGTTTTTTTATGCTACGAGTATAATGAAAAAAGAAACTGTTTCTTTCAATTTCACTTATAATTAATATAATTATATTGTTATTATTTTTTCAATATTCTATAAATTCTTTGTTTTGATGCATACAATACCATATGTGTCTGTAATGGTTTTTGTCTCAATGCATACGAGCCCATATATGGTTCCGTAAAAAAAAAAAAACAAAATATAAAACTTTTTCAAAATTTCTTTCTCAATATGTCTTATTGATGATTAAATAAAGCTATTTCCACACCGAAATATTTTTTTTTTTCAACGCTATAATAAATCATGCAGTAAAGGGTTAATTTCAAGAGTGATGACGCATCAGCATCAGAAAATAGAGGAAGAAACGGTAAAGAAATGAAATATGTTTGTATAAGAAGATGCCACTTGAAATCCATACAACGACAATACCTCGATTCAGATTTAAATATATATAAACTATATAAAATGTTTATCGCACAAGCTTAAGTGTGATAATTCTTAAGCTTGTGTTATATTCGAGAAAATTTTAATACGTCGCATAATATTGGCTTCGAGATTCCGGAGACACATGTGTGCTCAACATGTTTATCATTTGAAGAGCAAATTAAATATGAAAAGGATATAAGCAAGAAAAATAACCTTATTATTTGAAAAAGTGCATGGTTGAAGAGCCAAGTCTGTCTACATTATATTGAAGAAACAACAGGAAGAATTACTAACATTAATTTTTGACTGTCAAAAAAACACAGCCAATGCATAGAGTGCCAGACCAAAGCGCTTATTATTCGCATCAATTGTATATTTATAATTTAATTGTTGTCATAATTAATTCTAAAGGGAAACTGAATACTGATAATGTCTTTATTTATACATGGACGAAAGACATGCTACCAAAAGCTCGAATGCAATCGCCACCATCGTGTTTCTTTGTCTATGCTCCAATGTTGGAAAATACGAAAAAGTAACGACCGTACGCCTAGTGGCGGATGGTTCCAGCGGTAACAAAAGTATATCGGTTTAATGCTTTGCAAGTATATTATGGATTTCGCCCCAGAACGAATAAAAACTGTGGAATTGTTGTTTCCAGTTGTGGGTCATTCTTTACTGCCGTCAGACCGCGTATTAGCCCTAAAGGAATCCTACCAAAAAATGACGGGTTTACCTAAAAACATTTGCAAAAAAAAAATATCAGTCAAATAAATCCAGTCACCGTACCTACAAATGTAGCAGTAAAAAATAAAAATTTGATGATGTTAAAAAGACACTCACTGCTCACTGTGGCGATCAATGCACAGTACTTTAAAAATGTTTATGAGAGATCTGAAAGTGACATCCATTTTCATTTAAACGAACAATGTGAAATGGAGGATGAATTGCCAAATTTGGTTATAGACTAATAATCATAAATTAATGATTATTACTTTAATATTTATTAAATTATAAAACTTGTAGGAATGACTAATCCTTTTACTACCTTTGTTGTCTTTTTTTTTCATCTTAACTTTTTACCTAGTACCTGAGTTCTTCAACCCCTGATGCTTATTTAAGTTATTTTCAAAATAAGTCAAATCCCCACAGTTAATTTTTAAAGATAGTCAAATCCACTTCGCTTGCTATTAAACTCGGACAAATCCATATTTCACTATCAAATTAAATCAAATTCAAGCTTAGAAACTCAATTCAGAAACATTTATATAAGCCATTTATGCTTAATCATTTCTACAAAACATATTTACATGTGCCGCCGAATATTTCTCTTTCTAGTGTTGCCATATAGTTAAATCTAAAATAAGAGTTTGCTGAAGATTCACTTAAGTGAATTTGACCAGTTTTGATACCAGTAGACTCGTATGAAAAATTTTAAGGTATAGGGCTGTGCGTAGCCAAGTAAGGAATTTTGAGCAGAACCGTCAAGCAGAGCTTGAAGCTAAGCGTGCATGTGCTGAAACCCCAGTCAAATTCTGTCATTCACTATTTTTCATGCTCGTTGAAGAGTAGGGTTGGATCCGGAGTTTTTCTCCCCGATTCTTCGTCCCAGTGAGGGTACAAGCAGCGAACAAGCTTATGGCTACAGAACTCTTCGTAAATTGGGCAGTTAATTTATAAAAAATCGCATCAATAGAAATCTACTGAAATTAATGAATATCCTATAAGATAAATACCAATTTTTGTGCTTTGAAGTCAGTTCTCTCTCATCTCAATGAAATATTTAAAAAAGTTGATTTAAACAAAATACGCGATGCTGTTTTCTTTGATGACATAATTATATCGTCAAAATAAACGAAACAAGTGTTTTTTTTTTTCTATTTCTATAAAACTATAACCATAGACTCAATATTTAAAACATATTCTTGAAAAATCAGTTGAGTGATTTAAAAAAAATAATCAAAATACAACCGAAATATCCTCTCCAAAATTCATTAATTTAGATGTTACGGTCAAATTGAAAAGCTTTTCAAAAGTCATTCAGGAACCTGTTATGTCCGCAAAAGTAGGCCGGCGTCGTAGTCGGGGGGAATCTTGCTAATGATAGCTCCAGATCTAAGTGGCTTTGTTTGTTGGCTTTTTGGATGGCACGTTATTTATTAGCGAGGATTAATCCTTTTTTTGTACTGTCGGCTGCCAAGACGGGCTTGATTTCGGGATTGTTTATTTCTTCAGTACGGAAATAGTTTAAATAGCCTCGCTTTTGACAATTGCTTGATGTTGTCGACCTTTTTGGATATTTTTCACATTGTTCCTTATTAATTTATATGTATTTAGAACCTTTCGGAATCAATCTAAAATAATATTATGAAGAGGAAAGATTCGATTGTTTGTTTACTATGAATTGGCTTCGAAACTACTGGACTGTTTTATAAAAATATTTCTCCTATAGGAAGCTATAACATCGAGTGATACAGGCTATAATTTAAGTGGTCTCAACCATGCGTGAAAATAGTATCTGAAAAAACAAAAATATCGCAATACCTAGACCCAAAATGTTCATTTTACTTTGTCGACACTGGTACTTCAGAGATAGCGCCATTTTAAAACCGGTGTGCAAAGTATTCGGCTAGGAAGGTAGTCATCGATAAATGAATATAAAAATATTTCAAAATTGTGGAAGCCGAAAACCCCGTTTTAGCCATTTCCTCCTTTTTGGACATTTGGCACTACAAGGCTTTTTAAGGAACACATTTATACATTTTTTTAATATGTTGCATTAAAGAGGATCTAATATCGTTAATAGCTGTGATGTGTCAAAGTTCACTTCCTCGTAAATCTTAAATTAACTCATTCGACGAGTTCTCCACTTTTCTTTCACAACTTGTAAGAGTAAACCACCACATCAGCTACTAAACACACTAATCATTGCACCATTTGATTAAAACCTTATATAGAAAAGCCTATATGCAAATCAGAGAAAGTTTTATCCGTGTATCAAATTTTAACAATATACATCCAGTACTTTTTGCACGTGAAACTAATAAACATAGAAACCTGAAAGCCTTCATAATATGACTAGCTTTAGCCCGCAGCTTCACATGTGTGACCCTTAGGGAACAGTTGAGTGGGTTAAAAAGCCCATACGTTAATTCAGGCTTAGCATTATCCTTATACTAAATTTCATCAAAACCAAATCAGTAATTTTGGCGTGAAAGAATAACAAATAATAGTTCGGGGAAAAAGTTTCTTCGCATTTTATATGAAAACTCAAAATATTTTTATTAAATTTATTTACATTTAACTTAAGTATGTAGGTGCCATTTTGTTTAATAAATTTTTGCCATGTTGCAGATAGGGAAATGATTGCCTATTGTTATAAAAATTTGGGACTTCTGATCAAAAAGCCCCGATGTTAATCTGACACTTCCTAAGAATTCTTAAGAGAACTAAACAGGTGGAAATCTCAAGGTGCAAGAACTATCAGGACTATACGGCACATGAATTGACACCTCCCAGCCAAACTATCTTAATTTTTGCTCAGTGGCAAAATTTGTGAGTCTAGCATTATCATGATAAAAAACCACACCCCTTCTAATGATTAATTCTAGACGCTTTCCCTCTACTTTTGCTTTAATCTCATGAGTTGTTCGCAGTAGAGTTCAGAATAGTTGGTAATGCCTGGCGGTAACAGCTTATAATGAATAATGCCCTTCCAATTCCATCATACACACAGCATTACCTTGTTGCGAGTTCACCCGGGTTTCGCCATAGTCTGTGAAGCCTGACTGACCTTTGACCACGACCTTAATCGCACGTTCTTGTTGTACGTGATCCACTTTTCATCACCAGTTATCAGATTCTTTTTTTTTTTTTTTTTTTTTTTTTTTTTTTTTTTTTTTTTTTTTTTTTTTTTTTTTTTTTTTTTTTTTTAGCAATCCAAACAATTACATACAATATTATTGTTGAAATGACACTATAAAAACCACTAAGGTTTGTCCATAGTGCCACGTATTTTTAAGTTATTATATATCTAAATTAACAATAGTTTACACAAAAGTACAATCTTATTTACAGTTGCGAACATTTTACAATATCTTTATTAGTTTCAACGATAAAGAAAATTTTTGAATCATTTTTGAATATTACCCAAAACCCATCAGTCAGGAGAATTGCATATCCGAAAAGAAATATTTTTTAAGTTGTATTTTAATATTACTCTGCTTTAAATTATCGGCTAGATTTGGAGGTAGTTGATTAATAAGTCGAGGAACCAAGTATCGAGTTGTCCTCTCGCCGTACGTATTGTTCGCACGAGTGGTACATAGGCGTTTCCGAGCTATCGTCCTTGTAAATATAGGATGGTTAATATTTTTTCGGTATTGATTAAAATAATTTTCCTTAACTAAATTCATTTTACATTGGATATCTATAGGCAATACCTTGCAATGTTTAAATAGGCCAATTTCATTATTGACATATTGCATTTTAACTGAGGGGGATACAATAGTTTTCAATATTCTGTATTGAATTTTATAAATTTTTTCAAGATACGTTTTGAATGTGCGACCATAACTACTAAGACAATACTGAATGATTGAACCTGCTAACGAGTGGTATAACATAAGTCTGACCTTGAATGGAATGCGGCTTTTTAAAATTTTTAAGTTGGCCAAAAATTGTCTAAGCTTGTTACATATATGATCGATATGTAGTTCCCAATTAAATTTATGATCAATAATAACGCCGAGGTAAGTGTGGGAGTTGACTATTTCTATTAAAGGACAATTACAATCAACAGTAAGAACCGAGTGTAGACAATTGTGATTATGAGCTTTTATGTCAACCATAGCAGATTCAATCAGATACGGTGATTTGATGTGCATAAGCTTAGTCTTGTATGGGTTTAGGACGAGGCCTACATCGTGGCACCATCTGGTAAGAGCGTCAAACTCAGACTGCATTAACTCACATGCCTCTTTTAGGTTTTTTTTCCCAATGACCAAGCATGTATCATCAGCAAACTGATAACAACTACAGTGGGTTACGAATTTATTCATGTCATTAACATAAGATAAAAAGTGAAGCGGTCCCAGGACTGAACCCTGTGCTGTGCCTTGAATGCTGTTTACCAAGTCACTACAAGCATCACCCACCTTTACACAAAAAGAGCGATTTTGTAGATAATTCTTGCACCATCCAAATAATGGTCCACGAATACCAGATATTTCTAGTTTTGCAATAATTTCTCATGATTTAGGGTATCAAATGCACGAGAGAAGTCTACAAATACTACAAGAACATTCTTTCTATCATTTAAATATTCATTTATTTCATCGGTAAACTTTGAAAGCAGCTGGTGAGTACCTTTCCCCTTTTGAAAGCCAAACTGATTGTTGTTAATAACATTATGTTCATTGTAGAAGGCATGAATTTGATTGCAAATGTATTTTTCAGCTATTTTATCAATAGACGACAGCAGTGTTATAGGACGGTAGTTGCTATAGTCACTTCGCGTTCCTTTCTTAAATATAGGTCGCACACATCCGCTTTTCAGTTTCACCGGGTAATCACCATGTTCAACACTGCAGTTTATGAGACTAGCTATAGCATTCGATATTTTTTCACCTACTATTTTAATTTCGGACAACTTAATTTCATCTAAACCAGGAGCCTTATTTGAGTCAAGGTTTTTTATGATTTTGTATATCTTTTTACCAGTTGCCTTTTGATACAATACGAGGGTCAAACTGAAAGTTCTTAGAAAATCAAAAACTGATTACATTAGCCAGTTATTAGTTTTATTATATCTTTTCAAAATATTGTCCATTCACGTCAATACACCGCTGCATGCGATGGAACCACTGGGAAAAGCACTTTGCCCACTCGTCCTTAGGGGTCTCTTCAATGGCATCGCGATACGCAGCCACCGCTTCTTCAGCATTCATAAACCGCTTTCCTTTAAGTTTTTCTTTAATTTTTGGAAATAAATAAAAATCACAAGGCGCGAGGTCGGGGCTATACGGCGGGTGACCCAGTAATTCAACGTTTGATGTCGCCAAATAGTCGATCATTCGCTTGGCGGTGTGCGACGAGGCGTTGTCGTGGTGAAGGAGGATCCTACTGCGAGGTCGTTTCTCTCGAACTTTTTCCAAGACAAGTGGCAAACAATTGGTAGTGTACCATTCTGCAGAAACTGTTTTTTGATCCTCTAACACAATTGTTGCAAAATGACCTATCCTTCCAAAGAACGAGGCCACCATTTTTATTCCCGCACTTCGATCTCTCTTCACTTGAGTTGGCAACTCCTCGAAAGGAAACGCCCACTGAGCAGATTGTCTTTTGGTTTTAGGATCATAACAGTAAATCCAGCTTTCGTCACCTGTTGGTATGTCGAACACAGCATTTGAGTCACCTCCGTTAAATCTTTCAATCATTTTACGACACCAATCCACACGATGGAGTTTTTGAGCCACAGTCAAATTATGAGGTATCCACCGGGCGCAAAGCTTCCTGACCGCTAAATGTTCGTGGAGGATTTTGTGCACTTGACTCATACCGATGCCTAAGCTTGTCCGAATCTGTTGATAGGTCACTCTTTTGTCAGTCTCTATCATACGCCGCACAACACAGATGTTATCTTCAGTCGTCGCCGTAGAAGGCCGTCCCTCACGTAAATCATCAGTGAGATTAGTGCGACCACGTTTAAACTCATTAAACCAGTTGTAAACAGTCGCACGAGATGGGGCTTCATCGTGAAAGGCCAATCGTAGTCTATCATAACTTTCTTGTTGACTTAAATGACATCGAAAGTCATAAAAAATCATTGCACGAAAATTTTCTCGTGTTAAATTCATGATGACGTGACACAGACAATTTTCAATTTGCCGCCAAATCGTAAAACAAATGACAAATGAATGAAATATATACTCAGTAATATTGGCAAAGAGTTATATTTTCAAATTTTAGAATTATTTTTTTATTATATTGTTTATAAGTGGCCAGTTCTAAGAACTTTCAGTTTGACCCTCGTATACTACTGTTATTGGGTTCAGGATGAAAACTTGAGTCAATGACACTAGTATCACAATTAAAAGATATATCTTTAACTACTCTATCAAATTTCTTCGCAAAATTGTTAGCAATTTGTTTTTCCGTTAGTCCTTGTGCTTCAAAAGCATTGAGTATTGCTTGATCGAGTGACAATGTTATCCGACCCATCATTTTATTTAGGATTTGATAAACTTTTTTCGTGTTTTTAAAATTCTTTTCGATGTTATTAATATAGTAAGCGTTTCTACGCTGTTCTAAAATTTTATGAACTTTATTTCTAGTTTGATTATACTCTAATCTTAATTTTAAGTCATTTGGTGTTTTTTTCCATAGGCCAAATAAATAATCACGTTTATTACACAGCCGAGTAACATTGTTGTCGATCCAAGGTACACGAGGTGATTTATTATACTTTTTATAATTAATTGTCGAAGATGCAATTTTTTTTGCCTTGTCAAATGAATTATAAATAAATTCGTATATTTCGTTAGGCTTACTCATTTTATTCGCTTGTGTCCAATCTACTTTACCTAGCTCCTCGCTCATAATATCATAATCTATTATATTTTTTTTTACCTCCTGTATATTAATTGGTGCTACGCAAGCAAACATAATCGCCCGGTGATCAGCCAGTACAACATCAACCGCGGCTGAGTATGGATCTAATGTGGGGAAGCGCGCGAATATGTGGTCAATACAAGTTCTAGAAACAGTGTTCATTCTTTTTTCGATCCGTGTATAATCCGTGACTCCACACATTAGTCCACAGCCGCTTAGTGCTTCCAGATATGAATCTCTGTGTGACGATTGGGTTCTTAAATCAATATTAACATCTCCGATCAAAAGATAATTGTTTTTCAGATCGAAAGCGGAAATACACCTACGTAGTTCTTTTATAAAAAAGGATTTGTTACTTGACGGTGGTCTATAGATAGCACACACAACTAAGGTTGTATTGTATCCTAGTTTTAATATACCAAACAGACTTTCGAAGGTATAGCATTTTTTTTTTGATATTGTAAATTTCAAATGATTTTTGACATAAATTACAATTCCGCCACCTCTTTTATAAGACCGTAGTTGCGTGTACATATTATAGCCGGGTATGTTAAACAATTGTGAAATACTATCACTGATGCCAACCTCAGTAACAACAATCATATCTAATGGTGATTGACTATTGTGTATAACCTGTAATAGCTTGATGTGATTTTTTATGAACGATCTTATATTAATATGGAAACAAGAAAATCTTAGATTACTTTTTGGTGGTAACAATTGGAAGAAACCGTTAGTAGTTTTACAATCAAAGAGTTCTTTAATACAAAGAGAATCCATTATAAGTGAACCAATTACAAATATTAAGTGATAACTATAAAAAATGGGGAGAGAGCATATATATATATATATATTTTTTACTTTTGATACAATAGTAATATAGGTATATAAAAAGTACAAATACAAGAAATTATTTACCTGTGAGTAAACGGGTAGGTAGATATTTATTCTTTAGGTATTTGTTTGACCAAATCAATATCTTTAATTGATCTAATATAATATATTTTACTGTTTTCACTTTTCCTAGCACATACCTTACCGTCTTTAAACCACACAAACTGAAAATTTTCTCGTAGTTCCTGTTCCTGTCTTCAAAACATGGTTGGTTTTATTACGCCGTATTAAAGTATCACAAATGAGTACATGGACCATTAGGTTTCAGTGAGCTCGTGGGGTACCCAAATTTACATTTTTTTTGTACCAGCTTTTTTCAAATGTACCAAAACTGCTTTGTAGTCAAGCCCCAGTTCTTCAGTTACATCGTAACTACTGATATGCTGAAATTGCTCCGATTTTTCCAAAATTGCATCCATGCATTTTTGTCATCAAATAGTTTCGGGCAGTAAACGCATAAACTTAATTTGTACTACTCTCGCAGAAACTGCTGTAGGTCCATAAATGTCAAAAACCTTTCCGCGACTTGCGTTGCATGTTTTCCTAATCTAACATCTATCCTCAAAACTTTCACAGTATAACATTAATAGGATTATAATGAAAAACGATACCTAAATTTAATTTAATTAATGAATTTGTGTTCTAGAATTAAGGTTCTAAACACGAAAATTCCTATCTCATACCCTAAAATTCAATATTCCACAATTGGAACCAGACAAGTGGTATTTTATTCGATGATTCTTTGCAATTTTTCGCTCTTAGCAGTTTTTCTATGTTCTTACGGGTATATGTAGTTTAGGGCTTTGTATAAGTAAAGAGCTAACGGAATCCTGCATATCAATGTGTTTTTTTCCCAACGCGTATTTTGTACTATCTATACTAATATTAATAATAGGAGAGATTTTACTATTTGTTTGCTTTGAATATGCTTTGAAATTAGTGCACAAATAAAATTCGGTCACCCATCCCATAGCCATCCGTTGCGAAAGTTGCTTAACTTCCACGATCGTAAATCAAAAGTGCTTACCACCACGTAATCAAACTTTTCGTAATTAACATGCCGATATAAACTCAGCAATTAAACATAAATCAATTGATTTACGAGGGCATATAATAAAAGTTATTATATTGTAATATGAAAATAAACAAGGTAAACACATGTTCCTCGTTGTATATTGACGATAAATAAATATTCAAGCGTCTTGTTAAAAGTTATAAAGTTTCTTAAGATTCTCTTCCGAAGGTTTGTTCTATACGTTGCCAGGGAAAAAAAGTGATGTTTTAATATCGATAGTTTGTTTATCGATAAAATTATCAATAAAAAAAGTCTATACTGAAAAATATTTTATGGATAATTTATTAAATTTATAAATGCCATCGTCATCATAGCGAGCTTATTAATATTATCACTATTGAGGTATCTGAAGATATATAACATTGAAATTTAACCGGTTTTAAAAGAAGTACTCAAGAAATACGAAAAAAGTAAGGTAAAAAATAACAAAAATGTTTATTCATTCTAATTTTAAAGAGTACATATAGTAGTATCCTAGTCGATCCTAGTAAACATTCTAAGATGCCTGTATGAGGAGGACCCTCTCTTCCGTAACATGAAGTTTTAACACCTTTAATTTACAAATCAAGCATTTCATGCACCATAAGCGTTTATGCGCGCGCGTGTGTGTGTGTGTGTGTGTGTGTGTGTGCTCGTTTATACTTTAGTATTGATGTAACTCTATGTTTTTATGTATATTAGTATTTATTTTATTTTACTAGATTATCGATTTACATGTGGTTAATATAGTCAACCTACACCCAATTCCCGCCTTTACTTTAATACAAGTTTCGTGTATTATTTTTACTTTTTATTTTATTTTTCTAATATAGTGCTCACAAATTACCTTTTATCGTAAGAATTTACGTTGGAAAAACTTTTTATTTATTATTATCAATGTCGGTGGAAGTAGTAATTTACAAAAAGTGACTTTACTGTTTACGTAATAACACAGCCAAATGAAGCTTACGTCGCGGTTTCGATAATAGTACACCACCTCTATGCTTATTTTGTGCTATTAAAATAGAAAAATCGAAGGAGCGGCTAACCGGTCATTCTTTGTTCACAGAAGCAGGCGGCCTCCGTACCACAGAGCTGAGGATTACGCCCCGAGTCGCTCAAAAAGGCAGAAATGTCACTATGGCCTGCCTATATCAGAACCACGATTACGGTGTCTATTCGGTGAAGTGGTACAAGGGTGCTCAAGAGTTCTACAGATATTCGCCGCTGGAGTATCCAAACACGAGAGTGTTGCCAGTTAATGGAATCAAAATCGATGTGAGTATCCAGATGACCTAGTTTGTTACCCGAAACGTGTTTCACGATTGAATTTGCAGTTGGAATTTGGGAGACCGAAAGTGTTTGAATAGTAGAAATTTATTTTACTTTGGATTTACATAAATTTTAGAAAATTAAGCAGCTAAAAGGGGACGAATTTATTTCATAAAGAGGCTCTAAATTTAAATTGAAACGCTTCTTCCTAATGCGAATTGCGTAGGGCACAATTTTGCTTGTACTAAATTACAATGTTATTTGTGACGTCACAGTGTTGGGTCGTTTGTTACCCATTCGCCTAATCTTCTTATACGAGTTACATAATTTATTTGTGGCAGTTCAATGAGAGATTCTGAATCACTAGCATTAGTTTTAGCATCAATGATAGCTCTATAAACAGGAGATACGTAAATAAGACATTCATCGACATGTTATTATAAGATGAGAAGAACCACTATTATAATTGTAGCATGGAATTCTAGTGAACCGGTTTAAGACAAATCGATAACACTTGGCAAGGATACAACTTCTGTGCCAACCTAACATACGCCAGATTTGATCTCTACAGGATTTGTTTTGATGAGTGGGGGTCCAGATTTTGTTTTCACTTCAGAAAATTTCAGTGAAATTTTTGCAATAATAGCGTTTCCAATTTATAATTCATCATATGATTTGATTTGTCTCATATAAAAAAAAACAGTTTATTTAATTTCACTTTCAATGTCAATAATGGACACTAACATAATAAGTTTTACGGAATTTAATAGCAAAATATTCATTAGAATTAGGAATATACGTTGGTTAAAAGTTACAGGCCGTTATATCAGTCAGTAGTCAAATTTTTCATGGCATATTGCCAGCTGTGCTACCGCGGTAGGCATGCTCGCTTCGCTCGCTTAACTTGCACATTGTGTTGGTTATTGTTCTTACGTAACCTAGCCTAAGTCGTTTGTGAGTTATGGCTTACTCATTCACATATTTCTCACATTCATCAGAACTTAATATTTTACTTGAGCATAAAGTATCTTTCAAATGACATAGGCATAAAACAGTAAATTAAGTTACTACAGAATGATAAATATCTGGAAGAAATTTTTAACTTAACTATGAAAAATCAATCTATTGCAAATACCTTTTGTAGTAATCTGAAATTCTATGGATTATACCCTAATTTCAAAATAATCATTGGACTATAACTTACTCGAAATGCAACTGCAAAATTTTACAAGTCAATATATTTTTTTTTTTCACAAACAATGATAATATAAACTTTTTCAACAAAATAATGGTGGCATCTTTCAATTTCTTCTTAAGTATTTCTAAAATATTAATAAAGACCGTATTATTAAGAGACCAATATTTAATTTTAAACTGCTTACACCGTGTTCGAACATTGCGAATTTTAATAATATAAACAATTTTGTGCGCGCGTGGGAAAAATTAACAAATGCTTTATTAATATTGGAAAATGTGAACTCGAGGGAGTCTGGTATATTTTCTTTTCGGCTATCAATAAATTGAACAATAAACTGATATTTCACATTTTTTACAATAAGAGTTTTTTTTTCTATTTCTTCGAAAATACACACACCAAATGCCTTTCACGGTCGGCACATATCTAACGAAAAATGCGAATCATCCATCGTCGAACGTTAAAACAGATATTAATTTGAAATTCAACAGATGCCGTCTGTCGCCGTACGATAGATATGCTTGACAGCTTTTCATCAGATATGAGCTGACATTTAACTATATTTTTACATGAAAGGAGGAAAGGTGCAATAGTGTTTATCTTGCACATGATTTCGTTTCCTTGCTTTCATCGTTTACTTGCTCTTGTCTGATTTATTTTATTGGTGATCGGCAAAATACGTATTTTATTTTTTCTTTGCAGAGGTTAAGGTCTAACGAAACGCATGTGGTGCTACTCCACGTCGGGGTCGCGCTGAGCGGCAACTACAGCTGTGAGGTGATACAGAATGCGCCGTCCTATCCTCACTCGCTTTCTACAGCGCGATTGGATGTAGTTGGTAAGAATCTAGTTGTTTAATTGTCTATAATAGCCTAGTTAAAGCAATAGTAGCTCAGTGACGTAGTGGATAAGAGCCGCGGCCCGCGTACGTTGTTGTTAAACAACTTTCGCTAGAGTCGGTCACGGGATGGGGGACCGACAATTTGTAATCTCGAGCTACTCCGTGCTTCGGAAGGCACGTTACACCGTTGGTTCCCTCGGCATCAACAGTCATAACTTTACCACCACCAGTCATTACTCAAGCACCAATCCGCTCTGGGCCCGCTTGGTAGTAACATTGAATATTATCTTTTGAATATCTTAGAACTTGTATCTCTTGAACTCGTTTGAATCATCCTCATCCATTCTTGAATTTTGTTGATAATAAAAAATGTTATTTAATTTTTACTGTCCCTCGGTTTGGAAGAGAGATTATTTAATTGGCAACTTAAAGAAAGAATGATCAAGCGCGAGCGGATTCGAGTACGAAGTGTTCCTTATTATTATCAATAAAACCGTCAAACAAATCCATGTTCCATGTATGGACGCCCCTTCAATATTTATTTTATACTGTTTTATATTACTTCTTGTTAAAACAACAACAAATATACTTCATCTGAGAAAATTTTAACTGTTTACCTATAATAGTTCCTGGTGACAGACAGACGAATGGACAGCGAAGTCTTAGTGACAGGTCCCGTTTTATTCTTTAAATACGGAACCCTAAAACAAAGAAAATGTCGGTTTCGTTGGACAAACAAAATATTCAAAGCCCTTTAATTATTCGCTTTCAAAATAATGTAGCTGAATTGGGACGGAGAAGCATTCTGTCCCTCGTTGCCTCCCGCGCAACGTTTACGGCTTACTGAGATTATGACGTCAAAATTTGATATTATCTGTCCTTGTCTTTGAACATAAGCGGCCCGTGATTGTTCTTGTTGTCTTTATTTATTTTACATCGATTTCAAAAAGGAAGGAAAGGGTAACTAAAGAATATCAAACTACCAAAGAATCATCATCAGCCTGTTTACGTCCCCACTGCAGGGGCTCAAGCCTTCCTTATGGATGGTTAATGTGGATGGGCCATGATTCTCCACGCTGGCCCAATGCGGATTGGAGGGTATTAACGACTGCAAGTGCAGCCGGGACCAACAGCTTAACGTGCCTTCCGAAGCACGAGATAATAATTTTTTGGTCACCCATCCTGTGACCGACCCTTGCGAAAGTTGCTTAACAACAACGATCGCGGGCCGCGGCTCTTATCCACTATGCCACCGAGCTACTCGTACTCGTACTACCATATAATATATTTGCGTAACCAATTAAGTACGGCGCTACATGATGAAGTAGCGATATTATCTAAGCCATTTCTCGTTAAATTGAAGCAAAAAAAAATACGTATCTAATATTTTTCTATTATCTAACTGACGGACTACATAGTGTTTCTTTTTTTAGCTAGGAATCACCCTTATTATATATCGTCTAGATAAATATTGGAATCCGTTATCTTTCACAATCCTGCGCTAATCAATTAAGCTGCGCGAGGCCTTATTAAGACTGATTAATTTCCGTTCCATTCCATTGAACATATTTCCATCGATGCTCAAACAATTTTTACGTTCCAAATTGTGTTGTGATTATTATATTTTCAAAAATATACTTTGACGAAACTGTATATTGATATAAAAAACATAATTTGCGTTTGACTTAAATATAATTTTAGCAATTGATACACAAATTTTTCTGGCGCTTGTTTTTATTTATGTGAAAATAATGTTTACATATTAATAAATCGATATGTATTATTCTTAAATAATAAATAACCTGGATCCTGGTGGGTCCTGGTGATCTGTATTTCAGGCTATCGCCCCTTACAGACACCAGTTCCTCACAAAGTCGACAGGCAATCTTCTTTTTGTAAATTGTGTTTAGTCAATAAACATGTAACCATGTTCCTGTATTTGTGAGGAAAATAAATTCAATTTTTATTTATTATTTATTTTATTATTTAAATAATGCCATGTTTGTTTTAATAGGAATAGACAAACTAAAAGAATCTGTCACCTATCTTAAAGTATATAGTATTGATGGCATAAGAAACAATGTGTTTATAAAGTTCTTTTTATAACATTTTTATTCTATTGTCATACAATGATAATTATAAATAAGTTAAAAATGATAAAAAAGTAAATAATACATGCATAATATCATATTCAAAAAATTCTTATCTGACATCGTATTGTTAACTTTTTTACATAAAAGAAGATGATTTATGAACTTATATGAAAGGATAGCACTCGATTTGTTGTGAAGAACACTCGTCAAGGAAAGATCACTGGTACTTAAGACAGCTGAACTTTTAAGTATTTTTATAAGATTAATATTATAACTGAATTGTTTCATTTTCACTATTTAATAATTTTGTTAATATTATATTGTATACGCAGCAGTAAAATAGATGGAGGCGTGATATATTTATATCGCTAGACATTTAATTATATACCGAAAGATTGCTAACTTACGTAGGCAATTAAGTTATACGGTTATCTTACTAAACTTATCTTAAATATACAGTTATAAATCTACCATATAATCCACATCCATTCTAAACTTTTACTACGCTTAGCTATCGACTTAAATTTCTAATCTATAACGTAAGTAGTAAATCATATAGGAGAGTTTAGTTCGTGTCTTAAAAACTTAATTTCCGCCAATAAAATTTTATCATTCTCCAGATTTAGATCATAATTCTGCGACATACAGAATACCTAAATTGCATTCGTATAACTATGTACCGGTATATAATTTTAATCCTAGGGATACAACTATTACGGCACACTTTAAGTAAAATTTTAACTAGTGATTTAAGTTAAATTCCCGATTTTGTGATCTACCCTCCATACGTTAAAGCTTAAAATCAAGAAGAGAGCAAGTTTTTAATGAAATACTCGTATGTTTAAAAATCCACCTACCTTAGATACGCAGCGATGGGACTCACAACCATCTCAGAGTGGCAGGGGCTGATGGATTATTAAGCATTTTTCATTAAGAATATTTTCCACTATAACATTGTGTATGAAAAATGGATCAAATATAAACATTAGAGGGAATTTTTTTTACAACCTCGTGAAGCGAACTGTATAAATTAGAAGAAAATCCAGTATATGTCTGGCTGTTTTAGTTAAATTAAGTATACTGGTAATGGAAATACCGTTGTTTTCTTTTTCTAACAGGTCTAGTTTTAAATCAACACACGTGTTACAAATTAATATAAATGTATGATATTTTTTACACAGTTTATTTGAAATGATAACTGTTGGGGGAAAAATTGATTTTATAAGATTTTTTGAATGAGGTGCCTGTATTGGATTCCGACAAAGATTCTAGCACCAGTCGGCCATATATGTCGTTATAACGTTCTTCCATTGTGCGAATATTCCTGGTGATGTCTTTCACCTTGCTCTTCACTATAATCTAAAAGGAAATCGATCCAAATGAGAATGTTAATAATGTAGTTCAATGCTCATGTTACGCCCTATTATGCCCTATAAGTTTTAAATCAGACAACATGTCGTAAACGAATTGTAAAATAAAAAATCTGATTTATCCCTAAAAAATTTTGGATCTCTAAAACGAAATATTTCAGGTTCTCATTTCAAGTTCAAGATTCGACAAAATTTAGATCTGTTATCAGTTGTCCATTCCAGGATTTTCATCGCGAAATAAGGAAAACATTCGCCATCTTTATTAATGGCTTTAACAAATTGCTTTTTAATACCAAGCTTGTTCATGATGTCGACGGTACTGGTACTAGTGATTGGTCACAGTGTGTAGTGGGCCTCTGAGCAGCAGACAACGTCATTTCTTTATTTATCCTGGTTTGCAGAGTTTATACCCGTCATGTTGACGATATAAAAACCATAGGAGGTTCCCGCCAGAACTTAAGTGCAGGTCATGGAAAAATCCTGCACTAAGCAGATCTTTTTCCATTTGACTACTGTCTAATACAACACAATTTTGGCATACAACACAAAACTCATGGTTTCTGTAGATTTAACGAAGTCTGTGATCGATATGCGATACTTCGCGAACAAAAAAATAACACAGAAACTGTCTGGATTGTTTAGACTGTCTCTTCTTCGCAGCCATCGTTTATTATTGTGAAAATATTAATATTACACTAGTTGAAACTCACTGAATATACACTGTCAACTAAAATGCGGGTAGTTTGAAAATTTTTATAAACTAAAGCTGCTACACAAAAATCACTTTTATTTTTGAAACGAGTACATCAAAAAAAAAACAAATGTGATAAAAATAATCTTTCTGTTGGGCAGTATCAGTCTTTGATGTCCATACTGGGGGTACAACCTGCTCTTAGGGATGAAATCAAATATTGAGAATGTGTCAAAGCCCACCAGCTGTTTTGAAATATTTGATTTCATCACACCAGCAGTAAATAGATACAACCAGATTCAACAGCTTAAAGAGTCTTCCGAAGAACGAGGGAGTTTGACACATAACATTTTTGGTCACCTATCTTATAAGCGGCCGACCGAACGCGCTGCGCGATGCAGCTCCTCCGACGTAGTTTTGACTGTGAGTTATTTAATCACCATGTATTTTTCCGTGAAGAACTAATTTATTTCTAAGTATTATATTTTGCTTTCACAATTCTATACTGAAAAATATCTATCGAAAGTTTAAATACCTACTTATTGTAAAAAATCTTTCATTAATGCCTGAAAATTAATAAAAATAAAATAGTAGCGAAAAAAGTAACAAATGCTTGAAAAAATCATTGGTCCTGGGCAGCTCAGTGGTTAGAGCAGTCGCCCGGATGCGAAACGTCATGGGTTCGAGACCCTTCTCAGTGTGCCAGGGACAAATTGTTTTTTTTAAGAATGTTTCATTAAGAATGATTTGTTTCTTTGCGGGTGTCGAAATAATAAAATTATTTTTAATGGACTGTAATTAAAAAGAGAAGCTACGAGGCGCAGGTGGCAAAGGAACGCCGATTTATTTCAGATATTTGGCCTTATTTTTGTTTGCCTTTTGGGAAATTTAGTGAGTAATGCTTACAGCAATTTCGTTTATAGCACAAGAATAGAATAAGAAAATATATATTACTGTTTGTTATGGCGAGACGAAAACGTTTTCCGGAGGAAATAAATTGTATTTTTCTCTAGTGTTTTGATTAAGACTTGTATACAGTGGCTAAAAGGGATTTATTTTAGGGTTTTTTAGTCTATTTTTCATCAGACTGTGTCTGCATCATCATACCCTGCCTGACCATGCTTAGGATCAGTCACTCGAATCAACCACGTACTATGCGCATACCAGGTTCCGACCACGCCCTCAGCTTGAGACCCACCATCACAACCCCTTAATCAATTAAAGATATAGTAAGGAGTTAGGAGGAGTCAATTCGAAACTTATTAGAAAATTAAATTACTTCCAAGGGTTACGTTTGTATAATAAAATAAATAGGGTGTTGTGCATACTTATAAAAATATATTATGACTGTATAATTGGATTGGTAACGATAAAACTGTTATTATTATTATTGAATTTAAGACGTTGCAGGCAACCATATGATAACAATTCAAGAAGCATCAAAAATGTCTGTAAAGTAATATTTAAATTGAGTAATACGAAAAACACCCTCATTTAGTCACTGACCATTGCTAAAGCGTGCCATGCACGGAGCGCTCCTGTACATGCAAGTTCCCTAATTTGGCAGTCCTGTATATTATATAGCTCTTTTCAAATGGCGCGATATTATTTTGTGTTGATTTCAAGTTTTTAAGCTTTGTAGAAACTACTCGTAAGATTCGCGTCTTCCAAAACCGTTGTCCATTCTATACATAAAAGGATGTTCTTTACTGACACAACGTCAAAAAATATGTTAAATTATAAGTAGAAGTAATATAACTTAATTTATCCACAAACGTAAAAATGACGAAATATATCTAGAACTACATATAATCAGCCTAGAAGGCACAAAAAGCAAGGAACATTATAAAGTTTTTTAGAGGCTATCAGACTGAAAGGACTACAAAGTCACAAAGTCACAACATATTTTTTAGGTCTTAGTGACTCCATTTCAAAAAAAAAACATCATCTTCATCAGCAACCTATTAATGTCACCACTGCTGGGGCTCAGGCCTTCCCTATGGATGGAATCGAATCTAATTGAATAGGGAAAATGGGCTATGACGTATCACAAGGCCCAGTACTGATTGGTGGGTATTAACAATAACGGATGCAGCCGGGACTAAAGGCTTAACGTGCCTTCCGAAGCACTTAGGAGCTGGAGATAGTAAATTTTCGATCACCAACCTATAACTGACCATTACGAAAGTTGCATAATAAACGTATCGCAAACCGAGTGCCCTAAGCTAACCAAATGCCATCGAGTTCCTCAGTATAACAAATATGTCGTTAAAAACTCAGATACACTCAGATTTCACAAAAAATAAACACAGAAATTTCAGTGTTTGAAATTACTAAACATACAACGTCTGAAAATAACACCCTGGGTGGATTACATACGCGCAATTGTTCCGAAATTTAGCTTGCAAATCTAGAACATAGAAAACGTGACCGAAATATGGTGCTTGGTTTTTGGAAAATCCTTTTAATATGCCGCACTTTATGATACCGTGTTTTTGTCGAATAAATTTTATACTACACATACTACTGCTGCCAATGAATACATTTAATACACGTTACAAATATAAGGTGTAATATTATGTGCCAGAACTTCGTTAGGTGTATGGAAAACTCATTATTAAGAATTGTCTACTCAGTAAAGGATATTATACTGTAAATGAATATTTAAACTACAAAACTGCTTGGTGTATATGGCTCATTTTTATGTACTCGTATATTAAATTATTTATCGTATATTAAATTATTTATTAATATTTATAGCTGGTGGAAAAAAAATTGTAAGAGTTGCGTTGTTTGTGAGTTTTTCATCTAATTGTATTTGCATAAATATCATATACGATAAATAATTTAATGTTTGAGTAGACATGTGATTCGATTGACGTTAATACTGTTTTACTTTTTTATTTGACTTCATATTTTAATTCAGTCATTTTTTAAAACTTGACGCTCTGTGTGATATAAAACAGGGAGAGAAAAGCCGCTCTTGCCGCGTTTCTTGCCGGTTCTTCGCGGTACAAGGTCTCCCGCCGTAGATTTACGAACCGATGGCGTAGCCCTCGACTTTCACAAATGCTTGTAACAGCCTAGACTAAATAAATAATTTTGATTTTGATTTGATGAGTTATATATACTAAATAACTTTTACTATGGCAGCAACATTGAATTCACTAAAAATAAGCCGCTGTTTCATACAGAATTTTCATACCTACTAACAGTATTAAACAGCAGTTTTTTTCGTGAATTCACTGTTGCATAGTGAAAGTAGTGCATTATATTGAACTCATGCACCTTACGCATTCTTATTTATTACATAAAAATATCCCCTGCTGCCCGGCAAGCGACAGGGGGTGTGTGGGACTCTCCTACGTGAGCCCACCCCGTGGCTAGCCGCGCGGTGGGCTCCCGAAGGCCTACCCACAAAAACCCCTAAGGTGTACCCTCCCCTGGGGATGAGACCCGGGTAGCCGTGACCGAGTCGCCGGGAACATAAAAATATCCCTAGTAAAAAATAAAAAGTGTGTTTTAAAGTAAAAACTTATTACATTAGAGTTTAAATTGGACATTATCTGATAGTAAAAGCTCTGTCATTCTACCAGCCTACCTCCCATAGAAGCCGCAATGACGATATATATACATAAATCATTAGATATTCTGTTAATTTATATTGTATTACTTATATATATAGACGTCGGAACAGCTAAAATTATAAAATAACCAATCTTAACTTAAAACAGACAGTCAATTTATAATATATATATAAAGACGGAGCCGGTCGGTGTGAAAAATAAATAGGAGCTTAAATGTAACGTCTCTTCATTCGAGCCTCTCAATTTATCATAATTTCACGGGATTTTCTTCTTTCTTTTAGATTACCATAAATAATTTTTATAGACTTCCAGATTTATGAGTGGTTCACAGAATCATGAGTCTATTGTCTCTTTGATTCATAGTAACCCTTTTAGGCGGCTATTCGGGCTGATTTCCTAAAAAATTACGCTATTTTATGTAGTAGCGAGATGAAGACGACTTTATCATTGTTATTATAAAATTAATTAAAATATACGTAATGTTTGATATTATTTATAAAATATACTAGATATTTTAATGCTTCTTAAGGCACATTACTACGTACGCACGAACGCCGTTAAAAATTAAGATTTATGACAACATCAACAAATACAATCCCTAAATAAAATTACAATAGAACTGTTATTGGTATAATGTCTAAACATTTCTGAAGCTAGATTAAACCCATCATTATCAAATTTAATTTTCACTTTTGTAATTATAAAGAAGTATAAGTAAGAAGAATTTGTAATTATAATTTCAGTTGCACAAACGTCCATGAAGGTTTAATAACGCTTTTAAGCTCTAATTAATGTAATTTATATGGGTAATGTCACTTTAAAGTAATGGCAATTGTAATGGCTGTTTGTGCAACTGGCTGTTAGATTGACAGTAGAGTTGTCTTTAACTCAAAGAACACAGTGACATCTATTTTAATTGCGAGAACTACTTTTTCCCTTCAATATCTAGCTAGCACTGATGTGAAATAAATAATTAAAAACAAAACCTTAACTATGCTTGTCTGTAAAAAGCGCTGTTATAGCATTAGATAAACATTTATTACTTTAGACCATTACACATTTGTAGATAGTTTTACCCCAAGAGATTCTAAGGTCATGTATTTTTCCAGGAGTCGGCGGCCTTCGAGCTATAGAGCTTCGGATATCACCCCCCGTGGTACAGAGGGGGTCTGACGCAACTCTGGCGTGTTTATACGAGTTAACTGACGCGCCACTATACAGCGTCAAGTGGTACAGAGGACGTCACGAGTTCTACAGATATTCGCCGACGGAGACGCCCGCGACGAAGATATTTCCGTTTGCCGGGATCAACGTCGATGTATGTACTCTGTATTATGTTACTCATACACTATCTCGATATCAAATTATCATTAGAGATTTCTCGCTTTTTGTTATATTATTCTTATCAATAATTTTTTTTTCTATATTTTATTTTTAGAAAAATAATAGTGACAAGCTTTTACAAAGTGTAATATTATTAAATGCCAGCACTTCGTAGGGTTGATAAGTTAAATATACCCAACAATTTTTATTATGGGAGCGACACTGAATTCGTGATAAAATACTTTGAAATATATTGCACGTTATTTAAATTTAGCAAAATTAATTAATACTTGTAGCTACTAAGTTGTGGAAGATGCTAATCATATTTTTATAATTGTTAAAGCTCTGCACAAACAAACAATAAATGTAATTATAGTCATAAAATTATGCATCGTGTATGATATTTATGCATATACAATTAGATGAAAAACTCACAAACAACGCAACTCTTACAATTTTTTTTTCCACCAGCTATAAATATTAATCGAGTAAAACACGAATTGGAATTTTAATTAAATACTTACTATATTATGTTATCAGAAAATATATCATATCCGAGGTGTATATCTAGCAATAACAATATATTACAACACCCAGTCACTACTTTCACAAGTAAAATTCTTAGTGAACGCATGCTTTTGATAAATTATCTTCTCATTTACAACTTCACAGTTTTTTTTGCGCATAAAAATAATTACTTTGATTAAAACTCCAGCAACTCTGTTTTTTTATTAAGAAATATTTTCTTATTAGGATACATTAAAAAGATATATTTTTCAATTAAGATATTAAATTATTTAGAAAGTTAGATTATGGCTGTTTTAGGCTTTCTCTAGAATTTTATGTCTCGTTATACGGTTTCGTTAGTGCTGCGAATATTCGACATTCTTGCTATCGATAATTTGTATCATATGGAACAGATTGATGTTTGATAATAATATTTTAAATATATATTACGTATGAGGTGGCTAAGTAATTTAAATTAATAACTCTTTAAAGGAACTCTTAAATTGCGTTAAATGAATTATGTTTGCAAATAATTTTTATTTGCTTAATATTGTATAAAGATAATAATACTTATTATTTACAATAAAATTAGGAATATCATTTAAAATAGGTGTTTGATCATTTACTATAAATAATTTTAACTAAGAATGGTTTTGATGCAATCAATGAAATATTTTTAAATTAAACTAAGCAAAATGAATTAATTTAAGTGGACTTTTTAATTGTTGCCTTTACGGTTAAGTCTTACTCTTGTGACACTATTCATGGGTGTGGTTAATTCTTTCGTATATATAAAACAAAGAAAACCTTTTCTCGATACAGAATAAAGTCG
Source organism: Diatraea saccharalis (assembly GCA_918026875.4). Taxonomy (NCBI): domain Eukaryota; kingdom Metazoa; phylum Arthropoda; class Insecta; order Lepidoptera; family Crambidae; genus Diatraea; species Diatraea saccharalis. The sequence goes on along the minus strand of OU893348.1, from coordinate 1,193,327 downwards.
CTTCCCGCTATCTGTACGCTGAGATATTTAAAACTACTCAACGGATTTTATTGCCCATTTCAACAACAAATAGAGTGATTCAAGAGGAAGGTTTAAATTTAATATAGCAGGCCAATTTGGCTAATGTTTACGTAATAATCGCATCTCAATAGAACCTCAACTACTTTCATTTTACCAATGTACTTTCTACCTAAAGCCTGCAGTACCAGATGGGCAAAGCCACTGGTAAATAGGTGGAAAGAGTACACTTCAAAAAGTAGGGTCGATAAAACTCACTATCGATACATTGTACTGCACTAAAAGTCTGCAAACTATGACATAACTCGAATGAATTTCGAAGGAAAGACACTCCATATGGCGGATGATTTGTCCTTGTAGAACTGTCAAGAACTCCTGCTGGATCGCATGATGCATGATCAAGCTTGCATCCAGAGTTAGCTATGAGTAATAAGATATAGGTTAGGTCATATAAAATAACTTCATCATTCGCTAGTCCTTATGCCAATTTCTATTGGCCTTCTCTTTACCCTTGACGTTATTTTTTTTTATTAAAAATAAAGTAAATATAAATACAAGTCAACTTATAATGAATGAATACTGTAAATTATAAATATAGACAATATTATTTCAATATTCCTAACATTAGACAGGTGAGCACAATTCTAATTGTTTAATATAAACAAATGTCCTGTTCGTGAAACGCTTCGGGGGATGTTCATTAGGTAATTAACACATGGAGTGGAAAGTGGGCAGAAGCACTTCACTGAATTTAAACAATAAATAAGCATTTGAAGTAAATTTTCTGAAATATAACAACTAACTGTAATTTATATACCTACCTAATATTGTACGTAACAGACTGTCCTGACCAATCAAAATGGTGCAAATGGCGTGGTATCGGTTGAATGGCCTAACTCATGCTTAAGGTGACCCATACAGCTATGTAATAACGATTATTCACCTAATAGTTATTATCTTAAAGATAAATACTTAATAAATTTCTACAGGTTATTAAAATAAACGATTCTTTTAAAACGGGTGTCTTTAAATAAATAAATAAATATTAGACAACATCACATCACATTGCTCAGATTCCATAATGAATAGCAAAAGTCTCGTAATATGGAGTATCTGAGACCATGATTGTACCACAAAACCCGGACCCGAGACAATATAGAAAAGGCTATTTTCTGCATTGACTCGATTGGGAATCGAACACAGGACCTCAGACATGGCGATACTTTGAAACCGGCGCGTGAACCACAGGTAAGAACGTAAATGCGTATATGCCATAATAATGCCTCTATTAGTGTGTCAAACAACTCAATCCGTCTAGGAGTTTGAGCTGTGTGTTGATAGACAGACAGTTAATTAGTCAGTAACGCTTATCTTTTATAAAAAAGGCTACAAAATTTAAACCTCATCAATTCCACCGGAAGAAAATGCCGTAGAATACGAAATACAGTACAGAGATCGGATATAACAAATATGGCAGCTAAACACTGGCTAAACCATAGAAGAGAATATGGAAGAAATTAAATTAAAAAATCCTCAAGGCTGATGATATTGTTGATAGCATTTACTATATTATGACTGTCGCATCGCTTGCAGTGTGTGTGAACTATGTATACATTAACTGATTTCGCAACACAATTTATTATGGCCCAATGTAGAATTTTTTCTTGAGGAAAATGGTTTCTGGGTGAAATATTGTGTTGAAAAATCTTCCGTGGCACTAAATATGTCTGCTACCATAATTTTCTTTCCTTTTCGTGAAACATTAATTGTGACATTATTTTCATGTGTTGATTTCTAAGAGAATTAACTTGAAAAAATAAAATTCAACAAATAATTCATTTATATCAATATCGTGTTGATATTATTAAACTTTTGATAGGTCAATAATAGTTGTCGTACCATTCGGTGTTTTGGATATGTTTCTGTATTTGGAATGGATATTTAGATGATCGATTTAAACTAACTCCAGATTGAAACATGTGTGTCTAAAGGATTCAAACGTAATAGTTATTCAAAAAGTAGTTGATCCATTGAATCGCAAACACACAATATTCCATTTTGATACCATCGTTTTATACGTTTTGTTTCCAAAAGTTTCAATAGACACGTATTTGGATTTCACCACAGTGAAGAGTGGTTTTGTTAGCTGTATAAACTAACTAACTAAAGTCTGAAGAAAGAGCTCGATAGTGCAGTAAGTAGTGGATTAATTCGAAGACCCGTAATCTTATTAATTGTAATCATCAATATCTGTATATTTTTACTAGCCTCGCGTTGTAGGTTATGGATCTATTTCCCCGTGTCACTTTTTCTTCGGGATAGATCTAAGTCTTAATATTAAGAACATTATCAGATTGAAGATTACGACATTATTAAAATAAAATAAAATTTTATACTTTTGAAAATCAAGCTGCTTACCAGCTTCCAAAAAATCTCCTACATTTCCAACATCCATTCGGATTTACTGGTAGATAATGCCTAAGTTTCTGTTTCTATTTCTGTTTCTTTCATGAAATAAAGAATAAATAAATGTACGCTACGTATTTTTTCCATTCCAGCGTGAAGAATTTTCAACAACGTGAAAAATCAGCACCAAATTGTCGTCCGTGCAAGCAATTGCAAAAGCCTGGTAATTTACCCGGTGTGACACACGTTTTTCTTTGGAACAAAGCCATCAGTTACCGTCACACGCTCAGGAGATATTCATAACTCTAACCCTTTTGTGCTATCTCTATTTTTGTTAGAATGATTCGGAGTCTGTATAGGACATTTTTAGATAATCATTTTTTATTTAGTCTCATGTCTGGGTGTTGTACTACCTTCATTAGTTCTGGTTTTGTTTAATACAAGTGCTTTAACTATTTAATGTGAGGACGCAATGTTTTACATGATGTTGTCTTTTATATGTAAAAATACTTAACTATCAATTAAAGCTTAAATGTCAGTAGTCATAGTTTATATTAGTCGTAGAAACATTTATACGTTTATTTTACGTTTATTTTTTTATTAAAATTTTCAATCGTCTAGTTTTTGCCTGACAATCACCTTATTATAATCGTCTACAATTATAATGACGAAGTATACTGAATAATTATGTAAAATGACCTCTGTGGTCATCGAGTAAATTTAGAAAATAACCTTATCTATATTATTTCGGGTATAGGCGTTGTGGTACCTTCCTTGTCTCAGATATTCCATAATACTGGGTATTCATTCAGTTTCTTATCTTGGAATCTTAGCAATTTACGTGTATTTTTTTTAACATGTTCAACAAAAATTATGTATTTTATTTATATATTTGATCAATTTCGTATTGACAATGCTATACTGAAAATTATTCTAATGAAAAATGCTAAAAAAATCCACTTGGTCACTGGCACTCCGAGATGGGACTTGAACCCATGACCTTTCGCATTCCGGGCGACTGCTCGAACCACTGAGCTACCGAGGACATAAAAGGGCTGACGAATTTTTCAAGCACTTATTACTTTTTCGCTACTACAGAGCGTATTCAGGTTCAGATTAATGTTCAGGCAATCCAAATTTTAAAAGATAAAAATTTATTCTAATTATTATATTTGATCATTTGTGCAATCACAAATCTAAAGTGAAAAATATTCTTAATTAAAGAAGCTTAAAAAATCCTCTTTGTCCTTGGAACTCTATGTTCCTAGATGTTCCTAGAGGATGCAAGAAATTTTAATTATCTTGGCAACATTAGAGATCTTTATCGAAAATTACACTAAACTAAACTACATATTTTTACCTAAGAATACCTAAAATGTTTCGGTAAAGTTGACCTCATAGTTTGGACACAATTTCACGGTCTCCACGTCCCGGCAACACTCTGACCCCTGTTTTTTTACCAAGCTATCATTTGCCGTCTACATCGCGGCACTCCTCCATAAATCCAACCCCTTATCGCCGACGCCTTATTTCGCAGCGATAATAACCTTATGAGCCGCTTTGCTCCTTTTACGTAGAAAGGAGGATTCGCGAAACTTTTGAAACTCAGGAAAGTCTCTGAAGAATATCCCCTTTGTCTGATGAAGTTTAAAACGTTCCACTTTGTTGTGGTTGCCGGATATTTAAAGGGTATCTCGTTTATATTTAGTGAATGATTGTGTTAATAAAATAAATCTCTTTTGTACAATTTCATTAGCGACTTTATTTACATTTGAATGTGACTGCAACGAGTATTTTATAATTTATTTTTACGCTTTACAACGATTTTTTTGTTCTGTAAAATTAAGGATAGACTTACGTCACATCTGCATAATTAGAGTATTTATTATGATGTTTAATAGAAAAAATAATATTTGAATAAAAAAGACATTCGCAGCGACATAAAATCGAAGGCAGGTGAATGGTGATGACATTTTTTTTAATAAAAAGATATTTAGTTACATTATGAAAATCCTATCCAGATTCTCGTAAGCATAAATATTTATACATTGCGTAATTTCCAATTAGTCCAAGAGCTGTACTCTTGAAACCAATTTTCGATGTAACATGAACAGGAGATGACGAAGCAGTCCAAGTTATATTGAATGTCGATTTTAAAAGTGGCTTCAATTAAAGACCAAGTTTGCCACTTTAGAGAATAGTATTTTAGATAGATTACATAAATGTATTTTTAATTATGCTCTTCTGATTTACAAGCGAGGAGCTCGATGGCACGCTCGGTCTGCGATACGGTTGTTAAGTAACTTTCATATTGGCTGGTTATAGGATGGGTGACCAAAAATTTATTATCTCGAGCTCCTCCATGCTTCTGAATGCACGTTAAGCCGTTGGTTCCGACTGGACATCCCGTTGGACATCTGGAGTCGTTATTTCGCTCCAATCCTCACAGAGCCCGCGTCAAGCATGTTTTTATTGCATTGATTGTTCCCGTTGATTAATACAGCAAGATCTTAGTAACCAATTAAAAATCATTCTATAAAATATTTCCACAATAAATAAAATAAAAAACTTATCTTCTATACAGTTGGCCAGATCCAATCAGAGTCAGGTGGTGCTCACAAGGGTTAGCTTCGGGCTGTCTGGAAACTTCAGCTGTGAGGTGACAGCTGATGCACCCTCCTTCGCTACTTCTATCGTCTCTAACACTATGGAGGTTGTTGGTAAGTCTAGCCAAAGCATTTTCAGACTATTTCTCACGTCAACGCAAACAGGACACGCCCTTGAATAATAATAATGATAACTCTTTACAGTAAACACTATACAAACTTAGCTTAATAGATGGATATTAACAATACAGTGCAAGAATTAACGAATTAACTATCTTAACAATACAGTGCAAGAATTAACGAATTAACTATCTTAACAATACAGTGCAAGAATTAACGAATTAACTATCTTAACAATACAGTGCAAGAATTAACGAATTAACTATCTTAACAATAAAGTGCAAGAATTAACGATCTTACTGCTGACAACGATCTCTGCCACACAATCATTGGATGTCCATCAACAACAACTACAAAAACGATGGTGCAAACTTATAATAATGTCATACACAATTAAATTATATGATAAATAAAATTACTAATCACTTGAAAATAGACTTGAAGTGTATTTAGATAATCGCTCATGACAAATAACTCGTATGGTTTTTATCGTGGTCTCCTTGCTTTGTAATTTATCTTTTTATTGTGATGCTTCTTGTTGTTATAAAGTGAAATCATATTGTTTTCAATATGTATGTCATGTTTAATGTTCAACTTACAAAAATGGTCGACTGTTACCCTTAGGACTATTCAATTTAATTCGTTTTGATTCGGTTTAATCCATTTCATTTCAATTCAATCCAACTTTACTGCTTTCATGTGGTTTAACATAGGTGATCAAATTAAAGTTATGTTTCTATACATGAACCCTGGTAGGGCGCAGCAAGTTATGTAGCTTTATTAGCTACTAGCCAGCGGCTTCGCCTGCGTGATGTTGTTTTAAGTCCAGAAATTAGACAATTACATAAAAACTTCCATCCCCTATTAATACTTTTAGGGATTGAATTTCTTAAAATCACGACTTAGTGAGCACCTTCGTCCTAAAAATAACCGCCATGCAAAATTTGAAACTCCTAGCACTTGTAGTTTCTGAGATTTTGTGATGAGCGAGTGAGTAAGTGACTTTTCGCTTTTATATGTATAGGTATAGACAGAATACAATTAAAGTAAGAGAATAATCGTAAAGTAACAGAATTTAGAATCAACTAAGACTGAAACTTTTAACTGATGCAAACACTTTGTTACAGTACTACCTCCGTCATCACCTTCTATCCAAACGAGTCAGCATTACTACACACCCGGGGACATAATGCGGGCCAACTGCTCGGCTGGTCCCAGCCGGCCGCCTGCCGAGCTCTCCTTCTTCATTAATGATTCACCTGTAAGTTTTTATTCCGTGTCTTTAACCCAATTTCATATAATATATATTTACTGGTCGTTTTCCTTTACTCGCCCCAGATAAAGAGAAATAATCCATATAATAGTAATATGTCACGAACAAGATTATATTGGCGCCAGCTTATAAGTTTAACAAAACGAATAAAAGGAAAACCATTACTCTCTCTTCAATACGAAGAGCAGTATAATATGATATTTACGAATAAAATAGTTAGAGCTTTGTGGTTCCGTTGTTTGGTAAATATAAAATTACCGATTACCGCACTGCTCATTGAATTAAATAAATCCTGCATGACATTAAATTTCAGAGTGAAATTGTGCCACATAAAAACATTACTAGTAATTTTTTTACTAGTATTTAATTACGGCAGTACATTGAGTTAAAATGTCGTATGACGTAAATGCTTTATGACGTATATTACAGAATCTAAGCAATTTCTTGTAAATTGAAGTAAAAAAATACGTATCTAATATTTTTCTATTATCTTGCTATTGGGCTAAATAGAATTCCTTTGTTTTTACAAAGGCCCTATTTTATTTAACAAATGATATGATGTAAGCATGGCGAGTCTATAAAAATCCGAACTCGAATTCGAATTCACGTCATTTAGTGAAGAAATTCTGTTGATTCCATTTTTTGTAAAAAATATTCACCTTTGCCACGAAACGTTATAACCAATTCAAGATCGAGCGGGACACCTGAGTGTGTCCCTGAGGGGATTCACGTTTGATGAATTAGTTTGTAAATCATACAGGAAACATCAGAGTAATATTCGATTCTCCGATGTAGTTAGTTCTACATCGGAAATAGAAACAGTAGACACAATGAAAACATATGTTGTGTTTGAAGAGGATGCTGCTAACGAACACACGGTGCGTCTTTGATTTAACAGATTTGAATTGAATTGTTTGATTTGCAGAGAGCGCGTATTAAACTAGTACAGAAATGAAGGTATTTTGACTTAATTATAACGTGTGATAACAAGCAAAATATAGAATCGATAATTATAAGTACACTAAGTGCGACCCTAAATCTACCCCCAAAATAGAGCACTAAATCAAAACTAACACTACTACAACCACAACTAAAGTTTATGTTAATTATTATTTGTAATATTATCAAACATTTTAGTTCAGTTCAGTTTTCGAAATAGCTTTATGTCTAAATTAGTTTTTTTTATTTAGTGAAAATTTACATAATTCAGAATACTACTATAACCAGCCAATGATCCATTATATAAGTAATAAAACCAGAACATTATAAAAGATTATCAACTTATTCATTGACAAACTCAAAGCGTTTTTATAGTTATATCGAGAGAGTTAGTTAGTCGCTAGTCAAAGAACCCATTCTTTGGATACTGTACATAACTTCAAGCAATGATGTCAAAACTCGTCACAAAACAAACTTAATTTGCCAATCAATTGTCATATATATAATTCCAAGTTTTCATCAAGAAGAGTTTGAAATTGCTTCAGTTACAGGACAAAAATGTATAGAAGGTAAAAATATATAGGGTAAGGGGCCGTCCATTAATCAGGTGATGTTTTTTTCAGCATTGGTACATAAAAGGTTTAAGACTACCCCATTTTTTTTTTGTACCTACAAAAAATCTTAATTTTTGTCTCCACTTTTCGGTTTAGTAGACGCACGGTTGAGGAAAAGATGATTGATAAACGTGATATATTACTACACCCTCCTCCCTCCTTGTGATTATTTACGAACCCTCTCCCCCCCTTTCGAGCCTCACGTGATTAAAAGACGGCCGCTAATAAAAATAAAATAAAAGCGTAACTTTTATTTAAAAGCTATTAAAGAATATCTTAAAAATCTACATTATCGTGTACAGCGAAAATTTAAATTAAAAAGAATAATAATTTCATCACTTACGTACTGTGCGACATTAGTCTGCAAGTTACTTAAAGAGACAGATTTAAGTGCCGTTTGAAATCAAATTTTCCGAGCTTAATTTATTTCTGTTAACAAAACTTGAGTTTACTTAAAATTTGAAGACTTTATCAGAACGCCAAACGGACTTGTTAGGAGTCGCTAGTGGTAGTAGTTTCTGTTGGTATTTTATAGTAGTTAGTTTTAATGCATTCAAAGCTTCCCACTTTGAGGATATTTCAGAGAATGCTTTAGAGATTTGCGTTTGTGGAACCGACTTTTGGTAGCATTGTTCTTATTCCATTTGTAACATGGTAGAATGGAATTCAAATGATTAGTCGTAACGTTGGTATTTTTTATTTGTAAATTTAAAATAAACTTAATACATTTTGATCGCTATTTAAATCAAAGCTTGTAATAGATTTTTTAATAGATTCTTTGTTTTTTATGGTTTCTTGGGTCTTTTAAGAAAATAGCTATTTTTTTACTAGAATATTTAAAATAAGCTTTCTTGAAGATAAAAAGACAATTTCGCAGTGCAAATATTTATTGACGTTAACTGAAATTTTAATTTTTTATTCTCTAATACGACAGATCTAATAACGGAATTTTTTTATTCACACAAAGGATTAAGTGTTCGTTTTCTGCAAACTTTCAATACACATACAGTTTTAAACGACCTCACAGTTTTTCATAGAATAAAACGTGCAAAGTTTCGAGTGAACCGAACAGCACCTTACGACATAGAGCATAGTTTTATCGTAAAATCCGTTAAGCTATAAAGAGACTTGCGTAACGATGTCATAAGCTACGCATCATGATTTTTTACTCAAACAAATCTTATTTGAATCCCTTTTTGAGTGCATCGCTGTCCATTATTATCTGTCTATTTGTATGTTGTTTAACTGTATAATTAACGTCTATAGCAGGAAAGTAATCTACGTTATTACAAACTAGTGTCGGAGTTTGAAAATTTCAAAATTCATCTCCTTTGATTATTGTCAAAACTCATAATTCGATCAGGGACTAAGCATTGACAAATTTTGCAGAACTGACACAATAAATAATATTGAATTAAAATTTTCTTAGAATTCTGAATTTATTATTCACCGTTTGAATTATTTGATTCCTTTTCTCAATATAATCCTAATTACGTTTCCAAGAATAGTATTGAATTTAAGTTCATTATTCAAATTAGCTTAATTATGATTATGAATCAGCCAGCAATTTTGAATGTTTTAATGTATTATTTTATTGAAAGATATTTTATGTATATTTTGTGCCTTACTTACTACTAGTACCTTTGTGTTTTTTAATAGTCCAAAAGAATTCCGGTTAACATAGGGATCATGACTCCCAGGAGTGAGGAAACCAATGCAAGGAGGAGGAAGAATGAAGTAGAAGTCATAAACGAATGTATGTTAAAAAACTCGGACGATTTTTAATAAATATAATGTACGTAAGAAGAGGGAATGATCATAGATGGCAATGAAAAAAATTAGGAGAGCGAGACCAAATAAAAGGCTAATAGATTGTATGAAAGATGATATGGGTAAGAAAGGAGTAAATGTTGAGATGACGGCTAATTAAAAAGTATGTAAGAAGTAAGAAAAAACTAGCAGCATTTTCATCAATGATAATTGATAGGTCCTCGCGTTCTTAACGTGTGTGCCAAACCAACGGAAACCACAATTATGCTAGATCAATCCCTACGTCATATAGAAGATACTACCTAGAATCGCATATCAGAGAAGACTACACAGAGTTTAGAAATGCATTTTAAAAATCTTGGTTACCCTCAAATTGATTTATTTGCAAATAGACTTAATAAAAAATGTGAAGTTTATGCTTCATGGAATCGCGACCCAGATGCATACGCCATTGATGCCTTTACTTTTACGTGGGCCAACTGCTTCTTTTACGCCTTTCCACCAGTTGCAATAATTTTAAAAACCCTGAGAAAGATTATATCAGATGACGGTACAGGCATCATGGTTGTACCAACGTGGCCTACACAACCATGGTATCCACTATATAATGTGTTATGTATGTATGTGGGTAGTTAGAACGGGCCACGCCCTTCCTTATATTGTAATAAATCAGTGTGCAACTAACTAGCTTGTTTGTCTAACGTATCACCTGCTCCTTCGATATACAACACGTGGCGACGAGGCGACGAACTTTGAAAAATAAAATTATGTCGACGGGAATGTCATTTGGCTTACTTCCTACTTTTGAACACTTATCAAACGAGTGGAGTAGCTACAAATCACGCCTAAATCAGTGGTTCATAGCAAATGACATAACAAAAGAAGTTGATAAAGCGTCGGTAAAACGAAGAGCAATATTATTGAGTGCGTTAAGTGAATCGACTTTCAAGCTAGCAAGTGACCTGGCCTTACCGAAAAATGTGGAAGAATTGGATTACGAGACTATAGTGAAGCTACTCGATGACCACTTTATTCCGAAAAGATTCGGGTTTGCTGAGAAATCTATTTTTTATTCAGCAAGTCAACGGCCAGGAGAAAGTCACACTCAATGGGCAGCGAGGATTAGAGGATTGGCGGCACATTGTGGGTTTAAGAATTTGGAAGAGGCCCTTTTAGATAGATTTATCATGGGCATGACGGCAGGGCACGAGCGCGATAAACTATTCGCACAGGATCAGCGGGAGCTGACACTGGCGAAAGCCATCGAGCTAGCAGAGAGTGTGCGTAATGCGCGCCTGGCTTCGTCGCTGGCGACGGGTGGCGGCGTGACCGGCACCGGTACATTCAACTCGGACGCCGTGTTCAGCATCTCCAAACAAGAAAAGTGCAGTGTGTGCGGTTATGCCAATCATAAGTTCAATCAGTGTCGTTATAAAAATTATAAATGCAAAAAGTGCAATAAAAAGGGTCATCTCCGTAGAATGTGTACTTTTGAGGGTAGGGTGAAGTACGTGGACGAGGGGGACGATGGTGAGTGTTTTTACAATATTCGATGTGTCAAAGGGAGACCTATGACAGAGAGTGTTGTGATTGGGGGGCTAGTTTTGGAGTTCGAAATCGACAGCGGATCGGCAGTAAGCGTGATTTCTGAAAATTCGTATAAAAACTATTTTAAAGGTAAACCATTGTCACTGACCAATAAAAAATTGTTAAGTTATACAGGGGAAAAAATTAAAACATTAGGAACTGTGTCACTGCCTATATCGTATAACAACAACACTCATACTTTAGACGTGTACGTTGTACGTGATGGCGGCCCGTCATTACTGGGCCGTGATTTCATTCGAACATTCAACTTGGAGTTAGCCCCAGTGGCGCCATCGCCGACCGTTGCCAGCATACATGCCGTCATTTCAAAAAGTCAAGGTCAACGGGGGGGACAATTTTATATCACAATTAATGGTTAAATTTCCAAAGGTTTTCTCTGGGGAGTTAGGGTCATTTAATAAATACACTGTTGATTTACATTTAAAACCAGACGCGAAACCGATTTTTTTTAAAGCCAGACCGGTACCCTACGCTTTGAAAGAAAAGATCGATAGGGAGCTCGATCGCTTGTTAGCGTTAGGAGTTTTAAAGGCTGTCGAACACTCTGAATACGCTTCTCCGATAGTACCAGTTTTAAAAAAGGACGGTAGCATTCGCTTATGTGCGGACTACTCGGTTACGATAAACAAACAATTACTAGTAGATCAGTACCCCTTACCCACGGTAAATGATCTATTGGCTAAGCTTCACGGGGGAGTACAGTTCAGTAAAATAGATTTATCTATGGCCTATAACCAATGTATATTAAGCGAGGCGTCACAGAAATTAACATGTATAAACACACACCGCGGTCTTTTTAATTTTACCCGTTTAGTTTTCGGTCTCTCACCCGCACCAGCCATTTTTCAACGGACGATGGAGTGTCTTCTCGCGGGGATAGATGGAATAATATTCCTATTAGACGATATTTTAATAAGCGGATCGAAAGAGCAACATAAAGAAAGATTGATCGCGGTTCTACAACGTTTAGAAGACGCAGGCTTAACGGTTCAAAAAAGTAAATGCGAATTTTTTAAAAACGAAATTATTTACCTCGGTCATGTCATAGATAAAAATGGGGTTAGGAAATCGCCGGAAAAGGTAAAAGCTATCCTAAAAGCACCTAAACCGGAAAATGTGTCACAATTACAATCATTTTTAGGATTGACCAATTATTACCGAAACTTTGTACCGGACGCATCATCGATACTAAGTCCTTTGTTTAATTTATTAAATAAAAATTCAAAATGGGAATGGACCGCTATACACGATGCTGCGTTCAGTCGCATTAAGAATATATTGGCATCGGATAATATTTTGGCACATTTCAACCCAAAAGCAAAGTTAATTTTAACAGTGGATGCTTCGCCTACCGGTTTAGGGGCTATCTTGTCGCAAGTGTGTGATGACGGGTTAGAGAGGCCGATATCATACGCATCTCGAACACTCACTTCGGCGGAAAAGAATTATGCACAAATTCAGAAAGAAGCTACAGCTATAATCTTCGGCATTAGACACTATCATCAATACCTATATGGACGGTCGATACCTTTCGTATTACGGACGGATCATAAGCCTTTGTTGTCCATTTTCGGTCCACATAAGGGTATACCGGAGGTTTCCGCTAATCGACTACAGCGGTACGCGATGTTCCTAGCAGCCTACAATTATACAATAGAGTACATCAGCAGTAAACTTAACAGCGCCGATTATTTATCACGAGCGTGCCCCCCACCCGCAATCAGCGAGCGCGGCCCACCGGAGGAGTTATCAGATAGTGACGAGCGCGCGGCTTATGTCAACTTTGTGTTAGACGGAGACTTGCCAGTGACTAAGAAAACATTACAAACCGAAACTAGTCGTGACAAAATTTTGAGTCAGATTAGACATTATATATTAAACGGTTGGCCGAGAAAAGTAAAAGATATCAAATTGAAACCTTATCATAATTGTAAAACACAACTAGCTTACGAAAACGGTTGCCTAATGCGTGGGCATAAGGTAGTAATTCCCGAGTCCCTACGAGAAACACTCTGTAACGAATTACATAGTTCTCATTTTGGTGTGGTAAAAATGAAAGCCGAAGCTCGTAAGCGATTTTGGTTTCCTGGCATAGACGCGGCGATCGAGCGGCGAGCGGCCGTGTGCGGCGTGTGCGCACAACTGCGCCCAGCGCCCCCACACGCCCCGCTCGCGCCCTGGCCGCTACCGCCTCATCCATTCTATAGGATTCACATCGACTTTTTAGGACCATTTAATAATTCTATGTTTTTAATTGTTGTTGATGCTTATAGTAAGTGGGTTGAATGTTATGATATGACCTCGGCTCACGGTTCAAAGGCAGTAATTAAAAAGTTATATGAATGGATGTCGCGATTCGGTATTCCTTACATATTGGTAAGTGACAATGGTACCTCCTTTACTTCTCAAGAATTTAAAGATTTTTGTATGCTCAATGGAATTCAGCATATTTTATCTCCTGTCTATCACGCTGCGAGTAACGGGCAATGTGAAATATTTGTAAAAATTGTAAAAAAGGGTTTGAAGAGTATCCTCATGGATAAATCAAATAAAAAAATATTGGGAGAGAAAATAGCAAAATTTCTTTTTGATTATAGGAACTCTAAAAATAGCACAACTGACAAATCACCCGCGGAAATAATATTCGGACGCTCATTACGTTCTCGTTTAGATCTTATAAATCCAAACATACCGTTTCCTTCGTCCACAGACTTGGCTTTAACCGTCGAACGTAATCAGTATTTACAGGCTAAATATTATAAGGGTACCAAAAGACCAGAATTCAAAGAAAAAGACAATGTTTGGGTAACTAAAAACATGAACACTAAACAATATTACTGGATTGAAGGAATTATTAGGAAAAAGCTCGGAAACGTCATGTATTTGATATATATACCTCAATTGGATCGCGATGTTACTAGGCACATCGATCAGATTAGACTTCGGCTTTCCGTCACTCAATATGACTGTCAGCACTGGGATCCAGATATTGTTCCCGATTTGGTGCAGGAAGGAGAAGAAGGAGCAATACAGACTGACGTGACCAACAATCCTCCTGGAACAGAATATCCAGCAACCCCAACTGCTATTACTTCCCGGAGGAGGCAAGCTATAAGTCCTATATTTTCGACACCTACATCAGATAGCGAACGGGACACCTAGATATTATATAGTCGTATTGTTAATCAATGGTTATGTTTAATTATAAAAATAATGTGTATGTTATCCTAGCTATAAGGGGAAGGGATGTTATGTATGTATGTGGGTAGTTAGAACGGGCCACGCCCTTCCTTATATTGTAATAAATCAGTGTGCAACTAACTAGCTTGTTTGTCTAACGTATCACCTGCTCCTTCGATATACAACATAATGTTAGCATCTCTATCAAATAATACCATGAAACAATACGATTCATGCTTACGAAAATGGTATAATTATTGTACAGAAAACGATATTGATATGTATAACCCACCCGTTCCATCAATAATCAGATTTCTTACGAATACATTCAATACCGGTAGTCAATATCAAACAATAAATTGTTATAGATCGGCAATATCAATTTTAACCGGACCAATAGAAGATGATTTGATTAAAAGATTTTGTAAGGGCGTATACAAACTAAGACCTTCCTTACCCCGATACAATATAACTTGGGATGTAAATATTTTATTAAATTATTTGTCCACAATGTACCCTCACAATGAAATATCCTTAGAAAGATTATCAAAGAAATGTGTTACACTTATAGGCATCGTCACTGCACATAGAGTACAAACATTGGCAAAAATTAAAATTAATAATATAATTTATTTAAAGGATCAACTAATCATAAAAATTCCAGAATTAATTAAAACTTCTAAAGCTGGATGTCTTCAACCAGCTTTACACTTACCTTATTTTAAAAACAAAGTTTCTATATGCCCTGCAGCCACGTTAACTTCGTATGTGAATGTAACTAAAGACATAAGAGATTCTAACAATAACCTATTTATAAGTTTTAGAACTCCTCACAAGTCTGTTTCCTCTCAAACAATCAGCAGATGGATTAAATCGACTATGAAAGACAGTGGAATTGACGTATCCATTTTTTCTGCTCATAGCACCCGCCATGCAGCAACATCATCTGCCTACCACAACGGGGTTAACATAGACTTAATAAGAAAAACAGCAGGTCGGAGCGGCAATTCCAGTGTCTTTGCAAAGCATTATAATCGACCTATTTAAGTAACAATGATTTTTCTGCTCTAGCAAGAACTATGGATTTATAACAATTTGCTCTTAATTGAATAATGATTATAGAAGAAAGTAAAAATAATTTATACTTGCGTTGGAATTATATAAAGTGCAATAAATCATTATATACTTATATAGTTACCTTATTCATTATAATAAATAAATATTTCCTATCTCTCAATATCTACATAGTGTTTATAATTACAAAAAATAATAAGTAAGTATACTAATCTCGAGGACGAGGCACGAGTATAATTGATGATTAAACGAACTTACCTAAGTGAAGTTCGATCATAATTATACGAAGTGCCTCGTCCGAAGAGATTAGTATGCAATCCCTCCCTCCCAACACACTATTTGCTTCAAATAGTTCCCCCTAACTAGGGAAATATTTATTTTCTCTCAACTAAATGAGGGCACTGGGGTTGTCAGTTGGCGGGTGGGGTGGCTTTGGCGGGAAGTCAATGTTACCAACTATAAAAAAAAATAATAAAATAAAAAAAAATGCATTTAACCGGAAGTTAAAGAATAGGCAGTCATTTTCAGTCTAATATATATATTTAGACGGTAAATGACACAATCTCCTGAACATAGTGCTGAATGTGGCAACACTTAGGCGTTACTACATAGTGTTTATAATTACAAAAAATAATAAGTAAGTATACTAATCTCGAGGACGAGGCACGAGTATAATTTTAATGTTAATTCATTATATAAAAACCTGATCAAACCTAGTAGTGTGGTTCAAACTTTATAGAAATCCCATGTGTTTCTCTAAATGATACAATCTGGTTAGTGAACAATCAGTCTACAGTCACAAATTGCAATGGTCTATTTAAAGTTGTAAAAAAACAGAAATAATTATTGTCTATAGTATCTTTCTTAAATTATATAAAAATCTAACAATAATGGAGAACAATATTTAAAAGCTAATTATTTTAATGATTTCAAGTTTAAGCATTCAGCCCTTGGTTCCACAAATATTTTAATTTTGTTTTAAGTTTTATCAACTATTACCAAGTTAGCAAACCACGCCTAAATTTATTTCTTGTGAAATATTTAAAGAAACATGGTTATTATTTAATTATTAAATGTTATCTTAGCGAACCTCTATGTGTGCCAAATTTCTGCTCGATCCTTCCAGTACTTTTAGCTGTATATTGATAGATTACTCAATTCTTTGTTTTAATTTTTTTCTAGAACTTTTATTGCGATTTTACGTGCGTTAATTGTAAGCTACGTCATCCGCTTATTATGTATCTTCCCGTAGGTGAAAGAATTTTCAAAATCGGTCCAGTAATCAAAATGTATTAGTATATGGATTACTTATCTAATTGGATTTTCATCAGGTGACGCCAGGGATGTACCAGGTGAATCCAGCAGAGGAGGGCCTCTTCCGTTCAGAACTGTACGTCCAAGTGCAGCTGTGGCCTGCCCACTACGAGAGGGGAGCGCCGATCCTCCGCTGCGAGGCTCGAGTGGCGGACCTGTACCGAGATGACTCCGTCGTTGCATTGTACTTCACTAATAGCGACCCTAAAATTGAAAGAGGTTAGTTTATTCAATTAGTTAATTCATATTACTATATCTTTGATCACTGTCAAGAGCCTAATGTTGCCGCGTAATTAAATAAAAGGAATCAAGGTCTTAGTTGATTTCTTGAACACGTAATTGCTTGAAAGTTCATAAAGATATGCTTGGGCAATAACACTATAATTTCACGGTTTAGGTTTACACAACGTCAGATTATATTTATTTATTCATATTTTCATGGCATAAAAATAATATGTCTTGTGCTACTGAAGGCGAGTGTTAATGACAATCGTCTTTTGTTTTCTCGTCATTCATTCATCTTTTCTTACATGATCATCTGTTTAATGACTTCTGACGTTCTGACGTGGCACACGTTCATGACGCACACATGAAAGATTGTACTTCGCTGCTTCTACATTTATTCACTTTCGCTCTGTATGTCAGTTGTCATTTCTTCATTAGACATTCTTCACGAATATCCGAATCTTTCATGTTAGAGACGTAGAGTATCTTGAAAACTTAAATGTTTTCTGTTATATTCTATTTACTCATTAAAAACCAGACATTAATTTAAACTTTGATCAAACCCTGGAAAACTTAATTATGAGAAAATTAAAATTTATAAGTATGCCTTACAATTTTTTTGTCTATTCAAATGATGACAAACTTTTCATAACAAATTTCAATTTAACATTTTTCTTTCCAAATAATAATTTAAGTAAAAAATAAAACTTGTATCCCATTAAATGAAACAAGTTTTTACGAGTTTTACCACTGGTAATTTGTAGTTTAGTGACTATTGGATTTGTTTTACATTCATAATGAACTATTATTGTTGCGAAATATGAATAATCTTAAGAATAACGAAATAATAAATTAAAAACTGGCTTACTAAATTAATAAAATATTGTGATTGGTTTTCATTACGCTGCTAATTTAACCAAAGATTCGTCAAGTGGAGCAACGGAACTAAACGCTAGCGTTTATGTAGTATAAATGTAGTTTGTACTACTACACTCAAAGCACTGACAGATAATCCGTAAAGTGTGATACTTTCAATATCATAATAATATTTGTCAGTTACACCACCCATAAACGCGACATCTCGCCTATCAAATATCCACCAAGGATCCATCACGTACTAATAATACTTTCGCGAGACGCTTGATATACATTCCTTTAAATTTGCACGGATTCCAAGAAAATATCCGAAAGAGAAGACTGATTAGGTAACATCGTTTTTTCATCAAGCTGTCAACAATACCCACGTACCACATTAAATAAAATATCCGTTTGCCATTACTTTCAAATTTGTAAAGTCTTAAGATTATAATAAAATATAATAAAATAGATAATATAACACGCCTAATACCAATGATCAAGACAAATCTTTTCCCAGTATTCATCTAAATTAAGAACTGTATAGAAACAATGGTAACGCATATGATGTATAAAACTAAACACTCGAGCTAATGTAATAATGCGTGTAATGTTAAGTGAATTACTGTAGAGAATAAGGTGGCCCATTTTCCTTGGTATTTCAAGTTTCAGCGAGTCACGTAGTCAGATTGTAATGTCGTCTTCAAATTAAAGGAATGTGACACTTATATGATTATGAACTTTTGTATAACATAACATAGCATGATCTCCATTTTTCCGACATTAAAATGACTTAGATACGAGTATGTTACACGTTTGTATTCAAACTTTTGGTACGTTTGTCGTGTATTATCCTCTTACGTTTTTTTAATAATATAGAGTAGAACAAATGTAGTGAAATTGACAACCATTGATTTTTTTTATTTTTATCACCACAATAGGGATGATGACTAATTTTTGTTTGTTTGTCCGTCAGGTAGAGTGTTAAAAAATATTAAACACGTATTTTTTATGTTTTTAATAATCATAAAATTACGGCGTTACATTGAGTTGAAATTTCGCATGACGTCACGTTAGAGTACGTTTTCTACTCAACTGTGACGTAGCGAGCCCCCACTCCTCAACTTTAATGCCTGTTATCTAAGCTATTTCTTGTTAAGTTGAAGTAAAAAAAAAAAGTATCTAATATTTTTCTATTATCCGACTGACGGACTCAATAGAATTGCATTGTTTTTACCCAGTCATCATCCCTATTCCTTCTTCTTTTACTTCAATATTTTAGACTAGGCCAATAAAACTTTTACATTCTAGAACTTGTTATAATTATTACAATAATATTAAAAGCAAGATATTATTAATTAAAAATCCATTGGCCCTTAATGGTATTCTGAGACGGGACCGAGACGGGAACCCAACCCCACACCTAGGACCTAATAGGAATGACGAATTTTGTAAGCTACTACTGCTAACTGACTAGCTCAGTTAGAGTGAGATTAGTTAGAGCAGCCCGGATTGCGAAAGATCGAGGGTTCGAGTCGCATCTCAGAGTACAGGCTGGTGGATTTTTCATGCACTTTTAAAAGATTATATTTCCTATCATACTATTGTGAATTCTTAATTGATCAAATATATTAAGTAGGATATTAATAAATAAATTATATAACCGTAGTATATTTATATTAGGAAATGGAACTAAACAGTGGTGGCAAATCTGTTGTACCGCTCTTACCAAAATTAACTAAAAATTAATAAAATTTCAATTTGGGTCAGTTTTAAAGATATTCCATAGTTATATGTAATCAAAGATATATAATTATATCATGTATTATTAACTTATTTTTATTAATTATTATCTTAGTTAATTTCACAGTTGAAAACGCATTGTGACAGAACTTAAACTATATTTAGTCTACTTTATGCAACATAATTGCTACCATTTGATATGACATTTTTTGTTCTGAGTTTTTGTCAAATCACGGTCTTTTGTATGAATATAAATGATTTCCTTCTTGTGAATATTCTAGAAAAATTACCATAATCTTCGTTATTAAGCCGACAATGGACCAATGAAACTGCATTTGCAGTCTTGTCGACCAAAACTGGGTGATACGATTTTATACTTGCTCGGATAAAGCCCGATTTTAATGCAAAGTACAAAGGCTGTATAGATACGACTAAGCCACAGACCAATAAACGTTAAAACCATTAAGGTAAAGCTCGGTGGCGTAGTGGATAAGCGCCGCGGCCCACGATCGTTGTCGTTAAGCAACTTTCGCAAGGGTCGGTCACGGGATGGGTGACCAAAAAAATTATTATCTCGAGGTACTCCGTGCTTCGGAAGGCACGTTAAGCCGTTGGTCCCGGCTGCATTTGCAGTCGTTAATACCTTCCAATCCGCATTGGGCCAGCGTGGAGGGTCATGGCCCATCCTCCTTAACCATCCATAAGGAAGGCCTGAGCCCCTGCAGTGGGGACGTAAAAGGGCTGATGATGATGATGATGATGATTAAGGTAAAATACATTTTCAAATTTAAGTATTATAGGAAAGAAAGTCGAAATAATATTAAAATTAAATTCATGAATTTAGGCAATCAGGATATCGTCGATGTGTAACGTTACTCCATCTTCGTAGTTATCGTATAATACTGTTCAAAATCCAAGTAAGAGCTTTTAAAGGCAATTATCTTGACCAGTATAATTCAATACCGGAGACTAAATTAATATTCTTAGTTTAAATTCATCATCATCAGTCCTTTTACGTCCCACTGCAGGGGCTCAGGCCCTACTACGCTACTAAGCTTCTCGAAAAATAATTATAAAGATTTGAAAAAAAAAAACTGTCTCACTGTTGGTGCCTCCAAGGCGGATTTGAACCAATGACTCCTCATTACTTTGGCAAATATTGTTTCAAATCAAATACTTGTATCGGTATAACGATTTTTAGGGTTTCGTAGTAAACAAGGAACCCTTATAGTTTCGCCATGTCCGTCTGTTCGTCTGTTCGTCCAAGGTTTAACTCGAAAACTATTTGTACAAAAAAGTTATAATTTGGCAACAAAAAGTTATATTTGCCGTACACGTTCATTACGTCGAAAAAGTGGTAAAATTTCGAAAAAAAAGTAGGAATATTGTATTTTTTTCAATTTCCCCGTAGTGTGAGACATCATTAGATAGGTCTTCCAAATACCTTGGGGTTAACCGTTTGTGAGTTATTAAGTTTTAGAAAGTTATTTAAAAAAAATAAACGGGTCGTTGGCAAAAATTCAAGCGTTTCGGCAGTAGTACCTATATATAAAGACGTTAAGAGGAAAACTATCACACCTAACTTGGCTTTACAAGTTTAAGGGTAATAGTTGACCAATTGTATTTAACTCGAAAATTTCGAACACCTCCATAGAAAACAACAAACGTGTTTTTTTTTTACTTTGTTTGATGGTCAAAGTTAAAGTCTAAATGCGAGCCAGATTTTTATTGGATACTTTCCTTGATATCTCTATAAGAGAAAGTATCAGGTACAGACCAAAAAACCAGACCAAAAAGAACACTGCAAAAATAATTTGGGCCGCAAAAATTAATTAGATATGTAGACAGTTTAAAGAGAGTATAGAAAAGATGGTTATATTTGTACCGATACCTTTAACAATAAGCCCTGGAGTAATGTGCAAAGTGACAAAGTTAAAACACAAAGTGCGGGCTCTAATTAATTAATTTCTACAACTCCCTATTTGTGAAACCAGGATTGTTTCGATCAGATTATTCTAAGGAATTATTATATGGTGAAGTTTGCCAATTTTATCCAAATTAATTGGCAATCAATATAATAGATTTTTATTCTGATAGGATATATACTGTTCATACTATGAATATGAATTGGAATTTGACAAATCTGTTAATCTAAATCAAGTTACACTAGGATTAATTTTGATAGTGTGTTATTTAATCTATTTCTGATTATCAATTTCTTCTTGTTCCATTTTTTAACCAATCTCATATAAATCTGTAGATTAATATTTCCAATAAATTATTTTCTGTATTCGCAATGCGACAAAATTGATTTGATCAAGGGAACTCTCCAATATATCAAACACAATGAAACCCAAATCAGATATTACTAATACTTACCCCGAAATATGTATACTGTTATTACATTTCCAAATCATTTACCCTATTCCCATTTAGGTTTCAGCCGTTCCTAATAAGATTAGCGGCACCAAAGAGGGCATAGAAGGCAATGAATTATTGCTTCCTGAGTCATTTGCGAAGACAATTTCCTTCGGGATAACAGAGGAGCGCTGTTCCATGATAATAAATTTATCTTCGACGCGTAGCGAAACATCGTTGGCGCATAGTGAGGTCGGTAAACGCGAGCAATAAATTCATCCTTGGAATAATTAAAGGGATGTTATTGTTGACTATATGTATAACAAAGACCTCTTATATATTTGATGCGTAATATAATTGCTATAGATTTGTCGTTGCTATAGAGCAAGCATCTCAGTCATGAAATATTTAAAACAAACATCGGACGAATATCATCTACATCATCAATTACACATTTGTATATAACAGTTGTTCTTTCGAAAGATGAATAGGTAAATAAAACTTGGACAATGATAAATATCTTATCATTGTGTTTTAAGTTTTTTTTTCTATCTTAAAACGTCTACTTTAATTGTATCCTTCTTCTAAAAGTGTCACAACAAACAAAACTTTCCAAGTCCCATAAAGCAGATAAAAGCCTTAAGGTGTAATACATTTACTTAATCTCGTCAGTGACTGAGATTGGGCTCAAGATTGGCTCTTAATTATACTATATTTGCATAATCGCAATTCTGTCCTTACAGCGATTACTTGTTCTCAGTGTGCGTTTACCTTATCGAGCAAATTAAATTACAAAGGGCTTTCTGAGCTACTGTGTAGACATGTTCACTTGCGATGTTTGCTTCTTTTTAATAACTCTATTTTAATAAAATAATGAAGTGTCTGGAGCTTATTTTTCTTGGGAAACTATTTTTGCGTATAGGTATTTATTCTTTGCATTTATTTACAAGATGATGTTAGTTCTATTTTGAGGTCTAGTTCATACTATCAATATGAATTGAAAGGTGTGTCTGTTTGCCATTATTTTACAATGGAGCATATTTACGGTATTATTTTATACTGCAAATTCCATATCTATAATGTTTGAAGAGACCAAAAGAGCGAATAACAGCTAGTGAGAAATATACCAAATGGTTTTATAAATAGGTATATAATTATGTATAAAAACCTAATATAGATGACTTTCTTGCATTTACAATACAACAGACTATTAGTTTCATATTTAAGTTTAATTAGATAGATATGTTCTTGGAACTTATACCTCGGAGTAGGATGAGCTTGCCACTTGAAGATAGGAATATTGAAACAATTATTAGTACCTTATTTAATATCAGTAGTATTATTGCATAAATTTGATTTGAAAAATTCCATATCAAGAAAAGCTTGTCTGAACAGTCGACTGATTTACCAATTAAGATAACTGAGGAACTATGCGATATAGTCAAATTTCTCAAGTTCTAATTGTATTAAATATGCCGCTAGAGAGTGTGCTTTGATTAATTTTTTATAAAATTCCTCATCTTGTTATCGTCTCGAACACCTGTGGTGCATTTTTTTATAAATACAACCTTCTTAAAAATATAATAGAGGCCTCTTATTAACCTGAACCTCTTATGTTTTGATAGCGCTGTGTTCGATTCTGCGTTCAAATTTGAATATTAATAGATATTTATATCAACATTATCTGACATGACTAATAGGTACATTTTTTTTTCTTTTGCAGTAACATCACCAGGGTCTGCGACGAAACTACACGTGTGCCAACTATTATTCGTTTCCATCGTAATAGTATGGGCGAACAACAAATAGATGTAAAAAAATAAAATAAAATAAAAATGTATAAATAATTAATAAGTAATATTATAAATAAGTAGATGTATTTGGTTCAGATGAAGGGTCGAACGGTGAATTTAATTATAGTTAATTGTACCTAAACGAGCTGATAATTATACCAAAGAATGTAAAGACTAAGAATATTGTTGATTTAATACAAATATATATATGTCGGAAAAAATTTGATGTTTTTATTTTTCAATTTCAAAATCATACGATACCCATCTCTGGCTTTATTCACATCTACAGCAAAATGTTGGTAGGTCAGCCAGCACAAAACATAGTCTTAAAGTAAATATAATTTAACGAAAACTATATACGTGTTATTTGCAAAACAAGAAATATATATATTGTGTCTGATCATTAACTACATACCAAGAACGAATAAGAATTTTCTTTTTATTAGATTGTATGAAATGGGTATTAACAACCCATTGCTAAAGGTAGACGTTCCCGCTAAAACTCTCCACACCGACGGGTCCTGTGCTGCTACTTTCGGCGTCCATTCGGCGTGTACTACTAGCCAAATCTTATTATTTTCACCCCCAACTATTACAACTATAACTTAACAACAATAGTACTATACTTGATTTTTATTTCTTTATACACTTCTCTTTTTATTTGTTCTGTACGTGGACCTCAAAAGAGCAGTGGTCAGAGCGTTTGGTATAAATGCGGAAATAAAGAAACTTTTGCGAGGACCGTTCATAGGATGGGTGGCCAAAAAATTTACTATCTCCAGCTCCTTTGTGCTTCTGCTTCTGCTGTTGTTAGCATTCACCACTATGCATTCTCTTCCTTCCCCCTCGACTCTATCCATAGCGAAGGCCTGTACCACAGTAGTGGGGGCAATAAATGTGGTCGTCGACTTGTACCGATTTGTACGAATTTTCATATGTGATTTATAGCTCTATATAAGTAATCCATATGACGTCATAAGCATTTTCATTGATCATTTTGCGTGCCAGTGGTGCGGTCTTAGCGGATAGTGGACGGAGCGCTATACAAATTCATATAAACATTATGGAAAATCACGTGTTATGTGGCTGCGTGCGTGTGGATAATATTGTCGTTCACCTTTATGGGATGACGATTCTAGATTGACTTGGGTCTGGATGTTGTGGTATCTTCATTGTTTCAGGTTTTCATAATACAAAGCTACGTATTTGGGATTCGAGTAATGTATGTGGTTTCGTCTTATATTTATTTATTTCACCTTGAATTTAATTACTTGCTTTTCATACACTCACAGCCACAATTAACCGCCCACCTGTATCTCGAACTACAGTACGAGGTGATTAGAGGATTTCAGAAAACAGGTTTATACACCCACAGGCCAGGTCAAGGCCATCATCGATGCACTTTAACTCAAGATAACCGTTTCGTTGTCACCAATGTGTTGAGAAATAGCTTTTCGGCCGCTACTGAAGTTCGTATGCGTCTTTTTGAGGTAAGAAATAGCAGTGTCAGTAAACGTACCACAGAAGAAGACTAGCATAAAGTAATTCGTGGGCTTTTACCATGACCCGCACGAGGTCCTGACCTTAACCCAATAGACCACATTTGGGACAACCTTAAAAGACGTGTCCAAATAAGAGTAACAGTTCCTATGAATATAGGAAAGCTTAAAACGGCTGCAGTAGAGGAGTAGCACAATATCCCACAATCTGATATCCAAGATATCATAGAAGGATTGACAAACCGGCTCCAAGAAGTCTTAAGGATCACAGGCGGCAATACCTACTATTAATTATATTTTTTCTTTTAATTGCCTCATTATTTATAAACTAATTTTAAATTTTTTTATTAAAGATAAAAAAAAGGATTTTTGTTAAGCATCCTTTAATAAAAGACTTTTTTCCAATATTTTAGTTGTTTCTTTTTCTTTAAGTATAGTTTTTAATATTGCTTTCATAAAATATGGTCTAAGTTTGGCAATTTCTGCTAATTGAAAGAAATAAAAGGTGGGCGGTTAATTGTGGCTGTTAGTGTAGTAGCAAACGTATACAAATTTAAGCGATAAACGATTAAAGAGAAAGTGAAGTGTTAAAATAAAGGCCGTGTCAATATTAACTATAGACCGTGCCATGAGCACAATCAACCTAAATTGGTTAGCCATTACTGTACCTTTGTTCCTATTCTCAAAGACTACCTAAATAAATACTTAAATGAGATACTATAGCGACTTCGCATTACTAAATTACTAGAGTACCTAAATTATGTATAGATATAGTTACACATACACACAAAAAAAACTTTAGTACAATTTTTTTTACAAAAAATGACAAAGTGGATTTAAGCTTTTGTCATTAAAAATTTTAGTATAGCATTCTGAGGTTGGTTGCAGATGGATGGGACAGTCCCATATTGACACGCTGGATGCAGTTGCATACTAGCTTTTAAGTGTTGTTGTCTCTTTATTACTAATATTAAATTATAGTTCTGTTGTTACTAACATTTACTATGGAGTCATATCTCCGCAATAAAAATTATTATTATTATTGTGAATGAAAAATTTATCTCATCCTATCAATTTTAATATTAGGTCCTTACACGTGAAATTGTTTTTTCGTACTGGCCACTTTAATCACGAATTTCTCCTCCTTGGTTGGGAATTCCAAATTTAAATTTATACAGCCATTTCCAACCAATTTCATATGTAAGGATCTAATTATTTTATCTATCATACACATGCACTATTCAATTAAATATGTCACGCTTACGTCGGTTGCGAGGTTTCACCACCTCAGACGTCCCGGATTCGATTCCGGGTCAGTTTAATATAGAAAACGGTATTTTCGGGTCTAGATGTTGTTTCAATCATTCCACTATACGGTACTTTAGCTACACATATTAGAATCTGAGCAATGTAAGTGATATTGTCTTATAATAAAATCTGTTGTAGAAACTGTAACCGTTTTCATCATCATCTGCACTTTTACGTCCCACTGCAGGGGCTCAGGCCTTCCTATTGGATGGTTAAGGAGGTGTAAAGATAGATCAGTTAGATGTGAGAAACTTCAAAAACTGAAATTGTAACCCATTTTGTATCTATAATGAAGTCAGTAAAATCGTAGAAAAAATTACTTTGATGATAGCAGCAGCTTTTAAGAATGAAAAATCAAAATCTTAAAATTCCTCAAACTATTTCTATTTAATCATCGATGATAGTATAGTTTACTTTAAAATTGAAGGGTGGTCAGTTAAAGATTTTCTTCGAAGAACCTATATATGTACATAAAACTGTTTCGTAAGCGACTTAATTAAAGATTGTCTAGTTGAAATATATATACAAAACATTTAGTGCGACGAAAGCTTTCAACACATATTACTAAAGTAGTACCAACTAAATTAAATGAGAGTAAGGTTTGAAGAGTATTAGTCGTTTAATTAGAAATAGACATGTGTTTCACTCAGGTGAATTAATACTCATCAGACTTGGCCGGAGACCGGCCCGAGAGGTGGGTTAAGCATGGTTAAAAGCAATTCCGGGAAACGGACGGACGAAACCGCACACGTTAATGCTGCTAGGAAAATATCCACTTTAACTCCATTTAGAGAAATGTGATGTATATTTTGCTATTTGGATGATGTTTTATTGATAAAAACCTGAACATATTACACCGAGCAAATCGTAGGTCTAGAGTCAAAAAGTTTTTATAGATGAAACGTAAAAATTAAACCATAGTGCGATCTATAATTGAATAGCGTCATCTATTATTCCAAATTGAAACTACATTACCAATTTTAAAAATTCTTTCACGTGTGACATAGGCTATAATTTAACGTAGTCGCTGGGAAACTACTAGTATATTTATCATGAAAACACATACAGTTCAAAAACTAAAACCCAACTACAACAAATCACGCTTACTAGAGGGCACTGTTGCCAATTTAATGTAACGTCACAATCTAAATATATATAACTCAAAGGTAACTGACTGACTGATACAGTGATTTATCAGCTTATAGTCCAAACCACTGGACAGATCGTGCCGAAATTTGGCATGCAGGTAGACGTTATGACGTTGGCATCCACTAAGAAAGGATTTTGATCAATTCTACTCCCAAGGGGATAAAATAGGGGATGAAAGTTTGTATGAAACATTGTCAATTCTAAACCGATCGGGCTGAGACTTTGCATGCATAAATCTACTATAACGTAGGCATCCCCTAAGAAAGGATTTTGATAAATTCCACCCCTAAGGGAATAAAATAGTGGACGAAAGTTTCTATAAATCTTCTGAAATTTTCGACTGATTAAGCTGAAATTAAAGATTGGAGCTACTATGATGAAGACGTCCCGCTTAAATAGGCTTTTGATAAATTCAACCCCATGGGGATAAAATAAGGGATCATGGAGGATGTAAATGTACTAGTTTGAACCTATCAGTACCTAATGGAACGAATGAATAAATATTCGTTAGAAATGCGTCCAAAGTAACATTACTGCGCGGTCGAAGTCGCGAGCAACAGCTAGTATATATATATCGTATAGCATGTGGCACTGATAGCACATGCGGAATCCAACTAAGACGCTTCTGTGGATTCCTCATTTGTTCAGTGACGATTAGTAGTTTCGAAGTTGTAAATTATAATATTCTTTTATACATACATACAGGTATATACCGGCCAAAATCATAACCTTCCTTTTCGCTTCGCCGCCTTAGTTGGGTCAAAAGGAATCGAAATCAATTCCATATTGGTACGTTTAGAAAAATATAGCTCGTATCGATTAATCATGCTTATTGAAAATGTCAAACGCATGATGTAATTGTGTATGATATAACTTGAGCAGACTCAATTTTCATTCAATAGATGTTTTATCAAACAAATAATTTGTTCAGAAATGTTAATTCATAATGTTGAAAGCCACAAAACACTTATGAAGATTGATATCAGTTATTTTGTGACAGAATATACAATGTATAGAAGCTAGACACATTAATATTTATTTTATTTAGATGAGCAATATCTGGTGTTGGTAATGCTACTTATCTTACATATATCAATCAAGATTAGCGGTGATGCGACATGTTAATGCAAGTTGATAGGAGATACCGTTTCAGTAAACTTAAGCTCTATGAGTTTAGTTATAATAGTTATTGGTAAAGCCTAGACTATGAATAGATATGGAATTTAATCACGATTTTAGTAAAGTAAACATTGTAACTGAACATTGGTGAGCTTGTTTATGCTCTAACGTAATATTATAATATCGGTTGTTGTAACATTGTTAACATTATGAAGGTGTCTAACTTAATAACTACCTAAACAAGTGATATCTATTAATAAAATCAAATTTAATATAATTTATTCAGTCTAAGCTGTTATATTTGCTACTCTCTTGATGAGAGGCTGTAGCGAGCTTAAATTGTATTTATTTTCACAATATTTCTTAAAATATGTTTCTGATCAATATAATTGCCGATAAAATATTAAAATAAGAATAATTTTTGATTAATTTATAAATTCGAGAATTCATGTTCAATTCAAAATTTTTACCATTATATCCAAATTAATTTCTAGTTTCAATATGTGTCGTATTATGGTAGAAAATAGAAGTTTTAAAATAGATCCAAACTGTTGAATATACCTACTAAAATTTTCACAATCTAAACCCGATTATATCCTTATCTATAGGCATATATGACTGAAAGAAATAGATCTTTAGAAAAACACGTACATCTCACTGCAGAAAAAGTTATTATTGACAGTTGGCCCACAGACAAGCGATTCCTCACATCCACTATAAAAACTAACTACAATATTACATAACAAACCGTCTTATTTGGCTTACCCCGTGGTCGGCTCACAAAACCAGCATCTGCTATGATTAAATTTACATATAATGTATATTATACAACATCACATGCTTTGCTCATACCCCAAACTTAGCTTAGCCTTTCTATTATGGAAATCTGAAATAACGAAACTACCACACCTAGACAAGTAACTATATACAGTTAACTTTCTATTCAAAATCCAAGCGAGAATCGAACCCTTGCAACCAGAGAGCAGTTTCAAATAGGAATTTAATTAACCCGTCACAAACTCGAATTCAGCTGTCAGTTCGTGACACCCTAAAAATTTTATCGAGCAAGAAAAAGATCACACAAAGAGAATCTCGCTTTCGCGCGCATTTGAAAAATGGAAGAATCCGTGCAAGATTCCCCGATGTGTTAATAAGGCCCTAGAGGCATTTAGGGTGCGTTCCGTTTTTGTGGGACCTTTGTGCGTGAGCGAGCGAGCGAATATACTCGCGTTTATCAAAGAAACTGGGTCGGTGGAATTTCTTTGAGCACAATATGTAAAATTTTATCATATATGGAATACACAGGGCCATATTTTATTAATGACAACGCCTTCAAATCATCATTTTGAAAGAATTGTGTGATGTAAAATGTAATCAAATTTTCCATCTCATAGCAATTGTGCAATCAGCTGATTCTCTTCCAAGAAGAATCTTTTATTTTTCAAGATTTGTCTATGTTTTCGCTAATTCTGATAAAACAGTATAAGTTACAAATAAGGAAGGTGCATGTTATGTTCTTAATGGCCAAAAATAGAACCGCCTGCGTAATTTTTTAAAGGTCCATCTTTTGGCTAATGAAGACCGTATTTTTTATTAAGAATTATGTTCTAAAATTTCTTAACTCATTATAACTTAATTTTACACAAAGCTTGTGACTTTTATTTACCAAATAACATATTTTTAGCATAGGTACAATCTTGACCTACATAATAAAAATATTATTGGTCGTTCTTTAATATTTTTAATTTCTGAACATGCACTATTATTATGGATTAAATAAAAAAGATGATATTTTTCTGTACAGCAATTCGTGTGTTAGAGGGTAGGCGTTACAATCAAGACTGTATTTTATGTAAATCTTTCTTTCTAATTTTGAAAGTAAAGAAACTTACAACTTGTAGTAGCTTTAAAATTATTGCTCTTGTGTTTGTGAATCTAGAAAGCAGTTAAAGATGGAGTTACATTTGCCAACACTGCAAATAACAATTACCATAAGTTGGGTCTTATCCTGTTGATTAATCCCTACATAACAAGAGGATGAAATAACTAATCAAAAGTAATTTTACGGTAATCCTACAATCTTACCCACATCATCCCATACATTAGTGGAGTCCCTTTTGATTATAATTCTGTTGATTCAATAAAGTTGTGATACTAATTCACTTTTTTCACATATTTATTTGTTGTTACAAAATAAATTACACTGAATGTTTTTAGAATAGGGTAAATAGAAAAGAATCTTTAAATTTGTAATAAATTCATTTGTTATTTATGTTTACAAATTGACAACAATTTAAAAGAAGTCTATCGTGCGTCATTTGACATGGAAAAGCTGTCGCTCGCTAGTTTTGATTGACTTTCATCGGGGCCTTACTCAACAACAATATATGAAATGCTCGGGTTAAAGTATTCGTTATTATAATCCTCGAAAATGGCTTGACCAATTTGATGACATTTTATACGTAAATTCTGTAGGTCTGAGAATAGGTTATTGTCTATTTTTTATACACTTAAGTGATACGGGTATTCCATCCCAAATTTATGTGGCAAATCAACGTTTTCCTGGTCAGCTAGTATTAATAAAGATTTCAATTGGCATTTCATGATGAAGTCCTATTCAGTGTGCAATTAGTTTAATGATTTTAAAAGTGGTCGGAGCTAACTCATTGATGATTTGTGAGAAGGACTTGCTTCCACAGACACTTCTTAAGATAACATAATTGCTGTGCGGTTAATAATAAATCCGGTGAAGGATAACATATCAATAGCACTTTGGAATCGTCCAATATCCTTCATCTATCTTTATTGGCTGATAAGAAATCGCAAGTAGCAGTTCCTAGTAGGTAACGTCATTAATAAAAACTTTAAAATAATCAAATCAATATCAATGGCAAAAATATCATTTATAAGTGATAAACAAAAAACCCAAAACCCGACTGCGAAAAAAGGAATTTTAAAAAATACATGAAAAAATTAACTTAAACAAAAACTAAAAAGAAAGAAACAAGCCCAGTAGTTTAGAATTCTGTTAAGTGATACTAAATAACTACACAATTGAAATAGTTTTATAGTCGATACACACATAAAACAAATCATAAATTCTAATGCAGAACTGAACGACTCACAGTCGGGGCCCATTCAAATTTTGCCAATCAAATCTTCCCAAGGGACCTAATACCTAAAGATGATTTTAAAATACCTATTCAACGACACCCCACTTGACATAGTTCATCGACTTTTTTTTTCATTTTGGCAATATGGCGTCTGGTTGTCGCTGTGGTGAATTTTGATTACTGTCATGTCTCTAGTGACACTCGCAAGGTTAAGACGAATCGATTGACGTAAGATTCATCAAAATCGGCCTACGCATTTGGTCTCTAGAACGCCGCATAGAAACAAACATACATACATAAATAGACTGATAAACACATTACCCTCCTTTGAAAAAAGCCAAAATGTAACCAAAAAATGCTTTCATTACTAGAAATAAATGCTAATTTTATACTAAAGTTAATACACTTCATTGACTTGACTAGGTATCGATTTTGCAGATGCTTAGTTCTAAATACCATCTTCTCGGACATAGTGAATTCCTAAACTCATGGCGGCAAGGAAGTAACAAGAAAAGCATCGAGAAAATGTTGGACGTGTTTCCAATATGGCGGACTTCGTCGACACTTTGAATAGCGACACAAAAACACGGCGAGAACTTTTTAATTTAACTTCAGCGTGAGATTTCTAGGTTAGTTTGAAATTTTTTAGTGTCTAATGAAAATATGCTTTCTTTCTTTTATACAAATGCAATGATATATTTTCCATTTATTAATGTAAGATCACACGCACTCTAACAGTTATTATAACATTTTCACGACCAAAGTGTTAGGCCAACGGTGATTAAATGAAATGTTGATTATTTAACGCCTGGTGAAGGACATCAGCTAGAAATATCGTGCTGTAATACATAATTAAATCAAGTAACACATAATCTTCATATTCAACTTACCACGGATATGCAAATAATATAACAAACACTTACGAACTCGATGGATTGCCTTTCAATACGCAGGTTAAGCAATTTTCACAAGAGCTGGTAATGGAATGGGTCATCATCATCATCAGCCCTTTTACGTCCCCACTGCAGGGGCTCAGGATTGGAGGATTGGAGATCAGGATTGGAGGGTACGTGCCTGCACTCTGTCATTTTGGGAAAAACATCTAGTAGCCCTGATTCTACTTGCATTTCGACCCTGATTTTGCTCCGGCTTATGAACCTGTAATTTTTTACGAATAACTCTTCCAAACATCAACTGATATGGTGACCGATCTTCTCTAATAGGAGTGCGTCGTAGAGAATATTTGATCTGAAGTAACCTTTCAGTTAGGTCACCCCCGCCATACTACGCAATGACTTTTTGACTGTTTGGACATACCGTTCTGCTTATCCATTCGTGGCTGGGTGGTATGGCGCTGATGTTCTGTGTACAATGCCTTGTTCTGATAGGAAGTTTTTGAATACTTGGGACACGAATTGCCTGCCATTATCTGATACCAGTATGTTGGGAATGCCGAATGTGCAGAAGATCTCTTTCAATTTAGATATACACCAGGTACTTGTAATAGTCTTTGTCGGTATTATCTCCACCCATTTACTGTAAGCGTCTATTAGAATCAATAAATAAGTACCTTGAATTGGACCTGCGAAATCAATATGAATTCTTTCCCATGGTGTAGTTACTTGTTCCCAGTGATGGGTTAGCGATTTTCTGGGCTCGTTTTGTTGCAATCTACATGCTCGACACGCTTTAACCTTATTCTCAATGTTTCGATCCATACCTTTCCAGTAAATGTAGCTTCGAGCTAATAATTTCATTTTAACGATGCCTATGTGACCTGTATGTTGTTCTTCGAGCATTCTGGAGCGTAAACTTTCCGGTATGAATACTCGGGTTCCTTTCAATATGCAATTTCCTTGAAGAGTTAATTCATTGTCATTATAGCCAAACGTTTTAACTGTCTGTCCAGATTTTAAAGCTAAAAGTAGCTTTTTTAGTTCCCAGTCTTTTTTGTTTCGTTTTCTATCATTTCTGGATGAATTTCGAGCATATTAATTTGACTTAATTGAAAAAGGCTGTGCTGGTCATGTAATGGTTTTTTTGAATGTTCAACCGGAAATCTAGCTAAGTAGTCTGCATTTGAATTGTCTGTGGATTTTCCATATTCTATGTCATAATTAAATCCTGATAAAAAATGGGCATAATGAAATAACCTCATGGTACTCATAGCCGGAAGCGTCTTGTGTGGATGAAATATAGCCGTTAGGGGTTTGTGGTCGGTGATCAACGTAAATTTACGACCATAACAATAATGAAAGAATTTTTTTAAGCCCCAGTAGATGGCTGTTGCTTCCTTATCTATTTGACTGTACTTTCTTTCAGTTTCATTTAACGATCTTGACGCAACTGCGATTGGATGTTCTGTGCCATCAGACAGTCGATGTGATAGTACCGCTCCCAGTCCTGTAGGTGATGCATCCGTGGCCAATATTACTGGTTTCTTTGGATCAAAGTGTATCAGAACTCTGTCGCTTACAATTTCTTCTTTGATTTTCTTGAAACTTTCTTTACATTCTGTGGTCCAATTAAATTTCGAAGTTTTTTTAAGAGTTCATTCAATGGATATGCAAGTGTGGCCAGGTTAGGTATGAATTTATTGTAGTAATTAGACATGCCTAAAAATGTTCGGAGTTTGTTTGTATTGGTCGGTTCTTCTGCTTTTAAGATAGATTTGATTTTGTTTTCATTTTTATGAAGGCCGTATTTGTCGATAGTGTGACCTAAGTAATTTATACTTGACATTTCTCTTTGGTGACTTTCAAGTTGTTTTCTTTCAATTTTTCTAATACTAGTTTCAATCTTTCTAATAGTTCCTTTTCATTGGCCCCTTGGATAATGATGTCATCAAAAAAACATTTAACTCCCTGCGTGTCTTGTAATAGTCTATCCATGAATTTCTGCCATAAACTTGGTGCTACCTTCACTCCAAACATCAATCTATTCACTCTATATGTACCCTTGTGTATGCTTAATGTTTGAAGTAAGGCGTTTTCATCATCCATTACCATATTAAGATAAGCTTGGCATATGTCATGCGTGCAGAATAATTGTCCTCCGTTCATTTCAGAAAAGATATCTTCAATTATCGGTATGGGGTAATTTTCATCTTTAATGACTTTATTTAAGGTAATTTTATAGTCTGCGCATAGTCGAATAGTTCCGTTAGGTTTGACGATGGGTATAATTGGTGTCCCCCAGTCTGATTGGTCGACCTTAGTAATTACATCCTTCTGATACGAGTCGTTCTATTTCTTTGTCTACCTTTTCCTTTAAGGCATAAAGTATCCTTCTTGGTTTAATAAAAATCGGTTGGTAATTTTCTTTGAGATTAAGATGGGCTTTGAAATTCGGAATTTTTCCTAATTTTCTGCTAAAAACTGTAGATGAATATTCAGTAAGTAATTTATCTAGTTCATTATGTGGGTCTATTGAATTAAGTATTCTTATATCTGCTAGATCAATTGTTATTTCCTTCATCCAGCTTCTTCCAAAAATAGCGTCAACATCTTTGTTTATGATATAAAGTTTCCCATAAAATATTTGCGTATCGTAAGTGCATTTGACAAATGCTACTTCAGATGGTTAGCTGCATACAGCTGCATACAGCTGCATCAGCTGCATACATCGGTATTGTTTCTTCTTCTCTTTGTAATCTCGAAATAAATTTGTGTTGCAATGACCACGTGCTAGGTTTTGGGTCTATAAATTCGTCTAGTAGTTGTGTAAGAGTTTCGTAATCTTTATTTATAGGTTCCTCTGGCGAGCATAAATCACAGAGCTTTTCATGCAATTCTGGAGTTAATGTAGATAGAAATGTGTACACTTTCATATTCGTATTGGTGATTCCGTTCATAAGAAAGAATACATTTAGTCGTTTTTTTAAATTTTGGAATGTTTCTTTTTCTTGGAACGGTTGAAAATTTGGTTTGGGAGATTTGTCTTCGTGATTAGTATCAACCAATGGTGAAGTATATCTCCTCGGTATAGCAGTTTGAATTTCATTTGAATTACGTAATGTCAAATATTTTGTTCTAATTTTAATGTAAGTCTCTTCAAAATCAAATCTGTATTGTATTTCCTCGTCTAAATTGGTGTCATCTATTTCTAATTCTATATCTTTTTGCAAATTTTGTAACTTTTCTAATAGATCTTGTAAGGAATTCAACCTAGAATCGATTTCTTCATTAGGCAAATTTTCCAATTGACTTACATAATTTTCACTTCTTGTTAGTAATCCTCGTAAAGAAGCGCGTACTTTCTTTGGTTTTTTTATATTTTCCGACATCTCGTCGCCAATTTGTTATATTTCTGTATTGAATTAAAAATTATAGGTATTTACAGCATTTCATTTATTTATATAGAATGACATAATGTCACATCAATCAAGGTTCCTTGTTTCGTCTATAGTATTTAGTAAAAAGGTATATATCAGCCACCGCGCTACTGTGGTTAGTTATTGTTTATTCTTCTTATTAGATTACATGCATAGATGAGACTTTTGATACTGCTGTCTAGATAGTATTGCGCTGCAATTGTCACTGAAACGGCTGACCAGACATGTAAACTCACACATAGTATCCACGAAAGTTTGTAACCATATTTCCTTTCTTTTACATTCCTTATTTGTACGTAACCTATATATTGAAATGTCATTGGGGAGATATTGGCGTCAATAATACAGGAAGCTTAGAAGTCTGGGCCTCAAATATTTATATAACTGGTATTTATACAATATATAGGAATTATTATTATTAATTTTATTATTACGTCAGCTGTATTTCTGGTTACGATGTGCTGATGACTGTACATAAGCGTGCGTGTTACGTACATAATGTGCGTGAGTACAGTTATTGTGTAAGTAAGTACACTGCATGTATTTATTAATAGCAGCTTACCGAATTTTGATGATAATGGTTGGAAAATATATTAAAGTTTTAATTCATTGTGTTATGTTAACATTATTTAATTTAATTACACTTATAATTCACACATATACTGATACATAGAATAACACTTCAGTCCACGCTTATGCACTAGTTATCACTACCGCGCTTGCACAATAAAGACTGCCACAATTTAGTCAACTTATACAATCGCCATATTGAATGCCGCACTAATGTCGACTTCCTGTCAAATCATGTTTATTTATTTAATTTTATTACAAAAATTAAAAGATTGATGATGATGACGTTGATGACAGTTCACCAATTCATTTCGAAATCACATTTGCTATGAATCATCCATTCGTTGTAAATTTGATTTTTCAACCTTTTGACTAACGAACCTCGCAACGATAGCGTTCGATACCAAATTGTTCACAACGCACCGATTAATTTAATTTCTCTCGCGAAACGGTGGAATAATGGGCCGAAGTGGCAGCGGGCCTGTCCACTCATAAAATCCATTTTACGATCCATTTTGGCCCACAAAATGGTCGTTTATACGAACAATGTGTAACCAAAATCGTCGGACCGGTGCGAGCTATTAAAAATAAACATTATTCAACATTTAATTTTTTTTTCGCATCGCAAATGACTGATGGTATCTGAATTTAAACGACCTGTTTAGTACGTCATATTTGTTTATATATTTATTCTTAATTGCATTTAAAACACACAAACGACGGACTTAATGCAAAAGGCATTCTATACTAGTCTACCAGAAAACTATGTTGTAGTTTAGATGTTAGACGATAAGCATAAAATAGCCATAAATGTTTCTGAGACTCTCTTAATTCACTCTTTCAAATAATGCATCTGTTTTTGCTGTATAACACAACATAGTAAAGGAATGTTTTACCTATTACTTAATTTTTTGTCTAAAAATTGTTTTCATATTAATATATACATACATATTGTAACGTCTCATTATAAAAAAACCACCTATAACTCCCAGTGTACTACGTCTGTTTGTATGAAAGCGATATATAAGAAGAAAAAACATTTATTGACCTCAATCACACAAACAATAACATTACAATTGACCAATGTTGCTTTCACAATGCAATACTGAAAAATATTCATATTGAAAAATGCTTATAAATCTACTTTGTCTAATCTCAGAGTACCAGGGCTCAATAAACGTCGTGGTTAGTGAGTTCGGTCTATAATGTGGTTGTTAAGCAACTCTCAAAGGCCGGTTATAGGATGGGCCAAAAAAATATTATGTCCGCTTCTTCCGTACTTCGGAAAGCATGTTGAATTGTTAATTGCAACTGCATACAGTAGTCAACACCCACCAATGCACACTGTGCCCTCGTCGTGTGATTCTTATTCGGTGTGATTCGATTTCATCCACAGGGCAGGCCAGCTATGTGGGGAATAATATACTGTTATTACAGTGCGCGTACACAATATTAAAAAAGTGAACGTAAATGAAAAATTTATTTAGCAAAAACAATACTTGATGTTATCGCTATATGCTATGCGATATGCTGAATATTTGAGATCAACGAAAGTTTTTAACTGACTTCAAAAAAAGAAGGTTCACAGTTAAACCTGTATGCATGTGTGCATGATTGTGCGCGATTATCACGCGTTTGGCTGAACCGATTATGATGCGGTTACAGCATAGTATTTGTGTGACTTAGGAGAAGGTTTTAGGTAAAAAAGAGTCGGGCGACTATCATTTAATTAATAAACTACAGAAAACCTCCACTCGACTTTAATAGCAGTTTCTTGAAGAAATCGCTTTTGAGATACCTAAGTTTTATTTTACACCTTTTTTAAGTTTTTACTGAAATATTTTTCTGAATTCACGCAAAAAGCAAAAACAATTTTGTATTAGGTTTAGTAAATTGGTCTCTTTAAGGGATCAGTACCTTAAAAGGAAAAAGGAGCCTTTATTGGATCACTTCATTATCCGTCCGTCTGTCTGTCAAGACCCTTTTTATCAGGAACACGTGGATGTGTCAAGTTGAAATTAACATCAAATAGATCTGCGGTTCCTCGAAGTTGTAAAAAATAGCTGTCAAGTTAATACACAAAAATAGTTCGAGGATTTAAGCCTTTCATTTAATAGTACAGATAAAACCAAATCTATATTACATTTTTCTCATTATAATAATTATTATATTTCGTTCGTTTAATTTTTTAGATATATCTCACAATAAGATACATAAAGCCTTTTTTATAGTTATCCTTGGTCTGCCGCACCTCCACACTACACTCCTAAAATTATTTCACTAAACTAGGTTATCAAGCAATCAATTTAGTTTTATAATTATATCTCTAAACTAGAACCGTTACAATTCTAATTGATGGTGGACTGTATTTCCAAAGGGATGTGGTTAAACGATGCTGGTTCTTAGCGGGATACCAGGAACTGTTGCGTCAGGGCGAGGGATATCGAAATGAACGCTTTTCGGAGAACTGTGACAACCGTGTGTCCGTGTGATCGTTTGTGTTTATTGCACATAAATCGATTACTTATTTACAATTTGCATTGCCGCATTTAGATCGTATATTAAACAGATCGTCTAATAGGATTTATCGGAGTGGGGGTACGCTACCCCGCACCGCGCGGGAGGGGAAGGCTGTTTCGTTCTTCGGTTAGTAGCGCTATCGTTGCGGCCTAGCTCGGTGTCCTCTACAATCGTATCATAGGGATATAATTATATTCCGGAACATAGTTAATTATATCGCTAATTATACTTTGATACGGCTTTTACAGCTTACTGGGACAAAAAGGTTACAGTGCAGTTTCTTCTTACTTACAACTCGCAACTTATCATCGTCTTTACTAAATTGTAGAGCAAAAACATTTGTTTGTTTGCATTATTTAGGCTTCGGAACTACTTGAGTTAGAGGCGGATAACATAGGCTATTATTTACGCAGTCGCAGTCGCGCAAAACTTGCTATTCTATTATATTAAATGGATGATATTTTTTATAACGTCAAGGTATAAGTACCTAATTTTTACCTGAAGACATATAGCCATAATTACGTTACTAATATCGTTTTTAATTAACGCGATGATAATAACAATTACACAATGACAAACAAACAACAAACTTCTATATTCAGCAAATTTTCTTATGTTTCGCGTTATTTGCTTTTCATTAAGAATTATACAGAAACTCTGTTTAATTAAAGCAATATATAACATATGTGTATTAGAAATATATATTCGTTCGCTTATTAGACTTGTGTATAATAAGCGAATATATACCTAGAATATAAGCATGTACGTATTAATTAAGATAAATCCATGTATATCGAAATGACGATATCAATTTTCTATTATGTTCTGTATTAAAATAAGTGATTAATAATTAATATCTCATTGAAATATATTTGCACGGATTAGTACATTTTGACATTGTTCAGACAATGATTTAGATCAATGATTCACTTTATTGAAATTGAAATGCTTTTGCACTCGATTTTCAAAGGATCCACCTTTGAAAATCGAGTGCAAAAGCATCCATACGTAATTGACACCCAGTAAGTACCTCTTCATCTTAACTGCGAGCGTGATTCTTTATGTACTCTATAACTAGTAATTAACTACAAATAATTTGTACGGCGTATTATCCTATTCATTTGTATAATTAAAAAAATATCGTATCTAACTGTATATTGGTTCTGATTCCTAAGAAATAATTTATTTTTAATATCAAATTGTTGTGGATTCTATTCATCCATGTTCTATCACTAGGTCATCACATTGCCTCGCGAGGTGTGCCTCGAAAGGCTGGGCTTGACTGGATTATGTTAATATGTAATTTGTTAATAGAATAAAATACAATCTTGCCGAAGTACTTTGCTATAGCTGTGAAACTACGAGGTACTAGCAACTTCCACATCCAGTCGGTATCTGCAAGATCTATTAATTTATAAGTTAATTCTTCACGCACAAACGTCTACGGCAACAAATCACGCAACCACAGTGTGGAGATGTGCACGTTTCTATACCAAATACTTTGCCCTGTTTGGTCTGAGAGGTACACCGCGAAGCAAGTGTATTGTATGGGTGCGCACTGTATCGGTGGAGCACTAGCAAGTCTTACAAAAAAACTTCTACAAGTTGTTAGACATAGTTTCAAAGTTATAAGAATGGACTTCCGCAAGATTAATGTCTAATTCTAGTTAAAGCTGAGTACTGAAAGGTACGGTTCCTGGAGATGCACCGTGGAAAGGCAAATCAGATATAAAGCGGTGGCTAAGAGATTTATTACTGCTTATATATGTAAAATTGTGTGCAGGCGGTATACAACAAGTCTTGCAGATACTGAATGAGTGTGGAAGTTGTTAATTTCACAGTTCATGACTATGTAAGGCAAATTGGCAAGACCAATAATATTTTTTCAGGAAATACATATCCACGTTACTCTGAATGTTGTCTTGATAGCTCACATCACCTCACGTCACATCGCCCCTCTTGTCGATCACGTAGTAACTTCTTAAGTAAACAAAATTGATGTTAGCAACAGCAAACATTTACAAATAGAGGCTTAGCAACATTCATCAGAGACACCTACCCTCTATTCGATTAAATAAACAATCAAGTTAAGTGGAACATATAAATACGCCCATAAATATAAATCCATTCTAGGAAGAGCCAAATGGAATGATTAAGAGTGTTTCTTCTTTACACATTTGCATATCCTATAAAGACTTTATTACTGAACATGAAAAGATTTTGAGCAATAACAGCTCCAATATGATTCAACGCAAACCTTATCGTGTAAAGATTTTATCGTCCAAAAAAGATGTTGTAAGAATTGTGAGACAATATAATATTCGTTTCAATTTGTTTATATGCTTCATTAACCAGGAGATACAATATACATTTTTCACTTTTTTTGATTCTATATAAAAGCTAAACACAACAAATGTATTACGAGCCTCAGCAGTGGAGATATGGTTGATGTTGGCATTTATAATTTAATATGAAAAGGGTTTAATTTTTTTTTTATGTCACGTTATTGCTTTAAATAATCGTTTCATCACAATTAATGGAGGCGTGCAGTTGATAATCTAAATAGAAAATTGAGTCATGATCCTCAGCAGTGAGGGATTTTAGAGATAGTGAATCGTATCATTTATCCACTTCTGGACGCAACTAACGTGGCTGTCTTAATCCAGCACCTACTACACACCTTTTTGTGCTTTGCAGTTCATCTTGCCGGGGATGTTCGACGATGCCTTTGCCGGGACGTGATCTTCATTTAAGAACCCGTCTTATCTTCATTTCTCTCCTCATCAGCATACTTACGTCTGAGTATGCTAGTGTAACCAAACTCTTGTTTGGAAACGGCACAATTGCACTGTCGATCGATTGCGGTCGAGAGTAAACGTGCTGTTCTACGTTAGATGTGGCCGGCCCTTATATAATAAGATGATTTAAATTTATGTATACTACAGATTATAAATCTTTGAGTGCAATAAATGCAGCACGCAAGTTCAATTCAGATTAATGGGTTTTAACAACTGCGAAAAGAGGACATATAACTCAATGAGCAAAACGAAGTAGCTCAAGGCATCAACATTTCGTAGTGTTTTATTACTTGATAGGCCTGGAGTTAATTAGAAAATCTTAGTTTATTTCTGTGAGAAAAACAATGTACTAAATGTTTTGAATTTTTTCATAAAAATATTATTCCATAAACGGAGAAATAATATGTCGTATATTTGTTTATCCTTAATTTAAATTGTAATTAAACAAATACCGCTTAATCGCTCTCTGGAGATAATATCTCGAAAATTAATGCAATCCAATTAGTAGAGAAAAACTGGATTGACTTTATCGTGACCTTTCTATATTCAATAAATGATTCAGTGTTTTACTATAAAATATTTTTCAAAGACTTTAAGTAAACATAAAAGTCTTTTTTTTAAGATTCTAGTCAAAATTACAATTTGAACTGCGCTAAGGGTTTAGCGTTAAAAAAACTCGCGTGCGAAACACTATCGCGTGATATAATCTCATTTCGCAGATCTGTAGTGTAATTAGGGGCGCCTCATTTCATTTGGATTTATCCCGAGACCACTAATGGGAGCTCCGAGGAATGCGGTAGCGTCACGGAATAATGGAATTGTGGCATGTTTGTGTACTGCATTATAACTAGTGTTTAGTGGAAGACACGAAGTTATATCGAAAGCACTGCGGGCAATGATGACGTCGTCCAGATAATTTAAACTAATACTAGCTGAGACAGTCATCAGTTTGCAATGGTGAAACATTTGAAAAGTGACAAAAATATAATATATTTCTGTATATTTTTTGTGAATAGTCACTGTTAAAAGTTTGGTTTGGTAATTTGGTCTTAGAAACGTTTAAAATTTGCTATCTCTTTCACCAATAATGGGGGCGCAGGCCTTTATAAGTGAAATCTAATACGGAGAATGGAAAATTGGTGATCTCTGTGACAAAAAAAAATAATTAAAAAGGTGTTTTAGGAAAATTTAAGAAAAAATGCGTTACAATGACAGACATTAATAATTATTAACACTTTATGGCAATGACGCTTTATCATCTTTCATAGTAGTCTTCAAAATGCAGCCTTATCTTAATGGGGCAAAGTAAGGTTTCGATTGTGTCACATTTTAGTCTATTGCATTTATGTGTTGCACTTCCAGTAGATGAACGTTTATCGTTTTCAATTTCCTTAACATACACTACACATGTTAGTTTGCTACTTAGCTTGGTATCAAAGCGTATATTATCTAACAAACATGACGTAAGTATGATAGGGAATAATCCCATGGGTAGTCTAGCATGGTCCATGAAAGAGTTTAAGCTAATAATAAAAAAATCCACTTTGTCCCTAGTACTCTGAGATGGGATTATGCTATCTAGGCGACTACTCTAATCACTGAACTACCCAGGATGTAACAGGA
The DNA here is from genome assembly GCA_918026875.4 of Diatraea saccharalis. Lineage (NCBI taxonomy): Eukaryota > Metazoa > Arthropoda > Insecta > Lepidoptera > Crambidae > Diatraea > Diatraea saccharalis. The sequence goes on along the minus strand of OU893348.1, from coordinate 1,149,399 downwards.
CTGACATTTTTCAAGCACCTGTTACTTTTTCGCTACAACAGAGCATATTCTCATCAATGTTCAGGCAATCCACCCAAACAGCTGAATTAACTTTTTTTTTAATATTTATGCTTTCGGTAAAGATGAAAATTTGTTATTATACATATTTCATCTATTTTCATTCACAATGCTGTAAAATATTCTTAATGAAAATTCTTATAAAATCCACGTTGTCCCTGGTTCTCTGCGCAGGACCTATATTAGAGTACCAAATTGATCAAACATAATAAAGAGTTCAAGCTTTTAAAAATAAGTCACCAGTATAAAGACTGAGAACTTGTGACAAAAATGGATTCTCGATAATCTTCAAATGAAGCACTTTTGTAGCATGTAACCAATTTCGCATTGCGTACTGATAGACTGATACATAATAAGTTTATTTCTAATCGCAACGCACAATTATATCGCATACTAGACATTTACATGGCAAAAAGAAATGTAGTTGAGAAAAGAGTCTAGGATCAGTGTACTAAATTGACCAAATGTACCGTAATTGTAAATAAAAATGTACCGATTTTCAGCTTAATTACTCATTACTCAAGCATTAATTCTTACTACGTACTAATAATAGTGTAAAGCCTCGTTACTTTTAACTATTGCAACTGTTACATTATGGGTGAGCATGCAGACAAAGGAGAAATGAGAGGGCAAATCAATTAAGCAATATTTTGAAATTAATTTTAATGACGTGACTCAATCATTTTCTGCTTTGTCATAAGCTGAAATTGCAATTTGGCTTTCATGGTAACATGCTGAGGTGGCTTCGGTTATATCTGGAAGAAGGTGCCAAATTGTTGCACTGAAGGTCTACTTGACTTTACCAATGCTCACTGCTTCGGGTGTACCATAAGGCTCAGGCCCTCTTCTCTTTCTTATTTTCTCTCTTTCGTAAATGACCTATCTTCCAAATTATTGAGTCCTTGTCTTCTGTACGCGGACGATTTTAAGATTTTCAGCTATTTTCAGCTACAGATAACCACAATGATTGTCTGTCTCTGCAGCATGATTTGAATCAAATATCTTACTGGTGCTCTTAAAATCATATGCATATCGTGCTAAGTAAATGTCACACTATGACTTTTACCAAGAAGAAACAGAAAATCATTTTTGACTACAAATCTTTGCTGGAAAACTCTTTGCTGGAGCGATTATCAGTGGTCAAGGATCTAGGGGTAATTTTTGATGAAGGCTTATCTTTTCGTGATCATTATGACAAAATGGTATACTTATATATGGTATACCTTATAATGGTAATACCTTAAAACATCTTAAGCTGAAAGATTGGATCGTTTTAAAGTTATCCACATAAAACAGCAGAATCTTCTGCATTTGTATAAAATTATAAACTCCAGGCTTGAATCCCCTAACTTACTAAAGCTTTGAAACTTCAACACTAAACTGCTCTCACGAAATCGTAAGCAGATACTATTTTCCATTGCAAACCTATAAAAATAATAATGTGTCGTCTTTACAATGACACTTTCCAGCTCAAAATTGAATGACCCAAGAATGTCCTTCACCCTTCAAGTTTCAGGTTAAGTATGTTCTCGAGTCTCTTTCCATAGACTTATAAATTAATAAACACCTTTTGAAAAGAAAGTCTACAAGTTTGGGGTATATTCATAATCAATAAATAAATTATTACAACCACTGCGAAAATAAAATCATTGTACTCCTTACGAACCATTTATTCGTGTAGCTAATTCAAATTTTCCTAATTACTTTTAAATTTACTTGTATAAAAGAAAAGAATGTGGCAAGTAGCAATAGTTAAAGTAGTTTAGGCTTGAAGATTGTAAATATAGTATACTGGTTCCCAGTATGGGACCGGAATACCCACCCTACAATTTCATGTCTTTACCCAATTAGTTATTTAGACATATGATCTATATTTTTGATTGATATTATAGTTTATTTATTCTCTATTCCTTTGTTCAAAATCAATTGAAAGCTCTTAAATGTAGTAAATAAAGTATGTTTTTCCGTCAAAATAAAGAACTCGTGTCAAACGTAACGTGGTCACATCATAGAGCTTCAATAACATATTTTACTGTCATTTGAGATAGACTTTACTTGGTTCAGTAAGATCAAGTATGTTTTTAATCATCATCATCATCAACACTTTTACGTCCCCACTGCAGGGGCATGGCCTTCCTTATGGATGGTTAAGGAGGATGGGCCACGACCCTCCACGCTGGCCCAATGCGGATTGGAGGGTATTGACGACTGCAAATGCAGCCGGGACCAACGGCTTAACGTGCCTTCCGAAGCACGAAGTAGCTCGAGATAATAATTTTTAGGTCACCCATCCCGTGACCGACCCTTGCGAAAGTTGCTTAACGACAACGATCGTGGGCCGCGGCGCTTATCCACTACGCCACCGAGCTACTCTGTGTACTCTGTACTATGTTTTTAATAGCACTGTTGGATTAAGAATGAAAATTTTAATAATATTTTCTAGGAATACGGCTCGACACACCTCATTGGTCAAATACATCGGAAATTGTGCTCGCCCGTTATCCGGAGTGGTTTTCCTTTATCTTTTATATACCTGAAGATCGTTAGAGCGCACTATTAACGATAAGTGTCATGGTTAAAAACGAGGAGCTTAGCGAAGCACCCTGTATTACGAGTATTTTAACAATGGAGTTAGATTATTGGATGGATATTTTAAAGGTATGAGACAGTACCACATTTTTAATTTAAATTAATTCTTATGTTTGCTCAATTTTGCATACACGCCGCTATATACTTAAAAAATCCACCAGCTCTAGGTGCCCCGACGTGGGGTCCGAACCCATAACCTTTCGCAATCCGAGTGACTACTCTAACCACTGAGCTACTCGAGACCTAAAAGCGCAATTTTATCAATATTCAGACAATCTACCCGAACAGCCGATAGAAATATTTATACAATACTAGCTGACCCGGTGAACTTCGTATCACTTACTTCTTAAACAACCATAAAGCATATTAATATTGAAAAATATTGCGTAAACTGACCAATACACGACCATAAATATTGATCGTCAACTGAACGTTTGACAGCTAAGAACAGTTTGTATGGGAAAATCAAATTGTCGTTTTTAGTATTATACTCGCAATTTTGTTATATTTTCTCATCGTTTAAACCTTCCCAGGACTTCCACCAATATTACAAGACTAAAATTTGTCAAATCGGTTCAGCCGTTCTCGAGTTTTAGCGAGACTAACGAACGGAAATTCATTTTTATTTATATAGATTTTTAAAATTTCGATTGACATGAAAATTTTGTTCTAGTTATTACATTTGATCTATTTTGCATTTACAATGCTATTCTGATAAATGTTTTTAATAAAAAAAACCTGGTGGATTTTTGAAGCACTAATCATTAAAAATATTAATTAATACTTAAAAAAAATATCAAAGTTTTTCAGCTGTAAGTTTAGTTGTACGATAAATAAATATATTTAAAAGTGAAATCTTTTTTAAGATATTTACTTTTATTCAAAGTTAAAGCGTTTGTTTGTATTAAAGATTCTGAAAATAAAACTCAACATACATTATAATAAAACACATTATCAAATATATAACTAAATTGTATTCAAAATACAATTAAATTCAAAAGATTTAAGGTCGGTTGCACTAACTTACTTTAACAATAACAAACATGTTAAATTAGCGGTTAAGCAAATAATGAGTTGTCATAATTTGGCGGAGGACGACATAACTGAAGCTGTTAACTATAACCGCCCAAGCTTCACTGGTTAAAGTTATTTTGTTACCATTCAAACAAAACAGGATGGTGCAACTCATTCTATGGTCAATATATAAATTCAGCTTGACAGTGATTGTCAAATTTGAAATAGATTTTAACTGCTATTATGATGCAATCCAGTCTTAATTTTTCTAGTCTGGAATATGTGCCTATGCTTATTATTAAGTGGAAATACAAATAATAAAATAAATAAATGCAAATAGATAAGTCACTTGGCGGTATTTTCCTGGATGGCATATTGGCACTGCTATTGTGGATGTTAAGGAATTCCCACAAAGACCAGTTTTTGTAGTGTTGCGCCTCGAATAAGATATTGTTCACCCGAGTCACTCGAGCAATTTAACTACCATACCAAACTATATTTATTATAACCATACATAAGTTTTCGGATCACTCGAGTAAAAAAATCTCACTCGAGTTGCAATGTGTCTTGGGATGTCCATAATCGGTAAATCCTCTGTTTCACCTTTGAAGCAATTCAATTTTCGAATACCGTTGCGTAGTTTGTGGTCACACGTGACCGCTTGTGACGTCATGTCACAACGCGCCGCGCCCCGCTTAGTATCAAGTCGCCAGCGGTTATAGTAGATATAATAGCTTGCGCAGTATTTTGTTGTGTTTTCGCCCGTGTATTAAGTTAATAGTGTAATAATATTAAATATTATTCGATTAATAAAATAGACAAAGGATTCGAAAAAGGGAAATCGGATAATTTACCTAAAATAGATGGATTAAAAGTTGCGCATTATTTATTAACAAATAGTAATTTCGTTGCCGCCGAAATGCGAGGAATAAAAATGCATAGGTAAGTAAACTTTCCTTGCTACTATTGATGCTTAATAGTTTATCTGTTCTAAATTGTTTTATCAAATCAAAATACGCAACTAATGTCGTAATGGAAGAATACAACTCAAATAGTAGAAGTACCTACCTACCATTAAATTTTTACGTTAAAGACAAATATGTATTATAGTTTTGTAGCTATAGGTAGGTACGTATGTTTATATAGGTACCGTTCTTAGTAAATTTAAATAAATACATACATTGATTTATGGCAAACTAGCTTCCGCCAGCAGCTTCGCCCACGATTCCCTCGGGAGCTGTACATTTTCCCAGGATTAAAAGTAGCCTATGTGTTATTATTACAGACTTCGTCCAGTGAAAGATAACAAACAAACACACACACAAACTTTCGCATTTATAATATAAGTAGGAAGTAGGATAGGCGTACCTAGGATGTAGATATAGTGGGTTAAACGTTACAGATGTTCTAAACCTTTTTTTATTTGTATTTTTTAGTAACAAAAGACGTAAGGCCATTTTATTAAATTATTTTTTTGTTGCAAATATAGAAGTTTGAACAGATGTACTAAACCTTTTGTATTTATTAGTATTTTTTTACTAACAAAATACTTAAAGCCATTTTATTAAATTATTTTTTTGTTGCAAATATAGAAGTTTGGACAGATGTACTAAACCTTATTTATTTATTAGTATTTTTTTACTAACAAAATACTTAAGGCTATTTATTTTTATTTGAAACTTATTTCAGATCGGCAAGAAACAGCTATGGCAATGATGCTATTGGTTATGTTCAAGTTAAAAGAGTAGGTGATGTATATGTAGAATCACGCCAGAACACCGCGTACGTACCACACCTTATCATTGCAGTTTAGAATGCAATGAAAAGGATCAAGAAGTATTAAATGTAACCTGCGAAGATTGTGCCGCCAGCAGAGGTGGCTGTAAACATACTGTAGCATTTTTAATGTGGCTATATCGTCGAAGCGAAGAACCTTCAACGACTGCTACCAAGTGTTATTGAAAAAAATCTAAGCTCTCAGGTGTTGGTACCACACTGAAAATGATTAAAGCTAAAGATTTTGGCACAAGTGGTATAACACTTCATTTAGCCGGTCAGAATGAAAAATTTTTTTTTGACAAAGTAGCATTAATACTTAAAGAGCTTCAAATACAGTGTTCTCTTTCACATTTTATATGTGAAAAAAAGACGAGGTTGAAAAGATCTATAAAAAACAACTTTCCCGGCGAATTAGTAGTTTTATTTTTACATTTAGGCACGACACATGATTTCCTAGTATTTGGATTGGACATTTTTAAAAGTATTTAGGTAAAATTTCGACGGCACGGGCGCGCGACTGCGAGCGGACTAAGTGAGCCAGACTGTGCGTGTTGTGCAATGACGTCACACCGTCACCGGCAGCCCGCGTCGTGCGGTTATAACTTGTTTTACTTCTAAATCGGAAACTAATTGTCGTATCGAAGTAATTCTTTCACTAGTATTTTTTATTTTTGACAGAGAATATGGAATGCTAATAAATAAAAATTGTTAACATTCTTCATTCTAGTGATGTCTAATGGAGTCTGATTTCGCCAATCTTCTTTATTAAGTTACTGTTTATGACTGTCAAACTCTACCTAGCGGCAAGATGGAAAACCTGAAGCAGTCAAGCGAATCGACACATCGACACATCGGCTCAGCGGTTTCATTCGATGACAACAGATGGCGCTGCTTGACATTATATAAACCAAAACTCTTAACTATTCGACCCCTTTTTCTTTTGAATATTCGCTCCGACTACCAACTCGACTACCAATTTTGATTATAAAATGTAACGGAAAAATATATAATAATTAAAACTGTTATACGGAAGAAGACGCTTTATTTCCTTCAACAACCAGAATACAAAACAGTTACTTTCCCGTACAATTAACTTCATTATATGTTCGATAGCTTTTTCATCATTAAAACTACTTAATTGCAGTGTAGAATAAATTATTAATATTTTCTGAATAAACATTAATGGTGATGGTGAAACACGTCAAGCCAGTATTAAGGAAATTACTCATTTAGTATGCTCAAGTCGCCTCCGGCAGATATAAAAGATTTTATGTCCGATTGAGCACGATGTTCTCAAGGAATGGAGAAACTAAATTGTAGGATTACAAAGTGTTAGAATTATAGGTACATACGTACTAACCGGCATCCAACATTACGTTATTATCACAGATATTATAATACTATAGTTTTAATCGCTATCCATGAAGTACTTATACATATTATCTATCTCTTTCTCATTTCCCCGGCTATAAGATTTGACAACGACAAAATTATTAGAAAAAAAAAATTATGAACTAAAGAAATTACATTAAAATAAGTTTCTATATTGGAGCTCGATGGTGCAGTGGCTAGTGCTCTCAGTTTGCGATACGGTTGTTAAGCAACTTTCACGATTGCCAATCACAGAATGGATGATCAAAAATTTATTATTTCTCCTCCGTGCTTCTGCAGTCGTTAATACCCACCAATCCGCACTGGGCCCGCGTGATGGGTCGTGGCTCATTCCCCCTATTCGATTCGATTTCTGTCCGTAGGGAAGGTCTGAGCCCCAGCAGTAAGGATATTAAAAGGCTGGTGATGATGAAGCTGTGATAAAAACTTCTTTGTATTCTTATTACATATTCAATAAAAAGTGTACTTTGGTGCACGAAATTATCTCTCTCATTCTCATTAATGATAAGTCTCTTTGGATGATAAGTAACGATTCTACCCTTTCGATTTGCCGATTCTTCTCAGTACAAGGTCCCACGCCGTAGATTTGCCAACTGATAACATAGCCTTCGACATTCACAAGTGATTGTCACAGCCTATAATAAATACTAATAGAGTGAATAATAAAAAATACATAATTTTACAATGATTCCATGATCAAATGTTTTGCCTCAAGCAATCGCTCTCTAACCACCAAGACTTACCTTCAGGGACAAGGTCAAAGCATAGTTGGTCCACCCTTTTCATGATAGCACAGAGGAAATATCTTAAATATTAATGGAAGGCTATCCAACTACACTGTCCTGAAAAGTACTGGTTGAAGCATGGTTGTTCTGCCTGGTGAAACCCACTGCGGAATACCCTCGGTCCGCGATCCAGCAAGGTTGCTGGATCCCATAAAACCCTTGCGTCGAAGGAAGGATCTGGCACGGAAGACGCCAGACCCAACTCCACATGCATTTCGATGTCCTTAGTTTGAATAGTTGAACTTAGATTGTGTAACACGTAATTTTATTTGTGCATATTGTATTATTCTACTGTTCAAAATATATGTTCCCTTTGAACAGAAGCTCTAAATGATACGAGTTCATTTTTAGAATAGTAACCATTGCTACTTCAAACATAAACTAACTCAGAATATTCAGCTGTTAACGCAAAAGCCAGTAATGTACATTACCTGGAGCCGGCAGTCATTTCGCGGGTATTGCACTTAATACGGCTTGAATTTCGGCAAAGCTTGCCTTTTCACCTTTGCTAAACGACGATACTTAGCGTTTAAGAAGCTATCTTAATCTTTTTGGCCTGTTTTATCCGGTACTGCCTAATTCAATTTCTCTCGCGGAATATTCAGTCAAAAATTCTTGTTTATTTTTTAACTTAGGTTAGTGATGTTCGGAAAAAAGTCTTGATATTTCAGAACATATTTAAGGTTGTACATTTTTAAAATATCTCTTAATAATTATATTAACTGATAACTGATATCCAAATGAGTGACAGCAAAACGTTATTAGTAATGTTTAATTGAAGTCCTTACAGCTGGGCCACTGGCTTGGCTTATAGATGGAATCGAATTGAATAGGGGCAATGGGCCATGACCCAATATGAATCCAATGTGAATCAGTGGATTTCGGTAAACGACTGCAGACAGACAAACGGCCTAATGTGTCTTCTGTAATTAATATTTTTTTAAACAGTAATCTTATGTCCGGTCGTTCAAAAGTTGATTTATTTCCACATCGCAAACAGAACGCGATAACCACTGCACCATCCAGCTCCTCATGGACACTATATCCTTTGAACCCTTCTTAATTAATTCAGAAATATTGATTATATAATTTTTGTGCAGCAGTCTCCTATTATTATAACTTTCCTATTACTAAGCTCCTATTATAATTAAGAACAAATAAACAATTTCATAACGGAGCATTTCGGTACGATTTTTTGACTGGTGATAGTTTAGAATAAAATAATTAAAGCGAACATATAGTTATTTATAAACACATTTTTAAGTGAACACGTTAATGACTAAAATTGAAAGATACATGAAGATATCAAATATGATGTCGCATTTATATTTAGAATATTGTAGATTGTTTTATATAAAGATTGCAACTTCAATAATACAAGGTTTGCAACTTAGCTAAGTGAAACAAGTACAATGGAACTATCCATTGAACAGTGGTTGTTACAAGAACTTCACATTTGGCTGCACAAATTCTAGTTTCTTTCGAACAATAAGAAACTTTGACGTAAAGTTTCAAATAAAACCTTCACGGTAACAATCCACTCAGACAACAAGAAGTGATTTTTGTGACTTAAAATGGCTAAATTTTACAGAGCCTATATATATTATGATTATTATATACTATGATTTCTTGCTAGTTGTTCTCAGCGAAAGGCTTCCTTCCTAAGTTTATTTTCAATAATCTTTAAGTCGCTTGATATATCGAAAGCAAAAATATTAAACATCTTTATAATTAAAAATGCCTAAATAATCCACTTTGTCCTTGATATTCAGATCCGGGCAACTGCTCTAACCACTGAAACTAACAAGACTGACGAATTTTTTAAGCTCTTCTTCGCTACTACAGAACGTATCTTCATTAATGTTCATGAAATTCACCCAAACAGTTTATTATTTTTACAAACATTTTAAACTTTCGCTTAAGATGAAACTTTGTTCTGATTATTATATTTGATAAATTTTTCATTCACAATGCCATATTGGAAAATATTCCTAATGAAGAATGCTTAAAATTCCACTTTGTCCCTGACACTCTGAAAAACATCTTGTTAATGTCAATTATTTAACCATTAACGAAATTATATTTCCTTCTTTAGTTTTGGAACAAAAAAAAGTTCAAATATCATCTCCAAACTTTTTCAGCGCATCGTGTTCTTTGTTTGGGCGTAAGGCTTGACCACAAGTAATCCTATTGGAGGCACCTGCGCTGAAATAAACGAGGGTCGTAAATCCACCCGAATGTCCCGTCGGCTGTGACAGGGTTATTGTTATTGGCTGACAGCCGGTTGATTTGCTTTCGCGTCGGATTATGACTAGTGGTCTATGAGCCTTTGGATCGAATGAGTCTAATGACGACATCGTACATGCGAAATAACCTATTAGGTTTTATCAATGTTTTCAGATGCCATTTTAGCAGTAGTCTAAATACGTAAGCGGCAAATGGAAGATGGAAAGAAAAATATATTAAAACTTATATAAACTCGATCTAACATCCATAACTATTACCGCGAAACTATGGTATCTTGCAACTTTTACACCCAGTCAGTATCTGTGGGACTGGTGAAGCGCCCGCACACAAATTCATAATTGTAGAGTGGTGATTTTTGCGAGATTTGTTGCCGTCTGTACATGTCTATTTATGTGTGGACAGTACATAGCAGTTCTTGCGGATAATAACTGGATGCGAAAATTTCTAGATACCATAGTATCATGGTTATACCTTATGATGACGTGAGGATGACAAAAAATTTATTAATATGCTCCCAGCTTTAGAATTTACAGGGTAAGTTAAACCGGTACTCTTGGCTTGAGCTGCAGAGACGTTAACACCCACCAATCTACGTGGAATAGTCGTGCTTAGTTACAATATCTTTCCCTACACATTTTTCTGTTCGGTTTGGCTCAGTGAAAAGGCTTTACGCTCTATCTCTGTCTCCTAACCTGTTGACAGAGGAAGTGTGGAATTCTCCTCTTTCTCGTTGAAAGACCACTACGCAGATCAAAGGGGTAGTCCCCTGCCCTTTAATCTGCGTAGTGAAAGAAGTCGCAGCAGTTCCTTGGAATGCCGACGTTGACGCCAACCACAGCTCTCAATGTAGAGGGTGACTGTTAACTGTTCACTTCGCCGGTTAGAGAATTCTTTTCCCAGTCTAGTTTAGCTGGGAAAATTTGACAATGATGTTTACTTTATTACTGTAATAGTACAAGTCTCAGTTTTATAGGTCAATATCTTTCTGAAAAATACTCATTGAAATTCTCGATTAGATTTTGTTCCAATTATAAGAAAGCTATAACTTAAAATCTTCATTATTTAGTCTATTTAAAATTAATAATACTATAATAATAGACCATTTATTTTACATTCGGTGTTAATTAACCTTTATTGTTTTAAGTTTTATACTAAATAGGTAAATTATTGTTAATAAAAATCACAGCACGCATTTGTAGAACAGCCAGCAGACAGCATTGATTGTTACATTCCACCGGAAAAGAGGTTTCCAAACTTTATCATTACTCGTCCATATTTTTCGGTCTTAAGTAGAATTAATAATGAATTTTCATACATTTACCGATTCGTGACTGATATTGTATGTAGAATTTGGAAAATAAGTTGATATTATATACCGTAGTGTTGCCATTATTGGTCTGTTTGTTGCATTTTAGGAACAAATTTACAAATTGTCTATGCACGTTATTATTTTAATTATGAAAAATCAGAATAAGAAACTTCTTAAGCCAGATCCACTTTCTTCGAACGCTACTAAGATCTGAGTTGACACCTAGCCCGCTTAGAATGACGAGCCCGGGAAACTGAAGAAACGCTCGAGAGACTCGAAAAAGTGTTATTACAGGTTTTTATGTAATCATTTGTAGTAGTCATATTAATATATTTAGTACATGTTGTGATTTACACTTAAGTATCTAGATCATGTAAATTTTAATTTATTAGATTTATCCATATCACCTTACTATCAATTACAACATCCGTTTGGGACTATTAGAAAATGTGAATGGCATTAAGTCCGCCGTTTGTATTAGCTTTATGCAACAAAGAAATAAATATCTCACTCACGACCTCGCTCATTTCTCGAGTGTCTCGAGTTCGTCCTGCTACTCATGCATATTTTCGACCCCCAGGGGTCGATTGATACCACTTTGACATCTAATGCGCCAGTAGAACAAAGAACATTTCCCGTTCATAGCGATCAATCTTCATCACTATTGGAATGCAACATACATCCAAGGAGGAACTATTTGTCATTGGCAAACATGCCAGATGCTGCCTGCGTGTGATTATATGCAGTGAACATGCATTATTCCGCTTGAGAAACGTGTGTTAGTGAGGTATATTTTTTTTAATAGCATTCGGTTCCTGACAGTAGTTGTATTCGAGCCTATAATAGGTACAGAGAAGAGACATGGTGCTGTTTTGCTAGTCCTTTCAGTTTTTATGAAAAATTATTAACTTTGGAATTATTAACTTAGGGGTTTAAACCCTTGTAATTAGGGTAACTGCTAAAATATCTGTCGAGTATTTTATTTTATTCAATAGGACGAACTTTGTTTTGTCATTTAAAATTTATTCAATAATTATATTTGAACAATTTTGCGTTATTATTTAATTGTTATTACACATCTACAATTTAATCCGTTATACATCATATTATATAAAGTTACTTTAACTTAAAACAAAAATAATCTCTCGTATAAATATGGAAGTAGTATAGTAGTAAAGGAATCTGGGATCAATCGATTAATCCGTAATAATGCAAAAGGAAGTCGAACTTGCTACTAGACGAAGAAGAGGGCTTAGTAAATCACAACCACATATCCCTTCCAAGTTAAGTTATCCAGGGCCACTCTACCAATTAATTAATTTAATTAGCGAGTCTTAAGTCCGGCCCTCGCCACGGCCGGTCTTCTCAGTAGCAACGGACTCCCCGGGGGTATATTATTCTTGCTACTACATATATAGTTAACACCGCAAAAACTTTGTTACCGCGATTCAAAGTCGCGGCAATTGGTTAGGAAATGCAAGCGAGCGTAACGTGTAACGTTCCAATGAGTAAGCAACATGCCAAAGGAATGTGTTTCAATTATCGCGGTTTATTACTAATAAGAAAAAATGTTTTCACGATTCATTGAAGTTTATGTAAATAATTAAGTTGGGTACTTGATGCTACACGAGATCAAAGAAAGATTTAACTAAATCCATAATTCAATACATTAATTGAATTCATTCACGAAATGAAAAACGTCCTAAAACCACCTGCACACTGCTGTCATCATCTACTGAAAACAATCTCTGTAAAATAGTGAAATTTACTAGGTATAACAAAAGATACCAGCTATTAACATACTGTAGTAGGTGTTGAGTTTTCAACACATGAAATAACTGCCGACACAATAGAAAACAACACGGAAAATGAATAATGAAACAGAAAAAGTAACATAACATTGTATGAAAGTGAACCAAAGCGAGTTGTCGACAGACAAACCGGTGGCGTAATAAATAATTAAAACGAACGAGAGTCTCTGCACCACTGTTACATCCGTACTTCACACACGCTTAGACTGGAAGTAAATTGTAAATAAGTTCCCGAAGGTCTGCTGCGCCACAGGTTAGTGGAAGATCTACGAATTTTGCAGTACTTCAGGCCATAGATACAAACTCTCTTTTCCCGCTTGATTGTAACCTTAAAACCTTAATGCATTGGATAGTTACGACTTCAATATGGTGCTGCAATTTTACTTAATGTGGATTTATTTGCTGCCTCTGTGCTAACATAACACCTATGCAAGTACTTTTTAAAATGAGTGTTAGTAAAATTAGTAACGTTAGGTAACTAATTTTAGTCGTCTTATTATAAAATTAGTAACGTTAGGTAACTTATTTTAGTCCTCTTATTATAAAATAAAGACGAAAGTTAGCTAGTCAGTCAGTACTTGGTGTATACCATTAGCAACCTAAAGCTAATTGACAAAGAGAACACGACAAATTGAGACATGTTGACCTATTTTGATGTGTATAATAGTATAATATAGGTAGTTGCTAGATCCGTGTAGTCGGGTCAATGCAGAAAACGATTTTTTATATGATTTCAATTCTTGAGTCTGAATGATAATTGTCTTAATAACATTATGTATAAAAATATATGTGTAGTTTATAAAAAAGAATCTTGTATGTTGTAAAAGTTATATTGCGAGGGTTTCGTTTTAACCTTCAGATTAACCTTCCACGATCTAATGCGTACGCCTTTTTAATATTGTTCCTGAATGCTTCTAAAGCACTGAAGCTATTGAAACAGCACTAGACTGTGTCTCTGATTAGAAAGTTAAGCGAGTCTGAACTGAACTGAACTGAACTGATAAATAAATTTTCGGTGTGCCAAAGCGAAATAGATTTCTTTATGATTATATTAAAATTATATACATACCTATATAAATTATAATATATATATATATATATATTATATGGTACTTGATACATTACGACCAAAAAATTATTTTTTTTATATTTTAGAATTTACTCCATGTGTGTAATTTGTTGACTATGTGAATTTTTAATCTTATCGTCTTTTTCTTATCGATATTTTATATTATGTAAAGATGAATCCATATCTCAATTCGAACTAGTCACGAATATGAAATGCGAAGTAAGTAATATTAAACTCAGTTGATTAAGTTCAAGTTCATCAGAGAAATCGGTTAAAAATATCTAAGCGACAAACAAATCGGTTTTTTCTTTATTGAATATTTTGGTCCAAAATGCCTTCTTTATTTCTGTATTTGAAACAGCAACTTTAAATATAAGAGTTTATTTGTGTTAAACCTTACAAATAAAGCGAAATTAAAGAAAAATTATGCTACGTTTTAATTTGTCACATATAAATAATAATATAATAAATAATATTAAAGAACATCACATACATTGCTCAGATTCCAAGATGTCATAATTGTCGTCAATATTCCTTAATCTTGTTGGGAGCACGATTAACCGATTTCCCTACTTTTGTAAAACCCTCAAATGAGACGTAACGGAACTTTATTCTTCGGCACTAAACCATCAGTACTAAAATTCGTATTATCTATGGAACCCCATGGTTTCTGAAATAGTTCGGACATATCTATGACTAATATCATAAAGGGTATATTAAAAGGAAGAATTCTTTGTTTGCATCGAATAGGCTCCTAAAATACTGAGCCGATTTTTAATATTCTTTCACCAAAGGGAAGCTACACTATACGCGGTTAACAAAGGCTATAATCTACGCAGGCTAAGTCGCGGAAAAATAGATACTGTTTAATAAAAATACGTAAAACTTCTATTTCACCAGCCTTGACCGAGTAGCTCACATACTGGTTTCAACATGATCACCATATCTGAAGTTCTGGGTTTGATGCCTTTAGCCCGATCACCGAATAGGAAGAATTTCGCACGTTGACCTTTGTGTTTACTGATATATATCGTAAACATTTTAGGTTCACTTAACTGTGACAAATTTGGCTAAATGCATCTGTGCGAGCGCGATAGCAATATGTTTGGTGAGTGATAGTGACGGGTCATTGTACCATGTAAATACTTTTTACTTTAAGTACACATAAATACTCGATGACCGTGCTATAGCAGGATCAACCTCGCAATTCTGTAAAAATCATCAATCTAAAATAAGATGTCTGAATTCACTTCAAAATGGACATCCGCTCAACCTTGAATTGGTAATAAAGTTTCCTGGAATATGTGGATGAAGTGAAATTCTAAATAACATAGGAATAGAATATCTGAGCCCCTATGAATCAATCGATTTTCTTTTGTTTTTACAAAAATGGAATCAATAGAATTACTACACTAAATGACGTGAATTTAGACACACCAATGAATTTGGACTCGGATTCGGATTTTTATGGAACACCTTTATGATGGGAGCTTTCGTGTTGTGTATTTTCTTCAATGCAAGCTTTCTTCGTAAAAATCCCCGTTTTACGAAACTATGTTCCGAGATTCTTAATTTTTTAAAATACACCAACACAATATACATTATCCTGACATTGGACAAAAATGTGGCATCACTATTTACCGTCCCCAATAAACCTACCGGCAGCAGTAAATCTTTTCACACACTCGTAAAAGTACAACTTTACGATGCGTTTACCGCGAAATATACGGGACCTTACTTAATGCAGCCCAAATCCTGCCCTGGTGTGGCTGGTGATTAAGAGCACTCAGGATTAACTTTATTGATATCTTTATGTAGGCAAGTGTTCTTAATGAAGAAATCCTTCGTCAGTTACCATTGAATTGAATAGTTAAATTATTTTAATTTTTTTTTAATAATTAGAGCTATAAATATCATGATGATTCGACGAGAAAGTATTTCACTTCAATCATTATTAGTATAAATATTGTTTGAATCGTTACTTACTAAGAACAGATACTAGATATTGTATCTAGAGTCAACATAACCCGTACTTATTAACATGACGCCTGAAGGCCTAATATATTTCTCCCTGTAACGAAATTTCGTCTATTTACGAAATGCTAATATGACTTAAAAATGCATTTTCCGATAATTTATGATGCAAATGAGGTAGGATCTGCGACTGCCTCTGATACAGAGAAAATCTTCATGTATTGAAATCATTAACAAAATTATAAGAACGATTTGAAATGGACTATTTTATTGTCCTCGAATGGAAATTAAAAATGTTTTCATTTTTAATGGACTGCCCATAAAAGTAATAGTCCAACCTGCGGTTGCCTGGAAGAAATTGCTTTTTAGCGATAAGGCCGCCGATTGTACCACTAAATTGTATCGATTATCCTTTTGTTTAATTATGGTGTACAATAAAAGTATTCATTCATTCATTCATCCATTCATTCAGAAAATTGAACTTCTATATTGTGATAGCGCTGCCCTTGAAGTCGAGTTTGGGGTTGATTTTATCGCAGAATAGCAAAGCCAACGATAAGATATATTTCTGTTTAGTGAAATATCGTTAACAAAAACAGTTAGTTGGCTTTGTTTTCCAGTGATGGAGAATTATTCCTTAATATTTTTTCGCATAAACAACAAGTCGAGATATACATTGTCGCTTCTTATCTCACCTCAAATTAACTCCACAATTTTAAAGTCACGTGTCAAGTGACGTGCAAGAACACTTTGTAAATCTTAAATTTTAAGGCTAAAACCATATACTATTTGCGAGCAATAATATTCAACTTCTTTCTCCACAAGAAGCTTTTTTCCCAAGGAAAATGTTAAAACCACCCACAGCCCTAAAAGGTCGAACCGACAATATGTTCCATCGAATCTCACTTAGGGCCCGCATGCAGAAAATTGGTGAATCAATGTTGAGTGGAGTATTCTTAGTTGTAATATGAGAGGAATTTGCTTGGAAAATAAGATTACTGGTAACCACATCTGCTCGAGTATGTAACGGTGGTGTGTAGAAACCTCTTTAGGTTTTTGCCGGATTGACCGTTTTTATTTCTCCCTGATGTTTTCGTGTCTACTAAAGAAATAGTTTTCTTATTGTGTATCTAAGGCAACTTTTCTATTTGACCTTTTGTTTGAATCAAATATAAAATATCATCTATTCAAGTTATTGAAACAATTTTAGAATTTTCAAAAGTTTCTTTATCATTCATTCAGGACGACTTTTTGATATTCTTTTTGAAGTGGTCTTTAAGGTAGAGTCTAGTAACTATCTGAAAAAGAAAAAAACATCTAGAATAGCAATAAATGAACATTGTGATGAATTTTGAATGAATGTGCTATATTGTTATAACATTAAAAAAAATACACAAGAATACTTTTTCTAAGTGTAAGTGCCAGTGTAACCATTAAGTTATCTGAGTTCTTAGACTAACGAATTTCTAAAGCACTTGTTACTTTTGTATCTAGTGAACGTGCAGTGAATGAATAGCGAATTTCAATGTTTTTTTTTATATAAAACATATAAATAAAACCGTACAGTATTACTTATTAAATCGAATATTGTACTTCACTATAAAAGGTATACCAGGTTACTGAAAAAGGTCAATATTAATATTATTCCAAAAGATAATACTTAATCATTTGATAATTAATTTAAAAAGCGTTTTTAGAAATTTGAAGTTTTATAATAATCTGAGGTATAACTGTGTGTGCATTTCACAGTCCATTAAAAAAATGTAAAACATTTTTATTTTCTTCAGCTCCCCAAAGCAATTTCTATTTTTATTAAAAACTTGGCTGGTCTAGTTTTTAACGACACTCGGTGCATTCGCATGGTTCGTTAGGATGAAGCCAGTATCAATTAAAAAGTCGAAACGACACGCGGTGTGAAACACTGCCCGGCGCAGAGTAAGCTGATGATATACCAAGAGATTACGTCAGATTTTCGATCCAATAGTCTCGTTTCTTTCTTTTTAATAGTATCGTATCATATATCTGCTGTAAAAATACCTTTACAGAAAAGATATTATACAATAATCAATGTCTCCGTATAAAAAAGGAATATATTATTATTTATAGGAAGAAAACCCCTCCTATTTGCTAGATTTTCTTGGTATAAGGTTTCCTGCCAAAGATTTGTAGTCTCTATTATTACATTTGATCCATTTTGCATTCACAATGCTATACTTATGTTAAATGCTTAATAAAATTGATCAATTATAGTAATCCGAACTAAAGTTTCATCTTAATCGAAAGTTTAAAATATTTGTTAAAATATTTCTTTCAGCCGTTAAGGTGATTGGCTGAATATTGATGAAAATAAAGTGAGCTTATTATATAAATGAAAAAGTAACAAATGCTTGAAAAATTCATCAGTCCTCTTGGGTCTCGGGTAGCTAAATAGTTAGAGCAATCGCCCAGATTGTGAAAGGTTCTGGGTTCGAGGTCCACCTGAGGCTACCTGGAGCTGGGGCTGGTGGATTTTTTTAGCATAATTAGGATTCTGTGCCTCAAAACGAAAAAACAGAACCCTTATAAAATCATTTATTGGCCGTCCGTCCGTCTGTGAAGACCCTTTTTGTCAGAAACGCGAGGAACTGAAAAAAAAAACAAACTTTTAAGCCAACCCAATCGAAATATACAGATATAGTTTATGCTTCATTATGCAAGGGCATTAAAACATACAGGGTATTTCCCGTGAACTCAGAATCTATGTTATAAGACGTCGTTCTTATAACATAGACAAAGGAAAAATTGCAAAAGCTGTAATTTTTTGTTTTTTATTTCATTAATTCTCTATTGTGAAAGGATTGGCCACGTCGATGGTGAAAAAAAATGAGAAAACGGCGAAAGTGACAAACTGGGCTTTATTTAAAATGTACAGCGCCATCTAGTTCGTAGACTTAGAACTAGTCAGGCTCCTATGAAGATCTCCTATCAAGATATATAGAATAGAAGATGATGGTGTGTTACACTATTAGATTGTCTATTTATACCGATCTATTTAATTGTTTTATATAAATACTTTAAGCATGTTATAACTTCTTCGAGGCGAATATGCGAATATCAAAATGTTACAAGAAGATTAAAAAGTTACAATAACAAGGGATTTAATTGCTATACTCAGATTCAGAATTCAATTTGTGTGGTTCCAACGTTACTGCCTCGAAGAATATTTTACGGTACAGATCTTTGCCATTCTATACTCCTATATCATTAAAGAGATCTTTTGGTATTTTTATCAATAAAAATCTTGAAAGTGATAATCAATAAGGTAAAACAAAAAGAACAGTGATTAACTCACTCGATGTGTATCACCAGAGGAAACGCTGCACTGGGATACTCGTAACTCATTCAAGTTGATCCTGAATAAGAGCGAACGATTTTTATAGTCGACTTTCTGCATTGAGGTGGTAGAAGTAATAGGATGGACAAGCGCCATAAAAATTGGTTAGAATATTTGAAGTATAGCACTAGGCCGTCAAATCAAATTTAAAAAGACTAATGAAATGCCCATATATGTTTGAAGTAGTTGCAAAATATCATTTGATCGACAAAACAACCAAAATATACAAAGTCATTTATTTGGCTTCTATTTTTATTAATAAAGAGTTTTGTTTAAACATATTTTTATTTCTTCAGATGTAAGAAAGGAGTAAGGTGTATGTTGTCTGTACCTTTGGCATTAATTTTCATAAACTTCTTTGTTAGTGTTAGTGGAAGTCGAATGCAATTTTGTATATTATTGTGTTTTTTGACATGCCCACTGGCAATTAGAGCTAGTGATAGTTTATGCGTAAAAAATGTAAACCGTATTTTAGATGCCGCTTTATGAATATTAACAAAACTTAAGACTTAAATTCGCAGTGGTGTTAAATTACTCAAACAAAAGGAAATATATTTAATAAAAATAAAATTCTCTATAAAACCGTATGTGGCACTTCCATCCTTGGGGATACGATTCCATTTTCTTGTCGCTTCATGACACAAGTACAAGATAAATAGTTCACTTGAGTATGATATACACACAAACGTACTTTCTTAAATTATAACGAACTTTCATTATTTCCGATTCTAAGTTTTATCTAATGAACTTACTTTGAAGGGAGTTTTTGTGCTGATAAAAATTTCGCTTTAGAGATGTAAGAACTCTGTGGAAAACTATGAAGAATAACGTTTGATGTATACAATTTGTGTGTATTAGGGAAAGTTTGAAATTTATCATAATACGGATTTGGATAGGCCAGTCATAATATAGTTAAAAAGGCAAGTCAACTTATAAAAGAATAAATAATACCAAACATAATAAAGTCACATCAAATTGTAAAGATTAAAAATATGTTCTTAGTTTTTAATCAGTAGATTTTAATAATAACACACAAAATAATAATATCATAGGTTTAGGAGCTATTGTAAATATCGGCTATCAAATTGATTAATTAAAAAAAAATTGCTTTATAAGCTCGATTACAAACAAAGAGAAGATGCGTAATTGACAAATTAAGTTAAGAAAAGTCGCTGTTTACTTCGAATTATTTTTAATTTCTTTGTGAACTTCGCGGGTATTTTAAATATTGTTTACATAATTACGGAGACATATATTGTATAGACAATGCGATCATCTTGTGTATTTGTAGGGGAATCTTCGAAAATACTGATCCGATCGTGAAAATTATTTTATCAACAAGAAGTTTCATCTAACATGGGTAAAATACATAGGCTATTTATAAACGAAGTTGCAGGAAAACCGCCAGTTAAATATACATCTAAAGGGCTGGGTTATGATATTGTTTTTCTTTATTTTATATGGATATTATGTGACTTATTACTAGGCAAAAAAGTAATAACTACCTTGATCTTAAGACAAAAAGAAATTGATAATAATTTCCTTGATAAAAAGATTGTATATATTTATTTTTCCAAAAATACTGCTATTCAATAATTCGGTATTCTAAGAAACGTATCTTGATGATATTTGTGTACGTCCTATAATATCACCATTCACTCTTAAGACAAAAATATAACTAGAGAGAAATATGAACATAAAAACATTTTTTTTTTGTCTCTCATATTGTTGTCATGCAACTCGTATTACTTTATATTGTTATCATCCTAATGGATTTAAGTAATGTGTTTCTTATATAGAAAATGCTCAAAAAGTATTCAAATAAAATATCTAAGTTAAACGACCTTTATTTAGACAGCGCAGGACAGATCGTCTTGGAGATCAGTAGTGGGCATCGTACGGCTGATGATGATATATTTTGATAATTTATTAAATATCTATAATTGAATTTGAAATATTGACTCATCTGAAAATTAATTCCCAATATAAAGCAGCACTTAAAACAAATAAATATTTACTGAGAAGCTTCGTGACCAACACAGAACACAAAAAAAGGTGACCAAGTGGCTCGAACGCCAGTTTCAAGGTGTCAAATTAAATGTTTAATTCTCTTTGGTAGCAAGCATTATTGAGAAATGTTTCTTATTGCAGGAGTAGATGGTTATTGGGCATTCTACCCCACTTTCGTTCGCTCGGGCTTGCGCCCTCACTCCTCGTGGGGTGAAATGCCCAATAACCATCTCGGATATTTGTTACCTCGTTTTTTCATTCCACTTTAATTATCTAATAAATAAGAAACCAAATCTACCACCAGTTCGTAAATTGAGAGACCCTTTGACAGAGAAGAACTGGCCAAAGAAACTCTGAAAGGTTAAGAAATCTCTCCCTAACATTAAAATCGTATAATTAGCGATCTAAAATCACGCACCGATCGCCTCCTAAACTGTTCAGTTGGAAGCACCGTGGTAAGTCACTCCCTGCGAGCCCGTGATAAGATCACGCACTGAACAGATTCCTAACTAGTGTTGGCTGAGAGAACCATGGTAAGTATCTCCCTGCGAGCCCATGGTAAGATCACGCACCAAACATCACCTAAACTGTTCAGTTGGAAGCACCGTGGTAAGTCGCTCCCTGCGAGCCCGTGGTAAGATCACGCACTGAACAGATTCCTAACTAGTGTTGGCTGAGAGAACCATGGTAAGTATCTCCCTGCGAGCCCATGGTAAGATCACGCACCAAACATCGCCTAAACTGTTCAGTTGGAAGCACCGTGGTAAGTCACTCCCTGCGAGCCCGTGGTAAGATCACGCACTGAACAGATTCCTAACTTGTGTTGGCTGAGAGAACCATGGTAAGTATCTCCCTGCGAGCCCATGGTAAGATCACGCACCAAACATCGCCTAAACTGTTCAGTTGGAAGCACCGTGGTAAGTCACTCCCTGCGAGCCCGTGGTAAGATCACGCACTGAACAGATTCCTAACTAGTGTTGGCTGAGAGAACCATGGTAAGTATCTCCCTGCGAGCCCATGGTAAGATCACGCACCAAACATCACCTAAACTGTTCAGTTGGAAGCACCGTGGTAAGTCGCTCCCTGCGAGCCCGTGCTAAGATCACGCACTGAACAGATTCCTAACTTGTGTTGGCTGAGAGAACCATGGTAAGTATCTCCCTGCGAGCCCATGGTAAGATCACGCACCAAACATTGCCTAAACTGTTCAGTTGGAAGCACCGTGGTAAGTCACTCCCTGCGAGCCCGTGGTAAGATCACGCACTGAACAGACTCCTAATTACCTAACAAATAAAATGCTTTTGGGATTCTCTGAATCTTACTTTAGATTTATTTATTTATACTTACGTTACCATTACCTTCTTGAAACATTACCACAATACCTTTACCGATTTATATTTATACTTACGTTACCATTACCTTCTTGAAACATTACCACAATACCTTTACCGATTTATATTTATACTTACGTTACCATTACCTTCTTGAAACGTTACCACAACTTCTTTACCTTCATGATAAAAAGTAATCCCAAACTCGATGTAATCTCGTATGAGAATACTTTAATTATCAATTACCTCTTAATATCTATAGGAGAATGGGATGGGGTTTTTAATTTTATTTCAATGTCTACATATATAAAGAAAAATGTATTAGATTTCTTCAGAGATTGATCTTCGATGTCATCATGCAATGCACAGCTACCTCATGTCTGGTTTTCTGAAATAAATAACAAAAAATAATTATATTACGTAATAATACGTATTATATAATACAATTAATAACACTCTAATAAAATTAATGACCTTGCTCCTACATAAAGAAAAATCCATAAGGGGTTATTTTTTGCGACCATGCGTGATGTAGTAATTCATTAAAAATGTTGAATAATCTTTGATAAAAGATATAATTAAAATGAATAACAGTATTTCTCTACATTAAAGAATATTATCTGTTTTCATGAAAAACAAAAAAATACTATATTTTACTAATCTTGGAGAAAAATGCATAAAAATACATTTAACTTTCAAATCTAATATTTTTCTTGTTTTACTGATGTCAATTATCATAGACATTAATTATAATTTGTGTGAACTATGATTTTGATAATAAGTCTTACTTTATAAAATCAGGCTGACATGGATTTTTAAACTAAATTAAAATCATGTACTCACAAAGACATTGTATTGGCTTCACAATACGTAAGTACATATAGTTTGTGAATTATTAAAAATGTATAATTTTGGAGAATTTACCCTTTATAATTTTTCTATAAAACGGTATATGAAAATTTAATTTATAATTAAAAATCGAATTTTGGATTTGCTTTCTGTCACCTTCGTCATTTTAGATAATACACAATACGAAGGCTTTAACTCTTATCTTAGAATCTAAGCAATGTATTTGATTTTGCCTAATATATTTTTATATATTTAACTTGAATCTAAATTAAGTATTTTATAACATATTAGTAATTTATTTAGAAACATAATCATTACTTACTTGATCTTCTTTTTTCAACAGTTTTAGACCACTTAGTGATGATTTTTTGAATTCACAAGTAAAATTTTTATATTTACTAAACAGTTAAAGTTAGCTATTGTCGCTCGAGTGTCTTTGCAAATGAAGTAATACGTGGGAATCACTGTGGGAATAGAAACACGAACCCGATGGAGTTCGGTTGCACTTACGATAGTCCTAGAGCAACACATCAAAGTGCGCTTTAATACCGGCTTAGTATTTTATCTACATTAGAGTTACAGTTTATTATCAAATAATGTCAATCATTTAATTAGTACAGTAACTTATTTATTTGAAATAGTAAAAAATAATATTAAATGTTGTATGAATACTATATTTAGTTATTTAATTTCAATATAAGTATTCACATGTCACCTCGACTAATTGTATGAATTACTTTATTTCTAATTATTATCAATTTTAAAAATAGTTCCGGAAATATTATTTTGTGTACTCCAGTATCACATTTTACATGAAATATTTAATCCAGCTCTAAGACTTTAAAAGAGATGCACAGAATTTATCGATTCTTCTGAAAATGGATTAACTCGAGATGTATCGATTCATATCATTATGAATATGATTTTGGTTGATCAACGAAGCTTATATACGTAAAATATTATTCATTTTATTATTGCTAAAGTAATATAGAGATGAAATTAACAATTATCTACATATAAATAAAATAAATTGTAGGTACATTATAAGTATATATACCTAAACTAGTGATAACATTATTTTGTAAAATTATTCTACCTTTAATGGAATTTGCAATTAAATTGTTAGTACAAAGTAGCAGCTCTCTACTGCATACTCATTCAATGATATTGATTGCTAAAATTTAGACAATTCTCTAGTAGCACATCGATTATGATTTATGTAACTACTTATTATAACTCGAACATCTCTACGGATACAAATAGCAAATGCAGCAAATTTGCAAGTAGCGGTAAATAAATTAAGTTACAAAGCAATATCGTTAAATATCATCAACATTATGTGCTCACATGCAGAATGTCCTATGTCATATTAATCAACAAGGGATCATTTTATTGTGTTCTAGTTGTTAAAGTTAAAAATTAAATGGAAGAAAATTCTAACATTCTAATTTTTATTATATTATTATTTCGTTTGACAAACCGACATGTTTACGCTAAAAATATAATAATTTATCCTTGGTTCGCTTGTATGATTTAAGTTCAACATTTAATTGAACATTATATATGATTATCAATAGACTAAACCAATATAGGTATTTACGATTGCAGTAGTAAGTAAAACAGATGAGTTAGAAGTTCTATAAAATTTCAATATTTTATTTTTAATCATCATTACAATCAATTAAACTTAATAAATATGTTGTTGCAATAAAGCATTCGCGCTTGACCAGTTAGGTGTTTATTTTGATGACAACAACGATTTTCTTGCATAAAAACTCGGTGATCAAAGAAAATTATTCATTTTCTGAAATTTATAGATTGGTAATCTACCTATCTGCATTGGTCAACTTAATATATAAATTATATATATATATATATTTTAAAGTGACGCAAATACAAAGTATAGAAAATGTACGTAAGTAAAATTTATTTCTTTACAAGGCTTTCAACTGTATCTCCAATGTTTTTAGAGTGATATTTAAATAAGTGTTATTCCAACAGGTCTGACTCTGAGTTTGAAGCGTCTGTTATCTCCGAAGTTCCAATTAAAAAAAAGAAGACATCGTCTGCTGGTGTTGCGACAGGCAAGCGCAAAACCATAGGTACAACAGTTGCCACTGTTGACACCAAGAAATATCGCTCCAAACAAGCCCCATATGAATTTTCTCCACCTCACAAGTAAGTTATTTACCTATCATTGAATATTACTTTGTCAGTACTTGCATTATGTTAACCAGACATTTATCGATCTAAATATAACATACTCCTTATTAAACTAAATTTTAAAGATATAGTGTTATAATAATAGATTTTTTTTTTACAGTACATATACATAGTTTTTTGATCTCATTGTGTTTTTATTATAATGTTATGTACGGTCATTTAATTAATTTAATAAAATGTTTGTTTCTACTTTGCAGAGTGAACAAGAAACGGGACTTGTTCAATATATTGCAGTCGGAAGAGATAGCTAGCGGCCGACCGAGGAGTGGTGGAATCGTGACGTCCAGTTTCGCCAGCCGTGTATCAACGGGTACAAGTCGTCGCACCGCAGCTACTACAGGCGAGTTTTTTGTAGACCTTAAAGTCTACAAAACAGGAGACTACACTTCCAATCCCGTCGATGTGCGCTACAAGACAGCATTAGTAACAGTTAAGTTACAGTGTGAAGACTCGTCACCATCGTGGGACGCTCTTCAAACCTTCCTAGGACAAGCTTGGACGGTATTTGAAGACTCAGAACCTATACATTATTCAGATAAAATTAATTTTAAGTAAATTGGGTACCAAATAATTGTTTATTTCATTAAACAATCAATTTATGTAAGTGCTTTCTATTTTTATTCCGTTATTTAATGACATTCGTTTTTTATCGTAGCAATTTATTACTATAAGATGCCTTTCTGTGCAACGTGTAACACAGCTGTTCTTAATAAATCATGGGTGGGTCATTTGAGAAGTAATTTGCATAAGCAAAATAGTCGCTCAATGAAACATAGCGAAGGTGTAGAAATCATAACATCTGCATTTCGTAATCGTATAATAACATATAGAATAGTTGCTATAAATGATTTTCAGTCGGGTTCTGTAGATGGATTTTTTTATGAGATTCGTGATAAGTTAAAAATGATTTTAGATCAATTTCTCAAATCGCATACATGTGT
This sequence comes from Diatraea saccharalis, assembly GCA_918026875.4. Lineage (NCBI taxonomy): Eukaryota > Metazoa > Arthropoda > Insecta > Lepidoptera > Crambidae > Diatraea > Diatraea saccharalis. The sequence goes on along the minus strand of OU893348.1, from coordinate 1,122,646 downwards.
TAAAGTAAATTTAGAACTATTCGCAACGTTTTTAAAATTTAAAGATAATTCTCAAGAAATTAAATCTTTTGGAACAAAAAACAAAATATTATATTCTAATTATGAATTTAACAATTTTTACATTGAAGTAGTAAATTACCTCAAAAAATGTATTGAGGAATTCGAGGATCGCGATAGTGGGTGGACATTTTTGAACAATTTGCATATGGAGGTCAATCTCAATAAATATCAACCACTTGGTGGCTCAAGCTTTATACCGTTACCTAAATCGATTCAATTAAAAAAGTCATGTTTGAATATAGTTAATAAAGACCAGTGCTGTTTCTTATGGTGTGTGACCGCTGCCCTTTATCCCGCGAAATATCATCCTGAAAGAGTTTCGTCATATCCTCATTATAAAGAACTGTTCGATGTTAGTGGAATGCGTTTTCCTGTTTCTTTACATGATATAAAACTCTTTGAAAATAATAACCCAAATATAAAATTTGTACTATATGGTTTAAAAAATAACAAATCTATTATAGGGCCTTTATACAAATCAGATATGGATAAAAAACATAATAACAAAATTATACACTTGCTTTTGCTTGAAAATAATAATAATACTCATTATTGTTTGATTAAAGACTGTTCTAGACTTTTCAGAAGTCAAGTTACTTCTCATCATGGGAAGTTATATTTTTGTGATTTGTGTCTCGTATTTTTTAATACCGCAGTGGAAGTTGATAGCCATTTGTGTAGCGGTGTAGTAACTAAATTACCTGATAAGGGATCGGTAATTAAATTTAAAAATTATAATCACAAACAAAACGTACCATTTTGCATCTATGCCGATTTTGAATCGATGTTAGAAAGTAATTCTGGTAGTAGTTGTTCAAAAAGTCAGAACACCACCATTTTGCATCATCATGTGCCTATCGCTTTTGCTTATTATATTGTTTGTCGTGATGACCCGAGTCATAATCATTTTGTGTCACATCGTGGGCCTGATTGTGTTGACAAATTTGTTAATTTAATAATGAAAGACGTGCAAAACATTTATGAAAAATTGAATTTTAATACGCGCATGATATTTACCGAGGAAGATAGAATTGATTTTATAAACGTTAAAGTCTGTCATATCTGTCGAAATTTCCTTTTTTCAGATAGAGTGCGTGATCACTGTCACGTGACAGGCCGGTACCGCGGGGCAGCGCATTCTTATTGTAACTTACAATTTAAACGACCTTCATTCGTTCCTATATTTTTCCATAATTTAGCTGGATATGATTGCCATTTGTTTATAAAAGCTTTGGGGGAGGTGCCTGGTGACATAAAAATAATTCCTAAAACAAAAGAAAACTATATTTCTTTTACAAAATTCGTACCAGTATCTAATAAAAAGTTTTTTCAACTTCGTTTTGTTGATTCGTTTAAGTTCTTAGGGACCAGTCTAAATAAATTAGTTAATACTTTAAAACCTGAAGAATTTAAACATTTAAAAAGTTTTTATCCGAGTGATCATAAATTTAAATTACTTACTCGCAAGGGTATATATCCTTATGAATATATGAACTCATGGGAACGCTATCAAGAACAATCCCTTCCAAAAAAGGAATGTTTTTATAGTTCACTCACTGATGAAGTCATTTCTGTTGAAGATTATCAACATGCGCAATTAATTTGGTCAATATTTGAAATACAAGATTTAGGATGTTATACTGATTTGTATTTGAAAACCGATGTCCTTTTATTAGCAGACATTTTCGAAAATTTTAGACGCACTTGTAAACAACATTATCAGCTAGATCCTGCCTTTTATTTAACTGCACCTAGTTTGTCGTTTGACGCGATGTTATTGAAAACCGGGGTACAACTCGAACTTATTAATGATCTATCTATGGTGCGAATGTTGCAAAGCGGTATTAGAGGTGGTGTGTGCTTATGCTCTCATAGATATGCTAAAGCAAACAATAAATATTTAACAGATTACGATTTGTCTAAACCAAGTTCTTATATAACTTATATTGATTGCAATAATCTTTATGGCCATAGTATGTGTCAATATTTACCTTTATCAAATTTTAGATTTTTAGAAAAACATGAAATAGAAATCCTCGATGTGACTAAAATTCCAACAGATTCACAATATGGTTTCATATTAGAAGTGGACTTGGAATATCCAAAAAAGTTACATCACTTGCATAATGATTTACCTTTTTGTCCAGAAAAATGTATTCCTCCTGGAGGGAAAAATAGTAAACTAGTTCCAAATTTGTATGATAAATTCACTTACGTTATACATTACGTGTATTTAAAAACTTGTATAAAACATGGGTTAATATTAAAAAAAATTCACCGAGTCATTACTTTTAAACAAAGCCCATATTTGAAACAGTATATTGATTTGAATACAGCTTTACGACAAAAGAGTACATCAGTATTTGAACAAGATTTCTTCAAACTTTTAAATAATAGTGTGTTTGGAAAAACATTAGAAAATAATGAAAATCGAGTTAAGGTTGATCTAGTCAATCGATGGTATGATAAAAACAATATCACTAAAAGACGAAAAAGTGCTCAGCAGCTCATTGCTCGTCCAAATTTTCATAGTGCAGCAGTATTTAGTGAAAATTTAGTCGCGATTCAATTAAAACCTGATGAAATTATTTTGAACAAACCAATATATATTGGTTTTACTGTTTTGGAGTTATCAAAGAACTACATGTACGATTTCCACTATTCTGTCATTAAGCCTTTTTACAACAATGATGTACAGATGTGTTACACGGACACAGATAGTTTTGTCTATCATGTAAATACCACAGATTTTTATTATGATATAAAAAAATATTTTTTAACATATTTTGATACTAGTAATTTTCCTAAGGTGAATGAATATGGTCTACCAATTCAAAATAAAAAAGTACCTGGTTTATTTAAAGACGAAATGGGGGGCAAAATTATATCAGAATTTGTTGGACTTCGTTCAAAGTTATATTGCATTAAAACTGTAGACACTACAATAAAAAAAGCGAAAGGTGTCAAAAGAAATATTATTAACAAACTGAATATCACAGATTATGAAAATACATTATTTAAAGGTGATACAGTGTGCAAAACAAATATTTTATTTAAATCAATTAAGCACGAAATCTTCACTTGTGCTGTCAATAAAATAGCTCTGTCAGGTGATGATGATAAGAGGTTGATATTGAATGATAAAGTTTCTACTAAGGCATGGGGACATACTAGTATATTTAATTTTTAATTAATTTTGTATAATTAATATAGTAATTTAACTACATAGTGTTAGTTCATTTAAACTGATTATTTGTCATTATGTGTATCAAATAATATTTAGATAATGTTCTTTTAGTTATCGAAAAATGTTAACATTAATAATTAAAAATAATATTAATTTAATTCTGGTTACTATATAATATAATAATAGGCTAAATGGAATACATGTATTGTAATGGAATAAAAATAATAAATAAAATTTCATTTGTTTGTTTTAGCGCTCTTAACAATCCTTTTAAAATCGTTTAAACGTCTACATATGTACTAAAATTATGAATTAACACAAAATCAAGTTCAAACCTGTTATCGAAGTGCAGGTGAATATTAGTAATATGAGATGTCAATGCCATTTTCCATGGTAATGGGTGTGAGTGAAAGAACATGAGACAACAAGCTCAAACTGGAAAGTAAGCAAAAAGACAATACAGTGGATTATAATTTATTATTCATTTACATTTATTGTTTTGCTATCATTAGACTGGGTCACAGCTACAGCTAGTACAATCAAATAGCAATGGTACGTATGTATTTAGTTAATTTCAAATATTTTAATTTAATTTATTATCTTTTTTGATCAAATATACATTTAATTATTTTTTATCTTGTTTCAGAATATAGAACAAGAAAATATCACCACTGTTTCGGACGAAGAGTGTGCTCATTTTGACCCTCACCAATATTTGGATTCATTTCAATGTGCTCAAGATCCCCTAGAAGGGTTTACGGAAGATATTTTAAAAATGCAGAGCTCATCTAAGTCATTAAAAAGGACTCGACACAATCGCAAAATAAAGTGCAAGAGGAGGCAGAGCATTCAATTAGATCAAACAGCAAAGTACTGTGGCCCAGTTTCATTCGTCATCAATAGCGCACCAACAAAAGGACTTCGCCTAATCAGGATACAAGTTATCGAATTGGATCGATTACAACGAATTAGTGATAGTGTAAATGATAACAGTGTTCTGTTAAATTCTCAATATGTAGTGAAGGATGTTGGTGATGAAATAATGGATCAGACTGAGAAAATTATCAATAATATATCAAAAAAAATATGTGGTTATAGTTACACTAATTGTTTTTAGAAGTGTGGTTATGTTAACAAGTAAGTAATATATATATTATATATATATATATATATATATATATATATATATATATATATATATAATATATTTGTGAAATTTTATTTGATTTTCTAATTAAAACATAGAAACAATAATTAAACATAGACAAGAGTAAATTTACTTTATTAATGTGAATTACATTAAAATTATAGATTTATCTTAAATTTTATTGATTGTATTAATATTTAGACTGATGTGTCTATTTAATTTAATTACAATAAACAGTTATTATGTAAACTTCTATTTTGAAAATGGAGAACCGATATATATAAGTAGATAATTTATTTAGGTAGGTTAAATCTTAAATAGAATAAGTAATTAAATAAAATATCATATAGAATATTATTTGAAATATTTGTAAATTAAAAATATATGAAAAATAAAATTTTATTAAAATTATTGTTACGGACGCACGTCTCGTCGAGTTGTATATATTAGATGATCTTAAGTAAATTATATATAATAAGTAAGTTTAGTTAAATGAATGTGGTTAAAGCTTAGAATTAAATGATACAACCTATGGGTGTATTTATTCCCCTAGTATTAAGATAATTTAAGTTATAGCAAATTAAATTATTGTGAGGGGTTGGATTTTATTTGATATGGTTTTCTATAAGGTATTGCCTCGCTAAGGAGGCTTAGGTAGCTCTCTGTATGGTATTGCTTCACTCAAGGAGGCTTATGTGGGTTTTCTATATGGTATTGCCCGAGTCAAGGGAGTTTATGTGGGTTTCTATACGGTATTGCCTCGATACAGGGGTGTTTAAAATGTAAAATGTTCGACTACCTTCATGTTAACGATAAAAATGTATCGGAGCGAGACGGCGCTGGTTTACGCGGGATCTTCCGTCTCGCTCTGACCACATAAATACATCGGGCAAGAGCGCGGCGCGCCTTAGAATGATTATGAGCTTCGACGGCGCGGTCTTGCCCGACACGATACGAGTTATGTAACAATAATATGATGATGTTTCAACGTGATTTATGATGTAAATGTAGAAACAGTAAAACGTAGTAATTAACAATAATGTGATACATAGATGTTAAGGGTGGGGGATGGCTTCGCAAAGTAGGGGTTAGATGTGTAATAGGCTAACCAACTGATAATATACGGAGCTAAGTGCGAGCCACCCCAACAAATGTAAGACGGGTCGATTTGAGCGAAATTTGTAAGCTCTCCGGCCCTCAAGATTTAAGAATAAAGAAGAAGTGAAAACCATCGAAGGAAGTTTCAATTATACAGTCCACCGCTCACCGAGCTACGAAGATAGAAGTTTGGTCCATCGCTCGCCGGATATATGAAGTCAGAAGACTGAAAAACGTTCCAGACCTACGGACATAGCCGAAGAAAACACTCGTGTTCTGTCACGAGTATACGCGGGTGGACCGCGGGCTCATTGCGTACACCACCTAACGGTGCCAAACGGTGTGCGTAGTGAGTTAACGCCGTTCAAGGCGGACGAGGTGGTCAGTTCGTTTCCGAACTACACGTCGTACTACGCAAGGCATTGTAACCATACGGACGAAGTGGTCAGTTCGTTTCCGAACTACACGTCGTATTTCGCGGGGCTGTAAACATACGGATTAGATTGATAGTTCGTTTCCGAACTACGTCTTACTACGCCAGTAAGGTTTGGCGTGGAGCGGGGGTCCTTTCTGTAGGCACTGCCAATGCTATCGGACATTCCAGCCGATACGCGAGCGCCCCGTTGTCCGCGACCGACTCTCTGCTGGGTAGTTCCTACCTTCCTATCCTGCACGATATCCATCCTCAAGCGGGCTCCCCAGTTAGCGTACCCGTTTGAGATTGATAGGAGTAGGGGCTGCAAGTAAGAAGAGGACATGCCAACGACGAGACGTCAAAGCCAAGCCGAACAAAGCAAAATGGACAGCGCTAAAGGAAAAGTGTTCGACAGGCCACCTGCGTCACCCTCGTGCCTTGCCTCATCCGTGATGCCGTCGGAAGCGCCACAAGAAACCGTAGAAGGTACCGCCGCACAGAGAATTGAACATCGCGACGATATGCCTAGATCGAGGCCACCAACGGTATGTTCGAATTCGAGCGTTGCTGCGCGCGTTAAGCAGGCGCAACTCGCAGCGGAAGAGCGACTCGCGGAAATACGACGCCGCGAGTTGCATATTGAATCGGAGCTAGTAAAAAAGAGATTAGCATACGAAATAGCTACTATACAAGAGGAAACCGATCCGGAGAGCTTACCCGCCGTCGATAATGTCCAACGAGTGGACGACTGGTTCCAGAATCTACGGCGTCAGAACGTGTTAGAGCCCATGTCGGAAAGGGACGGCGATACGGCCGCGCAACAGAAAAGGAAGGATGCGCGAGCCGTAGAGGTAGATAAACACCGCCACATTACGGACTCTCCCTTCAAGGAACAGAGTGATGATAAACTAATCGATGAGACAGCAAACCGAGATCGGCAAACGATTAAGGAAGACTCGGGGATGGATAAGCTCGCTCATACGTTAGAAAGAATGATGAATAGGCGTCCGGTGCCGCGTCAGGCTCAAGAATTACCAATTTTTAGCGGCGCACCGGCCGAATGGCTGCCGTTTAAAGCAGCAATGCGCGACACCACAGAACAGTGGCACTTCACTAAATCTGAAAATATAGCCAGATTAAGGAGTTGTTTGAAAGGCGAAGCGAAAGAAGCGGTATCAGCGCTTTTGTATACCGTCGCCGATCCGGAGATAATCATGAAGTCTTTGGAACAATGTTTCGGTCGACCCGAAGTGATTATTTATCGAGCGCTAGAAGACATAAAGAATTTACCGCGACCGGGTACGACGGCAAGCGAACTCAACACGTTCGCAATTAAGCTTCAAAATATAGTATGCATATTGGATAATGTCGACGACCGAGGGTATTTGAGAAATCCATTACTAGTGAGAGAAGTGGTGGAAAAGCTTAGCCCCCACCTCCGATCGCGTTGGTGCGACTATGCATATGAATCCGGAAGCTACGCGGAGCCAGAGATCGTAACATTGTCTCGTTTTTTGATGCGCGAAGCAAATAGATCACTGCAATTCGCATATGTGACTAACAACAACACCGCTGCTATGAAAAAGAATATCGCCGAGACAAAGGGACAAATGAAACCGCGATACGATAGAAAGAGAAGCACTGCGGTGTACGCGACCAACGATGACGTCACCTCCAAAGTATGTCTATGTTGCGGGGGACGTCATGAAGTACCACAATGTGAACGGTTTAAAGCTATGAAGATACCTGAAAGATGGAAATGGGTTAAGAAATCCCAAATTTGTTTTCGATGTGTAAACAGAAAACATCGTCGGATACACTGTGACAGCCCGTTATGTGGTGTAGATGGCTGCCGCCACCCACATCATGCGATGTTACACGAGAACCGTGCCCAAACGAGCGAAGCGAGACCCACAAAGGAAGCCGAGATGGTTGCATCAGCTACTCACTCAACAGAAAGATCCAAAGTATTGTTGAAAGTGTGTCCCGTCACCATAAAAGGACCGAAAGGCTCGGTCAACACTTACGCCTTACTCGACGAAGGGTCAACTATAACAGTGATAGATGAAGATCTCGCCAATTACGTGGGTGCCGACGGGCCGACAAATAACTTAAGCATACGAAGCATTAACACGCAGAATGTATACGAAACGAAACAAGTAAATCTTCAATTGATCGCGGGGAATAAGAAGCGATTCAATATTAAAGCTAAAACTATGAAAAATCTTACGTTGAACCGACAAAAGATAAATAAAGAAACGTTAAACTATAAGCATATGCGCCACTTACGTAGCAAAGATCTATGTTATGGGTATGCCGAACCGCGCATACTGATCGGAGCGGACAACTGGCATCTTATAGTAACTCGAAGACTGCTCGAGGGTAAGCGTGACGAACCGATCGCTTCCCTCACGATGCTTGGATGGGTCATCCATGGGTCAGCGCCGCGATCGGGGATGCTGAAAGAGAGCGACTCGGTGTTATACGTAGACACACCGCGATGCGCGACGGTCTCGCGCCCTCTCGACCGGGATGATGCGCTTCACGAAAAAGTAAAGGAGCACTTCGAAATCGATTCCATAGGAATAAATAGAAAGGAGCGAGTCAGTCCGAACGACGCTCGCGCAATGGAATTGTTTAATACAACGACAAAACAAATTAACGGACGATATGAGGTGCGACTGCCGTGGAAACGCAATGATGTGAAGATGCCACCGAGTTACGAGTCCGCCGTGAAGAGATTGAAAACCATTGAAAAGAAGATGGATAAGTCAAGCTCTTTCAGAGACACATATAAAGCGCAGATAAAGAATCTGATCGATAAAAAGTACGCGGAGGAATGCAATGGGGAGGAACTACAGAGCCAACGATTATGGTATCTGCCCCACTTCGCGGTGTCGAACCCGAATAAGCCAGGAAAGTTACGAGTAGTGTTTGATGCGGCTGCCGTAACGAATGGAGTATGTCTCAATGACGAACTATTGGAGGGTCCCGACTTGCTTATAGATCTAGCGGGCCTCCTTTTACGGTTTAGAGAACGAGCGTTCGCCGTCACGGCCGATATCAAGGAGATGTTTCTTCAGATAAAGATTCACAAGGAGGATCAGCCGGCGCAGTTGTTCCTGTGGAGAGGCGACGAGCGAACCACGCCGCCGAAAAGATACAAGATGACGTCTATGATATTCGGAGCTAAGAGTTCTCCTTTCCTGGCTCACAGTGTACGGAACGCGAATGCCTACGCGCATGCTACAGAGTATCCACGCGCATATGAAGCAATCACTAAGAGTCACTACATGGATGACTATGTCGACTGCTACGACACAGAACAAGAGGCGATGGATGCGCTAAAGGAAGTAGCCACTGTGCACGCGCAGGCGGGATTCACGCTAACCGGTTATAACTCAAACGGACCGGAAGTGTTGCGAGAGCTGCCAGTAGAGAGCCGTGCCACATCGCCTACGCAACTCGCCATAAGCGAGGACCGATGGGGTAGGACACTAGGATTGCTGTGGGATGCGTCTACGGACGAACTGGCATTTAACACAGATATGGTGCGCGTGAATACGGACATAAAAGAAATGAAACGAGCCCCTACAAAAAGGGAGGCATTAAGCGCAGTAATGTCTATATTTGATCCGCTCGGATTATTAAGTTATTACACGATACGGGCGAAGATTATATTACAAAACATATGGCGATTGAAAATAGACTGGGACGAGGCCTTACCTGATGAGGAAGCCGGCGAATTTCACGAATGGCTTAATGGAATGAGTACCATTAGTAGGCTGCGTCTACCCCGGCGTCTCTCTACGGGGGGAGTGACGGGAAAGCAGCTACATGTGTTTTGTGACGCGAGCGAGGTCGCTTATAGCGTCGCAGTCTATTGGAGAATCGAGAATGACGGGGCGGTGCAAGTGACGCTGGCCGCCGCAAAGGCCAGAGTGGCACCGATAAAAAGGCAAAGTATTCCTAGAATGGAATTGCAGGCAGCGTTAATCGCTACGCGGTTGGCGAATACCGTAGCGAGAGAACAAAGATGGCATGCAGAGCGCGTCGTGTATTGGACCGATTCAAAAACCGTCCTGCAGTGGATAAACAATGATACAGCGCGTTTTACACCGTATGTGGCTCATCGTGTAACCGAAATAACTGAAACCACGACGGCGTCACAGTGGAGATGGGTGCCTACTGCACATAACGTCGCAGATGACGCAACGCGAGGCGAAGCTTACGTAAAATCGAATACGGATAGGTGGTTCACTGGACCGACCTTTTTATACGCTAGCGAATTAGAGTGGCCTACCTGTGACGTCACGAACAATACGGATGAAAATGAATGTTACGCGATAGCACAACTGCCGCAGGAAAACTATAGCATTCCCGATGTGAATCGCTTTTCCTCTTACGAACGCTACGTGAGAACGATGGCAAGAGTTTTAATGTTCGTCGATAGATGTCGCCACCGTGGTACTGATTTAACCGCGGAACACATAAACAAAGCAGAGGAGTTACTCTTGAAAAACGCACAGAAAGAAAGCTTCACAAATGATATTAACCGTCTTATAGCTGGCCAGAAGTTGTCTAACAGCAGTCGATTACGAAAACTGGATCCATTCATAGACGAGAACGGCGTATTACGAGCGAGCGGGAGAATAAGGGCAGCGGGTGTGTCTGCCCCCGCTACTACGCCAGTAATAATGGACGGCAGCCACCCGTATGCGCGGCTGTTGCTTCAACGCGAACACCGTCGCGCCCATCACGCGAACAATGAACGCGTCGTGAATGATGTTAGACAACGATATTGGATATTACGATTAAGACCAGCGGTGCGTGCAGTGGCTTATAAATGTGCTTTCTGTCGCGTGAGAAAAGCGATACCTACGAAACCAGTACACGGTGATCTACCTCAAGTAAGATTGGAAGCCTTTATCAGACCATTCAGTAATTGTGGCGTCGATTATTTTGGCCCTATGACGGTGACAATAGGAAGACGACATGAGAAAAGGTGGGGGGCGCTATTCACATGCCTTTCAACCCGCGCCGTGCACATCGAAGTGGTGGGGAGCCTGTCTACCGACTCCGCGATTATGGCACTACGACGAATGGCGGCGAGGAGGGGGTGGCCTAAGACAATGTATAGTGACAATGCGACGAATTTTAGAGGTGCCGACCGTGAGCTACGGGACGCATACAATGAATGGGAGCCGGCACTACGAGACTATGCGCTTACACAACGAGTCGACTGGCGTTACATATCACCAGGCGCGCCACACCAAGGAGGCGCATGGGAACGTCTCGTTAGAAGTGTCAAGAATGCATTACGAGTGACGCTACATGAAAAATCGCCGCGAGAGGAAGTCTTAGTCACACTACTGACCGAGGTCGAATACACTTTAAACGCTCGACCTCTGACACACGTACCGGTCAATATTGAAGATCCAGAAGCACTCACGCCCAATCACTTTTTATTGGGTAGTTCGAACGGCCTGCCCTTTACCGGGCCGTGCGAGCGCGCCGACAAGCGAACCTGGAGGGCAGCACAAGCGCTGGCCGATGAATATTGGCGTCGATGGCTACGAGAGTACCTTCCCATGCTCATACCACGTGGAGGTGCCCGCGACGCGGGCGTCGTGCGATACAAGAGGGTGACTTGGTTATAGTTGTGGATCACACACTACCCCGCAACTATGGCCAAGGGGCGTCGTCACCAAAGTATATCCTGGACCAGACAACGAGATACGCAATGTGGAGGTGAAGACGAAGGGCGGCACGTTCCGGCGACCGGCGACGAGACTGGCGGTCCTGACGATGGAGTGATGGGGCTACGCGGATGCTGCGCCGGGGGGAGCTCTGTTACGGACGCACGTCTCGTCGAGTTGTATATATTAGATGATCTTAAGTAAATTATATATAATAAGTAAGTTTAGTTAAATGAATGTGGTTAAAGCTTAGAATTAAATGATACAACCTATGGGTGTATTTATTCCCCTAGCATTAAGATAATTTAAGTTATAGCAAATTAAATGATTGTGAGGGGTTGGATTTTATTTGCTATGGTTTTCTATAAGGTATTGCCTCGCTAAGGAGGCTTAGGTAGCTCTCTGTATGGTATTGCTTCACTCAAGGAGGCTTATGTGGGTTTTCTATATGGTATTGCCCGAGTCAAGGGAGCTTATGTGGGTTTCTATACGGTATTGCCTCGATACAGGGGTGTTTAAAATGTAAAATGTTCGACTACCTTCATGTTAACAATAAAAATGTATCGGAGCGAGACGGCGCTGGTTTACGCGGGATCTTCCGTCTCGCTCTGACCACATAAATACATCGGGCAAGAGCGCGGCGCGCCTTAGAATGATTATGAGCTTCGACGGCGCGGTCTTGCCCGACACGATACGAGTTATGTAACAATAATATGATGATGTTTCAACGTGATTTATGATGTAAATGTAGAAACAGTAAAACGTAGTAATTAACAATAATGTGATACATAGATGTTAAGGGTGGGGGATGGCTTCGCAAAGTAGGGGTTAGATGTGTAATAGGCTAACCAACTGATAATATACGGAGCTAAGTGCGAGCCACCCCAACAAATGTAAGACGGGTCGATTTGAGCGAAATTTGTAAGCTCTCCGGCCCTCAAGATTTAAGAATAAAGAAGAAGTGAAAACCATCGAAGGAAGTTTCAATTATACAGTCCAAGCATCGGCTAGCTACGTGTAAATCTGTTCAAGATCCAGGAAGATCGCATATATTGTTTAATTTTTTCACCCTATACAAAGAGTTCTGAATAAAAAGAAAGAGTAGGTATTTTAATTAAATTTATTTATTAAAAATCTGACACAGAAATATTATTTTCTATAAACCACTTTCTAATACATATAACATTTCTCAATGCACAACATTTCAGATGATTAAAACAATTGTAAGCGAACATATCTTTACAATAGAGTTTACTTAAAGTTTCTAAATTAGGTATACCTTTATCACTTATATCTACAACATTTTCATGACCACATATTTCTCGTACCCACTTAACTTTTTCTTCACCTTTTACTATGATTTTATACTTATTTAAATAAGGTTTTATTAGTCTTCTGAATTCTCTATAGTCAATATGACCCTCACTCCATCGGTACCCTCTATTTCTTTCTATCCACCATACATGTTTTCTTTCTTCAAGGGTCAGAGTAGAGTATGGATAAGGTGGCTTTATCAAAAATATTTGAGTATGTTCCGATGTACCTATAGCTAATTCTTTTAATATAAATTCATTTTTTACGCTTTTAAAACCTTGCACATCTACTATAATAATAGAATTCATGATATTTTACGAACTATATTACTAAGAGGTTTATATTCCACTATGCAATCATTTAAAATTAAACAATATGCTGACGTCTGGTCCGGTATCTCCTTATGACTCTCTAACTCTAAGCGAATATTAATAACGGGTCCTGTTTTTATATTATCGTTCTGTCTTGAACAATCGATTACAAATAATGGTGCATATTCTCTAAATTGTTGAGCACTTAATAAACAACTTGATTTACGTGAATAATAAGACTGTTGGAAGTTTACGAATTGTTCATATATTAAAGCATAGTTATGCTTCGCGAAGTCGGTATTATAGCTTTCATATGGATAATAAATAGAATTTAAATAAACCTTTACATCACGGACATTACAATGATCAAATTGGGACATATCTTTTGATCCATTATTTTTTCTGTTAGTTTGCAGGCCAAGAATAACATACCTAGGTTTTTCAATCTGAGTAGAAGTTTTAATTGACCATGTATGTTTAGTAGTCTTTGGTAGCATTGGGTATTCGTAAAGATCCCAGTTCCGAAACGTTAATTGAATTGGTTTATCTTTTTCCAAAATTTTAAGTAAATTGATTTTTTCTCTGTCAGATACTTTGACATGAGGAACACGCCAAATTATTTTATGTATATCAATGCTTTCTATTACTTCATCGTTGTCAAGTTTTAAGGCATTGAGGTTTGTATTGCTTCGTAATAGAACAAGCTCATGTTTACAATTTGCTATGACTTTTTTATAATCTTCAGCAAATCCTAGTACGTTACTTAATGGAATTGATACAGAGAAGTGACCACCGATAGTATTTTTTAAACCCTGTATATTCCAACCCCATACTTCAGATATCTTCGATTCAGTTTCATTCATGGAGAGTAAAGATTTCATAGTCGTTGTTATACCAGCATTTTTCACTTTGTCTATTTCAACACCATTTAATTCATAACGTATGTCTTGAAACAAGTACATTAACGCGTTATTAGTAAATTGAAAAGATGGTACTTTTTCTCTTGTACCCTTGTCTCCAAATTTGATCACATTTACCACTCCTTCAATATACAAGGTGCTTGCACTTGGAAGCACATATAAGTCTTGTTGATTTATCGGTATTCTTATTTCATCATTTCTATTGAAACTTGTTATATATGGTTTATAAGAATGAGTTTCTATGCACTCTATAGAGTTGTCATAAGAAGGCGGATTTGTTATATTTAGAATATTCATTTTAACAATCCGATTAATCTTAAAAATGCCTTATTTTGTGGAGTTAGTTTAATATTAGCACAAGAATGTGTGTTCTTGCGAACGGATCGATTACCACTAAACTTCTGACTATGAGATGAAAAGTTTTTATTGTACTCAATCATGTTTCTTTATGTGTAAGTATAAATTCACTTCTTCCCCTCGAAGATCAACAGGATTATTATAAATGTCTAATATTCTTATGGTGATACTATTGATAGTATCTCTGTTTACTGGAAAATATATAGTATTCTTCGGTATTTCTATTATTCTGTAACCCGGAGGTACTGTGGGTGCAAACTCATGTAATATGTGATTTGGTTTTCCGTTTATATAAGACCCGCTTATGATATCACATTCGACTCTCACCACAGTCGTTGATAAAATGTTTACGGGAAGAAGTGAGTCATGTAATATATGACTTTTTAGAACTTCCTTACCATAACCCAACAATTCTCCGAAGGAACCATGTTTTTCAAAATGAATATCTTTAGTACAGAATATAGTTGTCTTAAGTGTATTGTTATTGCAATATAATTTTAAATCACAATCTTTTACTTTAAACTTTAAAAAGTCGTAAAGATCTTGAAGTTCATAAGCTCCTTCAGGAATCTCGACCACTTCATTAGTACCATAGTGAAATTTGTTATTAGCTTTAGTGATATTCGGTATAGAATTAAAAGTAGAGAAATGCAATAATGCACATTCATAATCACCATCGAGATTTAAAGTCGGTGAGTAGTTTGTGGTTAATATGGAACTTTTGCCAGTTATAGACAATGTGAAAGACATCGTGAAAATGTATATAAAAAGATCAAGCCCATCAATATATACTAAATTGATCCCAAAAGTTGTGCAAAAATTTTAAACATAAATGTCCACAATTGACGCTATTATATTTTTGATATTGATTATAATTGTAATAAATATCACGATGACCGAAATATTTCAATAATTCTTTTGGTGGTTTTAAATTACCAAAACTATCAAAATATTCACAATAACTGTTTATTATTGCATACGCTACCCAATGCGTTCCATTATTATTATGATTATCTAAATTAACGATTCCACATTCTATTGGTTTTGACTTATTTGGTAATCTATCTTTCATGTAAACTCCACGAAAATGTGGTATATTTCTAGAATATTTCATTAACTCTATATTAGATAAAGCTTTATTGGGTAGCTGGGAAATTAGTTTTTTGAACTTTTTATAAATAAACCACTGCCTTTTTTATACGGTTTGATGTAAAGACCTTTTCCCAATGCAATTGCTTCCATAGTTTTATTATGACGTTCGGATTCTTTTAAATTTTGTTGTGCAGTTTTGTATTCATTTACCGTTTTCGCAACACCTGCCGCACCTCCAGCTAATGCACCTAGAGCAGACAATCCCGCAAAAATGGGTATCAGAGGTAATATTCCTCCTGTCTTTGGAATCGGTATTATTCGCGGTAGACGAAAATGACAATTTTTGGGAAAACATTTTTTAGCAGCTTCATATGCATACTTAATTGCAGCTGTTTGGCTCTTTGGTTTCATTTTTTTTATTTGAGATTGAATTTTCGATACAATGGTCTTGAATTTTTTAACTCCAGAACCTGTTTTTACTTTAGCTTTCATAACCTTACTAACTAACCATGAAGCTAGTTTTTCACCTCTTCCAGCGTCTTTCGAATGCAATCGTCTTTTAGCCATGCTGAGTAGTTCCAAGTCTGCTTTATGTCTACTATTTGAATCGGTGTTTGTGTATGCAATATCATGAAATTTGCAGGCTTCGTCTAATTTATTGACTCCTTTATCACCTCTGGCTAATCTTTGTTTTAACTTTGTCCCTGGTCCACAATAGTTATATCCTGGTAAATGTAGTTCGAACGGTAAACTGTCAATTATACTATTGACTAGTCCTCCTCCTTGCATATCTGGATATGCAATGAGTACAACATATATTAATTAACTGTTATATTATACAGTAATTGAACTGCGATCAATCCAACTGTTTTCACTATTAGGGAGACCTAACCACTTAACAAACAGTTTATTTCCGTTCTTTTTTATAACTTTTTCTATTAAATAAACATCGGGATGATTAGTTTTTTGTAACTCTTCCTGGTAAAACGTTCCTAATATTGGTTGACTCCTTTGATCTTGTAAATTAAATGTAACAGGATTAGTTTTATTGACCGATTTAATAGTAAATAATTCTGTTGACCAATTCGGTGTATAACCCTTTTCAAAACTGCTTTTGTATTTGCTTATTCTAACAAAGTCACCTTTTTGAAATTTATTTTTTTGCGATTTAATTCGTGTGTTAAAAAACTTATCAATGTTGTTTTTAACCTTTGCTTCATTTATCGAATTAACATTAACTGGTTTATGTTTAGTGACACTATGCTTGCTATTATTATAAGTATTCAAAACATCTTCTAAAGTCTTTCCTACCCACTTATAACTACCGTTATAGCTAAAAGATACATGCAATTTGTTCTTTAATGTTCTTATCAATCTTTCAACAATAGATGCTTTTTTTGTAGAGTAAGTTGAATAGTGGTTTATATTTAGTGACTGCATGAGTTCTTTAAACGATTTATTGTAAAATTCTGTTCCCATATCAGTTTGTAAGTGAACAGGAAATTGATAACTTGTTTTGAAAATTTTTTTAAACGCATTAACAACACATTTTCTAGATTTTGACTTTAAGGGAACACCCCATGCATATTTGCTGAAGCAATCAATAACAATTAAAATATATGTGTAACCACTGTTATATTTTTTTAAAGATTTAAAATCAATTAGATCTGCTTGCCATAGATCGTTAATGCCTTTTAGTACAACAGATCTTCGAATAAAGTTTTTACGTGCAGACCTATGGATTTCTTTTACTACTTGGAGCTTGACCATTTTTTCTGTTGGTTACATTCTGTTCACTCGAGCTCTTAGTGTTAAACTTCTCTTCAAACTGTTTAATTTTGTTGGTGATATCAGCTTTTATTGATTCTATCCAAACATGCAGTTCATGCTTCGTGCACAAGGTTGCAATTTTTTCATCTACGTATTGTTTATTGACAGCGTCATCCTTTTCCAAAGGTGTGTTGACTCCAGTTAATCTAGATGATTGTAAATTAAAACACCCACTTTCTGATTTCATTAAAGAGTTTTCCCTAAAATCTAACAGTTCAGACAAACGTAGCCTTTTGTGGACATGATGCCCGAATTTATCAATATTCATTTTTATTTATTGGAGATCCGATGCAATCAAGGGAGAGTGTGTAAATAAAAAACAACAAACTATGACAACTATTTTATAATTCCGTTTTCACGCAATTCTTCAATAATAGAAATTATTTCATTTTCTACTCCAGTATTTCCTGCATCTTTAGAAGCTATCAGTAACTTCAATCTTTCAACTAACTCATTAGGATCATCCCAATAAATGTAGTCAGTATATTTTTTAAATTTTTTCTTGAGTCTTAACCCTTCCCCTTCACTTAATTGTTCTGTTCTAGAAGAAACAGAAGATGTTGACGGTTTGCGCAATTTAAACAGTGGTTTGATAATTTGCAAATACTTTCGACCTCGATTTGTTTTTATTGGTTTATTCGAATCATAATCTCTACGATGAGCATTTGTTTCTAACAATATTGCTTTATAAACTTGTGAATCTTTATCTGTAACCAAATTTAATTCAGGAACTCTCTTGAACAAAAGTTCACATAACCCAGGAGTTTTCTTGTATACTCGACCTGCTACGGATATATTCTCCTCATGAACTGTCACACGTGAGTTACCCATGAATAGTTTACCTCGTTCTCTTCTAACACCAAAAGGGATATCCTCAAACACTTCCGAAGATAATGACCAAGATGAAACATCTTGGTTAGGACTGTGGAGGGACTCGACAGTTGCAAACGATGCATCACTGGTGTTTTTTTTATTTTGACCATCGAGACTGTTTTCATCAATATTGTCATCAGAATCGCTATTGTGGGACATGGATATGGAATCGTTACGTTTAAAATATGTATCCTCCGGATCTTTATTCAAAACATCATCTTCTAGTACTCCATGGACTTTAGATTTGTTAGATTTTGAAGGGTTTGTGTTATGATGTACTATTTGATGAAGTGGTTTGGTGATAGGTTGAAAAACTGTATTTAACATGTTTTCTTGATAAGATTCCCTCATACGCATTTCCTTCAGCTTCTTTTTCACACCTTCTGCAGCTCGAACAACCTCAGCTTTTAATTCCTTTTCCATTTTGAAAGAAAAGAAGTTAGAGTTATGGAACGTGTTGTATCTTATAGCTTTATTTCTTAAATGAAATATTTTCTAGATTGAAAGTGACTTTATTTGGTTACTTGTCGAAAGTAACAAAGGTGTCAAAGTTCATTCTGTAGCAACCGTCATTTTTTGCACAATCTTTATTAATGACTAAAAAGTTATATGTTTCTTTCCAAATTTTTGAACACATTTCCCGAAATTCCAGCCATGACATATCTGTATTCACATGTTCATCATATACATGTCGTAAATTTATATCATCTTGTTTGAATAATATTATAAGGTTTGCATTGTCCCTTACTAGTTGTTTTGGTATTTTACTATATGTTTGGTTTAAGTAAAAACAATCAATAAATTTATGTCTGCCCATAGCGAAATAATCTCGCATATTAGTTTGATTCTCACATGCCACATCATCAAAAATTATTATAGAATAGGGCTTAGCATCGTGTGGACTGAGAATCAATTCATTATCACTGTACTTTGCAAACGTAACGCTAGGTATCAATTTAAAGACGTTCTCTAAATAAATGTACTTAGTTTGATACAGTGTTTTTGAATATAAATATACATTCTTAAAATGTAATCCATTTTCATGCAACAGAAGACCTATTATTAAATTTGTTTTTCCACAGTTTGATGGACCGCAAACTAAACACCGAATTGAATTAGGAAGCAAGTTTCCATGTCGAGAAATAACTGTCTCAGTATCTGAACAAATTTTATTAAATTGCAACGTTTGAGATTGTTTTACAAATTTCATAGTAGTGTTTCGAGTGTTCTAGATATAATGAGTCAATTTGTACAAATTCCACTATTTATATAAAGTGTGAATAATCAAAAACATTCTATGCTTTTAGTCAAAAAGCTACGCAATCAAATGAATGTAATATCCTTTTGTAATATTTCTATCATCTCGTGAGTGCATATCGGCAGAGGGTTCTTAAATTTACAAACTGGTTGGAGATTTGGTTTTTTATTTATTAGATAATTGAAGTGGAATGAAAAAACGAGGTAACAAATATCCGAGATGGTTATTGGGCATTTCACCCCACGAGGAGTGAGGGCGCAAGCCCGAGCGAACGAAAGTGGGGTAGAATGCCCAATAACCATCTACTTGCAGGTTATATGATTTTCTTTCGTCGGGGACCGATTAGTAATATAGATAAGTTAATTTTCTACATTGACTCGATTAGGAACTAAAATTGGAATTTAGGGTATGACCTTTAAAACTGACTGACCGTGATAACTTTAAAACTTAAGCACGACGGTGGAGTTATTTAATCGAATATTGGTCATGTGAGACAGAAATACGGAATTTATGCTAATCTATATATAAGAAAACATCAAAAGAAACAAGACATAAAAATAAAAAACAACTGGTAAAGGGTCCGAAGCCTTCAAAAAAAATAATCAAATATTAAAACGTTATATCCATGTATATATATTTTTTAATTTTTCAAAAGAAATGTAAAAAAAATATGTCTGACTAGTAAACTATTTGGGATTCGCAGGCGTCTTGTGTGTTTTTTTAAGAAACTAGTGTGAGTCGGAGTCGCGCATGATGGGTTCCGTAACATTATCTGTAAATAACGAAAAAAAAACTTATTTTCTTACATCTTTGACATATTAATTTTCTTCTGTTTTATTTTGATTTTTTATTATAATGGTAACAAAAATGCATTATCTGTGAAAATATCGACGGTCTAACCAACATAGTTCATGATACAGTCTGGTGACCGATAAATGGACAGACAGTCGGACAGCGGACTCTTCGTATGGTGTTAAGTTTTTCGTTTGTTAAAAAATAACTAGCTATACGAACGCCTCTCGCTGCACACATTTTGCCTTCACAACTTCACTAATAAATATACTAGGGTAGGTGAAATACAATTTTACAATTATATCAATCACCTAACGCTCCAAGCTACCTCACTCCACACTTTCAGTACTTATGTACGAGTCATACAAAAGACCTTTGATCTTCTTCTAATAGATTATGTATCCTGCTCATCATCACTCTGACATCATCCACTCTTCCTTTTTCGTTAAAGCTATTATTCTATGGAATGCACTCCCCACATACATCAGAATGTCCGCCAGACGGTTTGCTTTTAAAACCAAGTTGCACAATTTAATTTTAGATCAGGCAGAATCATAAAAATTGCTTTCTCATTTCTACTAGGCATAGTATTTATAAGTATGTATTGTATTTATTTTTATTACATTATATATGTATTATGTTATATAGTATGTATGTTTGTATTATGCTTATTTTTTATATATTATTTTTTTCTCTCAATGATTACATATGCACCTGCTTTTATCCTTTATTTTAATCTCCACATCACCTAAAGGTTGACTGGCAGAGAATGTCTAAGGCATTAAGTCCGCCTTTGTACGATTGTGCATAAAGAATTAAATAAATAAAATAAATATAAAAGTCATGTCCACTCTGTTATTTTGCTCGGAGACAATGCCGCTAGAGACAAGTGGATCGTTACCGTTGAAAGCATCGATATTATCGTCTCAGTGCAGATGCAGATCTCTGACTTCGCACAGTAGTCGTCGACCCTATAATGGAGTACTGTTGAAGTATAATTGTCACACTATAGGTTTTATTCAAATCTGTTACCTTAACAAATTTTGCCGTTCATGCTCTCATTCGAAATGTATTTATTTGCCCTACGCAAACTTCTCTCCTGTCGCAAGCAACAATTTCAAATCAAATCAAATGCTTAGGACACGTGTCGTTTTGCCAAAAGCCGGCAGTCCGTATTACCGGCGTGTGTATAAAAATCCGGCATTCTGTATTACCGGCACGTGTATAACAGTTATTACTGAAGGTCATAGTATATTTAAATGCAGCAGCAGCACGGTATTGTCGTGAATTTGGATTACCACTACCTTCCACAACAACACAATGCACATAAGCCCGCACACTGCAAGTTGGAAACTCTTTTTATCACAGGCGATGCGAGCCTGTGGCCTAATTTCGCACACCTAGATCTAAACTAAGACAACTCAAAAAACTAATGTGGAGGTCTGACAATACATTTGTTTACGTGGCAGGAGCGCGACCACTGTTGATTCAACAAAAGAAAGCTAAAGTTATCTAGCGGCTCATCCCCGAACCTTTATTGAATATGTTATGTTGGATAGATGCGTATGATCACAGAGAATTTGAATATTGTATTAAGTCAAAACTCAATCAAATTTTTGAGTTGTCTCAGTTTAGATCTAGGTGTGCGATTTATTTATTTCTTGGCAAAATTTAATTTCAAAATCTATGCAATCCCTTTCAAAGGTTATTTGTGATAGAATTTCTAGAAAGAGATGTTTAAAGTCACATACACGAATGATCGCGAGTATGATCAAGAAACATAATAAATTCTTCACTTAACCCATAAAAAGATTGCAACCGTGGCATTCAACACTTTCATTTGACATAATTTCCCAATAGCTTTCAGAGTAATATTTGCGTCTGACGCTGGCCTTAGACAATGAAGAATGTTCACTAAATTGAAATTCTAGCTCTTCGTATTGTCTATTAAAAACAAAAAAAATACATGTGCAAGAATTATTTTACTGTAATTAACTTTGAAGCATTATTTCATAACTATTAACATTCCTTTAACACTAAAATAACGATATCATTAATTCAATTTCTTTTAAAAAAAATCGCAATCGCTCTCACATATCAAGTAGCGTGAAGTTTGTGAATTTCTTTCAAATGGCAAATTGAAAGGGATAGTTTTTAAAATTACATAATTAGACCCCTAGTTGGCAGCTCGACGTCGTCGGTAGGATGTGAGCATACTTGAACCGCGCGGGTATCTGCCGAATAATTTGAAGTTGACAGCTGGCAATTGTATTAGTAATTTAATATATTGTTTATCATACGATTTAATGAGCAAATAGCAGGTTGGGAGCCGTGCTGTTTAAGAATACTGTGACACTAACAGGACAAACTGACTTTTACTCTAAACGAACAACCTTCGGCTGTCAAAGTCTAATTCGAGGGTGTCTTCAAAAAGGAAACAACTTTCGTACACAAAAAGATTTATTGGATAGCTGACAAATTAAATTCACTATAAACTTATATCATTCCACAGAAAACAGATGATAGCGAGATCTAAAAAGGTATAACGCCATCTTACGATTTTAATTTCAAATATTGTTTAAATTCAAATATTGTTCCGGTTGCTGCATAAACGCAGCAACCGGAACAATATCGTGGTTGTTTGATCAACTCTAACTCTCTAACATTATAATCATTATACTCTTCTTAATGAAAAATGCTTAAAAGATTACTCTGAGTTCGGACTCAAACCCATGATCTTTCGCAATCTGGGCGACTGCTCTAACCACTGAGCTACACAGGACCTAACAGGACTGACGAATCTTACAAGTACTTATTACTCTTTCGCTACCACAGAGCGTATCTTCATCAATGTTCAGGCAAACCCAAACAGCCGAAATAAATATTTTTACAAATATTTAAACTTTCGATAAAGGTGAAAATTTGTTCTAATTATTATATTTGTTTAATTTTGCAATAACAAAGCTATACTGAAAAATACTCTTCATGAATAATGCTTAAAAAATCCACACTGTCCCTGGCACTCTGAGTTGGGACTCATACCCATGACCTTTCGCAATCCGGACGAGCAATATGAATGTAAAATTAATCAGATATAATAATTAATTTTTTGATATTAGATATTTACAGTATGTGAAAGTATATAAAAAACTAGTTCTCAACATCACAGATGTCACTTCGTATTATGAGATATTTACACAGAAATTTTATTCAGGCGTTCACTACACAACATACAAAAAGCATAGTCTATAAATTCAAAGCATGTTTACTCTAGTTTTTGTAACAGAATCGCTACAACTTTAACCTATTGTAACCTATTGTAATCAAGGCTTGTATGTTGCTTACACTGGTAACAGTTATGTTGACTCAAGTTGCTTTGTCTACTTTAGAAGCATCCAGAAGACGTTCAGCCTTAATTTTCTCTGGAAAGATTATAAGATAACAATTCTTAAGCTACTATAATGTAGCTCAAATATTTACATTTCATCTTTGTTGTGTTTTCATGAGGAGTTCGTTATTTTTTAAACAACTAACAACAAGTTGCCTTTTAGACATTAAACCAACATGTACCTAATCATAGCATTAAAACGTAGTAATTATAAAAGTTTTGCATTACATAAATAATTGTCTTCTTTTATTAGAACAATCAACATTTTATAATGGCCTATGATTTAAATTTAAGAGCCAATTAACTTTAGTGATTTAACTGAAAAGACAAGATAAAGGGCCATTAATATTAATTGAGACTAATTAAACTTTAGTAAATTAGATAATTAACTTTTATTATGAAAAAAAAAATTATATGTATGAGAAAAAAGATACAAGTCTTAATCCAATTCGGTATTTCTCATGAAGCATGAAAAAAGCACAACAAAATATTCAGTGAATTGCATTGAAATATATGTTTGTTAAGCTACCGGCACGCTGGTGACTTTTTGTCATCGAGCTTGAGAATCTTTGCGGGTACTTGGTCATGTAACAAATAGGTAAGATAACTTATATAGAAATGGCAAGAGCACGATGGCAGAAACAATAAGTCACGATGACAAAAAATCACCGGTGCGCACGTAGCCTTAAAGTAATAATATGCATTAAAACAAACTTACTATTCCAAAATTTAAATTGGTATAAACACAAGTCTCGTTTTTGAGGAAAGCTACCAATAGATTTTTTAACAAATTAGCCGCAGGATATAACTGAATTGCCTTTGCATCAGTTTATTATTTTCAAAACTTTTGTATGTTATTTGTAGCGCATTTCTAGCAAATAAATTACACTCTTTACACTAATTAATGCGATGGTTACTCTCATGAGCAAAGGTACATAGTCGAAGATTATTTTGAAAGTATGAAGAGCTTGGGACTAATAACTTGTTGACTATTTGTTGTTATTTTCATTATTTCTTCGACTTTTACACGTGCTAGTTTATTTGATACACAAATGAAATAGGTAATATTTTTAATATCGATTTTTTAAAGATAT
The DNA here is from genome assembly GCA_918026875.4 of Diatraea saccharalis. Taxonomy (NCBI): domain Eukaryota; kingdom Metazoa; phylum Arthropoda; class Insecta; order Lepidoptera; family Crambidae; genus Diatraea; species Diatraea saccharalis. The sequence continues at coordinate 1,097,811 of OU893348.1, read as the reverse complement.
GTTTTTCATAAAAGTCGTAAATTCTGTTAGCTGGTGAGATTCTTACGCCCTTTTCTATCAGCTAAAAATGTAACACAGGTATTGGTTCTGGTAAATAAAAAATGAACAATTAAAAAATACTTTTATAATAAATTGATTTGAAAAATAGCAATTTCAAGTAATCTGCGCACCTGCACCCTGCCGAGCAATTAAGACGCAGACTTTGTGAAGGTTTTGCTGTACTGCATTAATCTCTATAGATCCCAAGATCACAAAGATGAAAACGAAATCAATTATTTCCTACCAACCAAGAGATTCCGCAGTCATTCTTTAATCATACACATTTTCCATAACTTTGTTACATACATGAAAGTGAATAAATTATTCAAAGTAGCTACAGCATTACAAATGACAATGGAAGCTCATATTCACAAGCAATGCCTCCAAGATGTAAGAGACGTGGTAATTTAAAGTTCTCACAGAACAAAATGAAGTACAAATAACTTGACATTGACTGATTTTATCTCATTTACAACGTTTACATAAATCATGTTTGTATGATATTATTGTATTGATAAATGTGCTTTGGCTGTTGTTACATTTGTGTAATGAATAATACTAGCAAAACAACCAAACTATCTTCCCCTCCTGACTTTGACTAGGTGCAATTAGGTACCGGAGTGCTGGGTAGATAGCCTCCACGTGGCGCACTCTGGGCAACGGACTACCGGCGGTAACGCAGTCGGTAGCCGGCCAATAATCTACCGTGTATTCCCATCACCCTATTACGTGCGAGGCTTCTGACTACGGACGTCTCACCGGCGAATTGGCGTTAACGAGAACCTGTTTGCTTACGATTTGGTTACCGTCGAGAGGTTTTTGTACAGTGTCGTATAATAAATTTGTATTCACTGATTCGTGGTTGTGAGTGTGCAGACTGGCTTCGGCCATGTCGGCAATAGAAAGTGAAGGAAGAGGTTTGGGAAAAAGAGGAAATAGGTTAGGAGCCCCAAGGGACCCTGGCCATAAAGAGGATCCTAACCGTCCGGGCACGCCCGTGCCTAGCGATAGTGCAAAGAGGTTTGCATTTGGGCAGAGCACTAAGAGGACAAGGGAGGATATTGCAGATACGATGAACAAGGATACGGATGAAACCGTATTAGGATCGATACCTAAAATCCCTACAGCACGTAGAGGCGGGCGAACCAACGCTGGTTCAGTAACTATAGCTAAATCAACTTGTTGGAATGAAATGATGAGAGCAGAAGTGGAACAAAGAAACGGAGACTCTACCGATTATGATACGGCGATAGAGGAGAAAGAAAGAGAGTTTGTAAGAGACAGACAAAGGACAGGTTCTAGAGGAAAGAGAGAATTCTCTGATTTGGAGAAAGGAAAAAGGTCAGAGGATGAGGGAGCGGACAGTTCAGAGAGTGAGGATGATGTAGATGAAGGGGAGCTGGAAAGAGAAGCTGCGATGGCTACGCAGAGAGGGACAGAGATAGAATCTTACCGGAAGAATGTAAGAGAGCCACTTCAGGCAAGTGAAACAGAGGAGATGATAGCCAGTAAGAAAGGAACTGTTAATTCACCCACCAACTACATTAATATGGGAATGGAAGCTATAGGAAGAATTCCGGAAATGACAAAAGAGAAAGGTAGGAGTGAGAGGAATAGGAAAAGGCTTAACGCTGCTGGTGGAATATTAAAACAAGCTATAGAGGGAATAACAAAAAATGTTAATATAGAAGAGCTGGAAAGCAGAGGTAGAGCCATAATTTCTCTGAAAAGACAGATTGAAACGCTTCAGAAAGATATAGCAAGCTTAAAGGAATCGTACCAAGACAAGGGAAAGAAACAGGAGAGGGGACAAATACAGAGGGAAAACATTCTGAAATGGTTGGGGGATACAATGGAAGAAAAGTTTGGTGAGCTAAAAAAGGACTTAATGATCTCGGTGGGGAATATGGTAGATGCCCGCCTGGAGGGTATAAAGAGGAGACTGCCACCAGAAGAAAATCTAAGACCTGCACTAGCATCGGACTTCCGACGAGATGCAAACTCCCGAGCAGGCGAGTCTTCCATGACAAGAAAGGAGAATACTTATAGAGAAATCACAGAGAAGGCAACTCCTAAGAATAGGGAACTAAATTGGATAACGGTTGAGTCGAGGGGAAAGAAGAGTAAGAAAGGGAAGGAATTGCCTTTATCGCAGTCTCGCCAGATACTACCAACAGGGACAATTCCTTCGGCTCCAAAAACTATACCAATGAAGACCGGCGGAGGAAAATCTAAAACCACCACCTTAAAGACTCCTAAAACCACAGCGGTCGTTGTGACACTCCCTAAGGAGACCCTGGACAAAGGAATTACCTATGCGGAAATTATAGCAAAGGCTAAAAGGGAAATTCAACTCCCCGAACTAGAAATCGAGGGACTGAAGACGAGACCAACAATGACTGGGGCACGGATTCTAGAAATACCCGGGTCATCTAGCGGAGAGAAGGCGGATCTATTAGCCAATAAGCTTAAGGTGTTACTGGAACGAAAGGCCATCGTCACCAGGCCAACAAGATGCGTAGACTTGCGCATTTCTGAGTTGGATGGATGACAGCTGCCATTGCCAGAAAAGGGAATTGCTCAGTAGAGCAGATAAAAGTGGGCAATATAAAATTTGGACCGAGTGGGCTAGGAGTGGTGATAGTCCGGTGCCCGATCGCCGCAGCCAAGATGTTGATGGACCAAGGTCGTCTGCAGGTGGGCTGGAGTTCCGCTAGAGTCCGAGCACTTGAAGCACTTCCCCTCAGGTGTTATAAGTGCATGGTGACTGGACACACACGGCAGACATGCAATTGTGAAGCTGATAGGAGTAGGAATTGTTTCCGCTGTGGTCAGTTAGGTCACATGGCGGCACAGTGTAGTGCTCCGCCTAGATGTATTGTTTGCTCAGAGGCTGGGCTCTCGCACGATCATATAATGGGGGGCAGGACTTGTGCACCACCTCCAAATAATATCAGGGGCTTTCTCGGTACGCGTAATAAGACGGCAGCGCAAAGCGTCATGGAGACTACAATAACACCGCAATGATCAGAGGAGCCCTAAACGTATTACAAGCGAATTGCAACCACGTCGCGGCATCACAGGATATGCTCTTTTATGCAGCCGCTGGCTGGGAAAGCGACGTCATTGTAATATCTGATCCCTATTTTATACCGGACAGACACAATTGGTTGGGAGATGTGGGGGGCACAGTAGCAATTACCGTTCCTACTCATGCAAGGCACTCCCCATCCCTTATTCTCAGGGAGAGAGGAAATGGCTATGTTGCGGCTGTTTGGGGAGAAATAGCTTTAGTGGGGGTGTATTTCTCCCCAAATAGTGGGGTTCCTGCCCTGGAGCGATGGGTAGATACCCTGAGTGGCGTCGTGAGGCGCTTGTACCCAATGCAGGTGATCGTGCTTGGTGATTTCAACGCTCATCATACGGCGTGGGGATCCATACGTACGAACCCCAGGGGAAGGGTGGTATACGATGGATCTGTGGGGTTGGGTCTCGAAGTTTGCAACAGGGGTACAAAATTCACCTTTGTTAGGCGTTACCAGGGAAGAGTAATAGGATCAATTGTCGACCTTACTTTCGCCACTCCGGCAATTGCGTCACGTGTCTATGGGTGGCGAGTTGAAGATAGCACCGAGACGCTATCAGACCACAATTTCATTAGGTTTAGCATCTCCGCAGCAAGCCAGAATATACAGTCCCCGGCAGGTACCTGGGTCAGAGATATGACAGTATTCCCTAGGTGGGGTATCACAAAGGCAGATTGGGAACTGGCAGAAGAGGCTGCAATATTTCAGGCCTGGACTAGCCCTTCTCCCGAGGCGGTGGGGAATGTTGATATTGGGGCTGAGAGGCTAAGGGCTTCTGTTACCGTAGTTTGTAACAGCTCGATGCCGAGGGTAAGGCAGCCCCCTAGACGGAGGCAAGTATACTGGTGGACAGAGGAGATTGCCACTCTACGTGACGCCTGCTTATATGCTCGGAGGGCATATCTACGTTGTAGAAGAAGGAGGATGAGATTACCACCGGAAGATGAAGAAAATCTGAGACAGACTTATGGAGAGGCAAAAAAACGGCTCAAAGACGAAATTTATAAAGCTAAAGAAGCAGCATGGAAAGAGTTCTTGAATGTCTTGGACAGGGATCCATGGGGAAGACCTTACAAAATGTCCGCAATAAACTACATCAGCAATCTACCCCCACAGATTTGATGGACCAAGGACTTCTGGCGCGAGTAATAACAGGACTGTTTCCAGAAGATGTCCCAGATGTGTCTCACCCGAGGATTCCCTCGCATCGGCCTATCGATTCGCGTATGAACGGTAATGGACAAAACTTGGATTTTATCCCCATTACCGAAGAAGAATTGGAGGGAGCGACAGAACGCCTTAAAGGGAAGAAAAAGGCCCCAGGACCAGTTGGTATTCCGGGGAAGATACTTGCTATAGCCCTGAAACATCTAGGCGAGAACTATTTGGCGCTCCTCAACAGGTGCTTGCTCCAAGGAAGGTGGCCAAAAATATGGAAGAAAGGCAGGTTGTGTCTTTTAAAAAAGGATGGCAGACCGGTGGATGCCCCGTCAGCCTATCGTCCGGTAGTACTCCTCGACGAACTTGGAAAGATAATGGAGAAGGTTATATCGGACAGAATCGTCCAACATTTAGATGACGTTGGGCCGAATCTGTCCGATAACCAATATGGCTTTACGAGAGGAAGGTCAACTACGGATGCAATCATGGCGTTAAGAAGGATCACAGAGGGGGCAAACAGAAGAGGGGAGGGGGTTATCGCTATTTCTTTAGATATAGCAAATGCGTTTAACACTCTGCCTTATAGTTGCATCAAGGAGGCTTTATGTTACCATGGTGTGCCTCCCTACCTTAGGGATATAGTGGAAAACTATTTAATTGATAGAGAGATACTCTTTCTAGGACCTGGAGGCCGAATTTTGTCGAGGAGGATGGTATGCGGTGTTCCACAGGGGTCGGTATTAGGACCCCTCCTGTGGAACCTCGGATATGATTGGGTGCTTCGTGGTCACTTACCCGCCCGAGCGAGTGTCATTTGTTATGCAGATGACACCCTAATCACCGTCTGGGGCAGGATATTCAATGACACGAAGCACCTAGCAGAAGTGGTGACTAGTCTAGTTGTGAGTCGCATCCGGGCAATTGGATTAGAAGTAGCGGTTGGAAAAACTGATGCGATCATGTTTCACGGCCGTAGGGCTGGACCGCCTCCAGGTGCTCATGTACTAATAGACGGAACGAGAGTTACAATTAAACCCCAATTTAAATATCTGGGATTAATACTGGATGGTCGTTGGCGTTTCGATGCCCACTTCAAGGAATTGATCCCGCGTTTAGTGCGGGCGGCATCTGCACTGGGCAGATTACTACCCAACTTGGATGGGCCGAATTTAACCTGTCGGAAACTCTACGCCAGTGTTCTGCGGAGCATGGCTCTGTATGGTGCGCCAGTCTGGGTAGATTCCCTTAATAGTAGAAACAGAGCACTGCTTCGCAGACCTCAGAAGATTGTGGCCTCCAGGTCTATAAGAGGATACCGCACGATTTCCTGGGCGGCGAGCTGTGTTCTTGCCAGTATGCCGCCCTGGGAATTAGAGGTAAAAGTTTTAGAGGCGGTCTACAATACCCGCGCAGAGGCTAGAGCTAGAGGTGAACGCCCCTCTCTAGAAGCTCTATTAAGGACAAAGCAGCAAGCGGAGGAAGAGTTAATGCTGGAATGGGAGCGGTCAATAGCGGTACCAGAATACGGAATCCGCACTCTAGAAGCAATCCGTCCAATCCTATGGGAATGGAGGAATAGACGACATGGGACTCTGACTTTCCGGCTTGTGCAGGTACTTGCTGGGCATGGTTGTTTCGGTGACTACCTGCATAGGATTCGGAGGGAAGAGACCCCAGTATGTCACGAGTGCGGGGCGGTGGAGGACTCAGCGCAGCACACTCTGGAAGTGTGCAGCGCGTGGGCTGCGCAGCGCCGCTCTCTGGTAAGTGCAGTGGGGCACGACTTGTCGCTACCGAGCGTGGTAAAAGCCATGATGGATAGCGAGAGCTCGTGGTGGGCAATGGTCTCCTTCTGTGAGGACGTCATCTCACAGAAAGAGGCTGCGGAGAGGGTGCGCGAACAGAATGCTCGCGCGGACTCTCAACGCAGGAGAAGGACGGGGAGGAGAAGAGGGCGGTATGCGCGCCTGTTTCCCCCCTAGAGGTAGGACAATCCTCTGACCCAAGGGTCCCTCGCATGTGGTGGGCTCCGGCGGCCCCTGGGAGGGATGAATGTGCCTGGCACTTCTGTCTCTCCTAGGGGTCGTCGGATCTCGCCTATCGATCCCGCCTTCCGCCGCCTTCCCTTCTCTCTCATTGGAGAAAGGCATGGGAGGGTAGTGGTGTTGGGAGTCGGGGGACCTCAGGATCTCTAATCGGGAGGATGGCCCTGTGAACCGAGGGCGTGGCGTCGCGGGAGGCGCTAAGGTGCTTCAAGACGTGCACTGGACATGCCTTCGGTGCCGCCACGTCCGCGTTATCATTCGAGGGATGGAGTCCCTCTCCGCCCGGCGCGACCTGATGCGGTCGCACTAAAAGGTCTGTCGGTTTCAGGGCTGCGTTGGGAGGCGATGGACTTCGTAGTAGCGGAAGAAGAGACTTGCATGGGTGCCCAGGGGAAGCGTCCAGGTAACTCTCTTCACAGTAGATAGGAAGGAGAGTGGGATCTCGTCTTAGCGCATCCCTCTTCTCTGTCGAGATCAGCAGATGTGGTTGGCAGCTACCTCTGCATTGCACGACCTCGCCTGTCTGGGAGAGGCTCTCGATGTACCCGAGCCTCTCCTTCCGTGAAGGGGACTAAAGATTCCGAAAGGGGGGTGAGCGTCCTGGCGACTCGGTCACGGCATCCCGGGTCTCATCCCCAGGGGAGGGTACACCGTAGGGGTTTTTGTGGGTAGGCCTTCGGGAGCCCACCGCGTGGCTAGCCACGGGGTGGGCTCACGAAGGAGAGTCCCACACACCCCCTGTCGCTTGCCGGGCGGCAGGGTAGTGCCTAATGCATTTCCTCGACGTTAAAAAAAAAAAAAAAAAAAAAAAAGGTGCAATTAGGTACCCATACTAATACTGTAAATGGAAAAGTGTTAATTTGTCCTTCTTCTCGAATTTCTAGTCGCAACAAAGCTTCATTAGGATGAAGCTTCAATTAAATTATTTTTTATTCTAGACTTATTTAAGAGACCAGAAAATATCGAGGTCAAAGCTACGTCGAATGATATATCTTTGAAATATTAAAATAAATAATTTCATACAAGATTTCAATGGTTTTAGATTTTTTCTTTATTCTTATACCGTAGTATAAATTCAAACTTTCTTAAGTATAAATATAAATAATAACAGTAATAAATTATTAATTTAAGTGGCAGTCCCGTATAACCTGCGGTTGCCTTAAATAAATTGCTATATAGCGATAAGGCTATCGATTGTTCAACTAAACTGTATTAATTATCATATTATTTTATTATGGTGTACAATAAAGAAATTTCTTCTTTCATTCATTCATGATTTTAGAAATATATCACAGAAACCGGATAATAATTAGAAAGTTGTCGTCGGAAGTACTGAAGGAAATATCGTTCTGGAGGTATTTTAGCGTTCTTAATCAAATTAAGTTGTCATTAGAATTAACGTTCATTAATTTAGTCCCAATGATAAAGGACAGGTCGTATTGACAAGTGAGCTGACCGCTGAAAGCCAGCCAGCCGCGGATGACTTGATGGAGGGAACTTGGCTTATTCCATTTATGGAATCTAATGATGAATGAATTAAATATAATGTTTTTAGACTTCTCTAAAAGATAACTATGATTTGAAATATACATTTACAGGGTACTAACCTGCGTGGTACAGCGCGCCAGACAAATTTGTCAAATTTCATCACTTGGTTTTAAACCTTAATATTTTACGGGTAGAGGTTAAAATCAACTGCACATTTTAGACGTAATATGACAACCTGACATGCAACCAGGGTGTACTATCTGGCACTTACTGTAAATAATCGATAATCTCCCTGGAATAACTGAATAAATCAAATTTTGAAATATATTTTTGTTCAAAATACATATTAGTTTTGTTAAAACTTAGAGATGATAATGTAATGTTATCTTCTTCTTCCTTGCGCTTTTCTACTTGAGGTGGGGTTGGCTCTCCTAATCTTTTCGCGCCACGACGATCTGTCGAGACTTGTCCAGTCATGTAAGTAACACAGAAGTCTCGTCATACTGGACCACCATGTCGACGGCAGACATCCTCTGCCTTTCATTTTTTCCGACAAGTTTAGAGCTATTTTAAAAACGTACACTTCACCTCTACGCATCACGTATCCATACCACCTCAGGAAGCTTACAGTGAACTTTTCGGCTATCGGTGCTATCTTGAGGCTGCTACGGGTATATTCGCTCTCTCTGTCCAATCGAGTAACCGCTCCGACCCACCGGAGCAGCTTTATTTCAGCTGTATGTAGCTTTTGTATGTTTGTTTCATTCACAGGCCATGACTCAGCTCTGTACAGTAACACTGGTCTAACCGCCATCATATACACTTTTGTGGTGGATCACACAGTATTCTAGTCAGCGATCGCCATTTTTGCGAACCTACGTTGACTCTGTGGACCACAAATTCCTTTAAGTTACCGTCCTTAGTAATAAGAGCTCCGAGTGTTTGGAGCGTATCAGGGTTGTGGATTTTAAAAGTCTGGTTACCTTTGTTGAATTTGCATCGTAAGTAATTGGTTTTGGATCGACTTACTCTGAGGTCTGGGGTCCCGAGTACGTTAACCCATCAGTGTATTGAAGTTTATATGTTGAGTTGGCGATAAAAATTATATCGTCTGCATAAAAAAGATTCATTGGTAGTAGGGCTTAGATATTCATCGTCATAACGTCTATAGTCAAGTTAAAAAGTAATGGGCTGAGTCCGGTGCACATCTACTCCCACTTGAAAATCATTACTAAGATCTGCCGGAGTTTTCACTTTGGTAGAGTATTCAAGGTGCATATCTTTTATCAGTTGTACATAAACTTAGGTATTCACTGAGATCTAAGTGCTTTCCAAAGAAGTCCTCGAGGCACTCAGTCAAACGCCTTCTCAAGATTATTGAATAAGTAAATCCTAAGATTTAACAGCATGAGTCAATAAATATCCAAATTTTCTAAAAAAAGACAATTGTTCGGATTTTTACTAGTTTGGTTGGTAAATTTTGGTTATGAAATAAAATAATAACTAATTTCTTAATCGTTTTTTTTAATTACCGATCAGTCAAAGCCTTACGTAGTTTTAATTATAATTATGATGATACAGTTTATATTGCACATATTCTTAATTAAGTAGTTAAAACTTATTGAAATAACAACAAAGATATCACAATAACCAGACCCCAGGCAATATTTTGAGAAGATTGTAATGCTGAAATTGGTATGTGAGCCACTAGGTCGTACGCTGAGAAATGCGTTACGCGTACCCGTTACACCCAGCGCGGGCTTCACGGGTTATGTGGGACTCTCCCTGTGGACCTACTCTGAGAAGAGCCAGACAAGAAACAGGGCATACCCACTAAAACTCAGCGATGTACCTTCACTCGGGTTGGTGGCGATGGAACGGGATCGGCCAGTGGGCCATGCACCGCTCCGTTCGCCCCCTTTACTCGCCCCGAAGGGCAAGTTCCCTCACCGGGTTGGACATGTATCTCAGGCACATAAGAGACACACACCCCAGACAGGGTAGAAACGTGCAATGCGGCGGGCGCGCAAACCCGCCGACTGTCCCTACCAAGGATAGGAGATGCGCGATCGAGCATTTCCAGTCCCCGCTGCCTAGTTGGAGGAACTCACAAGTGAATCCCTCCCCCCGTACGTCTCAGCCAGTCCGATCGGACCTCAACACCGGCTGCTGACGCTCATCTTTGTGACCCTGTAAACAGGACCACAAAGGGAACTCCCTTCACCCACGTAATCGCGAGCCGACTCCAAGCATTCCTCTCACTAACTGTCAATCACAGGCCCGCCCGGCAGACGTATCCCTGCAGAGAAACCAGGTCGACAGTTAGCCGTTACGGATGTCCACCTCCTGACGGAACGGGTACGCCCTCTGCGTGTGTCCATTCCGCCAGTAGCAAGGTTCATCATCCACAACGCACGAGTTCCGCAAGGCACAGAGAGTTGACCGCCGTGTGAAGGATTCTACTAGGCCGATATCAAGGTAACAAAATAAACCTCTCAATCGTACCATCGCAGATCCCCACGCAAAGACCTCAGTTAGTCGGCATTCAGACTGATCGCAGCCCCGAAAGGGGCGCTACCAGACCTCAAACCGCCCAACTGACTACCGGTCATGAGAACCATGACCAGTACCCCTCCCGTTAGCAGTTTCCATTATAACCTCAACAGGTCCGATTGCTGTCTGCCCCTCTGGCATGTCGCATTCAGACCCGGAAGTCATAACTTAGACCGCTTCCTCTCGTGTGCAGCCTCAGTCATGAACCCAACAATCCGTGCTTCAAACGAAGCAATCGGACCAGAGTCCATGACCGAGTCCGCCCCTCACTGAGTCGTCTCGGAGCATAAAAATCCGAGACCACTCCCACTGTTGAGCTGTTATCCTCGATACATAAAACGCCGAGGGAACAACTCAGGTTGAGCAGGCTCGATCACAGTCCCAACAGGTTCAGTCACCATCAAGCCCGTCTGGCAAGGCGACCGAACCGAGCCGTGGTCCGCAACCGAGTCCACTCCCACTTGTGAGTCGCCTCAGAACATAAAAATCCAAGGCCACTCCCGCTTGAGCCGTCAGTCTTGGAACACAAAACGCCAAGACGACGGCTTGTCTGACATTAGCCGCGGCGGCTCAAAGATACTTCGAGCGGCCACGTTGCCCAGGGTGCACCACGAGGAGGTTGCCATGGTGTAGACATACCTACTTCAATAGGTCAATACGACTAAAGCTTATATCTGTTTTATACATATCATTAAAAAATACACGCCGTCACTGCTGGATGTTGTAAAATTAATATAATCCAAGGGCATTTTTACACTAAACCAATAGTATTTTAAACTTAAAAATCTACTTTTGTTCTGGAAACCTTTTCAGGAGAATTTAATTATGATTAATAGTGTACATACTCATTTATACAACAACTTTTATGGGGTATTTCAATTATTATAGGTTTATAACATTTTTACGTTTCAGAACAAATTGATAAATGGTACTGCTTATTCATACTCGGTGCTTTTAGTTTATAGAGTTAGCTGGCTCGTTGCACTGGTAATACTTAGAGTGGAGTTGTCTCTACAAATGGAACCAAACGATACGCTGAACTTGCTTCGAACACTTCCATAGCATAACTAGGACAATTTATTACTTTCTTCGAAATGGTATGTACTATTTATATTTAGCTTGAAATAATCTAACTTTTACACCGACCAGGTTTACCAATTTCTCAAAATACTATACTAGAGCAATCGGTAAAAGGTCGACTCTTGACAATGCCACCACTTTTCCGATGTATAATTTATGATTGATCATAAATTATATTCATGTCGATTTGGTGGATTGTGGAGTTTGTTTATCAGTAAGAACATCTCCTCGTTCAATAAATCTCTATGCGACAACTTTCCCTTTGATATGATTGTTATAGCTCCGAGATATAAAGCGGTTTTGCTTTTTTTAGTTTAACTTTACATTTTCGAGTAGCTACCTCTATTTTTGCTTTTCATGATGTTATTTTCAGGTGTTTGTGAATGTCGTTTATTAGTGATTCCACATTTCTGATGGTTCTGAATATTATTGATTGGGCTCATTGAAAGCATATAGTGTTAGAGTTGCTAGTGATACTCCAGAGATGAATGCTAAAGGACCACTGAAGACAATCTCACTAAATAAATTTGTATTTTTAGTGTAGATTTAGTAATTTTTTACAGCTTCAGTTATTTTTATAATTTTATGTCCTATAAATTACATTATGTATTTCCAAAAGCATCTGTTAATCAGACTGTGCCACACATTAAAAATTCACTGCGGTCCATCAGAACCGGTCGTGCCCCCAATTAAGCTACTTATTAATGCATTCGGTTGAATTTTCTCATAGCCGTAGGTCGTATTACATAGTTCCAACTAATGTTAAAACAATTTACAAAGTTTTTACAAATATTTGACTTTTATCGGTTCCTTTTTTTAATAGAATATTGTTTTTAAAATATGATCACGTACAGTAGTTAATACAGCTTGTTTCTTTGTTATGTATGTTTACGTTCGACGACCATCGCAGCCGAGAGGTTCGCACGTCGGTTTCAAGGTGTCGCCATAACTGAGTTCCGGGTTAGATTCCCAGTCGGATCAATTTATAAAATGGACTTTTCTATATTGTCTCGGGTCTGTGTTGTGGTACCTTGGTTGTCTACTATTTATTTATTTACCATCCATCCCATATGTTATAAGTATGTGTCACAATCGGCATTCACGAGTTACTGAAAATATTCAAATTCCTGCAAATAATTTTGAACTTTATATAAAAGGGTAGTTTAATTAGACAGTTTTGTAGGCAGTTCCATACAGTACTGTCAACTGCAATTGTTATAAAAAAAGTTCCCGCAATACAAGGCCCTATTAACTCAAAAAGCCTCTAAACTTAATATTAATTTTTATCAGATAAAATCCCATTTATCCTAAGCTATAATCTGAAATTAATTTGACATAAAACCTCAGAGATGACATTAAAACTGCGTCTAAGCCACTGCCACGGAGATAGATAATAGAAAACTTAGGTGTGAAATTTACATCTATTACATCTCCGATTTGGTGGTTATATGTAAATTGCTTTGTTACGAAACGCAGTTGCTAGCTAGAAAAAAAATATTATATTACAGTAGCGATTCTGAATAATTCCATGTCAAGATACACACGATGTATTTTATATCGAAAATCTAATGGACTACGCTTGATATAATGACAGCTTATTATCTAAATAAGAAACGAAAAGAAAAAAGTACTTTTATGTGCAAAGATACTTTTGAGTTATGAACCAGAAAAAAAATGTAAGCGTATTACCAAATTAGATAATATGAATAGAAATGTGAATTTCTAAGAAACACAAAACGCTTGACGCTCCTTTTCCATGAGTTAATACTTGTATTAAGTCGCAGCATTTGCAAGCGTGGTTCTTTGATAGTATTTTAAACATTGAAAATAAATGCTTCATTAGATGTTGAAGCCGGGAGACTGTTTACGACCAACTGCGCTTTATAATATAAATATATTTTATACTGAGTTTATACTCTTTGATTTTATATAGAATGATTTGTAATACCATATATTTGTATTTATAAATAATTATAAAATATACTAAATATTATTACGCAAAATCAAGCGATCGTATCACTTTACAGAGGCCACGAGATATTTTTTAAAATGCCGTGTAGTAAAAGATTTGTAAAAACTGAAGAGTGTAACTTATTACATGTTTATAAATTACTACTTATTTACCTGTGACTTCGATGCGTATTTTCCACCCTATGTCACTTACGTTAGAGAAAGAAATTTAAAATCGGTCCAGCAGTTTCTAAGCCTATTCAATGCAAATAACAATTTAAACTTTCCACATCATAATATTAGTATAAATGAAGTGCCCAAGTTGAAGGATACCACACGGATAAATTATTATTAACAGCTTCATTTAAAAAATAGTGTGTGTATGTTTGTGGCTTTAAAAATAGAATAAGCAGTTCGTATTAAAAAATGTCATCATGATAGATAAACCACGGCTCAGAGGCTCAGAGGTTTCATAGTTAACAAATTATCACAAAACTTCCATATTACTGACGGTTGCGGACTACTTCACATTAATAACCACATCATCTGCTCTTCAATCCAAATGCCGAAACTCCTTTACGACTTTCGACTCTGTCATTAATCGCAGTCGCAAACTGAATTCTGCCCTAACTTCACTGAATCACTTAGTCACTCAGTGCCTTGAGCGTTGACAAGTGCTCGTTTAACTTTGCCGATTAACTCCCTTCTCTTTTTTTTTCATTTCTCTTTTGTTTTCCCGAGAAATCGATGACAGTGTAAATGATAACACACAGTAGGTCAGAATGTAATTTTGCGCAAAGAGAAATGAGACAACACTAGCTAACCATTCTAATAGATAGACGATAGGGATGTCACAAAATAGAGCATTGTAAACTATATATCCTATTAATATTATAAATGTGAAAGTTTCTTTGTTTGGATGTTTGTCGGTCAATCATGTCGAAAATACTGAACGGATTTTGATGAAATTTGGTATACAGATAGGGTATTAGCTGACTTAGATAATAGATAAATTTATCCCACTTAACATTTCCCTAGGGTCCACGCGGGCGAAGCCGCTGACGAAACCATTACAATTGTTTTAAAAATTTTCATTCCCAACAGTCTAATACAAAGGGATTCATATTTATAAACTATTTATTACTAGTAAATCATTACAATTGTTGTGAATTTTCTCATTTCCTGCAGTCTAATATAAAGCGATTCATATTATACTTTAACAAGATACGAGTAATTATGAAAACTATAAATTGACTAAATGGTGAATTTCAAAGCACCGTTAGCACATAATGTTTATGAGTGTTGCCATCTAAGAGGTCCCTGGTTCGACTCCCGGTCGGGTCTGTATTGTCAGAGATTGTGTGTTATAATACGTTCCCTGTTAAAGATTTCCTAATAGAAATGCTAAAAAGTTACATAATTTGGTGTCTAAGTAAACGTGATATTTTTGCATACACGTATACACATGTATTATATTCTATGCTAATAATAGAAACAGGATTTTTTAATTGTTTCTTCTCATAGAATAGACTCCAAACTACTAGAACGATCATAAAACTTCTTTCACCTTCGGAAAGCTACATCATATGCGGGTGACATGGTCTATAATTTGCGCGAGAAAAGTTGCAGGAAAACAGCGAACATATTATAAATGTAATACTATTTATTAACAAGAAAGATCTTTTTCTAAATGAATTGATCAAAACAATTAGTATTAATAATAATTAGAAATTTTCCTTCTTCGTCTTCGTTTTACATTTAATATTGTTATTAAAATTATTTTAACATTTGAGTATTCTTGGAATGCTTGTTTTGTAAAAATAAACAATGAACTAACTTACTGTCTCATTTGTTTACACTGTCAATGTAGCCGTCTCCGGAAAGTCGCTGCTTAAAAAACGTTCTGTTTAAGTTCTTGCCTGGATTCTAAGAAGTCAAGTTCCGATTGAGTTTACTCTTGTTTCGCAATGCCTTGGAAGTAATAATATAAATTCTAAGATAAATATTACTGCTGTTTTTAATTATTATACTTGAATATTTGTATTTACCTTACAAAAATATTTAAAAAAAAATAAACAGCCATTAAAAAAATCGCCTCTTATTTATTTCTGATCGAATTCACTACTATATCACAGTGTTAACTCGTTATAGAATACTAGCTGTTTTCCTGTGACATCACCTGTCTAAAGTAAATCAGATATATGTAATCTTAATCATATGTGTATAATGTAGCTTCCCGTACTGAATTTTATTTTTTCACGCTGTTAATAATTCCCTATTAAATTTTATTATTAAAAAATCGCAAAATTGAAAATGAAAGCTATTTTGTTTGATAAAATACGGAAAAAATACAGACTAAAAACATAACCAAAATCAAATCTCGTTTTTAAAGCATAGTGACGTCATCTAGTACTCAGTAGAGGCAGTGAAATGTAACATTTTCGTGCACTTAACCAATATAACCTATGCATTTAATATTAGCGACGGAGATTGTACCGATTAAAATTATTCAAAACATTTAATCCGGCGTAAACAACTTAAGTCGTTTAATAATCGATTTGGAAAAGAATGACATGGAATATAGTTTAAATGTCCAATTGAATTGTAAACAACGGTTACTGTGGTAACGATTTAATGCCCTATACGAACTTCCACTCTCATTTTCATCCCTTTATGTGCTTTTTTCGGGATAAGATTTAGGATAGACATATGCTGCCGCAGCCTTTTTTTTAATTTTTAAAGAGAATTTAATTTCGTAATACATGATTTTTGCGTAACTTTACGCAGCGCACCCATCGAACGCTTTAAACATAGTAAAATAATCTCTTGTTTTTGTTACATTTTTCATTGCCATAACGTGATGTTTTATAGCCTATAGCCTTCCTCTACAAGTGGACTATTCAACATAAAAACAATAATTCAATTCGTTCCAGTAGTTCCTGAGATTTTAAGGTCCCATCAAACAAGCAAATTCTTCAGCTTTATTATTAGTATAGTTTAAAATTATTTAGATATCACGTTTAAAGTCAAAACTTTATTTTATAAGCACTTTACTGCATTTATACTTTAATACGTTATGTTATAAACACTACAAGGTTTTTGATTATATATTATTTTATTTAAGATCAGTAAAATTTTAATCTCATTTTGAGTATATATTTTGTGTTGTTTAAAAATAATACCAAAGAATTAAGAGAAATTAAGTTTAATAACGCCAGAAAGTATCCATATCCAAAAATAACATCTACGTGTAACAAATATCACGGACTTGATATGATTTTTCTGAGCAATATCAGAACTTAGTAATGGACTTATTCACAAAAATATAAATTGGGCTTCAATATCAACACGCATCCGGAAACAGACCAAGACTTAAGATTATGAAAATAACAAATAACGCATTACAATTGAAATGTCTTAAATTTTAGAAAGACATTAAAGTAGCATTTAAGCTAGAGCACAGATATAAACAACAATTGTATGTTTACAGTATATTTTTTTCTACGTTCTGCTTTGGTTACGATTTTGTATTTGGCACTTTTTTGAACTACAAAAAGAAAACTGGCTGATGTTACAGCTTCGGCAGTTCGTTCGCTGAGTTCTGGATGACGGCGCATAAAAAGATCATACCATTTTTTTCCAGGGATGTCATCTTTAAAGGGGTTTAAAGGGTCTTCTTTAAAAAATTTACTACACTCAATTGTAAATCGGACTTTCTTTTTGGGAATCCTTTCCGACAGCAATCTACAACCCACTGTACTAAAACTCCTTCTTCTTCGTTCGACAATATTGGGTCAGGGCCTGGTAGATTCTTGCACGGCTTTCTTAATCGTGACTGAATAGTTCCTCTAGGTACATTATAAGTTTTTGAAGCTAATTTTTTAGACATACCCTTTTTTACCGCATCCAAAGCTTCTAGAAGATTTTCGTTTGTATATTTTTTTCTTTTATTAACTTCCTTTGGTTTCATCTTAGGTAGGTGGATCTGAAAAAAATAAAGATGATAAAATGCTAGACGAACCAAATTATCAGCATACTTTTGATCCAATTATCAGCACTATGCTGACAAAGGGCAAATGCTGTTTCAGCACCATGCTAAGATTTAGATTCTGAAAGTGTAAACTATTTTTACCAAAAAAAACTCATTCTAATGCATATAATAAACACGGTCTATAATGAAAAATATCGAATAAGTATTTACGTAGTATCTCCCATTTATCAGCACCAGTGCTGATAATTTGGGATTCACAAAATATTAGATCCACATATCAGCACCACATTTTTAACATTATATCACCATAACCTCAAATTCTTTTGTTCAGATTATCGTCGTAAACTATCTTAGAAATCAGGGAAATCAAAAGTTTCAGTATAAAAAAATATTAAAGATCGAATAAAGTATAAAATATAAACACATGCACTTACCTTCGATCACAAGGAATAAGCAAAAACAGGACGAACTGCGGGACACAAACGTTTGTTCACGATATTTTCGCCATTTTGAAGTTGGAAAGTAAGGTGTTGCCAGAAGTAGGCTATCAAAAACATCTTTTTATGTATTTTTTGAATTGGTAACACAAATTACTGAGTGGAAACCTTATAATTTTACTATTTCTTTGGGGTGCTGATTATTTGGTGTAGTGCTAGCGTTTGGGTCAGTCACCCTACTTCCAAAGGATTTAGCATGAAGGTAAAGGTAGGTAGACACTAAATATGCCTGGTACTTAGTTTTGAAAATGTACAGAGAAATTTTGCTTTCTATAAATAAAACGTTGATAGGTAAGCTTACGTGTAATCCGAAGCACACACGTACAGTAGTAGGTACGGTAAAATATTACCGCCCTCGTTGGTTATAAGGCACAGATGCGTGGAACGGTCGCGGCGACAAATTGTTTTATCGAAAATTACTTTCAGTTACGTGGAGGCGGATAAATTTCCATTTTTCTAATGGAACGGAATCGAAGTCCCGCGCGAATGTTACATCGCAATTACGGGACCCGCTCGCGTCATCGATTCACGACGATTACGTGAACATTCGGCGGTTTTGATATATATATTTTTGTAAACGTCGCTAGAGGCCTCCGAAAGTTTGATTGATTCAGAGTACTTTTGAAAATTGCAATTGCTAGCAAAATACTTAACGAATTTTTGCTAATTTTTTTCGATATGTATGCATTTACTCCTTCAAAAGTTATAATAACTACTCCTTTCTGCTGAATAGGTAGATTAGCTGTCATCGATGGGAATATACTCACTAACGGCGGATATAATAAGTGCCCCGATAATTAGAATTTTCGTTTTGTTGAGTAGTCGTCTAGTTGGCGAAAAGTTATAAGTTCTAAGAGTCTTGAGCACCTAAAATGCATTGCCTAATGTTTTTTAAACATTAGATTAGAAAGTTACAAAATTATCTTACTTATAACAGATAAGGTTTTATTTTAACGATCTCCTTAAAATAATATCATATAAATTGATCAGATCCGAAAATAAGTACATGGTTAATATTGGTTGTTTTTGTGTCATTGAAATCTATAATAACTAAGGTCCTCCGACCACAAGCTCGAGATAATATAAAAAGGTACATTTTGTGTACTGGAAATAGAACCCGTAACATCAGCCATGGAAATTCTTTAATACAGGCGCATGAGCTAGTCGTCCACAGCGACAGTCATAAAAATTCGAATAAAATATAATTCCAAAAGCCTATTTGAAATTTTCCCAATTAGACCCCGGTTTGAAGATAATTGAAGCAACAAAATAGAATAAATGAGCTCAAGCTCTCAATGGAATTAAGTATAAATTTTCATCTTCACAATAATTTCGACAATAGTCTAATAACTCCAGCCGGATCCAACAGCTAAACCGCGTAATGAAATTTGATTCATAATTTTTGGTTTCGCAAACATCTACCCCGCCCGGAGAGTTGTTTTGCTCCCCGAATATATTAACCGTGACTCAACTTCGGATAACACTTTGACTTTCGTTGGAACTGTTTATCATCTAGTGTATAAATAGACTTCTATTAACTGTTTAATAACGTTATTGTCACGATTGAGAAGTTTAAAATTGAAGGTTACAACTTGCCTACATAAATAAATAAAATAAATGCAAAATGTTTGGTGACAGCTTAACATCCGATAGACATATGTCCATTTTTAGGGTTTCGTGTTCAAAAAGGGAAAACGTCAGCTTTATAGAATTTTGTCTGTCTTTAAAAGCTTTTTAATTTCTTCGTAACTATTGGACTGACCTAATTGAAATTTAGTACATGTGGGCTCAAAAGACGGCCATGTTACGTGTATAGATTAATAAAAAAAAAGTATTTACAAACTATATTATGTGGCACATCAAATAAAATGTCAGTTTTTTTGTCATTTTGTAATAGATTATTAGCGACATCTGTAAATGACCGAGTCTAAACTAAAAATAACATAATTATATAGTTCTATTCCTATAAAGTACAGAAAAGCATATAAGAAGACTATTTTCGCAAGGGTCGGTCACGGGATGGGTGATCAAAAAATTATTATCTCAAGCTACTCCGTGCTTCGGAAGGCACGTTAAGCCGTTGGTCCCGGCTGCATTTGCAGTCGTTAATACCCTCCAATCTGCATTGGGGCAGCGTGGAGGGTCATGGCCCATCCTCCTTAACCATCCATAAGGAAGGCCTGAACCCCTGCAGTGGGGACGTAAAATGGCTGATGATGATGATGATGTGTGCACTGCACTTCCATTATGCTCCTTGGCTGGATTTATTTTGATAAGATATACATAGTAATACATAGAAATTATAAACTCACAACCGAAATACTGTTGGTTCAAATATATTTTATACTGTGACGAAAACGAAGTTTCAGCTAGAAAAGCATGCGCGCTATGATAGCCCTTGTCTTTTAAATCCGCATTTTCTTTACTCTGCCGCTGGCTTAAACAACCCTTTGGTGTTCTGCAATATAATCTACTTATTTTAACGGAAAACGTTATGAATGGCTCTTCTAATAAGGTATATAATCTTTTTATAAAAACCAAACCATGTCTATTTTCTCTTCTGCAAATTAAGAAGTGAGTCCAATTTAAGATTGCAACTGGTTAGTTTTTGTTAGGAAAAATTCCATCCATTAAATACTACTATTAATACAAATAAACTTATTTTATTCAACTTCTAAAAACTGTTAATCTATTTATATATTCAAAACGAAAATTCCAAGATCTAGTGATTTTATTAAATAAAATCTTTGTGAACGAGTTTTATCACCTCAAATTATATCACATATTCACTTACTTACTGGTACGCAACTTAGTAATAGAGCACTTAATTTCAATTTAATTTATGATGATTCATATAATATAAATACTATAATTATAGTTCCCAACTAATGGTCAATTAAAACACCTATAAAACTAAAGGCGAGTTATTTCTCACATTTTCCAAAAAGAATTTGGGTCAAGAGAAAAGGAATTCGGTGACTCCGATATCCTCCGTGATCTCGACCGCGGCATTACATCAATATCGATTTGTTTTCGTGTTCCTTCTAAAGTTGATGGAAATGAGTAAACTCTGCCCATCGATTCATGGTAAACAAATAAACGAGTACTATTATTAGGCGCAATTCAGACCAGAATGACGGGTTATTGGGAAACTTCCCTGAATTATGTCTTGCTGGATAATCAGATATGGGATATCTGACAGTTACTGCTGATGTAGATATATATTGTGTTGTGCTTCGAACGGCAGCTGAAGTTGAAATGGGAACTAGAGGTCATTTTTTCTATTATAAGAAAAAAATGTCACGATGTAGGCTTTGAGACATGTAAGTATTCGACGCTTGTGATCTCAGAAACTTTACTAATTTTAAAAAGAGAAATTTAATAAGACTCAAATTATCATCTATCATAATCAATCATTTGCAGAATACATATACAAAGAAGTTGAAATAATTGTGTTTCAGGACAATCTACAACTTTCAATAGTGTGCACATTTTTTTGGGTTTGCGTGCTTTATAATGGAATACGTTACCCTAAAAGGATAGCTGGTGTATCCATCTATTAAAGTTGATTTGCTCTATAACTACTGAACCAGTTAAATTGACTGAAATTTGGCACACAAACGTAATTGTCAGTGACTCTCAATTTCTGGAGATGACTCAGAAAAAGCCTTGAAAGATCTATACCCCCTATGATTTGTCAAAGGTCTTGCTCTCAGTATAATTAAAGTTTATTATTGAGACAAAACGTTGGACGATTCAAAAGTACTTTTAAAAAGTCTATTTGAATAAAGATTATTTTGACTTTGACTTTGACAAACCGAAATCACTCCCTCTAGTATCTGAAATTACTGGGCCTAATATTTTGTTAGAAAATGCGGATATGCTTTGCTGACAGATTACAGTAAACTTATAAGATATCCATGTTTAAAGCTTCATGTTTATATGACGTACGACTCAGGCTCTCTACTGGGAGGATTCTTCATTAATACTTTACCGTTTCAATCGAATAACTATAAATATATATCTTTAATATTAGTACTTACAAAATTAAGTCGCGTATAGAGTCTAGTTAAAACCCAAAGTAAATGACTAATAATTAAAAGTTACTTTTCTGAAGGCTTTCGGCTTATTTTAATATCGCCAGTATTGTTCTGATAAAAAATCTCATTCATTCACAATACAACCTACTCATTTTTGATCGTTTAAAAAGGTATAATTTTGTGCTAACTACCGAAATGCAATAAGCTGATTTTGCAGCGGTCTCAGCGGTAATATCGTTTACAATAGAAAAAATAGATTTTCTCCAGGTATGAAAATATAAAAAAAGAATTCACCCCAATCAATCCGAACTCGTATTATACAAAAAATCCATTCCGTTTTGACAAATTACCGTATGGATGCAGATTGAATTTTCCGTTTCATCCATATTTGCTTTTTTATGACGAGCCGTCAAACGTATCTGGATGAGTAAATGTTGCATGATATTCTGTCGATTGAGCTTTTATTAAGTAATTGGAAATATACCACTCATTAAGATGCCAAACATTGGAAAATATTTACTATTCAATATTGATCCGACAGATCTTTTTTTGTTTACGCAGGGGTATTGCTCGTTATGTAAAAACATCAAATCAGAGCTCAATAACTACAAGGTTTTGCCATGATGGAGAAACTTCTTCCTTCCTTTCTGATAAAACCCTCGTGTAGGAAAAAGCATACAGCATCCAGCACGGATATCACCAAATCTGGACCTCGTAACTACGTTAGTTGCGATTAGTTGACAATCCAATCAAGTTTGCTGCATCTAAAATATAATATTAATGTTGCATGCCTTAAAAATATTGAGTGTAGTTTTGTTGAATTCAAATCAAACCTAATGTAGTTACGCAGTAGACCAGGTTTCTGTATTTTGCTTGTTGACAACACAGATAGTCATAAGAGCATATTGTACGGAAGCGTATTCTAAGAACAGTTCGATAGCGTAGTGGCAAGTTCAATCTGTATGATCGAAAATTTACTGGCTCAAACGTGTTCCATAAACACGCAAAGCATTTTGTTCCAACCACATCTGATGCAGTTATTAACACCATTCAGCATAGGCCCCGTGAGTTATGACCTGTTCTAACTATGTCATTTTATCCGTATAGAAAGTTTCGTCTGCAATGGAAATCCTAAATTTTGGTAAGGCTTGTGAAAGTTAATCGATGTTCATTTTACCATATTATTTACTATTGCCTAGATAAAAAATAGTAACTATCTAAATAACTCGAATCACTAACGCCAGTGAATCAGTCTCGAAAAGAATTTGTCTTGTCAATTTATAAGCGAAGAATAAATCTAAGGAGATGGGGCGAGCCTTATCCAATGAAATGTTACAGGCTGGTGAAATACAGTCTATTAGATGTGAGCTCACTGAATCACTTTGGATAAACTCGACCGTATATATTTTTTTTCTTCTTTATTTACTTACATGTAAATGTTTTAGTTATGTGTTATAAATCGCAAATTTAATCGAGATTGAACTAGATGTTGCAATCCTAATTTTTGGTAATTTGTTTTGAATTTAATTAGTGATTTAGTGGGACATGAATAGAATAAGCTGATAATAATGATGATGACAATCTATTCATATAAATTTTATTGAAAGAGATGTCAATTTTCCATCACATAATTTATGTGTATTTGTGCTGTTACTATATCATTATATAAACAATGTTTGAGAACATTTTAAACTTTTAATTTATCAAGATAAAATATTAGATTTATTTAAAAATTGCCTCTATAATTATTAATCAGGATTAGTTTTTGTCCCTCTCAGTGAACTGATAACAACCAAAATTCGTATATGATTGTACAATTGTACATCATTTACGAATTTTTATAGTACTGGGACAATCGTTGAATTGGGCCGATCTGCCCGGGCATATCACGACATGCCGTCATTTCTTGATTTGGCCAGGCACAATCGGCCCGGCTAAAAGTTTGGCAGATCGACGATAACATAAATTTAACTGAGGGTTAGCTGTGTATATATAATATATAATGAAATATTATAATTAGGATTCTTTAAACTTCAGATTGTACTTTGATTGTATTTAAATTTAAGATAATTTTGAAACGCTGACAACTTTTTAGTAAACATTGTACAATTATAATAACAGCATTTTTATTTACCAGTTAAGTAATTATTATTTGAACTTCATTTTACTTACATATAGACATGGGCTGTAGGGGAAAACCCGGGTTGCTGCCCATTTCTGCTTACATAGTACTTTGGTGACCCTACCAAATTGATTGGCTTGAGTATAGTCGGGTAAGTTGTCAAACGTTAAGCATTGAGCGGTATGGCGGATGATAGAAAGCCAAACCAAGAAATGACGGCATATTGTGATATGTCCGGGCAGATCTCGATCGGCCCAATTCAACGATTGGCCCAAGACTAGAAATCTACTAGTTTTGGACTCACTTTATAGGAATTTTTACACAAAAAACAGTTTTTCAAGCAATTTTCCTGTCTGTCAAATAAACGAACTTAACTCAGCATAATTAACAAGAAAACTGTTTAAAATCCCGTGGTGTGATGTTAAAGTTTTGAGTGGATCCTCAGATCAAAATATATTTACTTTTAAAATCGAACAAGGTAAATAAATAATTTTAAAATAAATATTAAAGAACATCACATACATTGCTCAGATTTCAAGATGAGTAGCTAGAGCCCCTGTATTACGGAGTATCTGAGACAACGAAGGTAACACAACACCCAGACCTGAGACAGTATAGAAAAGTTCATTTTCTACATTCACCTGACTGGGAATCGAAATCGGGACCTCTGAGATGGCGACACCTTGTAACCGGCGTGCGAACCACTCGGCTACGGAGAACAAACTTTATTTGAATAAACATATTATGACTTTGACTTATTGAATTCGAAATATAAGCAGTAAACATTGAATTAAAGTTGGAACTACTACATAAAATTTTATGCTATAGATGTGATATAACCCTTAAGAATTAAAAATGGACCTGAATAATATCTAAAACGTTTAATAAAGAAAAACAAAATCACAATCACCAGCCCTTTTACGTCCCCACTACGGGGGCTCAGGCCTTCCTTATGGATGGTTAAGGAGGATGGGCCGTGACCCTCCACGCTGGTCCAATGCGGATTGGAGGGTATTGACGACTGCAAATGCAGCCGGGACCAACGGCTTAACGTGCCTTCCGAAGCACGGAATAGCTCGAGATAATAATTTTTTGGTCACCCATCCCGTGACCGACCCTTGCGAAAATTGCTTAACGACTACGATCGCGGGCCGCGGCGCTTATCCACTACGCCACCGAGCTACTCTACAAAATAAGAAAAACAAAATAACTACCTAAATGACTACCTATCGATTTTTTAAAAACGTCTGTATGTGAAACCCGCCCACGACTGCTGAATCAGTTAGTCTGTGTCTCTTAAACTGTTGGATTTTGCCGTTTCATTAGGAAAACGAGGGAATCTTTCGCTACACTGCTTTACGTGAATTTGATTTTGTGGTTGGTTATTCCTTGTTATCATGCGCAGTATCTTTTTATAGTTACACAAAATTCTTGGGTGATTTGTATCGTATAAATCATCCAATAATTTTGTCCCAGAAATAAAATAGAAATAATAAATTGTTATAACAATGGCAACAATATTAATATCACATATGTATTAATTCCTGATTTCAATTTGAATAAAATTCCTTTTTTTCTTTAAATATAAGAAAGAACGAGGTCGATCTCCATTGAGGTACAAAGAACTGAAAATTGATTACAATGACGACTGGGTATAAAAGAAATTCTATTCAGCCCATCAGTCAGATAATAGAAAAATATTAGATATGTATTTTTGCTTTTATTTAAACAAGAAATGGCTTAGATAATAGACATTATAGTTAAGAAATGGGGGCTCGCTACGTCACAGTTTTGTAGAATGTACAAATGTCGACTCAATGTATCGCCGTAATTTTTGATTACGCTAAAAATAAGTCTTATGCATTTAATATTCTTCAATAATATACCTGACGAACAAAAACACAAAATTAGTCTACATCCCTATACAAGTATAATTTGGAAACTTCAATTTCTATACAATCAGATGTCACTCTTACAAACTAATGACAAAGGGATTCAACAGGGGGTAATTAAGCGTAATTAATTATCAAACTGACGACGTAAGTAATATTCTGACGCTATTCATATCACACCTAAATTAGAATTAGCTCTTTTGTTAAACTTGATATTGGAGAAAATGGTTTCAAAAAATTATAAATTATCTATTTTTAAACCTGTATGTACAATTTGCGTTATAATTATTGGAGATCACAAGGTGACCAAAAAGATATCAAGTAAAGTAAATTTCAATTCTATCTAGGCAACCAAATTTGCATATTGATCTAGGTATTTATTGATTTATTCATTAAACAAAGTATGCAATGTGATAAAAAGTCACATAATTTCTTCAGTTGTATCTACTAACAATTTGTTTCGACTTGATTTGTTGTGGGCGCTTCGATAATTATGACGATTTACTTACTTGTCCTACTTGTAGTGTCGACTTTCGGGTAAATGGGGTCCGTTTATATCATTTAATTACATTAACTTAGAGACAGGCGAGCGCACTTTCTTTTCAAATTTATGGAACTTGGAATACAATAAAAAATATGTGGATGAAATTAATAAAGTATATAGAAGAGGTAGGGTTTTGAAATTAATTTTGATGATGTGACTTAATTGTTGCAATAATTATTGCAAAAAAAACAACATGGCACTCCTTGCCAAATTATCATGTAGGTAATTTAAAAATTTCTCATTACTATTAAGTTAATTCTACATATAAAAAAATGTGGTCAGTATGGGCATAACCATATGATACCATATGGTCATAACTAAAAGCGATATATATATCATCTTCATAGCATATATATCGGTTTTAGTTATGATCATACTAGTTTTTGCCAGCGGCTGCGCCCACGTGGTTCCTAGGGAAATTTTTGGTGTGATGAAATAGCTTCATATTACCTCAAAATTAATTCCAAAACAACCTAAGTCAGCTAATACCCTATCTGTATATCAAATTTTAATCAAAATCCGTTCAGTATTTTCGGCGTGATTGATGGACAAACATTCAAACAAAGAAACTTTCACATTTATAATATTAATTGGATGGTGGGGCAAATACAGTAATGTTTCCAAACTTAGTTATGACAGAGAATGAGAAAAACTTTAATATTTAGATTATAATAAATTGTGGACACAGGTTCCTAGAATGGGACTGTAGCACCTACCCGCCTAAGGCGTGGGGTTGGCGCTTCCTTATTTTAAGATATTACTAGTTATGTTGGCACTTATCCGCTACATAATTTTATGTGTATCTAATATTATATTAAAATTTTATAGCGATAGAAATCGTATTACCTTTGATTGAAACACTTCGCTTATCAACAACATTTTTGAAATGACAAACGAAAACAGAACCGTAAAAATCTAATACGTCTACTTCTTTGAACTATATATTAAAATTGTGTATAAGTTTCTGAACTTTCCCGAAAGGTGCGGAGAAGCCACAGAAATTATTTAATCTAATTTTTATTGTATTTATTTATAAATAAATTCCAATAAGAATTGCCTTTAGCTTCTTCACATTTTTATTTTTGCCAATTTCAGTTTTTTGTAAAAGATAAATTATTCCATATGAAAAGGTGGAAGGCTTATACCTTAGTAGTGAGAATATTATCTAATAGGCTAATGATGGTAATGATTTCTACAGGGACACAAATACGTAACTAAAGTTTATGTATTTCAGCTTGCTAGCTTTTCGCCAGTGGCATCACCTGAACGGCTTACATGGTGGCTAGAAAGTATTTTTATCCCTAGGGAGCCATTAAGTAGGATTAAAAGAAACCTATATATTAATCCAGGCTTAGACAACTATGCCAAAACATAATAAAATCCGTTCAGTAGTTTTGCGTTAAGGAAAACAAAGATAGCTAGGCATTCTCACAAACTTGCCCATTTTTATTATTAGTAGGAAGTAATCAAAAACTGCTCTTCTTTAATAAAATATTGATCTAAATACATTAAACTAAAGTTCCATATTTATTACTGAGGTAAGTAATGAAAGTATTATATAGGGAGCTGAAGTTTAACATTGTAGTAAGAGACATTTATTGCTACCAGAATTATATAACATCTGTTATACTACAAATCACAGTAATCTGGTATATTTAAGCTTAACACCAACCAGACATGGAAAAAACGTATATCTTCAATAAAAATAAGAGCGTTAGCAGTACCACACAAGCACTAACACTATCGCAGCTAAGCCGCCGTACACGTACTAAGTCACAAATAAATAACTTTTATCGCGAACCCCGTCGGGACGTATCGACAGTGCAACCAGGAGCCTCGGGGGGTGGACTTTTCAATACCATATTGATTGAGTGCTACAAGTTAGTAGAACCGAGTCGTGACCGAGCGGACAGTGAGCATATACGTACATACATTTGAAAGCATAAAGAATGTGCACTTATTTTATTGGGATTCTAAGGCCGCCTGCAAACAACACACATTTTGTTCACCTTTACTATGGAAAAAAATATGGTTAATTAGGTCCAGGTCCACCACAGGGTATGGATTACTAAGTGTATGACGACATATGCAGGTGAACAGCTAAGCGTGCATTTTGAAGCCTCTTTATTCGTAGTGTTATACTTTATACTCTATTCCTTCCTTTCTTTTGTTCTACGAGTTTGTACCAATAACACTACACACCAATAACCTTCTATAACCCGATCATCAGAATATGTCGAGTATTCAACTATATATCCTCTAAGTGTGATTGGCTAGATATTTATTGTATAAACACCGCAAAAGTTCAAGACATTATCACTGGAAAATATTAGTTGTTTATAATTTTTTCATCTTTATCCTTGAGGCAAATTGTGATTTAAAATAAACTAATGTAAATTAATTTCTCTTGATATTTTTTTTATTATATTTATTAATATCAAATTTAATTTATGAATTATTTAGCTTTGGTCAGATTGTTTCAATTTATTATGATTATATGTTTTTTTTATTATTATATAAGTAAAAGGTAAATTATAGTAGTAGTAGATTATATTAAGAATAACGTCCTGTGTCATGTTTTTTATAGACATATATTATTTTTGTTAAATGTGTATCTGTAATTTGTTTTATATGCCAATAAACAAATAAATATTCCCGCCGCTTGACAGGCGGCAGGACTCTGGGACTCTCCATACGCACGGACCCCCCAAATAAAAGAATACCCAGCCCCCGTTTGCATTTTGAAGCTGAAGCATCTGATAACTAGAGTTTACGAAATTTACTTAACCGTCACAATCTACGGAATGAAGAAGCAGAATCCTCCAT
Source organism: Diatraea saccharalis (assembly GCA_918026875.4). Lineage (NCBI taxonomy): Eukaryota > Metazoa > Arthropoda > Insecta > Lepidoptera > Crambidae > Diatraea > Diatraea saccharalis. The sequence goes on along the minus strand of OU893348.1, from coordinate 1,068,497 downwards.
TTATCTAAATATTCACGCCCAATTATTTGCCAGGTCACAATACATGAGCTTTATATATTTATGTTCTTTGCTTCTTTGTGATTTAAAAAAAAAAGTAGATTTTGATTTAGATATTATAAAATGATCACGAGCAACCGTTTTATCGGCGATCGAGTTTAGTAAATATTCTGTTTCTGATTGCGCTTTGCAGAATTCGAATCGAGGGGCAACATTCGATCGCTTGTATAGATTACCTTAGTAAGACTCCAATAGGATCTTATCGTTTTCAAGTTCTCGATAAGCTCCCGTACAAAGATCTTCAAACAAGGGGCCAAAAGGCATATTACACTTTCACTACTTGCTTGCTCGGAAGTCGGCTGTTTGCATTGAATTTTCGATTCGCTAACCAAATACAACGAACGCTTCTACTGTTTCTCGCATTAGAGCTTTGATCTCTTTTATCTTTGAGATGGTATTAAGCAACAATATACAATTCTCTTAATGCTATATCCTGTTATCCTAAATGAAGCAAGAATACGCCTTTTTACGATAATACGTGAATGGACGAGTATATGAAAAAAATAAAATATAATATGGAAAAAAATTTTTCTGTTTCAAATTTATATTATAATTAAATATAACAAAGAAGATTTAACATATTTTTTATTTAATAACGTTTAATTAATGCTCATAATTATTTACATGAAGAAATTTAATATTGCGGTGTCATAAACATTTAGAAATCATGCATAAAGTATATAAGATACAATATTAATACATTAACATATATGATGTTTTATTTAGGAATTATATGTAGAGTTTTTATTTGATTCATGCTATGGTAAGCATTTGCTGTCGTCAATCTTAGTGTTATTACTTTTATACATTTTTTTTATAAAAGGGGACATCCTATTGGGTACCATAAATAGTAATCGCTCACCGGTGCCTCGTTCTCGCGTTGCTCTTGTTGTAATACCAAGATGATGGGTGACAAATAACCACAATCAAAAGAGATCTTTGAATTTGATTGTGGGATTACACTATCCTTTAAATACATTATTGTGTGATACGGTATATATTTTTGTTCGATGACTGATTTTACAGATCACAATTTTTCGGATAAGAGTGCATCAAGATTGGGAACCGCTGTTTCCAAGGCCAAGGCAAGTAACGACCTTCGATTCGCAAGATTGGTAATAAAAGAATTTTAGCACCATTTTTATTATACAAATACTCTTTTGATAATATATCGTGTGTATCAATTTCATGGTCGAGTTCTTGAATGTTCTTTTCAAATATTTGATTTTGTATTTGATCAATAAGGTTCAATTTAGAGTGCAACCTTTCCTGTGTTTTTGAATTAACGTCATTAGAATTTAATTGTTCTATTTCTTTGCTGCTAGGGTTGAATCTATGCAAATGGTTAAATTTCCTGATGTGAAATTTCGACTTCGGCCAGTAAGAATAGATTTTCTCAAACTGTAAACCTTTGTTTTCCTTTTTCAAGCCTTTACTGGTTGTCTTGAATTCAGCATTTATTTCGTTATCTATTGGTTCTGAGTTTGAAAAGATATCATCCACTTCTGTACCTAATTCCTGATTTTGTGCCATGTTTTTTTTGTCTTCTTCATAATTTTCATCTTGAAATAAAACATTATTATAACCTATTACTTCTTTTGGACCTTGTTCTTGTATAGTTTTGTTTTGATCGGATTTCCGGCGGTCCAAATTTGATGGGTTATATAAGCGCTTTAGTAAACGTATTCCTTTTGCTTCTGTTAAACTAATATATCCCAATAGTAAGCAGAGAAACACGAGCACAGTTTTCACATCTAAACTATTACCTGGCAGCATTAGACACATTTACGTTTGTATCTTATCAAACAGCTGCGTTTGATCTAATGTTATGTTCTTAGGAAACGCTTAAGGTGAAACAATTGCATTGTGAGATTCACTACAATGAACTTAACCCGTAACTGCCGCATGAACATATATGTAACTTAATTTTGAATTAACATGCTTCATAAATCATAATTTATATATTACAGTGTAATTCGAACATAGGTATCGATATATTGAATATAGGTTTTTTAAAATAAAATATATTGTTAATAGAAATTCTTTTTAAAATTCCTGATGCTGTTGAAACAAAATAATGAGAAAGAAGCACCATAATGGTTTTACTTAATTTCTCGCAAACCATTACCTAAATTGTAAAATCTCGTAATCCGTTGCCTAAAAAGTATTGCTTATTTTACTTTTTTTAACTTATTTTAAAATCAAAAGTACAATTATTCTAGTAATTTCGGACTAAATTTACTGGAACAGACAGACAACCAGTGGTCTTATTAGGGTTTTGATTGTTCCTTCAGATATCTGGAACCATTAAATATAAATATAAACTTCCAACAAATTCATCGGTGACACAAGTTAAATTTAAACATTCGTAAATGTTCAATCAAAATTGACTCTGTACTCGCGGATTTACATACATTTCGACCCAGATCTCGGAAATGGTAATTTCATTAGCTAATTTGAATTTCATATTATTACGGTTGGCGCGATGTCACGAAACTAGCTAATATTAGAAATAAAGAGTATAAATTTATTCCTTAAAAAAAAGAATCAGATAATACATTAATAAAAACAGTTGTTTAGCGAAAATTTTTATTTTTTTAGCTTATTTAGTAATATAACAATAAGTTTTCGAAATAATTAAAGGATAAATAAAATATTATTATTTTAATGATGAAATGTGTGAAATCTTACAGGGCAACAGTGGTGTTAAGTTAGCGCCACTGAGGAATATTAGTGTTGTTATGGCCTTTTTTCTAATTTTCCATTTTAACTAGATATAAGGTTGTAAAACTTGCTTGGAGTTTTAAATTCTAATAGAATTTTGAAGATGTCGATTTTAACTAGTGACTTGTGGCGATTTGGTATTTTAATAATCATTTTTAAATGTGTTAATGCGTTAAACAAACATGAGGGTAAGATATTATTTATTCTATATTATGATGTGTAACTGTGAAAGTTACGAATAATAAATTATTCTGTAAAAAATAGTAGTATTATGAAGTTTCCAAAAAATACACTTAAATTAATGCTAAAAATCATGCCAAAGGTTAATATAGAATATCACTCATCAGCAATCACAGTATCCTTTTCTATTACAGAACAATACTTCAATAACGGTCACCTCAGTGAAATTCCTACCACTTTCGAAGTGAAAGGGGAAAATGCGAAAACTGATTTCAAAAAATACGTAAACGAAATTCAAGCTCTGACTGCTGGCAAGAACATGACACCGATATACAAAGTGACGGTAGGCTTAACGAAACCTCTTAGAATAAAAAACATGAGCAAGGACAAAAAATTATCGAAGAAGCTGCGCACAAAGAAATATAATGTCCCATTGAAACGCCAAAATATGAAACTTTCCAACTTTGAAGTTTTATTGAGAAAATTGGCAGAAGAGACCGGGCAGAAGGTCAAGAAGAACGACTCTCCACAGTATACTACAAATAAACCGAACAGAATATTAACAACGAAACTGATACAAATGAAATACAAACCCGTAATACACCAAGTGAAAACAAACTACACTAAGATCATTAAGCCAGTTAGGAGCAAAACCATAACGCTTACTGCTTAGATAATAAAAGTGATGTTCTAAAACCATAATATAAAAAATATGATAGGTGAAACCAGCATTGATTCAATTTTCATATAGATATAAGATCACTGCCTTTCTTTAAAATTTGAGACGATTTTCCTTTTAAATTTGTATTTATACTCTGTAGTATCCACTGTATTTGTGTGTACGTAGTAAACTCAAAAACTAGAACCAAATGACGTAATTTTTATAATAAAAAAGAGTCACTCATAAGAAAGAATTAAGTGTTTAATTCATTGCAGTTTATCTAAATTGAAGATGCTGAAGATTTATTGAAGACATGTTAACTGCAAGTTTTACTAAATGTAAATTGTTTGCAGAGGAGTTACAAAAAAACTTACTGATAAACTTTTTAATATAAAATAATTCTGTCTCCAGTCATCACTGTCTTAGACAATGACTTCATCTTACTCTTACTAATAGCTGTCTCCCTCCATTACAGGTCAAACCAGATAACTCAAAAATGTGTAATTTCAATAAATAACAGGTACCTAAGTAGTGTAAATGGTCGGTATTAAAAGAATACAGTCATAGAATGGGTTAAACTAGTATAATAGTATGATTACGGTGCGAAATAATAGATTAAATAAATAAACAATAGAATCATGCTACTGTGCTCGCTAAAATTACATCATAATTCATAACGCGTCGTATTATTTGAGACATAATTTATAATTTTTGTTTGGTTTGGTCTGGAATTTTGTATTTTATTTTAATTTGCTATAATGTATTTTTTTACTTCTTTTTTTTATAAAAATGTTATGATAACAAATTTGTGTTTTCTTTTTATCTCATTACTATTCGCAAATTCTTCAAAAGCTTGTTGACATTTTTTTTTCTATCACAGTGGTTAGCGTATTCAGAAAAAGGCTAGTCACAGGATAGGTTACCAAAAATGTACTATCTCGAGCTGTTCTGTGTTTCGGAAGACACATAATCCGTTATTCTCAGCTCAATCTACAGTCTTTAACACCTAGTAATCTGAACTGGGCCCGTGTGATAGATCATGGCTTCCCTATTTGATTCGATTCCACCCATACTTAAGCCCATTCTCTAGCAACAGAGACATTATAAGACTAATGATAATTTTTTAAATATGTTGATTAAGGCAAAAGTGCGCACGTTGAGTTTAAATTTCTTTTTAACTTTTTTGTAAACTTTTTTGTATACGAGATAAGTGGCTAATGCTTTACAAACAGTATGTCTAAATATATCATACATAAATATTTATAAATATGTTGTTATCACCTGTAATTTGTCCTCTACTAATTAACTTCATTTTCATTTTTGTTTATTAGCTATTCCTACGTAAATTGTTATGGATACCTAAACATCCTGTGTCTGAAGAGGTAAGCTTTTACGGATTTTCTAATTTCAGACACTACTTTTGCGCATACTTGACCCATATGATATGACTCAATTTTATTTTCATACATAAAAACAAAAAGATTATAACTATAGCAATGAATGAATAAATATTTAACAACATCACAAACATTGCTCAGATTCCAAGATGAGTAGCTAAAGCCCTCGTATTATGGAGTATCTGAGACAACGAAGGTACCACAACACCCAGACCCGAGTCAATATAGAAAAGTTCATTTTTTACATTGACCCGACCGGGAATCGGACCCGGGACCTCAGAGATGGCGACACCTTGAAACCGGCGTGCGAACCACTCGGCTACGGAGGTCGTCAAACCTCCGTAGCCGAATGAAAGAATGAATGCATACTTTATTGCATACAGTAACCAGTGACATAAAAACACATGTTACAAGTAACATATATGCAAAAGGCAATTTTTATGGCTACTCTTGGCTAAGATACACCAATTCAGTAAAGAAACTGCGGGCTAGTGCATTAAAGAAAACAAGAGTGAAGAACATACATATATAAAAGTGAAAACATATACTACTAATACATATTAATATCTAATATTATAAAAGCGAAAGATTGTAGGTTCGTGTGTTCGTATGTTTGTTACTTCGTGATGCAAAAACTACTGAACGGACTTTGACGAAATTTGGTAATAGGCAATTCTTAGACTGGATTAACTTAAAGGCTACTTTTTACCCCACTAAAAGGTTTCCTGGGGTTAGAACTACTTCCAAGAGCGCCTATTTTTGTGAACAAAGAATAAACGGTAAGAGATATACGAATGTTTTTTAAAACAAGACTACTGATCTAATTTGGTCAAAGTTCTAATGGGATTATTCGAAGAATATACTCTTTCAAACAAAAAATTGCAATATGTATACAAGAAAACAGTGCAGTTGAAAACTTATTCCTGCTTTTTTAAGTTGGTTTTAAATAAAACTATGAATGGATACTAATACTAAACAATGTTGCGGACAAGAGCTAGTAAGAAATAAAACAAAATAGGATTGTAAAATGAATTTCGACATTAATGATACCATTTTAAAAATACGAGTACTACTAGAATATGATTTAAGTGCGGGTGATGCATCACAAGAAGAAATTTTAGTTCAACGGTCGGTTTATTGCATCAGTGAAAATGGCATAGAAATGCTTTGTGCCATTTGTATCCCAGTAAATTGAGTGTGAAGCAATCGGAAACTATTTGGATGATAAGTTGGTGGTGTGCCGCTAAATATTTGGGCAACGCAGCTCTTTGTTTTAATGATTTAATGCTGAATGCTCGAAGTGAAATGTTAAAATATTAGTTTCTTATATTTTCACGCGTCATTAACCGATTTTTTTTAAATACATGCGATAAAACATCAAAAGTTTACTGAAATCGTCAGAGAATTCACATAGATAACGATGAAACATCTCCGTTCGGGTCACGACTGGTACCTGAGATGGTTTTCTTCAACTTTTTAAGATAAATGTCACGATAATGCTAAATTAATATATAAATAAATATTAGACAATATCACAAGCATTGCTCAGATGCCAAGATGAGTAGCTAAGGCCAGCGTATTGTGGAGTATCTAAGACAACGATGGTACCGCAACATCTAGATCCGAGACAATATAGAAAAGTTCACTTCATCACAGATGGCGATAGCTTGAAACTAGCTGCAATGCTCGCAATAATAAAAATTAAAATAACGAAAATTTTAAGTTGTTATTTCAAAAATTCAATCATCGCTCCTCAACTCAAAGGAACATGATTAATGGGTATTACACAAAATTCATTGTGGAAAATGACAGGATAAAATTAATCTAGTAACTGTTTTCGAATAGGAATTGTATTAAAAATGTCTCAAATTTAAAGAAACCACAGTTAATCTTACTATTCATTTACCGGAAAATACTATCTAACATCTATAAACATAAGAAATTAATATGCACGTTAGTTATACAACTGGGTTATTTCTATTGTAATCAAATCGCGTCTCGTTCTAGAGATGTGGTTTTCTATAGTGAGAATGTGTATTGCAATAATACATACTAAGAGATTAAAATGTTGGGACATTACATTAATTTTATCGACATTGAGCTAATTTTTTGAAGTTTGTGACCTTAAAATTTTTATATTTTCATTTAAATCATTTTGAGATTTTAAATTTAATATGTGATACTACAAAAAAGTCTGTTTTGATCTACCACGTTGTTTTAGGTCCTCTAGAGAGCGCTTTATCTAGGAAAACTTTGATAAATAAAACTTTAAATATAAAATGGGAGTCATTGATAATTTAAGACATTTATAATGTTGATTTCATATAAAATATAACAGCGCAGTAAAAACTGATGGGAATTTAAAATAAAATGATTTTATAATTTTAAAAGTTCGTTTGTAATAGATCTCCATAAATATAGGGTCGATTTTTTCCAAATTAATTTAGAATTATGCCCTTCTCTGATTTTGTACGAAACGAATAAACAACGATCCAATTTTAACTAAAAGTATATAAAATGAGTTTGCATGTTTCACGCGCAGTTCTCTTCTTGGTAATCAGATCGGCTGACAAAACCAGTGTTGTTCTCTGGCACAGCTTAGTACGTGATGCACCATGATAGACGCCACTTACGAGTTCTAGTGAAGTGCGACGTCAAAGTTGGTTATTATATCGATAAATTTAGTTCAGTAGTAATGACAGCATATTTAAAACAGCCAAGATCAAAAGTGTTAACATACATGTTATAATCATTTTACTGCAATAATTTTTAGTCAAAATGAAGTTACATATAAATAAATATTGAACAATAGTGATGAAATTCTGAATCAATGAAGGTATAACCGCTATCCAGACCACAGACAACGTATTTTTTTTTGGTATAATAACACGACATGAAAATTGCATTTATAGGAGTTCCCGCTGGTTCTTTTTGACAGCTAAAGACATACAGAATAGCAATGGTTGGTAAAAAATGTCGGATGATTCAAAAGTACTTCAAATAAATCAAAAAATCATCGAAATGAGCTTTTATTTATCGACATAGATTACAACACTATAATACAAAGTGCTTCGCCCGCCGTGAGTGTTGATGCTATCGTTCACAGAATACGGGCCGGTGCAGCCAATGCGAGATCGTCCTGAGCGTAAATGTGAATGCCACCTTTCAAGACTAACAGTATTCGCTTTTTTTTTGGAAACGTTTTAAAGTTTTATCTTTTTGTAAACTTTGCAATAATCACTATAAAAGGTGCGTCTTAATTATTTCTTAAATAGAAACTCATTAACGCAACTTCTTTCTTATCCATAATAGCACCAGAAGAAAACTTATATATATCCACCACCAGCCCTTTTACTTCCCCACTGCCGGGGCTCAGGCCTTATTTATGGATGGTTAAGGAGGATGGGCCATGACCCTCCACGCTCGCCCAATGCGGATTGGAGGGTATTAACGACTGCAAATGCAACCAGGACCAACGGCTTAACGTGACTTCCGAAGCACGAAGTAGCTCGAGATAATAATTTTTTGGTCACCCATCCCGTGACCGACCCTTGCAAAAGTTGCTTAACGGCAACGATCGCGGGCCGCGGCGCTTATCCACTACGCCACCGAGCTACTTCTTATATATATATGTAAATGTACATTTGTGTAGTAGTTAGTGAAGGGATTTCTACAAATTGAATCGTTTCTAATGAATCCCCGATATTTCGGCACTTCTACCAACGCAGATATACTGATTCTGTTCTCAAATAACTTTCAGCGTAAAAATGAGAAACAATGAAGATATCCAACACCCAAAACCGATAATTAACCCCGAGACTTCTGAGAGGGCGACATCGCGAAACCTTTTTTTTCTCGTACGGGAATGCTTTATGCAGGGGAGAGGCGACAGGAAGTCAGAAGAACTCTCCATTCGCACGGACCCACCCGAAGGCTAATGAAAACGCGGATGCCATACCCACAAAACGTCAGAGGAGGAGGATCCATCAGGGACTGCACAACATACCCAGCCCCGACACTTTGAAACTATATTCACTCTATATTTAGTATAAAACATTACAAGGACTTAATGCATATACAAATCCTTCAGTCGGCCCCCGCTTAAATGTATTTATAATTGGGTTACCAATCAAAAAGGTTGAGCACCTCTGTTTTACGTTCTACAGGATTGAGTTAAATTGTTCCAAAAAGGTCTCGTTATAGTTTAGCTTTACTAACCCCTAATGGTCAAAGGAAAACTGTAACGTATTACGAAAATGGCTTCCTAGAAACTCGCGTTACCTGTAATAACAATTTTTCGTAGAAATATGGAGGATCACCATTACTCATTCTCTACAGTGAGAAGCTAGCGAATAATCTATACATAGGATAAAAAAAAGTCGATTCCCGCTTACTGTACGTTTTATCTTTTAAGCTACACAACGAGTTTTAATGCGGTTTTCATTCAATGATTGATTCAATTCAGTGATTGAAGAGGAAGATTCATATACTTTAACTATAACGAATTTAAGGGCCACGCGGGTGAAGCCACTGCCGAGTAACTAGTAGTTTATAATGTAATGTCCAATTGGTCGTTATGGATTATTTACGACTGCAGCAAGAATGCATTTTAATTTGTGTTACCATCAGGGATATTAACGTCCGGCGCCGGGGGCTGATGTATGTGTTTACTTTGTCTTAATAAAAATTATTGTTTTTAATCTCTTCAGTGGAGACTGCACTGAACTATTTTCGGTCCATTGCCAGCTCATTTGGTACAGCTGAAAATTTATGTTCACTCGTCGAGCACAAGGTAAGGGTTATTTATTTTTTTGTGCATTTCATTGTTTTATTTCGTGTAAACCAACATTAAGTGCAAACCTCTGTCGACGAGTAGTTCGATAGAGTTATCTTGGATCTGGGTGTTATGTTACCTTCGTTTTTTCTGATTTTAAAATTCAAGCACTTTATGTGATGTTTATTTTTATTATTATTTTATCATAGAATATTTGGTATACAGAATACATCTTCTTAATACAAAATGCTTAAAAAATCCACTTGGTCCCTGGCACCCTGAGATGGGAACCGAACCCACGACGACGAAGATATTTTCAGTATGGTATTGTAAATGCAAAATTAATCAAAATACAATAATTAGGACAAAATTCTCATCTTTATCGAAAGTTTCAATATTTGTAAGAATATTTCTTTCGGCTGTTTGGGTGGATGCCTGAACATTGATGAGAATACGCTCTGTAGTAGCGAAGGGTAACAAGTGCTTGAAAGATTCGTCAGTCCTGTTAGGTCCTGGGTAGCTCAGTTGTTAGAGCAGTCGCCCGGATCGCGAAAGATCGTAGGTTCGAATCCCATCTCAGGGTGCCAGGGACAAAGCGGATTTTTAAAGCATTTTGTATTAAGAATATTTTTCTGTATGGCATTGTGAATGCAAAATTAATCAAAATATAAGAATACATCTTGTATAGATCTAAGCAAAAATAAATAATATAAAAAAGAGAAACGATTTGATTGTCTTTTTGAAAGAATTGGACGATTTTTTAAATTCTTTCACCTGCGAGAAACTACATCATCCGCGGGCGACTAAGCTATAACCAGAAAACAGTAATTATATCTGGACCTGAAAAGCATTAGGTCGGATGTCGGGAATCTTAGGCATAACTGTATAAAAACAGAAATAGCTAAATGCAATCAAAATATTTGAAAAAGTCGTCTGATCCGACTTTATGCATGACTGTTGCTCATGAGTAAAAAGGCACAAACATACAAGAGTTAATTTGCCGGAAAGAGAAAAAAGAGTGTAGCAACGTTATGGCGATAAGTGATTTTAGCTGGTTCTGCACATCCGACCTAATGCTTTTCAGGTCCAGATATAATATGCATAGTATAAAAACCTTAAAAAAATCCAATTTGTCCCTGGTACTCTGAGATGGGATTCAAAGACATGAGCTTTCACATTCCTGGGTAGCTCAATGGTTAGAGCAGTTGCCCAGATTGCAAAAGGTAGTGTGTTCAAATCCTATTTCAGAGTACCAGTGTCAAAATTGATTTTTTAAGCATTTTACTGGATTTATTTACTGCATTTATTATGAATGCGAAATTGATCAAATTTATTAGCTAGTAATAAATAAGGACTGTGGTCCCCGGGCTGACAACACCCAGCTCGGAGGGAGACAATTACCCTTTAGTCTTGCCAGTTGTCTCCAGCATCCAGTAGGATCACACCTTCACTATAATGGAATGGTCACTTGAATTTACAATACTGAAATTCCTACCAAAACGATTTTTTTAATTCGTTAAATATCATTTAAAACGTTTACAATTTTTTATATCTATTAATCACTGATTTCATCAGTATTATTACTTAGATTGAGAGCTTGCGAGAAATGAAAAGAGAAGTGTATTCATTTAACTAATGTATATAAAATAAAGTTCCTTTGGATTAGAATCAAATAAACAAGCTATATCAGCCATTTCAAACTTTAATCTCTACAATTAGTTGGCAAAACCTACTCAACCAATTGTCGCACTAAAAATAAAGTTGGGAGACACTTCGCCGGCATCCACAGTGAAACCGCACTCAATTTATCATCATTATCACTCTTATTACCGGAACAATAAGGATTATCTTGATTTATTTCAGTTGGTACGACAAATTTGCGCATTTCTAACTCGGCTTAAGGGATTTTAGATTCCGCTTTGATGCTAAACAGGACCACTTTGGATACCGATGGAAAGTTAAGCTTAAAACTATGTAATAAATAGTTGGTGCGTTTACGAATTTCGGTTGGACCCAATGTTTCTGATTATTGATATTGGGTGGCTTTATATAAGCTGATCCATAGCGATATCATTTACAGAGATAATACCTTAACATATTGGAAATGTTACACTTTGATAATTAGTAGCACTGTTTTATTGATATTCGTGTAATATCGATTCTGTTTTTGTCTAGTTTGGGGAATCATCATCATCATCATCATCGTCATCAGCCCTTTTACGTCCCCACGGGACGGGAATGAAATGTAATAATTATAGTTGCTATTTGTTATAGCTATTGATGTAACCGGGAACTATGACTATGTTTAAGGTAAGGGTTATAGATTTTTTTTTTCTTTTGATTGTTTTTTTATTGTACATTAGTCTAGATAACATGTCAATAAAAATGTACAACAAGTTGCCCAATATATATAAAGAAATTAAAGATGATATTTTGCTTTGATAATTAAAACCAATTACTCATTAATAAAAGCTATTATAATATCGGAATATTTAAAAAACAAAAATAAATAAAACGTAAATTTTAATAAATATGATACATATTTTACAGATAAGTAATTAATATACATTATGAATGAATGAATGGATGATTAACAAAACAATTTGTAATAATACTAAATATAATATATTTATATTTAAATTATAACATTAGCGAAATTGAAAATTTATAATTAATATTAATAAATTACGATAATAAAAACTAATGCTCCTCCTTTCTATTACTGTGATCTCGCCCGACAGGGTCCATAGTAAATTATGTAACATTATTTTAGTTACCTATAAAAACAATAAACTTATTGAGTATTGACCCGATATACTTCATATCACCCATCACCCATCATCTTAACGTCGAAATCAGCTAAATCGGCCCAGCCATTATTTAGTTTTACCTAGAAAAACGAACAGCAATTGATTTTTATATTGATCGACATATATGTATACATCTTGGATTTACTTTGTCATACGAATAAACGAGTCTATCCACCATTTTTTTATAATTATCATCATAAACTAAATAAAGCTACTGGCATCAGAAATGAATTATATTATAACAAATATTTAAAAAAAAAATTGGTTTGACAACAACAATAAAATTTAATTACTTGATTGATAGAGATTTGTCATCACTCATCAGCCTATTACTATCCCCACTGAAATTATAAAAATAATATCTCAAACCAACAACTAGAGAAGATTCAATGGGGCGTACAAATTTGTCATTCGTACAAACTTCCATGAACAATTTCCGTGATTCCTTTAAAGTTGTGAACGATATGAGCACAACCAAACAAGTTCACAAATTAAATCGAGAACTTTCCCCAGATAGAATCAGACTCTTTTGTTGAAATATGGATTCAAAAATCAACCGGGTATTGGCAAGATCGAGGAAAAATATTTCACACCAATATGAATCTGATTTGAGAATATTAATTAAGTAGAACGTTGTGATTTCATTATTGACTGGCTTAAGGAAAATGTACAGACTTGAAATTCAGGGGACATTTTGTTTTATTACAGGTGATGTAGGTGATGTCACGAAAAATATCTTTTATATTACATCTAATTTTGTTCACTCAAACAAGACTAAGGAGGGTCAGTTTGTTTATAATAAAATTTTTTAATTTTGTTGGGGCATGTCGAGCATGGCAACTGAGAATCATGGGCTCCGCGGTACTTTTGGGTGCGATGGATTCCCTTCTCTTATTCGATAAGTCGGTACTATTATCGTTCGGCTTGTTTATTACTTTTGTTACTGTTCCATAATGTAGGAAATGACTGGCACTCATCTCACGGTCACATTTAATAATATAGAGAAATCATCACAATGTTCATTAAACACTCTTAACACCAATTTTTGATATAGTGAATTTTTAATCATGCTCTGTCCCACTACTTTTAAAGTACATAAATCAGAGTAGAAATGACGAATCAGTCTACGATAATATAAAATCTATCGAAAGTAAAAACAATCGATACAAAGACAAAGACTTGCACTTTGAAATTGTTTAAGAGTGCAAATCCTGAGTTTGTGTTATTATAAATATAGAGAAGCTCGATACCGCAGTGTTTAGGGTTGATTTATGATTGCCGAGATTAATAAGCAACTGTCGAAAAGCGAAATCGTCAGACGTGCGACCAATAAAAATCTAGCACCTTTGTGCTTTTCAAGGCACGTCAAGTTTAATCCCGACTGTATCTGCAGTATTAGCACACACCAATTTATACACGAAGGGTATCATTTCGTTGTCTGTTTCTGTGGAAATCTTTGCCACAGCTGTAGAGACTTATAGTCAGGTAATGAAGTTAGATACATATTTCTACTATACATAATTTGAAATATGCATTCAGAACATCAGACAGCAATCAACACATCGACACATCAAATTAATTTATCACAACTCGCGTTTCTGTTAAATATAGTTGAGTTCACAATCAAGCCACATTCATAGTCTGGCGTCTAGGGAGCGAGTTTAGTCGCGTCCGTCCGATGCCACGACCAAAAGTTTCTACAGAGTTATGATTCAATGTGACACGTCTTAACCCGATAACTCGGTTACATGACAACTTCTCTGTATTATGTAGATTTGACAACTTTTTCGGAAGCGAAAAAGCTTAGTTTGAAGCGAATAAATTGACGATTGAGATTCAAGGAAAAAAAATATATGTCGATATTTCTTTTTGTCTAGCTTCGAAATGTTTACTAGAATAAATACTCTTGGAATAGACGCCATCATTATCGGAAGCCAATCTGTGGCACAAGAACATAAGCGTGTCCTATGAATGCAATCAGGCAATGACATGCCAATTATATATTTTTTTTATTTAAACTTTGAAATACTGAACCTGACTGACACTGCAGCGACGTACGTTAACCGATGTGGACGACATCACGTCCTTGCCAATGAACGTCTTTCAGTTAATCAGTAGACACCAGGTAGTCAAGGAGTGGATGACACAAGATCCAGAGAAGTGTACTTGTAATGAGGAAGTATAAAAAAAGAATGCACTAAAAAAATTTCCCCCTTAAGATGGCGACTCTAGCAAAAGTAGATTTTTGCAGGAAACGAATGGACCAAAGATACCATTTCCGTTTCTTTTAACTAACATATTCGAAAACTGAAATTTGCAAAGTTCGAAACTTGGATATATACAAATACGAAAAAGTACTAATAGAATATGAGTTGTTTAATGAGTTTTGAAAAGTAGTTTAATTTAATAAATTAAAGAAAACCGGGAAGGGTTGTCATGGAGAAATCAAGAAAGTACCATAGCAACATGTAGTTTGATTTCAGGAACTAATGTTTTTTTTTTTAAATACTTACTCATTAACATTAGAGTGACATGTATCGTCGTCATATCAAATTTGGAAAAACCAGCCGTTTTAGGAGAGTTCTGGATGGGTAGCGGAAGACTACGAAGCCGTACCAAAGTTGTGTTTATATCTAACCACAGATACGCGATACGTGGGATGGGGCTAATATTATCAGTCCCATACTAAAATAATATGAACCTGATTCTCTAACCCAGCATAGTGACAAAATGAGCAATATTAATGAAAAACCTGTCCTTAATAAATGGAGTGAATTATATAAAGCGAACAATCAAAAAGAATGATTATGTAAAGTTTCAATAATTATCACAAACCTAGTTAAGTAAGGATTAATTATTTATATTGGACTGATTATTTACTATGGGATTGCTGCCATATACCTTGTTTTTATTGAGTTTCCGATATTTTGGCGCTAAACTCAATAAAAACAAGGAACATGGTAGCAATCCGTATAAAATTAGCATTCTAATGTAAATGACCATTAAAACTATAAAACATCATAATATTATCCACATATTGATTTAATAGAATGTAAATTCTGATATAAATCAGAATATAAAAATTGAGTTTCTAACTATTTCTGGCCTAAAAATCAAATTAATAAGTCGGTGTATACTATATGCATAAAGCTAAATATAGAAATAAGAAAATCGCTCAACTTAATTGAAGTTAACCATTAGGCTCTCCATTATAACATGGCATAAAATAGTTTTTCATCTTCCTAACCTTTTGTAAATACTTCAGAGCGAACAAGTTTTAGGGCTCATACGCTGAAGAGTGACTATGAGTAATGTTGGCCTCAACCTTTTCAAATATTGCCCTTTTAGTAATTCACTGGTTTAATGTAAAAGTGGAACGCCAGTAGTGTATAAATAAACACATTTACAAAATTAAAAGCGTCGGCCTACACATATCTATAATAATATTGTTGATTGAAGATTTGATTATTTGTATACTGAAGCGATTTTAAAAATTCTTTCATCTACGCTTATGATTTAATAAGCGGGTGTTAATGTGACATATGCTATAACTTATGCAAGTGACACGCCACGGGAATACAGTTAGTATATTACAGTGTCCAATAATAATGTCTCATGTGTTTAAAAATTCCTCTCGCTTTAAAGTTAAAAGGAAAATATAATAGGCGCACGATTTTCTAATCAAAACTACAGAAATATATTTTTGATCAAATCTTAAAGGATGAATTTTTAATTAATTCAAAATCGATCAATCGAAGATTTTGTTTTTTTATTTCGTGTTGTATTTATTTACTTTAGAATTATAATAATTGGTGATTTTGTTTCGTTAATTTAGACATGATACTAATTTTGTTTAAGAATGTACTAATTAATTGTGACATAATTGACTAAATTAAATTAATCAATTAATTGGATTTTTTGTTCTTCTGTAAAATTAATAGAGTACTTAGTAATTTTTATATAAGGTTTAATAAACTGTTTCTGTTGTCGAAAAACCAAAATAATAAAAAAGGTACAACTGAAATGAGTAGCAATAAAACAGAAATTGTTTCAGAAGCAAACATTTGTTGACCAGTTAGGGCCCATTGGAAGATTCAATCTGTTGATTTAAATTTCCTTGTACGTCACATTTTACGTGACTAACATCATACAAACAAGTTACCTCTGTTACCGATATTAAGACTCTAACTAAAAAATCACAACAAAATCACACATTTAAAATACATGATATAAATTCAGTACAAGATTAATGTCTTGGTACATATGAACCTTACAATCTACATGTATAAATCAAAGGTCCAGTGGTCGATAACATCGTTATTAATATCGACAGCAATTTCCAAGGACCCCAACGGGGGGATTTGGACCTCGGTAAACTAAACACTCGATACACACTATTAAGACTCCGTGATTGGGCTGGCGTAGGCTTCCTTTCCAAATTTGCCTTCTCGCGGCATCTTTACATAAAATTTGCATTATCGATTCTTGTGTATTGGGGAGTGTTAGGTAACTTTAGGAGAGATTATATGGGCCTCGGAGATACTTACGTCGTTATAGCTCTATAAATTCTATGCCGTCATCGGAATATTCAGTGGAAGGTGTTATTCGCCCGATTTTTATGTTCTTTTTTCAAGATTTTATGACTGTTTACCTAAAATATGTATATCTATATATATTATGTCTATTTGTCGTTAGTGATTTCATGTTTTGATTTAATTTTTTTCTTAGATGCTGATTTAGGTTAGATATCTAAGACTATTTATTTAATAAACTTTAAAGTAAAGAATTTAATGATTAGCGCATTTTTTTCAATTTACACATAAGTGCAAGCAAGTAAGCGAGCGATGAACCATTTTTAACCGACTTCAAAAAAAGGAGGAGGTTCTCAATTCGATTGACTGTATTATTTTTTACCAAAACCGGTCATTATTTAGATGAAAAATTTATAATTTCTTGCTCCTCCGTGGTACGTTATGCCGTTGGTTTCGACTGGATCTGTAGTATTAATATCCACTCATTTCCATTCTACCCCTAGCAATGGGACTTAGGCTGATAACGAATAAAAAAGATTTTTCATTCCCATAAAGAAGATAAAGCACAGAATATGAGAGCATTTAATTTCTTAAACAAGGAGCGCATAAAATTAGATGCATTTTAAGTTATGTTTCGAGCAAAATAAACGCGTTGCTCTGCGCAATTGTTCACACTAATCTCTCTGACCTGGTCGTTGGCGATCCTGGGATTTATTGTGCCTGGACAATTACCAACGTTGTTTCGCTGCGGTAGAGGCTTATTCGGAAGATTATCGCTTGATTAACGTTAGTCAACAAGCATTTGAAAGTTTAGATCGTTCATTGGAATAGACCTTCAGAAACAGAATACACCTTCTGTTTCTTCAAGTTAAGATTATTTTTAGAAATCTGAATAGTAATTCATGTCATGTGAAAACTCTATATATATTGATGAATTCCTATTAAAGAATTAATAGGAGAGTAGTTTCAAAAATCTCAGTGTATATACAAACAGCGGGAAGCGATGTTGTGTTATACTATCTATGTTTTAAAAGATCTAATAAATAGTCATGCAAAAAAGTGATTCATTAATGATGTTTTCTAATTGTTTACTAAAAATATATATTTAAAATAATATAATCAGTTAAAACTGTAAAAAATGAGCGAGTCCAAAGTACTTGCAAAATTTAAATATCATGATGAAATATAAAGGGAAAGAAAATTTGGATTTTCATATAATACATCTTATATACAACATTAGGCTTAATAAAACACCCGTACAAAAAACTGTTTCCTATTCTGACATGCTAAGTGTTTTCCTCTTACACTTTCCGTGAACACTTTTGTATAACACTAAGGAGTTATGTAAAAATATTTTCCCAGGTATAATACGACTAACTGAGAGGTTCGTGTCTTGAATACTGTTGATTGATTGTTATTGAGGTGGTCCTTTTGACCTAAACTAACAACGACCAGCTGCATTTTGCGAGCCATAGGATTAAATTTGAGGGCAAAGTTTGAAGGGTTAATTCAAGAGGAGTTATTGAAGGCTATTATTGTATTAGTACACACTATATAATGTAAGGGAAATGTAATTGAAGAGCTTTGCCCAGAAATTTGAATACCCGTTATTGTTTTCAGATTTACGATAGTTAATGAATTATGTTTTATCTTTAACACTGTCGGGAAAGATATTTCTGATATACATGAGTTGTTTTGTCGGCCATTCTTTCATTAATGGATTTTTTGCACTTAAGTGGAACAGGGTATGAAGAATTTAACGGTAGGCCTAGCCTACTAGTATGATGAACTTGAGAGTCTCGAGAAACGGGCGAGAGAGAGCTAGATATAATCTTGAATCGTTTTTCGATCTTCTCGAGATAATTATGGTGTTACCCAAATTCAGGGTAAAATATTTATTTTTGTCTCGTTAAGTTACATCTTGCTACATCTTGTTATACGAAATGATTGATACTATTTTATTATGTCGATGGGTAAGCCAGCATTTACAGCTTCTATTCTTTTAAAATTATATTTCATTAAAAAATCTCGTTAGAAAACCAAACAATAAAATTTCATAGACACTTAAAAATAATTAATTTTAACTTTAACATCTCGTGTTATATATATAAACTATAACACGTTTCACCACTTCATGCCAGTGTTCCAAGAAACTGGATATCAGCAGAAAAAGAAGTTTAAGAGAATTAGTATTGGCGCAGTGGTATAGATAATAAGGACTAGATACGGTAAGTTTCCAAGCAAAGTCAGCCGCATTTAACGTCTCGTAAATACCGTTGTAACTTATTCTACTTAGTAACAGAACATTTTGCGAAATAAAATAATGTTACGAGTAATCTTTGAGCATGTGCCACGAATGGTCGGTGAGATAAGGTGCCTAATTTATAGCGCTTCAATACCTCTGCAAGTTTGTGTCGATAGAAATGGAAGTGGCATAGTGTACTCGAATATTTGTTAATAAGAAGCTTATGATATTCTTTACTTGACAACATTTTAACATGAATAAATTTTAAATGATAATCAGTTTAAAAATGTGGCTATATACACATACACAAATAAAGAAATTCATCTACATTTACTATATTCTGTATTATTGATAGAGGAATGTTGTTTATGAAAGTTTTAGACATGCCTTTTATTTTCACAGAATTGCAACTATTAAAAGCCAAAACAAGCATGTACTACATTTTTAAATCACTAACTGAACTACTCTGTGTAAAATTAAAACGAAAAGGCAGTTTTTGGTGTTTCCGATCAGATTAAAACAGGAAGCCTACTCTAATTCACCGAAAAACGAAACATCGTTCGAAATTTCGGACGTTTCCTACCACAATTACGTTCGTTTCGAATATTCAACGAACGAAAATGTTTGACATATTTATTTTCTAAACCTACTCTATTTCACGAAATGACGAAACGTACATTTGAGTTTGACATCTAATTGTTCGGAATTCTTACCTCGAATTGACGAAGTAAAAAATGTTATCTTTTCATTTTCGTTCGCAATTTTTTATTGTCGAAATGGGTTCTATATTACTATAAATCGAGTCAGCTCTCAGTAAAGAACGATTAGACCGTAGAAGAAATCGGCGGCGGCTTCGAAATAGCCTTAATATAAGAAATATTCTCGACATTGAGTTTGTAAGTAATTACAGACTCAGTTGTGAATTATTTCAAGAACTATGCCAGGAAATCTCCTGCATACCTTTACTGCGTCCACAGGCAAGATCTCATGCCATCGAGTCCACAATTAAAGTTGGAAGATATTTTAACGTAGTTCTTGATAAAAAAAATTGCATGCCTACCATTATGCATTTCATATTTTTATGATTCTTACAGCGTTAAATTTTTATGCCCGAGGTAGTTACCAAGGATTCGTATCTCAAATTATGGATGGGCCTATGGTCCAACAAACAGTTTCGCGGTATTAGGAGGTCAATTCACCAGATAGGTATTATAAGAAAATATATTATTCCCTCAAAACCAAAATGAAAGGAATCTTATTAAGAGACAGTGAGTACCTAATAGTTTATTGTTTATTTTGGCTTTATGTATGAATTGTGAATAAATACCTATAGAATTATGTCATTAATATTACAAATTTTACGAGGCATATAGGCTATGCCATTATACCTGAAAAATATGACTGATAAAAAGTAAATTTATTACTAAAAACCTTTTTTTGTGCCGAAAAACTAAATATTAGTTTCATACTTACTTATAAAGATTTTTACTGAATTGTCAAGATAAATTTCGGAACTCACAATAATTAAATAAAATATTAGTAAACACTGAACAGTTTGGTGAAAACTTGTAAAACATTTGGCGGGATGAGAATCGTTTGTATTATATGGATATTTAAGATTGCCATACATTGATTATAGTCATCGTATAAATGAAAGGTTGTTTTTAAATATACTGTGGATAAAAGCGTTCTTTATAGTGTCTTGATCAGTTGTGACGAAAAATAAAATTCATTAATATACTAAGTTATTCGTTATATTATTATAATATTTTATGTTTAAACAATGTTTAGCCACTAAAATTTTATTTAAAAGAAATATATGTATTGTTTAATATTATATATTTCAAGTTACGGTAAAAACCGGAATTTGAAATTATAAGAAATCCAATAACGCCATTCACTCCAATCGATCACGAAAATTTTCTTTGAAATCGAACATTCGTTGGTGTATACGAAAATGATAAAGAGTAGCGTTACATGCGAAATTTCGTTTTAATTTCGTTCGTAAACGAAATTTCGTTTTCGAGAAAGCGAGTAGGCCTCCAGGAATATTAGATTATTACTTTCTCTTACCAAATCTCATATTATTCATTTAAAAAGGACCGCTCCACATCCAGCCCACAAACGTGCTTATTTTTGCCTAAATAAACGTCTATATTTGCCTAAATATTCATAACTCTTTATAATACCAGGAGGTCTACTAGGTTTAGAAAATAAATATGTCAAACATTTTCGTTCGTTGAATATTCGGAACGAACGTAATTGTGGTAGGAAACGTCCGAAATTTCGGACGATATTTCGTTTTTCGGTGAATTAGAGTAGGCTTCCTGCTTTTTTATCTAGTTATATTTATTAGCATCAATATTTTTCAAGCAGTAGCGTATCTAGTGAATCTAACTCTAAGAGTCCGCAGCTTCACTATAAGTCCACCAGATGTTGAGAATTTAGTTTCGCTCACGTGTTATTCTTCCGTGAGTTATTTTGTTCCTGCGACTGGCTACTTGGACACTTTCGATGTAATATTGTACAGTTTCAGTGGGATATTGTATTGGTATTCGATATTAATCTGTTCAATTTTATGTTTAAAAAATAGGAAACGATTTCAAATGGTCTTTCATAATTTTTAGGTTATTTACGTCAATTGGTTACAATATTTTAGTGTCCACTTTTTATCTTAGTATTTTAGCGTGAGAGCAACAAAACCCAGATCCAAAATCTATCAATCCAGGGACTTCGAGATAGTGACACGTTCAAATCAGCGTGTAAATCAAATGGCCACTCACGTCGTAATATATGTTAACATATAATATCTATACTAATATAAAAATGAGGCATTTGATTGTTTGTTTGTATTAAATTAGTTCCAAAATTACTGGATGGATTTAAAAAAAATCTTTCATCTACAGGAAGCTATTTACGCGTTTGAAAACACGATAATACAACTTATGATAATATCATCATCATCAGCCCTTTTAAGACCCCACTGCAGAGGCTCAGGGCCTTCCTTATGGATGGTTAAGGAGAATGGGCCATGACCCTCCATGCTGGCCCAATGGGGATTGGAGGGTATTAAAGACTGTAAATGCAGCCAGGACCAACGGCTTAGCGTGACTTCCGAAGCACGGAGTAGCTTGAGATAATAATTTTTTGGTCACCCATCCCGTGACCAACCCTTGCGAAAGTTGCTTAACGACTACGATCGCGAACTGCGGCGCTTATCCACTACGCTACCGAGCTTCACATAATATATATGAAAAGTTAGTAACAAATAATAACTGGATAAGGCCGTAAAATAACAGATTTTATTTTACGGCCTTATCCAGTTATTATTTGTTACCCTCTCTTTACACATTGCTGGCTACTCGTTTATTCATAATAAGCACCTGTTGAAATCAGAAACGTAAGTGAATTGTTCTCAAATGTACGATATAAGATCAGCCCTGCGATTCCGTAAAACTTCAAACCCGATTTCAAAATCACTCGGGTGTCCGAATTCACTTCAAAAAGCGGCATCCGCTCAAACTTGAATTGGTAATAATGTTTCGTGAAATAAGTAAAGTGAGTTTCGGAATGATATAGGATTAAAATATCTATGACATGTTTAATCAATCAATTTTGTTTAGTATTTTTATACAAAAAAAATGGAATCAATATGATTTCTATACTAAATGACGGGAATTCGGACACATGAGTGAATTCGAATTCGGGTCTAGATTGTTACAGAATCGCAGGGCTGGTACTGGAAAATATCAGCAAAGCAAGAGACTAGATAATTATTTCTCCGTTTTATTGGGTATTTTATTTTTTTTAATTATTATTGTCACTTAATATTTCTACAACACAAATTAATCGCCATAAAAACGCCATTTACGGGGTAAACTTCATGTTATCCCATCATGGGCACTTGCGTCTAAAGAATTTTTCAGGTATTTTTCTATAAGATAGATTGTCTCCGTTTTATCGAGGAGGTCTACTTCACGAATTCTCCGTAACGCTCGACTGCGGCCATTTCACTAACACGTAATATCTTCAAGCAAAAGTATTAAAAGAAATTATTCTTGAGTCAATAAGCAATTCAACTTTAAGACATTTTATACATTCCAAATATTCCTCAATGTGACAGAAAAAAAACCGTTATTCACGATGTCAGTTTTCATTTCATCAAAAATTCCGTCGGCATTCCGGCATTGGAGTCCGTTATAATCGAGACGATTTTCGACCTAATGTTGACAGACCCTCACGACATCCCCCCGGCAAACACAATTTGCATTCTCAACACCTTCCCGATCCGAAATTTACTCAATATTTAACTTTTTACGTGAAAGTAGATTCGATAAATATATATATTTTTTTATTTATTTGCAAATAGAAGTCATGTTCGCATTCGAAAATGCAATTATTTCTGTTTACCCAACATAAATCTCTGGGATGTGTACTCTGGGAGCGTTTTGCGTTTCTATAATAACATCGCAAATCTGAAATTAAATGGGATATCTGTTGGGGGATTGTGTTTGTTATTAGGTTGTCTGTGTACATAAGCACACATAATAATTTTGACCAAGGGCGAGAGAGAATGTTAACTTGTTACGTGTATGTTGAAAACTTTAACACAACAACGGGTTGCAAGTAATGGTTTGCTCTGGCTTGTTGCGAAAATAAAATAATACAGCAGTGTTAATATTGCCGTTAAATTATTAATTTGAACTTCAGTTCTTCGGAAAGTTATGAGACTGTTTAATGGAAGAATTGTATATTGTTGTCAGTAGGAAAATATAGCTTTATAAAGGATGTTGCTAGTGGAGATTATTTTTCTTAATCATTTTCTTTTGTAATTTTTTTTTTTTGAGTTTTGTATTGTCATGATATTAGTATGTGAATCTCTATATAATATAAAAGAGGGAGAAATAAGCAGCCCTTGTTAAGTCTCTTACGGTTGGTCAATAAAGCAAGTTGGTCAAATAAATAAATTTACTAATTAACTATCTATATTATTGAGAATTCTGGAGTACTGAAATTAAAGGCTGCTGGTTCCGTGGAGAATCGGTATATTTGACAAGACATACAGAAAAACAATGACTTCTATCAAAAGAAAAACAAAATATAAAAAACTATAAAAACATAAATACTATCAAAAAGTTTGTGCTTCAGCACATTTGTCCCTTTTTTTATTTTAAAATTAGGACCAATTTTCGGGTAGGTCGTCTCAAAATGCCAGCGGAGGTACATACATCCGCCACACGGATTACCCCATCCCGGCCTGGGTGTACAGCACACACTCTGCCTCGAGGCCACGATCCACGCGGCAAGTTTCCGTCGACTACCAACACTAGATCACCAATAGCTATGTTCGAAGTGTGCCTATGATTCCTTCTAGGAGCTAGTGTTGGCAGGTACTCCGCCAGCCATCTCCGCCAAAAGTGGTCAGCCAGACGCAATGCTCGCCTCCAACCTGCCCGACTAACTAAATCTCCGTCTTCGAGTTCTGCAGGGAAGCTGCTTCCTACTGACGATCCCAAAATGAAGTGCAGAGGAGTGAGCGCCTCTTCAGCTTGAGTCTCGCAGGAGACATGGGTTAGAGGCCGGGAGTTGACTATAAATTCGGCCTCCGCCAATAGTGTTCGCAGAACTTCTTCAGATGGTGCTCGCTCCTGCAAGGTTTCACGTAGAGCCGTTTTTACACTGCGCACCATTCTCTCCCATGCACCACCCATGAAAGGTGCAGAAGGCGGGATAAATTTCCATCTTATTTGCTGGTTAGCAGCAAAATCTGTGACGGCCGTGCCGTATAACGCTTTCAGTTCTTTGCTGGCTCCCACGAAGGCTGTCTCATTATCTGATAATATCTGAGAGGGTGTCCCACGCCGCGCAATAAAACGCCTGAGACACATCAGAGCCGCATCGGTAGATAAACTGAAGACCACTTCCAGGTGAAGTGAATTGCTCTGGTTACTAGACACGTCAGAACGGCGATCCATCTTTTCTCGCGCCTGCGTCCAACAGATACCAGGAGGGGCCCGAAGTAGTCTAATCCCACAAAAGAAAATGGTCGATGGTGATGGGACAATCTCTCCAAGGGTAAATCGCCAACTGGAGGTTGAAGAGGGGCTGCACGCAGAAGACGACACCTGGTGCAATGATAGATGATAGAGCGCACCACGCTCCTTGCGTGGATAATCCAAAAACGCTGACGTAATTGCAACACAGAGATGGTTGGTAGTGAACCAGTGTGCAGCTTTTTCATGGTACGACAAAACTAATAGACGGACAGCTGGGTGTTTTCCATCAAGAATAATTGGGTTAACTTTTTCTGTATCTGCCACTGCAGCCGTCCGGTCGGATAACCTGACCAAGTTATCATTTCCAAGGAATACCACAAATTTGGAGAGGCGACTTTGAGCTGGTACTGGTTTTCCTGCCCGGAGACACACGACATCGTTCTTAAAGCAATCTATCTGACTTCGCCGGAATATATGTTCCTCTGCTAACCGTATATCATCTGCTGTAAGACCTTTCGATATTAAGGCATTATCGCCAGGGCCGAAGTCTGAAGTAAACGTTAGTAATTTGCCGCGAACTAACTGAAAGTTGTTTATTGTAAGCCCCCGTTTTCTAAGACAATGCAGTCTGAGCAAAGTGACATATTGGTGAGCTCGAGCCGTTGCACGTACCAATCTTAGCCATGAACTAAAGCGAGATGGGTTAGCGGACAAAGGCAAGTGCAACTGAGACTCATTATTGTGGTAGATGGCAGCGTGATCATGAAATGAGTTATTATCGAATGGAACGATGTTATGTACACGGGATGATGCATATGACCGTGCGGCTGGCTTCAGCTCTAATGGAATTGATGCTCTAATATTTGATGGTTCTACGGGCCATTCTGATGATAAAAGGAACTGTGGTCCGCATACCCAGCGAGAGTTTGCAGTAAGCTCACCACGTTTGATGCGCGTAGCATCATCCGCAACGTTTAAGTCTGAGGGCACCCAACGCCATTCCGATGTATCGGTGAGCTCACAAATCTCACCTATGCGATGTGCAACGAATGGTTTGAATGACCTCGCATCGCTACGTAGCCAACCTAAGACGTTGAGAGAATCACACCAAAAGAAACGCTTTGATGGCACGTAACGGTGCGATTCACAAATGGATGAGGCGAGACGAGCTGCTAAGAGCGCTCCTTGAAGCTCTAAGCGTGGGATGGAAATGGGCTTCAGAGGAGCCACTCGCGCTTTACTACAGATAAGAGTGAGCTTCACGTTTCCTGCAGCATCTATAAACCGCCAATAGGCAACAGCAACGTAGGCCAGCTCGCTGGCATCGGAAAATACGTGTAGCTCACAATTATGGAATTTGTTTCCCTTATTATGATAGAAACTTTGGATGTGGAGGTTTGAAACTGACTTAAAATTGTCAAACCACCAGCTCCAAGCATTTCTTTCAACTTCAGGTAGTTCTTCGTCCCAGTCATAACCCTTGCGCCATATGTTTTGAAACATTATACGACCGGGAACAACCACTGGCGCAAGAATTCCGAGAGGGTCGTAGACGCGCATAATGTAGGACAGTAATTTGCGTTTAGTTAAACTGTCTTGAGAAACGGATCTGTCTGATACACTAGGGCTGAATGTAATGACGTCACTTGCCGGTTGCCATATCAATCCTAACGTACGGACTGACGTTGGAAAATCACCTAACGCAATATCTGCAATCGAGGAACTAAGCAAGAGGTCCCTGGGCAACTGTGCTAATGCTTTTGGCTCATTGGATACCCAGCCCCGCATTTCAAATCCCGCGCGCTTGTGAATAGTAACCACGTCAATAGCCAACTGAGCCGCCTTTTCAACTGAATCTACACTTCCGATGTAATCGTCCATATAATGATCTTCTAATATCGCTGTCGCCGCATCAGGGTACAAATCCCTGCTTTCCTCCGCATTTTTATCTTTGACAAACAGAGCAGAACAGGGGCTGGAAGCGGCGCCAAAAATCATGGACGACATACGGTATGTTTTTATGGGCTCGATAGGGTTATCACGCCAAAGAAATCGTAGTGCATCGCGGTCTTCAATCCTTATTTTAACCTGAGGGAACATCTCGCGGATATCGGCGGTCATAGCTACCTCTCGCTCGCGAAAACGAAAAAGGATGCCAAGAAGAGATCGCAAAAGGTCAGGACCAGGCAGCATTAACGAATTCAAGCTGACGCCTTGAACTTTCGCAGCGGCGTCATGTACTATTCGTAACTTACCCGGTTTATTTGCGTTGATCACCCCAAAATGTGGAAGGTACCAGAGAGTCCCCACCGGTGAGCTCTGACACTCTTCTGCGTAACCCTTTTGAATCATGGCATGTACATTCTCGCGATATAATTGAGCATAATCCTGATCTCTTGACATTTTTTTCTCTAAGCTTAAAAACCGAGATAACGCTAGAGGGTAACTGTTAGGGACCCTTGGAACGTTTTGACGCCACAAAAGACCGACTTCAAAACGACCCGAAGGTAACCTGTGAGTCGTATCAGATAGAATCTTTAACGCATGCTCATCGTCCGCACTTCGAACTTCACGCTTCGTAATACCTATTGATTCTAATCGATACTGTTCTTTAATTATTGATTCAATAGATACATCACTATGACACTGTACATCCCTAGTGTTGTTAATAAACTCAACAGGATTGGTTCTATTAGAAGTAAACCCGAAAAGCACCCACCCTAGGTTCGTATCGATAGCTACTGGTTGCGATTTGGTACCCTTTCGAGTAGCCTTAGCTAAAGTCAAGTGCCAATTATCGATGCCTATGATAATACTTGGTTTTGCATTCTCATAAGACAAAACGTCGATTAAGTCATTCAAATGATTTAATTTGGCGATCTCATCCCTACTAATAACAGACTGACTCTTAATACCTAAATCTTTGATCGAACGCGCTCTACGAATAAGATAAGTTTCAGACCCGTATTTGCCCTTAATGTTAAAATCTACATACTCTACTGATGTTTCTTTAGACAAGCCGCCTACACAATCGAGTCGAACCTGAGCCTTAAGTCCACTAACACCTATTTGAGATGATACATCGGAATCAATAAAGGTAGACGTCGCCCCATCGTCCAGTAAAGCAAACGTATCGTAGCTACCTAACGGACCTGATACTGTCACCGCGACAACCTTTAGAAGTGGTGAGAAAGTGGCAGGTACATGCATCGGTTGCGAACCACTAGTAGTAGCGGAGGCATGTGCAACCACGTCTGCGTTTTGTATATCGCTCGACCCTAAACCGGCTACTTCATGCTCATTCGACGAACTATCATTTTCATCAACATCTACATGGGCTGCCGAGTTTCGCTCTATATTCGAGTCATGTAGCAACAAATGATGACGGTAAGTACAACCATCAACTTTACATAAATCTTTAGCTTTACAGAATTTTATTCTATGCCAACCTTTTTTCAAACATCGATGACATACTTTTTTACTTTTCACAAAGTGCCATCTGTCAGGAATAGACAATCCTTCAAATTTGACACACTCTGAAATTTCATGACATTTTTCACAAAATAAACAAATTATTTTATTTGATTTTTGAGAAATTTTATCGCAAGTGATTTTACGAGGTTTCTCCGGAATGAAATGCTTTACATTTTCAGAGACTGCGTTCACCCTGTCACGAAATTTCCTAGTGTCTACTGCATGACTGCAAGTAGGAACTGCAGACTCGGGCAACCCATACCTGACCTGCAAATCTACCTCACGTGCTAGGAAATCCGCGAACATTACAAGGCGCTTCACACCATAACGCTCGTGTAAAGCAGCATAATCATGCCATCGTGGTCGCAAAAGAGCAGGAAGTTTGGACAGCATCGCGTTAAATAACTCGGGCGAAGTCAAGTAATCCGTTTGATCTAGAAGTCCTATAACTTCCACGCAGTTGCGAACACGACAAGCGAAAGAAACAAAATCTTTACCTTCGGCGCTCACTCTAGATAGTGAGCGCATGACCGCAATTTCTTGAAGTACAATTGTTTCGGCGCGTCCAAATCTCATATCAAGCACACGCAGCACGTCGGCAGGCACGCGCGCTGATACCAATACCACGCTTACAGCTTCGCGCGCTGCGCCACGTAGTGCAAAGCTAATACGCGCTAAGTTCTCAGCGTGTGTATATGAGGCCTCGGTGTCAATAAAGGCCCGCCTAAATCCTAAATATTCTACGGACGACTTACCGTCGAAATACGGTAAATTAATATTCGAGTTTTTAGGAGTTTTATTAAAATTACTAAATACACGATCTAATGCCGAAGTAAACGACGATACTAGCTGCGTCACGTTGTCGCCGCTCGCAGGCACTGCATACGAAGTTTCCCTGGCGCCGACCGTAACGGGGGCCGCGCTTGCAGCCGCTGCCGTTCCTGGCGCTACGAACGGGGCGGAGGCCACATCTGTGGCTCCATCCGCTCCCACTGGTACTTCTGCAAACTTCTGAGGCGCTGTGATCTGCACATGAGAAGAAGTGTTGTTAGATTGGCTGAGATTTTTACAGAGAGTCAACCCGATAGTGGGCGATGTCTCTCTGTGTACATCGTCGAGCCAACTGGTTACACGTTGCTCCTTGTGTACGTCACTACAACTGGTGTGACTGCGACGACTGTAGCGACTACTATGACGACTACCACGCTGACTACTCTCCGCCTCTATCGCGGCGAGTTGGGCGCGGTGTTCTAGCTCCGCTGTTTCTCGGGCCAGCTGCGCTTCACGCTCTCCCAACTCTAGATCAGCTAGACGTCGCGCATGCTGTGCCTCTACGAGTAAAAGTTTAGCTCTTACCGTGGCTGATGAACTTGTCGACCTGGATGAATTAGTACCTGGAGGACGTGACGGTGGGGGTGGTAGCGGCGATGCGCCCGACGTACTAGCACCCGCGGTATCGATGGCCATCTCGACCTCTGACTTTGTTACCTTATCATCAACTTTTTTCATCCTTCTTGTCTCCACGACCATGATTGACTCTTAAAGGACCACTTTATTGAGAATTCTGGAGTACTGAAATTAAAGGCTGCTGGTTCCGTGGAGAATCGGTATATTTGACAAGACATACAGAAAAACAATGACTTCTATCAAAAGAAAAACAAAATATAAAAAACTATAAAAACATAAATAATATCAAAAAGTTTGTGCTTCAGCACATTTATGATTGTGCAAATATTCAAAATTTAAAAAAAAACATATTCCATTTTTCATCTCAAGTGGCCTTTTTTAATTTTTAAGTGTATCATCACATATAGGGAAACTTTGTGTCATCATTAATTTTTAGCTTCTCTTCAGTAACATAGAAAATATATTTAGAATGCGTGTTTTAAGAAAATTAAACAATGCAAAATTAGAGAATTAATTAATCTGATCAAATATATTGACAAACAAACAAACAATAAACGTATTTATCATTGTTAAAATGATTAAATATACAATAGATTGTGCTTAAATAGATGATAATAAATATGCACACATAATACACCTACAGTCCATCTAGTGATGCTTAAGGACATTTTAGATATTATTATAGTAACGAATGTAAGACATACATATATATAAATTGATCATAATTTTCATTTTTTATTTCATGGAGGTTGATAGTTATTTGCAGATGAAAAGAGAAGACTACCACAATATTAAAGACGTATAAATTGTTTCAAATCAGGTAATAAAAATGTATGAGATTTGTAGCGTTATTGTCGTAGGCTATAAGGCTTCATCGTATAGAGCCTCCGGACATGCTCCGAATAGAAAACGAGCGATTTTCGGGTTAAAAATATGTTTTTGGACGATCGTTTCGCGATTAGGGCGCTGTGATCGCAATACAAATTCGACGATTTAGTGTTAAATGCCTAAAGATGCCTTGTGAATATTAATTTGTTAATAACATACTTATAGTAAGAGTAACTGGAAATTTTTGGTTTAATTAAAAGTTCGGGGGTTTAATTAAAAGTAAGAACCGGCAACACCTCCGGAATTTTTAAATAGTTAATGGAGAGTACAAATTATCAATAATTTTGCTACAAATAACAATTATATCATATTTGGACTCAATATCTATATCATTTGTTTGGGCAAGACTGTTACACGCACTTATAAAAGTTGAATTAATATGTCATCGGTTCGTAAAGCTCTGGAGAAAAAACTCTGAATGAACATCTTTTTCCCCTATTTGACTGGTTCGTTTACTGTCTGCCTTTTGAATGATTGGTAAGTGAGCAGAAACGTGGGATTTTTCAAATGTGGAAATAAATACTACGGATTATTCTTATATGATTGGGGAGACTGGGTACAGCTGAGACAGGGTACGATTGATGTGGGGTACGGATGAGACAATGCTTATAATTTGCATCATAATAGCGCTATAACAAGAGTTCGAAGGCAAGTTCAGACATGTCTTCCGTATCTCTCTTACCTCAGAACTCTTATCATAGCAATAATATTTAACAATTTTTTTCGAGATCGTGATTTTATAATGAGTAACTTACTGTACTAAGATTATTATAATATCATAAAATTTTAATAAAAATTTTGTATGAGATTGTACTATAGCCAAATAGGAGTTACTATTTTAAAGTTTTGTAACATGTCATCTTGTGTATTCTAACCTGTTCAACCGCAAATAAGTGATTCTATTTGTCGTTGTCTCAACTGTACACAGTGTCTCCTACTATACGTTTTGAACAACAATCATCAGCAATTCTTTCTCAAAAGCTTTTATGGGCTCATTTCGCAAGTTTCAGACATATAAAATATTGAGCCCTCTTTTGGAATATCCTTAGAAAAACAAATCTGAAATCCCAACTTTAGCTTACATTTGGGATAATGCATCGTATTGACTTAGGACCACTTAAAAATATTGTGCTAGCACGTGAAGCGATATGGAGGCTCACTCAGCGAAACCTTTCAATTTCCACGGTTCTGTGTGTTTAACATATTACATCAATCTGTCCAGGGCGCGTTTTACGATAGGGGATACATTTGCGGAATATCTATCGGGAACTTTCCAAGCATTTTTGTATGTTATTCAAAAGGTCTATAAATCAGCGGGTAACTTATTTTTTGTCAGGAACTGGCTATGTAGTCTGTAACGTTGCGGTGCGGATACCGCTCTCTTTGTTTGAATTTCCCATATACAAACTGTTTGTGTTATTGACCTACAATGTTCATCTATAATTATATTAGGTTTGGGAAAAAGTCTTTTCGCATATAGTTTGCATAAATTTGTAATAAAACCTTTCTGGTTATACCATTTGTATCGGGCTGATTTTGTATTATTAAATAGTCAAAAATTTTAATCAAGTCGCGGTCAAAGGTCGGTCAGGCTTCACAGACTGTGACGAAACCCGGGTTAACTTACAACAAAGTGATGCTGTGTGTATGGTGGGATTGGAAAGGCATTATTCATTACGAGCTGTTAACGCCAGGCAGGATTCGATTCTGAACTCTGCTGCGAACAACTGATGAGATTGAAAAAGAA
The DNA here is from genome assembly GCA_918026875.4 of Diatraea saccharalis. Taxonomy (NCBI): domain Eukaryota; kingdom Metazoa; phylum Arthropoda; class Insecta; order Lepidoptera; family Crambidae; genus Diatraea; species Diatraea saccharalis. Next base: position 1,035,605 of record OU893348.1, on the reverse strand, counting down.
GTTGAGAGAAAGCGGCTAGTTTTAATCAATAGAAGGAGTTTGGTTTTCATTATGATAACGCTAGACCTTACACATCTTTTGCCACTCAGCATAAATTAAGAGTTTGGCTGGAAGGTGTTAATGTATCCACCGTATAGTTTTATTCTTGCATCTTTAGATTTTCACCTGTTTCGGTCTCTTCGGAATTCATTAGGCAGTGTCAGGTTAATATCACGCGAGAACTGCCAAAACCACCTGTCGTGGTTTTTGTTCAGAAGCCTCAAAATTTCTATAGCGTCTCTACAAGATGGCAAAAAGCTACCTAACGAAATGAAATATCTACATGCTTTAGTTAAATGTAAATAAATTTTATTAAAAAATGATTTGATTTAAAATGTGTGTATGTGTTTTTCATTTAAAATGTGAAGAAACTTTTACCCCAGCTTTATTATATAGAGGAAATGTTACCTACCGGTAGACTCTAGAGCACGCGACCGGCCTTACACTAGCGAAATAGTATTTAGAACTAAGGATATTGTAAAACGAGTTATTTCCAGAGTTAACATTTAACCGCTACTCGACATCAGACGTTCGAAAATTTTAACAGTAGCCATCTGCAACGGGAAGTACAACAAAGTTATCCCGTACAAAGTTCTGCGCCACTAAATTTAGTTGGCAACTAAAAGCTAGACAATCGCTCTGGTTATATTGAATTTGGGCTCGCAAGTGGTCTTGCGGAGGCTATTAGTGCGATACTAGGCTGTGGCTACTTCACAGTGACGAGTAAGAGCTCATGAAATATAAACCTTATTGAATATAAACATATTAAAGGAACCGTGAACAGTTTTGTTTAAAGTGGTAGTTAGTCATCGTTTTTTATCATCAGCCTATTGATTTCCCCACTGCTGGGGCTTAGGCCTTCGCTATGGTCGCTATGGCCATGACTCACCTCGCGGTCCCAGTATTGTATTGGTGACAACTGCCGATGCAAGCGAGACCAACGGCTTAGAGTGCCTTCGAAAGCATGAGATAATATTTTTTTATTGCTCACAATGTTTTTGAAAATTATCTTCATAATGATGAAATCAAAGGAAACTATTATGACTATTATGACACTACACTCTTCCGATTAAGAATGTAGTGGTCTTTTGATATTTAATGGGATATTGTTCAGTATTTTATTGTTCTTATAGTAAGTAATGTGTGATATCATCCAAAAGGCAAGAACAAGAATTCGTATAAGGACTCCCGATTCGTACTCTGAATCGATTACCAGCTATTATTACTCAAAACCAAATCTTGAAACTTAAATGATAAGTAACCTTCACTTCAAATAAACCTTGAACGTCGTTTTAATTATTATATTAGGATATTTTCAATACAATATGAATTTTATATAAAATTTCAATGTTACCTATACCTCCTTGAAATTCTGTTTCCGAGTAAAAATTTTTTAAAGATTCCACACACGCTCTCTCAGTGAACCACATCTTGTCTGAAAGACATCGTGTCGTAAAATTATTACTGCCAACTGTCAACGGAGATATTGGGAGTTGTGTAGACTGCTGCTTCACAGTTTATGGCGCGATTTTTTCTCGTTCGCTTGGTGCAAATTGAATTGTGTTTTGTCCTGTAGATATACGAACGAATAACTTGACTGGAATAAGTTTATACGTTGTATTTTGGTCGTAGAAAATAGGTAATTACTAATTTGTTATTTGTTAGAATTTTTTTTTTCAGAATATAAAACCGTCTTCAAAAATTTTACTAAGCGAGTGAATAATGAAACTGTTCATACTATAAGTAACATTTCTAAATTTTGTAAATCTTAGGCCTTATTATCAAATATTAAAATAGATCACAATCCCTTTCAATTTGACAATTGGAGGATATTCACAAATTTCACGCTACAACTATGTGACATGTGATATCGATTTCCATAGTTACCAAGTTTTTATTATGTCTCTTGTTGATAGTTGTTTATTTGCATGTCATATACGAGAATATATGTATCTTTTTCCAATTTCCTTCACAATTCCAGGAGAATAAAGTCAACATTCTATTATGAAGCACGGTACACGGTCTGAAAAGCTAATTCCTCAAAGGCCGATTATAGGATGGGTGACCGAAACTTGACTGATTCTTTTAGCTTTCAAATTCACTCATGTGTCTGAATTCACGTCATTTAGTGTAGAAATTCTATAGAATCCATTTTTGTATAAAATACAAAACAAAATTGATTGAATATACGTGTCTCAGATATTCTATACCTATGTCGTTTCGAAACTCACTTCACTTATGCCACGAAGCGTTATTACCGATTCAAGGTTGAACGGATGCCGCTTTTTGAAGTGAATTCTGACACCTGAGTGAATTCGAATTGGGGTGTGGATTTTTACAGAATCGCAGGGCAAGAGTCATAAGCACCAATTTATCTGCATTGGTCCAGTTTGATGTGTTGTTGTTCATAGACAATGATGTGTAAGGAATAGTCCTACGCCTTTGCAACTATATTCATTTATTTCTCTACTATAGTTTAAAATAATGCTTATGATAATCTGCTTTTTAATGTTCCCATTGTTGAAGCGCAGGCTATCCTTATAGATTGGATCAACACCCACCTCACGGGCCCAGAACAGATTGTTGGCTGTCAACGACTGAGTTCAACCATTCAACGTATTTGGTCACTAATCCTTTGTCTGACCCTTGCGAAAATTGCTTAACTTCCTCATAACCCCTGCTCCATCGAGTTCCAAACAACGAATTATTTTCACACGATTTGGAAATTCAAATTCCAAATTTCACGAGCCATCTAAATATTTCATTTGCACGATATAATTGAACATTCGGCTTAATTCAATTCATCTAACCACCGGACCGGTTGACGTAACCCATTCAATGCTCGATGGGAAGTAAATCAGTGAAATTGAACTTTTTTCCACCGGCTTTATTCGTCGGACTGAATATAATCTATTTTAAACAAACGCACCGATTGCTCTGTGTTAATTGGAAAGTGATGAATTCGTAGGTTTTGTCTGTCACATCACAGGTGGCCTTGATCTTTACGTCGAAAGGATTATACGTTGTTCTACGTGTTAACAAGTTTTCGATAACAATGAAAGTTATTTTTATCTACACACATTTAAAAATTTAAATAGAAATCATTATCATTAACCTGGTATTGTCCCCAATGTTGGAGCATATAACTGTGGTTGGAATCAAATTTAATAATGAGAACCCACCACATAATCCAAGTCCAGTGGGTGTTAACAACTGCAAATACAGCCGAGAGAAACGGTTTTTTATGCCTTATGTAGCACGGAAAAGAAGCGAGGGGAACAGGTTTAGTCAATATAACATTATAAATGTGTTTTCCAAAAAAAATTAATACCTCGATATCATCAAGCGACTATTGCATTTTTGTAATACAATAGTAATAAAAATAAATTATACCACAAATTTACAATATTCAGCTCCACCCAGATCCAGGAGGCGTGTTAAGCCGTAGGTACTCACTGCAACCGCACCAATCAGCACTGGACCAGCGTAGTTCATAATCACTATTGGATTCTATTTATGGACGAGAAATAAGAACATTAAAAGAAAATGAAATTCAAAACTAAAAGCAAACAATACCCTCTAGAATTTTTATCACACGCGCTGAAATAACGAAAAGAGACACATCCTCTATCTACGATAACATAAATTCAACATAAAACCCACTCTGTCTTTCAATATTTACGAGTATCAAAGACGTTATGCAATTGAAAACAATATTAAAGTAATTCTTATATCTCCCCTGGTAAAGACAAATTCCCTTCACGTGTATGAAGACCCCGTATTTTTACTTATCTAATGTTACAAGTCCAGCTGAATTTGTACAGAATATTGTATAAGCAGATCATATCTTTGAAAAGGTCCCGGAATAAAACTATCCGCCGTACGATGATATTAGGGTCTTCGCACATCGCAGCATGCGTCCAGAATTTCTATTAGGTACCTAACAACGCGTTTTGCTTTATGTTCTTTTATTGTGTACATACGAATAGCAATTTTGTGGAACAAGCTTATACTATACCTAAATAACTCACTCACTGAAATATAGAAAGATATTAACTTAATGAAAAATGCTTAAGAAATCCAATTTTTCACTAGTACTCTGAGATGGGACCCGTACCCATGACCTATAGAGCAGTCGTCCGGATTGCGAAAGTTCATGGGTTCGTGTCCCATCTCAGAGTACCAGGAACAAAGTGAATTTTTTCATTTTTCATTAAGAAAAATATACAGTATAACATTTTAAATGCAAAATTTATCAAATATATTAAAAATATATCGTATGCCATATGTCATAGCATGAACGTGTAATGAACGGAAAAAAAGAGACCCTATGCCATTAAACTGTGCATCTATTACGTATGTAACCTTTATAATACCCGTTTACGAAGCATAAAATATGACATGTAAAAGTATTATTATTTGTATTGTATAATACAAAACGATACTAATTTGCCTTCACGTGTTAAAATCATTATTTCGTCGAGCAGGAGTTTAGGTAACACCATACGGTCAATAAACATGTAACAAGGGCGCAAGAACGTTCACCGTATTATTGTGTAGTCCGCGATCGAACTGGTTCAAATAACCAGCTCCCATAGACTAATTACGCGAACTAGTTGCCATATTCACTGTTCCGTAGTTCGTTACTTCGTGACAGAATGAGTAAAGGTGAAGTCGAGCGAACTAATGTTGTCTCGGTAAAAATATAAAGTATATTATTCACTGCCTAAACAATAAACCTAGTTATTTTTAATAAAAATCATTAAAAAAAAACATATTTTATGAAGACTATTTCATATGTTTATTTATGTTATTTTTGTGTCCAAAATTTTTATCCAAATTTACAGTATTCAATCTAGTAGCGGCAGGAGCAGTATCAAAAAGAGCGAACAAACTACCTTAAACTAATTCAATATAAGACAGGTCGTTTGCTCATTTTAAAACTGCTCCTGCTGCAAAGAGCGAAACACTAGGAATCTACATGAGTCACGAACTAAAAGTGCGAAGCAGTTCGTTTAGGTGCCGCGAACTAACTCGTTCGAGCTCCGTTGCGAACTCTTACGCCCAAGACTATTTCACCGACAAACGTGAGCGCGTTAAGATTTTAGTTTGGAAACCAGCACAGCGCCCCTAGCGGTAACTATCAGGAATAACAAATCTTCATATAATAACGAGCTCACTAGTGAACGTAAAACTTAAACTTACCATTCTGGTTTATATTAATTTAACTATACAGTTTTCAGCGAGTATCTACTTATATTTTGGGAAACTGATATCATTTATACGACAAGCAAAGGGGAGTAATGATACCAATGACTACAAATTTACTATAAATGTCGCTCGGATCAGTTAGCCCTATCTAGGTGCAAGGAAACACTTAAGACATAAAGAATTTATATAAGTAAGTTATGGTGAATACATCGCTTGCTTGACATATTTTGAAGTCGTGTGTTTTCCCGTCGGTTCTCATCCTAGATCAGAGTGAGCCGTGGACACGCAATATGAGATGAAAGGGATTCTCTCTCCGGCTGCTCGCCGTCATTACGTATTTATGGAAAAAAAAATGTATTTATGTAGCCGCTCTGTTTGTTTTTGGGCAAGTTAAAAAATATTATGACTTTATATTTTCATCGTGGACGGTTTTTTAAACTCTATTTACGAAATATTAAGGTTTAAAAAGAAATGGAGAAATTTGACAGATTTTTCTTTTACGTTATTTAACTTCATTTATTTTCTAGTTCACCTTATTTATTTTCAACATCTAATTTCTATAAACAGAATAAAATTTCAACATGCCGTTTCAAAGGCATACTTAATTAAATATTCTAAAAATAATTAAATAATAGTTTGATTATATTAATATTTTGGACTTAAAATGATAATTAATAGAAATATCCTGTAACAGACCTTTCTGGCTAACTAATTACATTTTACTAGTTATTTTCCCGCGACTTCGCTCACGTAAACTATATCATGTATGCACAATCATGCACTATTAAAGTCCCCACTGTGATGAATAGGATCTATTTCTGAATTTTCGTTCGAACACAAAAAGAATAGACAGACTATTCTTTTTCGTATCATGTTAATTCACACGAGTCATATAAACAAATTATAACTAATTCGTACATATCTCCAGAAAACTCGGTAAATGTACAATTAATCAAATCATAGCACTTTCACAACAGGCACAAGAATTGATTCCATCCATCGGGCCCGCGTGGGGAGACTAATGCGTCCATTACGGAGACAAAGCTCCAGCTATCCGACGGCGACGAATCCTATCGTATGTTTCTACATCGTTCGCGAATTAGCGATAATGAGGATAGTTTGTGGCGGGTGATGGATATGCCGCCATTTTGTTCTGGTTCCCCGACATTTTGTGAAGATGCTTTTGAAACGATCGTAATTGCTAATTAAATAAAGATGCCTCGTTTTCCTTGTTGTTATAACAAACAATTTCTATAGTGCATTATTTAAAGTTTTCTTGTTAGGTTTTTGATTATTATTGTTTCACCATAATAATATTTTATAAACTTTTGATAGAATACCAAATAACGTTATATCAAAAGCTTTTCTTAAATATTAAAGGTTCAATATAAGTATTATTATATATTATTAAAGGTCGACGCAAAAGTTTTAATGAAGGATACTTAAAGCTTACGCACTTAAACAAATACAAACAGTCGTTATTTTGCATCAACTCATTGTTAGTATGCTACTGAACAATCCCTTTCATTTGATAGCCATATCTTATATTATCATAGTCTATAATTGTGCACGATAGCATCTCTTTTTATATTTGATTATTATATTTAATTAATCATAATTTCTGTGGGTTATTTTAAAAATTACTAGTCGGTGTTTTGTGGCGTACGTATTTACTATTTTAATTATGTTATATTATTGATAGTAAGCGTATTGTCAGGACAACTATTATCAAAATTTTATATGAGTCTTTAAGTTAATTTGTCTTACATAAAAAATTAAAACTTTGGTCAAACATTTTTACTGATATCAGCATCGCTCTGATAATGATAATCATCACCAGCCTAACAATAACTCCCCTTCTGGGGTACAGGCCTTCCCAGTACGGAATGAAGTAGGGAGAATGGACCATAAAAAACACGCAGTCCCCACTGCAGGGGCTCAGGCCTTCCTTATGGATGGTTAAGGAGGATGGGCCATGACCCTTCACGCTGGCCCAATGCGGATTGGAGAGTATTAACGACTGCAAATGCAGCCGGGACCAACGGCTTAACGTGCCTTCCGAAGCACGGAGTAGCTCGAGATAATAATTTTTTGGTCACCCATCCCGTAACCGACCCTTGCGAAAGTTGCTTTACGACTACGATCGCGGGCCGCGGCGCTTATCCACTACGCCACCGAGCTACTCAAGCGCACTAACCGACAAAAATTTAATGAATTTCTGTTTATACTTTCGATGTTGACGAAATTAGATTTTATCCTAAAACATCTCCAATTACCACAACTACATTTATTCCTAATGTTCACGGAAACAACTGTACAATTCAATGGAGGTGTTAATTCGTACGTGCATTCTAAATATCAATTTCAGCGTCGATATTTTGACGTCATTCCGTTTGGATATCTCGTATTTGTCAGATAACCGACCTGCTCGACAAGTATTAGTTTGCCAAATTCTCTTATCAGTACTTGTGACAAACTAGTATTTCAACCGATGAAACATAAATTCAGGAGAGTTCGAGAGCGACTAATTTTGACGACCGATTAGCAAACTTCGGGCTGTAAGCAAATTTAAACCTTATTGTTATATTATAGGTTTTAATTTGTAATTAATCAAAGCATGTGAGTGATTATCTGTAGTTTTTTCATACGAATAAGCAAATAATTTTCGTAAATGAGTAAATAATGCACGTTTAAGAAGAGAAAGTGTGAGTGTTCGAGACCATATATTGGCCTCTCTTTTATCATTGTCTACACTGCAACAGACCTGGGCCTACATACCAAAGATATTTTATTAATAGACACGTCTTACCTATATATTTTTGAGTTTCAAAACAGCGTAAACTTCATTGTGGTAGCGTAACATTATAATACTACCACAAAGGACGCGAAGAAATCAGAAATATTTATCTCCGTATCAAAATCTACAGCATACTTCTTGTTAGCATAGCTTTACCTGTCAACTATTGCATCCTAATAGAACACGATGCACGAAAAAATGGCCGCGTTCAATGACGTTTCATTATTTTTATAGTACAGTACAATACTTACACATGAAATGATATGTATTTTGGTTTTTCCATTGTCAATATGTAATTTGTTTAAACACGCAGGAAGGCATTTTTTCTACATATTTTCACAAAAAAATTACAAGTGAAAATGACATTACCCACAACACTTACTGAAACGTGACTAAACTCGGATAATCCATCTAAACTTTCTAATACATCATTGCTCAATACATCGTCGTCTTCGTTCCTTAGATTTCGTCATTGTACTATTTACTACTCATATTTATTAATGAAACCTGAAGGCCTATTCTGTTTCTGGGAAAACGAAATTTTTGACAATTTATGAACTGCTAATACGACTCAAAAGAAACACTCGATAATATATGATAAAACGAAGGTAGGACCTGACACCGACACTGAGGCACAGAAAACTTCAATTAAAAAAAAATATTTGAACGTTAATAATATATTCGTGACGACAATGAAGTTACAAACTTTATTAACTGAACTGAATATACATTACAATTACTTATAATATTAAATTAATTAATGAAATAACAAAAACTAGAAAAAATAACAATGAATACCTTCAGACTAACATGATTCTATATATTACAACACTCATGGTCGGACCATAGATTATCCTTGAGCACTTTATTGGCTGCACTTGTGTCGATTTATATTCAAACTAAAGACACCCAACGGAAGTGGGAGGTGCTTTTTGGTAGTTTATTATCGGCCATAGGAAGTAGGGTCAGTAGAAAAGTGATTTGGTACTGTCATCAACGTAAATATCTTCAGAAATATAAGTTTTTTTAATTAAAAAGTATAATTATAAAGTAAAACAAAATATATATTTGATTAGGTAGGTAACAATTACGAAGTATTCAAAGACTTCTGTTGTTGCTACCAATTTGAATAAGCCTTTAACTTTGACTTTAATTAACTTTGCAAATCTTGTTGCCGTGGATTTGCCATAAATGGCAGTGATTTATGCCATTTATGGCAAGGTCATTTCATTAAGGTTTTTATAACATAAGAATTACATTACTTATAATTCAGGCAGTATATGACAAAATCATATATTTTTAAAAGTTTAGTTTAGTTTGTTAAACGACTTTTGGCACCGAGTATACTTGCACGCATTTTAGAGTTTGTACAAGTAAATTCTGTTCGTGTTGACTTCTTTATAAGATTTATTGATTGGGCAATACGATTTAGTAATTTTCAGATGAAATCTGCTCGGTGCAGATTTTATTTAAAATTAATAAGACAATAGAAGAACAGTAAAATTGAAGTAGGAGTGTGAATTGCTCTATATTTAGTTACCTGTATTTCTTAAAATATTTTCCCTAGGGTGTTCCAATCAAATTTGATCAAAATCCGATCAAAGTTTTATTTATAATGTAGGCAGACTCTAGGGGACCGCGGGTGAAAAAAATATTTCTTGTAATAAAAATAAACAAATATTTATAATGCTGAAAAAGATCATGAAACCAAAACTACAGAAATAATCCGCTCTAACTGACACCGCATCCTTTAAATTTCTGTATACGACTATTTCTCCTATTTTAAATAAATAACTATAGCAAATGCCTTCAAAATTTACTCTCTGAATCTGAATTTGATTCTGAATGACCATGTAAGCATTACTTCAAATACATAACGTAATCATTAAACGAGCCCAAATTCCTCAATGCTCTCTTATCCATGGGTTACCACTGACCCGTATAATAAATTCACCCGGCGTTGCTCGGGTCTGGAGGCTTTACTTTTAATGAGTTCCCGGATTCCGTAGCGTGTACACTCGCCTAGCGTTGCCAACCATCCGGATAAAGCCGGACACAGTCTTATGATTGGTTGAGCCAAATCAGACGGTATTCGGTCTATTCAGCTTTTGATGAAATTTGATATTATTTTAGGGTTTTAGACTTCGAAATGAAAGTCTGAACAAGTGCGAGTGGGACTCACGCACGAAGGGTTCCTTTTTAAGTATGTTTTTGCGTTTTATATAGATAATACTTATGTATAAAAAATTAAAAGCTTTCGTTATATAGGATCCCCAATTACTAAAATAGGACCTTATTACCCAAATGTCCGATGAAACTGATTAGACTGTCCGGCTTTTATTGTTAACGCTTGGCAACCCTACACATGCTTTGTATTTATGGTCGCTGGAAGATTTTAAGCTTACTATTATATAATAACGCCCTATTTAAAGTTTCTATAATGAGAAACCGGTATTAGAGATTAGAGGTAATTTAGGAAGGTAGGATTAATCGTTATAACTATAATCATATAGAGCTGTTTTAAATGAAATTGTATATAATAATAAGAATAAAGTCGCTGATTGCATAGCATAGAATTGAAAAGGAACAAACAATAAATTGAAAGGAAAAACAAAAACTCGTATAAACAAACTCAGATTATCTATATCAAGCCCTATAATATCATTACTTAGGTAAATACTAATTATATCAAATAAACAATATGTTTTCCTTAAATCTAAAATAAAAATATGATGATTAAAATTGGAAAGAATCAGTCCAAAATTAAAATTTTCATTCCATTGGCAAGAATAGTATCTATATATTTATTTTTGTGAACAATTCTCGTACTTGTTCCAGGAAAGCAAAATTCAATGTTATTTCTGTGTCATTAAATTTAATCAATTTTTCATTTACAAAGCTATATTGTTATTATCATATATATAAAAAATGCTTAAAAACTTAACTACTCTCAGCCGTTACCCGGAATGGGAAAGATTATGGGTTCGAAATACATCTCGAGTAGTGATGCGACTCGAATAGGATTTTGTGACTCGAGTCATTCGAGTAATTTAACTATCTCACTCGAATCGTACTCGAGTGTTCGAGACACTCGAGTAAAAAGTTTAATGTTTCCCAAAATCTTTATATTCCTTTTTACAAATTTTACATATGACAGTTTTTTTGGTATTATTTTTATCGAAGTAAAGCCACACTGATGATTTTCGACTCGAGTAATATTTTTTTTCAATCGAGTACGAGTTTGATAATTTCACTCGAGTGACTCGAGTAAAAACAAGGCTCGAGTTGCATCACTAATCTCGAGCTCCTGGTGCTGGCGAAGTTTCAGATAACCAACTTTTCACCATGTCCGTCTGTCGGTTCGTCCGCGGTTTAGCTCAAATGCTATTGGTAGTAGAAACTTGTAATTTAGCATAAGTATACATGTTAATTACACCGACAAAGTGGTAAAATACAATTTCGAAAAATAATGTTTAGCATACCTCCACTACATATTAAGAGGGGATATTTTTTTGGTTAGTGTATGATGAGGTTCCTAAGTCTTTCAAAAACATGGGGGGTGTGAGTAGGCCGTTTTTCGATTTAACAAACCGTTTGTGACTTATTAAACTTTAACTATCCCTCCCCTCTACTAACTAAATGGCCATTGGTAATTCAAATATAACTTTACAGTTTTTAGAGTCATAGTCCACCTATTGTATTTAATTTGAAAATTTCGAACAACTCCACATAAAACAAAAAAACGTATTTTTTTTTACTTTTTTTATTTGTTAACATTGCGGAACACTTCGTGCGCGAGTTCGACTAGCATTTTGCACGTTTTTTTTATTCATAATGAGCTCACTTTTGACCTCAATTTGGCCCAAGGAGATGAATGAAATATACGCTTAAGTAAATTAGACCAGATAGAACCAATTCTCTCTTGCCTTAAATAGGTCAGGGTCAGCACAATCTTCTAGTTATTTGATATAAATGATCAATCTAAGAAACATTTTTGGGGCCTTTCAAGCAGGGTGAGACCACCTAACACTCACTATAAGTTGAGCCGCAGCTATAAAAACAATTAATGATAAATTTATGTTGAAATTCATATTCTTTGAAAATGTTTTTGTTTTATAAATTACATATATAATTAACGGTTTTCGTTGTTATATTTTACTGAATTATTAAAGTTAGGCTTCAATTTAAGAAAATCAAGTTTAGATAAACAAAGCTATTTCGAGAAAAAACAAAATATTTGATTTTTATATATCTATAATATATAATTAAATATGACAAAAGACATATTAATAAATTCAATAAAACATTTCTATAGCTATGGCTAGATTTATAATGAGAGAGTGGATGCTAGCTCTGCATAGAGAGAGAAAAACCATTCATTAATATCTGTATTATGAATGGTTTTTCTCTCTCTATGCTATTGATGAAAATTTTGAGGAAAAATCAAAGCGAATTAGTAACCGTTTCTTTTTAAAGGAAAAAATGAAACCCATAGAGGATCACTTTGTTGTCCGTCCGTCTGCCCGTCCGTCCATCTACCCGTCCGTCTATCAAGGCCCTTTTTCTCAGGACTTCGTGGAGGTATCAAGCTGAAATTATATCAAATACTCAGATCAATTGTCTCTTGGAACTATGAAAGAAATCAATTTTTCTAAGCCAACGCAATCAAAGATACAGCCGTTTATGACGCATATTTCCGAAAATTTTCGAAACTATCAGGCTTATCCCCGTGAACTCAGAATCTTGAATTCTACACAACAACGTCTTATAACACAGATAAAGGAAAGATTGCGTAAACCGTAAATTTTTAGTAAAAATACTAATATAAATATTTTTAATAAATACTACTACAGGTTTCTACAAGTCCGACTCGCAAATGGACGGTATTTTTAAGACTGTCAAAAGAGCTTATGCTGAACCTCGAAGTTTTTATAGCACAGAAACGACACCTCCACGTCTCACCCGAAACGTGACATCATGAACACAAGAAATAATTAACTGAATTAACCCCATAAAACCTGGAGCAACATTATCAACGGACGATCTGAAGCGTGCATTTACAGGCACTGATAACACTTTATAACGCCCATAAAAATTGCAATAAAACTCTCAGCGGGCGACGACGTAAGTGATTACCTTAGTTGCAGACATAAACCCTGGGCTGATTAACACTGTCGTGTTTTTGCATAAGATAGAAGCATAAAACGAATGCTATACATTTTCAATCTCAAAAGGGAAAATATTAAATACCAACTGTTTTGCTGTGACTTCGCGCGCGTAAACTATGGTCAATGATGTATCTTCCAGTAGGTGAACTTTTTAAATGAGTTCATTAATATAATACCTAGATAAGAGAATTAAATAATCTTTAATAAAGCAATGAATTAAAGAACAGGTAGTAGTGATAGGAGTTTGAAGAAAAGAAAGGGCTCAAAGTCAAGGAAATAATATATAATATATTATTAATAATTAACAAACTAAAATGCACAGCTTACTTACATGACAGCAGAAAGAACAGAGCCCAAAGTAAAAAATAGAATTAAATGTCAACAAAAAATATACTTCTAAAAATATCTCACCGGCCTGCTGTCCAGCAGGGCTATTGCGTAACTTTGTTGACAACTAATTTTGATAGCCACTGACAAAGTTGACATCAAATACCTGTCAAACTTCGAATTTGTTATTGGCTAACTTGAGTGTCCATCAAAGATGACGTCACGGGACCGTTGTACACCGTAAATTATTTTGACAAGCGTTGCCGTATCGATAGTCTTAAATTGGTACTGTGTAAGCAGAGTGGCTATCAAATATACTACAAAGTGCTACAGTTCGTAACAGTTACCTGCGGTGCTTTAGTCGATTTCGCATGTAAAGTAATGATACACTATATCATTAAATTGATTTAAATTGTATAGTGATAAATGATATAATATTTGCAACTTCGTAAATCACATATCCAGGTAATTATTTAAATTTTAAAGAGAGGAGGAGAAAAAAGGAGGAGATTATCAATTCAGTTGAATGTTTTTTTTGTATGATTTCTGTTCCACGTTATAGTAGACAATAGTTCTGTTCACAACAAAGACATTAGCAAATTCAAGAATATTTGAGTCAAGTATCTTCTTTAATAATTATAGTAATTAAAGTTCTGCTTTCCGATTATTGAGGTCGCATTAAATGTTATATGAAAGTCAATTAGTATAATGAGATCGGAAATTGCGGTTTTCTTTTTGAGAATCTAAAGCATTGCTAAATCACAAAGATTACTCATACGGCCCCTCTGTGTTTGTTTTGATGTTGAATAGATCCAAAAGTCTTTTCACTTGACGTCCTTAATGTTGATGTGTTTCGGAAACCAATATAATGAGGCAATTTAAATAACTCAATGATAAGGCCATCGCATTTTCCATTCGGTCGAGAGTTCTTTGGCTATTAAACCACCAGGACTTGATGTTGAAATTTAATTTGTTTTTACCCTTCCAAGTTTAAGTGGGAAAGTTAATGAGTGGAGGTTCAATGATGATATGAAATGAGGGAATTTTATTCAAATGGAATTAGAAGACTTTATTTTTTATCACGAGTACGTCAAGATGATATTTACACACGTAAATATTGGACGTGAGCTGACATTTTCCTATAAGACATCAAAGTGTGTAATGTCGATAAAACTTGATTAGTTCCAGTTTGTGTTAAAAAAATCATTAAGTTATTAAATTGATTTATGGTATTTGTATTATAAATGCACAAAGGAAATATTATGGATAAGACATTCTTTCATTTTTTTTTCTCTTTCGCTTGAACATGTTGTTAATATCGGTTCTGATATTACTACTCAATTCAAAATTGTAAATAAGGTATCAAAACTAATTAAATTTATTTACCCTACTAATAGCACGCTGTTATTACCTAAAGTTTTTTAAATTCTGCAAGTTCCGGATATAAAATATCAGAATACTGAAAACAAACAATGTCGGAGGAACGTCCATATAATATATACGTTTCAGATCAAAGACAGTAGTTCAATTTACCTAATTTGATTACTTAATAATAGATATTGATATTCAATTGTGAATCGCACTATGGTTTTGTTTCTAAACAATGATATATACTTCAGTCTTCCAATGAAGTCTCAATTTAGATATGCCATTTTGTACAATTACACAGCAAAACGCGTAAACAATATTCATCGGAAATCAGTATAATTTTGAGATTTCGTTGATTTGATTTGATTCGTGTTGTGTTCTAAATTGTTATGTCTGTCCAAACCAGCGACTTCAAATAAATAAATTGAGGAAGGTGGTGAATACATATTTTATAACGTTTAGAACATGACAAATAATAACTTTAACAAAATTTGTCCTTCCAATAAAAAATATTGATTTCTATAATACTTCGATTCTCTGTCACTAGTAAAAAACTGTTGTAAAATGTAATTTAGCATGTTGTTTAAGATTAAGTGTATGCAACTAAGATAGGAACGACGGAAGAGGCGAGGTCATTTGCTAGTTAATGTCGGAGACGGTCTATTTGACCATAAACGTGGATATAAATTCTGCACAGTGCACTTAGTAACACACAAGTATGTCAACTTCAACCCGCACTAGGATACGCTACCAAGAAGGTTGCACAAAACTCCATTTACACTGTTCCCTGTACATACTCTATTTCTGCGGTGTACCTTCCATAAATCAAAATCAAAATTATGAAAAAATATGAAGTCCTATTCCATATTATATATATTTACAATATTGGAAAATATAAAAGTAAAACAGTATTTACGTCAATCGAATCACATGTCATATACATAAAAATAAGCCATATTTAACACCAAGCAGTTTTGTCGTTTAAATATTCATTTACAGTATAATATCCTGTACCGAGTAGATAATTCTTAATTAGGTTTAAATTTAGGCAAGGGTAAGTTTAAAATTTCCATTGGAATTTTGTTATAGTTAAGTGTATACCTTGACCCATAAATGTTGATAGAACCTTCTTTAACCTGCATGGCGGCAAAACAAGTTTATCTTTATTTCTATTATTAAAATTGTGTACATGACTGTTGCTTTGTGAGATAAATGAAAAAGATGAATAAAAGATTGTGGACTGTAATTATAGGTTTATATGCCTTTTAGTACAAAGGTAGCCCGACAATATTATGTATCCGCGCAGTGCCTCGTGCGGTCGTGGAGCAAGTGTGTCGTGACGTTGTCGCGGCCTTCGACCGGTGCCCCCGCTCCTCCTCCTCTTCACCTCATGCCCCGGGCTCGCCCGCGTGCGCGCGGGCAGTGTTGTCACATCCAATGACGATGTTAAATGTAATTTTTAAATTTTTTTCTAACATAAAGTATGCAATTGTATATAAACAGAGAGGTCACTGCATAATATTAACACCAGTTAATATTTAAATTTATTGTATACTAAAAGTTACTTAAGGATCTGTTCATGTTGTAAGTTAATACTGTTCATGCTGTGTACACTGTTTTTAGATTATAGTCTAGTCCAAATACTTTAAATATGTTTGTAGGTTTCTCTTTTGATTATGATCTGTTTGTGTACCATTTATAAATAAATAAATAAAATAAACATGTTCTGTGGGTCACTGTTAATATCCCAATTTCTATGAATTTATCTCTAAGTAATATTCGTAAACTCAACTGATAAATAGCCATCCCCGCAAAAGGTGAATCCAAGACAGACTATCTCACTCACTTGCCCAAACACAACACCATCAACTATGATACTTGCCTTGGTTCTAGTATCGTCTCTATTAAATACCATTATCTTGGTTAAAACGCTATTGGAGCTAACAGATGTTTTAGTTTATATATCGCTCTTACTTAACAGAACAATAATATTCTTTTGATAGCAAAAATATTCAAAAGCGAGAACTAATACCTAAGGAGTATTTAAATGACAAAACTATTTCATTGAAATGACTTTGTGCTAGACTTGGAAACTGTACTAATACAAGAACCTTAGCTGATTTATTTGGAATCTGACAAATGTTTATGATCTTGTCCAATTATTATATTCATCTATTATTGTATTCTGTAAAAGCAATAGGCTATACAATTTTCTCCAGTTAATTTTATACATTAATGTACTGATGGTAAAGTTCAAAATCATTGTGTCTTGACGTGCTGCTTTGTATTTTACTGAATAACGATGTTGACTGGTCCCAAATATATTGTTTGAAATGGATTGTGACCCCCATCAAACAGGGTACAGTGGGCAATAATACCGAAGTTGAGAAGTTATTATTATGGAGGATACTATGTCACGTAGTGTTTAATTATCTCACTATTATGTAAAATTTTTGATTTAGAAGTTTCCTCTAGAAATATGGAAGTAGAATGTTGGTAAAAATAATCAGTATTATATTTTCATGTAGATCATTGATTCTGTTTGTTAATGGCGATAAGCGCCGTCGCCTAAGATCGTTGTTGATAAGAAACTTTCGCAAGAGTCGATATCGAGATAGGTGACCAATGTATTGTTATCTCGAGCTACTCTATGCTTCGGAAGGTACGTAAAGCCGTTGATCTCAGCTGGATTTTCAGTCACTGATACCCTCTAATACGCACTGGGCCAGCGTAGAGGAACATGGCCGATGTTCCTTAACCATCCATAAGGAAGTCCTGAGACCCTGCAATGGGGACGTAAAAGGGCTGATGATGATGATATAGATCCAGTAGCTGGATACGAATAAATTCCTGCTTAGAATTTACACCGACTTGATATCAAAATGTCTCAATCCAATACATTCTTTAGTATCCAACGCTGAAGTAGATTATCCTATTTTTCAAACCAGTTTTTTACTCGCATGTAACCAATCTTTTAAAATCTGATTCTCACTGAATCCATGTAAATACGACCTGTCTCTGTCATCTTATCGTAAAACATTACCATAAATTCAAGGTTTGAAGTTACTGGATCAATATGAATTGGTCGTGAGTAACATAATCCAATTGATACTTTAATAAGCAAACTAAGTTAAAATATATTACAAAAGTAATAATGTTCGTTATTCAATAAAAGTCAACCTTTAAGTATTTCTATCAAATTTTAAAATGTTAAATACCAGGTTCACCAACGAATAATGTGAAACTTATTAACTATTTATAATCAATCGACAAATGTCATTGAAGTTTCAATCAGTTTTTTTTTTAATATCATAAAAAAATCTAAATATAATAGTTGTCTTTTATAAAACATAACCGATATAAAGATGTAACAAAGCCAATCGTCCAACATCCAAGTGAGGTCAGAACAAAATAGATTCTGTTTATCAAAAAAGTATCACTAACTCCTTTTGTTTCATTCGAGAATAGCTCCACAGATAGAGGAAGCCAATTTTTATAAAGCTAATTGCTATATCGCCAAACGACATTGAACCTTTTCCACAAGCAACTAAAGGTAAATTTACTAAAGAGCATCATCGTCGCGGTCCCAAACGAAATCATCGAATTGAACATTACTATAATCGGAGGGTCTCCGTATTTGATTGGTTCGTTGTAATCTGTAACCGAAAGCGTATTAATAATAAATTTAGGTGTTTTGTCGTTCGGGCGCATGGAAGATAAATAATATTTACTTTTATATACAAAATGGATTTTCTTTTCTACCTCCCTCGGGTATATTGGCTTGTCGATTTAAATTCGCTGTGACGTTGGAAGGTTGTGTCAATATGCTTTAGGTTAAATGAGGGGGAGGCAAATTTAATAAGGGATTTTCTTTTTAAGCAATAATGAAGGCAGGAAAAGTTATTAAATATATAATAATTCATAAATAGCTTTGAATTCGGCCTGATAATTTCGTGTCATATTTACATATAATGAATTAGGCTTCTAATAAATCTCTCTTATTTTATTCTTTGTTACGATACATTTTATTGTCGTCATTCTTATTTGAGGGAACTTTATTAATAAAGTGTTTTGTCTCAATTTGATTGCGTAGGTAAGGTCTTTATCAAAAATTGAAACAAAATTAATAGATATCTATATTCATATCATAAAGAAAGACTTGATTGTTTGTTTGTATTGAACAGGGTCTGAAACTATTGGACCGATTTAATTTCTTTGACGGGAAGTTACACCATATACTGGTGACAAAGGCTATAATTCAAGCAAGCGAAGTCATGCGAAAGTAACTAGCTAATAAATAAAACAATCTGTAAAGATAGATAAGTCGATCTAAATGTACGCCAGCGAAAATGAAAAAAAGATCTATAGAGTTTGTGTAAAATAATCTCGCACCCATATCAAAAATAATAACCCTGGAATGAAGACCTATTTAGAGGGGCTCCTTAACCCTTAACAATAAATCCAAATTCCAATTTAACGCAACAAACAATGTATTTTCGGGAATTTTTTTCCGAGCTCGGGATAATCCATAGGCACCCGTGTCGGACACGGCCGGAAAAATAAAAATGGCCGCCAAACGCCATTGGAAAGTTTATTTAGGATCGAGTTACATATTTTTATCGTGTTACAACATTAATAATAGTACTTTTAGACCTTATTTTGTCGGATATTGATTTGATAATAGCCTTCGGAAATAAGTCCCGAAATTAGAATTTTTTTTTCAAATGGACATAGCATTGAGGAGTTTGATGGCGCAGTGATTAGTGTGTTCGATTCGCGATGTGAAGTTTGAGCAGCTTTCGTAAAAGCTATGACAATGGGTGAACAAAATCTACCACATACATGGTGGTATTCAACCACCAAACCTTTCCAAGGAGAATACATATAAGTCTAACAGTGGGTAAGGACATCAATAGATTGATGAGAAAGATGTTTATGTTTTGTCTTTCACTCTCATCATTAATTACACCCCTGCTGCATATATGGCTCACGGCATCCTCTACAATGTCTTCTGCTTGCAATGCAGTATCAGCCGCATGTGTAGATATTCTGTATAAATCGAAAACGCTGCTGACGCCTCATTGGTCTTACTTTCGCTAAAATGGCATTGACGACCTGCTTATTTGGCCACGAAACATTTCAACATTTATTTAATATTGTTTTTTTAAGATTAACATATAATTTAGATAAAACTATTTCATTGAGATAAATCGGTGCCAAATGTTTCAGATATCGAAACTCACTTTAATTTAGTTGTATGTCATGAAACGTTAAGCGGATTCGCTCTCGAAGTGTGCTTGGTCACTTAATTAATTCGAATTTGGGTTCGGTTTTTTCTTACGGAATCAGTCTGCGGGTGAGCCCTGTCGTCTTCATATTTATATCGGCCCATTATCTGGCTTGAAGTCTGCCTACACTCTTCTCTCCTCTTCGGTGCTTCTAATGTAGTATCTATAAGCCCCATCTGGCAACATCACTGAGATATACCTATGTCAAATCAATCTTTGAAAGCCAAACAAGACTAAAGCTCGTTTTCACTAAATTTAGGAGTTGCCCAAATCTGTCGCCTACATATTTAGGAATCTGCTTAGACGATTCGTAAGATTAGGCGTTTCTTAGTTAAGCTGTGCCTTATATTTGGTTAGTGTAAATGGGTGTAATTGAAATGAGGGATCAAATTTTAATAAGAATGATATATATTTCCAACATTAAGATGTACCTAGTGGGCAGCGCTAACTTCATCAATGATATTACATTGAGATACCTACTTAGAGCTCAGAAGGCAACTCAATTTGCCAATTACTTGAGGGACAGGGATAGCTAACGTTGTTAGTGAAGAAGCGCGGGGTGACTGACAACAGTATCGACTCAGTCTATATGAAACAGAAAAAACGCAATGCCAAAATGAAATCAATTGTATTATTTATCAACTTAAGTCTACGTTTTTGCGTCGAAGAAAAATTATTTTAGATGACTTCGAAAAAGAAGAAGTTCAATAGGCTTGAATGTTTTAGAAATTTGTGTTATTCTTTCTATCCAATGAATATTATAAATTCACGTTTAAATCCAATCAACGCTCTTAAAGATATGATACTACAGGAGTACAATAAAGAAATTATATTCATTTGAGTTATTTTTGAATTTCATTAACAGCTTATTTATACTTTCTATTGAAGGTAGTTGCAATTGGTTTGGCGCGAAATAATTACAAGTATTGAGTGAGTTAACCCACTCAACGCAACAAGATTCCATTAACTCATGCTCTATGCGTGTTCGCTTCGATCATCGCACAACATAATGATGTTTATAATGTTTCACCATACAAACAAATTGACTGGGAGGCTCTCTTTGTCGCTAAAACAATGGGCTTTGTTGAATAGGCGTTGATTGTCGCGCCGTACGAAATCCAATTTCGTCACGATTCACTGGACGCAATTGTTGTATCACTGTTTTAAACTACGCGACGTTTAGGAAATGGGTGACAATTATTGTATTTAATATTTAATGGCGTATATAAAAATGGTGTCTAAAATAATAATTAGGAATCAGCTAGTATACCAGGGGCGCGACCGCCTCAGTGATAGACATGGCCGTAGTCGTAGCTTTATCGATATTTCTCATGAATCTGTTTATATTGTTTTAAAATTAATTGTTTTTTTTATAATTTATATATTTTATCATACATTGTGGTTTCTTTTTCTTTTCGAAATAGCATTGCTTGTATCAATTCGACATTTTGTAAATTTCGTTTAACTTTAACAATTCGTTAACAAAAATAACCAAAAGCATTGATTAAATATGTAATTAATAAAAAACTATTAATTTTAAAACAATATCAACTGATTCATGTGAAACACCTATAAAGCGTAAGTTAACTACGACTACAGCTACGTCCATGATTTAGGCGGTCGCGCCCCAGGACGTCTATTTTAACATATTTTTCCAAAAAAAGCCTCTTAAATAACAAATGTTTCATAGAGCAGCTCTCCATGCAATGAGAACGTTGTTTAGTCATTTTTCTTTTATTTGTAGTTAAATTTTGGCTGTTTTTTTGTTATGTTATATATCAACACTAAATAATATCTAACTATCAGCATATTGACAAAGATTAGTCATAAACCTAGGTAGGTACAGTAGGTATATCATAAGTAGCAACCTTTTTTATAAATATATCTTCGATATTTTTCCTGCATAATACGTGTATTAGCTTGTATCTTAGTATCTATAGCAAGATTTCAATTCACAGTTAGCGATTTCCCCTAAACATTTATCGGTCTGAATATTTCATAGGATCTCTAGTTACCCTCACATTACGTCGTCGTTCGTACTCAATGTGTCGATCTGTACCGTTCAAACGTTGCCAGATTGGAATACGGCTCATTTGCATACTGTTTAAGTGATAAAATCTAAGCGATTTATGAAAAATTTGCTAATACCCGCAATGTTACCCGCATCGACAAAGGAAATGAGATGTTTTTCGCAATAAAAAGTAGCCTATACATTGTTTGTGAGAAATACGTAGACGAGACATAGACACAGATCTATAAATCGTCTTCAGTCATTACAGATCATCTCGTTCTTATGAAGTTTGTACTATTATTAACAATTTTATTATAAAAAAAAGGAAATATTTGATTATTCATTATTAATAGGCTCCAAGAAGACCGATTTTAAAAACCAACGAGAAACTAAATCATACGTGGGTAGCATCAATACATACGCGGGTAGCGTGTATATTTCTGTCTGTGCACTGAAATCTGTTAAGCTTCCCAACGAAGCTGCTATAATGCAGTTTTCATCAATATATAGAGTTATTCAAGAAGAAGGTATATATGTATAATACAGAAATGCTAAGAGGCTCCATTCCACTGCTTTATGTTAAACGTAACAGCTTCAGCGTTTAACTTGAGCCTCCGTCTGTGTAGTCACGATGCACCACTAAATCGGCGTGCATTTGTCCTTGTAACGCCGCTATTTATTTTAGAAAGAACACCACTTGAACTGATCGGTTCTGAGAGATGTTCGCTTTAGTTCAGACTAAGTTGGAAACTTTAGATGGTCGCGTTAAGAATTTTAGGTTTCCTGTGGACTTATATTTGAAAAATAATCAGTCCAAATTTGGTGTGAGTATTTTAAAGCTGATCTGTAAACTCTAAAGAGAGATATATATATATATATATATATATATATATATATATATATATATATAAATAGGCTCTCTATTCGATCCTATTCCCTATGAATAGGATCGAATAGGGAGAATGAGGCATGACCCATCACGCGGGCCCTGTGCGGATTGGTGGATATTAACAACTGCAGATACAGCCGGAACCAACGGCTTAACGCGCCTTACGAAGCACGGAGACGCTCAAGATAATACATTTTTGGTCACCCGATAGGACACAAGCTTTATGTATATAATCATAGCGTCATCATATCTTCTCACATGATAAGACACAAGCCTTATGTATATAATCATAGCGAGAAACGTTCATGGCTACGACTAGTGTGACTTAGGGCCGGTTTTTTGATCCGTAGTCAAATGTCATCTCACCGTTTGTTAACTTGACTACTGTTAAAACTTAAACCAATTGTTCACCCGCTTTTTCGTTTTTTGATGGCACATAAAATCATAGCCAAAGTTAACCACTGGTTGATTTGTATCCAGCACAATGAGTCATTCTTTCGCTACATATTCATATGGGCATTATATTGTGGGTAACAACACTAACAGTTTGAATGAACGGAGCGAACTATATACTATTTTCGACATTAGGATTTTGTTCCAAATATTAAAAAGACAAAAGAAATATATAAGTCGCAAAACAACGCGGATTTGTGTGGTTCTTGTGTTGTGTTGTGCGCACTATATGTTATGTTTAAGGAAATAAAAGGCAATTTAATTATGTCAACAAAGAATGTTTTTTTTTTCATTATTTTAGGATTAGCTTTTTTAAACCTCTTTTTATCTTATCATAATCTATCTTATAGAAAAATACGTAAAAAAATATATCATGTGTCCAAAATAGAAATGTAATGTTATAAAATAACTAAAGGAATATGTAATTTATATGCTGTAGGCATATTTACCTTTTTTATTGTCTAACCCAAAATGACAATTAATATTTTCCTACGAAATTGTATCATAAAAAGAAATCTCAAAAATAACTAATGTCCTAATTCACTGGGAATCATGTAGGTTATAAAAGCAACGTAACAAAAAAATGACAAGGGACTAAGTACATCTGTTCTTTTAACCATTGGTCATTTGCTTAACCTAGCTCTCAGACATGGTTAAATTTTTTGACCGTTAGTTGGAAGTGTGACAATTGGTTAGGCTAACTATTAACCTTTAACAACCCACAAGTTTCTCGCGGACACATATTTTTGTTCATTTAAGTATAAAAAGTTAAGTTTTTATTTTTACGAAAAGCTACTATTATCTATTCTATCTGCAAGGTTTTAAGATTCTTAATCTGTAATAAAAATATTTACAATGTGCTTATATTTACAAATAGTAACTTATCGACCCTCAAGTGTCCGATAGACACAGTAACACTTTGTTGCGCTCGAGTATGAAAGTAGACTGTTTGTTTACATTGTACTTAGAATTATATCGCAGTAAGTGGGTAATTATAATAAATCATAAAGAATTTGTTTATAATAGAAATAGTTGTGGTATAAGCACCTCATAGTTTCGACTATTTTGTACCAGCACTTAGACGTGTGTTACGTAATAAAAGTGTCGAAATCTGTTTTGGTTTTATAGAATGGCTTAAAGAAAACTAACAGACGGTGAAATTCAATGTGCTCTTGACAAAAGTGATGACGAAAACAGTTATGTGCATCAGTTCCATAGCGAAGATAAAGAAAATTTTGCTGTTGACAGTTGTTCTGATAGTGAAAGTAATGCGACAGAACAAGCTTCTGAGGATGAAGATGAACAATTATGGAGTGGCAATGATGATGTACCGTCGCAAGAATACGTTTCAACTCAAACTTATGACGGTAGAGATGGAACGAAGTGGAAATTAGAACCTGAGAAGCAAAGTAGTACTCCTCGCCACAATACAATTCATGGTGGTATTCATAAAGTAGTTCTACCGCCGGGGAAACACATAATAGATCCAATAGATAGTTTCAAGCTTTTTTTTGACGAACATATCCTAGAAATCATAGTAAAACATACCAATTTTGAGACGCAAAGAGTGTTATAAAATCGATGGAAAGTAACGGACACAATCGAATTGCAAGCATTTATAGGTCTGTCTAACTATAGGTGTCAATAAACAAGGAGGCGTGAACTTTAGAGAAAATTGGGAACCAATATTCGGAAATCCTATATTTCGCGCTACAATTGGTAAAAACAGATTTGCTTCTTTGCTTAGGTTTCTGAGATTTGATGATAAAAATAAAAGGTCTTTCAGAAAGTCAAGAAATAAACGTGAACCTATTAGAGAGTTATGGGAATGTGTAAATCAAAACTTAAAAAAGTTATATTTTCCTGGAGAAAACCTGACAATTGATGAGCAGTTAGTACCTTTTCGAGGACGTGTATCATTCAAACAATATTTACCGAGTAAACCTGATAAGTATGATATGAAAATCTGGTAGATTTGTGATAGCAAAACTAGCTTCCCGCTATATAGCATACCTTATCTTGAAAAAGGAAGGAAGTAACAGAGAGCAAAATTTGTCGTACAATGTTGTCCTCCAGTTATGTGAATCATATTTTCGAACTAACAGAAACGTTACATTTGACAATTATTTTACGAACATAGAAGTTGCTAAAAACTTGACTGAAAATGGACTAACAATAGTTGGAACGATGAGAAAAAATAAAACTTGTATTCCTTCAAATTTTCAACCTCGCAGAAACTGTGACGTAGAATCAGTTGTCTTCAGTTTTTGAAAAATATGACGTTGGTGTCTTATGTGCCAAAAAAGAACCATGCTGTTATTTTATTGTCTACGATGCATCATAGTAATGAATTAAATGTGAGCAATAAGAACAAATCTGAAATAAATTTGTATTACAACTCCACAAAGGGAGGTGTTGACACGCTTGATCAGATGGTCCATGAGCACACAGTTCGACGTAAAATAAACAGATGGCCTGTAGCATTTTTCCAAAATATTATAGATGTGGTTGGCATCGCATCACTAATTATATGGAAAAATTTATATCCTACTTGTAACTAACGGAAGAAGTGTCTACTAAGGAAAGTTTTTTTGCGTGAAGCTGTAACTGTATGACAAACTATCATTTAGCAGCTATTGAAGATTATTACTACATTACAGTCTATAATTATTGTCTTCTTCCCTAGAAGTATGCATGGTGTCAATTGGACACTTCTGATCAGTTACGATTGAAAAGCTTACTGGAAAAGCCATTTGTCGAAAATTTTAACAAATGGTTGAGTTAATCACGGATCGAAAAACCGGCCCTAAGTGGGTGCTGATGATAATTTGCTTTCCAAAACACGATCGAATATCTTATCCTCAAACCTTGCCTTAGGTCTCCTTGAAATTTTATATGGCTTACGCCTTTCTTCCTTCTTTGACATAGCTTCAGCTACCGTGTCTAGTGATGACTTAGCGCTCGTTACTGATGTATACTGAACTAGACGCTATATATACATGCAAATCCTGTAATACAAATTTTTCAGGATTCCGGGGACACATACTGGGCAACATATCAACACTCCGTGAAGACCCCAAGAAGTTTCTGTTCTTCTAGGAGAAGTTGGGTTGGCTGAAATAAAGCAACTAACTTTCCACGTATAATGACCGACACAGTCATTAAGTGCAGAAAATTTACCTACTAAGGCGTGACCCCTCCATCAACTCAGAACCGTAAGACGTCTTTTATTGTTTCATATACCTATCCAGAGTTTTGTAGCGAAGTTCTAAAACATCCCGATTTGAATTTCTGTTCTCTCAAAAATATTTTCTATTATTTATTTCTTAATTTCATTTAAATGTTACTTCTCAATAACATAATTTTCCATTTTTATTATCGAAAAGTCCAACAAAGGTAATAACTTCTGACGGAGTCTCGTGAAAACTTATAAGCTACTCAAAAAGAAAAGAGGAGGTAAACTTTGAAATAAGTTAAAAGTAAACTCGAACAAATCGAGCCTCCCTCGTTCGGAAGTCGTCAGGTCTGCGGTGGCCAATTTAAGAGCTAAATTATGTTACTTCCCCTAGAAACCTTTACAACAAAGTCAATTTTGCTGACGAGGCTAATTTTCATCTCTTTACCATCATTTGGAAGCTTTAAATTTAAATTTGATTTCAAGAAGGGAGCATGTAAAATATTCTAATAGAAATACAAGTTCGCGGAATTGGTGTTAATAGGGTATGGCTCTTTCTGAACTTCAAGAGCACCAAACTTATGTAATACGCCTTTACACTTTAGTTAATAGAGAAAAGTAACCGAATATGATACAATCTCTAATATATAATATTGAAATTCCTTCTTAAATTATTCCTAATAAGGGAAGATTTCTAAATGGCCCAGGAAAATTTCTAAACGCGATCGGTTTTCGAAACCCCTTGGCTCGTTTCGAATTGTATTAAAATTTCTATAAATTATAACTTATAAAGTATTCTATTATCGGTACACAATGCCATTATTCATTGCTCCCGTTTAAATTGAGCAAAGCAAGATGTCCTGTGATATAGCACCAAGTATCCACCAACATTCAACTAAATTCCACAGTGTAACCAATGTAAACATGAATTATTATCTTATGCAATTTGAGCGACTTCTTAATTACATTCTCTCTTGACGATAACCTGTACACCTGACATAGAGACAATGACTTTTGAAATAATTTGTTTTAACTGTCGAGCAATTCCACTAATGACAAACACCCACGCGTTAAAAGTTGAAAACAACGAAGTATCTTTTGTAATCCTAATACAATATTAATAACAATAAGCAGCAATATTAATACGGATGACGATAGAGTACAAAAAAAGAGAAATTCTATTTAGTCCGTCAGTCAGATAATTGAAAAATATTATACTTAAAATTTAACAAGAAATAGCTTAGATTTCAGGCATTAAAGTTTAGGAATGGGGGCTCGCTACGTCACAGTTTTTTAGAAAATCTACGAAAGCGTGACGTCACGTGATATTTTAACTCATTGTATCGCCGTAATTTAATAATTAGGAAAGGAAACGTGTTTAATATTTTTCAACAATCTACCCGACGAACGAACAAACAAAATTTGGTTGTCATCCCTATTTTCATTGGGCAGAGGTTTTTTTGTAAGTTATTCAAATAAAATATCAATTATTCAGTTTAGTCTGTTACGAACGCTTCAATGTAGTCTGTTCCAATGTCGAAAGCTATACCACATGCTCTACGGCGGGAGAAATTGTACTGAGAAGAACCGGCAAGAAGCTCAGCAAGGGCTACCTGTTATTAAATTTTCTCGCTGTTCAGTGTATATTCTTTTGTTAAGCAAATTTTTTACAAAGTAGTCATATGTTGATAATTCTTGGAAATAATTGGATATATTGGTTGAAAATACCTAAAGACACGTTGTATGTTCAGAAATCTAGATGTACAGATTTCTTGTAGGCTATCAACATTAACCAATAGACTTCATTAGAGTAGCTCGGTGGCGTAGTGGATAAGCGCCGCGGCCCGCGATCATTGTCGTTAAGCAATTTTCGCTATGGTCGGTCACAGGGTGGGTGACCCAAAAATTGTTATCACGAGCTACTCCGTGCTTCGGAAGGCTCGTTAAGCCATTGGTCCCGGCTGCATTTGCAGTCTTTAATACCCTCCAATCCGCATTGGGCCAGCGTGGAGGGTCATGGCCCATCCTCCTTAACCATCCATAAGGAAGGCCTGAGCCCCTGCAGTGGCGACGTAAAAGGGCTGATGATGATGACTTCAATAGAAGTTTTCTTTATTAGGTAGATTTTCTACATTGACACGACGGGTAATCAAACCTGTACCTCAAAGATGGCTTCAAGTGTAACTGTATTTACTTCAAGTTCAATTATCGAATTTAAATTTATTATTGAAACAATTTCATTTAAGCAATATTTACGAATTTCCTTCGCAACATCCAGATCGACTAATTAATATTGTCTTTTGTTCTCTAACATAATGGACCATTTACAAGAGGCCAGTAAACGAACCAATCTAGTAAGTCAGTCCAGTATTATGAAAATAGAATCCGATTTATTTTATTGGACTGGCTTGGCACTGATTCGAGGACAACCCTAGTGAACCAGGGGTAAAAAAATTAACCTTGGAACACCTAGGTGATCCAGGGGTACAAAAAGCTAACCGTGGAACACCTAGGTGAACAACTTTGGTGATCTAAATGGCTCAATCCAGTGCATTAAGCTATCCTCGAGCCAGTAATAAAGACAGTCCAATGAAATAAAACGGTTTCTAAATTAATAATACTGGACTGGGACGGCTAATGGCGTCGTGTAAATGGTCCTTAATATAATTACAGATCAAGAGGGAGAAAGTAGACTGGAAACTCGTTTACCTTAATTAATTGTTTTGTCCAGGTAGATATGACGACCTTATATTATATTTATGATACCGAGAAACGTTTATATCATATGAACAACCTTCAAGCAGGGCATTTAACAGAATGGGTGACACAAATTTTATTAACTCCTCTATGCTTCGTAATACATGGCTATTGGTCTCTGCTGTACCTGTGTAATTCTGCTGTTGTTACGTAAAACAAATGTTGCCATTTTACTATATTATTATTAAGCTCAATATTATTAGAACTATGTCTTCATCACATTCCAGTATTATAAATTTAGAATGAGATGCATTTATTATGCAAACATTACCCGAACTGACGACGGCCCTCGTTAACAGCAATCTCTAATGCTTCAATAATTTCATCAGCATATTATAAATCAGCTGTTTTCCCGCAACTTCGCCTGCGTTAATTGTAGCCTACCTATATCAGTCGCGTTTGATGGAGCTTCCTGTAGGTAAAAGAATTTTACATATTACCAAAGATTACCCCTGCGAACGAAGAATGAAACTTTACCTCTTTAGCTTCCTTGCAGGATGCAGTAACTCCCCCCCCCCCCCCTCATCCCTCCGCGAAAGTAATAATGTAATCGTATGAAATGAAAATATCTTTATTCAAGTAGGCTATTACAAGCACTTTTGAATCGTCCAAAATAATTTTTTCCCCTACCACTTGTTCAGGACGTCTTTTAGCTGACAAGAAGAACAAACGAAAGAAACTTACCAGCTCTTTATCATAAGTAGTGACATTTACATAAATCATGTCATACCAAAATAATATATATTGTCACAATAATAAATTCAACTTTCAAAGTCTGTAGGAGGTTGAACATATAATTAGTCTTTATAGAACAAAGCGAAGGCTATTAATTCCATGCATTGCGGTACTTAAAATAATCATCAACTTTATATTACTCATAAGTATGTTCTTTACATGAATTTTAAATTTATTTATGGGGAGGTCAACTACATTTTGTGAAACTTTATTGAACATAGCAATGCATTTACCCAGAAATGATCCTCTGGTTTTCTGAAGTCTGAAGCTTGGTACGGCAAATTTATTTTTATTTCTTGTGTTAAGATTATGAACACTACTTTTTTGTGAAGGAATCGTAATGTTTTCTTGCGTACATAATATTTTAATAGGTGTATTGAGAGGCAACAGTCAAAATATTTATTTCTTTAAATATTTCTCTGAGAGATTTTCTAGACCTTTAATTATATATAGCGCGGACATCTCTCTTTTCTAGAATAAAAATATCTGCCAGCTATCCACCAAAATCATAATTACATAAATAATAAAAATGTAATTATAACTGTACATTAAATCTCTCATATAAAGAAACAGAATCTCTCATCCATCCTTTAACATAAAATATAACACCCATGTATGCATACACACACACTCGAGCGAGTTAAAATTAAAAACAGTACGCAAATCTTTAATACATATGTATTCCTCCAAGATAGTTCACTTCGAGAAACTGTTAAATTTGCTGGTGCTTAATCAAAAGATTGTAACCCTAAGGTAACTAAACCTAGTACCTCTATTCATGTAAAAATGTAATAATCAAGAAGTCAATAAATAATATTACTATTATCATTATAATAAAGTCAAAATGTGTGCTTGGGGGTTGGAAACGCGTAAAACGTAAAGTTTCTGCTCAGATTGGAAAAAATTGTCGACCCAGGCCTAGTGCCGTCGCGAGTCTCCGTTTACATTTAGTACGCTACTGCTGAAGGCACCGGTTACCGCAACTAAAAGCTCCTCAATTTCTAAAGACTAGAAGCTTTAAAATAAAATATAAGAACATAATATGAAGACGAGTGTTGTGAGCTTGTGCTTAATTAAACTGCCAAGAAA
This sequence comes from Diatraea saccharalis, assembly GCA_918026875.4. Lineage (NCBI taxonomy): Eukaryota > Metazoa > Arthropoda > Insecta > Lepidoptera > Crambidae > Diatraea > Diatraea saccharalis. The sequence goes on along the minus strand of OU893348.1, from coordinate 1,004,298 downwards.
GGCCGACGGCTAAACTAACATTGTTGGCTTAACCATTGTCTCCGACGACCGTTTAATTTCAAATGCTTTACAGTGTCTTTAACTGCTAAGAAACCTCTAAATACAGTAATATTTATCAAATAAGGGCAACTCAAGATCGTGATATATTAAAGTATTTTCTATAAGATAAATCGATGAGTCCTCTTTATAACGGCTGAAGTGAAAGCCATGATATTATAGGACAGGCTCTTTAAGTTTAAAATTAGTTGTATAATGTTATGATGTTTATACCATTTATTGGATTTATAATAATAATTTCAAAGTACAAATAAAACTGTCAGTCCCTTATGGTGATTGTAATCAATAACAACCATACGGAACGTCTGTCCCAGCAGGGTGACATCAATGGGCTATATGATAGAGAAGAATATATTATTGTGAATGCAAAATGTTTAATCTTATACTCACATTCAATTGTTAAGACATCGCCCGCGTTTCAGAAATTATAATTTTCAAGTAATAATAACTGTCTATCTTTAATTAAGCGTCCTTCTTTGCCCATATTTTGCTTATATTTAGTTTGATATCACATGAAAAGGTTGTACTATTATATTACTTACAGTTTTGACAAGCTTACAAAAATAGACGCCCTTGTTAGTACGAATAACGTAAATGTAATTCAAAGTGAAACAGAGCCATTACTTTCACGCCATAGAACGTGACAATAGTTTGAACGGCAATTCGAATCATTTCGTCTGTGCGTCACAATGCGGCTACAAATCACGCCATTCGTTCATCGATGCTCTTATTTCAATAATATAAAGTTTAAACTCGTTTGTTTCGATGATAAACGTTGCGTTGTGTTAGAAATTACCAAAATTTAGAAGTCACTTCGACTTACCGTTAGATATATGGGCATAGAGATGTTTTTGTAATGTTTAGTGACGTGATACGTGTTGGCTGGAATGCATCGGTCGTGTTCGCAACAAAGTTATGGAATGGACCGGCAAACTTGCATGGACCATAACTCCTTTGTCTATGGAATTATTCGTATTATATTCCTTTTATAACGTTATTTATTACAATGTGGATAGCATTTCATTTCATAAATAAATGTATTCAAATGTTGAAGTTTTGTTATCGAGTTGGTATCGAACGGCCATACAATATTATTAAGATGTTTCGAGCTCATCATATAGGACCGATGAAAGATTTGTGGCTGTTAACAACCTACTATGAAGAAGGGACAAGGCAAACCAAGTTTTCATAAAACTTTTAGCCATTTCGTTGTAGTCACAATCAATGCCTTCTATGTGGTAACCTATCTTACTTTCGAAACTTTAATGTTCGAATTTCAAAACTTCGAAAACGGTATAACGAAGTTTTGAATACCAGATATGTTTTTTGACATAATATTCTATGTAATAAATTTATTTTATACATGTTTCATTTTCCAGAAACATTAAAAGACGATTTTCAAAAGCAATTTTATTCTTTTTACAGATGTATTACTTTAAATATTTTTTTTATTCTAGATGTATGAAATCTCGAAGTAACCTGTACCATATTTTTACTAACGCACTTATTTGTTTTCCAACATTATTTATTGACAATAAAATAGAAAAAATAAATTCGATGCAACATGCATAATCATTATTAATATAACAATCATCATTAAATCCCAATCAATAATTTTGTGCAACAAAATGTATTGACAGAAGTGAATCGCTGCAAAACCGACTTCACGTAGTCTTGTCTGCCCTACCCCTAGAGTGCAATTTTATCCCGCGTAGGCACGGAGGGGCGAGGCGGCCCGCGAGTTGAGAAGCCGGTGGTTGTCGAGCGAAAATCATCTGCGATGATAAACTCGCGTGGGACCGCCGGAGCCGTGACAGAAACAATGCATGTTGTATGCTTGAATGCCTGCTTGCATGCCTAATTGCTTGCATGCTTGCTTGCATGTCTGCATGCATGCATGCTTGCTTGCATGCATTTCAACACATTGAAAAATTAGATTGTTAATATTTTTCGGTTAGGCATTAGCGTGTATGTAAACTTGATGTATTATAAGTATTAGTTATTTATACTTATTTGTCTTTTTATAATATAGAAAACAATTTTCTGGAAACTAAATCGTCTAAGATATGTATGATAGATAAGGTTGAGTAAGATTTAAAAACGTATTGATTTAAAAAATATGTATATTTGAAAATCGGATTATCAGCTATATGTCAATTGTTTTTTCGGTGAAATGAAAATATGGAAAACAAAAATGTGGCAAAACGTTTTCGGTTTAATGAAATTCGCACTGAAAAAATTCGATATTAAAATAGGTAACCCTTCTATGTATCAATAACTGTGTCATCGAACCTGACAATTGCACCATCTATATCACTATTTTAAATTTCTTGCGAGGATAGCATAGACAACTGCTCACCACAATAATTGGGGATATGTCTTTCGCTAACTTGACATTCAAAACTCTTCTAAGCGATATAGGTAATTTCCAAACATAGTCCCTAGTATTTCAACAAACTAATATAAAAAAAATCCCATCGCCGGTCATAAGATGATCTAAATTTATTCTGTTCTTGGAAGACATTTAAAGTTATTAGAACAAAACCGTAATAAAGTATATAATGTAAACGTACGTGTATTAATTCTAATACCTACACACCAAAAACATATCTGAACTCCTCTTGGATCCTGTCACCAAAAGATTTGATATCTTAATATATTTATATAATGAAAAGGAATACTACTCATATTTAGAAGCCCTTTTGATTCAGAAACTTACTAAAATCTCTTCAGAATCCTTAGTTATAAGCAGAGGTCGGAATTAGGTAGAGTTATTTATATACTTGCATCGAAATGTTGATATTATTGTGGACCCTCCAGGGATTTCTAATGGACAATCTTGGACATCTTTGGACATCCGATGTCATTGATGTAAGTTTGGCAACGTCGTGCGTGCAGTAATTTAAATTGTGTAAGAGTAAATAACTTTTTATTTAAAAAATCACGGGTTTTTTTCTGCTCTTTAAAATTAATCTCGGGATTTGAGGCATATCCACTTTATTCTTTCGCTGTATGAAATCAGTGTAAGTACATGAATAACTCTACCTAATTCCGACCACTGGTTATAAGTATCAAAGATACAAAGAAACATCTAACGTTATAAATATTCACAAAAGCATCTGGAAATAGCTTGTTAATTGCTACTTCAACGGTTGAAACTATAACAACGAAATAATACCTTAATCCTTTATAATAAGAATTAAAAGTGTGTCGGCTCCAAGATAAATAGGCTATCGTAACATTATTTAGCGAAGGGTTTTCCCAATTATTTATTCAATATGGAAGCAATATCAGTGCCCTTGTCGAGATGAGGTGAACGAGAAAGTTAACGTTTATTTTGTACGAGTGTATACATAAGTGAGATTAATATTGTTGAGAGCTCAAATCCTATTAAATATACGAAAACTAGCTTTATATCCGCCTCCGCTTAATTGAGTATTAAACCTCCATTTTAACTTCCAAAAACCTTTATGAGGTTTATATTTTAAAAAATGCTTAAAAGATTCACCAGTACTAGATCTCTGGAATATAGCAGTGTGAAAGAAAAATTGATCGTTTAATACATTTTTTCTACGATTAAATAGATTTTTTATGTCGTAACGTGCTTGTTGTTCGGAGAAGCGTCGAGGTAATTAAATTTGGTCACCCATCCTATGACTGACTTTTGTGAAAGTTGCTTTACTTCCACATTGCAGACCGAACGCACTAACACTGGGTCAACGAACTACTCAGTACGTTACAATATTAGAACATATAAAATATGATGTTAGTATGTTAATATGTAACTACAGGGCAGTTGTGCTAGTTCTGGGAAGACTGGCGAAATCCATCCAGCAGTCCCCTATTCAGAAAGAGATGTGAGAGAGCAGTCGAATGAATGAATTCTTTATTGTACACCATAATTATAGAAAGTTACAATTGATACAGTTTAGTTGTACAATCGGCGACCCTATCGCTATAGAGCAATTTCTTCCAGACAACCACAGCAATAATAATTAGAACATTAATAAGAACATTTTAATAAGATCTCAATCTAGATCGCACATCGCAAAACCAAAAGATACAGTTAGTTCATTCTGTTTATATTAAATCAAAGAGAACAATTCACTTTTCTTGTCGGAGTTTATTTCGCCAGTTCTTCTCAGACTAGACTCCCAAATTTGGAACTGGTGGTAGATTAAGGTAGCCAGGGGTATATAAATAAGTCAAATATTTAATAAAAAATTGTATTGTGAATGTGTCGAATATAATTTGTTTGATTGTAGCTATACTCTTAAATAAAAAGACAATCAACACCTTAGTCTTATGTAGCACGGAACCTGTAGAGGGCCTGAAACTAAATACAAACGCGATGAAACCGTTTAAGAGTCGTTTTATTTATGGATAGTGTGCATGAAAATAAGAAATCAATAAATAAAAACCAGCGTAATATTATAATTAAATATAATATAATATTTATTCAATGTTATTATTAAGGTTAAGATATTGCTGGAACGTATAAGCAAATTTCAAGCATTATAATATTTATCAGAGGTCTACTGAATGTGTTGTGTTAAATAAAAATACAAAGTTGAAGAATCATCGTCGTCGACGGCCCCATTTTACGTTTCCACTGCAGGGTCTAAGGGCTTCATTAGGTATGGATGGTTAAGAAGGATAGACCACAACCCTCCACGCGAGCCCACTGCGAATTGGAGGTTATCCACGACTACAAATGCAGCCGATGTAGATCGAGACTCGATCGACTTAGTAGATCGAGATACTAATTTTTGGTCACTCATCCCGTGAAAAACCTTTACTAAAGTTGCTTAGCAAGAACGACCCGCAGCCGCAGCACTTAACCACTATGCTACCGAGCTACTCAAGTTCAAGAAGAATGTTATCGTAAAATTAGCAATTCAGTAAATTATGAACGAAAGAAGTTTTTGCTCTCACATACGTTATATACGTTGTATTCCTGCGGCGACGTAGATCCTTAGGGCCCAATACGAGAAGCCAGGGTAACCGATATTTCAAGATTGGGTAGGACTTCGCCGCTATAAACCGTTGAATATTTATTACTTAGAAAAAAAAGGGCTACGTTTCGGCAAACATTGCAGAGTTTTCCGTTTGGTTTATTGAGAGATATCGATTGATTTGTGTTGAGTATCTAAAACATTTTTGTTACTATATTTGATTCAGAAAATGACCAATGATTCAGTTTCAAAATAAACCTCTATTCTTTCATAATATTCACTGAAATGGAAAAATAAATACACTTTATGTTATATCTATAATATTTGTAAAAGTTTATATAAAAGTATCAGACAGAAGCCATAAAGACGAATACGAGTAATATAAGCATAATGAACATTAAGGAAGCAGAATATTTATTTAAAACCGTGCCATGGCACTTGGTTCTATTTTTATAAAAGATTTCTATAGATATCTAAGTAATACATATTCCTTAATAGGGAATAAACTTTATGCTGATAATAATATCTTTAAATCGAATAATTTAAACAAAATTTTGAGAGTGCGTAGTGCCTGCAAATACATTATTGAAGATATTATTCTTGGTAATATCGTACTCATATCGTTTATCATTGTACAACCCATTATGTGTAGATACGTCTTATTAATTTGTAATAGAACATTAAGATCGCATTTTAGAGCTTGAAATAATTCCAAGAAGATTTAAAACTAGCTTTCTCCAACGGCTTCGCCCGCGTGGACCCTAGGGAAATGTTTAGTGGGATAAAAAATATCCTATTATCTAAGTTAGCTTTGTTTTGAAGGCAGTTGATCAAATTTTTAGTCTGTGTGAATTCGAACTTGTAGTTTGAGTATCTTTTGAATAAGCCCAATACACAGTTAGGTATTGGGTACCAATTGATTAAAAGTTCCAAATTCAAAGTTTCTTTTCTTTTATCATTATCAAAATATTATTCAGCTCAATTTTCAATTATTAATAAATAACTATTATTTATGTAAAATCGTACAAAATAGCATAAGAAAAATAACTGTTAAGATAATTTTATGATGTAAAATATTTTGTTATTGTTGGTCACGATTTATTTATTTATTTACTCTTTTTTGCTTAGATTAAACACACATGGCGGACTTAATGCCAAAGGCATTCTTTACCAGTCAACCCGAGCGGAAGTTGGATTTGCATATAAGGCGATAAGAATAAAAATTAGTGCTAAATGATCAACTAGTAAAAGTAAATGAAGTACCAGTTAAAATCCTTTTTTGACGAAGTTAACTGTAATTATTATCACTTAGCCCGGGGCAAAGCGGCTGTGACTATATGGGCCTCTATAACCGTACAGACCAACCCAAACTGATCAATATATAGTTGACATACCAGGCCCGTACGGACACAGAGTACCCTTGGATACACCCCCGTTGGCGATGCCGCTTATACAGATTGCATACCCAGCACAGGCGTACGCTTCTCTCTTCAGACGGCCCCTGTAACTAGCAAGGTATATTCCTTAAATAGAAATACATGTGATACAGAATCTCAAATGTGCCAATTTCGGTATATGGTACATAGTGCCACTGTGTTATTTCGCCGCTAAAGATTCCTTTCCTTTTTTTATACCGACTCACTTTCTCCTTTCGAGTGATCTAACTAGCATCTTTACATCTAACTAGCATCCTTGCACATTTCTCTATTTGTGATGACACTATGCTAAAAACCCAACTAGTCTTGTTAAATCCAATTAAAAGTGAATGATATTAAGTTGAAAATATTGGACAGAACTCCAAGTGTCATATCATGAATTAGATTAATTTTGGAATCGATATTTTAACACATGAAGATGATACATCAATCCATCTACTCAATATTTAATAGAAACATCCAAAACAAAAACTTTAACTCGTATATTGGCTCAAATCAAATAAGGCTGATTATATACGCATCTTTTTGAAACTGAAATTCTTTACATCTTATGGTTAAGTAATACTAGTCAATAGCATTGCGCGTTACATAAGGCCAGATCAAGATTTTAAAACTTGATTCGTTAGTAATAAAGTTCCAAATTGATTACAGACGTATGGTCTTTTGAAGTGTGCTGTGCGGTTGTGTATACTCGCATACTAATTTACGTCTATTATGGAGACACAAGCTGAAGATATTTTTGAGTAGCTCGGGTGGCGTAGTGGATAAGCGCCGCGACCCGCGATCGTTGTCGTTAAGCAACTTTCGCAAGGGTCGGTCACGGGATGGGTGACCAAAAAAAAATATTATCTCGAGCTCCTCCGTGCTTCGGAAGGCACGTTAAGCTATTGGACCCGGCTGCATTTGCAGTCGTTAATACCATCCAATTCGCATTGGGCCAGCTGCATTTGCAGTCGTTAATACCATCCAATTCGCATAGAGTGATGAGGACTTATATAATATGCACCAAGTTTTCCATAAAAATGTTAAATGAAAATAAAAACTGTAATTCAATCAATTAACAAAGATTTTCTGACAAACAGTAAATTTTAGCAAATTTTTCAAATAATTGAGAAATATATTATTTTTACCTTTGACGGACATTAACATTATTGACGTCTAGTAACAGCACCAAAATATGACGAGCTTGATTAATAAAAGATGTATGATAGCAATCCTGTATTTGAAAATTATTCTTATAAATATAAAACTATACAGAAAACTTTTAAGGTAGTCGAATGACAATTTATAACTCATATACAAGAGACAGTATTTTCGAGGGTCTGCAGCCGCCTTAAAAATTCGTATAAGCAAACTCATGAAGGGCTCTTCGTGCAAATTTTTTCGCGAGCAACAAAATTTGCCGTCGTTTCGTTTCTTTTTTGCTCGTGACGTCTTGCATTTGTAGGGATGGAAAAAATATCCTTCAACTTTCACTTATAAAACATGGCAATTGCTAGGCAAATTATAAGAAGTTACACAAATGACAAAAGTTGTAACAAATTAAACTGAAATGAGTACATAGCAGCACATTAAGCCGTAACCAAAGCAAACCATACCACATTATCGGTAAAAATGAAATTATCAAATACCATAGATTTGTGTGAATGTTTGTATTGTGTTTTGCTCTAAACTTTACGTTCACATGTTTTAAAAGTGTATTCATAAATCTCAAACTACCATCAGTAATTTATTAATGACCCGCTGTTGAGCTACAAAGATGGATAAGGATCGAATGGGCAGAACGAGTCGTAACTCACCACTCGGTTCCAATGTAGTTTGGTGGGTGTTAGCAACTGCCAATGCATCAGGGACTAACAATTTTTATGCAATAGCTCGAGCTAGTAAACTTTTGGGCACATATATAGAATACTAACCTTTGCCCTCGACTTCGTCCGCGTGGTAAAGTTATTTTGAGCAGCATTTCTAATGAATATTTATTTATTCGTTCCATTAGGTACTGATAGCTTCAAACTAATACATTTACATCCTCCATCATCCCTTATTTTATACCCATGGGGATTGAATTCATCAAAATCCTATTTAAGCGGACGTCTTCATCATAGTCGCTCCAATCTTTAATTTCAGTTCAATCAGTCGAAAATCTAAGAAGATTTATACAAAATTTCATCATTTATGAAAATCCTTTCTTAGAGGATGCCTATGTCATAGTAGCTTTATGCATGCAAAGTCTCAGCCCGATCGGTTTAAAATTGACAAAGTGTCATACAAACTTTCATCTCCTATTTTATCCCCTTGGTCAATATCCTTTCTTAGGGGATGCCTATAACATTTACCTGCACGCCAAATTTCGTGCGTTGATAGATCACTGTTTCAGTCAGTCAGTCACCTTTGAGTTATATACTCGTATATTTAGATGAATTAAAAAGTCTAAAAAAAGTTGCTCGAATTCCGCAATCGGAATCGAGCTGCTGATATTATTATATTTAATCATTCTAAAGCGGTACGAAGTTTTTCTGATAGATTAATTTCCCATTATATAGTCGCTACATAGTCCACAACTGTTGCATTTATAATAATTTGATTCTCCCGATGGATATCCTAGAAAGTAAACATATTATGGTCCCAATACAAGTTCTTGTTGAATTGATAGCGCCGAGGTGGATTCTGTATAAGATGAGTGTGTTGGGAGTTCTTCTGTCGTTAACGAAAACAAGCAATCTGTATGGATTATACCAACAGCAAGGGGAAAGAGGATAATGTAACATATACCTGTATTCGTCTACTAGCAATAGATATAAGTTTGGATGTTCTTATTTGATTCCATATCTATTGTTTATTTATTGTTAAAAAAGCGAAATTATTGAATATTTTATATGATTTTGGAGGTTCAAAAATCTTTTAAAAAGGCTTATCAAAAAGGTTACATATTTGGACAAAATATTTGTCATATGATACGACATCTTATTATAGATTAGACAGCACTTGACGGATTTTGTCAGACAATCCAATCAACCTTCTTTATCATTCTTTTGTTGTTATAAAAGTACGAGACAGAGAAGTAAAATGAAATGAAATAGCGCAATAATATCGCTAAGATATCTAGAGTTACATCTGCAAGTGGTAAGCGTTCGCTCTACAGAAGTACAATGGGTTAGGAAACGGACTTTTAATAATAATCTGATTTAATTTGAATAGAGGCTTATGTTTACAATTGGGCAAAATCATTTTAAATATCCTTTGTACTTAATTTAATGTCGTTTAATCGGCTCATGTACCAAGCACTTGTGCCATTTATACGACTTCAGTCTAATATTTATTATTATTACTCGCTTTTTGCCGCCTGTATTACACATACAAATCATCCTCTTAAATTACTCATAATAATCATAATTATAAAGTACATGACAGAGAAGTAAATGAAATAAAATAGCGCACTAATATCGCTAAGATATCTAGAGTTACATCTGCAAGTGGTAGGCGTTCGCTCTACGGAAGTACAATGGGTTAGGAAACGGACTTTTAATAATAATCTGACCAAAACTAATAATTTGATAATATGAACTAGTTTAATTTTCTATATGACGGCGGGTAGTCAGAAGAGGCTATTACGAAGCCCAAATAGATCGTCCATATCGGAGGACTATCTTTAAAATAACACTGCAGGCTTGTATACCAATGTGGACTTATTCCATTTTATCACTTTTCATACGAAAATATAACGAGATGAGCGTGATGTCATCGGATGTCTTTATTCCTCGGCGATCGGAAACAGAATATAATACTACTCTTTAACTAAAATGACGGCAACATGCTTTTTGTTAACAAACTGGCAAAGTCAGCGTTACCATTCTAATGAAATTAAAAGTATCGATGATCACGCCCTCTCTACAATCGAGTAATTAACAAATCGAGTAACTAACAATTAAAAAAGAAACTAAATCAAACGATCTTCGTAAAGGCGATGGAAATACTCTGCGACATATATTATAGCGTCGTGAAAGCTAATTTTAATTAATATAATAAAACGAATTAACTTCAAACAGTTTTGATTTCAAATATGAGGAGTACATCAGATTCTTGTGTTGACATTGACCTTATAAAATTTTCAATAACCTCTAAATTTCAAGTTCGCATCGAATTAATAAGTAATCTCAAAGCTATTTATTAGCCACATTAATCCCGTGTTGCGCTAGTGGCTTCACCTATTATATTACTTCTTCCTCTCTCTCTTCTTCCTCAGTCTCAGCATAGAAAAGAAGAGTAGTGTGATCCGCGTACGTTATAATGACACTCTGATCTAGTTTTAAATTACAGAGTTCGTTAATGTAAACTAAAAACAGAGTCTGCCCTATAATACTTCCCTGGGGAACTCCAAAGGAAGTATTATCCAGTTCAGTGCTAACCATGCCGCTGATCTTCAAACACTGTATAAGCAAGCTGAACGATGCACGCCACGCTGGAATCTAGAAGCCAAGAACAGACAGATGGAACAACATCATAAAAAACATGATAAACACCAAGAATATGATCAACGACTTTCAGTAAATAGACGCGAAGAGGAAGTAATGATGTAAAAATTAACTTAAAAAACAAAAATCTTTTATTTTCAACTCTCATTATCAGGGTATCTTTTGAAGAGTTTTATTTCGTTAATTACATAATTTCCCCTTTGATGTTCAATACTCTTTGTGAGAATTTTAATTTCACAAAGATACCTTTTTTTTCGTTTTGAATAGAGGCTTATGTTTACAATTGGGCAAAATCATTTTAAATATCCTTTGTACTTAATTTTATGTCGTTTAATCGGCTCATGTACCAAGCACTTGTGCCATTTATACGACTTCAGTCTAATATTTATTATTATTACTAGCTTTTTGCCGCCTGTATTACACATACAAATCTTCCTCTTAAATTACTCTGTATTTGAATCCATATTGTAAAGTTTAAAAAATCTAAACGAACAGTGAACAGATACCGGGAAGAAACTTATATTTTAGTCGAATTAGTACGAATAGTCACAGTTTCTACAGGGTTTGGAAGAAGGTTCCTAAGGTAATTGTCTATTTATATTATTATTTAATTATATAATATAGATTACCCTATTATCAGTTTGAAGATCACATCAAGAAATATTTTTTCATGTGAACTTCAAAATGATTTGTACGTTTAAAAGCCTTTTCAAAATTACAAATATAGTAATTTTGCTTATGTAGCAATAAGGGACACCGCCAGCGTCTCGCCAGTCACGAGTAAGTGGGGCTACCAATCTTTGTCAAAATTAATAATTTCTATTATTAAATTAATAACCAGTTTTGGCACCACCGTAGTATTCCTAAAAAAATACCATAACACTATTAAAACTTAGAGTATTTTAAAAATATTCGTTACTTCGTCATTGGTCACACCGCGTGACTAGTCGAAGTAAACTTGTCAGACACACAAACTTGCATAACTCTAACTTGATTTGGACGCACAGATTATTTTATGAATTCAATGACAATCGTATTAGTTACGATGCAGACTCCCTGATGAAACGGCAAACAATATACCGGACGTACGTGTCTTAATCTTGAGTCGCTCGCAAACGTTATTCGTATCCGATGGGGGTGACTACTTTGTATTTGGCTCTCAGTTCGGCTATAAAACCTTGCTTTATGTGATCCACGGGAGTTCGCACATCGCGGTGGCTGAATTTTTATCGCACTCCGCCGCCTGTGAATACTAAAGAGTGGTTTCAGCAACGCTCTCCTTTTTGATTTGCCATTTCTTTTGCGTACAGCTGTTTCGGTATATTTTATTTTCTTGAAACTCGCACGTTAGGGTACGAAACGATGACCTTTTGTTTTTTGCATTAACCCAACGCTGCGTTCTTTTTCTGTACGTCATACTTGAAGTAGTATAAACTATGTGCTTGTCTGCCTATACGATCTCTGTAGCCGAGTGGGTCGCACGTCTGTTTTAAAGTGTTGCTATCTCTGAGGCACCGGGTTCTATTACTGGTTGAGTAAATGTAGAAGATATACATTTATACAAGGATTTTAGCTTTCTTAGAGTCTGAGCAATATATATGATGTTGCCTAATAATATTTTTAATTGCTGTTTTAATATTAAATAGAAAGGTTTTTTAAAATAGATTGATTAGTTATCTTGAAAGGGGTTATAATTAGTATATAGATAAGGTACTAGACAATATATTAGGCTTATATTGACAATGTCTTAATTTGATGTATTATCCTTTGATACCAAATGTTAGGGATATATCAGGCAGCTTAATTAGATACGATAACTTATTAGCTTAAACTGAATCTACGAATAGCTGTATAACAGTAGTACATATGCAATAAGTACTGCTAGACGAATGTTTGCGTTAGAAAGGCTAGTTACCGTTCTACATGGTTCTGAAATGCGGCGTCTCAACTTGCATCTTACTGTGTAAGCATCTTGTGGAATAACTATAAACAGGCAATGAACAGATGTTAAGACATCTAAGAATTACTCATCTTACCACGCTATAAATTTCGACTAAATTTAAAAGTAATATAAACTTTGGCAAAATAATACTAGATAAAACAGCAATTTTTAGAAAATTCTGTTATTCTTATTCTAATTAGTATCTACCAAGTTTCCGAAGTAAAATAGAAGAATAAACAAAGTTTATGTGATATTCATGGGAATTCCTAGAAATTACATTTCTTTGAAAAAATAAAACTCATTAGGAATTGTTAAACAAATCGAGGAAATATGCGAAATATATAACATTTAAGTGTAATTAAGAACTTTTTTTTTTAAATTTGGTTAATTATATATTTTTTTTAATTTGGTTAATTAATTCCATGCCAATTTGTAAGGTAAGAAACTTGAGGGTGCTGATTTTTCGTATAACTAGCCATGTTTTACTCCTAAATCAACCTTTTATACAAGAAGTAAACTACCATTTTCACATAATTGTAAATATCATTGAAGGAAATTTTAAATCAAATAGAGAAGACTAGATATCAACAGTTACGTCAAACTTATTTTGGTTTTCTGTCTCAGGCATTAAAATTATAAACTTAGAATAAAATTAAATAAGGATCACAGTAAATTGAATGACCTGCAAAGGGATTAAAAAAATACTGCCAAAAACAGCCGGGATTACATCATACTAAATCCCTAATTGAAGGTCATTCACAAAAACTAGCTGAAGAGCTCTTGAAGCTAAACAGAGCAAATATAAGTACAATTGCACGAACCTTATCTGGACACTGCTAATAAAACAGACACCTATTTAACATGAAACTAAGTGACACTGACATTTGCAGATATTGCAAACAGGAACGTGGAACACCAAAACATCTCCTGTGTGAACGTGTCGTCCCAGATGTATGCCATAAACGAGCATACATCTGGGACGACATATAATCAGCCCAGAAGATATAAAATCTCTAAAAGCCAGGAATATTATAGACTTTTTGAAGTCTACCTGGCTAAAGTAGTTACTATAGTTCTGGCGGCATCACAATAGATCTTCAAGGTCGCAGTGACTACAGTTCCTTGGGGAACTGCATAGCCCCTTGCAACAATAAGTAATAAAATGTATGTCGTGGTCAGGTGTTAAGTTTGACCACGCTGGCAGAGTCGCTAGTATCGTCTTCTTTATATATGTAACCTTACTTTTCACCAGCGGTTTCGAATACGAGGTCCTGTATTATACATAAAAATCTTCCTTCTGAATCATCCTATCTATTCAAAAAGACCGCTTCCAAATCCGTTGCATAGTTTTAAAGATCTAAGCATACATAAAGACAGACAGACGGAAAGTTTGTTTTTGTGTTTTTTTATTGTGTATTAATGCGCTAAACCTATTCATCATATTTTTTTCTTCTGAAAAATAAATGTAGTTCTTCATCTTATAAGCATTACGGAGCATTTCCTATCCCCCCATGGCACCCTGAACCATCATCGGGGGGATGTCAAGTCGAAACCTTGACTGGTTTAATATGCTATACCTAAGTCTAGAAAAAATAAAGTATTATTATCATCCTCACTATTCATCTCCGAGGCTGCCGGAGCTCAGGCCTTTTCTATGGATGAAATCGAATCAAATCGAATAGGAAGAAGACCTCGAGATACTATAATTTTGGTCACCCATCCTGTAACCTTATCGCAGACCAAGAGAAAGTTGCTTAACAACCGTATCGCAGACCGAACGGGCTAATCAGTGCGCCATCGAGCCTAGAGAAATAAAGTGTTATTGTAAATTATTATATAAGTAAATTAAAAGCGTTAAATATTAGTAAAAATTTTATACAGTAATATTTTTATGAGGCTCGAAGGTAAGCTTACAGGGACCACCGGTTAAGAATGATCTGACTCGGCATATCGAGTTACTTAGAAAGAATTGACCGACACAAAGCACATCTTACTTTTCCTCTCTTTCACATTCTTCTTCTTTAAACTTCTTTACATAGGTACCTACATCTCTTGCTTCCACATAAATTACTGAGGGGTGGCGTTGTGAATAAACGCCACGCCCCACGATCGTTACACCTACGCAAGGGTCGGTCACACGATGGACAACCAAAACATTGTTTTCTCGAGTAGCTCGAGAAAACAATGCTTCGGAAAGCACGTTAAACCATTGATCCCGGCTGCATTCGCAATCGTTAATAGCCTCCAATCCACATTGGGTCAGCTTGGAGGATCATTGGCCATCCCTCTTTAATCTAACGTAAAAGGACTGATAATGGTAAACTAATAACATATATGTGTTGTTTGACCTTGTTAATCTTTCAAAAAATTTGTGATAAAAATTATATTATTAGCAATCAAATTCGTAAATACTGGCTGCTAGTCTGTTTCGGGCCTTCGTTGGATTCTCACGTCACAACCACGCCGCTCAGACAATGCAGGGTGACGAGTTTAATTATTTTGAGTTTGCAGCATACCAGGAACGGCGAATAATAGACTCTGATACAAAGCCTCGGGCTAGTTGGGTAATGTCGAGTTGTAATCTGCGAGTGATTTACCGTGTAAAACAGGCAATTAAAAGCTCAAGATACTAGTTGCATCTGCTAGTGTCCTGCATTGTGTTTTCAGCACTTTATTATTTTTAATTTTGTGTTGTAGTATTCCTGAAAGAAAGACGCTGCGTCCGCCATTTTCAAATCTGATCGATCCATCAATATTATAGACGTTCTGTCTTGAAAACACAGTGTCTTGGATATAAAACGATAGAGTAGAGAAATTTCTCAGAAATAATAAATTAACCTGCCACTTTTATTACCTATAAAAGACTACCTAGTCTTTTGCCAGCGGCTTCGCACGTATTGTCCCTATGGAACTGTTTATTTGGATATCATGACAAGGATATAATTAAAATGATAAATTGAATAGTAAACAATCGTTACTAAGGTAACTTATGAATTCCCTATATAAACTTCCAATCACATTGTCATCTCTTTATTTGTTGTTTTTCGGGTTAAATATTTTCACCCCATATGATCTAGCCTCCCATAGGTGAAATAACTTTTAAAATCCGTCCAAACTACTGGACCTATTCAATGCAAAGAAACAGTCAAATATTTTCTCCTTATATTATTTATTAGTATAGGTAAATAGATATAGACTATAAAAGAAATTGTAAAAGATAACTCATACAATATCTTCTTAGGTGGTAATTTATATTTAAAAAAGAAAGACGAAATAAAAAGAAAAAACAAACACTGAACTATTTTTCTTTCATTTTTGTTAGTAAAATTGCTGTATTAGTTGATATCCTAAAGGTAACTGACCGTAAGACATATTGTGTATGGATATCAGTAACAACGACTTCAGCAAATCTGAGTAAATTTTCTAAATTTACTGCATTGACCATAAACAAGCACAACACAATTCCTTGGCTATGAAAATCATCATAAAGTTTTTTTTTTCTCCAGCCAGTACAGAAGAGTCACGTTAACTTGGATACATTCAAAACTTCCCTGTGTAATATTAAACTATTCAAATTTCACCAGGCTTTATTCTAAAAGCCCACAAAACTTGGACAAAGCTAGATCCGCAACGGGTCGCCAAATAAATTCTCTTTATTAGAAGGTCCCTAATAAAGCCTACCCTGCAAAAATAGTGGTACCCCGCAAGGTCCAACCCGTAATAGAAATGTAGCACATTAAAACTGTAAAGCTCTGACCACACTAGTTGTTTGTGAGCGAGTTATGAGGCTAGCGAAAAATGCTCTCTATAAATTTTCTCTTAAAAACAACCTCCAACTCGGTACCTCACTGATGTCATAGCTTATAGGTTCGAAAAATAAAGCTACATAAAATGGTAATAAACATTATATTTCATTGAAGCTCTATGACGCAAAACATTGATTTTCATTATGATAGCATAGAAGAAGTCTTAATTTACTGATGATCGTAAGCACTCATAATCTCTTTGTTCAAACGAAATCACATTGTTTGTACACACAATAGTAATTAGTTTGAAACGATACCTAAATTTTAGATTAGACTATTCAAATGTCAGTGCACTCACCAAACGGAGCTCAAGCGTGTAATAAATTGCAATTGTCAACTTAATTTTCTAGTAAATAACGTCGCTTAAATTTCTGCGAATTATAGCAATTATGCGGACAGCATTAGCGTGTTAATCAGATTATAAGCGACACGGAAGTTTCCATAACAAATGTGAATTCTATTTGATGACCTGAAACACGTCCCAGACGTGAAATCAATCGTGTCAAAACTTAATATGATTGCCGAGCTGTCACTTCAAGCCGATAATAATTTTAGTCACATTAATATAGCTAGACTAGGAAAGCCAGATTGGTCTCTCGGTTAGAAAGAGAAGATGGCGGTACCTTATCTATTTCTCTCTGCTTGTGAATACTTGGTTAGCGTAGAAAACGATCCAAGCAGAACGATTTACGTATGTGTATATAGGTATAAATATGCACACGTCGGCGTCGGTAAACAGAGGCAGAGTCCCGCTCGCTACTCATTCAAGACCTAATCTCGATAGATGTTTAAAATATATATATATATTTTTTGTTAGTTTAAGTTTGAAGTCGCTCATGATCAGTCAATGTAATAAGCCCTAATAAAGCTACTTCTTTCTCGATTACACGCACAACGTAAAGAGAATTTAATAGGGCAGAGTAAAAATCTGTATGTTTTATATTTTAAACAGCAACATTCAAGATTGTAGAAAATAAGATAAACTATTTACTGTCAAATATGTTTTCTTACTTTAGTTATCAAATAATCTATAATTCCTAACTTTAATTTACTCAAATAAATTAATTATTTTTTGAAATTTTAAGACTTTTTAGGCTTTTTAACTTTTTAGTTAATAGGGAATATGGCGTAAAACTCGGGATTAGCATATGTATTAGTTAATTGTAGTAACCAAGCAAAGTTTTCAGAACATGTTGTCTTTTGGAAATGAATAATTCCCTTTCTTATTACATCCAAATATTAAATATAACACATTTATGCCTTAATAGCCTGCTGCCTGCCTGCCATTGGCTATACTATAATCTATACTAATAATAATTCTAAAGAGTTTGTTTGTTTGGTTGAACGCTATAATCTCAGGAACAACTGGAACGAATTTTTTTTTTTTTGTGTTGACTAGTCAATTTCTCGTAGGCTTTATAACATCACGCTATGACTTGTAGGAGTAGAGCAGCAATGAAAAATGTTGCAAAGACGAGGGAATATTTCACTTTTTTTGAAGCTGTGGTTGCAAGCGCTGCGTAAACAGAGGAAGTTACGCAAAAATCATGTATTACTTAATTGATCCTCTTTAAAAGTTCTAAAAGAATGTTCGGAGCTGCATAAGTCTACCTTCCCCCCAATAAAAAATAAAGTATTAAAATAGGAATGGGAGTTAGTATAAGGCATCAAATTGTTACCATAAAAACCATTGTTAACGATTAGTCAATGTTGTTCAATTGTACTATATTCCAAGTCATCTTTTTCCAATTCCATTATTAAATAAATTAAGCTAAACAGCTTAATTTATTTAATTAAATAATGTTATTTATAATTCGAATCGGTACAATCGATGTCGCTAATATTAAATGCATAGGTTATGTTGGTTAAGTACACGAAAATATTACATTTAACTGACGCTACTGATCACTAGATGACACTACTGTACTTTTAAAATCAGGAATTAAATTTTTGTTTTATTTGTAGTCTTTTATAAAACAATAGGGCGAAAAAAATAATGTTGCAATAAACTGTTTTCGCAAAATGACGCTATTTTATTTTTAAAACGGGTTTTTTATTTTTGTTGTCTTGTTTTTCCGATTTTTATCAAACAAAGAAGCTTTAATTTTTCAATATTGCGGTTCCATGGTTAATTAGGTACCCTTATATTTTGTATTAGATAGGTGAAATTTAACACGAGTATACAATTATATCAAGTCGTTAAAGTGTTAAATAAATAATAAAGTGTGGAGTTTCGTTGAATAGGTCTTCCAAAAATATAAGAAGTGTGGGAATATATATTTTTTATTAAGTTAACCGTTCGTGACTATCTTCAAAGTGCCAATTTTCATTAGTCAAATGTCCCCCTCCCCCTCTATAAATCAACGGTTGTTGTTAGAACTCAAACTTTACGGCAGTAGTATTTATACATAACGAAATAATCGGACAGCTATTACACTTAATGTGCTAGTGCTGCAACCTGGCGACAGAAAGTTGCACCGATACGTGCTATTCTTTTTTGTTTTCAGCGTTCGGCGCGTCGCCTTTATCTCACGAAAACGCATTAACACGATTTTTCATTTGACTAAAAGCTGCGACACGTCGTTATAAAAGTCACATAGTTACATTTTTTCCCATATATGAATACGTTAAAGCGTCTCGTGCAGGTCACAATGTTCGCGTTCGGGCGACACATAAAGAATTGTTATGAATGCCCCTCTCCTTCCGTCGCTGGCTCGTTTCCTCTCTGCCAGTGTATATCAAATATTTTTGGAGCAGAAGTGCTTTATGTCTCTAAGTCCGTAGTATTTTTTTTTTAATTCTGCTATTCCAATTTTCCTCCATCCCGCATAGGTTTATTTTACAATAAGTCTGATTGTATCGTGCTGTTGAAGAAATAAGTAAAAATAATAATTTATTCAGTGATATCCTACTTCCTATTATAAATAAAAAAGTTTGAGGGAATAGATTTTGTTATTTTTTTACGCAAAAGCAATTTAACGGATTTTGATGAAATCTGGTTTACGGATACTTATAAGCCTGAGTTTTACATATAGACTACTTTTATTCCACTAAACGGTTCCCTAGGGATTAATTTACTGTCGAGTTATTGTGCAAAGCAAGCAGACGAAGCCACTACTTATCTAAAAAAAAAAAAACTAAAAATAAACTTCTAACTATCTATTCATTACACTGTAGCAGCAACGCTCAGCATGTGTTGGAAGTCTCAGACTGCTGCATTTTGGCTGATAAGAAAAAAGAGTAACCGAAGATCACCAGTTCTAATATAAGTAACGACATTTACAATAACCATTATGAAGTGACTTGCTATTATAATAATAAGCAACATAATAATTTTGTTATATGCCTAAGTATAAAAGAAATCACCTATCAAAATGGGTATAATTCCTTAAGTCCAGATTCATAATAATCTTTCTTAACAAGTGTTTTTAAGTATAAGATTTAAACTGATTTCAATACTTACCAGTTACGTAGTATTACTATTATGGGTTACCCCACCCATGACGGTGATACCAAAAAAAATTGTATAAAATCTCTAAAATTATGTTGAAAGTAGACAACCCTACCATTAACTGGCAAAATAAAATAGTATAGAAGAAAAAGTATCCGTATCTTTACAACCACATAAACAATGAAACAGTTTTGATCAGTTTCAGTGTCTAAAAAGAGTTTTCCAATCCCGAAACTCACCGCAACGTAACGAGACTAGGGTCACCATACATATGGAGTTTGTGACGCTCATTCTAGTTTTAAAGGGATCGATACCAATATCAACATTTACATGTTCCAGATTAAACAATCGCTTTATCATTAAGCAACCAACTAATCATTTCTCCAGGTTTTTCGCAATTCAAATAATAAAATGACTTCATGGGCGAAACATAATAAATGTTACATTTTTTTAATTTCATTTAAATATTTTTCAAAATAATTATAATCTAAAGGTATATTAGAACACCAAAAACTACGAAAAGAAGACTGGGATTTACTTCATCGTATTAAAAAAATGTAAAATTTTCTTGGCTTACACTCCGAGAACAATGGTGCGATACTCAGCCTATATTTGCAACTCTGTTTTAGAAGTTAGCTAGTTTCGTGGGCTTTTATATTTTGGGGTATAATATATTTAAGATTGTGGATAAGCTGTTAGTTTCACCAGCCACACTTCCTTCTTGTTATAACATACGCATTGTTAAAATGTATTATTATCATTTGGCTTTACAAGCATGTCGTTCAGTTCCAAATATCGATAGCTGAAAACAGAGGTCAGGTCATTCGACTGATCTTTAAACACTTTAATCTAGGCTTGTCACACTTTTTGTCCTGGTTTAACAATTTTACAGGTAGTAACCTTAATCAGGTCGGAACTTTTATAAGCCATCAAATACTATTACCACTAAATCTGGTATAATAGCTAACTTATTTATATTTATCGTAACTTAGACAATAAACGTACCGGATATAACAGCAAAAATTTATTGCAGAGGCATCGTAAAAAGGCGATTTATATGTAATTTTAAGGACTCAACTTGCTTACTGCTGAACTCGACGCAGATATTAGCTTTTCAGATTTCTTTGTGATGTTTATTTGTTGAAAGGAATAGATATAAATAAACAATGGAATGGAATAGGAATAAATAAATAAAAGTATTTATTATTTACATTAGATTCTTCGAAAAATCTCAAGCTTCTGGGCTTAATCGAGGCAAGTATTAAACAAAAAAAGAAGAAAAAATAATGGAACCCTCTCACTTTCCATCCAATGGTATTTGCATAACTAAAAAAAAGCAGTAATTGTTTTGATTTTCTGTTTCGCAATGACAATTTTATTATCTTTTATAACTTTTATTCATAAGATCATACAATCTAGACTTTAATAACTAGTGTAATAACTAAGTCATTTGACGCATTACCTACATTTCCTAGGTTTGGTTGCGTTTGAGTCAGCATGAAAAGAAACCAGATAAGGATTTAAAATGCACGGGGCCTCGGGCGCGGAAATAATCCTTATTTGATCAAGATATGTTATTTATTATAGAAATTAATTTTGTATGTTGTTAGAGGAAGTATTATGAAATAGAAGGAGGATATTGTGGATGTATTACACAATTTTGTTTGTTAAAAAAGAATATTGTTAATAGTCGACGTCATTTCAGTGCGTGTCTGCAGTTTGCTTAGAATATTCTTGAGCTCACTTTTATTTGTTCGCACAGCAGCTAATCAGGTTACTTTAATCAGTGACTTTCTATAATGGACTTTGGTTTTGACTTTTCTCTCATTTTAATTTCAAATTT
Source organism: Diatraea saccharalis (assembly GCA_918026875.4). Lineage (NCBI taxonomy): Eukaryota > Metazoa > Arthropoda > Insecta > Lepidoptera > Crambidae > Diatraea > Diatraea saccharalis. Next base: position 982,336 of record OU893348.1, on the reverse strand, counting down.
GACAACTTTGGAGGAAATAAAAATAATTCCATTGTTCGTTTGCACATTTAAAATATGTGCTAAATGTAAATTTACTTTACTACTGCAACATTTAAGATGACAAGATTTCCTAAATTATTGCTTAATTTAATATTTCTAGAAGTAGTCTTCCATAGATTATCGTTTTTAACGCATACTCTAAATATGAAATCACTTCAATTGTTCATATTAACGCACTTAAGAAATACCTAAATAGCATTGAATAAAAAAAATAATAACTCAAATATAATTTTTACTTTTTACCCTTTTTACGTTTCCTGAGAATTAAAATAGCTACATTTCTCAGTCTTATTGGCAAAACTTCATAAGTATTCACAGGGACTTATTCAAATTCATCCATTAGGCTCATCTCCCGAATAAAACATTCATTGTACAATGTAAAATTAAACTCGATTTGTAACAGAGGCAAACAAAAGGATGACAGGTCAATACAAATCGTTATTTATGAATGCTATCTAACCGTTCCAGCAGCGAAAATTCATTTGTCCAATACTATCATGAACATTTTAACGTGTACTCTTGTTACGAAGCAATAACGTTGTTGAGTGTTTAATCATAATATGGCAAAGAGAAAACGAGATGTACCTAATCAGTAGATTGAAACCATCAAATGGTCGTGTATATGACAATACTGTCATATAGCGATGAGGCGGCGAGGAGACTTTGTAAGGCAAAATTAGAATGGTTTCAAGATAGACAGGACCAGCTTTAAATGGATATCCACGTTACTAATCATGCTAACATGGACTTCAAAAATTTTTGGAAGAATACCGGCGGGCTGAATATGAGGCTGGGTCTCCCGGTGAACGCGGCAGGCCTTACCGACCATAAGCGAATTGCGGATGCTTTTAAAAATATTTTTTCTGTGCGATCACCCTAGAGTGCTGTAATTCGCAACGCAGCGGATGCTGAGGCTATTGTGCCGGAGCAGAACGTAAAAATTCCAGCGAAAATAGTGATCAAAATTATTTTGGGTATGCAACGGGGAAAGCCGTGACCCGGCACAATGGTCTCAGCATTAAGCACCTTAAGAATGCGGGAACCCACCTGCCTCGGGTGTTATCACTTTTTTCACCTTGTGCCCCGGTCACTCTTACTTACCAATAATAAGAGTTTACCAATAGTAAGAGTTATGAGAACAATAGTTGTCTCTATCACTAAGAATAAAACTGGTGACCCTTCAGATATTGCAAAGTATCGAGCGATCACGCTCGCTACCATCATTGCTAAGGTGCTTGACAGTGTGTTAAATGGCAGCCTCTCGGTGTATATAAAAATACACGATGCTCATCTCGGGTTCAAAGAGGGATTTTCAACGGAAAGTTCCATTCTAAGTCTTAAACACGCTGTAAAGTATTACACAGCAAGAAGGACGCCGATATACTCTTACGTTCTTGATCTGTCAAAAGCTTTCGATCTGCCGGCGAAGAATGTGCCGGCAGAGTATATAGATCTTCTCAAATATTGGTATTCTCACCAGATAAACCGAGTGAGATGGGTCGGTACTTGGTCTGAGGAATACCAATTAGAATGTGGTGTCGGACAAGGGGGTCTAAGCTCGCCCCTGTTATTACACTACCAACAACAATAGTTCCACCAGTGCATCTCGACGGCGTAGTGCTGAAACTGGTTGATAGTTTTAAGTACCTGGGTCATATTGTCACGAGTGATCTAAGGGATGATAGTGACATAGAACGAGAGTGCAGGGCGTTGGCGGTAAGGGACAATATGTTCGCCTGCTGTACGCGCCGAGCCTACACTGTCCTGAGAGTACAGTACAACAACATTTTCGAGAGTACAGTACAATAATGCATAAAGTTTGCATTACCTAATGTGAGGCATGTTAATACACTTAAAAATGTAAATAGTGAAAAATTTGAGTTGGTGGAATCGACAAAGTTCCTTGGTATTACACTAGATTCCCGACTGCAATGGGATCCTCATATTGTTAATTTGTCAAGTAGACTAAGTTCTGCAGCATTTGCTGTTAAGAAATAAGACTCTTGACAAATGGTGAAAAGGCAAGATTGGTATATTATAGTTATTTTCATAGTGTAATGAGAATGACGTATGGTCTATTGTTGTGGGGTTCTGCGGCTAGCATTCAAGATATTTTTACAAAAGAGAGCCGTCCGCGCTATATATAATTTACGGTCTAGAGAATCTCTCAGAGAAATATTTAAAGAAATAAATATTTTGACTGTTGCCTCTCAATACACCTATGAAAATCTTATGTACGCAAGAAAACATTACGATTCCTTCACAAACAAAGTAGTGTTCATAATCTTAACACAAGAAAAAAAAACTTGCCGTTCCAAGCTTCAGACTTCAGAAAACCAGAGGATCATTTCTAATATAATGAATTCATGAATTAATAGCCTTCGCTTTATGCTATAAAGACTAATTATATGTTCAACCTATATCCTACAGACTTTGAAAGTTGTATTTATTATTGTGATTCGGACGATTCAAAAGTGCTTGTAATAGCCTACTTGAATAAAGTTCATTTCATTTCGTTTCACTTCGTTTCATTTCATTTCACTTCACTTCATTTCACTTCACTTCATTTCATTTCAAAGGATATTATTGCGGTTGCCGCGTCGTTATGGTGCTTCGAAACTGTTTGCGGAGGCTTATCCAGATGGCTTTCATGCCATTATGCGCAAGAAAGCGGCTTCGTTAAAGCAACACTTGCGTAACAGCCGGAATGGCATCCTGACAGCGATGCTATGATTATTATTATCATCATTATTATTATTACTAGTTATAGGGTCGAAAAAGAGTCACTGAAGAAAAGGAAGAAAAGGTTTAGTCAGCTTTATGTAAGACTAGCTGTGCTCGCGACTTCGTCTGCGTGGGAAGTATTTTGGTAGAATTATTTTTTTTCCTATGAATGGGGTCAAATCGAATAAGATCAGTGGGACATAACCCACTATGAAAAACCTACATTAAAAGGCAATAGAGGTTTTATTTCATTGCAGCTCTATTATATGACAACACTGAGTAGTCGAGTAGTACCATAATACCATAGCAATATGACTAAAAAATTTAGTGCTATCATTATCAGTCTATTAGTTTGTCCACTGTAGTACAGCCCTTTCTTACGAATGGCATCGAATCGAATAGGGAGAATGGGCCATGATCGACCACGCGGGCCCAGTAAGGATTGAGGAGTGTTAACTGTTGACGTTGCAAGCGGGACCAGAATTTAACTTGCCTTCCGAAGTATGGAGGAGCTCAAGGTAATAATTTTTGGTTACCCATCCTATAAACGGCCATCGCGATAGTGGCTTAACCTTATCGCAAACCGAGTGCACTAACCATTGCCCATCAAGCTCCTCTCACGACTAAATATAACATTTGGTTCTAAAAAATAGAAAGAAAGAAAGAAAGAAAATACATTTATTGACCACATAGATTGGTACAGTAATGATTTAACTAATAAATACATTTGTTAAAAGTGGTGGCCAATCAGGACTCTGCCTCAGCATAAGCCATACCAGAGTAGATAACTCTGATACGGCGCTGGTTATTCTGGCAGAGCCTGTGTAGATGGTTGACGTTATACATATATATATATAATTATAGGTATGTACTGAATAAACAGACAGAAATAATTTTTTTATATATAAATAAATATTTACTAATACGTACTAATAAACTAAAATATTAAAACAATTAAATAAAATAGTAACATTTCCAATAACTAGTAATTATTCCTCCCGATAATAATACATATAACGTAATCCTAATTGATACGATGTTGGACAAGGAAATCGTATAATGACGTGAGGCCAAAATACATCAGAAATAGGTAAAAGGAACAAAAAGAAGCTTGAGATATCAATCGGTACAGTATCAATAGAGGAGCACCCTATTGAAACGTATTTAGGTCTCGTACAGACACCAAACGGCCAAATAAATTTAGGACATACAAAAAACTAAACGTAACTTCATTTAAATCGAAATATGTCTTGAAATAGTATTAAAGGGCTGTTAAAAAACTTCATTTGGTGTTCAGTCTAGGATTTGCTGGCTATACCTTTAGGCGCCCAACTTCAAAATGAACTTTCTTGAATTTGTTAACCAACTTTGTAAAATCAAGAATAATTTTTCGATTTGTTTGAAATTTTCAATGACGAAGATATCGTCAATTTATTTTAGACATTTTATTCTTCTGCTTATAGTTGATATTAAAATCTAAATATCAATAAAAAATAACGGAAAAGGAGAATGGTGACAAATACAGAAATAAACACACTAGTATAAAAACACATTCATTGGTACTGTGAAGTTCCTTCTATTTTGAAGTCAGTTAAAAGTCTTGATTTAGAGGCTTGTAGCGCTGTGGTTAATGATTCATTGATCTCAGATAAAAAGCTTAAAAAACTTCCGCAAGTTTATAGAATAGGTGACTATTAATTTATTTTTATAAACACTGATTGTTTATAAACAGCGTTATTTGATTCTATAAATAGGAAAAGATTGTGCCCTCCTCCTGTGATTGTGTACTCCTGAGTAGACACTAAAAGTTTCATGATAAATTGAAATGAAAACAGAAAAAAATAGTTATCTTTAGTATTTTGTTTGTTACTGAAACAAGAACTGAGTATTAATAACGTTCGACAATATTGGTAAGATTTGCACATTCAGTCTTGATTTAAATATAAGAAACTAAACTGCAAAATTTTATTTATAGATTTTCTAGAAGTCACAGAATGTATTATTCAACTTACCGGCAAATCCCGTTACAGCAAAGGCCTTGTGAAAGTTAATGATAAGTAGGTAATTAATTAGTATTTTTCCAGATTAATTATCAAGTTTTCATCTAAGTACTCAGATTATTTAATTATGGTAACGTTATTAAGTGATTGAGAATTGTAAGGATGAAATCTTTTCAGTATGATAAAGAATAGTCACTCTACTATCGACTCGGGTAGTGCAACAGGGGTATCTGGGACAAAACGTTTCTTTATTTCATTAGAATGCATTCAGAAGCTGCCATTGTGTATGAAAATACAGGTGCACGTCCAACCTCTTTTCTAAACAATCGTGCTTCGTTGACGTAAAATAATTTTATAGTATGAAAATAGAAAAGGAAAACTGATTTGTACAATACATACTCAGTGAGTATTTTTATGCATGAAAAACGAACGTTTTATATTTAATTAAGATCAAAGTAGATATTTATCTATCATAAAATAATTTTTACAATGTTGAAGTTTGATCGAAGTGTACTTAGTTGTTAATACAAAACTCGATCGATTGGATTAAAAAGCCTCCTTACCAACTCTTTTAATAACAAATAAATATTTAATGTTTAAATCTCTTTGGCGCCACGACAGCATTCGAACGAACTGCCCGACTTCCTTATAGGTAATATAAAAATCTTAAATAATCATATTTCACAAACATAATAACCATACTTTCAAAATAAAGCCACAGAAGTTTGAAAGTTTTATTTTCACATGAGCACAGTACCTACTTACTGAAAAGGTTTTGCTCACTTTTGCCATTTCCATTATAAGTAACCATTTTTATATACTTTTAACGAAACAAACAAAGCTCCATAACAAACGAAAATGCACAATATTATGCACATAGCATAGATTTATTTATTATTTCATCTTTGTCAATCAATTCAGTAGTATCCAAACGCATTATAAGTCAGGTAAGTTATAAACGCAAACGTCACTGTCAAAGTCATTATTCTAATACGCAAAATGTCATACGTTTTGTTTTGGTGAAGAGTTTTATGTTACAATTTCGTTTTATTATAAAATATAATTATTAATTTGTGCCTGAATCAATAGACAGAATTGATACTCTTTTACCGATGAATATAAAGTGATATTTATTGCTAGTTCTTGCGAAAAAATAACTTTAAACTTCTGTTTTCTACTGCCTGGTGTAATTATAGGAGCCTTTGTCTTAAAATGGATTATGTTACTACTCTAAAGATCCTTGTAATTGGTGAAAGTGGTGTCGGGAAGTCCAGGTAAGGTTGTTCTGCAATTTCTAAATTGTGAAAATTGAAAACAATTGCATCACTTTCCTTAACCAGTACTGGCGTTTTAATCACTAAATGATGAAGATGATTCATTGATCATTGATCTAACAGTTAAAAGCAATTTCGAACTATATATTTCATGACAGTACATTCTCTATTCAGCTGCCCTAAACCAAAATTGACCTCCTGGATCTCCCATTTAAAAGGACATAGTGTAGACTTATCAAGGTTATATATATGTTACTAATTGACTTAAAAAGAAAAATTTGAACTTTCAAACTCAACTGTTATAAATGTCTGAGATGGGAAAATCTATTAGAGCAGTCACCAATTTAATTATTGAAATGGGCACCTAAGACAGCTTACTTTTTAAAGTATTTTTTAAATAGTTTGATAATAAAAAAAGGTAATCATAAGAAATCTTTTATTTTAGTATAATACTGGCATTCACTACTGGAGATTACAACCAGTCATTCCCGGCCACAATTGGTGTAGATTATAAATGCAAGGTAATGGAAGTGAATGGTGTAAAAGTGAAGCTCGGTATTTGGGACACAGCTGGCCAGGAGAGGTACAGGACATTGACTTCTAGTTTTTATAGGTAAGAAATATTAAAAGTTTTATTTATAATAAAAATAAAGTTCTGTTGAATAAGTTGTGGAGCAGAACATATAGGTACATATGCTATTCTGCTATAAAACAGCCTGTTTATTTCAAGTAGTTTGTGTATATTTGAATAATATTTTTTGTTACATTGATTATATGTTGTTATATTGACAACTAGTTAGTTTACCTGTGAAAAAAATTTTTTAAAAAGAACTAGCTTTCTGCTAGCGGCTTCACTTGGGTGGTCTATTTGTAAATTGGTAAATCAATTACAATGACAAATTTATTAATAAACAATAATTACTATGGTAATGGTTTAATTCCCTATACAAATTTTCACTCCTATTATTTGTTGTTTTTTTAGTATAAAATATAGTCTATGTTCACCGCATATGGTGTAGCTTGTTGCAGGTGAAAGAATTTTCTAATCAGTCCAGTAGTTTTGGAGCCTTATTAATTACAAACAATCAAATCTTTCCTCTATAATATAATATTAACATACTATTAATATAGATATTGGATATACTGCTTGTTACTTTAGTACTATAATCAAAGCGAGTGACTGAGTGTTTCTTTATTATTTTATTGTGATAGTGAACTGTAATATTATAAAATAATATTATACATTACTCACATCTCAAATTGAATAGCTAAAAAGTTATTGTAATCTAACACCACAGGATACCACAACACCCAGACCTGAGACCAAATAGAAAATGTTTATTTACTTATCGGTTATCAAATACATAACCTCTGACATTGTGACACTTTGAAAATGCGAACCACCTAGCTATGTAGGTCAACCACATAAGTAATATTTTAATTATATATGTTATTATGGACCAAATATATTCTTATCAACCTTATGATTAATATATCATCATATACATTGTTTTATTACACTCTGCTGCACATCAGATTATCAAAATATATCAAATTTCTACAATTGATTTTGGATTCTAACCATAATTCATTAAGAAACAACATAAATCTAAAGAGATACAGAAAACTTTTAGTCATGATTCCAATTTGAGACATGAGAAATCAATCTGTGAGACACTTATGATTAAAAAAAAGTTCTGTTTCTCATTGGCAAATAAGCAAAGCAAGGATTAACATCACCAAATGGGATCTATTAAGTGACCATAGTTTTATTTATATAGTCTAGCTTAACTTGTAGACAACATTGTAGACAAGTTTTGATTACTTGTTACACTCTGCAATGTCACTTTAACCACGAGCAAAGAGATAAGTTTATATTATTTTACAGAGATGCACATGGAGCAATATTAGTTTACGACATATCAGAACCCAAAAGTCTTGATAAACTAAAGGAGTGGGTAGATGAACTACAAGTTTACTCGACAAAGAAAAACATTGTATGCTTAGTGGTGGGGAATAAACTTGATAAGGTAACTTTATACAAATATTACATTTATGGTTGTTGTGCTAAAATATGTAACAATATGTCCTTAAAGACCCTGCTTTAAATAGATCTTAAAAATGACAGAGATTTCTAAAACAATAGTTTTCGCAAAAAACGGCAATTATTTGAAAGATAGACACTTCTTAAGTGGTAAAATGTATTGTGTTAGATAAATTATTTTAATTTAATTTTAAGTAATTCATAATACAATAGTTAAACAGAATATAAATTATAAAAATTTATTTTATTTTATAATAATAATTTATTGTATTATATAATAATAATAAATTATATTTTAATAAGTATTTTAACCTTAAATTTATCATTATTTATAAATACATAAACACTGATGTTGTTGCTGATTGTATAATTTTTTATATATATTTTTTTTATATATAAAATGAAAATATCTTTATTCAAGTAAGCTTGTTTCAAGCACTTTTGAATTGTTTTACCTTTTGAATAAATCAAAAAGGTTTTAACTAACTAGTATGTCCACGCTATGAACGTCATATCCTTATTATACCTTACGTTATATAGCCACGTGCAGTACCGCGAGAACTTGGACAAGCCTTTGCACAGAAACACAGAATGTTGTTCATAGAGAGCAGCGCTAAAACACAAGAAGGGATCAACTTGGCTTTTGAAGAGCTCGTGCAAAAGGTAAGTTATACGTTAAAATGTATATAACTAACGTTTTGTTCTACGATAAACAGAAAGCTAGGAATACAATTTTTGTTAAATAAATAATATGAAAAATTCCAATTTTCTCTTCAACAAAATATTGTTCTGTTTTAAGTTTCAAGTGTTCGTTTAGAAAATAATAGGGATGATGACTAATTTTTGTTTGTTTGTCCGTCAGGTAGAGTGTTAAAAAATATTAAACACGTATTTTTTTAATTTTTTCGTAATCATAAAATTACGGCGTTACATGGAGTTGAAATTTCGCATGACGTCACGTTAGGGTGCGTTTTCTACTCAACAGTGACGTAGCAAGCCCCCACTCCTCAACTTTAATGCCTGTTATCTAAGCTATTTCTTGTTAAAATGAAGTAAAAAAAAAAAATATGTGTCTAATATTTTTCTATTATCTGACTGACGGACTAAATAGAATTGCATTTTTTTACCCAGTCATCATCCCTATTGTGAATGAAAAACACACTAACGATAATTAATAACCAATAAAAATTATACGCTTTTGCTGAAATTATCACTAGACTATGAATGTCACTACTGCCTTGGGCACAGGCGTTCTAAATGCATGGAATCGAAACGATAGACTCGTACAAATTAGACAAGGGAGTTTGTGTCATGACATGACCAGGCCGACACAGACCCAGTGCAGATTCATTGGTGTTAATGTCGGCAGATGCAGCTTGGGGCCAACAGCTTGATATACCTTCCGAAACACGAAGGGGATAGAGATAATAAATTTTTGGTCACCCATCTTATTTGCCCTTGCGTAAGTTGCCTAATTTCAACATCGTAAACCGAACGTACTAGGCACTGCTTCATCGAGTTCGCAGTTGTCGGTCACGGGATGGGTGACCAAAAATTATTATCTTGAGCTACTCCGTGCTTCGGGAGGTACGTTAAGTCGCTAGTCCTGGCTGAATTTGCAGTTGTTCATACACTTTAATCCGTATTGGGCCTGTGGAGGGTCATGGCCCATCCTTCTTAATCATCTATCAGGACCTGAGTCCCTGCAATGGGGACGTAAAAGAGCTGAAAGAAAAAACTGAATAAAAATATTAAAAAAATATATTTATAGTAATAATTTTAATATTTTTTTTATTAGTTAGTAATATTTTTATAACATCTCCTACTAGATTATCGAGACACCAGGCTTGTGGGAGACGGGCGGTGCCTCATCTAACATTCGTATATCAAACGAGGAACGGAGACAGGAAGCGTCCTCGTGTTACGACTACACCTGTTCTATATAAATAGATTTATACACTGTACCGGTTGGCATTGCATCGTTGTTAATGAATTGGGATGATGCTTGGGTAAAAAAAAAACCATTAAGTCCGTCAGTCTGATAATAGAAAAATATTAGATACGTATTTTTTTAACTTTAGAAATACCTAAGATAATGTGCATTAAAGTTGAAGAGTAGGGACTCGCTATTTCACACTTTTGTAGAAAATGTACAAGACCGTGACGTCAGGCTACATTTTAACTCAATATATCGTCGCAATTTAATGATTACGCAAAACATAAAACAATGCGTGTTTCATATTTTTCAACAATCGACCTGATGGACGAACTAAAAAAAAATCATCATCATCCCCGTTTCTGTTGTCATTGTCGTGGATTTCTAATTTATATATTCAAATAAAGGTACAACCCTAGGCTTATAATCATTCATCAGGCGTCAGCTTATTAATTTCTCACCTGCTGAGATCTGTGATAGACCATCCTAATGGAAATAAACAGGGGAAAAACGGGACACAATCCACCACGCCAGTGCGGATTGGTGGGTATTAGTGACTGCAACGGCATGCATGCGGCTAGGGCCAAAGGCTTAACGTGCCTTCCAAAGAACGGGATAAAAATTTGGACACCCATCCGATGTCCGTCCCTTGCGATGTTGCTTAACCTCGACAATCACAAACTGAATACGAAAACCACTGCGCCATTAACCTTATGTAAGTTATTTAACCATTGTGGCTGAAATGTTCAGGTATCGTAGCAAATATTAATAAGAACTCTGAATGGAAAAATCTTTTTTCTCTTTTGCAAAAAAAATAGATTGAGATCGCAAACTGTATATTAATCGCAAAAACGATAATCATTCGTATTTTTTTTATGTATTTAGATTTATTTTGGTCTGAATTCGATAAAAGGTAATATTTATGTCGAAAGTAATATACTCAGACACTGTCAACAATAAGTGATTTTACTTCTTCTTCTTTTATGAATAGCTGATCTGCGCATTTCACACAATTCTGCCAATGTCAAGTGCAAAACCTTAGTTGTTAAAAATTGACAAATGAAAACTTTCAGTTAAATAACGGCTTTATTGCGTTTTCCTTCAAAATTTATCTCTAATGAAAATTACAAAGTATGTTACAAATACAACACTCAAATATTTGTGCTCGTGGCTATGTGTGCGTGTTGGCAAAGTGAACGGTTGCTTTGGTGGAACCGCCGTCAAGGGTCTCGCTTCACTAGTTCGCTCTTTTAGTTTCAATTTGTTGTTGGATTGAAATTGTGCCAACCCTATAGTTACGACGCATAACAACCCCACCTTTATTTATTTAAAAATTGTGTAGCTTGAGTTTAATTGTTGTCTAGTTCAAATCAAAATTGTTTATTCGGGCTAGGCTTATCCATAGCATTTGTGAAAGTCTAAAACTACGCCAACGGTTCCCAAAACTACGGCGGGAGACTTTGTACCGAGAAGAACTGGCAAGAAACTCAGCAAGGGCTGCTCTTATTGGAAAATGACTGCATTAGACTATGAAGTCACTTTCCAATACAATATCTGAAATCACAAGACAGATATTTTCCGAGACTACTCATTAATAAATTGTTTTGATAATTGCTATAATACGGGAAATCCCTTACTGCTCTATTGGGAATTTAATAGATATTGTAACAAGTACATACTTTAATCGATGATACACAACTGTTTAAAATAAGATTTGTACGCCAACCTGTATAGCTAATTATTGTGATATATTTTAGTGTGGTTTGCTTTTGTAAATACCTACAAATATCTGATGAAAACAATGATATTTTCTATATTACTTGTAAAATATAATTTGGTGATAATATATTGTAGTAAAATATCAGGCTGTGTTTTATTACTTATTCATGACGCCTTAAAGTGGACGAGATTATGTTGCATTTGATAACAATGGAGCAATAGTCTCGTTAAAAAAAAACATCTTAAAAACGATTACTGTGTTTGATACAATAGCAAAATGATTTTTGAGAAAAATCACGGTAAGAATTGGAGTTTGAATAAAATGGCCAGAAAAAAAATAAACAGCAATAAAATACTAACTTAATTCCCCGACAGAGTAATTTTTCCATTCATCGATCGACAGCCCCGCAATTCCGAAGCCTGAAAATGCCAATTTGCCATTAACGTTTCCAACACAAATCAATGGTAAAAGCCTCTCAAAAGATACGTATTCAACTAATAGATAAATTATTTACCCATCTATGGGATATCGGCAAAAAACGCATCAATAACCATTCATAAATTCGTATTTGTAAAAGGTGAGATTTTTAGTAATGTGGTCTTTATATATTGAGGACGCAAGGTATAAAATGCTACGAATTGATTTCTCGAAACTAAAGTAAATTCCCATATGGAAAAATATACATCTATTGATTCTGACATTGGACGCCTAAACCAACATTTCAAGGGACCTAAAACAAGTTTACTGTGGTATCACTTAGTATAAATCTCAGTATTATATGACAATTTATTGATCAAATGAAGTGCTGTCAAGCGCAGTATTTGATAATTAAATACTTACTCAATAAATTTATTAGTAAAATGCAATATATGCTGCTCGTTCGAGTCAACATGACACCTGGCCCGGGACTTGGTACATCCCGCGCGACAGGCGAGGGCGGGGCCTTTCAGTAGCGACAGTATACCTAATAGTATTATTATAGTTAGCGTTTTTTACGCATCTTTTCGCTTACAACGAAAGTGATATATCTGAAATAGAGGAAAACATATAATAACGATTGAACATCAAAATTCATAATTATTTGTATTTGCCGCGTACCACGTACCAAGATACTTGTATTTCTTCACTTGCTCTTGTCTATTTCTCTCGATAAATACAAAGGCGTACGAACTCGGATTGCATGAAATCCTATACATCGCCTTTTTTATTGTTATTTTCTTTTTCAATTTATTAAGTTCAGACAAACACTGTGATTTTTTAAATATCACGCTTCAGCATGAATGGGCCGGCTCGACTGGAGTGATACCACGGCCTCACAGAAAACCGACGTGAAGCAACGCTTGCGTTGTGTTTCGTCGTGTGAGTGAGGGTACTAGAGGCCCAACCCGCCCTTCCCTCCCTGTCCCTCAAAGACCGGCAGCGCGCTTGTAGCCCCTCTGGTGTTGCAGGTGTCCATGAGCGACGGTAATCACTTACCATCAGGTGATCCGTCTGTTCGTCTGCCCCCTATCCCATAAAAAATAAAAAATCAAGTAAGTAATAGAATAGAATTTGGGTTTTATTTTAATCACTGTTAGTTTTTTTTATTTGTTATTAGGACTGCGTTCTTAAATAATGTGATGAGAAATAATAATCACGAGAGTTTTTATAACTTTTACAAAAAACTGAAGCAGGTGTGTACATTATTCCTGTCTGTGTGTTTCCATCAGATACATAACCGGCTCTTTTCGATGTAGTCTGTTAATTCCACTGGTTGGGACACACCGATTTATCACTGGCCTCGAGGACAAATAAGCCTTAAGGAGGGCTGCCCTCAATGGGCTCAAGATGGAGTCTCCTCATTAATGAGCGTCATCATTCAGATGGATAAACGTTGACAAATGTATAAAGGAAGCACTCATAATAATTTGTAGATATGCGCTAAGATGTTAAATGAGTTGATCTAATGGGTACTCTGTGTAGTAAAAAGCTTTTTTCGAGAGACGTCGATACACATATAATAATAATAAATCAATCCTAGACAATAACACATGTATAGCTCAGAGACCAAGTTAAACAGCTGAAGCTGTTAGTTTTTTATTTATTTGTGTTATGATAATATAAAACAAAGAAAGCACACCATCACTTATGCTCAGTTGCAGAAACGGTCATAAATTGAGTCTTTGTTTTGTTGCACAAAACATATTCCAATCAAATTAAACTCCCATAAATTTAATGAAATGAAAATTTACACTCGTATAATCAAAAGAAGTGATTAATTGAGAATATGGGATAATTTATGCAGACATTTTTACCAAATAAACAAGAATTTTAATGAAATTAACTCTTACATAACACTAAGAATACTATATTTTATTAGCTTTCTATTAAGTAATTACTTCTCTCGACTATAGAAACAAGACCACAGAACAGATGTGGTCAAGACAATGTAGATAAGATTGTTTTCTATGTTAACCCAACTAGAAATCTAATCGAGCACCTCAGAGATGTTGAAACCGGAGTGTGAGCCACTCAACAACAGCGGTCATCATCACACATATGCTTACAAAAGCATATTGTGTTTGCCAATTATAATTTCATTTAGTACTTTTTGTAATTTTGGTGTGACAAAAATATAGGCTGTGAAAAAGAGCTAAACAATTAAAATTTTGAAATTCGCCAGAGAATTCAATTAGTAAAGTCTCCGCCTATTGTATGGATTTGACATTTTCAAATAAATTATCGCTTTGCAGAAGAGAGACGTCGAAACTTCGCAAGACTTACTTTTCTAGTATTATTGTTTAAATAGTCGGTGATTACCATTTTCCCATATATAAGAATTTGTCAAATAAAAATCAAAATAAATAATTAAATATACCTTTCAAACAACAATATTTCAGAGTTACGAGTCCTAATTACAACCCTTTTTGACACAGTTCTTGTTGCTAGGTCACAATAGATAGTAAAATACAAGTAATAGACATCATTGTGTAAAGGTCGAGATTGACAGTAATGGTGTTTGTGTTAAGCTATAGTTTTAATTTATATGAAAATAAGAGATGTGTTCGATCGATCGTGGGGTGGGAACCTGGTGATTTATTATTTCAGGCTAAGCCTTCTATAGACACCAGTCTCCCACAAATTAACGTGTAAAATAATCAACAAAATAAAATTTTTGTACCCATAGTGTAGTATGTGAATTTGTGAGGAGAAATAAAGATATTTATTATTATTGATGTGTGATTTTTACGTAAATTGAGGCCACAATGGAGGAGAAAACAAAGCAGCTAAAGCTCTTGGATTGTTAAAAACTGCAACACAACACAGATAACGTGTCGCTGACTGTCTTATTTCGGTCACGTTATGACGAATAACAAATACAGGGTTCTTCAAATCAAAATTGACAGAGTATTGACAGGCCTGGATCTAGGAGGGAGCAAGTGGAGGCATTTGCCCGGGGCGACAGTGTCAAGGGGGCGAAAATCATAATTATACATTACCTATACATTATAGGCTACGACGATGGGATGGATAAACTTCGAAATAATCATGCACTGCAAAATATGGTGATACATTAGTTAAAGGAAGACGCCATACGAAGTTTTTGCCCCGTTAAAAGTAACCGTCATGTCTATAGAAAAGGGAATCTTCGTCAAAGAGACAATTCATTCCCCACCCAAAATCAATCTAAATTTTACACATTTGCGGGAAAGCAAACGGCGATTGACCTAGAATTGGCTCCCAATCAATTTTAAGCGAAGGGCGACAAGCCCATCGAGGGCTGTGTATTTAGGAACCTACCCTGTAGAATTCCATTTCATAATAATGGCATCCGTAAAATATATACGTTGGAATTTGTTCGACTTTCATATTTAAGTTACTGATTTTTTAAGTCATCATCAGCATATTATGTCCCCACTGTAGGGTACAGGTTTTTTCTATAAATTAATGAGGAAGAATTTAAAAAAAAACATTAGTTCTCGAAATCAAACTAGATGTCGCTACGGTACATTCTTGATTTCTCCATGAAAACCCTTCCGGTTTTCTTTCATGTTTAAAAGTAAATTAGTTTTCAAAACTCAATAAACATCTCATATTCTATTTGTACTTTTTCGTATTGAAATCTAGGTTTCGAACTTTTCAAATTTCAGTTTTTTTATATGTTAGTAGTAAAAGGAACGGAATTGACTGTCTTTGGTCCATTCGTTTCCTGCAAAAATCAACTTTTGCTAGAGTCGCCATCTAGTGGAGGTGCTTTATTAGTGCTTTCGTTTTTTTTTTAATACTTCCTCATAAAAACATAAAGAACGTACCATATCCCAAACGTGTCTAGAGCTAATTGTTACAGTGGCGTAACTATAGGGTGACAGAAGTGTAACAAATATGTGACAGTGGCGTAACTAAGAGGGTAACAGTGGCGTAACTATGCTGTGCCGAGAATGGAAAAATCAAATAGAATAGGGAAAATGGGCCATGACACTACGAAGGCCCAGTATGGATTTTCACCTATATTAAAATAAATAATTCTCTGCTATAAATTTTTACAATTAAAAAAATTCACGTTAACATCCATAATCGTCTTATCAGTCTGGTCTCAAGCATAGAAACGACCTCTAACAACATTTTCCATTTCGTCAAACTTGAATTAATAGCAGCCGAAATCATTTGGGACCTACCGCTGTGAGAGTATCGTGTATTACGCATATAACAAATATATTATATCTACGCACCTTTGAAATTCACTGATGAGAAATAAATATTACGAGATAGTACAAAATCAACGAAAAGAATTCATTTCTGCGTGAAATTCCGACAATATTAGCTACAAACAAGTGATCCAGCATTTGTGAAATTTCTTCAACCGATTTCCGAGCTTATCATTTATTCGTAAAGCACAAAATCTGTTAAGAATATTTTACTTTAGAGTCCTACCTTCATTTTATCAATTCCATTCAAAATAGCGGGCAATCATTAAACGTATCTGAATCAATGGAATGACATCAATAGAACATGATTTTTTACTAACAAGATATTTTAAATTATTACTTTACTGATATAAATCATATAGAGGTTGTATTGTGTGCTACCAGCCTTTCTTGATTTACATTTAACCACTGTCTTATTATGAGTATTTCTCAAAATAAGAGTACAAGAACAAAGAAGCGTGTCTCGAAATAATGATAAGGTTTAATATGTACGAGGGTCAAACTGAAAGTTCTTAGAAAATCAAAAACTGATTACATTAGCCAGTTATTAGTTTTATTATATCTTTTCAAAATATTGTCCATTCACGTCAATACACCGCTGCATGCGATGGAACCACTGGGAAAAGCACTTTGCCCACTCGTCCTTAGGGGTCTCTTCAATGGCATCGCGATACGCAGCCACCGCTTCTTCAGCATTCATAAACTGCTTTCCTTTAAGTTTTTCTTTAATTTTTGGAAATAAATAAAAATCACAAGGCGCGAGGTCGGGGCTATACGGCGGGTGACCCAGTAATTCAACGTTTGATGTCGCCAAATAGTCGATCGTTCGCTTGGCGGTGTGCGACGAGGCGTTGTCGTGGTGAAGGAGGATCCTACTGCGAGGTCGTTTCTCTCGAACTTTTTCCAAGACAAGTGGCAAACAATTGGTAGTGTACCATTCTGCAGAAACTGTTTTTTGATCCTCTAACACAATTGTTGCAAAATGACCTATCCTTCCAAAGAACGAGGCCACCATTTTTTTTCCCGCACTTCGATCTCTCTTCACTTTAGTTGGCAACTCCTCGAAAGGAAACACCCACTGAGCAGATTGTCTTTTGGTTTTAGGATCATAACAGTAAATCCAGCTTTCGTCACCTGTTAGTATGTCGAACACAGCATTTGAGTCACCTCCGTTAAATCTTTCAATCATTTTACGACACCAATCCACACGATGGAGTTTTTGAGCCTCAGTCAAATTATGAGGTATCCATCGGGCGCAAAGCTTCCTGACCGCTAAATGTTCGTGGAGGATTTTGTGCACTTGACTCATACCGATGCCTAAGCTTGTCCGAATCTGTTGATAGGTCACTCTTTTGTCAGTCTCTATCATACGCCGCACAACACAGATGTTATCTTCAGTCGTCGCCGTAGAAGGCCGTCCCTCACGTAAATCATCAGTGAGATTAGTGCGACCACGTTTAAACTCATTAAACCAGTTGTAAACAGTCGCACGAGATGGGGCTTCATCGTGAAAGGCCAATCGTAGTCTATCATAACTTTCTTGTTGACTTAAATGACATCGAAAGTCATAAAAAATCATTGCACGAAAATTTTCTCGTGTTAAATTCATGATGACGTGACACAGACAATTTTCAATTTGCCGCCAAATCGTAAAACAAATGACAAATGAATGAAATATATACTCAGTAATATTGGCAAAGAGTTATATTTTCAAATTTTAGAATTATTTTTTTATTATATTGTTTATAAGTGGCCAGTTCTAAGAACTTTCAGTTTGACCCTCGTATCTATTTAATCACATTTAAAAAAAATAACTAAGAAATTAAGAAGGAAATATATTCATCGTTCTAATTTCGAAAAACATTGACAGTTAATAAAGGAAGACGAGACTATAAAGTAATAAATAATATTAATATTATAAGAAAATAAATATATATGGAGATTTTACAAAAGATAATAGAATTTTCGTGATTATAAACTTTTCAAAGTCAAAGCATTTTTCACTTTAAAAAACTTTCGATAACCGATTGACAGCTCTACGAGATAAGCTACATACTCGAGTAAAATATCAATACAGCTTTGTAAATACAAACTTTACCAAATATAATATAGCATGAGCATTTCAAAATAAAACCATTTTACGTAATTATATATGTTCTTATGTAAATCTATGCTGGCTAGGAAAAGCTGACTCCTTACTAAAAACAAAGTAGTTCCAAGGCGAAATCAATAACAGAGCCTTCATTCGCCCACAAAGATTCTGATTGGTGCTGACGTTGATAAAATAATATGAAATGAGAGTCCTTGAAGAAATTTAATCAACGTCAGGTCCCATTCGCTCTCTGAGTTTAACATGGAGATTATATTTTGAGGGTATCGTATTTCCGATGGTTTTTGTGCGTTCTTGAGATTTTATCTTTGGGAAATACTTGAAAGAAAATTAAATCGACTGAAAAATAAAAAAAACCAGCGAAGTATGAGTCGGATATAAATAAATATTCTGTAAATATTTCAAGCATCTACCTGCTGAAGCGTCTACCTCCGCTCTTTTTTTATATTCCGATTATTGAGGTTCTCTGGAAGAGATCGCTTTAAGCGATAAGAGTGCCTTTGGCCACTTTAACCATAAAATTATCTATTAATCGTTATTGTCATGTGCGCAAGTGTTTATCTATCTATCTACTTATTATCGTTATCAATATCAAGCAAAAACAAACAAAGAAATAATGTTTGTTGTATGAGAGCTCCCTAAATATTTATTTTATTCTTTTTTAGTATTTGTTGTTCGAAGCGGCTTCAGAAATCTGTGAAAACTTCAACTGTTTAACTTTCACTGTTCACGAGATACAACCTGGTGATAGACAGACGGCGAAATCTTAGCAATAGGGTTCTCGTTTTACCCTTTGGAACCCTAAAAAAGAATTCATATGAAGTGGCAATTAATTTGAACAACCCGAGTGCCGGCCCACTAATCATTGCTAGAGCTCAAAAAGGTTCTCTAATGTAACCACCCTTGTAATTAATAAGAATATTAGTAAATTGAAGAAGAATAACTTTCTTTTTAGTATTTTTAGTGACAAACGAGGTATAAAACGACTACTTTTTTCAGATTTATAAAGAAACTATTAACCTAATTCTAGTGAAATTTGGATTATACTCGTAACTCTACACTCTTTAATAAGCAAAGATTCATCAGAATTGGTTTACCTATTATAGACGGAGATATAGTGGAACATACATGCGAAATCATTCAGTCGAATAAATAATCTCTTAATTTGAAGTCAGTTAAATTTAAGCTCCGTGTATCAAACTGATGTGCTATTCAGTAATCAAATAAGAATCTCTAGGCTGTGAACTATCCAAACAAATAAAACCTACTTCAATAGTAATAAAGGTTTCACGTAATAGCATAGCTGGACTTGAGAGTGTTCTTTAGTTAATGGGTGACTGTTGTTCTAATTGATAACTTCGGTGATAATTGTGAAATATTTTCTAATTCTAAGATCAATCTTCAAGACAAATGCTGTCTTTAAAAACAGATCTTGAAAGTGAGGTGAATGTGGGAATTAAAAATAATTTATATTTTTATAAAGACTTACAAAAAACTTATAGGATAAAACAACGGTAATAATAAAATTATTCAATTGGTAAATTCATAAATAAATAAATACAAATAGCACTCTTCAAAGAATACTCACTTCAAAAGGATGTCACGAACAGATTTGTCTTTCTTTTGGGAATTCAAATATTGATAGTGCATTAGTTTGATGGACGATTCAGACCGTAACAAATGGGCTTCCAAGATCTTTTCAGCAAATGTTATTTACAAATAACGATCCAAATATATTTACTTGATGAAGATCGACAAGTTTTTTTTTCCAAATAATCATTTCAAAACAATGTCGGAACACATTACAAAAGATCAATAAATTAAAAGTCACAATGAACGTAGTTAAACTCCAACACGATGACTGCGGCAAGTAAGTAGGCACTTATTATTCAACGGTCAATGGTAACCGCATTCGGGATGCACTATCACTAATCGATAAGGCAGGACATCTTTAATGGCTCGTTTACAATCGTTGATAGCATCAATATGTGAAGTGCGGGTAACCTCTGCTCGACCATCATTGGTCAATAAAACAATGACTGAGCAATCCAATCTAGGAACAAACAGGTTACTTTGTGATTTTTTTCTATCGAGTAAATTTTATAAATTAAATTTTTAGCTATGACGGAGCCTTGGAAATAGTGATGTAAATATTCTATTTTTAATTCAAACTCTTTTGGACCAACGAGATGATTAAGCGCCTGCAATAAAGCAATCGATCAGCAAATTTATAAAACACAGATCACAACAACAAAAATCTTAAATAATCAATAAATTTTCTATATACCATTTGAACGATTTCTCACCAGACTATTTGGACATGTTTTTCTTGGCGTCGCTAACGGACGATAGGTGTTAAAGTTATTTGCAATTGTAAAGACTCTTTTTGCCTCACCAAGTAACGATATTACCTCGATGGGTAACAATTGCAGCGTGATATTTTATTACAAAAACAGAATTGCAAGAAGAACAATCGTCGAGCAAACTCTTTCTTGTTCGTCAGCAAATTGTTATGTCGACATAAAATATTTGCAATGTAAATAAGACGTGCCCTCATCATTCCAGATAAGGATGAATCGTAAAAATACTGTAAAACAGTAGCTAGTCTAGCTGAGACATCTCATTCTGCCTTCATTCGTACAAGTTAAGCACGCAAGATTATAAAACCAATTTTAAACTTTTACTTAACTTTATTACTGAAATTAGTTTTGAATTAATTAAATTTGTCAAAATAATCCATAATGAAAAGTCTAATATTTTATCTTTACCTATTCATTCGGAAGATTTTCACAAGTTTTCATCCGAATGAAAACTGACTAACTAATGTTGCTCGATCAGGAAACGTATGTTAGATATTTAAAAAACTTTCTTGTTAAATATACTTTTATACTATTGGTTTTCTTCGATTCTGGCTTTGGCTTAGGCATGTAGAATTTTGCAAGCTATACTATGTACAAATTTTGTATTATTATAGTAAAATTGCGTTACTCATATCTTTGAGGTGCTTATAGCGGCTTCTAAAATGCCTCTTTACATATGATAGTTTAACGCCAGCTTTGAAACTATTTATTTTCATTACATTCGGAAACAACTGCGTCGCACTTGCAATCCTAATCCATTATTTGATGTTTCTTAAAAAATCCTTGCTACTAAAATACCTGCAGAGTGCCATCTTCTTGTGATTTAAATAAACGAGAATCAAGTTGACGTCAATATTCGGCTACTACAGTTTCAGAGTCTCTGAAAATTAACACTTGAACCCTTTGTTTTATAAGAATAAAAAATGATAAAAAAATGCTTAATTAAAACTGAAGCAGTAACTGATCTGTCTGATAGGATATTACTAATATGGACATTATTCGATCTAAAAATAATAAACAAAATAATATCAAACAAATACCCGTCAGACTATGTTTATATGTACTATACGTACAAATAAGTATATCACCACATCGTAAATCGATATACACGTAAGTGTTTGTGTAAATCTGACGGAACATCCGTCAAGCGTCTCACGAAAGTATCGATCACTATTCGACTGATCATCCATCCAATTTGCAAGGTTGAATGCCATATCTGAAGTTTCGAGACCGACTTGACCAGTAGACGAGTAAGATTAATACAATACTATATAAACTTTCACGTTGCATTATATTAGATTGTATAAGACGGGTATTAACGCGATAAAATTTTCGATAGTTAGTTTTTTCACCTACCTATATTTCCCGACGTTTCGACCAGGTTACACCGGCCGTGGTTCCGAATTGACTGTTTCTGCGATGCTACGTCTCATCTTGTGAAGTGGAATCCACTTCGAAACGTCGGGAAATATAGGTAGGTGAAAAACCTAACTATCTAAAATTTTATCGCGTTAATACCCGTCTTATACAATTTAAATCAATACTCTTGCTCAAATTTTAATTTTATAAATTCATTAACAAAATGTAACTTGAGAAAATCGAGAGGCGGAATCAGAGGTCATAAAAACCAACACGCATCTTTTCATTGATAAGAAATTGAGATTGTCAAGAAAGAGAAAAACTTGTATTTAAGACCATGCAACCGTGTACTATCGATGTAAGCGTATGAAATCGCGAATATTTTTTTTATTTATATAAAATAATCATGGGCGTATCCACGTTCTACCTAACGCCAGGAGACAAGTTTAAAAAGAATGCGACGACTGTCAGCTCTCGCAAGCGAAATAATAAAAGCGATACAAGCGTAATACCGCTAATTACGCTCAAACTGGTACGACAGAACGTTGGAAGATTATTGAAAAATCTTGCAACGTTTTGTAGTTTGTTCTGTGTTGAAAATGGAACATATTTTAGGGATGGGATTAAATTTTAAAAACGTTGTTTGTCTATAGTAAATGGTTATTTTATTAAATAATGCTTTTAGTTGAAAAAAAATTCTTTTTGTTTTACAAGCACATTTCGTAACTCTATTGGTCATCAAATGATTTGAAACTCTTCGGAACTTCGAATGACTGATGATGATGTTGAATGATGAATATTATAACATATATTATTTATTTAAATTAATACCACAAAAATCGCAAATTGTATCTTATGACAAAATTTCATATTAAAAAAGAATTTGACACTGTGTCCGGATACACATCTTCACGCCACCGCGTCTCGAATAATAAATTCTTAACAAATCACAACAGAAGCTTTCGCCTCATATGAGAAATCATACTAATGCCCGAAAGTATTGCACATGAACTCGCTAAGGTACTTTACTGTGTGAAAATTGAAATAAGTCATTTTCCATTTCATTCATTATAATTGCAGCTCCGGTTTAGAGCTAAATTTATTCAGTTGAAAACAAACTATCGGAACCACAGAATAACGTTTTACCTGCTCTCGTTTTGGGAGATGGAAAAAACATTTAGATTGAATGTAACTTTTTTTCTGAATCTGATATCGTAGAAAATGCATTCTACATTTCCGGACCATTTAAGCTCTGGACGGATTAAAAAAAACCAACCACAGGATATCCAGAATAACTGGACTTGAAAAAAAAATCAAGCATAGTTTTCATTCGAATTTTCATATCAAATAATCTATACTAATAATATAAAGAAGAAAGATTTGTTTTTTTTTTTTTTGGATTGAATGGGTTCCGTAACTACAGGACAGATTTTTAAAATTCTGCATACCTATTTATTTATACCCTCGAGAAGCTCCATCATATACGGGTGACATAGGATATAATTTATGCAAGCGAAGTCGTGGGAAAACATATCAAATATAGGTATACTTGGAGGAATTCCCAAATGTTATTTATTACATATTATGACATTCAAATTGTTCGATAGGGCCTGCATTCGGAGCGCAAAAGATTTCTGTAATTTCATTTGTCAATAAATCAATGAAAGCCAGTAATAATAACGCCTAATAATCTCTCTGTATTATGTTAATGAGGCATTACCTGGCTGGGTGCAATGGCGGACTATCCCTTAGAAAAACTAGGCGAGTTAAACCATAGGGGCGCGGAACTTGATGAAAAAAGTGCATAAAGTACTTGATTGGCAACTTATGTAATGCTCTAACGCTAAGCACTAAAACATACACTTATTATTCGCCTTAATTTGTGTCTCTACAGAGTACCTAAATATTTAACAGAGATCTCGCGTTTTTTTTAACCATAAAATCTGATTTTTCTCTGTATGAAACGAGGGAGGAGTGCAAATAGCCGCATCCAAGATTCTGTGTTCACGCGGCAGGGTCAGTATGGTTGTTGCCTCGCGCGATTTGAGGTGCAATTTGTAATTCGATCTAATCCAAGATGGATCGTTTAGTATGGTCAAGACTTTAATCCTCCATTGGGAAGGAGGAACTCGGTAAATATCACTCAAAATATTTATATTTCAATACAATTTTATGTATGTCCTCGATAACTACGAATCACATTTGCACTCGGAAGATTTTTAGTGCTAAATATATAAAAACATTCAAATTGAAAACAAACTACAAGGAGATATCGATAAACAATTGAAAATCGTTATCTCACTATTGGAACTCGATACTTACAGTGAATGCGAGTAAGTTTCGACAAAAAGCGTACCTACGTAAGACTATAACGCTTATCTCGGACCTCTGGCCAGCGGTTAGCACACCATCGACTGGGCGGTCGACCCCAGATTTAAATTTATAGATGTGCCGAGCAAATAAAACGAGACTCACTTCTGACTTTTTTAATAATAGTGTGTGACTATTTTGCTTAGTAATACACAAATATTTCTACTAGAGAATGAAGCAGCGAAAGGTCATTGGACAATATCACATACTATTTAGAAATGTAGTGCTCTTGGAATTTAGTAATGTTTTGTTACAGAAATACCAGTTGCAATATTAAAACAAATCATGTCTTTTTATATGTTTTGTAAATTCCTCAATTTTTATGTTTGTTTTTTGATCTGCCTGGATTAAAAAAGAAGTTAAAGTTTAAAAATATTTATAATATTGTCAATAGTTTTCCATATCGATAATAATTTGAGGTTTACTTATATAGTCTCAAAGGCGTTGCCTTTTCTTAATGCCCCTCTATTTTCGAAGAATATATCCGCCAAGCTTAAAAATGAGTATGAAATTCTAATAAATGTTCGCGATCGCAAAATAAATTCATGTAACTTAGGTAGAATCGGCAAAAAATGTGGGCCTACAGTTGAATTTCATTTCAACGTCATGAAATAACAAGGTTCATTAGCTTAATAATTAAGTATCTAAACTCCGTTAAAAAGGTCAACAGTACCCATAATTAGATCTCACACAAACTTTTCTCCAAACTAGTACTTTACTTATTAATGTTTTAAAACGCCAAAGAAGCAAAAGATAGTATAAAACCTTTATAATTTTACTTTTTCTTTGTATGTATATTTGGACAACCAACTAGACATAGGCATCAGTTATTTGTTACATTATTTACATTTGGGTTTATATATTTCGGAGGGAAGTCTCAATTAAATATTGGCGGCAATACTAAATCTCTTTCAAGATTCGTGTAAATTCACATCTATGACCTTAAGTCCGTGGCACAGCACCCTATAAATTGCTATTCAGATAAAATAGCACTTTCAATCACGGCCTTTAACTTTTTGTTGGAATTTTGCTGTTAGCCTTTTGTCGTTGGAAATAATTATCGTGGTGGTCGTGTTGGCACGCGTGTTCTCGGCCCTGCGTTTGCAATTTTTTGTGTCCCGGAGAATTAATGTAATATTGTATTGCCAAAGTATTTTTCTCTTTTCATTATATTCGATTTTTCGTTTGCAAGGTATATTGACATATAACTCAAGTTCAAAATCATTAATTAGTGAAGTCTAGCTTGGGAAACTGATCTGCCAATTCGAAAGACATGCCATCAGTTAGTGAATCTACAGCGAGAGACCTTGTATGTAGTCCTTGCTAAATTTGTGGTTCTAAAATTTAGCAAAGACTATTTTTTCTTCCTATTTTTATATACCTTTTCAAAATTCTGGCACAATACTATAACATCTACTACGTCTACGTCTATAACAATTTATTCTCCGGAAGATTTTTAATCAATGCTGGTCGCTAACATTTGTATATCCAGTTTTTCGCGTTCAAATTCATGTTCTCTTTTTTTGCTGGTTAAGTATCCGTCTTTTTGGGTTACTCCAGCTAGAATCTATTTTAGAGTAGACTAATAATATGACCTATTCTTAGAAATAAACTTAAATAGTCTGAAGAATACCATTTTTCATTTCACAACCCTGAGCTACTTCGTTCCAATTTTACAGTACCTAGTTTTTACTGTATTGTAGGTATACTTTATTTCAGTTATCACCTATATTCCTAATCGGGCCTGTCGAGTAATGGAAATAAGACAAATTACTGGCTTTTTCAGTTTTATTTTTTATTTTATTTATTGCTAACGGAAAGCTAGTCATAAAAAAAATTACTAATAACTTTAACGTTAACTCTTTATATATGTATAACATTCTATAAATAAAGGAAATCTTTGCGCCGTGAGACGATAGAAGTTACCTATTTTTATAAGGACTTCCTCATTCTCGAATCCATTCTATTTACAGGAGGGATGATCTTGGAGGCTTTATTTAATTTTATTATTTTATGATCAGGATCAAACCGGCTTAGGGGTATCAAAGTTGAGTACTATGATTTGTCTTTTTTAAATTGTTTTTGTGGGGGTAGTTTTATTCTGTCCAGGTTTTTATATTTTATGCACAGGATACTTTTTCGAACAGTATCCAAATTATAATATTTTGTTGACTAACGTGGAATATAAAGAAAAAACGAGGTGTCTATAAACAAATTACAAAATTTACTACCAAAGAATAATTGTGTGTACAGAATAATATTATAAAGGGAATACTATTATGCGCTAGGGTTTGAAATAAAGAATAACATCAATATAATTTACAACCTAGACTCTTTATTTAACAATTTAAAATGTCAAAAATAATTTCTTAAGAAAATATTCACTTCTTCGACTTCACTAATTCACGTCACTACTCTTACTTCACAACACTATTAGATCGTCCGGATAGTTCACTTCACTCACTAGATATCGTTTCGAGTTTCACTTGTATTCGCTGTGTAATCCCATCTAAATTCAAATATAACGGGTAGACGAAACATCACGCCGCTGCGCTTCGTAACAGTACTATAATATATGGATATCGGTTTTTTTTTTAGCAACACAGAAGTTTTATTTCTTATTTCACCACAAGACACAACATCAACAGCTATTCGTGTAGCAAGTGAAACACTTTAAGTAACAAATGCCTATGAGTTCTCGAGACCTAAATATTACTTGAGTGAATTATGGGAAAAACTCCAAACCAGGAAGAATAACTTTTTTCCTTTTGCAGAAATGTCTACGTGAAAAAATTGTAATAACCTCTTAAGACATCTGTGAACTTTTTTAATAAGATTTTTTCGGCCTATCGGTGATATATCGTACCTCTTTAATTTGAGATGTTACACGAATATTTGAGTCATAATTTATGTTTAAGTTAATGTGATGAGTTATGGTTCATTGATTTAGGCATATGGAAAAAATTACAAAACTAATAAGTATACAACGTGAAAGTGAAAGCCTTTTATGATGAAATCCAATTCGCGTCATTGATAATAACTAACTCTTAAAAAAGCATTGTTATTGTTAATGCCTTTCTTTCTTATTAATCTAGGCTGTTACGAGCATTTGTGACGTTCGAAAGCGATGACATCTATTAATCTTGTAATGAGAAGAGCCGGCAAGAAACTCAGCAAAGTCTGCTTTGTCTCCCTGTTTGAGTCCAATTAGAATTCGACTTCATTAGTCTATGTCACTACAATATCAAAAATAACCAAACAGATATTTTTCCCGATAATATAATCGAATAATATGCCGAGTCATTTTAAGAATTACCTATACTTTCAATCAGCCGTACAATCTGTTTTCTTTTTAATAAAAAAAAATCTTGCTTTATCTACGTAG
The DNA here is from genome assembly GCA_918026875.4 of Diatraea saccharalis. Taxonomy (NCBI): domain Eukaryota; kingdom Metazoa; phylum Arthropoda; class Insecta; order Lepidoptera; family Crambidae; genus Diatraea; species Diatraea saccharalis. Next base: position 954,330 of record OU893348.1, on the reverse strand, counting down.
TATTTCCACATTCAAACATTCATTGTTTCATTATATTTTTCATATTGATACTCGTACTGAAACATCGATCTATAGAGTCACATACTATCTCTTCTTTATTAAATTTGATCTTAAACAGTTAAATGGATTAAGCTTCAAAACGTAAGAGACAGACTGAGTGACTTTCACATGTCAAAGTCAAACTCAAAATTTGTTTATTCTTAAAATTTCCCTACCAGTCGTTCAGGACGTCTTTTGGCTAATAATGACATGTATACTATTAGTTGGGTGTTAATAAGTTACATCAATTATTATATTTGATAAATTCGGCATTCACAATGATATACTGAAAAATATTTATAATGAAAGTTGTTTAAAGAAAAATATCAGGGTGCCAGGGACCAAGTGGATTTTTTAAGCATTTTTCAAGAATAAGTTACATTAATATCATCTTATTAAACGAGACTTTGTAATGACGCAATTCATATTGACAATATAAAAAAGGTATAATGTTGGAAGCCTTACGACTACTAATATATTAATAATTCCAAAATTAACGGCTTTTATGTTACCATTATAATTGTTTGCTTACATTGTTACAGTTCATATAAGTTTGTTTCAAGTTATATTTTATAATACAACATAAATTTTAGGTATAGTTACAATGTATGAAACCAAAATGAGAGTCTTTTTGGGGTCAATGCACCATGTGCCTACTTTTATTTCATACTTCTTAATCAACTGTCTCACATTCACTCCTTCCTTACACATATAATCTTTTACACAGTTTATCTTTTCTTCCGTCTACCTCTCTTTTTATTTCCTATCATATTTATGCTAACATAAGAAATTTTTGTTACTTGCATATAATATTTTCTCGTCATATATGTCCATTATTTGTTATAAAGAAATACTCTTTAGTATAACTATGATATCTAGCAACTTTCATACCATATCCAGTCGGTATCCGCAAGATTTGCCATGTCGGGTACATGTACATCTACATACAAATTCACATATACTAAGAGCAAAAAAATCTCACAAATCAATTGAATCGCAAAATACATACTAATATTATAAATGCGAAAGAATCTTTCTATGTGTGTGTATCTGTTACGTTTACACTTTTAAATTAGTGAACCAATTTGAATGAAATTTGGTACACAGACAGAGTGGAACTTGGGAAAGGGCATGGGATAGTTTTTGTCTCGCAGACCCCTCGCGGGTATTCGTAACGCATTTCTCAGCGTCAAAAAAAAATGGGCTCCAGGATGGCCCAATGAGGTTTGGAGGGTATTAAGAACTGGTAATACAGGAGCAATGGTTCGATGTGCCCTCTGAAGCACGGAGTAGCTCTAGATAATATATTTTGGTCACCCATCGCTTGACCGACTCTTGCAAAGGTTGCTTAACAATTAATATCGCAAGCCGCGGCCATTATCCACTACACTACCGAGCTACCGTCACTTCTGTACTGCAAAATATAAAAATAAGAATTTGTGACCTATTGTAATAATGTATTAGTATTGTTACAGATCCTTCACTTATATATTCATGATAATAATAATAATAATCCATTACCTTGTAGCAAATTGAGTTGGCCCAGTGATGGATCAACGTAAATTGCTCCTGGAGTTATAAGATGAGGTTAGCGGGGTGCCATGAATGTAACTTGTAACTACTACTGATTTCCAAATGCAACAACTTGTATTTATTTATACTTGACTATCTCCGTAGCTGAGTGGCTCGCACGCCGGTTTTAAGATCTCGCCATTTCGGAGGTTCTAAGTTTTATTCAATTTTTATATAGAAAATGGCCTTTTCTATATTGCATTAGGTTTCAATACAAGTGCTTTGCAAATGAAAAAGAATTAGACGATGAAAGTTTGTATGAAAGTTCGACACTATAAATCTTAAGTGAAATATATCTGAAATAATAGGAGATATCACTTGTTAATTATTTCTGCGCATCTGTTGTCGAACGACCCTTAGTAAAACCGAATTGCTTAGTATGCAAAAGTTCGTTGGAATTAAACTAGGATATTAATTGTTCCAGAATAAGTTTTTCAAAAATCTTGCTTAGTGTCGGTAGAATTGAAATGGGTCTATAATTACTAGGATCCTGTTTATAACCAGCTTTAAAAAGAGGAATGACTTTACTAAATTTCATGAGATCGGGGAAAATACCCTCATCAATACAGTGATTGAAAATATCAGCAAGATAGGGAGCAATGATATTAATTATATTCTTAATTATATTCACTGATATACCCCATAAGTCACGAGTGTTTTTTATTTTTATTGATCTGAAGCCTTTAATAACATCTAATGAATCAATATATTTGAACTTAAATAAGGTATCACATTTTGGTACACATTTCCTAAGCCAAGCCATTGCTGCCTCTGGCGAAGAATTCAAATAAGAAGTTGTCTCGATCGGTTTATTTATGAAAAAATCATCAAAAATATTGGCGATCAGTTCAGGAGTTTTAATAAGCTCGTTTTTGAAAGTAAGTGCCAATACATCGTCATGTGGTCTGTTTTTACCAGTTTCACGATTGATAATATTCCAAGTAGTTTTTATTTTATCACTGGAATTTTAAATTCTGTCTCTAATAAAATTTGACTTCGCCAATGCACATACTTTTTTGAATAATTTGGAGTAAGCTTTTACATAATCTACGAATTTTTCAGAATGGTTATACTTTCTAAGATTGTACAACTCATATAGCCTGTTTCTGCTTTTATAAATACCAGTCGTAGCCCAGTCAGAAAACTGTAGTTTCTGCGTAGTAATTTTCTTCGTTTTAGAAGGGAAAGCTCGATCGAATTCATTCTTTATGAGATGAAAAAGGTTATTATAAAGTATATCGGGGTCGTCATGTGACCATGACATCTGCACGATTTTCTCATCTATATTTAGTTGAAAATTATTTATACGTTTATTATTAAATGGTCTAACTTCTATTATTTTAGGTTCATTAGGAACCGTTATCTCGTAAGTAACTTTCAAGCCATAATGATCAGATGAAATATTATTAAAAACTAATTTGTTTGCTGGGTTGCGTTCTGAAAAAATATTATCCAAACAAGTAGCTGAATTCGCAGTTACTCTTGTCGGTTCATGAAATTGATTTGTTAAATTAAAACATTTGAACAAAGAGAGAAAACGATCGGATGTTATACTGGGTTTGAGAAGATCTATGTTAAAATCACCACATACAACTAAAAATTTGTTTTTTGAGTCTAACTTTTTAAGAACATCCTCCATCACTAACTCAAAAACACTATAATTACCTTTGGGGGGTCGGTATACACATACTATAATTAAATTACTTAATTCTACACAAGAAAGTTCAATATCTCGTTCTACCGTTAATTCTACGATATCTTTTCGTTCCTTAGATTTTACAATATCACTAACCAATATTAATGATCCACCGCATTTTGCTCCCCGACGTACATATGAACTTTGCATATGAAAATTATTTAAATAAAACGACATTTCACTGAGTTGCAGCCAATGTTCTGTTAAACAAACTATTTGTATATCATTTGATTGAATAAATAACTCTAATTCTAAGTCTTTGCCGGCCAAACACTGTATATTTTGATGCATTATATTAATGTATTTAGCCTTTGTCTTACTTTTCAGTTTAAAACTGAATTTGTCAAATTAACATTTACATTAGCAGAATTACTAATACAAAAATTATTCTGTGTTATATCATATATAACAGAATCTTGTAAATTAAAAGCTAACAAAGTAGCTATTTCGGTCTTACATGATTTAGTCAGATACATATTATCTTTTGTCAGATATTTTTTTTTAATATACTTATTAATATCAAAAAATAAAATAACGTCACTATGACGAGATATCATATTATATAATGTCAAATTTAATTTATGTATGCTCATGTTTTGTTCCTTATTGTAGTTTTTGACATATGGAAAGCTGCCTATTATCATTTTACAATTTGATTCAGATTGTAATTTTAGTAAGTTATCAATACTTTTTACATGACCCTGTATTAATGATGATGAGCTATCACCACACAAAATAATTAAAGTGGTAGCACTATCTAGTTCATTTTTGCTCAGATTTTTTACTATATTGTTAAATGAATATAGCGGAAACCTACATCTATACTAATTTTATAAAGAGAAAATGTTTAATTTCTTGTTTGTTTATTTGCCTATGATAGTCACCGAAAGTACTTGACCGATTTAAAAAATTCTTTCAATCGGGGAAGCTACATCATACGCGGGTGAAATAGAGTGTAATATACGCGGGCGATGTCGCGGGAAAACAGCTAGTTAGGTATATATAATTCATTTGGAGGTCATTGTGTGCGCTTCTACAATTAGGTCCCAAGCAAAATACAACAATTAGATATCATGTAGTTTAATACGCTAATTAAACATACTTATTAAAAAAGCTTATTATAAGGTATAAGTTATGACAGATAAGAACGCTTGGACTTAAGATAATCCAGCGACGGCATAGGTGATTTCTTCTAAAATCATTATATCTCAAAATAATCTTGTTGTCATTATTAAATTATAATGTTATCATTATATTATTATTCTATTTATAACGTATTGATCTGTTAGTGATATGGTTTTGTGAATGTTATTAGAAATGGTGAGTATCTTGCTCATTCTTCTTATCAACCAAAAAATCCCATGAACGAGTGGTAGGCGAAAAAATGTTGGACGATACCAAAGTATTTTTAGGAAGCCTATTTGAATAAAAATTATTATAGTTAAAAACTTACCTCTTTAATCACTCTGTTTATTGATGAAAACTGCATTAAATTACGTTGCGTAGTTCAAAAGATCTCAGCGTACAGACAGTGGGAAGCAACTTTGTTCAATACTATGTATAGAGCCCAAGTAACATTATTTTCTATAACTAAGGCCTTTAGTTACCTAAAGGTTCATGTTGGAGTTTACTATTTCCTTCTCTAAATATAAACTACTTTGCTTCTTTCGAAAGCCTTTTAGATACTTTTGTTCTGTCCTATAAAACTATTAAATTATTATGGGAGACTTTACTTGTCTCCTCAAAAGTGACCGCCGAGCTTTATCGCTGCAATCCACAATCAACTCTAGTAACATGCATATTCTGCCACTTAGCGCAACTTATCATTTCCCGAATTGCTCCCAATCTTTTCTGGATTTAATAAATCTTTGTCCGACTCAGCATGTTGCAAAGCTTGGTCAGTGTTCTAATGCCTTTTCATATTATAACCCAAAATAATTCTTCAGCGCAACTTTTCTGGTATGAATCATAAAGCATTTCTTAGTGATGCACGTGGTATTGATTGTGATAGACGCGAAACTGTAAACGAGCAAGTTGCACTTTTTAATGACTTTATCACCAAATTATTTACCAAACACGCACACTTTTGGGTGATTAAATTGAAACATCTTCCTGCTCCATGGCAAAGGAAGATATCAACTGATGCATAAAAAGGTTGAAGCCAAATGCAGGTTCAAATGTCGGCAAACTGATAATAAAGAAAACTATAACAAAATACATAATCGGCGCAATAAAGTGTATGTGGACGCAATACATGGCCATGTTCATAATTCAGTAAGATATCCGGCTAAAGTCTGGAAGTTTCTCTTAGTATTGGCAAATTGAATGACGAAAACTTTTCTTCCAGTGTTCATATTGATTTTCTTAATATTTATTTTCGTCCGCATTCAATATTCATTATGCCATTAAATCAAGAACCATAAGTTATTTTTCTTCTTTGCCGATACCTAGCTTCTCTCCATTTGTTTTTGATCAATTATCAGCCTGTTAAGAAGAGCCTTCTAGTGATGGCATTAGTTGCAATATATTGACCCCCATCCTTGATATTATCTTTCCCATTCTTACCTTTCTTTTCAATAGTTCTCTTTCCAATTCAACTTTTTCTTCTGCTTGGAATTATGCTCATATTATTCCTTTATTTAAAGTACGTCTTCCCAGAAACTTTAATGAATTTCGTCCCATATCTATTTTCCCTTTTTTATCCAAAATGATAGAAAATCTTCATTATAATCAAATTAATATGTTTCTGCTCGCCACGATCTTTTGAACTCTCTCCAATCAGGTTCTCGTACTGTCACTGCGTAATATATATATAAATATATATTTATACCTATATAAGTGTATGTATGTTTGTCGAATGTATATTTATTTAATATTGTAATCATAAGATTATTATTCATCGCCGTACTTTCAAGATTGTTCATCTTTTCATCCAAAGGTTGTCTGGAAGAGATCGCTTAATAGTGAAAATACCGCCGATTGTGACTGGTTGTAGAATAAAGGTTTCGTCAAAGCAATTTAATAATTTAATATTAAAGAGCATATATGTTATGTTTTAGAACAAATCGGTGATTAAACTAGACTGTTTGGGGTTTACAACATTAATATAAATCTAATTAGCATGTGTTAAATGTTCTTGGAACTTCTATAGTACCAAATTTTGGAAAAAACTGGTAGCACTCCTTAGTCTTGGTTTATTTCTAATAAGAATTACATTTAATCACTTACAATAATTATACTACGATGCTCACCCTAAGCTGGTCTCGATCAGAAAGAAAGACTATTCACCAGCAAAACACGAACACGCGAATTCGAATATAAAAAAGTAATAATTTAAAATATTAACGGCCAGCACTTGACCATAAACCGTCCGAAGAGTAAACCCTACCTATAGTAATGTGCTCGGACGTTACATGCCCGGGCTCCCTAAAAAAAATTATTAGAGCGTGTGAAAACGCTCGAATAATTTTTACAGAAGTCTAAACCCTAAGTCCTACCTGCTTGAGGAACTTAGAAGAGGCGGTTTTTACTAATAAACCAGCTCCTGCAATGAAATTCCAATTTACTACATTATTGTTCAGACTTCATAAGGAATTCTTCACATTGCAGAAACTCTACAAGTGCAAAACCTCAATAAAAGCACCTGTACGTCTCCCAAATGACTACAATCATCAAAACCCTAAGTTTGATATTGGATGACGTCAAAACCCAAACACGGCAAACTTTATTTTAAATACAGCTATCATATGATATTCCCGATTCCCGTAACTAAAATCAAGCAAAATCGAATCAATTATAGTTAATATCCAACCCAATAATAATAAACAAACGGATATGGCCAATGACAATGTGTATATCTTATAAGCATCCATGATAAATCATTGACACCCATGAGACAACAAACTGACATATGGAGCCTAAGGACGTCCAGCATCAAACAAGACGAAACCCAATTCCTATGGAACCAGATGGGTTCCCCGACCCTCGCAATGCCTATGTATAAACACTACGCGCGATACAATAATAATGTCGACGCGCACACGAAGTGGGTGTCTGTCGACTTATCAACAGAGATGCTTCATAGTAGGCCCTCCGTATTGCTGACGTCAGGATACGCGCCAGCTTCAAAATGCTCTTACGGGAATCCGGCAGATGAAGTATGAACATGAAACAATTAAACAGTATTAACAAACATCCTTAAAATTTTTACAATAAATAAACAATAATTAAACATGACAATATATATTAAACACATATTGGATTAATATTATTATTCGAAATTAGCTCACTATCAACTAAACTTGAACAAGGAATCGAACCTGTCATAGTTCCTGAATAAAAGAAAATAAATTAAAATTACAACTTCAATATTATCATTATATGACTAAGAAAACTTAAAAATTCATATTCACTTTAAATATCTATCTCCTAACTTATAATAACAAATAAGAATTATTATTATAATAATGAAAATACATTAACCTAATACCTACTTCCTCGAATTCTAAAAGGTTTAATTCTATTAGCATGGACTACCTTTATTCTATAATTTCCTAACCTTCTTATTATAACATTATTATTATCAATTGGTCGTATTATCTGATAAGGAAATCTATCTTTATATTTGTCTACATTCAACCTACTCAACCTAACCTTAATGAGATCAGTCCTTTCCTTACGACAATTTAACAAATGTATCCTATCTTTTCTATTATGAAAAGTTTTCTGAAAAGAATACGAATTAAAAATATTTTGCCTATTACTCATCAAATAAAAATTGACATTTCTATCTTTAATATCATGTGATGATTTCACATTTCGATCTAAATTGCTATTATAGAAAATTAATGTTTTTCTAAAGATCTTATTTTGTTCATGATTTTTTCTATGAACAAAATTCTTATCAATTGTATTTTCTCTCTTTAAAGAAGACTTATTTTTTATAACTAAATTCTTAGTATTATTATTATTATTCGCCTTTGACTTAAGAGAAATATTGATATTAGGATTTTCTTTATTTGCTTTCACTACAAGTGACTCATGCAAATATTTATCATTTTCTTTATAAGAATATAAATAATTATTAGAGACATCGACGACATTATTATCTTTTATCAATTCAGACTTTGTCAAAAATTGACATACAATGTGTTTGACAAATAATTGATGCCTACTAAAATCTATGACAACATTATGAGATAATAGAAAATCTTGTCCTATTATAATGTCTTGATCAATATTCTTAATAACATAAAAATCATGAATGAACAAGACATGTTCAATAATAATCTTCAAATTGACTTTACCGATTACTTCGAGATACACATTATTCACTGCCCGAAGTGACATATCACATGGCACAATATCGTGACGGAGTTCATACGCGGCACGATCCGAAATGACCGAAAATGACGCACCAGTATCAACGAGTGAAATAAATTCTCTATCACGACATGACACTTTAATAAATGGTTCGAACTCACGTTTGTATAATATATTCTTTAAACGAGGCGACTGCTTGTCCTCTGCTATCACTTCTATCGCCTCTGCTGCTTTTGTGTGGCTTTCATTATTCTTCTTAATCATCATTGGCTGCGGCTTTGTATTATTTCTTGGTCTGAAATTATAAGGGCGGGGCATCATCTGATCGGGAGGTGGGATTTTATGAGGGGCATAAGGTGGAGAATTAAATGTTCTAGTGGGTCGAATCGACGTTGAAAGTCGCTGATCTCCTTGTCCGTCTTGTGTGCTAGAGGAAGGAAGGACATCTACAATATTTGTTATTTTTATAGGTAAATTAATGTCCGCTTCTCCATCCCCTCTATTATAAATTTCATTTAATTGTTTGATCACCTCCTTCAAATGTTGTCTATTCGTATACAACTGTGATCCTAAACGTCCCTTGGTTTGGAAATTTGCTGCCCCAAGAAAATGTTGGATGAAGCATTTATCATCAATAACTGCCCCAGCTTTATAGGCTAAATAATCTAACGAATAAAAATAATTGAGTGGGTCCTCTGTTACACCCTGTCTTCTAGCAAAAAATTTTGCGAGAGGATTTGCAGTTGAAGAGAACTCTTCGCTAATTTGTTTCTCGAGTTCCTGAAAATTCTCACAATTGTCTTTTATTTTATTATAAAATAACAGTGCACGTCCCGCTAAATATGCCGCCAACACTATTTTTTTAGTCGATTCTTGATATCCGTTTGCTGCTGCTATAATATTAAATTGGGAAAAAAAATCAGCTACATCACCTTTTAATCCGTCGTATTTCTCCATTATTTCGTTTTTTCGTTTTTCGTTTTCTCGCTTATATGTTTTCTCCCTTTATGTTTTTCCCCGCTTGGCTTACGAGAGGTATCGCTGTATTTCGAAACGTTGCGCCTCCACCATGTGGCGACTTATGGCAACTTAGTCTAATGGTGGAGGTGGGTGGCGCAATGAAAAAACTGGTAGCACTCCTTAGTCTTGGTTTATTTCTAATAAGAATTACATTTAATCACTTACAATAATTATACTACGATGCTCACCCTAAGCTGGTCTCGATCAGAAAGAAAGACTATTCACCAGCAAAACACGAACACGCGAATTCGAATATAAAAAAGTAATAATTTAAAATATTAACGGCCAGCACTTGACCATAAACCGTCCGAAGAGTAAACCCTACCTATAGTAATGTACTCGGACGTTACTACCTGGAAAGATATTCTTGTCTCTATCACATACGTAAAAACACCCAAAGACAGGAAATAGCCCACCTTTCATAGTCGACATAAAGAAGGCGTATTTTAATGGCTGACAAGGCCCTGAAGGCTGGAGGTGTTGGCTGAATACCAAGCAGATGCTAAAGGGATTCTCTCAATTTATGACAACGAGGTGTTAGCTTGCCGGCATATTGACATATTCGTATACACCTGAAATATGGAACGAGGGTTCAATATTGTGCCACCAGGTTTCACTATATTTTTTTTATGTAAGTTTAGTCCGTAAATTTGCTTCCGAAAGTTGATCTGGAAAAATAATCATGCTATTATTAAAACTTTTGTAACTATTAATTTACTTTTAGAAATTGTATCTATGCAATGATTTCCCGTCTCCCATATATAACCTACTAGCTTTCCGCCAACGGCTTCGCCCGCATGGTCCCTAGGGATATTCATATCTTGACACGGATTTAATTGCAATGACAAATTGAATAGTCAACAACTCCCATACAAACTTCCACTCCCATTTTTATCACTTTGCTGTTTTTCGGGATGAATATATAGCCTATGTTCACCACATATGATATAGCTTCCCTTAGGTAAAATAATTTTTGGAAATCGGTCCAGTAGTTTTGGTGCCTATTTGTTGCAAACAAACACTCAAATCTTTCCTCTTATAATATTAGTATAGACTAACTGTTTCTTCGCCCGGGTAAATTATATCTAACCCGCGTATAATGTAGCTTCTAGGAACTGAAAGAATGTTTATGTTCAGATCAGTATTTCAGAAGATTACCCAAACTAAGAACAAATAAAATTAGTAATTTAACCCCTTTATAAAATTAATATAAATAGTATTACTTGTAAGTTAAGCAACTTTGGCAAAGCCCGTTCATAGGATGGGTGACCGAAAATGTATTATCTTTAGCTACTGCATTCTCCGGAAGGCATGTTAAGCTGGTGGTACCAGCTGCATTTGTGATCCACCCACCAATCCGCACTGGGCCTGCATAGTTAGTTGATCATGGGATTATTCTCCCTGATCGATTTAATCATTCTTAGGTCCTATGCCTTAGCTTAGGAATATTAAAAAGCAGATTTTGATGCTATATGGTGTTCATATGCCAAAGTAAGTACGTTGTAAACTAAACCACTACGAAAACCTGAAACAATATAGAAAAGTTCATGTTTTACATTGACCCGACAGGGAGACAACCAACAGAACCCGAGACTTCAGAAACGGCGTGACACCTTGAAACAAAAAGGTTATAAAGACAAATTCCCGCGATGTTGATCTCGCCATTGAATTCAAGGCTGATTTAAGCCTATATTGAATAGCTCGGTGACGTAGTGGATAAGCGTCGCGGCCCGCGATCGTTGTTGTTAAGCAACTCTCGCATGAGTCGGTCATGGGTGACCAAAAAATATTATCGTGAGCTACTCCGTGCTTCAGAAGGCAAATTAAGCCGTTGGTCCCGGCTGCATTTGCAGTCGTTAATACCCGCCGATCCGCATTGGGACAGCGTGGAGGGTTATGGCCCATCCTCCTTAACCATCCATTCGAAAGGCTTGAACCCCTGAAGTGGGGACGCAAAAGTGCTGATGATGATGATGATAGCAAAGCAGTTCAAACAATACTACAAAGCATATTTCTTCGAAAACAAAAAGGTTTTGTATCGATCTCAACTCTATTATTTTAATTTATATTGTATCTAATTAAATAAGTGATATTACTGACAAATTAATATTTTGAAACGCTTTGCACCGACTAATTTGCACAGTTCATTAACGAAACGAACAGAACAATGATATTTACCCTAAAATTATTAACGCCATTACGCTCATATTTAATTGATATTTTGTTACCGTTTTCATGTAATATTTTTATTTGGGAAACGCAATTAGCGTAAGTCGTAAAATTTTGTAAACAATATTTGAACCTTACAGCATTATCTAATCAAACAAATTGAAATCGCTACCCCCCTAAGAATAACGTGGTAATATTGAAATAACAACTTTACAGGGTAAAATAAATACATAAATTGGTTAATATTTCAAAAAGTACTTTGTCAAAATAATTTCTGTTGATATTAATTAAATAAAAAAAACTGATTCTTTTCTCTTATACATTAATCATAAAATAATTTAATAAGTTGTTCAAGGAAAGAATAAGAAATATGTAACATACCACACATATTTTCTCTGATTCTGATTACAAGTTATTTTACGTCAATTCAGTAAACAACAGTTTTCAATGTATTTCACCGTGAGTAAGAGCTTTTTACGACATTTTAATTAACTTTGGTTAAAATTTTGAAATTTTCATAACGTAATAAAATATGTGTTCTTATTCCCAGCTAATTCTGTTGAAACCAGACGATGCATCAAACTAATACAATTACATAAAACTGAAATAGATTGCAATTTAAAAAAAATATATTGCAACCTATTGCATTTTAAATACAACTATGACATAATCATTATTAAAAACTTATTATCACATGTAAATATTAAACTTTGTAATTTATATTCTATTAGTTTGCTTTTAAACATGGCACAAAAGAAATCTCTTTCACCGTTATTTTAATTTCATTTGATTTTATTCGCAATATTATAAAACTAACCTTCCGCCAGCGGTTTCACCCACTTGGACTACACGATGGTATCCCGCGGGAATGTACAAATTGTATCCTATATGTTATTCAGATATATAACCTATATTACTGTGAAGTTTCAAAGTGTAACATACATACATACATCCATCCTAACAAACTTTCGCATTTATAATATTAGTGGGCTAGACAGGGTTGATAAAAAAAACCGAGTATTATATTATAATTAACAGCATTTCATAAAAAAACTTCATTTTTATAAATAATAATTAACTGAATAACAAACATAATTTGTTTCTAGACCTATCAGTTATTCATTAATGGCACTCTGAAATAATTTATAATAACATATAAATACTTCTGTTTGCAGTATTTTCTATTTCGTAATTCAAATACTTTCTTAAATCAACTTCATATATTTATTGTCACTATTTACGCTCTGGTTTAATTTTTTTTCTCCTTCACATTCAGTTTCATGGGATTGGTCAATCGATTCTTGAATATTAACATCATTGTTGTTTTGGATCTTCTACCACGAGTATATTTAGAAAAAGTTTTTAGTGACTCAAATTCGGATTCGAGATCGATCTGTGCCGAATGTGCTGACTTGTTTTATTTTTGACCACATTACTTTGTTACCTTTACAATCCCGTAACCAATATCTTTTATCTGTGAGCACTTTTATGTCATAAAAAAATTAAAATATTCTTTACTAACATTAATTTATATAAGTGACAATTTTGAAATTATCTTAGTGATTAATATAAAGTACTTGTATTGGGACTATTTTGCTCCAGTTTTATGGCAAGTACATATTTTAATGTTAACAAGAACCAACCTTGGCATTCATTTTTTATAAGTTTTTAATAACTTAACTAATAACAATGAAGAGAAAAAATGTACCGCGCACTCGTGTGTGAGTTTGTGTGTGTGAATTGTGTTGTGCCTGTCGGTGTGTGTTGTAATCTACAAATATGATATATATACATAGAATTTATTTATTTGATTCTTTTCTACGTATCCTTAGTTTCTTCATATGTAATATTTTTTAAGAATTCTATTAATATGTCTTTACATTCGTATAACTGTTTATCATATATATTTAGTTTTTTATATAATTTATTATAAAAATAAGCCGATTGACTGTTATATTGACGTTCTGCGAAGGCTGTACGACTCCTAAATGATTTGATCACAACATTACTACGTCGCCTATTAAGTTTGTTTGGATCAAAATTAAAAGTTTTGTGGTGTTTTGTGGTTCTAATGGTAAGCAAATCACTGTCCCTATAAAGGCTTTCTGTTGAGTATTAATTTTGTTTGGAGTGCATTGTTTTAACAAATAATCTTTGAGACCTTTCAAGTACTAGTAATTTCATTTTTTAGCCCCACTCCAGACCTTATATAATAAATTATAATCGATTGAAAGTGCTATGTAAACCCTATTTAAAAGCTTTTTTGTCAAAACATTTTGAAGTGTTCTAAAAATCCACATCAATTTTCTGATTCTACAAATAATCATTTCAACATGGCTGTGCCATAAGAGCCAATAATCCACAATTACTCCAAGATATTTGGTAGAAACAACTTTTTCAATGATAGGACAATTACAGTTTTGGTTCTGTGCAGTACCGCAACAATGGATCTTTAGTTGAAAATTAGCGATAGGCTGGGTTCTTTGAGTAGGAGTAAAACAAATATATTTAGTCTTGGATGCATTTAGAGTAAGTAGACTTGACTTCAACCAATCAGCTATAACAGCCAAGCCAATACCAGCTGCAGACTGCACTTCATCCTAACTATTTTCAGAAATACAACTGCTGTGTCATCCTCATAAGAAAATATCTGACTATTGCGATTCTTTAACGCACAGAGGTCGTTAATATATATAAGAACGAGCTTAGGGCCGAGTACAGTACCTTGGGGGACTCCATAATTAATATTTTTCACCGATCATTTAATCGCCGATTTTAACCATTTGTGTCCTCTCATTAAGATATCTTTCGAAAAAAAGATAAGGCTATGCCTCTAATACCAATAGTTTCAAGTATGTCTAATAAAATAGGGATAGAAACGCTGTCGAATGCTTTTTTTTTAACGTCGAGGAAATGCATTAGGCACTACCATTACCGCCCGGCAAACGACAGGGGGTGTGTGGGACTCTTCTACGTGAGCCCACCCCGTGGCTAGCCGCGCGGTGGGCTCCCGAAGACCTACCCACAAAAACCCCTACGGTGTACCCACCCCTGGGGATGAGACCCGGGATGCCGTGACCGAGTCGCCGGGATGCTCACCCCTCTTTCGGAGTCTTTAGTCCCCTTCACGGAAGGAGATGCTCGGGTACATCGAGAGCCTCTCCCAGAAGATCTATAAAGACAGTAACGCACTTATATCCGTTATCAACTTTTTCAGTAATTACTTTAGTTAAATCTAAACAGCATCTTGAGTGGAGAGTGCTTTTCTAAATCCATATTGGGAGTTTGGAATAATGTTATAAGAAGTTATATATTTAACAAGTTTTTTGTTTAATATCTTCTCTTGTATTTAAAGAAGCAAGGAAGTACAGATATAGGTCTATAATTATTTACATCGTTTACGTCTCCACCCTTATGAATTGGTGTAACAATAGAACGTTTTAAAACCACAGGAAATTTACCCATTTCAAAACACAAATTAGCCAATCGTCTTATAAGAGACACAAGAAAATCTTTAGCTTGCTTAACAAGTTTCGTAGGAATGCAACCCCAACCAGGAGAACTACTAGAATCGAGATTCATAAGAATCCCATTTACTTCCTCAGGGTCTGTTTCCATCAGAACGAATGAAGATGTTTGTATGGTACTCATAGTAACATTAATTTTCTTACGATTATCTCGTGAATATAATCTATACTATAATAAAAACGTAACCGATCGATGTCTGTACATTGAAGATATATGAAAAAAACTGTTATGAGGGACATTTATAAGAGTAATAGAACGCAAAACAATGGTTTTTAATTTTTTTGTCTGTTTGTCTGTTTGTCGGTTTGTCTGTTTGTCTGTGCGTTTGTGCACGATAATCTCAGAAACGGCTGAACCGATTTAAATACAGTTTTCACTATTATATTGCGGCATTCTTCCGTTAACATTTAGTGTAAGATTTATTTCAATCGGTTCACAAATAAAAAAGTTATGTCAATTTGAAGTGACGGGGTCGCCAAAATTGCTATGAAATATTTACTGTTTATTCAATTTTCGTCTTTGATATATTGATCATCATCATTAACTCTTTAACAGCCAAACTGCAGGGCCTCAGGCCTTTGTTTAATAATTTTTGGTCACCCATCCCGTGAACAACTCTTGCGAAAATTGCTTAGCAATAGCGATCGTGCGCTGCGGCGTAAATCCGTAGCACCACCGAGCTACGAATTAATATTGTCTATAAAATGATAATTTGTATGATGACAAAAAAAAATAAAATTCTAAAATTTTGACAACTCCGGAGTAAGTTGACCTCATTTATATATGGCCAATCATATTAAATAGGGTTCAGCTTATAATGGACATGTGGTATACGATCACGCGAGTAGGAGAACAAGCGGAAAGAGCTTTCCGATGATGCAATTAAGCCTCGAGTAGTTTACAGTGAACGAGTATTTTTATCAGATTAGGTTCACGCCGTCGTTGAGGCCAACGGAGGTGGTTGGCAGCCACTCCTGCATTGCACGGTTTCATCTGACTGGGAGAGGCACTCGATTTATCTGAGTCTCTCCAATTTTCCATCTGCAAGGGGACCAATGGTCCAATACTTGAGGGTCGTGGTGACTCGGCCATAGCTTGCCGGTTTTCATTTCCCATGAGAGGGTGTAGAGTACGGATTTTGGTGGGTAGGCCTCTGGGGACCCACCGGGCAGCTCACTGTCGGGTTCACGGAGGAGAATCTTACTCACCCCTGTTGCTTGCCAGGTAACAGACACAATGTCAGAAGTTTTTCCACGACGTTAAAAAACTTAGATTCACGTCAACTGAAGTTAAGAACGCAAAGACAACTCGAGTTATATATTTTTTTTTCTCTTATTGCTATTTTTTATGTTAATACTCTTTTTGTTTTTTTTTTACATACAAATTGCTGTAGATACTTACTTCAAAGTTGGTATTTTCAGTCTTCGTTGGAAACAATGCTTTATTCATTGGTCACAACACTCACATAATATTACGCGAGGGTCGGTTCAGAGTAGCTCGGTGGCGTAGTGAATAAGCGCCATGGCCCGCGATTGCAGTTGTTAAACAACTTTCGCAAAGGTCGGGCACAGGATGGATGACCAAAAAATATTATCTCAAGCAACTCCAAGCTTTGGAAAGCACGTAAAGCGATTGGTCCCGGGTGTATTTGCAGTCGTTATTGTCCTCCAATCCACATTGGGCCAGCATGGAGGGTCGTGGCCCATCCTCTTTAACCATCCATAAGGAAGGCCTGAACTCCTGCAGTTGGTGACGTATAAGGGCTGATTATGATGATGAGGGCGGTTCAAATCTGACAGAAGCTCAGTTAAGCACCTCACGGAAGTATGTTAGTAGACGATTTCCTTCGAGTGTGGAAAGTCGAAATTAAAATAAGTATATATTTTTTTTATATCAATAAACAAAACTCCACGTATTTTCCGTCAGACATGTACTGACCGACTTTTATAGACAAAGAAAGAGATCAGACACTAAACGCTCGGTCTCGGGAGACACCTGAAAAACGCGAAGCGTATTTAACTGCCCATCGCGAGGTTCATGCACTATAAAGTTGAATCTGAAGCTTTTACATACATGCAGTATGGTATGAGTATGAAACTTCTTTTGATAGGGAAATGCGCTTGGTCTCTTAAAGAGCTTGCAGTTTGCAGAATAGAGATCGAGAAAGTAGTAGTTTCGATTATCGCCAACCCGTGTTGACTTCATACTCGACAGGCGTACCGCAGATAAGTTTTCACAGGGTATAATAAACTAGCTGTTTTCCCACGACTTTGCCGCAAAATTATAGCCTATGACATGCGCGTCTGATGTAGCTTCCCGTAGGTTGAAATCGCTCTGCAACTATCGGTCCAGTAGTATTGGAGCAAATTCGATGCAAACGAACAAACAACCAAATCTTTCCTCTTTATAATATTAGTATAGCTTAGGTATAAGGGGTCCGATGGCGTAGTGGGTTAGCGCATACGGTTTAAATTGCAGTTAAATAAGTAAGTAAATACTGCACAACAAGGACATACATGAATACTTATTTTACATAAATAAGTACAAACGACAAACTCATCGCTAGCCAGCGATTTCTTCCAGGCAAACTAGCATAACATGAAAAATAGAACAATAAATAGTCGTTTGTGCGTACAACTAGACAAAAAATAATAATTTAAAAAGATCAAAAACAAAACAAGGACCCTTTAAAGGTACGAATAAAATGCTCAGACACAAGCGACAACCAGAGCGCGAGAAACGAGAAAAAAATAGAAAAATAACATTCGTAAGGACCGTTTACAGGATGGGTGACCAAAACATTATTATCTTGAGCACTGGCATAATGCACGTAGTCCTTGGCCGTTAGTCCTGGCTGCATCAGCAACGTTAACACCCACCGATCCGCATTAAGCCTGCGTAGTGGGTTATGGCCCATTGATCTTATTCGATTCGTCTGTATTCATAGGAAAAAAAGAATTCTACCAAAATACTTCCCACGCAGACGAAGTTGCGGGCACAGCTAGTTAATAAATATACACAAATAGCCATACTTTACAAGCATCGAATTATTTTCTTTAATTACAAAACTTAAATTTTCTGTGATTCATCATTTGCATATTGATTAATTTAATAATTATATAATCAAGATTATAATTTGTAAATTAAATTGCACACTTTATTACTATTCATAAAACCCAATAATTATGCGCCAGCATAGGATTACGATCATAGATAATACATAATACTGATATTACGATGGAATGATAAAAATAAATAAACAAGTTACAACCTGTAATTCTCCAATACAAATTAAAGGTGGGGATCGATGTGGTGGTCAGGACTCTACATTGCTATGTTTAGATGCAGGATTCATTTACAATAATATTGAAAAAACTATCATGAGGTAAAATATCGTTACGTTAAATTCTATTTTAAAAAAATCTATTCAGTTAATAGAATATTATTAGATACGCATTTTTATATTTACTTAAATTTGTTTAGAAATAGCTTAGATATCAGCATTAAAGTTGACGTTGGGTTCGCTACGTCACAGTTTTGTAGAAAATGTACAAAAGCGTGACGTCATGTAATATTTTAACTCAATATATCGCGGTAACTTAATGATTACGCGAAAACTAAAAAAACAAAAATACGTGTGTAATATTTTTCAACAACCTACTTGACAAACAAACCAAACAATTGATTAGTCACTCGTTGCAGTCTGAAGAAACTAACATATTGAATTAATTATGTAGAATGAAAACGAACCTTCGACACAAGGCGTTTGATTCAAAAATAGATATCCTGTTCGAAAGCAAAACGACGAATTTCAAATAGGTACAAAAAGGCAGTATCATTATACGTAAAATGTTCTACTCCTACCATCCCTATTGTGCCCAAAACAATTATAACATCAGTAATTTCGGGTGTTATCAGAGTACAAAAACCCCCCAGAAATAAATAATTTCACATGCTCCACCGTGATGTAGATTGATTGCTGTTGTTAAGGGTAGTACGAAAGCCAATTAAAAAGGCTTTTTATCATAAATGTTCCCTCCCATGTAATGCTGGAGGGAAAATATTTGTAAAACAACCCCCAACCGTCAGTTGAAATTTGTAGGTCCATTTTTTTATGATGTTTTATGTGACTGTTCTTAATAAACGAAATGATAAAATACAATTTATGAAATTAATATCATATAAAATTTCTTCATTCTGTTTTCTATTTATATTTTATGTTGTTATTATTAAGTAGTTACAAACGTTGTAGTTACCTTTAGTACAAATATAGTTGAAATCTTTTGGTCACTACACCTACAATAGACGTTGATTATTAGAATTACAAAATTTATTTATTGACACGTAACTAATGAAACAAAGTCGTCAATATTTTTTTCAAAGTCAAATACTAAATCTTTTTAAAAGCCGCTTTGAACAATTTAAAAAAGTAGTTCATCACGTGATGAAGAATTCATGTTTGAATTCGTATCTGCCAATCATGTTGTACCTTTTCTATAAATAGTTGAAAAACATATTTATGAACACTAATTATTGCTTCATCTTGTACACCAAAAATTACACGTGCAAAGATATATCCGAAAAATATTATTTAAAAAACAAGTCTAGAGCATAACTTTTGAAATATGCACATCAAGCCCTTTTATATGTCTCATCACATGAATTAATAACTTCAATTTTTTTAGTTTAAAAAAGAAATATAGTTTTCAGATGTTTCCTTGAACTATAAAAATATGCTACTTGCCAAATTTCATAGTTCTAAGTCAACTGAAAGTGCCCTTGATTACTTTGAGAGTGTTAAGATATGCGAATTTTTGCAGCGTAAATATTTATATAACCTGAGTGTATATTGATTTCAACTTGATATCTCCAATCGATCTCGAAATAAAGGGTCTTGACAGACAGACAGACGGACAACGAAGTGATTCTATAATTGTTCCATTTTTTTTTTGGGTGCGAAATGTAAAAAATATGATATTCCGATAATTTGTACATGCAATTTCCAATTAAGTAAATCTTGTCTTAGAAAGCCAGTATTCTTTCTACATATATTGGTGTGAAGTAAGCGTAAATTAATTCGGAGAATTGATCTGTATATTGATTATGCGCAACTTCCTTTTCGAATTTGAAGTCGAATAAAAATTAAAAGTCAAACCGTTTGTAATTGAGGTAAAGATTATAAATGAAATAAAAATATTTCAAACAAACTCTAACCATACTATTTCGGGCAACAGATTTTTATATTTAAAAAAATAATTAATCAATGTCTGAAAACATTTTAACCTTTGGCTTCAAAGCCAAATATTACGCAGTCGATTTGTTACTGCCCTTAACAGATAAGAAGTTCAATTTGATACGCGCCGGCCCGCAGGCCAAGCGATTTTTCCGCCTAAATAAATGTTATTATTATGACATTGATCGATTGTCATATTTATTATTTTCGTATACGATTCCGCTCGGTAATTACTTCGATTCGTATTTATCGAGTTTTATAGCTTTCCATGTTTTGTTGCGAGATTAAATTTATTGTTTATTTTATAGCCTTTTAGTCGGATCGGATAGACTGAACGAGCAACGTTTACTTTGAATTAAATTAATGCATTTCTGATACAATACATTTAATCAATATCATTTTACTCTGCTTAATTTAATCGATATTGGAATGATGTGTTAACCGTTTTATACGCCTGAATCGAAAATGAATTAAATAATATCTATAGTAAAGAAATAGTAAACAAAATTAATGAAGAGTGTGAGACCTATTATAGACCCTTGTGGCACAGTCAATAGTAAATATATGAAAATAACGTGTATTACGAGCATAAGCAAAATAAAAATCATATTTTTAAATTATCATAATCAAAAAGTTAAAGCAATGAAATATGCAGATGTGATGCCTACCGTACTGAAAAATAAGGAGAGCACACGGAATGAACTTAGAATTGTTCAAGAGATCACTTGACTTAAGATGAGCAGAATGGTGCCGGGAAATATTAAGACTATTTGTTGAAAATCTCAAACTTACAAATGTGACTTATTTAAAGAAAATTACTATGATAAGAAATTACTGTGATATTATATAATATAGAGATGGGAGTTTGAGTAAGAAACAAAGACGAGACTAAAGATGATTTTAATTCTCAGTTAACAAGTACCAAAAATCTTTATGTTAAGAAAACCAAAAATAACGAAGTTACTACCCATCCCGATACTAAATAGAATATATCAATTTCAAAATCAGTCCGATTGCGTATTGAGCCCAAAAACTTTTCATTACCAGCCTTTTTTATATATCCTCAGTGCTGGGGCATAGGCCTTTCCTATGAACATAATCAAATCAAATCGAATAGAAAATGAACCATGACCCACCACGCGGGCCCTGTGTGATTTGGTGGTGTGCGGATGCAGCCGGAACGACCAATGGCTTAATAATAATATATATTCTTCCGAAGCAGCCGCAGCTTCCACATTGCCGACCGAATGCGCTAACCATCATCGAGTTAAACCCAAAATATACTATTGTGTCAAATTCTCTTCAACTTCCTTTAATGTTCATTTATCCAGTAGATTTGCCTACAATGATCATTTAAGAAAAAAAAACGTAAAGGAGGTATGAATATTTCCAACGAAAGAACCTCAACCGAAACCTACAATAATAAAAACGTATTCTAAACACTTAGGAGAATAAAGGCGTAAGTCGTTCTCAACGAAAAAGGGAACGGTTCGACTGAGATTTTGATTTGACGCTTTGTTTCAGCACCCTAAGAGAAATAGACTTTGTGTGTGAGCAGGTAAGTTAGGTTTTTATTTGTTATAAGGGTAGCGCGTTATTTTCAATGTAACGCATTTTCTTACAATCTCAGATCAGAACGGCAGGGAAATCCAATGGGTAAAGTAGAAAAATGCGGATTTTATGACCGAGGTTAAAAGCCGGGGTGAGTCTTAAAGGTTGTCGCTTCTCAGGTGGAGACTTCTGGTGTTTTATTGGACGCCATTAAAGGCCGATTGCCGCAGAATGGCTGTACCCAGAGACAGTTAAGATTGCGGTACACGGTTAATCTTGTGGAATCGCGAATTGTGGTCTGCTCCCTATATTTTATCTTGAATATTGTACACGTTATCTTTGAGTTGGAAAACTTTTGGTATAATTGAAACCTTAACTGGTCAATTAAATTTAATATGAGTACTTAAGTGATATAGTACTAAGTGTATTATACTGGTGCGATAGGGGCATTCTATCATTAGCCGGCGTGGCGAGCGCACGTGTCAGCGTCATTAACAGTCGTGCACCTTATAGTAACAGTAGCGTAAGAAATAGCGAGCATTCTAGATTGATGACTAAAGGAAAAACGTAAACGGAGTGTATATTTTGTCAAAGCGGAAACAGATAAACCCCGGGTGAACGTCTGTAAAATATTTCTACAGAATATAATCTACTTTAAGTAGGTACCTAAGAAAATACGAGTATGTTTTGTTTTGGATAAGTTGAGATCTTATAATTGTGACTCGATGCACCACGGAAAACTGGGCAGTGAGAGGTGATGACCCACTGTTGCTTACAGGGCAGGCATGAATTGAATGCTTAAGAATCGTAAGCGAAATGAGTTTAGATTTGTAATTAATTCTATATGGAAAATGAATTTTATTTATCTGTATGTAAGTAATCACTTGCTATTCCGTTGTACGAAAATGGTAATTGTATAACTAAAGTAATGGTAGTGACAATTTATATCAATATTAATGTAGTAAAAAACAGTCCTGATAAAACAGAATTGTTATCAGAATAAATTATAAAACTTCGCATATTCTATTGGCAATCCTTTCTTGTAATAAAATAACTCATGGTATAAAATTTAACTGATTAAAAAAGTAGACTCATTACAAGTTATCGTATGAACCCAATACTTTTTATATGTCCCTCGCTCTCATAGTTATTCCATTGGCATGAAGAAAACGGTGTACTTTATGGTTAGTTTCTAATTTTGCATTTTGTTTAAAAGCATAAATAAATATATAATTAATTGTTATTTGGAAAATAGTGGTTTAAAGATATTATTTCTCATTAAAAAGATAAGAGTATCATAAACAGAATCAAATATTGTTCCGGAGTAGGTAGAAGCGTAATTATTAATTTACTGCAAACTCCACATATTAGTATGGAAGGAATACTAAGGGCACGGCTATGATGATGTCTATGATTTTAAGAGTACATAATTCTTCAAAAGTTCATCTTATAAAGGTTTGATATGTCTATGTACTAATATATGTATTATGTTCCATAGGTATATAAGTATGTATATTGTAAATAAACAGTCAATATGAGAGACTGTTGTATTATTACTGGGCAATATCAGTTTGGAAGGTCAATTAGGTAGGCCTTGAGAGGTTGAAAGTCAATATAATAGACAATATAAGAGATATATTTTTTGATATTGTAAGTGTTCTATGACAATTATTTTAAACATGAAAGGAAAAGGTGAAACGCCATCTTAATATGAAGTTAATAAAAAAAATTATTAACTTCATATTAAGATGGCTATACAATGGAGCGAACCATATAGGTTCTGCAGCCAAAAGACATATTGTAATGAAAAGTGACTTTATAGTCTGATGAAATCACTTTCCAATAAGACTTCTTAGTATGAAATAAAACAGGGGAAAAAGCAGCAATTGTTGAGTTGCTTGTTCTTCAATACAAGGTCTCCTGCCGTAGTTTTGCGAACCGTTGGCGTAGTTTTCACTTCCACAAGTGCAGTAGCGGCGTTAGGGTAGGGCGCGGTTGGGCGACCGCCCAGGGGCGCCGCACCAAAAGGGGCGCCACAGGCCGCAGCGCCCTTTTTTCGTTCGGCGTTTCTTTCTGATTCTGTACAATGAGGAAATATTTAAAAAAATGAAAGCACTACAAAGGTACCTCCACTAGACGTCGACTCTAGCAAAAGTTGATTTTTGCAGGAAACGAATGGAACAAAGACAGTCATTTCCATTCCTTTTAAGTAACATATTAAAAAACTGAAATTTTAAATGTTCGGAACTTAGATAACAATACAAATACAAAAAAGTACAAATAGAATATTAGTTGTTAATTGAATTTTGAAAACTAATTTACTTTTAAACATGAAAGAAACTGGAAGGGTTGTCATGGAGAAATCAAGAACGTACCGTAGCCACATCTAGTTTGATTTCGGGAACTAATGTTTTTTTTCTAATACTTACTAATTTCCCACAGACAAAGATTATATATATATATATATAGTTCTCTCGCTCATTGAACAAGGCCTACTGGGTCGGCGAAAAAAGACAAGAACCATGAGGATGTTTTTTTGTTTTCAAGTTGCCTCACTTTCAGCATGAATTAAAAGGAAATTTAACAAGAAAAATATTATATTATGGCAAAACAGAACATCATACCGATTACCAATATGAAGATATGTATTTTATTAGGTAAGATGACGTACATTGGCGGGCATTATCGCTCGGTTATTTAAGAAAATTTTCGTTTGAGCATGTTTAAACGTTAAGCTGAAGCTAAAATACTGCTATACAAATGAATGCATCGGCAGTGGAGCCTCTTTCTGGCAAGTCAGATGGAATAGCTACTCAAGAGATTGTGGATGAAAAATCCCGAAGTGAGGGAGCAAGTAGTGCTACGATTACAGATGCTGATCAGGATAAATCTGTTATTGATGTACAACAATTACATGTTCTAGATGATGTTGCTACTGTTGTCCCGAATATAGCGGATCCAGCTCACTTATTCGAAATAGCAAAATAATTGATCATATAATAAGAAGTGGCCCACTGCAAACTCACTGTCACAAAGTTACAACAATTACACAAAGTTATACATAACAATTATGTGACACCCTGTTAAGGTGTTACAAGGGTAAAGAGTCTGGACCCAATTTCAATAATTAACCTGTTATTTTAACATCGTATATACTTAAGTATTAGGGAATGTGTAGTATAGATAGCAAAAATTAATCTGTACTTATCTAATGATGTGATCCGTCAAAAATGAAACAGCTACTTATACACTATTTATATGTCTATTTTTTAAATAAAACTAATGTCACTCTATAGTTGAAACAAGAGCATCGTAACGTAGCGTTAAACGTTTGATTACTGTGTTTGTTTGTTTTAAAATAATCAAATAATTGTTTTAAGAGCGTCCACCTCTGTCAAGCATGAAGATGATTGTTGATTGTGTTCTGCTTCGTCAAAAATTAAAAGAGATAGATCTCGGGAATCCTCGATTATAGAAAAACACATTGTTTCTGTATGGTCGGAAAGTCGGGGATTCCCGAGAAATTAAACCGATTGAACACTACGTTCCATTCTAATGCTGCCAACTTAACAATCTACCTAAATTTAGGGAAAATTACAAGTAAGTAGGCCGGGTTGGCGAAAAATAGACAAGTAAATGATTTGTAGTATGTAGTAGTAATTGAATTGCTGTTAGGGGGCGCCGAAGAAATTTCGCCCAGGGCGCTAGTAGTGCTAAAACCGGCACTGCACAAGTGCTATGTATAAGCTTAGACAGATTAAACGATTTTGATTTGATTGGATTTGACGATGTCAAAGTACGAAAAGTGTAAGTACGAAATTGTTATGGCTAAGTTAAATAAATGTGCTTCATATTAATAGAGTACATGTCAGAAGAGAAATATTTTTAAACTTTGCAGGTGTTATTAGAGATATATATCATAAGCTAAAAATCAGGAAGAAGAAAGGGATAGGTAAATGTTTTTGGTAAGATTGAAACTACCTGTGTCATATTGGTATACATCGGGTCGACGAGAAAGGGACAATGACTGGGGAAAAAGGGATGTGTATCTGTTCTAGAACTTATTGGTAATGCCTCGAATACACCGGTAAGGCCGAGAAAACACCTAGAATGTTCTAGGTCCTAACCTAGAACATTCTAGATGTGGTATTAACCCCTTTAATACGCGGTGAACCACCCATCCCGGCATTCTTCAGTGAAAAAGCGATCTGAAATCAAGAGTAATCGGAAGTGAAACTCGTAGTGGGAATAACTAGTGCGGTGAACGATCGACTAGTGTTGCGAAGTAACCGTAGTGAAGTTAAAGTGAGTATTTTGTTGATGGTGTTATTTTGTGATTTTTGTTAATTAAATAAAATCGGATTGCGTGAACTTAATTGGCGTTACTTTTCATCGCGAATCCGAACACGTGACAATAAAGATTAAATTCGACATCGAGTTCAATGGCACAATATGAAAAATAATAATATATTTGCTTGACTTAAATAAATTTATTCATAGTTTCTATTTTACAAAGGATACATATCATCCATCATATTGTTTTAAAAGACTTATAGCGCGTTTTCATATATACCTACCCTTGGGCAAAACACTATTGCTTTAAATAGAGCGAAAATGGACTTTGAATGATTCCCAAATATAATGATTTGTTTACTTATTTTTCTTTGGGAAACAACAGCATTGAGTACAAATCAATACATTTCAATTCAATTGGATTAGCATTCGTGCACCTTATAGTGATTGTAGTGTAGGAAATAACGAGCATTCTATACTAAGATAATGCAGTTGGCATTTTTGTCTTCATTGAACCTACTGATTATAATTTAATATTATAAATCACTCATTACAAATCAACTATACCGTCTGTGAATACGGAAAAATGAACCCATGTAAAAACTAATAGTTTGATTTAAAAAAAAACCGCATCAAATCAGTAGCTTTTTTTATTTTAGAAAAACGAAAAAACTATTTCTCCCGAATATGAAATTCATATGAAAAATGTTTCACTTTATTACTTACAATTTAGGCTTTCTGCGAAACATGCCAATCTGAATATCAGGTGTGCAACAGAAGGGTGCACCAGACTAGCAGCCAAAAACTGAGCTGCGTTGTATGAAAAAAAAACTTTTTGATTAGTCCCACTCACAAAGAGCTATCTACCTATCCCGTTCTACCAACAAGAATGGAATATTAATGAATCGGTAACGAAAGGCTTACGAAATTTAAAAATGGAAAAACAAAATGTATACACGAGATACGTGTATTCGAATACATCGCACTCGATATCCATATTCATTATAGATTTTTTTATTCTATCGAGTGACACGTGGCAAATGAGGCGGGTAGTGTTATTCAAATGGGTGGAAACAGCTGTCCGTTTGGAAATTTTGTTTTCTTTTTTGTTACTAGTTTAGAATAGAAGAGCTAAAGAGGTTTTTGAATATTTTTTCGGTGCGTCTAAAAAAGTCTTTATTCAAGTGTCAACTAGAGTAATTTCTTTATTTAAAATGTTAATTAAACTCTTTTCATTCCATTTAAGACTTTTTTCAGCTATATTTAATGTGAATGGTATTCCAAATCTGGGGTGATACTTATTAAGCAAATTTTAGATACATCGCAACTTTTTCCTGCTCTGGTTACATTAAAAATATTGAATTGCTTTTTTAGGGCCAGTTTCACTAGTTGCTTTCTTATTAGTTGGTAATTGATCTTATGCCTAATATTTTTTGCGTTTCCTCTTGGTGTTATTTATATTTTAGGCTATTTTTAGCATAAATTTGATTCACATAACGTTACTAGACATGAAATAACTAACAAAACAAAAAGCGAGCTGAGCGATCAAAGCAGACATGCCAAGGCAGCATATACAAGTTTATATGCTCTAAGTAGAAATATTCGAAAATTATTTTGCTTAGCCATTAAAACGTAAACACTGGCAATGCACAAAATCGTTGATATGTAAGTTCAATTATACATTTGAATATTATTAAGCCATGTTATTTTATGCAAACGCATGCATAGCCAAAAATAAGTAAGTAAGAGCAGGACAGACGACAAAACAGTCCATAATATATTTGAATGTTGATCTAATGATACCGGGCATGTAAATAAAGAGAAAAATACGTTATTTCTTATAATTCTTGGAAATTAAATTTTTAATTGTTAAATTGGATGTGATAATATGGATTTATTTACATTTAAATAATGAAAAATCAACTTTTTGGCTTTCAGTGTAACTGTTCTGACAAATGTTTTATAAAAAAGAAACTGCAGATTAAATTATTATGCAAATGGTCGTGTTATTGCAGACATCTTTTACTATTCAACATCGATGGCAAGCCAATATGTCTATTAATGTTCTCACTTTTGGGGCACAGGAAATACCTATGAATGGAAAGAACGAATCATGATCCAGTTAAAATCCAAATCACCACCAGCCTTTTTACGTCCCCACTGCAGGGGCTCGGGCCTTCCTTATGGATGGTTAAGGAGGATGGGCCATGACCCTCCACGCTGGCCCAATGCGGATTGGAGGGTATTAACGACTGCAAATGCAACCGGGACCAACGGCTTAACGTGCCTTCCGAAGCACGGAATAACTCGAGATGATAATTTTTTGGTCACCCATCCCGTGACCGACCCTAGCGAAAGTTGCTTAACGACTACGATCGCAGGCCGCGGCGCTTATCCACTACGCCACCGAGCTAAATCCAAATCTAGCCAGGGCAAATGACAAAACTTGGTTTCGTGAGCATCGGTGTGGATGGCGCAAACTTGACGGCGCAGTGGACAGTGCGTTTAGTATGCGATATGGAGGTTAAACAAGGACCCTTACGAGGGCCGGTCATGGTCTGGGTGTCGGAAAATTTATTAGCTCCTCCGTGCTTTGGAAAGCGATCGTTAAGCCGTAGTACCGGCTGTTTTTGTAGTCGTCAATACCGAGCAACCCATACTCGTTCGACCATGATCTATGAGTCGTGACTCATTCTATCAAATAAATTCCATCTATGGATCAAACATGGAATACAAAAATTTAATTGACTTATGTAACGAAACCGTATTTTTTGGAAACGATTTTAAATAATTTAACCGATTTAAAAAAATCGTTATAATAAGAAAATACTTGAAAGAGAAGTAATACCATACATTTTTATCTACAACTAGCTGACCCGGTGAACTTCGTATCACTTACTTCTTAATAAAAATCATATTAATATTGAAAAATATTGTGTAAACTGACCAATACACGACCACAAATATTGATGGACAACTGAACGTTTGACAGCTAAGAACAGTTTGTATGGGAAAATCAAATTGTCGTTTTTAGTATTATACTCCCAATTTTGCTATATTTTCCCATCATTTAAACCTTTCCAGGACTTGAAACGAATATTTCAAGACTAAAATTTGTCAAATCGGTTCAGCCGTTCTCGAGTTTTAGCGAGACTAACGAACGGAAATTCATTTTTATTTATATAGATAAAATCGAAACACAAAAAGTGGTTACACAAACAATTTTTGTGACCGGTGTAATAAATGGGACCTTCGTCTGTATTTAAACAAACTTATATTTACCGTATAAACATTTTCTGTGATGGTAGCAGGCAGCAGTTCCAACCTAACCTAACCCACTATTCTTAAAACAATTCGTTTTTATTGGGGTCTCAGTTTAGTAAATCCCCCCCCCCCCCGTCACCTATTTATCTATACAAATTCCACTAAATATTGTTCTAATGTCACAGTTCGTCTCCTAAAGTGTGACGTAATTTATGGATGAACCCATACATACACCACGAATTAATAACCTTCTTTTTTGAAGTCGGTTAAAAATAGTGGACGAGAATGAGAAAGGAGAGACCGAAGAAAACTTGGATAGATGTTGAAAATAATAGTGGGAAGAAGAATACATATAATATCGACCCTAAAACAAATGATTTGGGAAAGCAAATGAAAATTATACTAAACTTATATCATAAAAAACATAAAACAAATAACTTAATTAATATCTAATGAAATTGATACTCTACCGTAGTAAACAAACAAAAGCATTTCGTAATCGAATCGAACTTTTTTTATAACTTCGTTAAAAATTTAATCATTACCCCTTTCGATATCCGAGATCGAATTATTTTGATTAAACATAGATTACGAGATCTTCAATAAACAATAGGAAATACGAGTCGAAAACTTCTCGGCTTACTCGCGAAATGAGAGTTGAAGGATTTCAAAAAAAGGAAAAGCATTCTTGTTAGATAAAAATACTACGCCGCATTTTACCATTCAGTGTACAGTCAACATATCAGGTTATACAAATAATAAATGCGATTTGAAAAATCTGTAAGGTTCCATTTTGAACATCTATTATATAACATCTATGATTTTTTATAACATGTGTACTATATGAATCAGAATATGAAGTAATAGATATATTTAAACACTAATATATGCCACAGGCTTTAAAAATATATGCAACACAACTATATTTCTAATGAAAAAATAAGTTAGCGAAAGGTTGTGGCCATTCCAAGCCCATCTCAGAGTGCCAGGGAAAAAGGATTTTTTTAGTTTTTTTTTATTAGAATATTATTTTCCAGTATAGCATTGTCAATACAAAATTGATCAAATATAATAACACAACTTAAACACTTGAACATTTTTATAAATTATCCCCGTAAAAGTATACCTTTATAATTTATAAAAATCGATCCAAATCTATATATCTATCTATATCTTCACGCAGATCTCTCACTACCTAACTACCTAATATTCAGAGATAATCAGAAAATATCTCAGAATATTTACATAAAAAATACAGCCGAATTGACAATCTCCCCTCTGAAGTCGTTTGAAAACAACACGATTCCGTTGCGGTGCCCGAAAAAGTACAACTGCCCCTTTTTAATTAGATTCCCTGTTGAGTTGTGTTTTTATTTATTCGCCCTCTCACCTTCCTTTGGATTACTTTTTTAACAGTCCATAACGAGAAAACTTTTAAGTGGGTACGGAATGATACAATAGTTCCACAGACAAGGAAAAGGAAGATAATGGTGCTGTACCAATGTTGTTGCCATAGTAATAAACTATCGACAGTAACATGACGCTGGCAAGGATAGCTTGGTGGTTTCCTATATATTTACATGATATTTTTGGATGTAATATATAAATAACATGGCTTATTTTTGTTTATACGAATTATTTTAATGCATGCTTTTTAAAACATAAATTCTTTAATCATAATTATGTAAAAAGATAATATTTGAACTAAAGCATACTTGTATTTATTTAATCCAAGAGGCTCGGTTATTTTGTTTCTTTCTTTTATTGCGTCTTTCATATCTAATATTTACATCTAACATCTAACCTTTGGATATTTTTACATACTCATAAAAATATGCAAAAAAAATCCTACCGGAAAATTATACCAAACAATACATTATGCCAAAACACAGTTATAGCAAAGTGTTATGCCAAATTATATAAGCAATAAAAACAACAAGCACAAAGAAGGAATCCCTGAGTGGGCCAAGCTGTTAACGATATGAGTTTTTTGAATTTGTTAATCGTCATTGCAGTTATAAAGAATTTATATAAGATGTTTTAAATATGATTTTAGTTAAAAAAGGAAACTATTTTTAGTTACTAAATACTCTTTATTGAAAATACCTAGTGAAAGAAATTAAGAAAATATTCAGTCCAATTGTTACCTTCGTTCTTTTTAAATATGCGATGAAAGCAAATGGATTTAAAATAAGATATCAACTATATGGTATCGTAAGAATTTTATATTTAATGCCGCCACGTGACATTTTAATATGAAAAAAAAACTAATAAATACATTATAAATATAATATACTAAGAATTATGTTAAATTCTGTTTAGTGAATAAAACGCAATCCAAAATTCATCACAGGACCAGGAAGTTGAAATTGGAATCTTCAATATTTTATCAAAGACTAAGCGATGATTGAGGGTTCATAAATTTTTAATATCACCCGAATTCTCCTTTTGCGTTTGTATTAAAACATCACAAATCAAAGCTCTGTAAGATGAAGGGTAATTACCCACTAAGGTCAACGTCGGGAAGATCAAAGCTTCAATTTTCCGTATACGCGCACTACTTTGAAGTTCCGTGTTATTTAACGATTTTGTGATATTACAGCAGCGGGGCCAAGTGAACGATTCGAGAGATTAAAATCACTCTATATTCCATCAATGGTAATGCATTTTTCTAGAAAGCAAAAAAAGAATATTCCATTACTTCATTACAGGGATTAAGTAGTGTTACTTTTTTTTATTAAATAATGACGGCTCTATTAACTATCTTCGTGCACGTCAGTGTTAACCAGATTAGGAGTTAAAGCGGCCGCCATAGTCAAAATCGGTAGTAAGCGAGATTAAATTTATAAAAAATTGTGTCACTTCATAGCCGAGGGGTGAAATTCTGAACCGTTACTATAATCGTAACAGCATTGCTTCCTACAGCCGAGCATAGGCTTCCCATTGGCTCTTCTCGCTGTATTCCACCTAGCGCTATTGTAGCTAAGCATTTTTGAAGCAATATCAGCTACGTTGGTTCTATAGATTTACTCATTCCTATTTTGATCACAAAGAGAAACAGCATGCATGTTCTCCTCATTCATTGGGTGACCTTGAGTCTTCATAATTGTGACGCTGATAGTTTTTTAATAGCCGCCATTTACTTACTATAAGCCATTGTCGTTTCATCTTCATTCAGTTCCCCATTAAGACGAATATTTGACATATTCTTTTGGTTGTTATATTTTCGTTGGTTAACAACCTGAAAGGTTAAAAGTGTCGGTTATTAATCAAAAAATAGTTTTTGTCGCTCAAATTTCCGCAACACGCCATCACTTGTCCCTTTCTATGTTATCGACTAGCCTTGTACTACTCGTACAAATTAATATGACACCTGAAGGTCAATTTTATTTCTCCGAAAACAAGATTTTGTCTTTTTTTATGGGATAGGGGGCAGACGAGCAGACGGATCACCTGATGGTAAGTGATCACCGTCGCCCATGGACACCTGCAACACCAGAGGGGCTACAAGCGCGGTGCCGGCCTTTGAGGGACGAATATGATCGTAGGGAGGGAAGGGTTGAGGGTAGAGGGAAGGGAATAGGGAGGGGTTGGGCCTCCGGTACCCTCACTCACATGACGAAACACAACGCAAGCGTTGCTTCACGTCGGTTTTCTGTGAGGCCGTGGTATGACTCCGGTCGAGCCGGCCCATTCATGCCGAAGCGTGGCTCTCCCACGGTATTTTTGTAATGCTAATACGCCTCCAAATAAAATACAGTTTTAAATAATTCATTATGGATTAGAAGTAGGCCCCGACACTGCCACTGATGCACAGATAATCTTCACTATTAAGAGTTTGACAAAGTTTTGTCAAACTCTTTGTCAAAATTTATTCGAAATTTTCCAAATTCAATACAACTCACGTATCATATTAATTGGTACGAATTACAGTTTCTTCACCATATTATGCACTGTATTACACACTTTATTACCTATTGAGGTAAGATTAATTTGATTAAACCTCTATGCTATGATAGCAATGGACTCGACAAAGAACTCGAAGCTGTTTTTTATAGGCTTTTATAATAACAGTGCTGATTACAAACAAGATAGGTAATAAACGTGTCTGCTCTGTGCAAAGCCTAGGGATGTGTCATCAGGTTGATCGATGGTAACAGCACCGACATAGTTCGCTCAGTGAACTCAATGGTTGTAAGACAATAGCAAATAATTCAGCCATTTGAGCAATCTATGATATGTCCTTGGTTTTTGCAAAGTTTTTTTTTATCCAACTCACATTTTATTAGTATAGATTTTTCATGAAAGCTATGAAAAATACGTACATAAGAACTTCGAGTATGTAAGGTGGCCATGATTCATTTTCAGATATTGGATTATTGTTATGACAATATTATCAGCCTTTTCACATAAATATAAATCCTTGATGAATAAATAGAAGAAAATCTACAAATTAACCAGATTAAAGCATACCATCCAAACAGGGTATCAAATCCAGGACCGCAGAGATGAAGACACCTTGAAACCCACTTATGAACTTCTAGAAGGTCATTAAATTAATACATGATGTAGTTTTAACATAATTAATTACATCTAATCAATTTGACTAAATTTTAATGCTTTCATTATGAAAACAATTACTTCAACTAAATCACCCAATAATATTATCATTATGGAAAGAAAGAAAAATAACGCGATCATCAACAACTCTTATTGATATAAAATAAGAAATAAATTTACTGGAGTTTGAGATATTAAAAGCAAACTATAATGCCCTTTCAGATTTTTTATAATCTTTTCTTGGCAAAGATCTTTTATCAAAGTCTGATAGTTCATTAGTTTAGAATTAATTATGAATCGTGAGAGGTTTCCATTAGCGAAATAGAACATAAGACGAAAAGATATTTACAACAACGCAAAATGGAAGGATACTGTTGCCATTATACTTTCTATTATAAAAATTATTTGTTAATTAAAAAGAAAACAAAAAGTATAAATATCTTTATAAACTCATTTCAGTTGATGCAAAAACCGAGGAAGGCCAAGTGCCTTTTATTTAAAGACTTTAACTTATAAAATTTACAGTTTTTTTTTTATGTGCGACAAGTATTTGTTTACTTAGTTTAAATTGTCTTTAAACATAATAGAAGATAAACATCGTATAGGATATAGACCTCTTAATTCAAATGGAAATCTGTAATATAAAAAAAAATTAAACCAACAAGATAACACTCAGTATTTGACAAACCTGCACGGATCAAAAGAGCCAAATTTGTAACCAACCTTCATCCTTCATTCATATTCGTTTTATCCCATTTAAAACATGCCCATTTAACAAATGTCTTAATAGAAAAAGTTTTTTGACGATCCCCAACCAGTGGTTCTAAGGCCTATTACACTGTTTCAAGACAAAAACGCCACCAATATGAAATTACAGTATACATTACCACTTTTCAGCGTGTTATAATCAGATGATGCCCTACAAAAACAGCAACTGGAGTAATTCACTCATACTTCCGCATTCAATCCTAGTTTCACAGTAAGTAGGCTAACTGATTTATGAAAAATGTGCTTAACGTAACGCAAAATGGTACCCTCTGCCAATTTCAATATTAGACGGGAGATGCCGAAAGCTATTTTAATTGAATAACATT
The DNA here is from genome assembly GCA_918026875.4 of Diatraea saccharalis. NCBI lineage: Eukaryota > Metazoa > Arthropoda > Insecta > Lepidoptera > Crambidae > Diatraea > Diatraea saccharalis. The sequence continues at coordinate 918,989 of OU893348.1, read as the reverse complement.
TTTTCCTTTTCAACAACTGCCGAAGTTTTGAAAAATTACATTTAACTGTCAAATTTTTATTTATAAAACAGTTTTATGCTCTTTTCTGTTAGGATAGATTTTTTTTTTTAAGAAAATGATGGAAACCTCATTTATGCAAAGATATCTCAAAGGTTACTTAAAAAAATATTGAATACTTTCTTTTACATTCTAGTGTCTTTTTCTATATTTGAGTTAACGAATATAAAAATAATTATTAGTTTGGTGTAACAACAAAAAAAAAATCATTTAGGCATAAAATAACTTTCATCAATATACTTATATCGCCAGGGTACAGGACGTCCTTAAGGATAGGATCACATATGGAGTACAGACTATGTATAACCCACCACGAGGATTTAGTACAGATTGGCGGGTATGTTACGTTATGTTATATATTAAATTATGTTGGACGGTGGGTGCCACCGCCTCAACATACTTTCCAAAATACACAGAGGCTTGAATTATATATTTCAGTTGCCCATCCAAATATCGACCTTTACAAAATCCTACATCCACAACCATAGACTGAGCCCAATGAGCATTTTCACACTGCGACGATAAAGACACAATACTATAATCAAATATCGTCAACTCGGATGACCACGATATCGTTACAATATCGGTATGTAACATGATATAACTGACGACTTGCTAGCAGTTAGTCAAAACTAACCGTGTGGTTATAAAAGTGTAATAGAATATTTGAGGTAATAATGGCACCAGTGAACAAGTAACCCTGAGTAGCTCGGTGACGTAGTGAATAAGCGCCGCGGCCCGCGATCGTTGTCGTTAAGCAACCTTCGCAAGGGTCGGTCACGGGATGGATGACCAAAAAATTAATATCTCGAGCTACTCCGTGCTTCGGAAGGCACGTTAAGCCGTTGGTCCCGGCTGCATATGTAGTCATTAATACCCTCCAATCCGCATTGGGCCATCCTCCTTAACCATCCATAAGGAAGGCCTGAGCCCCTGCAGTGGGGACGTAAAAGGGCTGATGATGATGATGATGATGAACAAGTTACATTTGCTATATCTTTTTACAGCAAATACAGTGACGTCACCCGATATCGACACGACATAACAGTTATCGTCCAATGAATGAATATTCTAATTATACTCACGAAATAGTCATGAAATCTAATTTCTTCAAACTACGTATAAACAATAGTATATACCCTCATTATCTCATATTAGAAAAAAAATATGTTCTACAAATATATATCAAGAAGAAAACACACAATAATAAAAGCGGCAACAATATTACTTCGTAGTTTGTTAACGTTATCCGGGTACATTATTGCCGAAGCCGAAATAGGAAAAAAGTCGCGTTAAAATATAATATTTCCTTCCCAGTCTTCTGGAGTGATACAGATAATACTGGACGGGAAAAGGTTACTCCCGCGGGAGAGGCGCTAAAATGCTGCCGAGAATAATTACAGCGAAATTAGTTCCAACAAAAATGGAGAAAGTTAGCCAAATGCGTTACTGCGGTTAAAAATTGTTTCTCACGCTAATTAAAAAGTAACGGACTTATACACGGCATGGGTCTGTGAAGATGAGGAAAAGTAAATACTCTGAAATAGACATTATTCACTTGAAATTATAAGATAAATACCACAAAAATGGCGGATGTTTACATGTTTGTCATTATCAATTTGAGAGATTATAAAATTTCAATATAGCAATGTTAAGAAAGTCACTGTTTTTTGGATGCTATAAAAACATGCTATAAAAGTCAACAATAATAATAATTATTGTCTTAATTTACTCAGGTCAAGTAAGCGTTTCACCTCCCGACGAAATATTATGAATTATACTAACGAAATAATATATAATTGGCTGGAAACTCAAATTAAGTTTTATTTATGTATTCTAAAATTTGCCTTGAAAATCAAATGTTTGTATTCTATAATAATAAATATCAAACTTGGTTTATAATCCCGAAGTGGTTCTATTCATAGGGAAGGCCTGAGCCTCAGTAGCGATGAAACTAATATATTGATGATGATTTTATCACTTCCGTGGCTAAGTGACTCGCACGGCAATTTCAAGATGTCATCTCTGAGCTTCTGGGTTCTATAACAGTCGGGTCAATATAGAAATGGAGTTTTGTGATTTAGTGTCTGGGTGTTGTGATACCTGCGTTGTTTTAGATCTCCATAATACAAGTGCTTCATCCACTTAGTATCTGCGCATTGAGTGATGTTGTCTATTTGAAAATATTTATTAAAAAATTATTACATAGATCGATCACAATTAGACATATGCTAAGGAACATGCGTCATTTTAGCACCGCTCACGAAATATAACGTGTGACGTAGTTAGCGTATACTGTAATTGAGAGGAACAGACATGAGACGTGAATACTAATATAAGACCCGCTGACAGATATGCTGAAACTAGGCAACGTAGTTTTAATCAACCTGCCTACAAGAATACAAAAGTTTGCAATGTCATACCTAAGGAGTTTATTATTTTTATTTGACAACTACAAGCCTTAAGGAAGTGTATATTAAAAAAAATCAAGTGAATGAAAAGTAATAACTGGGGAGAGCAAGGAAAGTGAAATAAAAATATGAAATACACTGAAGCTCATAAATGTAACAATTCTAAGAAACAAAACAAAAAATAAAAAACAACAACTGACAACTAACATATTGACAATAATATTTAAAAGGAGGTTAATTGAAGATACAAATTAAGAGAATTTTAGTTTCCAGTCAGTCTCTTACGCACCTCAGGAATTTCAGAACTTATAAATTGTAACTATATATGACATTGGACCTTACACACATACTAACGTCTACTTCCATAAGACACTTAAACTGATCAAACGTCAAAGTCAAAATGACAGTGACAGCTAACTGACAGATAGGGTTGCCCGTAGTGAAATCGACAACAAGTGTTGCCAGTATTACTCGATATTTTTCCCTCGTACACAATAAAAATACCTTGCCAACTTTTGAGACTATTATAAAACAAGCAACGGACGTATTTTATTTTTTTTTCACTTCATGGTCCCTTTTCTCATATTATGAAAAGTTAAGATTTTATCGTTTGGTACCATTGAATGAACTCCAAAATTACTAGACCGATTTTTAAAATTCTTTCACTTACGGGAAGCTACATCGAGGGTGACATAGGCTATAAATTACGAGGGTGAAGCAACGAACGGATAATTTATTAATATACGATTAAAAAATAAACGAGCCGCGTGCCACATTCGATAAAACCGCCATAGTTTGTGTAACAAATTATTTTGGAAACATTCCAGATTTAGCTAAACTATAGTTAGTTAACCACTTATTGTGGAACGCTTACAGATTGTTCACTTGAATATTTTTGAATTACATTATGGTGTAAATTTACATAACCAGCTGCGTGATAAACTACTTGTTTTGTAAAATGAATAAATAATGATTACTTACCAAAGGATAATAGCAAACATACAAGAAAATCGTATAGGTAAAACCTGCAATTGCGAATGTTGAGCAACCTTCATAATGGTCAAATATCGGATGGGTGACCAAAAAATTTCTTTAGCTTTTCCAAACTTTAGAAAGCTTTTGATTAAAGCGATTGATGAATTATATTATTAGTGCCAGCATGGTGGTCTGTGGTCCGTTCTCCTATATTATTATTTTATTAAATGCCTGTACAGTACACGTCTATACTTACATAGACAAAAGTAAGAAGATACTAGTACTTTGTGTGTACTATTTTATATACGTTATTTTTAAGTTTAATTCATTAAAATAGATGTTTTAATCTAATGCAGTGCACTAGAGAAACACTACAAACGTTTTATTCTCGAACTACTACGCAAATCGTAGATGAATGCTACGAACGTTATTCACTGCTACAACACGCTACGTTGCGAGACGTTACTATTTACCAAGACATTATTTACATAGCTGCAATTTATCGACTAAATTCATGTGCAGTTTTTATTTAAAACATAGAAGAATACAGTATAAAAAAAATCTTAAATTGCAGAATTACTGTACTACGAAATTATCTCAAAATTTGTTGCTGATTGAAAAAAAAAATACCCAATGTCACAGATACACAACTATTTTAAGATAACTATTCACAAAACAATAACCATAAATTCTCAAACACCATATTAAGTTTTAGCCCTTGTATAAATAATGAAGGTAACACAACACCCAGACCCGAGACCGGGACCTCAGAGAAAACGACCTTGAAACCGGCAAGCGAACCACTCGACTGTGGAGGTCGTAACCTCTTTTCATACAAACTTGCCAGTTTTTTCTGACTCATCGATCGATGACGATTAATCTTACAGAAGGTGGTGAGTCTTGGCCTCCTTTTTTTCTCTAATATATACATTTTCTTAATAGGTCATTTAATTTATTGCTTATCCTAATTGCGCATAGATAAAATTTACTTAAAGTGGTAGTAAAAACAAATGTTTAGTATCGTATTATTCTTGGCATCGATTTGTAACTTGTACGTACTATTTTAAGTCAATTCAAAGTCTCATTAGTTACATTCGATGTGTTTGAAAGTTGTCGATGGTAACGAAGTAGCCAATCAGAACTTAGTCAATTAGTCTACAGTTAGCAAATTTCATTGAGTGAAAGAGAACTTAGTCGGATGCGGGGGCCTTACTATGAGTTACTTAGGCTCTGCGAGAATCAAACAGTTTTTGTTGACGCAACCTACTTGATGTCAACTTTTGCGTCGTTCGTTCATTTATTACGTCCTAGATTCGTCCGTATGGTCCTGTAACTATCTATTCTAAATCAGTTAGGTATAAATCAGTTGCTATTCATTTGTTCGTTCGCTAAACTCAAAAACGACTGGGCTTATTCAGCTGATATTATTTTTGAAATAAAGTTTGTGTAATAAATTATATTTCAAACCTATTTATACTTATATAAACCTTCCTTTTCTTCTTCAATCACTCTGTACATTGATGAAAACCGTGTTCAAATCCGTTATGTAGTTTAAATGATCTCAGCGTACAGACAGCAGGATGCGACATTGTTTTATACGTACTATAGATACAAAAGGTTATTTAAGTTCCTTACCGCCGTTATGTAAAAAAAATAACGGAATTCTTTTTCGCATTATGTTCTAATTCGTAATATCGTTTGACATAAACTTTGTGCTATAACTGTTTTTGGCATAACATATTTTATACTATTGGATTACATCCACAGGGAAGGCCTATGCCCCAATAGTAACTGAGTAGGCTGATAATAATAACAACTGTATTTTGGCGTACAGTATAAGCTGACTAAACTTTTTTCAGGCTTTTTTCTGCATAATATTAATTCGCATAATATTATTAGATATTATGTTAAATTGGAACTGTGACCAAAATAAAAAGCGAACCGAGCGAGCGAAGCATGCAAGTGCAAGCCAAAGGCAAAATACTCCGCATTCACTCCGGATCCGGAAGTAGATACAACTATAACTTTACACATCTTTACGATCCTACTTTCTTTTCTGTACTTTATTCGCAGAATATCAGCGTAGTAGGCAGACTGTCGTAGCATTACGATGAGTAGATGCCTTTTATTTTCAAGTTTGATCTTTTAGTTTATACATTTTTACTGATATGCCAAATAAACGTTTGACATTTTCAGTGACATCTAATAACATTTAAGAACCCATAGTAGGAGCCTCTACAGTGTTATCTGTGCCATTATTACACTTTTCACATTATATAGAACGACTTTATTTGACTTTTTTAACTAATTAAGAGTTGGACAAAGACTTTTAGAAATAGATCAAGCTGGCAAAGCTTGATGTATTTGATTTAAACAATTAGATATACACCAAATTAAACTTATGATTTGTTAAAAGAAATGTTTGGTTTAAGTTTATGTTTTATATGAATCCTATTCTTTGTGTTGGGTTGAAATTTCTAATAATAAATTGACTCAATAAATGTTTTCCTACATATGTTATAATTTAAAATCATTGTTCTTTTATAATTATATGTTAAAATGACATACATGGTTTTTATAAATGTCTTTACTTCTTTTAGAGCGTCTTGTTATCAGATAAAAGACGTCATGAACGAGTGGAAGTAAAATAAAAAAATTATTAACGATACAAAAGTAATTAAATTAGGTTTATTTGAATAAAAATATGTTGACTTTGACTTTGCTTATATCGGATGAATTTTGCATTCACAATGTTTAATGAAAGAAAGAAAGAGAAAAGACTATGGGAACTCTTGTAACAAAACGATAACTTATTATTTAAAAAATCATATAATTCAAAAAAGTTACAGAAAATGAAAACCTACATATAATATATTTTAATATTACCTATAATATATTGAATAATTAATGTATAGTTCATAGAAGTATAATAAAACCTTATTTCTTAAATTAAATATAACACATAATAACTTCACATTAAATCTAACTGTTTTTTTTAAAATTTATTTTCGCGATTTATGTGCCAAAATTGCCACCAGTTTTACCACTGTCAATAAATTATCTATGTCGCTAAATAAATTACAATTCGTTATTTTAGATTACACATACAAAATCAACACTTGCAAACTCACAACAATAACAACCAATTAGCATCTAATTAAGAAAAAGTTCAAACGCAAAGTTGAAAAGATCAAAGAATAGGTTATTAGCTATAGAGCTTATCCCCCAGGGTGTAATTACGTCTGATTTATTTAATTACCCCGGTTTAATTCCGGTTGAAAGGGAATGAGATTAGGAAGGCGCTGTTTAAAGGATAGCTCGGAGTCGTTTCGGGCTTAACCCCTTTCAGTGCTTCAACGTGCAATCGGATTCGGAGGCAATAAAAATTATCCAGGTGCTGGGTTTCACTGTTCATCTAACGAGTCATTTACAACTTTGTGTGCTTGACTGTTTGGTCTAATTTATTCAGCAATATTTGTACCGTTGAGGCCGCCACTCAGATAAAATGAGAACACAGATGGTGGGTAAAATAAGGAAGTATTTGTATAATGAACTTTAATGAACAACCTTTAATAAACTTTTGAGATAGAGACAAGTTAATCGACAAAATTCCTCAGTTGAAAGTGGCAGTTTATTACAGTTACTTGGAAGCTTTTAGCTGTAATTAAAAATAAATTATATCGTAAAATATACTAATATACCATCACATAATAAATGGTGATATATAATATCAAACAACATAAAAGAATATATATAACATCAAATATATTGCTCAGATTCCAAGATGAGTAGCTCAAGTCACCGTATTATAAATTATCCGAGACAACAAAGGTACCACAACATCCAGATCCGAGATATTACACAAAAATTCATTTTCTACATTGACTCAACGGGGTATCGAATCTGGGACCTCAGAGATGACCACACCTTAAAACAAACGTCCTAACCACTCAGCTACGGAGCTCGTAAAGTAAGATATATAATTATAACCTGTTTACATAACATCCTTGGCGTCATAAAATTATTCTATTTCACGTAACTCCACGTGATATCCGCAGGCACACGAGCGTTTATCTGGTATCATAAAATATTCGCAGGACTACTGTTTTCTAGAGCGGTCCTTACATATACCACCCCCCTCTTAAAAGACGGTACACAAACGAAACAGACACAGTTTGTTGCAGTAATAACCTTATTTCGGTGTAAAATACTAATATTATGAGGGTCAAAGCTACATGAACGAGGTATGAAAGGTAATTAGAGTTTGGTAATTATAGAAGCCAATTTATGAATTGAAAGGATACGAACGCAAAACTAACTGGAAAGATTATACGAGGTTTCGAAAGGATTAGATTCTATGATGATTTTTTCTCGCGACTTCACCTGTGTATGCTTCCCGTAGGTTAAAGCATTTTATATCGGGCCTAATACTGTCGCACCCTTTTCGATGCTAAAAAACAAGGAAACAATCAAAAATGTCCTCATTGAAAAAAAAATGAAAGGCTAATTAGAAAAACTATAGCATCGGATCGAGTTTTCTATTAAAAATATATTTTTCCATAAAAGCTTGAAATCCAATGTAGATATTCACCCTTATGTGGCTTCATAGCTTAGGGCAAGGAGATAATTATGACTGAAATGCCAGCGATAAATATGGAGTTGTTTATACGCGTAATAAACACTGACATTATCTCAAAAGCGACTGAGAGTTGCGATTCTCATGCTAGGGTTATGTTAGCGAATAAAACATATTAGAATAAAATATTAGGATACATATTAACAGATGGCAAAGATAAGTATTTGCATTTGTATTACAAAGAAACAAATACTGTATGACTGTAGGACCAGAAAGATGATGAGGTTCTACATGGTAGTAGCAATCGTCTCCTTCCGAGCTAGGTGTTGATAGCTTGCGGATGGCGGTTCTACCGATGAAGTTTGGAAGTTCTAGATATGTAAAGTCGCGGCGAAACAGTGAGCGCGATGCAGGTGTCGCGACGCCACCTCGTGACTATTCGATGTAACTTGAAGCTTCCGTCTTGCGGTGATATTGGTGCGATGTGATAGATGTCGCCACAAAACTACTAATCAAGCTGTTAGCTTTTCGTTAGATCTGCAGTTGAGATTAATAACTTAGTATGGGTAACAAGAAATATACTATACTTAGCGTCGTGTTTTAGAAGTCTTTACTTATTCCTCAAAGGCTAATATATAATGTAAATTTACCTACATAATTGTCAGTTTTAAATTAAATTAGCTGCCGTCAGTTATAATAGTGATCTGATATGGTTTTCAATTTGTGTCCAAAATAATAATCAATTTTCTTTACTACATTAAAATTATATAAAATAGCTTTTGTTAAACTGACTTATAAACAGTTTCCAGAACAAAAAATGTGCTAGGTTTTTAACTTCCAGATAAAAGTAAGAGATAACTAAGGGAATCAAAACAAAGCTTGTTATAAAAAAATATTTGCACGGTTTTAATTTACCGCAGCTGCGAGAATCTATTACTGCTTCAAAATTTATAATACCAATTGTTTCAGAAAAAAAAGATCAAGAGTGTAATTACGGAGAAGCTTTTTTAATTTAAGAAATTAAGCAAAGTCATCTAAGAACAAAAGGATCCACTTGAATAACACTTTCGTTGAAAATTATAATTTCGATAACACCATTCTTCTATTAACGTTTTTTAGTTCCGCGTCAACGTATATATTTTTTTACTTTTTTGACAACATAATTACTCATGTCTGGGTAGAGGCAAGTAGAGGGTAAGTAATTTTGTTATACATATGTAGATACTAATGCCGTGATGTTGTCGAATTTTTTACTAACGACCGTTTAGTTGGTAGAGGAGGGGGAGACACTTGACTCAAACTAAAATTAGCTCTTTAAAGCTTCATAAGTCACAAACAGCTTACTAAATCGAATAACGGCCTTCCCACGCTCCCAATGTTTTTGAAAGACCTATCCAACGATGCCCCGAGCGAACGAAGTCTAAAAAGTAGGAAACTGTAACGTCCTTGCACATTACTATAGGTAGGTTTACTCTCAGGACGACTTATGGTCAATGCTGGCCGCTAATATTTTTTTGAATTATTTACTTTCCGCGTTCGAATTAGCATGTTCATGTTTTGCTGGTTGATAATCTTTCTTTCTGATCGAGACCGGCATAGAGGCATCTTTGAATTTAGTTGTAAGTGGTTTGATGTATATTATTTGCAAATAAAATCAAGAGGTTAAAGAATTATACCAGGATTTTATTGCGCCGTCTAGAACTACTGCTGATCCTACCATTAGAGTACCCCATAAAATGTTTTTTCGAAGTTCATCTTGACCACTTAGTCGGCGTCATGAAAGAAACAAGCACATACCATGGTAGTTTCATTATTTTATTTTATTAAAAATAAAACTACCTTTTTATAACATGTTTAATAACTCCTGATTTTAATGAAAAAACTATCCTCTCTCTTTATTTTTCACTATCAAAACTAACATTGGAATACTTCATAGAGTATACACGAAAAACGGTTGCTATTCAAAGTTAATTCTCATCTGGTTATATGCGAGTGTTGGCCGAACTCCAGGCGTTAGTCTATTTTCTAGTTAGCCTTTATTAAAAAAAACTTTGCATGTTAAAATTTTCCAGGTTTTATAACTGCCTACCTTATATTTGAACTTCAATTATTTATATAAAAACTATTTCAGTTCAAAAGTAAAGGTAGGTATTCATAAACGTATGAACCTCCTTTCTATAAATATTACCTACTTAACGCCGTTATTGATATCGGTTTATGTTTAAAAGTATTATTTTAAACCTTTCACAAACAAAGTTTCGGAATCTGCATACAAGTAACAAAAATATCCCAGAAAATAGTTGAAATTGATTTTATTTTTTATTTTACTTTTGTACTAGCCACTACCAATGTTGGGGTACTGGCCTTCCCTAAGAATGGAACGGCGCTGAATCGAATAGGAAGAATGGTCCATGACCCACGCCACGTGACCTACGACCGGCGCTTACGAACGAACGCACTAATCACTTGGATAACGAGCTTCTCCTGATAATGTAGCTGATGTAAACTTCAAAGTTGTAAACCAAGAAGTAAACTACAATTTTAAACTGTGACATCTTGTATGATGATACTACGTCTCGCCACGGCTCGTTATCTCCCTTCTATACGAATCGATCCGCGCGCCACATATTTTTTACCCGGCTGATACATATGTGCTTGTTAAATATTATTAATTAAAATTGTTTCAGTAATAAATTTTATGTATTGTATGGTATGAATTGTTGAATATATAATTGTTGTATGTATTGTTCTATATTACTTATTCCTAGTATAAACATTCGTGGTTTTTTGTTTAATAGATAATGTATGATTATTCAGTAGTAAATAAACTACTACGATTTTTTATCTAAACCATTACAGCAATTATACCATTACAGTTGCCAAATACAATGCCATGATAATCTTGTATCCAGGAGGCAAACGCAGGAATTCATAACCATACACAACGCTACACCCACGGCTCTACTTGTCATCCTGTTTAGCTAGCGTGACGTGTTCCTTGCATATCACAAGGTTGTGTAACCATGGCCATTGTTATTAAATGAAATACATTGTACTAAAATTTATACACAAGACATCTAAATTTTAATGAAACTAGATAAATTATAGTTTCTTACCCTATGCTATTTTTAATAATAATACACTTTATTGCAATCAATATAACACAGGTTACAGGAAAATTACATTAAGTAGAAATGAACACAAATGGCGGCCTTATTGCTGTGCAGCAATTTCTTTCAGGCAACCAATGGAGAGAAAAAGAAGTCTTAATGGATGCAATATAAGGATAAATAAATAAATAACGGATATAACTCTAGACAAACATATACTAAGATGATTAAAAGACAGATTTAAATTAATCTTCTATAACAGTTTAAAATATATATAATAAGTAAAAATGTTTTAGGATATAGATGGGAAATGATTCTTAACTGCTATTTTAATGCTCGTTGTTGAAAATTCATTGTACTGTATCAATTTATTATTCCTTCAGACATAAAAATAATCATCACTTTATCATACATATCACTCTAATATCCATGAACAATGGTTTAAATATTTACAATAATATGAATATATAAGATCTCACTTGACCTATAGGCATATATGCCTACCCCCTTTCTCCGAAAACGAATTTTCATTTATTCAGAAATACTAATATCAACTTCAATGACTCCAAAGCAACGTTTCCATACATATACTTTAATAATAACAATACGTTTATTTTAATGAATTAGCTTTTAATGAATTATTAAATATATTTTACTACAAAGTGACTCGGATATTTGTCTATTTTCTCTTAAAAAGTATAAATAAAAGTATTTGATTTTAAGGATATGAATTTTTCTAAAACAGTGTATACGTAAAGTTTTGACTGCCGTTATTGATTTGTGTGCAAAACCAGTGCGTGAATAGAATTAAAATATTTTGATGATTTCTGATACAACGGAAGTAGAACCTGAAATTATCTCTGATGCACAGATCATAGATTAGATTTTAACAAAATTATAAGAAGGAACCGGAATTTTCTGAATCTTTGTTCGAAATTTAAAAAAAAATTATTGTATAATATTTCTTTTACTATTTTTTAATACTCAGTTCACTATTTTTAATTTTGGAGAACCATTTTAGAATGAACATCTAATAGAAATCATGCTCACCCTATGTGATTGTAAGCTGTACTACAGAGTGCGATGTTGCCGTTAGGTTGTCTCTGATATGTATCCTAATCGCAAAAATGAAAAGTATATGAATATAACAATAAGCAACATTATTTATAAATATTCTTAATCAGAAATGCTTAAAAAATCCACTTCGTCTCTGGCAACGAAAAATTGGTTCTAACTTACGCACGAAAATATAATTTTTACTAAATAAAAGACCAAAAAAGAAGATTCCTAATTTATTACTATACTCGTAGAATTTTCCCTCCTCTCTTTCTTCGATAATGCAATAACAATACCTTGAACAGCAAAAGATCAATTTAGGTCAAATAACATCGTGTAGAAGGTTTTAAAAAACTATTTCTAAGACAATACGACTGTTTACATTGGGTTTCACGTTTACGATGCCAATCTAATCAACCTGATATGTGGTACAAGTCATAAGATATCGCCAAACAAGCATCGTAATTAATATCAAACAAAACATTAAGGGAAGACGAATTGTAAACAAAAAAAAATTTAACATCTTACGGTCAATTGCACAAACGACCATTAAGGTTCAATAAGGCCTTTAAGCTCTAATAAATGTCGAATTTGATGGGCAATGTCGCTTCAAACTTATGTCAATATTAATGGACGTTTGTGCAACTGGCGATTAATCACATCAGAATAATTGTTAAAAAAGGGATTACTAGCTTATATTTTATGAGTTTCCGATAATTTGACTATTGCATATTGAACAGTGGTACGGGTAACGAACGTTAAAGAACTCGAAAGCAGTTAGAACGATATATCTGCAAATAACACCCACCCGCATAAACTTCAGTTACTCCGTGATCATAGAGCTTGTAACAACGCCGAAATATCGGAAACTCATAAAATACTCGTATAAGGTAGACGGTAGCAATACAGTTTTTAGCTATCATTCTGATGTTAATGATAATGAAAATTTAAAACAACATATCTTAATGACGGACTTAATAATAATTATAAATGTTTATTTCAGTCCTAGTGATAAAGACTATTTACGAGAGCAACAAATAAAATTAAAGAATATTAGAAACTATATTCAAACTTAACTATTGCAATTCGAAAATCGCTATTGATGCTCGACTCGTATAGGAATTTGTGACTCGAGTCACTCGAGCTATATTCCGCTCGAGTGATGATCCAGTTTACGAGTGATTAAAAAAAATACCTATATGACAATGTGTGTCAATTGACTTGACATGAATGGAGTAACATGTAATAAAATGTACATTATAGGCGTTTACATATTTTCATATATATAATTAGCAAAGTTAAAAAAATAACTTAAAAAGTAGTGAAATGAGACTTAGTGGCAACAGAATCAACTGGATACGCCTAGTTTACTGGTAAATCGAGAGCATCAGGACTCAAGTTTCACTCGAATCAGGTCTGGAGTCGTATCACTAATCCGTGCAACATTTTTAAGCTATTATTATTATTAAATTTTTTACAATTATATTCGAATGGTAAAAGAACAATTGAGCTATCCGAGACCTAACCCCGGCATTAGAATATCTCAAGCTCTTGTTAAGTTTGTTTCAAGTATAGTTGTTCAAAACGACTAAAATACATTAACACGCTGAAGACTAGATGCTAAGAAAAAATAGCGTTAATTCATAAGTTAATTTATAAGCGCGCTAAGTACATAATAAAAAGGGTGCGGAACAAATACTATATCACGATGTCGATACAGGACATCCCTTCACTAAAATTTGTCCTTATATTTATTAACATTATCATCTTAATTATAAACACGTACTTATTATGATTAATCATGTCAAAAAATATATATTTACATTTATATTTTACTCACATAATCACAATTCAATCTAAGCAATTTAAAATATCAACTACATAACTATCTTAATAATACACGATCATATTTAACATGCTACGAGAATAAATCATTAACGCGTCTATAAGCGTTTGCGTCCACGTGAATACTATTTGTTCGGTCGCGGGCGTTAATAATCGTTGCGCGGTAACACGCAATTTTTTTAACGCCTAAACTTACCAGCGCTAAGCGCTAAATAAGATTAGCGTGTTAAATTAAACCGCTAAGCGCCAATTTAACCACCTCTAGTGTCAAGTAAAGAGAAATAATATATCGTAGATGGATGTTTATGATGTGTGTTACCCATCCCATGACCGACCCTTGCGATAGGGCTGCAGCGCTAACCCGCTACTCCACTGAGCTACTCAACACACACTTCTTAGGTGGCACTAACTCCTACTTACAGTAGATATTTATTCTCTATAAATCTCGTAACTTAGACCACTTGGCTAGTTGCTTTGGACTCCCTCCAAATGCTATCCGCATGCTACCTTAGATGTTAAACGTATATAAAATTGCTATATACTTCGGTGATTGCTACTCGCCCCTTATTGTTGAAAGTTGTAACAAAACGCTTGCTCGCATGTTACTTATTGAATTTTACTGCTTTTCTAATAATAGTTATTGGATTTTGTGGTGATAATAAATAGAGCCTGTCCGTTAATCGCATGATATCTTTTTCAGCATATTTTCTCAATTGGTGATACATGGTGAGGTTTATGACTAACCCCCACCCTCCACCCAAATCACGTGTAATTTCTAGTATTTACAAAAAAATCCTTATTTTTGACGCCGCTTTTCGGTTTAGTAATCGCGCGTTTGAGGAAAAAATAAATACACGCGGTATATTCCCTCTCCCCCTTGTGATATTTCGTGATTTTTGACGAACCTCCTCCTTCCTTTCAAGCCCCACGTGATTAATGGACAGCTCCATACGATTGGAGACATACTTTTTATTCTTTCTAAAATTATCTCCGCAAATCGTCTGATTTGCATCTGTTTATGTATTTACGTTCTAATGTAAACTTAAAATCGTATAAGCAATTGTCACGGTTTCATTGTGTGATGGAAATTATTGTGTAATTGTTTTAATGTAATGAATCCTATTCTATCCGTTTTATCACCGATGTCGTCACTTGCCCTTTACTTTTCTGGGGTCACGCGATTACGTGTAATTTTATAACGAAACGCAAGGAAGACTTTTAGCTCAATTAAACACGTCATTAGTTTGTTACCAAGCATTCATTGCGCTCGCGCGGATTCTTAACTTTAATTCAATCTCTGATCTTTTAATTTGTGATTTAACTCGTTGTGCAACGTTCATATGATCGTAGCTATTTAGGACGACGCCAATGACCAGGACCACTTCTGATACCCCAGCTGAAACAAAAAGGTCTAGAATGAAATGAATGAAGAATGACCTCCAGGAGACAGACCAATTTGCTAAGGTATCTCACCCGGTAGCTAACTTATCTCCATGAAGCTTCTTCACAAAGTACTATCGGATATCTACCAATGAACATTTTTTTTCAATTCTGTTGCACATACTAGATTTTCATGTAGGTTTAGTTTTGTCAAGTTGTATTTCAACTATGATAACAACTAAGATAACAGTAGTTAAATGATAGAGACTTGGCTACCAGGTAATTTCTATTTCAAAAGTATGAATGACATTTATTGAAAAACTGAGAATTTAAAAAAAAAGTTTGCGTTGCATGTCACTAACAATAGTAATCCTGTAAAGTACCATATACAAGAGTATAATCACATTTCTTTAATAACAGTCACTATGGATAGCGTTAAAGCAAACCCATGTTTAAGTATCTTTTTAGTTTAGAGAGTGGTATAAATTAATTGATACCTATTAAATGTATTTCTTTACTTATTTCGAAGGCGAGAATCGACCTAATACTACCTAACCTAACCTAACCTAACCTACAGGCAAATGATCTCTCGAATAACTTCTACCTACTGAGAATTTACCTACATTACTCATCATAACTTGTTTTGTATTTTTATTTGCAATTAGTTCATTCAAATTAACTTAAAAAGTCATTTAAATAGACATGAAGACAATTCGATACAAAAACACAGACGAAGTGGCCATATAAATATTTCTTTCCTTCTTTTAAATTTAACAAAAGAATATTTAAAAATGCATTTCATTACGATCTTTATTACATAAGTAAAAAATATTTTTACTGAAGGCGAGGAAAATTTTCAAAACATGCTGCTATCAGCCACAGCGGAGCTTTTGAAGATGGCAAAATATTCCATGGAGGATTTTCATGAATTCCTTTTGATGGTGAAAACTATTTACAATTTTGTACGTTAGCGAGGATGGTTCTTTTATTTAGCAGAATGCCAGGAATAAGTTACAAAAGGATTGCTGAGTGACTTTTTTCTGAGCTAATTAATGTAAGCTCAATTATCTATATCTATTCTAATATTATAAAGAATATTATCTAATATTATTATAAGACTTGATTGTTTGTTTGAATCGAAAAGAGGGACTAAAAATTTAAAGGAGCCTTCCTTTAAATTTTTTGTCCGTCTTTAGCCATTTATTTGAGTAGGTGATATTAAATCCTTATCGAAATAAATATGATTATCGTCAAATAAATTTAATGTAAGTACATGAAAATTGTGCTTAGATTAACTGGATGAGTAGTTTAGATTTTACTACGATGTTTTTGAGAAAAGAAAATAACCTATATTGCCGATTTCTTAAATACTATTTTGTGTGCATGTATTTTTTTACGATTTAACAGCATTTTTATTTTGTAATATACGGTAACATATAAATTTATAAAGACTGTAGCAATGATATTATTGTTTTATTAATAAAAATAATGAAAGCAATGATGGTTAAGAGAGAGTTTGGTACCAAGAGACACCTATTCAAGGCGATATTGACAGTGTACATAGCCAAGCGAAAATTATCTGAAGTAGTGTAGGGCTTATGATGTACTGGGGAAAGATAAATATTAGTTGAACGGACTCATAATTATATTGAATAAGTGCTGGGAATCGTTTACGAATAGAGACGGCAGCAAGCGCTGCGGTATGATTGGCTGACATTGGATTGCCCTCAATGTTCAATATGTACTATTAGATCACGTGTGTATGTAATATTTTTAATATATCAGGTTGAACTCAATGCAAATGAACGCTGAGTGCAATATGATTGAATTCAATATCAATCAAATCGAAGCCAATTTTGTCACGCAGTAAGTCTATTAAAAACCATAGCAATAAGACAAGGGAGAATGTATGGATTACGACACTAAAACGACTTATTTTAAACCGGGCTGGAAGTAAAAATAAGCTAACGACAACAAGCTACTTTCTACTAAAGCTACTTTGATTATGATACTATCGAGAATCATACGGAAACGAAGGGAAGTTACGATAAACGCGATAAGCAAAATGTCAATTCACACTATCTCACAAACTCGGAAGATTCCTTACAGCAGTATATTCGAGCCCAACAAAATAATATCGCTCAATGAATAGTACAGTGGCACAACTCAAAACCCATAATTTCGAGAAACGCTCTCCGAAGTTATGAAAATCTAATATATTTATAATTATGAAAATCAATATTTCTAGCAAAACAGTTAAATCGTTTGTATTATATTATTACTGTTAAGTTTTATATTTTTTCTTTAAATTATCTATGGGATGCCACCACAATATTGTGGCGTTTTCTCGAAATAATGGTTTTTGAGTTGTGCCACTGTACTATTCAGCGAGCGATATAAATAAACATGAGCTGTGTGGATAGGCTTTAGTATTCCATGGAAACGACATTGTCAAAAAAAACAGTCAAGTGTGAGTCGAACTTGGTTGTAGGGCAACCTCATAAATCACGGATCATGAGATAGATATAGCCTAATGACAGACGGACAGACAGGCAGTCGGAGGGACGGACAGCGGAGTCTTTGTAATAGAGTCCCGTTTTTTACCCTTTGGATATGAAACTCTAAAACTAAATAAATCTAAATCACACTATTGCATTTCCATCGATAAAGTAAATAATATCCAGGATGCAGTATACTACTATTTATATTTTTTGTACAGTCCACCTCCTCAACAAATTTGTCATAATTTGAATTTTTCACAATAAGAATTATTTTACGATTTTCAAACCTTTTTTTTTTATTCAAGACATAACTACTAATCTAATTTCGTGAAAATCTTAATGGCATTATTTTGAGGTTATACTGTTTCAAACAAAAAAAAAATGCAGTATGGATACAGTCAAATTGAAAACCAATTATTATTGTTTGAAGTTGATTAAAAATAAAGGACTGTAAATACTAATTCCACGCAAATGAAACTAGTAAAAAAAACTAGTAAACAATATATACCAACAAAAAAATATTGCGAGGACAGATGCTGTGCGAAATTGAAATTCCGCATACCCTGTCTAGTAGAAGGCATCAAAGAAGTCTGAGAATATAAGATTATATTATTATACCTAGTACGTTTTCAGATCAAAATCAACTATTCTAGACTTCCTATCGAATTAAGATTCTAGTTAGAACAAGCACAAAGTTCAGATATAAATCAGAAACAAGGAAAGGAAAACTTGAAGTTCGTACGTCTCCTATAAACAAACAGAACGAAAAACTAACACCGACTTTATGATGGAACAACAGCAACTTGTGAATTATTGTTTTGCTAACACATTTAGTTTGTAAGGTTATAATTAGATTTATTTTTCTTTTAATCTCGTATCGATGTTTAGTGCAGATTCGATAATTTATTTACATTAAATAGGATCTCAAAACTAATGAAGCTATTTTTGACATAGGTTATTAGTTACGCGGTTGAAGTCACAGGAATACAGCTTGTAGCTAATATTTTCTACTATTCAAGTAATAAGGAAAAAAAACAAACATGAAATATTACCCTCAATTTGAATTATAAAAACTCCTTGTTAAATTATAGAAAAAGATAGAAAATCTCCTCATAGGGAAGAATTTCTATCTTTTTCTTCAATTTGATTCTCAAAACTGATTACGATCGGCTTACGGATCCTCTTGACTTATTTCAAAGTATTACTTTTTATAACTTATAATTTATAAAGTTGTTTCTGTGTTACATTTAGTGATACTACTCCATATTTGGTTACTTTCCTTTAAGTGTAATGTCTTATATACTGCAGAACATGTTAGAACAAAAAAACAAAGGCAGGATCTTTACTTATATTTTATATATATTCAATACTTGTGAAGCCCTTTCAACTGTGTCTGTAATTACTAATTTCTTTTCTATACTTAAGGAACATCTGCTGTGCTTTCGGAAGTCTGCTGCTCTGTGTCACCGCCATGGGCGTTACGAAACTAAAAAAGAGGTTGCATATACATTAACAACCTCACCTCTAGCCACTTACACGCCATGACGGCATTAAGAAGAAAAAACGTCATTGGGTTTTTGTTTTTTCACCGCAACGCTTAAAAATTTAAAAATATACTGTGCCGTTGTTATACCACATAAATCTATAGGTATTATATTTCAAATACAAGTTCCGCAAAATATAAGCAAATATTACAGGCAAAATGTCATACTAATTGTGG
This sequence comes from Diatraea saccharalis, assembly GCA_918026875.4. Classification (NCBI taxonomy): domain Eukaryota; kingdom Metazoa; phylum Arthropoda; class Insecta; order Lepidoptera; family Crambidae; genus Diatraea; species Diatraea saccharalis. Next base: position 899,358 of record OU893348.1, on the reverse strand, counting down.
ACATAGCGTCAGCCGCTGGTTCGAGCCTCGGTGGTGTACATAAGTTGGTAAGTACTCTAGATTGTATAATAGAGTTATATCGGTTTGCGATCTAGAGACAATCTTCTTTCTTATAGTTTTTTCTCTCACTTTTCTGCAAAATCATTAATAATCGCATAATTTTCGACTATTTACACACCACTTCTTGAATTAAATATTATCTAAAATTTACGTTCTGATAACATGCCATCAATTTTATCACGGAAGAAATTCTAACCTCCTCGGTTTTTATATCCATCCACTTTCAATTCAAGTACATTACAATACGGTAAATATGATGTCGGCTTATACGCTAAAACTTTAGGCTATTCAATGACTTCCACTAAATTTAAATTAAACAAACGTTAATTTAAACGGATAACAAGCTCCATTAACACTACAAACTCCCTGTCTAAGGTAACTTAGAACATAAGCCTTCTGTTTACAGAGCTCACGAGCTCAATCCATACTGGAATTTAATCCAATTCCGTGCTTTCGCATAATGTCGATAGCAGTCAGGAACACCGATGGGCTAAACTTGCGTGTAGGTCATAATTGAATTCGAAAGCATCAAAGCAATTCCTCTATTTATTTGAGCGCGATAAACTACAAAACTTTTCTTCAATTGACCGAGTAACCTTGGTTTACTATTCATCAAAGTTTTGCACTTGTGCAAATTAGCTCAAAACATGGCGATGATTGTAACTGTGGGAGATGTCGTTTAAAATATATTTACCGAGAGTTAACTTGTTTAAAAGATATTAAAATCTAACTACGATATCGGTGAGTAATTTCTGATGTCAGTTCAAAAGTCAATTTATACAAATTCTTAATGATATTATATCTAAACCTAAATGAGGGCATTCCTGTGGTTCTTAGTGGATAGGCTCCCGCCCTTTGACCTGCTCAGTGATCCTCCACTAAGGAGAGTCCCATACACCCTTAGTGTCTTATCAAGGGCAGGTTTGTGTAAAGGACAAAATCTTTCCCAAAAAGAATAGCAAAAAATCTTTATTGATAGGTTTATTGACGAATTATTTTTAACGAAGAAAAATAAAAAATAAAACAATATATGTTTTACTACAATTTACAAAACCGAATTTTATCATTCAAAATCATAATAAATTATAATTAGTTGTATCAAAAAGCAATATTTTAAAGCTTTTTTACAAAATCTCTGTAACGGATCATTCATTAGTAATACATGAATGTTGCATCTAAAAAAGTTTTATTGTTTACAATTTTTTTGGATAATATTGAAGAATCTATAATGCTAAAGTCTCTCTGCGGAAATACCTACGTAATTTTTGGGAAGCATACTCTTTGCAGATAATTTTAAGAGTCTAGTTTGATGAGAAAATGTTGAAGGTCATTGGGTAATCGTATAGTCTCAAAGCTGTATAAGGCCAATAAGGAAAAGGAATAATTTCGTTTACGCTCGTATCATATAGGAACAGCTAATGATGTTTGCAGTTTTTACAGACGCCGCTAGATGGCAGGGTGAAAGTTCCACCAATTGAGTTACGGCTTATCATTAGATCCGGATAAAAGTTATACAAACTGTGGGACGGAGAAAGATTTCTGGTAAATAAACGCAAGCTTTTTATTAATAAGCTTGTAAATACTTAGAAAATCATAAATAATAAGTACACAATCATACAAATATTATCTATCCTACCCATTTCTTATATTTTGCATTGCATCGCCAATTTTATTAAACATGATTGTTGGATGGGATTATATTATATTCTGATTATATTCTAAGCCATTTTACACCATTGCTTGAAAGTTAAAACAAGACACATGAGGAGACAGTTCACCATGAGCCAAGCTACAGTAAGTACTGTAAAGCCGTGTGTCCACATCGCGATACTACTCGCAAGCCAACGCTTCTCAAAGCAGACTCACGTTGTTGAGATAGGTTCGCCTCGCGTGCCTACGTTTAGATTTATCGCACAAATGAGTAATCTAATGAAGCAATATGGAAACACACACATGGAAGTTAGTTATTCTTCTGATAATTTTGGGACGAATAACAACTCACTCGTTGACCACGAATCTACAAAGGATACTTACAGCCACTTTGATATATTTAAAAATTGTTTTATTTGATAATCTTTAATGTTTAAGGAAATCTGTCTTAAGCTTTATCTGCCAAAATGATAATATAATATATTTACCCACATAAATTACGGCCTTGTCACCCGCGTATTATGTAGCTTCCCGTTATGTGAAAGATTATTTAAAATCTGTCTATTAAATACAAAAAGGTTAAAATTTTAAAATATTATATAAGCATTTGATTATAAAATATAGAAAAATACCACACCAAATTCTGTATATATTGAAATTAAATATAAAAAAAATTATCGTGATAAGCTGTCTAAGTAAGCAAAAGGGAAATATGAGAGATCTATCCAATAGTTTGTTTTGCAATAAAAGCCACGTACCATAAAGTGCCTTTTGTCAGTAATAAAGCTGGGTAGAGAGATTGCCCCAATAAAATTATTCTCGGCCTCTAGAGCAATCAGCCATATACATAAGCCTACGGCTTCCGCCCACAGCTGGGACGACCATATAAAATTTGGGCAATTATCTTTTTTCATATCTTCGCATCAGTGATTGTTTTTAACAAGAACAGCGCAGGTGGTTTTTGATGGACGAACTTTTAGTCGAACTACAATAAAAACTCGGCCTCTTCTGCTTTGAAAACAATAACTTGACGATTTAAGTTATAAGCTGATAGCGGATTATATTAGTATGAAAACATTATAAGTAAGTCAATGCTCTTATTTGACGATACTCCTAAACTTAAAGCCTGCATTGGCAAATACATAAATATTATGTACCTATTTGTATCAGTTTACAATTTTTGTCTGATATGATTCTCAACATGAACGTTATCACTTTAATATATTCTAGATATAGCGACCACATCGTCAAATAAGTATGAATAAACGGCTTATAGTATGTATAGTTAACAGCACGTCAGACTATAAAGAACTGACAAATTTCTTCACTCGTCTTGCGGAAATTTTACATATTATGATAGACTGACGAGCAGCAATGTTTATTCAGATAAACAAACATTTAGAATATAAAAGAATACTTACCTAGGTTGGTAATCTTCGTCTTTTATGAATATACTTTGAGTTAGAATAAAATTTTAAACGAAATAAAGAATAAAACAGTGAATCTTTATTTTGGTGGATTTTGTCAAATTTTATTAGAAACGTCATCTCTGTTTATTTATTTTTTTTGCCTATAAACCAAGACTTAAACAAAGAGGCATTAACATGTACAGCGTTACTTATAAACAAGATTTAGGGTTCGAGTCAATTTACGCTAAAGTTGCAATTTTAGTATTAGTCCATATTCATTTTACCCTGAGAATAAGCAAACCTTCTAGGAGCAAATATTACTCCCGTAGAACCTCGTACTAGGTTAATCTTTGTTAAGTCTCTATTTAATAATATGAATTTTGACTAATACAAAGAGCAGTCTCAGCGTAAATTTACTTCAATGCTAAATATTGTTTATAAGTAGCACTGTTAAACTTTATGGGGATTAAATAATAGTGAGAACACGATCTCTTTCATACTGGAGAAATCAGCAATAACGACGTCATTTACAACGCAATAGAGTTGATAAATAAATAGATTTTCTTCGCTATAATTTCATCACTTGTACCAAACAACAATGTCTCTCCCAGGTGAAATTTCACTAATAAACTTCAGAAGTCAATAAAAGAAATGCGACGAGAGGAATTTGAGCTCTTTGTCGTTAGAGGGCACACGGTCCAACAGAACGATAAATAAGTATTGTCAAAGCTGAAATTGTAAAATGTGATATTTACACATAAATATAGCGTAAGCATTGATAACTTTGTAGATAAATTAAAATTTATTACATTGTATCACCAAAAGGTCTTTCATGAATAATACAAAATTTTTAAAGATGGGTACATTGTGTCTCAATAAAAAATATTTATTTATAAACTTATCACTTCTGAGCGATTTACAATAATCGAGATGATTTTGCAATGATTGATTGAAACATTATTTGGAGAACAAAAAAAAATGTTTTTATGTATCTCATAATAAATAAATTTATGAGTCCACGCAAATATATTGTGTTTCGTCAAAGAACATGATAATTTACTACAGAGACTTTTGTTTTAGTCCCTGTAAAAATTACGATTTTCCGTATACAAAATGACTTTATTACGTTTCGAAAAGTAACGGAAAAGCATTTCTTCTCTCAAAAAGTTTGGTGGGAAACCGCCTCTCTGGAAGCTTATTTGAAAGTTATTCGTCGTCTATTTCCTCAGCGTAAGATCTACTTGAAACATATGAAAAATTTTGAAGAGAGTTTAGAATATTTTATTTGTGAAAAAATGCACCATACTATTTCATGTAACAATACAAAACGCAACCGTGATTTTCTTAAGAACAAAAGTTTTCTATTAGTCTTTGATCACTACTAGTAGAACTCGCAACTTAAAGATAGATTACCAAAATTGGCGTCATCAATTCTCAATTCGAAGCAAAACTTGGAATCTCAAACGGAACACTTATAATAAATCAATTAACGTGGGTGGGGCAACGCTCGGCGAACTCTCCAACAATGTGTACAAACTGTGTACTATAGGTACTTCTTAACTTTTCCAATAAAATCGAAGCGAAATGAAAATTGGAATTTAGTACTGAACAGAAGAAGGCGAAAGTAATCGTAGAGAAACGTTGACGCACGGTGAACGTTAAAATTGAAGATTGTTGGTGGAAATAATATCAATGAGTATCTATGTGAGTCGGCACACTAATTTAATAATTAATGAACCAACCATTTATTTATAATTGTAGTAGATGCATATTTTTTGATGAACATTTTTTATGTAAATATTGTTACTTTTGTAAAGGCTACGCCTGAGAATGGCTGTAGTACTCTTTATTCTCAAAAGAAAATAATTCATTTAATAACGAAAGACACAAAATTATTAGACTGGAATGTAACATACAATTGAATTTTTGATATCTCAACTACTATTATAAATAGGGAATATTTAATTGATTGTTTGTTTGCATCGATTCAAAGTCAAAGTCAAAATAGTTTTTATTCAAATAGACTTCTTAAAAGTACTTTGAATCGTCCAACATTTTTCCCTTCCGCTCGTTCAAGACGTCTTTTGGCTGATAAGAAGAACGAGCAAGAAACTCACCAGGTTTAATAGGAGTAATGACATTTACAAAAACCATTGGTCATTGGTAATGACATGGTTTTTGTTATGACATCAATACATTATAAATAGAGAGAGAGAAAAGAAAACTATAGTCTTATAATGATAACATAATCATTTAATAATAATAGAAACAAGATATTTTTTTTTAAAAGTAATCACCTATCCAGTTTCTGGATCATCTCAAGTCCAAGCATTCTTATCTATTATATAATCGGATACCTTCGTCACAATATTACTAACTAACAAAAATATTTTTCATTTTTCATTGCAACGCAACATTGATCAAATATAATCATTAAAATAATTTATCGAAAGTTTAAATATTTGTAAAAATATTTCTTTCGGCTGTTTGGGTGGTGGAGTGAACCACTGAAAATTGATCTCTCTGTAATAGCAAAAAAGTAAAAAGTACTATTAAGTCCTAGGTAGCTCAGCTCAATCTATCAAAAGATTTAAAAAAAAAAGTAATTTTCATCCATCAACTGTACCTGTGTCTGCGATCATTTTGTGCTAACTAAAAGTTCATTTTTATAAACCCCATTTTCACACTCCGTTTTAGTGCTTTAATAGCGAAAAAGAAAAACTGCTGTTAAGTCCTAGGTACCTCAGTAGTTAGAGCAGTCGCCCGGATTGCGAATTGCGGTTCGAGTCCCATCACAGAGTGTCATGGACAAAGTGGATTTTTAAGCATTTAACATTAAGAATAATAATACATATATTTTAATAATTCACTTGAGTCACATGCCGTGTCAAACAAGTTCACTGAAAAATTAAATTATTTTTCAAAACCTTCTTTATCCTCTTAGGTTATACATGCCTTTACTGTTATAAACTAACAATCTTAGGTTGTATCCAAAAATAGATAAACTTATAGATATCTGTAGTTTAGTGACAAACTTAGATCGTTGTTATGCGACAACACGATCCGCTAACACGGACGTGACGCCCCGTACCTTACGATATTATACGTCAGTACACTTCATACCAATTTGAACTTCATACGGAGTGGTGATAAAGTGGATTTTCCATCACACCCAAGTTTGCCTACGAAAATACTGAGTAACGGTCAACTGTAGGCATAATTTGAAGAGATGCACAGAATAATTTCAGTGGTTTGAATTTAGGTTTAGTGGTTTGAAATGGTTATGTTATTTTTTATCTCTGTTTATAATGTATTGATCTGGTAATGACATGGTTTTTGTAAATGTCATTACTCCTATTAGAGATGGTGAGTTTCTTGCTCGTTCTTCTTATCAGCCAAAAGACGTCCTGAACGAGTGGTAGGGAAAAAATGTTGGACGATTCAAAAGTAATTTTAAGAAGTCTATTTGAATAAAGATTATTTTGACTTTGACTTTGACTTTGGTCTTGTTGATATATACGAAAACTCAGAGTGATATTAGAACTAGGGCTCATTGCCAATCTGGCTTTTATAATAGTGATAAATTTGTAACGGTGTGCCGTACCACCTTTTATTTATATCCGTGGTTTCAGCATGCAAACGCTTTGTGTTTGATGTTCAACATCATTTCTTTTTTTTATTCACCTTTCGTATTTTGAAATAATCAAATATGCTCTTTATGAATGTCAGTTCGTAAAAAATCCTTTTGTTGAAAAATTGAAGTTCGTGAAAAAATATTTAAAAAATTTAATATATAAAATTATATCTTGTAATAGCGTCCGAGTTTTTATTAGGAAACCCATAAAGGGGTATGTATTTGTTTGATTTAGCGATTTTAATTTTATATTTAGACTAGCTTATGCCCGCGACTTCGGCCGCGTGGTAAAGTTACTCTGAGCAGCATTTCTAACGAATATTTATTCAATGTAATGAATATTAATTCTTGTAAAAAACCTGAAATAAAGTTTCATCCCCTATTTTATCCCTTTAGGGGTGAAATTTATCAAAATCCTTTCTTAGGGGATGCCTACGTCATAGTAGCTTTATGCATGCAAAGTCTCAGCCCGATCGGTTTAAAATTGAAAAAGTTTCATACAAACTTTCATCCCCTATTTTATCCCCTTGGGGATAGAATTGATCAAAATCCTTTATGCCAAATTACAGCCCGATCCGTCCAGTGGTTTGAGCTGTACGTTGATAGATCACTATATCAGTCGGTCACCTTTGAGTTATATATATTTAGATAAACATACGAACTATTTTTATATTAATTTTTTGTTTGTTACAGTTTTTTTCTTTACCCTTTACGTTTTGGATTTATTCCTACACTTTTAGTGCTGTTAGAAAACAAGTTAAAATTACGTAGGGGTAAAATTACGCTAAAATTGCGATTCTAGTATTAGTAAAAATTCATATTATACAGAAAATAAGCAAACCGACTCCTTGGACCTAGGAGTAAACATTATTCTAAACATTATAGGAGTAAACATTATATTCATCAAAAAAATAAATCAATTCTCAAGCTTAGTCAGCCTTTCATTAATTCGCCCAAGCATCGAACCCGTCACAAATTCACTGTTATAAACGCCAGACTGGAACATTATTTTTTGTATGACTATCATTATTTGAATTATCCACTTTATTACTTATCCAGTCTCACTTGATGAGTGCCCTCGTAATTACTACCTATGCAGGCCTAGCAGGCCAACGGCTAACGTCTCATTCTCAATGCGGGTGATTTCTGTGGACTCAATGAAAAAAGTATATTTAAGTACTACAAAATACAAAACTTCCAAATCATCCCCATTTTATATTAATTTATACAAATAAATAAAATTGAATTTCTGTTTGTAATAATAAAATAACCGTTTTTCACTATATACGTATGTATGTATACACGGTGCATATACAAAAATGTAAATTTATTGTCTGTCTGTCAGTCTGTCTGTTTGTTCCGCCTAATCTCTGAAACAGCTGGACCTATTTTGACGAGGCATTTACTGGCATATTTTTTTTTTTAAGAAACACTGAAATCGGGCTGTGGTTTTCTGTAATTAATAAAGTAATAACCAGCCGCCTTCAATGTCTCTTAAAAAATTTAACCGCTTTTAAGATTTTTTTCACTTTTTTTAATTTGATTTCGGTGCCTTTTTTTAATAAAAAGTTATTATTTCATGCAATTTAGTGATATTTTGAATTTTAGGGTAACAAACATCACGCATACTTAATGCAAATTTAAGACTTATATAGTTTTCTCATAGATGACATTGCATTGCATTGCCATAAAATGGGACCACACGGCAAGCACTAGCTTTCAAATAAAGAGAGAATTATCAATATCGGTCCACCCTGTAAAAAGTTTTGAGATAACAACCTGAAGAAAAATACAGTTGAATTGAGAACCTCCGCCTTTTTTTGAAATCGGTTAAAAATGTAACTAAATTACTTCTAAACATCCAATGAAATGTAGCTGTAATGTATCCTGGCTATGAATAGTGGACGACATAAAAACTCCGTCAAGTTTGTTCAAGGAAGATTCCCTCGGGATATGTGAATCGAACTGAGTTTTTGCATGACAACAGTTGCGTTTTTGCCTTCCTGTTTGTCCTTAGAGTTTTTTGCATGGTTACTTGCGCAGTTAAATTACCACAGTAGCGTCTTAAAAACGCCACGTCTTTTTTTCTTGTCTGTAAGTAAAACATTTATATAAATTTTTATATAGGCTTTGCCTACGGGAAGCCACGTCATACTGGGCGAAGTCACGGGAAAATAGCTACATTTATACAGATTGTTTTACTTAGTCATATAATTTCTTCCTATCCTCTTCATAGATTTTCTATCTTCATTAAAAATAATAAATTAATTTATTTCGCTTTCACGAGTATTATTATCTATAATAGTGAACAAAGGTCAGCCAACTGATTAACTGACAATTCATCGGGAATTTTATTGGTAGCATTAAAAGTAAAACAAAGTAAATAGTGTAATGGGTGATTGTACATTAAAAACGCCTTGTTACTATCTGTAATCGATACAGATAAACGACTGGTCCGTATGATCTAATGCATGATGCTAAAATACACACCTATAACGCATGTTACGCTACGCTTGGCGATCGTCTTAAATTTTGAACCTATCACGTGACCTAAAGGACCAAAATATGTAGGTAGATTGCTCTATTAATAGTCAAGGTGTTAATATCATCATCAGCAGCTTATTAATGTCTCACGGCTGAGGCTCTGTATTTTGATTCTACCCTCAATATATTCACGTTTAAAATCGAGTGGGGGAAAGATAGTTTTGTATAACCTTACGTGCTGATGAAGTTATATATATATATTTTTTGGAATATACTCATTTGATATCCACATTGCTTTATAATTATTTATAAGAACATTTTTTAATGGTATCATGCATCCGCCATATTGAATATTAAAAAAAATAACAGCCAGTGTCACTCGGTAATATGTAACGTTACTAATGATACCCTTAACATTCATATCCATCGAATCTTTAAAAAATATGGTGGAATAAAGAAACACATATACACTTTTCGGCAGTCGTAAAAACGACACGTTCTCCCCGCTCGTCTACCGACACGGAACGCTCATATTTCACAAGTCACCGTCCCTTCAAACTTTTGATTGCTTACTCAGCCGCGAATCATATGCCGATGCGGAAACTAGACTTTCGCGAGTTTTCGCATCTTTATTTATGAGATCGCCGGTTTGCATCGGAGCGCTTTTTTGAGTTACAAGTTCCCTCGGTGTTAACTTTTTTGGCAGCCGGCGGGCTGTGTAAGCATGTGCCAAAGTGATTTTCTATTGAGCGCTGATGTTTGATACACAACTTGGGGAAACATTTCGTAGTTAAAGTTTTTTATTGCTTAGTCGAACATCTAGGCTTGAGATACGTATACAACAAAATTTATGTGTTACACAATGTTATATTGAAAGATATTCTTAATGAAACATGCTTTAAGCGTTTACTTGCCTCATGTGAGGGTATTTTTTGGAGTAATTTATTTTCCGCGGGTATTTTTGGGTAATAGCAGGTAATAGCTTGAAAGCTTTAACGTTTAATAGCATATTATTTAATCAACTGCCAAAGACATAAAAACTCTCAGTCTGGTGTTTTTGAATGCAAGAATAATGTAGTAATTAGTGAACGCATATAAATTTTTTACCTGTCTTTTTTCGATTGTGTCTGTTGCCTGTAGCCTAAATGTGGTTGGAGCTTGTTGGGGTATGTAGTCTGTGGTTGTTTGTGTGAACAAGGTGTAAAAGGTAGTTTCTTACTAACTCTATAGTTGTGAAAAATGGCATCAACGAGTGAGCCCGATCGCGCTAAATCTTTTCAACTGAACTGTAGCTGAACCTCAATCAAAACACGAAGTTTTCAACACGCAACGATTACTGAACAGAAAAGCGGCGTCAAAAATTAAGATTTTTTGTAGGTACTTAAAATAAACGTGATTTGGATGGAGGGAGGGGGATTATAATCTTAAACCTTACCATTTATCACCAACGGGGGGGGGGGGGGTGTTAAAATAAAATATAATCATGTAATCTTTGAAATTTGCAATGCAAGAAAACAATTTTAATCGCCTATAAAAAGCGAGTTGTTAGTCCGGAGGTCAACTAGCCCTCTAAAGGTTTTTATAGGAATTTGTTTAGGGTATTTTTTCAAAAATATGCTTAATCTAGGGTAAACCGAGACAAAGTCTGGGGTAAGGCAAAAAAATGACCTGGTAACACTGAATGTACCAGAGAAGTCGCACGGGTTGTGAAAGGTCGAGAGTGCACCTTTGGCGAGTGGATTTTAAACCATTTTTCGTTAAAAATAAGATTTTTAAACAACAACGATTAATTTTTAAAGCATTATTTTTCTAAATGGATATTATAAAATATTATTATACGCCGATTTCAACAATTCGGTAACTGATTTTTTACATATTAATAAAAAATATTGATGTTAATCTAAGACAGTATCTTCAAAAACTCAGGATCAGTCGACCAAAAATATAATTTTCCACTCTACAGTTAGTTACATTTGCGTCATAAACAAGGCACAAGAAGCTTAAGAATACCACTTCTTTACCATGAGTGACTTTCTATTATGATATTGAAACAATAATATTTATCTTTGATGAACTTTACTATATTTATTTATTAGATGTATATAATAAAGCTGAAGGTTTTTTGTTTGTTTGACTGAACCCTAAAATCTCAGGAACTACTAGAATGAATTGAATTATTGTATTTCGTTGATTAGTCCACTTATCGAGGAAGGCTATTCACACTTTGACTTATAGGAGTGGAGCAGCCATAAAAAATGTTACAAAACCGGAAGAATATTTACCTTTTTAAAGCTTTCCATGCGTGTGCTGCGTAAAAGGTGAAAGTTACCCAAAAATAGCGTGTATCGTGTAAATGAGCCTGTTTAAAAGTTAAGATCCTATAAAAAAGCACATAAAGGAATGTAAATGGGAGTGGGTGTTCTGAGTTCATATACGGCATTTGATCATTAATATAGTAACCGCTATAAACAATTCAATTTGTAATTTTAATTATATTCCATGTCATCCTTTTCCAAATCCATTAATGAATGGTTCAAGCAGTTAACGCAAGATTAAATAATGTTGAGAATCAAAAAGAAAATCTTTGTCAATAATATTAAATGCATATGTTATACTGGTTGAGTACACGAAAATGTTACATTTCTCTGCCTCTACTGAGCACACACTTTCGTTTAAATTTTGCGGTTTTTCCAATAACATAATTTAATGTGGAATTATTAATAGCGTGATAAAATAAAATGTTACGTTTGGCTGCCTCTATTGAGCACGCTATTGTTCTTTTTGAAACTATGTTTTGTTGTTATGTTTGTAGTCTTTATTTTTTCCGATTTTTATCATACCAAGTAGCTTTCGTTTTTAATTTTTGTGGTATTTTCAATAACTTAATTTAATGGGAATTGTTAATCTGGCGAAATAGGAAAATGCTACAATTAGCTGTAGTCGCTAGATTTTTTTAAAACTGGTCCGTTGTTTATTTGACTTAAAACTGTAACGAACAAAAAAGGTATTTTCAAATTTTACACAAGTCATTGTCTACAACAAACGTCTTGAAAATCACTCCCGAAAAAACACATAAAACAGTGCTTAAATACGTTAAAACAGTGAGTGCAACAGTTACAAATACATATATTGTTGTGGAAAGTGCACTAATTAAATAAATCACGCACGAACTATACTCTAAGAAGCTAAAAATTTGCTGTGAAAACATTCATAACATAACCTCCAAATACTATTAAGTGCAAAACATAGACAATACAGTCATCTGTCAAGTTTCAATCACGACAACATTACAAAACAAATTTGAATAGTGTTGCCACTAAAAAAAAAAAAAAAAAACAAAAATTTAACCACTATATTTCGCGCCAATTTTTGAAATTCTCTGGTAAAATATTTGAATTTAAAAGTAAGATTATGGAAGGCCAGATGGAACTATTACTGAAAAAAATCCAGGAAGAAATGGACAAACAAACAATAACGATTACGGAGGCTGTTACTCGAAGTATTTCACAACAAATGGGAGAAAAATTCAAAATGTTACAAGAACAAAACCAGCACCTTCAAGATGAAATTTCAGAGTTAAAGGATAAAATTAGAGGCTTAGAGACACAAAAGAAAAAGAACAATCTACTATTTTTTGGGATAAAAGAAGACAGGGAAAAAGAATCAAATATTATAAAATTCATGAAAGATTTTATTAACAATCACCTGTCGCTGGGCATCCAGGAATACGAAATTGATAAAGCTCATAGGATTGGACACAGAAAAAGTAACGGACTTCGTCCTATACTTATTTCCTTCACTTCCACCTGGAGACGAAACATAATCCTCAAAAATAAAAATAAATTTCCGCAAGGAGTATACATTAAAGAAGACTTTACGAAGGAAACGCTAGACATAAGAAAATCTCTACAGCCGAAACTCGAAGAAGAAAGAAACAAGGGTAATATAGCCTACCTGCGAGGAGACAAGCTTATAGTCAAGAAACCAACGGATATTCAAAAGAGTGAAAAGAGGAAGAGAGAATCATCCTTCTCACCAAATCAGGGGTCCGGAACACTGAGCGAACCATCTTCCTCAGCGGGCCATAAAAAAAATTGCTGCAAAGAACGCATTTGAGTTTATGTCCCGTCCTAGAAGCAACTCACTTAAAGAAAAGACTAATAAGTAGCAGTTAAAGCCTGCCAGCAACCGAAAAAAAGACAATGACAACTGCAAAAACAACTTTCAAGAAATAAACCGAATAAAAACTCCCCCAAGCCGGCTGGTCCCCGTGGGGGAAAGAGACCATAACCCTCTAGTTAAAATAAAAACAAAAAATGAAACTCTAAAAATTGGTACATTTAACGTCAGATCATTAGGGTCGGAGATAAGATATATAGAATTAATGCACTCACTACAAAAAATAGAAATAGACATACTTGGTATAGCGGAAGTCAGAAAAATGGGATGCAATATTGAAGAACATGACAGCTATATCCTGTGTTATAAAGGAGAAACAGCTGGGCTGTATGGAGTAGGCTTTCTCATCAAGAAAAAACACAAAAGAAGCATCATAAACTTCACAGGAATTTCAGAACGGGTCGCTGTTCTACAAATGAAATACGACAACGAAATACTCTCAATAATACAGACGTACGCCCCTACAGAAAAATCATCCGAAGAAGCAATAACCTCATACTACGAAACCTTAGAAGTAGCTTTTACCCTTATTGGACAATATCATCATCTTCTTCTAATTGGAGATTTTAACGCTCAGGTTGGACAAACAAATATGAATGACAGTTTGGTCATGGGAAAATTTGGCTATGGAACTCGAAGTGAAAGGGGTGAAAAACTAGTGCAATATGCCTTAGAGAACAAACTTTCTATTATGAATACATTTTTCAAAATGAGAAAAAATCGTAAGTGGACCTGGCTGTCACCAGACGGAAAGATAAAAAATGAGGTGGATTATATCCTAACAAATGAACCCAAGAAAATAAGGAACATAGAAGTTCTCCACGGCATAGGATTTAGATCAGACCATCGTTTGGTGAGAGCTACGTACATTTTAGGCAAACAGAAGAAAGTCAGAACAACTTTTAAAACGCAACCTAAATCATTAAAATCAACAGAAGATATCAGTCGCTACTTGAAAAATCTAGAAGACAACATACAAAAATTGAATCTCCAAGACAATGACCACGACGTCCAGACACTTTACAATAAATTAGAAAAAGCCATCGTTGAGAGTATGCCATCAAAAACACCTAATACAACAGAAGACCTAGTTGGAAAAATTTTAAGTAAAGGTACCCGGGAAATGCTGACAAGACGAACAGAGTTAATAAAAATGAACAAAAAATCTACAGATGAGAAAAAAGAATTAAGTGCTCTCTTTAAATCAACAAGTAAAGCCATTAGAAAAGATTACCAGAAGTATAGAAATAAGATAATAGAAGACAACCTACAGAAACGCAGAAGTTCCAAAAAAGCCTACAAACAATTAACAACTCATAAAAATTGGATACAAAATCTTAACACTAAAAATAAAGAGACAAAAACCAGAGACGACGTGATAAATAGTGCATCAGAATTTTACAAAGCACTTTATCAAGAAAAGGCTGCCGTCTCGAATGATTCTCGTTCAAGAAAAAACTCCTTGCACTACGAAATGAGCTACTGGGAATCTGATATACAACCTATAGACGATCTGGAAACTATCAAACACATTCAAAAGTTAAAAAATGATAAAAGTCCAGGCCCTGACACCCTACAAAACGAGGCTTTAAAAACAGGTGCTCTCCTACTAGCACGACCACTTACTCATTTATTTAACAAAGTCCTAGACACTGGTCAGGTGCCAGAACAATGGAAGAGATCTGATATAATCTTGCTGTACAAAAAAGGAGACCCGAAAGATGTGGGTAACTATAGACCTATAAGTCTACTTTCAAGTGTGTACAAATTATTCACGTCAATTCTAGAAAGCAGACTGTCACCAAGAATTGACAAACACCAACCGTTAGAACAAGCTGGCTTCCGTTCGGGTTTTTCCACAACAGATCATATACACACCATTCAACAAGTTATAGAAAAATACAAAGAGTTCAACAAACCACTATATGTAGCTTTCATTGACTACGCTAAAGCTTTCGATACGATCTCTCATAACTCCATATGGAAAGCCCTGGCTAGCTGCCAAATCCAAGAAAAATACATTAAAGTACTAAAGAACATCTACAAAGGAAGTACCAGTAGAGTAAAACTAGAAAAAAGAGGAACAGATATACCAATCTGCCGAGGAGTAAGACAAGGAGATCCTCTATCACCAAAAATTTTTATAGCGGTACTACAGCTTATCTTTGATAATATAGATTGGCCAGAACATGGAATTAGAGTAAATGGGAGTAGGCTAACTCACCTAAGATTCGCTGACGATATTGTCATTTTTGCCGAAACCAGTGACAAACTAGGGGAAATGATAAGCACATTGAAGGAGGAG
This sequence comes from Diatraea saccharalis, assembly GCA_918026875.4. Lineage (NCBI taxonomy): Eukaryota > Metazoa > Arthropoda > Insecta > Lepidoptera > Crambidae > Diatraea > Diatraea saccharalis. The sequence continues at coordinate 883,637 of OU893348.1, read as the reverse complement.
AGTGAAAAAGTTGGGCTCGTAATGAACCAAGATAAAACCAAACTAATGACAAACAGTAAAACTGCTCACATCAACCTATATGGTAAGCCATTAGAATACGTAACCAACTATATATATCTCGGAAAGCAAGTATCATTCAGTAACACTAACGAGGAAGAAGAAATAGAGCGACGTGTAAACATTGGATGGAAGAGGTACTGGAGTCTTAAGGAAATTCTAAAAGGCACTTTCCCTCTGCATCTCAAAAAGACTGTAATGGATACATGTATTCTACCAACTCTGACCTATGGCTGCCAAACTTGGACATACAACACTAAGATAAAAACAAAACTAGCTAACTGTCAGAAAGCGATGGAAAGAAGCATACTGAAAGTAAGAAGAATGCAAAAAATAAGAAGTAAAGATATAAGAGCCAAAACTAACTTAATAGACGTACTTCATCATGCACGTACACAAAAATGGCGATGGGCAGGACACCTAGCGAGATACACAGACAACAGATGGACATTAGAAACCACAACATGGGAAGGACCTGCGGGAAAAAGAAATAGAGGCCACCCAAGAAACAGATGGATCGACGAAATAATTCAAGTAGCCGGTAAAGACTGGAGGAAAAAAGCAAAAAATAGAAAAGCATGGAGTAAACTAGAGGAGGCCTTTACCCTACATGGGGTTCCAATAACATAGTTTTAAGTTAATTAGTTTATAAGAATGATGTCAATAAAGATATTTCATAATAATATACCGGATGAACTTAAATTGTTGCCCCAAAAATTATATAAATCACATTTGAGAACATGCTTGATAAATATTTTTATTTAGTAAATGAATTTTAAATAAAATATATTATTTGAAACACTCTATCGGTCACTGGAATGACATGATATATAATCACATTGTGATAGTTAAGTTTTTGCATGCTGCTTAACAGCGGAATATGAGATACTTATATTGTTTTCTTTAATTTAGTAGTTGGTTAGAGTAACCATGTTCCCATAATCTTTTTTTGATTAATTTTTGTTTTTCAAACAAATGTATGACGCCATGGTGCTTTGGGTAAATATGATTGCCTAAACGGCAATTAAGAGGGCAGACTCAATAATCATAAAACTTGCTACTGTCTAAAGTAAAATTATTTCGAAGTCAAATTAAATTGAAGGACATATACATGTAAATTATATGCCTAAAATAAATTTCGAAGACACTAAAATTTTAAGATAGGTGACTATATTTTCACAATATTTACAGAAACATGAAATAATAACTTCTATAAATACTAACAACAATATCTTTATATGGTTTTATAGAAGACCAGCTTTCCTCCCGCGGCCCGTTTGGAATCCTTTTTTTTATCGCCATCTTTAAGCCTTTTTTTTCGTCATAAAACCTGTAATATTCCAAGTTCCAATCTACCTGTATATCATATTTCATTGAATTCGATTTAGTAAGATTAGGTGTGAAAAAGCTTACCCAAAAAAAAAACAAAGCGCTCTTTAAAATAAAGCCTTTTTTTATTTAATTACGAAATAAGAATCATGCTCCAAAAGTCTTTGGTGTTATTATATTGGCGGGAATATTGTGAGCCTCGTTCATTGGTAGCGTAATACAGTGAATGTCACGTGGCGAGCACACGGTGCCACACGCGTGATATAACCTATAACTTATCATCTCAACTTTCTATACAAAAAACTGATGCTAGTTCAAGAGTTATTCGATAATAATTCCGCTTTTGTAACTTTTATCTATTTTTACTATCATATAATTAGATCCATTTTTTTAAACGTTGCACGGTGGGCAAAATCGGTCGTTATCGGATCAAAAATGTATAACTTCATGATTTTTTGTAGTACCGCAATGAAATTTGCTACAAATATTCAGTGAGGTTTGGAAATTCAAATGATGTATAATTTGTAGTGTTTTTCTATATACATATATATGTTATATGTCATAGAGATTAAAAAAAATGGGTCAACACAAAAATAAAATGGTAAAAAAAATAATTCCAAAAGAAAGACAAGTTTTAATGACCAAAAAGGTTAAAACTATGGTTAAATACAAAATTACCCAATTAATAAAAAATAAAAAATATTTTTTTTGCTGAACAAACAAACTATACTAGGTCCTGTAGCTTCAGAGATTGATATAACTCGTTACAAACATTACTAATAACTAAATATCAATATTATTTTTATTTTGGTAGGTACCTATATTGCTTCAGGATCAGGGTCAGTAAACGTGCGTTCACTTTCAGGTACCACTTTTAAAAGACTTATTGCCTCTTCTTCAAGATTTTTTACATTTCTTAAGTATGGTTTTCTTAAACTTGTTATATATGGATCTGACGTGCACAAAAGCATTTTAAAGACATCTTCATTTGTTGCAGACCGGGAACATTTTTTGGCATGATGAAGTCGCATGTTTCTGTAGTCTTTGTTGCGAGACTCTTGTGCGTCTTCCGACAGCTGTCCAATAGGATTATCTAATTATCTAGTAATTTCTCACGCATAACGAGTGCAAATTTGATAAGATTCCTTTGTTATCGCTAAATAAATAAAATATTCCAAAAGTAATATAATTATTGTCCTTGTAAACGGTGTCTGTGGTAAACCGCAAAAGATACTGATTTTTATTTTCCGACTTTTCACATATTATTTCTTATATTTTCTAAAACCGCAAACTTCCGCAGCTGTTTTTTTTTGTATTCTGTTACTGAATAGTTAGACTATCAATTAACATAAAAAGTTGTGCGTGGGGAGTCGTGGGTAATATTGAAAACCTTAGACGAAAAAAAAAAGTAAAAAATAAGGTATGCCACTTTTTAATTACTTACTGACATAATTGTCGCTGCTTTAGAAATTAAAAAGCTGTAACGTAATAAGCATGAAACAACCTTTCCAAAAATGTATAATACTGCATATATGTACCCAATATATATTGCACAATATGGTTTTCAAACATGTATATGCGTAGACTCGAGTTCGGCACTCCCGTCTTCTATGTACTTCTACCTATGAAAAAAATGTAACTTCGTGCATTTTCGATGTTGATGAAATGTTTCGTCTACACCCGTAATTTCCGCTGAGCAAGTGTAATTTAAAAAAAAAAACCTTCGTGCGGTATTGCCATATCAAATTGTTTCCAATATCAAATTGGTACCCACATAATTATTATCTAGTAATTTCTCACGCATAACGAGTGCAAATTTGATAAGATTCCTTTGTTATCGCTAAATAAATAAAATATTCCAAAAGTAATATAATTATTGTCCTTGTGAACGGTGTCTGTGGTAAACCGCAAAAGATACTGATTTTTTTTTCCCGACTTTTCACACATTATTTCTTATATTTTCTAAAACCGCAAACTTCCGCAGCTGTTTTTTTTTGTATTCTGTTCCTGAATAGTTAGACTAACAATTAACATAAAAAGTTGCGCGTGGGGAGTCGTGGGTAATATTGAAAACCTTAGACGAAAAAAAAGAAAAGTAAAAAATAAGGTATGCCACTTTTTAATTACTTACTGACATAATTGTCACTGCTTTAGAAATTAAGAAGCTGTAACGTAATAAGCATGAAACAACCTTTCCAAAAATGTATAATACTGCATATATGTACCCAATATATATTGCACAATATGGTTTTGAAACATGTATATGCGTAGACTCGAGTTCGGCACTCCCGTCTTCTATGTACTTCTACCTATGAAAAAAATGTAACTTCGTGCATTTTCGATAAAAAAACTTAATGAATATTATAATTCGATTATTTGAGATCCTAATAAAATCACAAAATCAAACAAATTATGATATTCGTAAAAAGTACTTTTGATATGCTCTTGTTCCAAATTTCGTTCTTCTAAAAGCACTTTGAGAAATATTTTTGCGGTTCTTGTAGAATGGAACTATACACAAATCTCAAAATATCTCGTTTAATTATTAATCCCCTTCCCCTTAATAATTTTATTCTGTTTTAGTATTAGTTCTTATAGTAACAACATAAATATATAATATGTGAAAATTTTAATTGTTTAGCTATCACACTTCATGATATACAGCCTGGTAATAGACAGACAGGCAGACAAACGGGCCTTTGGTTACAGAATCTCAAAAATCACTATCCATGAAATCGTTTAGAGAAGCCACCAAAGGGTAGGGAACCTAAAACAGTATCCCAGTAGTGCAGGTACAGGTTAATGATAATTACCTACACCACAACAATCAATTATGGGACAGAGAAATCATAAAACGAATTAATTTAGCTTAATAAAAATTTTAACCAACTAAAATGTTGTAGAAAAACAACACGAACTTCCTAGATAACTATCTTCAGCGATCTGTAATTTACAAATTTTGTAGAGACGATTCTCGCAAAAAAAACCGCCTTGGCAGCAGTTATTTTTCTAAAAGTCCCTCTAGATGGTTTTGTTTTCTTTCCGACGAGTTCTAATTAAAGTTATAGCGGCCACTCGAGTTAATGCCTTGCCACTGTCAAACGGAAAACGAGAGCGACCCGTCTCTTTCTTGTTTTATCTTTGGACTGAAGCCGCATTAACAACCGTGTGGCAGAAATAATGATAAGACGCATTCTCTCTCATGATTGAGACAATAATATAAAAATTATTTTTCATAGCTAATGAAAGAGCGGAACTTATTATATTGTATTTATTTATTCCAGAAATAATCACTGAAATCACGATATGTATCTGAAAAAAATATTTTTTTGTTGATTGTTACCACAGAAATAATAAAAAAAAAATATTTCAGTGATTTTCACCTGTATTTAGTATTTTGTTTTTAAGCAGTATTTCAGAAAAAAAAACAGTTTTACTGTAGGTTTAAAACAAAGTCTCCCACTGTAGATTTACGAATCAACTTAAATTTAACAATCTAGACTGAATAACAATTTGATTTTTTTGTTGTATGTCACAGATGTGAAATGGAGCTATGGTTACTGCATCGCGCTAATTAAGTTTCGAGGCGTTTATATTATTTTTCTTCAAAATTGGTTGGATGGACCGCGTTCCCCGGGTCTTAGCCTGGGGGAGACAAGCGGTGTCGATTCTGTTATTCCTCTTTTTAAAGAAACACAGCACGGATTCACACTAATACGCAACCCCGGTAATACTGATGCGTCTTAAAAAAGTCCTACAAATAGGATTCCCATTTGTGAACGCTGAACTCTTTGTAAATTGGATATTGTTTGGATAATGTATATTCTGATTATGATCCGATTAATAAACTTGTATTCAACAATTTTACATCTGACCATTACGGACTAAAGACCGCATATAGGATTAATATCACTAATGAGCCAAAAATTATTAAGTGTAGACCAATTACTAAAATACGCCTAGATAATTTAAAAAATAACATAGATGAGAAATTAATTGAGATGGTATGGCCAAATTATGGTCCTGATGATCTTTATAGTAATCTATTCTGCCTTATAAAAATGAATTCGAAAAGGCTTTTCCGTGTAAGACCGTAAAAGTTACACAGAAGTTACAGTTCTGTGACTGAGCTACAACAGGTATTAATAAAAGTAGAAACAAACTTTATGAATTATACGCTTTAAGAAAACATAACCATAATCAAAATTTCATTGATTACGTGAAGAATTATCCGAAAGTATTTAAAAGGGTGTGCTTTGCGGCAAAGTCAAATTTTATTGAAGAGAAAATAAAGAATTCCAATAATAAAGTAACAATAAACAACTTTGAATATAATAAACCGTGAAACCGGTAAGGAGCAAATGCGTGAAGATATTCTGACAATTAACTTTAATAATACGACTATCATATCTCGTGAAAAATTGCTAATATATTTGATGAGTATTTTATAAAGATACCAATTGAAACAACATCTGGTTTAAATTCTTCACCAACTGCCGCAAAGGCTATTTTAGAAAAATACGTGCCTAAGGTAGACAGCCAGTTTAAATTTAAATATATTAGTTTCTTAGATATTATTAAAACTTTTAATTGTCTGAAAATAAAAAACACATGTGATTTATGGGGCATATTTCTTTATATTGTTAAAAGTATAGTTCGTGTTATAGCCCCTTACTTGACTGATATATTTAATCTTTGTATAGATGAAGGAATTATTCCAAATCTTATGAAGCTAAGCAAAGTTATACCTCTTTTTTAAATTATCCGGAAATAGGGAAGACCATTGTAATTATATACCTATATCAATATTACCGACGTTAAGTAAAATCTTTGAAATAATAATTCTTGAACAGTTATTGTCTTATTTTAATTTAAATAAATTACTGCATACTAAACAATATGGTTTCACAAAAGGTCGCTCTACTGCTGATGCTGGTATAGCACTTCTTAAACATATATTCAGAGCTTGGGAGACGTCACAGAATGCTCTTGGAGTATTTTGTGACTTATCCAAAGCATTTGATTGCGTTGAGCATCGAACACTAGTAAGGAAGCTGAATTACTATGGTATCAAAGACTCCGCCCTACAACTAATATTGTCGTACCTCAGTTGCAGAACTCAAACTATCGATATTAACGGTGTGAGATCATCTGGATCACAAGTAAAAATGGGAGTTCCCCAGGGATCTATTCTGGGTCCCTTTCTGTTTCTAACTAACATAAATTATTTGCCATTTTTTGCCGAAACTTTATGCAATATAGTATTGTTTGCAGATGATACTTCTTCAATATTTAATATTGATGATGTAAAAATAATTTTGACAATGTAAACAATGCTCTCTCATAGATTATCACCTGGTTTACTGTAAATAATCTCCAGTTAAATGCTAAAAAAACGAAATGTATAAAGTTTATGCTACCTAATGTAAAAGCTGAACTTACAGAAATTAAACTTAATGATGAAAAGCTCGAGTTGGTTGATTCAACAATCTTCTTAGGTGTAACGCTGGATTCTAAATTGCAATGGCATCCTCACATTTCATTACTGGCAGGAAAACTAAGTTCAGCAGCCTTTGCAATAAAAAAAATTAGGCAACTTACAGATGTAGATACCGCTAGGACAGTATACTTTAGTTATTTCCATAGCGTTATGTCATATGGCATTCTGATGTGGGGTATGGCTGCAGATATAGAGTCTATATTTATTTTACAAAAAAGAGCAGTAAGGGCCATTTATCAATTGGGTTCAAGAACGTCACTTAGAGATAAATTCAAAGAAATTGGGATATTAACAGTGGCCTCCCAATTCATATACAATTGTATACTTTATGTTAGAAACAATATTAACAATTATATTAAACATAGTCATGTACACAATTTTAATACTAGAAACAAAGATAAACTTGTTTTGCCGTCATGCAGGCTAAAGAAGGTTCTATCGTCATTTATGGGTCAAGGTGTACACTACTATAACAAAATTCCTATGGAAATTTTAAATTTACCATTACCTAAGTTTAAAACCCATATTAAGAATTGTCTACTCAGTAAAGGATATTATACTGTTATACTGACACAAACATATCGGCGGAATACGAACACGTGGACGTTCAAAACCCTTAAACATAAGTGTTTAAGGGTTTTGAACGGTGGTAAGCCACAGATGAAAAATATCTCTATCCACACCAGTCAGTGGACACCATCTGCAGATGCCAGCAACGCATCAGTCTACGTGTAGAGGTAACGTTAGAAATCAAATTTTAAAAGAAAAATATATTTTCTGAACTCACAAAATATTCACAACAATTATTATATCCGGAGTATTGTCCAAATGGTGCCAACTCCGTAGGTTAGGTAACTACAAAACCGATATACAAAGACTTTAATCATTCAGAGCATATTCGTCCCACAAAGGCCGGTAGCGCGCTTGTAGCTCCTCTGGTGTTGCAGGTGTCCATGGGCGGTAATCACTCTCCATCAGGTGATCCGTCTGATCGTCTGCCACCTAATCCATAAAAAAAGAAAATTCATTAATCTCAATAAAAAAGGAACAATAACTTACCTATTTAGTACAACTAATTAACACGACAAATGATTGCAACATTTGCACAAAGGATAAACATAAAAGTAGTTCTCATAAAAGGGAGCATGTGGCCCATTAGATATTTTATTATACTTACTTTTCCCGTGCAAACAAAGCAACGCAATATTACTAGGAAATGTCCAATATAAAAATGTGCGGCATATTCGAAGTACGCACCTCCCAGTAGCTAATGAAACACCATTTATCATTTGCGAGCCAAATAACAGGAAATTGAGGCTTGGCCCTGTTTTAATAAGAAAAACTGGCCGCAGTACTGTATGTCGTTTCGTTTATTTTAACGCTGAGCGTCAAGACAAAAGATAAAACGAGACGAAATGTGCGCGCCCGTCAATGAGATAGATAGGGATAGAGGATGACGTATCCGCAAAAGAAGTGTTTCTTAATGTCTTCAGCTAAAAAGAAAATTAAAATTAGAGAATTTAGAGGTAACTTAGTCTTTTTTTTCTAAACACAAAATTGTAAAAGTTCGCTTTTTAACTGTAACACAATAAAAAAAAGCATTTTAAATTGCAAATTAAGTTGATGTTATTTCCTTACCCAAAACTAATTGCAATTTAATCATTTTTGATTTACATGCCCTCCTGATGTGCATGCGTCAGTAAAGAGACAGACTGAATGTCGCCATTCTCTCCTTTTTTTTATCGAAGGGATGTTTCTACTTACAAGTTGTCGTATATCTTCCCTACTCTACTTTAATAATTCCATGATCTGAGTATTTTTTAATTATTAATACAAATTTAAAAAGTCAGCAATTTATATTTAAGATAAATAAAGAATGACTTCCACCACCGGGACTCGAACTTCTGTCAGCTGACACTGTCCACAATTAAAACAATAATAATACATTTTATTGCACTCAATATAACACAGGTTACAGGAAAATTAGTATAGTTTTCTATCCGTATGTTTGCGGAAATTATTTTGTAAATATAGATATGTATGCCGTCTAACGTATTGTTTCTTAGTAGAGTAAAAAGAAAACAAATGACGAACGCGATAGTCTTTTTTTTATAAAGTCGTCGTGGCGTTGAAGCGGTTTGAGGTTGCATGACATGTGTCAGTGCTCGCGGCGGCGACACATAACAATAGACCCCTAAAGCACACCAGATTATATCTTTAGTGGTGCACTCATAGGGAAATCAATAGAACAAGAAAATAAGTACAGACACAGTTGAAAAGGGTTTCACCAATACCTACTATGTATTTATTTTAAAAGAAACTATGTTTTCTATTGTAATTAATGCTACCTTTCCTTTTGTATTCATTAACAAAATTGACAGCTTTCTTTTATATAATCTTTTTGATTTTAACTTACACATTTAATCTAGCTAATTAGAGTTTCATAACATTTATCTACGAAGCAAACCAAACAATACAAACATATTATTGTTATGTGTTTTACACACAAATATGTTATACTATAAGAAAACTGATTCTATTTTTGTTTGATAATGAAACTGTTAAATACACATATATTTATATATTGTTGTTAACTGTACCGTTGCATATGGGTATTTGAAGCGGAATGATGTTGAAATAAACAAAGAATTCTTAATAAAACAAATTCTTTACGTGTTTATTTACTTACAGTCTTCTTCAGTGTATTGTTTTCTTAAATAATATTTTTAGATGTTCCTTTCCAGTCTAGACCGGGATGTTTATCTTTTATTTTGACTTGTTAATTGATAAAGCAATCCATTTCAAAGTTGCTTTATTAATTAAAGAGTAAGACTGCTGCTTGATTTAAGCAGAGCGATAAGTCGGTGACGTGTTATTTAACTAATAAAATTTTTAAAAAATCATACAGAGAATTCTATGATTTTTTTCTTAGACCTCCTTCGGTGGATTCCTTAAACAATCTTCAGTGTTAAAATTCAAGTTAAGTGGCTAAAGCCCTTGTGTTGTGAAAATAAAGCACTGTCACATAATAAGACTTCCAAATTCAAACACACTTTTTTATATTAAGCCAACACAGCATCCGTTAATGGACAAATGCCTTTATATTATTTTTGATAAATAAACCAACTTATTTAATGACACTCTGTAAATAGCTAATTGGTTTAATTAAAAACCATATTTTATAATTGCACTTCAGCATATTACAAGTATATTCCAATAATAAATTTAAATAAAATAAAAAAATAACATCTTCTTAATGATAAATGCTTAAAAAATCCACTTTGTCCCTGGCACTCTAAGATGAGACTCAAACCAACTTCTTTCGTAATCCAGGCGCCTGCTCTAGCCACTGTACTACCCAGGATCTAACAGGACTGACGAATTTTTCAAGCAATTGTAACTATTTCGTTGAAAAATACGCTCCGTCGTAGCGAATTGCGAAAGATCATGGGTTGGGGTCCCATCTCAGAGTGCCAGAGACATAGTGGAATTTTCAAGCATTTTTAAATAAGAATATTTTTGAGTATAGCATTGCGAATGCAAAAGTGATCAAGTATGTACCGAAAAGAAATACAATCTCGATTAAAGTCCTGCACAGACTGATTACTGGAGTAAGGGTGTAAAAATTTAATTTAAAGCTACATCAGTGAGGTTTTAGTAGTCCAATTTTAATGTTTAGAGACTCTTCTTTTTATATATGAAATAAGACCAACATTACCGTCCAATTTAACATTCGTGTTTATAAAATCCTTACAACATATATTAACTTTTTCCACAATTTAAACAGCAACAAAAAAGAGTGTGATGTAAATATATCATAAAAAAGCTCATGTTATAACTTTGGTAAACATGACGAAATGTGTGAATGTATGAATGAATGATTGAACACTTTATTGAACACGACAAAGAAAAACATGAATACAAGCAAATATTTACAGCAGCAGTATTTAAACGAATAAAAATGAAATCAAAGAAAAAGTAATATGGAAAAAAGGAAGATCTAACGTATATACGGATTACTAATAGCTGTTTGTTATACAAATTTTTTTTTACGACGTGGAGTGAATAAAGTCCGTGTTTCTATATCTAAAGGATTCACAGAATATACTTGATAAAGCGAAAATTTTATTTAACTATTGTTTATAATTATCAAAGGATCATTAAGTCCCCCTAAAAGTTTGCAAAACAAAGCAATTAATGAAGAGTTTATCATGCCGACCGAACCACAACATTTTTTTAGCAGCAAAAAAAAGAAAACTTGAAACAAAAAGAAGAGTCCGAGAACTTAACATGTAATTGATCGAGCGAACCGTTCGCCCAACGGCCAAACGTTTGGAAAAAAAAGAAAAATTCTAAACCAAACGTTTGTTGTAAATAGCCGGACAAGGGGATGAGGAGGCAGGGTGCGAAATAAAAACAAAAATACATAAAAAAAGGAGCCCGCGCGCGTAAACCAATAAATAAATATCGTTACATCAAGATAATGGTCATGGACGTAAAACCGGCATAACTACGGACGCCAAATGAGAAATGGCTAAACAATAGTGGTGTATAAAAATAAATGACTCCTCTACTTCCTCCGAATAAGTTTTTGTGTGAGTTCATCGGAAGATCTTTAGAATGAGTTTTCTACTTGTACAGATAGCAAAACAGCTTAATGACTGAAAAGAATCTATGACTTTCAATAAATCTATATACTTAAACATTATAAAGAGAATATATTTGTTTGTTTGCGCTGAATAGGCTCCAACTTTATAGTGATATAGACTAGTACAATATAAGAGTATAGAATAAACAAGCAATGTATATTACTTTGCATAAAATTACAAAAACAAAGATTTATGTTAAAGGTAAACTACTTGAAAATCAAGAATCATAAAGATACATTAATTTAAAGACAACATTAGTTCTTCCACCAAACAGAATACATTAGTGAATGTTTTTGCTATCGCTACGCCCGTATCCGGCGCAAGGAAAGGGGGAGGTTGAAGAAAAGTGGGGGGACGCTGATATCCGCCGCGGCGCCGCCGTGACGGCGCTCTCTTCATAACTTTTACTGTCAACTCAATTACTCCATAACACGCCCCTGAAGATGTGCTGCGGTACCAGAGGAATTAGTTAACACCACAACGTTATATTTCGAAATAATAACAACTAGTCGTATTTTGAATTCAATATTTTCCAAAAAAGAAACAAATTGGAATCATCGGTCAGACTTCGCATTAAATAATTTTATTGTGTCCTGTGCTTGTCAATAAGTAAGATGCCTATGCCTTTCAAAAAATTTGTGAAAAAAATATGATTTATAAATATTATTATAGCACTCGCGATAACATTTGTAACATGTTAGCTAGAACTCAATCAGCAAGTAATAATGCCTAATTTTAATTTTGAGCTACTTATTTTAATACTAGCTAATTGCATTTTAACATATTCTAATAAGTACCTATTAGCATAAATACCGTATGTCTAAATTAAATACAAATAAATGATAACCTTGTGGGGAAAATGGACTTGGGAGAAAAGCAGTTATCGGGTGTTTAAGAAGCGTAAAGTCAAAAGGCTGTCCCTGTCTTTCTGCAAGACAATAAGATAAATATTATCAGAGGATTAGGTTAGGTTAATAACTCTCGAGTTATTAAAAATATTATAAAAGCTGCACAGTTTTCTTTGCTACAAAGTATCTCAAAAGTTTATCAATTTTCCGCTTAAAAAAAGAATAAATTACCTACAACAAAAAATGATGAAATGCATAGATAGTTTTGCGTTTTTTTTAACGAGATTTCTTTGTAGAAAATCAGTTGAAAATTTGTAAATTTAGATGTATGATGCCTCTTAAGTACGTTTTTAAGGGTAAAATGGTGATGTATATTGTAAATTTATAATAAATAAATACATCCCATTAATTGCTCAGACTCCAAGATGAGTAGTAGCTATGTAAAACCCCCGTGTTATAGAGTATTTGAGACAACGTAGATACCACAATACCCATCCCTAAAACAATATACAAAAGTCCTCTTTCTATTTTGACCTGACCGATAATCGAACCAAGAACCTCTGAGACCCAGAGGATTCTCTAATAGTGAAACCGATGTGTAAACCACTCTGTTACGGAGGTTGTATCGTTAAATAAACGAAATTTAATATTTTTTGAAAGATGTTTCACTTTTATCATATCAAAACAATTCCGACCGGTAGTAAATATTTTCTAGCAAACTTAAGTGAGACAAGCGTTTTGTTGCAGTCATTCTGAGGCACCACCGCAGTAGATAGCACACAATGAATTAAGAAGCATCGCCGCCCGGGGACGCACGGTTGTCTAATGTTTAACGTTTCGTTTCGGTTCGCACATTACCGAGATTTCGTAAAAAAATGTACAGACCAATACTTTGACTGCCAAAACTATTGTGTTGGCACAAAAGTAATGAGACACACTAGAAAAATCTATAACATTTCCTTTTTAAAATCAATTTTTTTCCATAATATTCTAGAATGTTGTAGAACATTCTAGATACTTCTGGTGTAGGGTATATAAAGCCGCGCTCGCGATTTGTTTAGTCAGTTTGAAGAAAAATGGACGAGCGACAAGTTCGAACACTATACTTATACGAGTACTTGTTAGGCCACAGTGCGCGGGCTGCAGCTGACAATATCAACAATGCATTAGGCGCTGGAAGAACAAGTCATGCGACGGTGTCCCGATGGTTTGACCGTTTTAAATCAGGAGACAGGAGCCTTGAAAGTCAGCCACGCTCAGGGCGACCACCCGCAGTGAATGATGACGATTTGCGCCGCGAACTGCAGTTGAATGCGGATGCTACCACTCGTGAATTAGCAGAAGCACTTAAATGCAGTCACCACGCCGTGGAACACCATCTGCATGAGCTTGGTTATCGAAAAGTTTTGGCTCGGTGGGTACCGCACATCCTTACAGACGCCACTCGTGCAGTCCGTGTCGCTATCTGTCAGTCACTTTTGCTGCGACCCCGACGTAAAGAGTTTTTGTCAGATCTGGTTACTGGAGATGAATCATGGATTTATTACGAGAACGATACACGTCGTGCTTTTTGGCTGCCTCGAGAAGAAACGCCACCAACTCAACCGAAGCCGAGTCAAAAGAACCGCCGAAAAATTCTGCTTTGCTGTTTCTGGGATGCGCAAGGCATACTGTTTTATGAGCTATTACCCAATGAAACTATAAACGCTGACAAATATTCAACCCATCTTACCAAATTATCTGCCGCTATCAAGAAAAAACGACGAAGACGAGTCAATGTAGTTTTACTGCACGATAACGCTCGACCTCACGTCGCATCTGTGGTTCGCCGGCAGTTGGAGAACTTGGGCTGGGAGACGATACCCCACCCACCTTATTCCCTAGACCTCGCCCCATCAGACTATCATTTGTTTAGAGCCCTGAAACAGCATTTGCGGGGTAAACAATTTAATGATTTCTCTGACGTAGAGACGGAGTTGAACAACTTTTTCGAGGCACAGCCATCAGAGTTCTGGGCAAAAGGCATCCAAACTTTGCCGGATCGTTGACAAGAAGTCTTAGATACTAATGGTAATTACATCATTGACTAAACTTTTTTTATTGTAATAATAATAAAAAAGTAAAAACTTAAACCAAGTGTCTCATTACTTTTGTGCCAACCCGATATTTTATAATGCTATAAGAACGTAATTGAATTAAACCTGATAATACTCATATGAAAAACATGATCATGAGATACGTGAGTAAAAATTTATTATCTACTGTCCCTCTGTACTTCGTAAGATACGTTAAATCGTTGGCTCCAGCTGTATCTGCAGTTAAATTGGCCCAGTGGCTCGCGGGCCACTCGTGGGTTTGGTTTATCTACGGGGAAGTTCTGTGCTCTGGCTCAGCAGGACAATTCTGCTAATAGCATCTCAATAGAATCTCGACAATTTGTCTTACCAGCGTACTATCTACCTGAAGTTCAATACTATTACACAGGCAGTCCTCGACTTACGTCGTTTCAAGATACGTTAAACAATGTTTTGACACTGTTCCTCAAGCATACGTCAATTGTCTCGATTGCCGGCATAGGAGAATTCACTTGTCGCGAGGTCAATGTCCGTGGGGTTTCAATGTTAATAACAAAATTTGTGCAGCCTATCAGTGTTACTGAGACCTGTATGATAGCAAGAAGAAAGAAGCGAAGCAATCGAGAATTGATAATTTTTTCATTAAGCCAAAAGTTTAATTTATTATTTCTCATTGCATATTTTGATTATTAAAGATTTATTATTATTATTGAATAAGCAAAAATAACTAGCAATTTCATAAGTACATTTATAATTATTTTAAGTTTAATTACTGAATTTTGATAATAAAGTATGTATATCCTTTGTCATAAATTTAGTTTTTTATTTATTTTAAGTCCTCGTGGAACCAAACCCTTGAGTTTTACATGTAAACTATGAAAAAAGTATGTGTCGACTTACGTCGTATTTCGAGAACCTAATACGCCGTAAGTACGAGGACTGCTTGTATATCTGTCACCATAGATGTCTAAGGACGACATTACACTCATAATTTTAGACTTCAGGTAGATTGTACAATCGTAAAGTTCAAGTCGTTTGTCTAATGAGTCTAATGAGATGCTAAGTATTATAACGAAAACATAAGCAGAATTGGCTGGTGCCTCTTTATTCTACTCACGAGTAACTTAGATAACTTACATTGCTCAATACAACACTACATTGACGCCAAAAGATCAGAAAATAATATTTTAAGAACAAAATTCAATGCAGCATGTTCCATTTGTTTTAATATGTGTACACAATTTAATACTCGGTGACTTTAAACATAAAGAAATAACAGCAAAACTCGAATGCAAAATTATAAACTAACCATTAGTGTCACCACATTGCAAAAAAAAAGAATTACATTATTTACCCAAGTCCGGGCAAGTTCTACTAATTACAAAATCGATTGGCGTTCGACATTTCCTTTCCGGCTAGTATAAACTGAACTGCGCGTTATTAATAACATCTTATCTTTAACAATTTTATATTTGAAAAAAAAAAAACATTTACGACTAATTAGTAAAGTAAAATTGCTTTTTTTTACACAACAAATCAAAGTCACTTTGTTAAAATATAACTATAAATGCGAACAAACGCCATAAAGTTACTTCACGTCGTGCTAATATTTATTAAACTATATAAAGAAAAAATAACTCTCTGTTTACTATTGCTTTCCCTCGGTTTCTCCCGCATAAGTTATTGCCTGTATCACCAGCAAATGATGTTGCTTCCAGTAGGTGAAAGAAATTTAAGACCGCCCCAGTAGTAATGTTAAATGAAAACACCAATGCGGAAACTGTATAATTAACTATGGGAATCCCGGAGACCCATGAACGCTAACATTAAATTTAACACTATGCATTATTTGCTATGAATTTGGATAACAAAAGAAATGTTATCTGAATTATTTATGTGCACGAAAAAGTTTTTATTATATTACCTTATTCGACCACGAGACAAGGCACAGAAGAAAAGCTTTTTCTCGAATAACCGTAGAAGTATAATTCTTAATTCTATCTGAGAATTACACAAAGCCTAGCCTCTTTTCCGTGCTGTTCAATCCATTGTCACCCAGATATTTCAAGGAGCATTTTAAATTTCTTTCCTCTACTCACAATCTTCCCCTTCGTTCATCTGACAATCTCCGCCTTTACATACCGCCTAACTTTTCTCAATTTTACAGCCAATCTTTTACCCTGCGAGCTATCTATTTATGGAATTCCTTACCTGAGAATGCCCCAACGCTGGATTCTTTCAAATCTCTAGCTGCGAAGTTCTTTTTGTCAGATGAACAGAAATCTATTTGAAATGTTGCCTTTGTATTATCTTAAGCATCGTATGTTTGTTTATTTTATGTAACTTTATTATCATATTTATATTTCTATTAATATTATTAAATTTATTTGTATCACGCACAGCCTACCTACATTATTGTTATCATTGCTTCTTCCAGTATAGGTTGCCTAGAAGAAATCGCTGTTAAGCGATAAGGCCGCCTATTGTGCAAATGTTTTAATGTTTGTAAGTTACTCTTTATTTATTTCTGTTGTATGTTTTACAATAACTTTTTTTTTATCTTATCTTATCTTAAAGCCTAATTATAAGATTCAGAGGCGCACATAAGAAATTACAACCTGTAGTAAATAATGCTGAACTTTTAAAGAATATGTTGGGTAGAAATATGTTGGGTAGAGCTCTGACCAGCCGACCAGTTCACCTTATCCCGAACGAAAATGCAGTGCAGTAAACTCTTCTGCAATGTCTCAGGTTTGGCCTGAGACTAAATGTGGCGCACTCCTGCTGAAGGGTGCACTGAGGGCATTTAGTGGGACTATCATCCAAATTCTAAATCACCTATCAAGCGACAAGGACGACGCATGAAGTATTTTCCGTTGGTTAATGTCGGCTGTCGTTGGTTAATGTCTCCGATATCCAGTAAAAGTACTTTAGGTACTTATTTAGAATCTCAGCAAAGTATATAGTATTGTGTCATCACCACCAGCCCTTTTTACGTTCCCACTGCAGGGGCTCAGGCCTTCCTTATGGATGGTTAAGGAGGATGGACCATGACCCTCCACGCTGGCCCAACCCAATGCGGATTGGAGGGTATTAACGACTGCAAATGCAGCCGGGACCAACGGCTTAACGTGCCTCCCGAAGCACGGAGTAGTTCGAGATAATAATTTTTAGGTCACCCATCCCGTGACCGACCCTTGCGAAAGTTGCTTAACGACTACGATCGCGGGCCGCGGCGCTTATCCACTACGCCACCGAGCTACCCATTGTGTATATTTATTTAATTATTAATTATTTGCTAATATTTTCCTTTTCTCTACATTTTTATGCACAATCATAATAATAACTTAACCTTTCCAAAATAAAATATTAATCCTTATATAAAGAGACTTCGAAATAAACGATATTGAACTATGGAATTTAAAATATTTTTTCTTAGTATTTAATTGTCACGTCTTAATGTTAATAACGAGCCATGAGTAATTAATTACAAACAAGCTGATTTTCTGCGTTACGTGACTGCGTAAATTATTACCATTAGCGTATGATGTATCTTCCCATATGTGAAAGTTAGAAACTACCTCTTATGGATATCTTGTTAGGTTTGCTAAGACCGAGCTTAACTGTCTCTATTGCATATCATTTAACATTACCAGTACATTATAACAGACAAAACCGTGTTAATTACGCCTCGCTATTTACATAGATTAATTACATTTAATTACATTAAAAAGCGCAACGGACGAGTAAGTAAATGATTTCATATATGATTTACTGTATACCAAATATTATTAATTATATAAAACCATGAGATTCAGAGTAGCTCGGTGACGGAGTGGATAAGCGCCGCGGCTTGCGATCGTAGTCGTTGAGCAACTTTCGCAAGGGTCGGTCACGGGATGGGTGACCAAAAAATTATTATCTCGAGCTACTCCGTGCTTCGGAAGGTACTTTAAGCCGTTGGTCCCGGCTGCATTTGCAGTCGTTAATACCCTCCAATCTGCATTGGGCCGGCGTGGAGGGTCATGGCCAATCCTCCTTGACCATCCATAAGGAAGGCCTGAGCCTCTGCAGTAGGGACTTTAAAGGGCTGGTACTGATGATGATGATGATGAGATTCAACGCGGAATAGACTGAATATAAAAAAAATACTCAAAAGCCTGTTACTTAGACCAACTCCTTTAACTAGAAATCGCATGAGCATTGTGTGAGTTTCTCCCGAAGCGTCGCGATTTGATTTCATATTGACGACGTCTGATGTGTGTACTTACGATTCTACTCATTCAATGTGTCGCCATTGTGACGAGACTTTTGCTATTATATAGAACTGATAACGTTTAATATATTCATTATAAATATCTATTGAGTCTTTGATACCTGTGTCCTTAAAGTGTATATATTTTGCCGAACGTATGGTATAACATTATGGTGATTCCTAGGATAAAAAAATATTAAATAAAATGTAGTGCATAATAATCTAAGCTCAGCTTTATCAAATAAAAACATTCAATAGAATTCTTCGTTCTATTGCGTGCTATTAAAATTTATACAAAAGGATTTTGGACATTAAACTGGATTTATTCGGAAATAGCTTTCGTCAGCGGCTTCACCCGCGTGGTCCCTAGGGAAATGTTAAGTGGGATAAAAAGTATCCTATTATCTAAGTCAGCTAATACCCTATCTGTATACCAAATTTCATCAAAATCCGTTCAATAGTTTCGGTATGATTGACGGGCAAACATCCAAACAAAGAAACTTTTACATTTATAATATCTTTCAAAACTAAACACAAGGAGCACTTTCTAGCACAATGTTCGTATTTATATTTTTTGTAATTTTTTTTTTTACATTTGTATGTTATATACATATATTATATTATATTGTTTATGTATGTATTTTTTTTGTTTTTTTTTTTATATCATGCCTTTATGTATTAATGTTAATATTAATCCACATTAAATTTTACAAATATGCACTTGTCAGTCTCCCGTTACTGCTTGATCTCCCACACGTCCTAGTTGGCTGGAAGAGATCTCTTATAGAGATAAACCCACCCTTACTTGTGATTTACCTACTATTGTAATGTTAATTTTGTTTTTGTGCAATAAAGAGTATATTAATAGGATTATGAAAAAATATGTTTTAATTTTATCATCCTCCGGATCTCGATAAAAATCCTAGAATTAAGTTCAAGAGCTTTATCATAATCCAGGGGCATAAAGATTTTATAAACTAAAATACTATCTACCTATAAAATGCGTATGTATACTTGATGTAAACACACTATAAACTTTAATTACCTTCATTGCTGGGTCACAACAAGTCACTGATAATAACTAGTAGAAGATGGACGATAAATATTCCGATTAGTTGTTTCATATTTCAAAAAAAAATTCCCGCCAGTGATTTTAAATTCAAACAACGAATGTCGCCTAATAAATACTCTTTCGTGTAGTAAATTCTCAATTTTCCATTAGAAGAAAAAACGGAATGTGAATTCGAATTTCGAATTCATTACAAGTGTTATTAGGTTGTTAACACGCGTCGATGAGTTTAGCGTAAGAGGCCTATTCTAAAGTAGGCACGGCTCCTTTTAGTATGCTGGTCCGTATTTACACCAACATGTAACAAGAACACAGAATTGACATTTAATATATAATAATTTATTATTATTTACAAAAAATTTACTGTTGCTTTTTCTTAAATAACCTGATGGTGATTTAAGAAAAAATATATATAATTTCCATATTACTGGTAATTCTATTGTACCATCCTTTATAACCTAAAATGTCTAACTTTCTTTGTAAGGGATTTCTTATATAGTTATAATATATGGTAGTGTTTGTTAAGCCTAAAAGATTAAGAACAACAGATATTTCATTTTAAAGCACAACACTCTCGAGTCACTGTTCCTTCCCCAACCTTACTGTTTTATAGAAAATAATCTACTACTACTGGCACCACTAATTGTCGATTTTACTACGGGTATCACTATCTGTCAATTAGCTGTCACTTTGACGTTTGATCAGATTCGTGTCAATAATCTTCCGAGTTCTCGTTATTGTAAAACTTTTGGAATTAACATACATATTGGTGTTCTATTAACATTGTGATTTTAAATATATCGATTGAATATTAAATATGTCTTTCATAATCTAGTAACGTAAAATAAGGTGTTGGTTTTATAAAAAATAAAAAGGCTCACCAAATCTACGGTATAAATTATGCCAGATTAAAAATGAACTACACCGTCCATAACCCCTTACACAGACTTTTCAAATTACACACGTGGCTAAATGTGAATACGTATGAATTTTCATAAAAGCTGTGAATAAGGGTGTATACTAAATTTCTTTAAATGCCTTCACTAGTAGAAGTTTTAAAAGAAAAATTAGGAAATAAGAAATTTAACTTATATTTATCGTGATTTAGAGACATCTAACAAAAGGATGTATAAGGCACTGTGTCAATAAAAAATATTTTCATCAATGAAGAAAGCCGAGGTCAAGCTTGTAATGATTCGTAGGCAATGACTAGTAATCTTAATAGCACTGCACTTTTGAAAATCTTACGTCCGGTGGCCGGCGGCGATATTATTAGTTTAAAATTTCGAATGTAAAAAGAATCGTAAGCAAAGATCTCCGTACATACATTTATAAAAAAGTTAAATATCAGTTATATGATTCAAGTCAATAAACCCTTTAAGTAAGAACTATAATTAAGTAATTAAGTAATATGAGGTTGCTGTTATTCAGAATTAAAAGAAAATAAAACGTAATGATAAAATTTTATTGGTGATAATTATTAAAAAAAAAATATTCTATTGCAATAATAAAAAAAAAAATAATGGATGTCTATTTGCTGATACAATTAGAATATTTATATACAACGTGTAACAGAAATAACGCACATCATTATACACCCCAATTAGAAAATGCGTTTATAATCATAAAACGAAAATTGGAATTTTAGTATTAAAACATTATGTATGGACACGGTTTTACTAATTGCTGGGTAACAGTGTGGACATCTTACGAATCCACACAATGACCTCAAAATTACGACTCAGTCTGCAACAACTATGTATGTACCTACAATGCAATACCACGATGAGGTCGTCTACCTACCAATAAAAATTTTCGACATGACATATTATTCTGTTCCGAGATTCAAAGTGTTTTTTTAAGTTTAGACAATAATTATGATTCTTACTTATTATAAATATCGATTAGGCGAGCACAGTATCACCACATTCTGCCTAAAGCATTACGATGTATTTACTGTACGTTAGTATAACGAAGAATCATCGCATGTGAAATTGAAAACCCGATAAACTTAAATTGCGATAAAATAATCATCCACTGCCACTGTCACGCTTGTCACATATGTCATGTTTATTTGTGGCATATTATTTTTTTGTTTTTTTATGAATTATTTTATGAACTCTTTGGTTTTGAACTTGTGCATCATAATAAAAGAAAGCTCATTATTCTTTATTTTTTCCTACGTTGTATTTTATTACAAGCTAAGAATATAGTGCATTTTAATAAGCGTTATTACATTCAATTTAGTTTATTTATTGTTTCTATCGGCTGTAATGATTTCTGGTGACTATAATTTACTTGATTCCAATTATATTTAGCATAAAAAAATACCTATATTAGAAGTTGTTGAAATCGAATCAGTATCTGATTTTAAACAAAGTACTTTCATAATGTGCTTTAATTACGTATTATAATTAAGATAAACTCCAAACGTTTACTGAACGTGTTTTTAAAGATTTTTTATTTAAGTAGAGGTTACAATGAATGAATTTATGCTTGATCACAATTATGTTTAGATGTTAATATAGTTTAATCATTTAAATGTAAATAAGTTAAAAAATATACACGTTTAATACCATTAAAAAATGTTTTATGAAATAGTTTTTTGAGTGGAAATATAAAATTGTCAACATATCAATATAGCACGGTGAATAGGAAATTAATGAAACATATAATAAGTGATATCTTATGACATTTATTATTCAATTCGATTTCATTTCTAAAATGTACACACTTCCTATTAACACTGATGATAATACACAATATCGTATATCTGATAGCCTCTCGTTTTCAATAACGAGCGATTCGCCAATAGATATTTATTTCCAATAACAATTTCTTGTTAGTTCCACCTTTATTGCTTTGTGTTCTTAATAGATTTTATTTATGAGATAGAAACAAATTGAGCGCTCATCGGTGACGAGTTACTTCCCGTTGAAATGAATCCTTCTGTATTTTGACTGAGAGCCAATACCCAGCTACTTTAAGGAAATGTAAAATAATTTCTATGTTGGAAAATATTGAAGCTTCGATTATTAAAGCTATTAAATTGTGTACTACTTGTTAGAATGGATATGCAGTGATGTATATTAATATAATGGAATTACTGTTTTCAAATATTATTTGAGAAGTTGAATAGCACAAATCAGACCACAATAGCTTGATAACGTAAGTATGCTAGTATTAAATGTGATCTTCCGTACTTCGGAAGGCACGTCAAGCCATTGATTTTCATTGAATCTTCCACTACCTGGCCATTTATGTTTCTATAATTCTCTTATTTATTCATAAGTAAGGGCTATCCTCATTATGATGATAATAATTAATATACTGATACTCAAAAAGTTTTAATTGTACTACGCCACAAGACACCATGGTCCAATGTTGTAACGCTATAGATTGGAACAAGAGGATATGC
Source organism: Diatraea saccharalis (assembly GCA_918026875.4). NCBI lineage: Eukaryota > Metazoa > Arthropoda > Insecta > Lepidoptera > Crambidae > Diatraea > Diatraea saccharalis. The sequence goes on along the minus strand of OU893348.1, from coordinate 860,437 downwards.
ATCATCATAAAAGAACGACCACTCTGTTAATAGTGAACGACGAAAAAGAGAGATACCAAGATCCCCATAGAAATGAGACTTGAGTGAATCTCAAAGGCGAGTATAAAAACTTGAGTTTCGTTCGTCGTCTCGTAAATTTAACAGGAAGTGGTTGCTCGTTGGAGATCGTTCTGTTACCGTGTTTATACTCCGCAATAACGTAAATACAGGGAGTTGTTCGCCATCATGGAGCCACAGTAAAACACGGTGCAGTATCTCTCAGTATCGATACAAATGTTTCATGTGTACATTTCGTTTATCTTCAAGATAAACGAAATGTAATGCTGATGAAAGATTCACTATTTATCTTTGTGGACATTCACTTTTGACCTGAGGATCAGCATCGAGATTTACACTTAAGTGTATGATCTCGACTTGTTCCTTCCAACCGTGTGTTCCCAGGGCGACGAATTTTTATTCGATTCTGCAATGTAGCTGATATACTATCAGTGTGATTTTTTGTCTTCCGTACATCGCATTGCATGGATGATAAAAAAAAGAATGCGTTGTTGGTATATGGTAATAATTAGATTCAGTAAGACAGTTCAGGGGTGGGTGACTCGAGCTAATGGAGTTGTTTTGGAATATTACCTTGGATTTGTAACTTTTGTTAATGGATAATTTTTTAAATATTAGAAAATTGTTGAGCGCCACCGCTGGTCGAATCCCAACGGACACGAATAAATAATATGGAAAGACTGCACCTTATTAGAGGGTGAGGGCGAAGGTTCAGCCCTACTTTGATAGGTCTCTGCTTGTAGAAACGGGACCAGAAGCGAGGAAAATGAGGAAGTTGTACCACCAATTGGTACCAGGAACTTCTTGTAAGGCAACACCGGAACCAAAAACCTCCTGAAATCAATGTGTAATTGAGTTGATATAATCATGGCGCTGGAGCCATAGGTGCAGGGGTGCAGTATTAAACTAAAGCCTCTAAACATCATCTGAGTTCATGAGAACATCTACTCACAACCTACCCTCTTTGTGCTTGTCTCACGGTTTATAACAAAATCGTACCTTTTGGAGGAAAACGCTGCCACGCGATCGCTAATCAGCGATGTCAACTCCGGAGAGAAGGTAAGTCAAGGGCCGTCGTGATATTGGCGCGCCGCCCACGCGTTCGACGTCGCGACAACACCAACGCCGAAGTCAGTTCACTCGAACACCGCTAAAATCGAAAAGACCGGCTGCCATCCGGCAGAGTGACGAGCAATTTCAAATTTGACAATACCTGTCAGACTAACTTTACTTTTTTTTTTTTTAATGAAGGGAACGGTTTATTGAGCCCACCTGTCGTTGACACACATGTGTCAAATATTCTATGTAACAATATGATGATCACTTTCTGGGTCAGTATGAAAGTAAATAGAGATCAATTCCACCGGTTAGGACTAGTTACTAATAATACCAAACAAAATAATGACCAATTAATATAGAATGTTTAAGTGAAAAAAAAATGACATTAATATAAGTTACTAACCTGACACTTGTTCTCTTCTGTTCCAAATACATGAAACATATTCTCTGAAGGCTAATAAGTCATCTATGCTTAAAAAAATATCATAATCGTTTACTTTTAATCTATTTTTGGATTTCCTTTCGTCTTTGATTTTTGTTTCTTTTAAACTTCAATAAAAAATTAAAAAGATATCTGTTCTAACGCGGTACTGTATTGAATATACTCAATGACTCCCATTCGGCTAACTGGCCATTTACCGCCACGCCCAATCTTGAACCAAAGATATAGTCACTTGAAATAACTGAATACGCTAGAAAATATAACGTAACTATATTACATGACTTTGATCAGTAGGAAATTTATATAAAAAGTATTAAGAATTCAGTAGTTAGGGACATATATACATTCACCTGACTATTAACAATCCTTATTAAAGACATAGTTAGCTTTATACACAAGTCCATATTGAGAAAAGTAAAACAGCTCTGCTCTTTTTGTTTGATTTAAAGTTACATCTAGTTAATACTACCTACTTCCTTGTTTCTGATGGAAGGATGTGAAGTAGAGCAATTAAAAGAGAACATAAGTAAAGTGTGCACTAGTTCTCTTAATAAAGCGACTGTCTTTTTTTTAATAAAAGCATAAAATTAAGTTAGGTCTACTTTTTTGTTTAATATAATAATAATGATAATAATAATAATGATTTATTTGCTTTTAAATGAGGTACATTGTAGATTGAATTAAAATTTGAGTTCAGCCCATTTAGCCATCAACTATAGCATGCAAATATTGATAAAATTACATTGGATATATGTATGTCAAAATTATTAAATTAGAAATATCATTGTTACATAAAACTATTAAAGAGTACAATAATTATTCCCGTAATTATAAACCGTTTGATTCAAATATTCTTACGAGTAGTAAATGATAATTTATTGTGAAAAAGGTATTTTAACTGTGAACAGCAATAACATCATTGTTTACTCCAGTTGCCATAGTATTGGTCTGGTCACTCGGCCGTGATTGAGTTCCACCGTGATCCTTTTTGTGTGCTCTTTTGTTTTTATGAAGTTCGGAATTCAAGAACCCGGAATTACCATGACATTATGACCCGCACTGTCAAAAATGTATCAGATTTCGTAGAGCCATAATTTTTAACTCTATCAGCTAGTTGCACAAACGTCCATAAAAAAAAATCATTAACTTAAAGTCACATTATCCAAACAAATTTGACGTTCATTAGAGCTTAAAGGCGTCATTAAACCTTAATGAACGTTTGCGCAACTGACCGTATATGACCTAAGTCTCAAGCCCTTACTTCACTAACACTACAATATTATTCAAAATACGTGGCTCGTTCCCCAATCATTAAATGGACGAAAAGAAAAAAATATTTACCTTTCATTACTTTACTGTTACACCATAGTAAATGTTCTATGTTTAAGAATTTTTCTTGTCTGTATACTGATACTATCTTACTTACCAAATTTTAGCTTTCTACGACTTGAGAAAGTACCCTTTAGGTTTTGATGATCGTGAGTGTATAAGTTCAGAAATCGGGGTTTTCTTGACGACAATAAAATCAAAAGTATAATAGCTATGCAATTGAAACTTCGTATTTTTAATAAGTTTATTATTAGAATTACACCCCAAATTTGATGTATCTAGGGTAATCCAAACATAAGTTATGAGGCTTCGAAAGCCGACAAAAAGAAAGATAGTGCTCCTGCCCTTCTTTTGTCTTATTAAGCTCGGCTTTGGCGGACCACTACCGTGGCCCTAAACGCTATAATTATCCGTATTTTAACATATTATCTTAATCTACGAAATATATATTCTGTATTATAGATACCATCTTAACCTATAGAATATACTTGCTCTTGGATATAAAATATATTTACTATATAATATAGATTTGTGCCGCGATTGCTTGAATAAATTAATTATATATCTACCTATCTAGGGAAATTGGAATTATTATAGACTAAGATAAAAAGTGTGTAAATTATATATAGTCGATGTAAAAGCATTTTAGTGACGTCTTGTATGTAACCGTGTTAGTCTACGAATTGCTTCGTCTAACCTGAATTGTAAGATACAATCTATACATGAATTATTAAAAATCTTATATCAAAACAAAGAATGCAGTTTAAGTTTATTTTTTAATAGAATAAGTTGGACTTTTATCGAAAAGGAATGTCATTCTTTTTAATATAGAGTAGATGGGTGAACACAGTACGAACTGTTCAGCTCTAGCAAAATTTAATAAAAGAGGAAGATGTCATGGAAAGAATAATGACGGCCTGTTAACGAGGGAAGCCTTTAAACTCCTCACGGCTCTAGCTTGAACGTTGCGCCCTCTACCGTGAATACTGTCTAATAATCACCGCCATGTTTTATGTTCTCTTTAAATGTACAACCTTAACTATAAAAACAATGCAGTTTCATGTGCATAGTGTGCGAAAAATATATATGATGTCTGCGCAAATAAAAGGAGATCTATTCTGTCCCAGTACATGTATAATTGAAAAATATTAAAGTGAATGTCTTGTCATGATAGTCAATTTTGTATATAAAAATGATCAGCGATCAGAAAAACGTCATTTTGATATATTTTAAAGTGAGACAGAGTGAGTAGAATGTCAATTTCAATGTAAATAAATTTCATGCAAAATAAATGGTTTAATCAACATTAAGGAGCAATATTTCATCCGCAAACAAAAAAATTCAAACGCTCTATAGTACTTTATTATTCAAAATTTGTGTCGCATCATTTAAGACAAATTTAAACAGTAAATTATCTGTTTTCTGTGAAACTGAGATCAAACGACGAAATAAAATGCAATAAATTTAACATTCACTAGAAGGTAGCTTAATATTTATTTTCCGTAAACTCTCGCTTTAAATTAATATGCAGTATTTAATTAAGTAAACTTGTTCAGTTGTGATGATAATATACGGATTTTTCAATATTATAACACGCATTTGATTATATATTATACTACTCTATGAATAGTTATATTAATTTAAAACAAATTTAATAGAAAGTCAGTCACTGAATGGCATGAATGAGATAGTTCAATTAATCAAATTTATAATATTATCTCCCATCAATAAAACTGCCAAGTCGCCATATTTGTTTATATCTTGTACCACTTTAAATGAAACAGATTATAGCAAGCTTCTGATCCTCAACTTAAGTGGTCACATTTCTTATATAATTTCACGCCCTATCCATAAATGAAAACAAATTTTAAACGGTTTCATCGCGATGGTATATATTTGATTGATGTTTCGGACCCTTTACAGGTTCCGTGTTCACTAAGGTGTTGATTTTTTAATTATGAGTATGCTACCTTCGAAACAAATTATTGGACACGTTCACGTTACAAAAATTTCTATAAAAGCTTTTATATTTATTAAATTATTTTAGAAATTTGTTTGAATTAATAATTTTTCCCTGGCTAACATAAACTACCAAATTTTGGAGTCTTTTCTGAAAAGAACTGGCGAAACAAACTCCGACAAGAAATGTGAATTGATCCTTTTGTTTTAATATTTACATAATGAACTAACTGTATCTGTAAACCAAAAGAAAATACAAATTCAATAAAACCGTTTAAAAGTTATTTCATTTATGACTATAGTTATTTTTAACATATACCAAAAACAATAGTTTTCGGTGTGAATTGCAGAAAATAAAAAAAAAAACTAAACATGAGGTTTTTGTCGGTTTACAAATGGAAATGTTTTTCTAATGATGTATTCAGATTAACTAGTAAAGTGTCGACCTCCATAGTCGAGTAGCTCGTATGCCGGTTTTAAGGTGTCGCCCCCAGGTTTTGTCGGGTCAGTGCAGAAAATGATCTTTTCTACAGTGTCTGGATATTATGTATTTTTTTTTTCATAATATAATACAAGTTCTAAAAGTTAAAGATGTGGCCTAGTATTTTTTCATAATATTAGGGGTTAAAGTATGAAATTGCCATTTTATTGTAATAGGTTTCTTGAATTGACATAGAATTGTCATAGTTCGAAAGAAACTTTTTTCATATGGTTTCAATGATGTCTTCTTCGTCTTTTAAAAAATCTGAAATATTTGAATATCGACTTTCAATTGTTTTTGTTATTCAACTTAGACAAGAAAGATGGATACTGCGAAATTTCGAGTGATTTTTGAATACGAGTTCCGACGCGGAAGTAACGCGGCAGAAACAGCCCACAATATCAATGTTGCGTGCATTAGGATCTGCTAGTGAACGCACCATGCGATTTTGGTTTACTCGCTTTCGTGATGGAAACTTCGACTTGAAGAACGAGCCACGAAGAAGACCGCCCACACAGGTAAATAACGATGAATTAAGAGAGATAGCGGAAGCCGATCCTAGTCAAACCACCCATAATATTGACTCATTTGCGTCAAATCAATAAAATAAAAAATACAACAAATAAGTGCCTCATAAAAAAATTGATCTGCAGAAAGAAACACGTGTTGAAACTTATATTGTCTTGTTGAATCGCTACAGAAATATTGGATGTTATTGTGACATGTGATGAAAAGTGGATTCTTTATGATAACCGTAAAAGAAAAATGCAATGGCTGACCCCAGATCAAACACCACAACAGTGTCCTAAAGCAAAACTTACCAATAAAAAAGGTAATGTTTAGTGGTCTTAGCAGCGTATTATTCACTATAGTTTTCTCCGATCTGGTCAAGCAATAACGGCAGATGTCTATTGTGTCGAACTAAGAACAATATTGGCAAAACTAGAAGTAAAACAGCTCCGACTCATGAATTGATCTTCACCATTATTGCTCGATGATAACGCGAGACCTCATACAGCACGAGAAACCGTTTTGACCCTTCAAGAACTGCAGTTAGAAACCATATTCGTCATCGTCCGTATTTGCCAGACCTTGCTCTAATAGATTACCATTTTTTTTTTGTAATTTGGATAGTTATCTCCGTGATAAGAAGTTTTCTTCCCAGGAGGCAGTACAAAATGCTTTCACACAGTTTGTGCGCTCTAAATTCTCAGAGTTTTATCGCAAAGCCATAAAAGACCTTCCTATTAGATGGCAGTAATATATAGATAATAATGGTAACTATTTCGATAAAAATAAATTTGTTAAAAATTAAAAAATAAACAATTTTGGTTTTCAGTACAAATCGGCAATTTCATCTTTTAACCCCTATTATGTCATCATCTATCCTTATCTACCCCGTTGCCTGGCCTATTAGCTCAGTTTCCCTGTTTTTAAATGGCCTATAATATTCACTTAATTTATAATTTAATAAACATCAATTCATCTCAATTGGTTGTGTGCTTGACTGTATCCTCGGGCGTGAGCTTGCATCAGGCATTGATTGACACTATATCCGATACCTTAATTACTAGAGAATTTTCAGTTTATATATTATAAAACAGGATTAAATTATTTTGAAGCTTTTCATGTCTGCGCTATGAAACTTAAATTGAATAAAAAATATATGCCGACCTCACGTGGAAAGTTTATTTAGTTTATACTCATACGTTATCAAGTTGTTTAAAATTGTTATTAAATTAAAATCGTTACAGTTATGAGCTAGCCATGTATTTAACAATTAACAGTGTGGTCTCAAAGCTATCAACATCCAGTCTCGAAATACAGTTATAGTTCTAAACTATATAAAAACATATCAACTCTTGTCATCATGGGAATTGATCCCGCAACAATTCGTGCATCTCACCTGACTGTCTTTTCAAATGAAATACCTGGACAAAGTTTTAAATGATACCTCAAAACCCATTATAAACTACATTAAAGGAGAATACAAAGTGCCCAAAGGGAAGCTCATAAAATCTTTTACAGCTAAACTTGGTGCGTCGCGAACTTAAGACCTGCAAACCTATATAACTACTAGTATAAGTGGTAACACTTACTTCTGAATTCTACAATAAACTTTGTTTGATTTATTTAAATATACATAAACAAAATATTATACTTTTTTAAATTGACTAAATTAAATAGATTAATATGATTTGACTGGAATTCGACACTAGTGACGCCATCTTACGGCACGAAATGACGACTACGTGCAAAATGGCGACTTCTAAGCTAACAACCGACTCAATCATGGCAGTCTCCGTTGCGTACGCGTGTGAACTAAAGTGTTGTGGTATTCTCACTAACATTAAGTGTATATGTGGCAAATGTTAAGTTACTGATATAATTATAAGTGCATTAAAATTATGTCACCTACCACATATTCAATTTATTGGGGATTAATGCTAGCCGTATTAAGTTCCCAGACCGCATTTTATTCATATACTTACTCTCAATTTCCGTATCATCGTATGGACATGTTATTTATAGAGGCGATTTGAGTATAACAAAAAGGTGTTGACGTAAATGTAACAAGAGTTCTCTGTACGAAACAAAACAGGGAGAAAAAAGCAGCAATTGCTGAGTTTCTGGCCTTAGATTTACGAACTGTTGGCTTTCAACTTTCACTAATGCTTTTAAAAGCCTAGACTGCATGATTGATATTGAATTTGAATTTGGGTAGAGAAAGACTATGAAAACATGGATGTGCGGAAGATAACGTAATAAATTAGTTACTGTAAAGATTACTCCTAATAAGGAGGAAGAGTGGTCCATGCAATCACAAAAATAATTAAGACAAGAAAGAGCATGGCATGATGAGGTTAGTATAAGGTTTGCAAATATATGATAAACATTTATTCAAGTCACAGACTAATTTCATTTGAAAGAAAAGCGCTTAGCTCACAAATTCTATTGTGTCATAAAAATAATCAATTTAAATTCTTATAAAATTAATCCAAATGTTTCACAATAAACCAATCGTGTAAATGTTTGCTAACAACTGTAACAAAACAAGTTGTATTTAATTGAAAAAGTTTGAAATAGCGTAAGTTGACTCGGATACGAGTTACATTCTTGGATGTACAAGAATACCTGAATTCAAATTTAGAATTGCATATCGAGTTATCGAGTATGGAGTTTAGAAATTCTCGATATGCGAGGCGACGCGCTCTTCTCGTTATAACTTTGATACTTTTTACTTCATTGCCGATTTATATAGGTTAGTATTCGACAGGGAGTGCGACCCGCTGACCGCCTGGACTCGCCTTGTCTGCCCCTTGGGGCTGATACAGGGCGTGATGAGGTCGGTCTTCTGTGGCGCATCGACCTACGGAGGGGGGGATCCACGATAATGGTTCTGCCTGTGTGGATCCTCCCAACACGATGGGTAGGGGACCGGAGATTGCATAGTCGTGCATCTCTGGTCTCTTGTCGGGAGCAGCTGACCGGTTTACGCGCCGGTTGGCATTGCACGCTCCTGCCTTGTCATGGGGGTGCATTTTAAATGTCTCTGAGATGTACCCCCAACCCATTGTGGGACCTGCCCTTTTCAGGGCGGGCCGAAATGGTGGGGAACGGCGCGGTGTGTGGCCTTCAGGCCGATCCCGTGCATCGCCTTCCATGCGAAGGACATCGCTGAGTTTTAGTGGGTAAACTCCTGATTTTTGCCTAGCCCCATTTATAAGCTTAAAACTGTTAAATAAAAATATGTCAAATTAGATAAAGATTTTCTCTTGGTTTGTTGTTTGTTATATATCCTGAGTCTCGTGCAATAAAGTGTATTATTAATCATTATTAATTATACAAGAGATACTGTACATATAGGCGGAGGTTAATGGTATTTACACGTAGTAACACATCAACTGATAATACATACAATCTGCTTTAAGTAATAATGTAAAGTAGTAAGTAGTGGTAACGTGGGACAGGAACGCGTAATTTCTGTATAAATGAATGAAAAATAGAAGACAACCAAAGGAATTAACAAAATATGAATTGGATTAGTCAATTATTTAAGACACTTTAACGTCATATACTATGTCCGAAAAATGTAGTGATTTCCGAAGTGATTGGTGCTCCAATTATCACCTTTTTCTTAACGTTGGGGAATTGCAAGCTTAGGCCTTAAACCAGAAATCTCCGACCCCACACCAGTCTTTAGGTGAGGCCGACCTAACTGGTGAAACATGCGGCGAGTAACCTCTGGGGGGAAGGACCTGGGATCTGGCAAGGAGCCCGTCAGGTACCCGCTGAGCACATTTCACTTACTCGTCATTGTATGCATGTATATCCAGTTAAAACCAGTTTTTAGATAGAACGCGTTTTCCTTGGTTAAAATGTATATCAATTAAAACTACTTCTTATTACACAAGACGCGATTTTCTGAAGCGAGTCAGTGAAAACTATTTCAACCGAGGTTAATGAGTGTACATTGTTCTGATTGGTCTGACTTCACCTAATTCGAATTTATCCTTTTTTGGAACAATGATAAAAAAAGATATGAAACAGTTATTTAAAACATGTTATAAGTTCATACTAAATATAGCAATCGACAAATATCTATTGTCAATCTGTGTTTTCACAAAATGACGGTAGATAAAGCGTTATTTGGTAACATTTATGGAGTATTCGCCAATAGCCTTATTTTATTTTATTGCACTTCTATTAAAAGTTTGTGAGAATTTAAACAGATTAAGGAAGAAAAACTGTTTAGAACAATTTCACAGAACTTTTAGAACAATTTGTATAACCTGAGGCATCGTCACTGTATAGTATTTGATCAATACAAAACCTATATTGAGCTCGCCGACCGCTGATGCGGCACGCTCGCTTCACTCGTTCGGCTGGCTTTTTGTTTTGTTCACAATTCTAACTTAACGTAAGCCATTGGTGTGATTAAATTCAAAATTATATCTTGTTTTTAATCCTAAATTAGTTTCTAATTGTATCTTAAAATCAAATATATAAATGTTAAGTTCTACTTTTGACTAGGTACTTCTAGTTTTAACAAAAAGCATTTAGTAAAAACTGATTCTAACTGGGGAAAGCGCGTGATATCTAAAATGGGTTTTAATTGTAACATAGAAACACAAATTGTTAACTCGCTCTTACCTAAAGATTACTACACATTGACTGCACATAATTAACTGTATATCCATTTTGAGAACAAAATGGATATTCAGTTCAAATTATCCAAAAGGATACATACGCAGATTTGATTCAGAAGCTTTGTAGCACACTCATAAAAAATAAAAATGAATTTTTCGAAGCATTGTAATCCAAGAGCTACACCCACTCGCGTCGCTGTCATACTCCAATGCGTTCGTTCGTTACATTATTGCTATTTCGAGCACGTGAACTTAAGCTTCCAGGTTTTTAAGTTCTTTTTTTATCCATCACAAATCGGTAAATCGAAGTCACATATATGTATTTTCATGTGTGTACAGAATATATATGCTATATATGTAATATATTATTATGAGAGTGGAGAGGGCTTATAGTGTAGTCGCTAATAATCGCAAAGTTGAGGATGAATTAAGAATAATAAAATTTCATTATACGTGTAGGTTAAGGACCGTAACGTGAAAAAATACATAAAGACCTCTACAGATAAAACTATTGAATTTTCGTTAATGATATTTCTGTACACACATGAAAAGAGAATTAGTATACAAAAACCGTAATAAAATTAGAAACAACGAAATAAAACACCTGCTGACATTAACGAACATTATTATAAACCAAAGAGTAAAATTATACCAATCATTTTGACATTGACATTTCTATAAAGACTTTAACCTAAAATAAAATTCTGCCAGAACATATTCGGAAAGCACAAAGCAAAGATGTGTTCAAGAGACTAGCGCGTGAATACTATTTAAATAGTCCATAGTTTTCCCTTAAGTAAACGGACATTATTTATAGTATATATTATTGTATTTTACATGTATTTATATATGTACATATAGTATTTTAATGTTAAGTATGTCATAATATTTTTAAATGTCATGTATGTTTATTATTAATTTGTAGGTATAAATATATCCTTTTGTTTTTATTTTCGAACTTCTGCATTCTTTAATCGCCGTACATTTTTTTTCGCTCCTACGTCCTGTCTGGTAGACTGGTAGAGAATGCTCTTGGCATTAAGTCCGCCTTTTGCTCTTCTTGCAATAAAGTTTTAAATAAATAATATCCAAAAAGTTTGGATATCTTTATATTTGTCTTTAAGTTCCTAAACGGCCAGTCGTAAACAAACAGTATAGACACAACAAAACACACCATACCAACTACGTTCCTTAGACCAATAAACTAAACGACTTCTCCCTTCACCGACCACTCTTTCCATTACACTTCACCGTAATCACGCAAAAATATAACTCGTTGCGTTACACTGGCGTATAAAGTAGCTAAAACATAGCTCTCTCCACTCAGGACACAACAAAACCACCCCATTTTCCCGTCGGAAGTGAAACAAATAGACTCATTTCCACACATTACCCGAAAACTGTACAAAGGAGTCCGCCGTCTTTGGAAGGTTTAGAGCAAGGTTTCCCAAACTCTTGATTCCATGTACCCCCGTAAACGATTCCAGTACACGTAACATGACCAATTCGAGAAAAACTCTATCTAAACCAACCGTCACTTTTCATCGAATCAAGAATCGTAGGCCAATGGTTGAATTGGGCCGATCGAGATCTGCCCGAGATATCACGATATGCGGCCACTTTTTGATTTGGCTATTATCCGATCTATTATCCGCCATATTGTTTAATATTTGACGATTGGTCCGAAAAACCAAACCAAATATAGTGCCAAAAGAAATATCTCTTTAATATAGATGTGGTGGGCTTATTTTTGCCAATTATGAGTAAAATTTAGGAGTAATTAATTTTGTAAGATATTAACCTTCATCGTCAAGTTATCAAACCAAATTTACGTAAATCATGTCCCGGACCTCCTACAGTGGAATGCTGAACCCCTAAGCATTCCCATACCCCACTTTGAGAACCCTAGTTTAAAGGAATATTGCGATACGAAGGTGACGCGAATTCGTTTCCTCACTTCGACAACGGGAAAAGTGAATTTGGCGGTTTCCGTATGCCATTGGAGTTTACGTGGAATTGGTCCTTAACAAATGCTTTATTTTTTCGTAATTGTTTGAAGATTTTACAGAGATGAATTAATGCAAGGATTCTATGTAAAGTTTTGTGATTTATTTTATTTTAATTAAGTTACATTTTAAAACTCGTAACTTTTCTTGCGTTTTCACTTCCCTCGTATCATGTAGTTTCCTGTAGATAAAAAAAAATCTATTATCAAATCAATATTTACAAAAATTTACCACTACAAACGAACAGAGAAAGTTGGTATACGGTTTTTTGTGAAAGTCAATTATCATTCAAAGTGTAAAAAAATATTATTATTTACTAACTCTCCATCAGCGGTTTCGCCCGCGAGATCGTGTATTATACAAATAAATATCTTCCTGAATTATCATTAATATATTTACATATATACTAATGGAAACCGCAATTAATCCATTGTATGTTTAAGACTGATTGCACCATAATAGCAGTCAAAGTTAAGGTTTATGTCGATGTTAATTCGCCATCTTTCATTCATTTCATTTTCATTTTACATGTAGAAATTTATTTATTCACTTGACATTGGCAGAATTGTGCGAAATGCGCAGATAAGCCATTAATTAAAGAAGAAGAAGAAGGTTTATGTCAAATTTGACAAATAACTGTCACGCTAGTAGCTCGGTGGTGTAGTGGATAAGCGCCGCGGTCCACGATCGTAGTCGTTAAGCAACTTTCGCAAGGGTCGGTCACGGGATGGGTGACCAAAAAAATTATTATCTCGAGCTACTCCCTGCTTCGGAAGACACGTTAAGCCCTTGGTTCCGCAGTCGTTAATAACCTCCAATCCGCATTGGGCCAGCGTGGAGGGTCATGGCCCATCCTCCTTAACCATCCACAAGGAAGGCCTGAACCCCTGCAGTGGGGACGTAAAAGGGCTGATGATGATGATGTCACGCTGACTTAACATTGGCTGCGGAATGCGCTAGTCTATCCTCTTTCTTATCATAAGTAAAACAATAACCAACTAAACTTTGACGGCTATAGTTAATAGTTAAAGTTATAACAAATGGTGCAAAAGATTATTTGCTTAATCAGTACTTTAACATGTTTGTAATTGTATTGTAAGGTGTGCAACCGAGACTAAGAGATCTTAGCGTACAAACAGCGGGAAGCGACTTAGTTTTATGATATGTAAAGATGCTAAAGTTGTAATAAGAAACAGTGTTTTTAAGAACTAGAGAGTAATTTGATTTCCACAACGCAAATAGTTCGAAAACTACTCGGAAGCAGAAACACAATGTGCAAGTGCAACTTCTTTACTTTCTAGCAAATAAACTCTCTTTGTTAAATCCGAATATTTAATTTTAAATTATTATATTGTCAAGTAGGTAAGATTTTCAGCATTATAGAACAATTTTAGCTTTAATCTGTATATTTATAGTTTGTGTTTGTGGTGCCATTTGACCCTAATTTTGCAAACGTTGCCTTTTTAATCGAAACAATAACGTAACGTTGTGAAATAGACTTAATGAAAATGATATGTAACGTTACAAGAACCCAAACATTATATTCAGTATAATTTTGAATTGCATGTGTGTTAAACTAAATGTATTAATAATCTAAAAACTTTATAAACAATAATAGATATGCATTCATTGATGTTCGATGGATATCTGTCGGAACTTTTAACAATTAAAGTCTAGTTTCAAAGAAATAATAGACCTAAGTACATTAAAGTTGTATTAACTACACAATTAACGTATGCGAACAGCATCCAATGGTATATTCGTTCGAACACACAAAAGCTTTCTATATAACAAAGCTTCATTGAATTTCGAACAGAATCCTTTGTCCTCGTTTGGAAAGTTCCATAATAAAAGTTGCTAATGGAAGATGGGAGCGGTAGTCACGAAGTCGCAATTAGATCTGAGTGAGTTGAGGAACCCTTTACCGGTAATTTTATGTAGTTAGCGCAAATGCGGCAGGGCGTTTACTGGCCAGACCGAGTTTCTCCATTGCCTATATAGAAAACTTTGTTTATACAGAAAACATAAGTATTTATCTTAAAGAAAAATATCAATATATTTAGCGTAAAGAAAAATAAAATATCAATATAATGATAAAAAAATTGACAAAATAATGCTTTAAATATTAATAAAATGTACCTAGATCATTAGTTGACCTTTGTCTCCTTTTTCTTGTCAGCGAAAAGCCATCCTGAAACGATTCCACAATGCTTTCAATAAGCGTATTTGAATAAAAAATATTTTTTGTTTCATTTCACATCACTTCACTTCAGTTCACTTCCCTTCCCTTCAATTCCCTCCACTTCTTTCTGTTTCACCTGAGTAAGAGACATATACCTATAATGCAACAGTAAAAAGTTGTAGAAACAAGGAAAAAACCAAAATATACTTCATGAGCAAATTGACCGCATGCTACTCGAAAGTTATTATAAAAACCGGCCACAATTTTTAAAAATACATATGAATGTCACAGGGCAAAAATTCACCAATTTTAAGTTCGGTATTAAGTCAAAAAGTTGCCCTTTACCATTTTTTCACTTCTTCTTTGTAATTATACTCTTTTGTAGAAAAAGATGATAAATATCACTTTTTAGTCGAGGGGACTGGAACACATTATTTTGTTTTTTTTTTAAGGGGTATACAAACATTAATACAATTTACATTGAAATAATAAAGTTAAACATATGAGATGTAATTACACCAACACCGGTCGCCACATCATGATCAACAAACCAGCTCAAAAGATGTAGCACCTAAAGTTTTACAAAGAGTTCTTTTATTACATGTGACTACCAAACAACTTCATGAGAAGTGATTTTTTACATTAATCGTAATTTTTTACGAATATAATTATTTAATAAAACTATCATTGATAATTATATTAAATATTTTTTACGCTCAAAAAGCATTCCTATGTCTCATTGGCGCGTTTATTTCAATCAGAAGCGAGGTGTATATATTCTTATCATCATTTACTCTAACAACATGGATGTCAAGACGAAAGACAAAACCAAGGTTAGGGTCTAAACTGTTTTAAAGAGTTTATTTATTTTTTAATAAACTTTCCTTCTAATTTTCCTCTCGAATCTTCCTGTAGGTATATTGATGAAAACCGTATTAAAATCCATTGCGTTGTTTAAAAGATCTAAAAAAGCGGGAGGCTACCTTATTTTATGTTATATACTTATAAGTTACAATTTTAAACCTTTCTACAAAATAATCAGTTTTCTATTAAACAAAAACAAATCAAATTAAAACTTAATTTATTGAAATAGCACCGTTTTATTTTGTTTATCATTCGTTTTCCAATGCTTTGTTGAAATAAATCGTACGCTTAAACAAATTCAACTAGTGCGACGTTTTAATTCAGAATGCAAATAGATTTGCAACCTACCTAAGTTATATATAAACTACGCTCCTACGGGAATACGGAGACTCCTGTAGAAGTGTAGTTTATATGTTAAGCTCTGTTGTACTCTCTGGTTTAAACTATTATAGAAGCTAGTCTGTGAGCTAGATTCAAATGTTATATTTGAAATTATACCTATAAATACACCTATTCTGTTTTTTGTTAACACTGGGTATATGCCTCAAATCAGGGCTCTCAAGTCACTAAAACTTGCTCCGATGAGTGAGGTCAAATTGTGAACTACGTGATAATACCCAGAGTACCCACACATGGGGGCAAGGATCCGGAAATCCAAAATACACCTATCGTAACTGCCTATCGTGTTAGTACGTGGTATTATATGTATTGTTTTTATAAATAATAAATGGGAAATGATATTCATTATATTAGCAAACAAAAATGTAGTTTTAATATTAAGATGACCAGCTATAATCCACATCTGTAAATCAACTAAAAAAAACCCTCTTTTTTTTTGAAGATTTTTTAGACTTCTTTGTTAGGCTACTACGTCTCGATCCATCTACGGGGCCGTAGTTAAAGCTAAGCTAATGAGAAAACTATCGTAAATAATTTACAAATTCATCATGAAAACAATTCTGGCTCTCAGGCTACAACGTTCCCCTCAAACGTTCGACTGAAGTATAAAATAAACAGTTGGTCGTTTTACGGTACTATATACTAAAAGCCCAGTGTATACCGGGCTCTAGTTTTGACAAATTGGACCAGAGACCTCGTCTTTATAAAGCGCTTCTTATATTATATCAGGAAACTTCCTAAACGTACCAAATATATGTACTTACAAATGACTTACCACTACCACATCAGAAAAATAGGTAGAAAAACACAGTTTCAAATATTCCAAAGTTTATTCAAAGTTGTAACAATTGCAATTGTTTGAAATCAAGCTACTTCTGCACAACCCATCAAATTTGTTTAATATAAAGTAGCCATAATAAATATCTGCATGAGCAATGAAGACACTCATTCAGATAATCAGATATAACGATAAATTTAGATTAAAAAAAAAAGTTTTTGGAGAGCCACCACCGAAAACCATAGTCGAAAAGAAGGGGAAGGTCAAAACATGCCTTTTATACGCTTACAGAATTTATCGATATGCCATTGACTGAATACCCATTTTCGTAGATTTTAAATTACACTATAATTAAAACTTTAAAAATAATATCCGATTGAATTATTAATTTAATGACAATTTATTTTAATCATGTTTTTTTAATATTGTTATTGAAATTCTACATATACTTATATTTGAAATAACTTATTTTATATTAATTAATAATCATGACATTATAACAGTTTATATCATATTCTTAAATGAAAATTAATGTGTATTATGACTTACCTAGTGTAACATTCTCTGTTACAAGGCTAATAAAGGATTTGATTTGAAACTTACCTTTCAAGAGCAAATTAAAATTATTAAAATCTAATATCAAGCTAGTAGAACTCTTATGTAAAGACCATGCCAGTATGAAGCCAGTTCTCTCTGTCTACCCTGCAAAGGCTCTGCATCAAAACACAGAATAGAGAAGTCGATGAGATCCAGTTGAATAACGGCTTTAATCCCAACTGTGGAGTACCCACACCGTCAAATTTTAAAGTGTAGATCTTCAAAGCCTACCGACTGAATAATTCTCGATTAGCAACTCTGTACTAGATCGCATTTTCAGTTATAGTAACAAAATTAATGTGACTGGAGATTGAATCACTATCACTAATGATGATGTCACATAGTAGACCTAAAGGACTGCAAACAAAATTAAATTGGAACGCCATTTCGCGCAAACAACCGGCGAATCGAAACCAATTATCGTTTTCACGTTGGATATCGGAAGTTCGTAGCAGGTGCGCGTAACGTATGCGCACAAAATATAAGCGGAGGCGTTTTAGTGACTAAAATAAAAAATCTTTTCAATTATATCATTTATAAATTGTAATGTAAATGCATTACTGAATAGTAGCAACAACAAATTGTTTAAGAGATTTATGAATTGATGGGATTGCACTGTTACAAACGTCAAGATTACAGTATCCGTCTACCGTCCTCCGATTTCTCATAGTTTTTCGTTAAGTGACGCTTTTTTAATTTCTATGTTTTTGGCGTATTTTATACTAGTGGCCGCCAGCGACTTCGTCCGCGTTTTCCATTATTTCTTTCCTCCTTATAGTTTGCAGCGTGATGTTATATAGCCTAAAGCCTTCCTCGATAAATGGTTTATTCAACACAAAAATAATTTTTCAATTCAAACCAGTAGTTCCTGAGATAAGCGCGTTCAAACAAACTCTGCAGCTTTATAATATTAGTATAGATGTAACACTGGATTCCAGAAACACGACGATTTCAGCTCGTCTTCTCAATTCAAATTTTTGTTTTTTTTCGATGACCATTTTTCTACATATAATCTGTGTAGCTCAATTCAATCGTAAAGATCAGAATCGATCTTTTGAGCTTTATATCTCTGACGGCGTGGTCGTGTTTTTCATTTTGTACTATGTTCTTATTTGTTTTGTTTTACAGTGAATTTTATAGACAATTAGGTTCCTCCAAGGGGATGTTATCTTTAGTTGAACGTATGTACTTTGATACTTCGTTGAGTGAACAAAAATATATGGAATTAAATAAAAATGGATTTTAGATTAATTCTCTAATTATTAGTTTTAGTAAGACACACTGTAAATCAAGACCCTTAATTTTAAAAACACGTGAAGATATCGAGTTAAAATTAGAATTATATACTCAGGTCTACCGTCCATTGAAGTTATGAATAAATACAACAAAATTAACGGAAAAAGGATACACCCGTTTATTCAAAGTAATACATATTTCGAGGATCTTAAAGGAATCATAATTAATAGGGTACGTCCCATTGGTTTAGCTAGAACTATGAAATTTGGCAAACGATATAGTATTATAGTATAAAGACCTACAAGGAACAATCTGAAAACTATAGATTTCTTTTTTGTCTTATCGAAATTTAATTACTAATTCAAATGAAGTATCATATGTGTTAATTTGATTGGGCTAGCATTCAGTACATGTTTTAATTAACAAGAAAAGCAGGTGCAGGAACTTTGACTTCCAACTCGTTTAAATTGGGCCAAGACAGCATTCGTAGCCCGCGGCGAATAAATCACGACTGGCCCCGCTGGCCCAGTCATTAGTGAGCCACGGTGACCAACTCAGATTGAATTGTAACCCTCACGTGTAATACTAAACAGTAGCACTTTTACGACTTAGTTATTATGTCACACTCTGAACTCGGGCGAGTTGAATTCGAAAGTTTAATTAAAATAAATAAAAATCTTACTATAAACATCTTTATATGTTTACTTGTTTGATGAACGACCAACATTTTTTTCTGTGGTGTGGTATTGTTGTTAAATAAGTAATATCAGCTTATCTGGATATTTTGGATTCTTGTCTTCTCAGTACAAGATCTCCCACCGTAGCTTTGGAAGCCGATGTAATAGCTTTAAAAAACAAAATCAAATTTGAATCTTTATATATTAAAATAGATAACCATAAAATGTTCGTAACAATCGCCATGACTCTTGCTCTGCGTTATGTGGTTGCTTATTTACCAGATTATTAAATAGGATTAGCAGTCGTACGTGATGTACACCGTACGTTCAGTCTTGATACTTACACGGCTTTGTGATTACCTCCTCGCTACCAGAATAATTTGGTTGAAGTGCACGATAATTTGTACGTATTCGTCTTGGACCCTTACACTAATAATAGCTTACAACCCATCAACTACGAGGCCCTTCAGTTCGGAAGCAAGAGTGAGTCTCGATAACTGACTTCAAATTGTCGTAATAGATCCTTAACTTTAAATAGAATTCGATACGTGAAACTTACATGTATTTAGTGCATGACTAGAAAAATACTATTTTGTGAGATATTTTATATTAAAGATTTTTTGTGAAATTCCGTAGGAATGATGAAGAGAGAATGATCTAGGTATGCAAATAATATATGTATATATATTACTCCCCAAATTCAAAAGTGATTCTGATGAAACTTTAGAATTACAAACAAAACTATATAAGTAAATTTTGTACTACGAAGTGGCTAAGATAACGTTAGATAATCGTCAGCTTAAATGAACTAAAATGAAGCATATTGGGGTAGCACTGGCGTTACCTACTTGGCAAAGTGCCGCGTACTCCGCCCATATGATCTTGATACGTGCACAACTTTGTGATTAGTCGCCGTTTAGTTCGCGCAATTGCTTCCGTTGAACGGCATAATTTCGCCTTTGTTCATCGCACTCAATTAATTGCTTATCGATAAATTAACGTTTATATTTTTAGGTTAGTTATCTATTAAAAAGTGAAAAAAGTTACGCAATAGATAGTGCAGTAGTAAAATGCAAACATTAGCAGAATTAACCTGCTGAATAGGCAGATGAACAATGTTGGACGATTTAGTGCATATTTGGATGAAAATTTTCATTAGCTATGTCAAATCAAATCAAATCAAATCCATTTTATTTGGCACAATATAAAATAATAAACATTTATCAAGCGATGCGTGTCCCACAGTTGTACCAAAAAGGTGTCTAGCTCAGCATATGCCGATCTCTTTTACTTCTTAAAAGTAAAAAGAGACCGACGCTGATTTTCAGCTAGACCCCGTTTGAATCTGTCACACGGATGCAAGGACGGTCATGTACAATCTATATTGATATATATACATATAAATACACACATAACTATAATTTTCATAAATAAGATAAGGAGACAAATATTTTAAGCAAGTCACTACATAAACTAATATACACGTGAGATGGCGCCATAATGTCGCACCGAGCATCACTGTCTCGCCGCGACGAATGCATCTGTTGCGGCGAGCAGCGGTGCAGCCCGCAACGAGCGGCACGCGATGTCGGACGTGCGCACGTCATTCGAAACCCCACATAATGAGGCCACCGAAAATCACGAGTTAGCTGTTAAATAACTAAGTGCACAAAGCAGACGATAGTAATAAAAATTGGTAAGTCCCAACTTTGTCACTTTCTGTAAAATTTTAATACATTTCATGTTCATCCAGCGAATATAATTTGCTACAGGAAGAAAACAATATTACAACAACAAACCAGCTTAGTACCGGTATGGACCTATGACGTGACGTCACCTCGGACGCTCCGCCCGCGCGTAGGCCACACTCAATAGGTACAACAATTGATGCTTTTAATTGACAATTAATTAAGTAATATCCACACGTATACATATGCATATACTGTCGGAAAGTCATGCGGGCCGGCGGAAAGTTAGGTTAGTCAACATCCGCAATCTGACTAGTGGTCGAGATATTCCTTCGAAATAAGATCGCATATAGATCACAAATCAGTTATTTAGTTGAATTACTTAATTATCTAATCGGAGTACATTAATAATAACTCGATGCAAACGGATTGCGATACGAAACGCGGAGAGTTCTGCGCTTGCGTCCGCTCAATATGGCCGCACAACGTAAAGTGCCATCTTCGAACAAGCATAGACCACTCCCAAGCGATGACAGCCGTCAATGTCATAACTTGACGTTTCGCGAAGCACCATAGATCTTGACAGATGACAACTGCAGGTGACAGATGGCGTTTCGCACAATCGAAGCGCCTTCTCGCCGACACGGCCATCCTGCTGCATCACACGTCCTCGTGTGAGTCTAAAAATGAAAACACTACCGGTAGCCTTTGCCATCACTCGGTCATCTCTGACCAGTAAAAATACGGTCACATAAGCATACTGATCACAAACTATGTTTACTGATTACATCTATGTACAATGATCAAATACTGCAATGCCTTAGTAAACCAACTTCGAAGGATATCTGAAGTTCAAATTTTAAATCAAGTCTTACACTCATCAGTACACAACTGAACACATATCGCGATTCTATACAGTGATAGAACGCACACATCAAGACACATAACGCCTCCATCGAGCATTGTTCCCATGAGCAACTCCATTGATCGCTCAAGTAACACCTCCATCGAGTGTTAACCCAACTTAATCACGCGATGTGCCAGGAACTTCGAACACAGGATCATCACATTGATCCACCAATTCTTCTACAACTAACTGACCTTCAGGCATCCTTCTCAGTCTATCATGAGCATACTTGTACGTCCTCTTAGAATTTAACGCCTTTAACAAATAACGATAATCATCTATTAACTCCATGACCTTAAACGGTCCCTTGTATTTCGGATCTAGTTAGGTCTGATTACGCTCCTCATTTTGTAACAAAACTAAGTCACTTCAGTCAGTCAGTCAAATTTAATCATTCTCTGTACTCTGCACATCATCAACTCTATTAATCACAATCGTCGCATCACCTAATTCGAGCGATGTAACTCATGTCACCTTCAAGTGACGATACCCCAGAAACAGTCGTCACATCACCTAATACGAGTGATCTAACTCATGCCACCTCTAAGTGACGATACCTCACAAACAGTCGTCACATCACCTAATACGAGTGATATAATGCGAACACACAATTAAATTAAAAGGTTGAATAGCGAATAGTGGTAAATACACACAATCCTCTACATCGCTAGATTCGCTAGTTTCTAACTCTACAGGTATTTCATGGTCCGGCATTTTCCTCAACCGGTCATGCGCGTACTTGTAAGTACGCTTAGAGTTCAGAGCTCTTCCAGAGTTTTCTCCCAGCCCAAATACATAAGAGACTCATGTGTGCCAAAATGGCGGCAACCCGCCCCACGTCATCGAACCGCCAAAGTCAGAGCTACCACTCCAATAAAACTAAAAGTATCGATGATGACGCCCTCCCTACAATCGAGCAATTAAGCAATCTAGTAAAAGAAAATTAAAAAAGGAAACCAAATCAAACGATCCCCGCAAAGGTGATGGAGATGCTATGCGAAACGGCTTTTCTGATAACCTCACGCATCCTCGCGTGGGGGTTCAATCTGAAAGGAAAAATATGCAGCGCAGTAGATTCTTTACTCGGTCAGTCCTGACTTCAACTAGAGCAAGATTTTGAAACCAATCAAAACTTTAATAATTAGAGACCGTTTTTACTTTAAGTTTCTTTAGATTGTTAAACTGATCAATTTACACTTTCATTAAATTATATTAAAATTAAATTTGAAACTGTGAAGAGTCATGTACCATCGTTATATTACAATAATTCAAAACATAAAACACTAACATATTAACTTCTAAAATACCCGAGTAAATATCTCTACCGCCACGGCCTCCATAGCCGACGAGTCATCGCCAACTCTCTCACAAAGACGCGCATTTACCATTGTAAATCGCACATGTGCATCTCTCTTAGACTACACACGAGACGGTCTATACAGACCACGACCTCCGCTAGTACTACACACCCACCGCACACCCACGGACTACTTGAGTTGCCCCAAGTGACACCGACTTCCAACGGGCTACGGCTACGTATCAGTTACTAGTACGGTCGACTTTCTACGGCCGGTAGAGTTCTTACTCGCATTCACATTACCAATTAAACTAATTTATTATCATCAGACATTTCATAAAACTCCACTTCGACTTCGACTGGTACATGTCCCTCTAGCATCTTACGTAAACGATCACTAAGCAGTTCAACGAAACTCATCAGACAAATTAGCTTTCTAAATAAAATTGGTAATCGTGGATAACATAGTAAAACAGTGACGTATGCAATACTCTATAATTTCAGATGCTTCCATCCAGCACCTTGTGACAACCTCCATCCGCAACACAACTCATTCACAGGTTACCTCCATCCGGTACCCTTCCACAACACAACACATCCACGGGTGACCTCCATCCGGTACCCATACACAATACTCATCGTCGTCTCTATGCGACGAATCAACAGCGATCGTTTACATCTCCTAGCCAACGCACGCCACTCACAAACGTGGCCGCAATGCGACGGGAAATCTAGCCCGATTTACGCCTACGACTACGAAGGCCCGGAAGATGTAAACAACCCGAGCAACTTACATACTACTGCTTTACAAATAAAAAAAGGAGAGAAAAATAGTTACAAAGAATAAGTTTTGTTGAACTACCAAATAAAAACTAGTTGAAGTTCCAGGAGAACATAAAAAAGAAATTAAAAAACAATATCGTCAATCTGAACCAAAACCTAAATCTGCACGATACTATAAACATTTCTATCACCAATACTAGTTATTTTAATAGTGTTACTAATTCGATTGCCATTAATTATTCACGATATTAATTACGTTATAAGGGAGCACTCGACTCGACTAAATGAAAACGACTCACCAAAATGCGGCAAAATACTAGCAAGGGTAGCAATGGTGCAGACGTCCACATGTCGCTCACTAGCAATACCAGCAGACGAGCCATCGGGCTTGCCACCGTTGCATCTTCTTCGGCTACAGGCATCTTGAGAGTAGTGACCTTCAGTTCCACAATTGAAGCACGTGACAGCAGCGTTCGGGTTACCGTTCTTCATATTAGGAACGCTTGGTTCTTCTTACGAAGGCCTCAAGTGATTCTTCTTGTATTTTGTCAGGATCGAATTCGGGCAGATACACATGTGACTCGACAACGGCCCAGTCATGACGTAGAAGAGGGCGAGAAAGTTTTGATTTTGTTACTGCAATAAGATTCTCCATATCCATGACATCTGTGTGTCAACTTGGTAGGTTACATCCCAACTTCTGATGTCGGAAAGTCATGCGGGGCCGGCGGAAAGTTAGGTTAGTCAACATCCGCAATCTGACTAGTGGTCGAGATATTCCTTCGAAATAAGATCGCATATAGATCACAAATCAGTTATTTAGTTGAATTACTTAATTATCTAATCGGAGTACATTAATAATAACTCGATGCAAACGGATTGCGATACGAAACGCGGAGAGTTCTGCGCTTGCGTCCGCTCAATATGGCCGCACAACGTAAAGTGCCATCTTCGAACAAGCATAGACCACTCCCAAGCGATGACAGCCGTCAATGTCATAACTTGACGTTTCGCGAAGCACCATAGATCTTGACAGATGACAACTGCAGGTGACAGATGGCGTTTCGCACAATCGAAGCGCCTTCTCGCCGACACGGCCATCCTGCTGCATCACACGTCCTCGTGTGAGTCTAAAAATGAAAACACTACCGGTAGCCTTTGCCATCACTCGGTCATCTCTGACCAGTAAAAATACGGTCACATAAGCATACTGATCACAAACTATGTTTACTGATTACATCTATGTACAATGATCAAATACTGCAATGCCTTAGTAAACCAACTTCGAAGGATATCTGAAGTTCAAATTTTAAATCAAGTCTTACACTCATCAGTACACAACTGAACACATATCGCGATTCTATACAGTGATAGAACGCACACATCAAGACACATAACGCCTCCATCGAGCATTGTTCCCATGAGCAACTCCATTGATCGCTCAAGTAACACCTCCATCGAGTGTTAACCCAACTTAATCACGCGATGTGCCAGGAACTTCGAACACAGGATCATCACATTGATCCACCAATTCTTCTACAACTAACTGACCTTCAGGCATCCTTCTCAGTCTATCATGAGCATACTTGTACGTCCTCTTAGAATTTAACGCCTTTAACAAATAACGATAATCATCTATTAACTCCATGACCTTAAACGGTCCCTTGTATTTCGGATCTAGTTAGGTCTGATTACGCTCCTCATTTTGTAACAAAACTAAGTCACTTCAGTCAGTCAGTCAAATTTAATCATTCTCTGTACTCTGCACATCATCAACTCTATTAATCACAATCGTCGCATCACCTAATTCGAGCGATGTAACTCATGTCACCTTCAAGTGACGATACCCCAGAAACAGTCGTCACATCACCTAATACGAGTGATCTAACTCATGCCACCTCTAAGTGACGATACCTCACAAACAGTCGTCACATCACCTAATACGAGTGATATAATGCGAACACACAATTAAATTAAAAGGTTGAATAGCGAATAGTGGTAAATACACACAATCCTCTACATCGCTAGATTCGCTAGTTTCTAACTCTACAGGTATTTCATGGTCCGGCATTTTCCTCAACCGGTCATGCGCGTACTTGTAAGTACGCTTAGAGTTCAGAGCTCTTCCAGAGTTTTCTCCCAGCCCAAATACATAAGAGACTCATGTGTGCCAAAATGGCGGCAACCCGCCCCACGTCATCGAACCGCCAAAGTCAGAGCTACCACTCCAATAAAACTAAAAGTATCGATGATGACGCCCTCCCTACAATCGAGCAATTAAGCAATCTAGTAAAAGAAAATTAAAAAAGGAAACCAAATCAAACGATCCCCGCAAAGGTGATGGAGATGCTATGCGAAACGGCTTTTCTGATAACCTCACGCATCCTCGCGTGGGGGTTCAATCTGAAAGGAAAAATATGCAGCGCAGTAGATTCTTTACTCGGTCAGTCCTGACTTCAACTAGAGCAAGATTTTGAAACCAATCAAAACTTTAATAATTAGAGACCGTTTTTACTTTAAGTTTCTTTAGATTGTTAAACTGATCAATTTACACTTTCATTAAATTATATTAAAATTAAATTTGAAACTGTGAAGAGTCATGTACCATCGTTATATTACAATAATTCAAAACATAAAACACTAACATATTAACTTCTAAAATACCCGAGTAAATATCTCTACCGCCACGGCCTCCATAGCCGACGAGTCATCGCCAACTCTCTCACAAAGACGCGCATTTACCATTGTAAATCGCACATGTGCATCTCTCTTAGACTACACACGAGACGGTCTATACAGACCACGACCTCCGCTAGTACTACACACCCACCGCACACCCACGGACTACTTGAGTTGCCCCAAGTGACACCGACTTCCAACGGGCTACGGCTACGTATCAGTTACTAGTACGGTCGACTTTCTACGGCCGGTAGAGTTCTTACTCGCATTCACATTACCAATTAAACTAATTTATTATCATCAGACATTTCATAAAACTCCACTTCGACTTCGACTGGTACATGTCCCTCTAGCATCTTACGTAAACGATCACTAAGCAGTTCAACGAAACTCATCAGACAAATTAGCTTTCTAAATAAAATTGGTAATCGTGGATAACATAGTAAAACAGTGACGTATGCAATACTCTATAATTTCAGATGCTTCCATCCAGCACCTTGTGACAACCTCCATCCGCAACACAACTCATTCACAGGTTACCTCCATCCGGTACCCTTCCACAACACAACACATCCACGGGTGACCTCCATCCGGTACCCATACACAATACTCATCGTCGTCTCTATGCGACGAATCAACAGCGATCGTTTACATCTCCTAGCCAACGCACGCCACTCACAAACGTGGCCGCAATGCGACGGGAAATCTAGCCCGATTTACGCCTACGACTACGAAGGCCCGGAAGATGTAAACAACCCGAGCAACTTACATACTACTGCTTTACAAATAAAAAAAGGAGAGAAAAATAGTTACAAAGAATAAGTTTTGTTGAACTACCAAATAAAAACTAGTTGAAGTTCCAGGAGAACATAAAAAAGAAATTAAAAAACAATATCGTCAATCTGAACCAAAACCTAAATCTGCACGATACTATAAACATTTCTATCACCAATACTAGTTATTTTAATAGTGTTACTAATTCGATTGCCATTAATTATTCACGATATTAATTACGTTATAAGGGAGCACTCGACTCGACTAAATGAAAACGACTCACCAAAATGCGGCAAAATACTAGCAAGGGTAGCAATGGTGCAGACGTCCACATGTCGCTCACTAGCAATACCAGCAGACGAGCCATCGGGCTTGCCACCGTTGCATCTTCTTCGGCTACAGGCATCTTGAGAGTAGTGACCTTCAGTTCCACAATTGAAGCACGTGACAGCAGCGTTCGGGTTACCGTTCTTCATATTAGGAACGCTTGGTTCTTCTTACGAAGGCCTCAAGTGATTCTTCTTGTATTTTGTCAGGATCGAATTCGGGCAGATACACATGTGACTCGACAACGGCCCAGTCATGACGTAGAAGAGGGCGAGAAAGTTTTGATTTTGTTACTGCAATAAGATTCTCCATATCCATGACATCTGTGTGTCAACTTGGTAGGTTACATCCCAACTTCTGATGTCGGAAAGTCATGCGGGGCCGGCGGAAAGTTAGGTTAGTCAACATCCGCAATCTGACTAGTGGTCGAGATATTCCTTCGAAATAAGATCGCATATAGATCACAAATCAGTTATTTAGTTGAATTACTTAATTATCTAATCGGAGTACATTAATAATAACTCGATGCAAACGGATTGTGATACGAAACGCGGAGAGTTCTGCGCTTGCGTCCGCTCAATATGGCCGCACAACGTAAAGTGCCATCTTCGAACAAGCATAGACCACTCCCAAGCGATGGCAGCCGTCAATGTCATAACTTGACGTTTCGCGAAGCACCATAGATCTTGACAGATGACAACTGCAGGTGACAGATGGCGTTTCGCACAATCGAAGCGCCTTCTCGCCGACAATACAATGATTTTCAGGACTATTGCGGAACAAATGATACTTTATACATATACATAATATATATTATTAGAAGTCGGATTAGGTAGTGAATCAATCCCAATTGCCTTACAATAAATAACATGCGAATAGTTAATCAAAAAATATTACAAATCATAAACCACATAGATCTAGTAACTAAGCATTCAATTCTGTTGTATATTGAATATAGTATAAATGTATTTAACATTGAAGATTACTTCACAGACCAATCAAAATAATAATTAACTAATTTCATTGTTTAAATAAAAACATTTAATTTAATTATGACATAAGAAATTAATAAAAATTATTAATATTACTATAATTTACTAATACTATTATTCAAGCTTGTGGTTAGATATTAAATTAAAATATGTATAAAAAAAAAGAAAAATGCGTAAGATAATGAGTACCTAATAATAAACCATGCTCCTCAGGCCACCACTTATGTCATGTAGCAGACTTGGTGACAGTGTCGCGGAACCGCTGCAGGCTTCCACGGATCAAACACCACCAGGATTAAGTACCCAATTAATTATTTGAATATTTTTATTATATAAGCAGATAATTTTAACATGACTTTTAATTCATTATTAGATTAGTTTATTCTATGCAATTGTGATATATTAATGACGCTCGTCACGGACTATATGTGTGATATATCTATGTCCACACTACCCAGCTCCCGCTGCGCATCGACTAGATATTGGCGTAAGTGTCTTTTGAAACTGTAAATGGATTTGCAACTTCGAATTGGAGGAGGAATATTGTTCCATATCTTAGTCGCTGCGTAACGGAAGCTGCCACGAAATGATGCGGAGCTATACGTCTGTGTAGAAAGTTGCTGAGAGCACTGCCTTCTATCACCCTCTCTCTTTATGCCTAACCAATTTAGTTTTTCGTACAGATATTTTGGCTCTTGGGTTTTAATGACGCCGAAAAGCAAAGACGCAAGGTGGAGTTTTCGTCTTGATTTCATTTTGAGTATGTTATTTTTAATTAAGAAAGGAGTAACATGGCTGCGATAGGGAATAACGAAACAAAAACGTGCACAAGCATTTTGTACCCTCTGTATAAGTTTTTCAGTGCGAGAAAGTAGACGAGGGCCGAATACAATGTCGCCATAATTCAATTTGGAGAGAATCATTGCCTCTACCAATTGTATCCGCAATTCCATTGATATATAAGGCCTAATCTTGTAAAGCAGTTTTAATCGATAAAAACAGTTTTTCACTGCTTCGGCCACGTGCTTTTCGTATCTTAGGTTTTCATCAATTATCAAGCCAAGATTGCGTGCATGCATCACTCTCTCAAAAGGTTCTCCCAACAATTCAACGCCCAGGTCTTTTGGCAATAACCTTTTCTTTAGGTCAGATCCCAGTAACATATATTTGCTTTTAGAGGGGTTGAGTACTAAGCAATTTTTCCTTGACCACTCTGACACCCTGTTCAATTCCTCATTAAGTTCTTTTACTGCCTTTAAGTAATCTTTTGGAGGAAAAGAAATATAGACCTGTATATCGTCTGCAAATATGTGATACCTACAATTTTTGAAACACTTAGTAATGTCCGCACAGTATAAAATGAATAAGATTGGTCCCAGTATTGAGCCCTGAGGCACACCTCTCATCACATGTTGAAGTGTTGATGTACGAGTATTGCCATTGCTTGTGGATCTCTTAACAAATTGCTTTCTATTTGTTAGATAACTTTGAAACCAAAGCAGTGTACTGTGACTAAATCCATAGTATTCCATCTTAGCTATCAACAAATCCGTATTTATTGCCTCGAATGCACGGGAAAAATCGAGTAAAGTTAATAAGGTGCACATTCCCCTGTCCTGATTAGTCAAAATATTGTCCGTCACGTCAACCAATGCTGTCGTGGTACTACGGCCTCTCCTAAAGCCCGATTGCAGAGTCGGTAAAATACTGTTTGCCTCTAGATACTCAGTTAGTTGCACACAAACTACTCTTTCGAGAACCTTGGAAAGACACGGTAAGATGCTGATAGGTCGAAGGTCCTTCAGTCCGTCTGGGTTGGAATTTTTCGGCAAAGGTAACACTGTTGCAACTTTCCATAAGTCAGGAAAACTAGAGGACTCGATTGACTTGTTTATTATAGTTGTTATGATATCCAGAGTATAAGGGAGTGTCAGATTAAGCATCTTTAGTGAAATCTCATCATAACCCTCAGCATTTGATTTAATTTTACGAAGAATACGGAAAACGATGTCGCTATTAACTTTAGAGATATTAAATGTCGACTCACTATGGCGATTACTTTCAAAGAATAATTTATAAGAACATAAAGTAGCCGAGCTACCAGGAACATTCAAGAAATGTGAATTAATTTGATCAGGGTTATCAAAACCAGGGGGAAGTTCTCTATTATGGTTACAAGGCAACACGGTCTCCTTGAGATTTTTCCACAATTGTTTTGGATCATTTAATTTACTATTTATGTTATGTCGAAAATAAGCTACTTTTTCATGGTACAAAGAAACGTTGACTAGTGTTTTAAATTGCCTATAATATTCCTTATTCTTTTCAGTCTTGTTAGCACGATACCTCTCTAGTGCCGAATCCCGCAAACGCATCATCAATCTTATATTGTCCGTGAGCCAGGGATATGACGACCTTCTTATCCTTATCGTCCTAAAAGGCGCATACACATTAAAAACTGATAAGATTTTTGAATTAAAACTAGTCACCATTTCATTCACCGTCGAAATATTAAACCAAAAAGTCCAATCCAACAAACTTATGTCCTTGTGAAAGTCATCCAAATTGATACTATTGGGTTGGCACAAAAGTAATGAGACACACTAGAAAAATCTATAACATTTCCTTTTTAAAATCAATTTTTTCGATAATATTCTAGAATGTTGTAGAACATTCTAGGTACTTCTGGTGTAGGGTATATAAAGCCGCACTCGCGATTTGTTTAGTCAGTTTGAAGAAAAATGGACGAGCGACAAGTTCGAACACTATACTTATACGAGTACTTGTTAGGCCACAGTGCGCGGGCTGCGGCTGACAATATCAACAATGCATTAGGCGCTGGAAGTACAAGCTATGCGACGGTGTCCCGATGGTTTGACCGTTTTAAATCAGGAGACAGGAGCCTTGAAAGTCAGCCACGCTCAGGGCGACCACCCGCAGTGAATGATGACGATTTGCGCCGCGAACTGCAGTTGAATCCGGATGCTACCACTCGTGAATTAGCGGAAGCACTTAAATGCAGTCACCACGCCGTGGAACACCATCTGCATGAGCTTGGTTATCGAAAAGTTTTGGCTCGGTGGGTACCGCACATCCTTACAGACGCCAGTCGTGCAGTCCGTGTCGCTATCTGTCAGTCACTTTTGCTGCGACCCCGACGTAAAGAGTTTTTGTCAGATCTGGTTACTGGAGATGAATCCAAAGGATTTATTACGAGAACGATACACATCGTGCTTTTTGGCTGCCTTGAGAAGAAACGCCACCAACTCAACCGAAGCCGAGTCAAAAGAACCTCCGAAAAATTCTGCTTTGCTGTTTCTGGGATGCGCAAGGCATACTGTTTTATGAGCTATTACACAATGAAACTATAAACGCTGACAAATATTCAACCCAGCTTACCAAATTATCTGCCGCTCTCAAGAAAAAACGACGAAGACGAGTCAATGTAGTTTTACTGCACGATAACGCTCGACCTCACGTCGCATCTATGGTTCGCCGGCAGTTGGAGAACTTGGGCTGGGCGACGATACCCCACCCACCTTATTCCCCAGACCTCACCCCATCAGACTATCATTTGTTTAGAGCCCTGAAACAGCATTTGCGGGGTAAACAATTTAATGATTTCTCTGACGTAGAGGTGGAGTTGAACAACTTTTTCGAGGCACAGTCATCAGAGTTCTGGGCAAAAGGCATCCAAACTTTGCCGGATCGTTGGCAAGAAGTCTTAGATACTAATGGTAATTACATCATTGACTAAACTTTTTTTATTGTAATAATAATAAAAAAGTAAAAACTTAAACCAAGTGTCTCATTACTTTTGTGCCAACCCGATATTTAATGACCTCGAATGTGACATAATGGGTTTTAATTTATCACGTTTAATGTTGAATTCACAGACTATAAGCGAATGACCCAACAGAGCTCGGAATGCTTCCACGAATATCCTTTTCGCAGAGAGGTCTGTACAAATGAGGTCAATCAAGGTCTCACTGGTGTCGGTGAAATGAGTTGGGGACGAGACCAATTGAATAAGACCGAGGCTGGTCAAACATTCAGTTAATTTTTTTGTTTTCACATCTCCCGGGTTCAACATATCGACATTAAAATCTCCTAAAATAATACAGTGGTTTATATCGCCCAAAGTGGTAACTGTGTCAGTTAAAGCGTCTAAAAATGTATCTAAATTGAACCATGGTGGACGATAAGCGGTACCAATTGCAAGTTTTTTACCACTGATTGAGAGAGTTATCCACTTTTGCTCTACCTTATTAAATCTAGGATCATTCGGGTGTGTATAAGCACGTACACTAATACCTCGCTTCACGTAAAAACCTACGCCACCGCCACGTCCTGAGCACACGAAATCAGGTCTCGGAGTGTGGCGCAACTGGTAGCCAGGCACGGTGGGTGCTCGCCCCTCCTCACCAGGCCTCAACCAAGTCTCATTCACCGCCAATATATCGAAATCATGACGATCCATCATTGTAACAAAATCATCATGATTTGCACCAAGTGACCCAACATTAATGAAACCCAACTTTAATATACCTCTTTTGTTAATCATTTCTATTTCTATTTAAAGCCACGAGTAATTCATATATTAGTGTTGAACCCGAGAAACCTGCACAACATATAAGCAAACTCTGTGGTTTATATTCAATAGTAGCAGTAGACGAGAGAGATATCCATAAATGCAATATATAATGTGATTCGACAAAATAAATATGTTTAAGATTTATACAGTGTAGGTATAAATAATACATATAAATAATAAGAAGAGAAATACAACAGACAAGTTGAAAGTAAATTAATAGAAATGCTATGTGATTATAAGTTACTCTGCACGGTGGTTTTAATTCGGCGATATATATAATACGCACAACTGTGAGACTCCCATATAAGTAAACATACAAATAAGAGAAAAATACAATAAAATAAGACAATAAAATAAGACAATAATGCAAATATACATGAAATTGTGCAGATCCAAAAGTGGACCCTGAAAAGGCTGTAAACAAGGTTTGTCGACATCAAACTTAGCCTATACAAAAACCTTTGATATATCGCGCTCGTCTCGTATGAGACTGCTGACCATCATTCTTGCGCGCGAGTATTCTGCCATTCCTAGTCCAAACGTACTTCCACCGCCGCTCGGATCCCGCCTGGCGCGCGAGAAAGAACAGTCGACGGTTAACACGAGTAAGGCGCTCGTTAATGTATATACGTCGTGACGGGCCAGGAATCTCGATGTCGCCAGATGTCAGCACCCGTCGCACTCGGGCAGCACGCAGCCACTGTTCGCGCACAGTTTGACGAGTAAAGCGTACGGCGATAGCACGCGGTCGCTGTTCCCCTGCGTCACCACCGACTACAGCGCCAGAAGCGTCCCCGCCTCCGGAGATTCTGTTGCGCCGCGACGAACCCACACGATCCGCTTTCACAACATCCCTGTCGTCCAGTTCAATACCAAACTTGACCGCTATAGCCCTTACAATACTCATGACGTTCTCTCCACTTTGTTCGGGTATTCCGGTGAGATCAACATCATTGGACAACAGCTCCTGATCTTTATCATTTAGCTGGGCTTTAAGCTCGGCGACAGCGACCTCCAATGTACCCACGGCTGAAGTAGGGATACTCATGTTAGTCTCAAGCGTCACAATCCTATTCTCCATAGATGTAATTTTTTCTTCATATCTATTTATGACTGACTTTAATTCGGCAATATCCGCTCGACACTCTCGAACCTCCGCCCTCAACCCACCGAGTTCGTTCCTGAATGAGCGGATTTCTAAGGCTAAATCCACTCTAAACTCCTCCGTCACGTCGTGGGCCGTGTCGTCCATATGCGGAGGGCTGTCGGACACCGTGTATTCTGCGGAGAGGCCCTTCAAGGGCGTGGAGGTGTTGTCCCCCCTAGGGATTTTTAATTTACACCCCGGACATAACCATAAACTTTTGACAGTTGCCGTCTCGGGAATTGCTACACATGGCTTATGGAATGAGCAGCTACATTTGCCACAGCGCACACTCTCTGCCGCCGAAAGAAATTTGCCGCAGCTACTACACTTAACCATATTGTAAGCTCCAATGGCACAAAGCGTTGTTCATTGCAAACAAACATATCCTTCCTCTTTATAATAATGGTATGGACTGCAATTACTATTAACATAAAATTTGTTATTACTACTTTTAATAAGATTTCTTGTCTATCTAAACTCGTACGGCTAATATCATAAAGAACAATAAACAAATTATTGTAAACTTTTTCAAATAAACTTGAAACTTCGTAAAATTGTTTGTGCTACACCAACAAAAATGTCACACCCACTTCAGCATATTTATGACGATGCCGCGTACAACAGAGCTCAGGCCAACCCGCTTTGTTTTAAACTTTATGCATTTCATATTAGACGGAGTAATGCTTGCGTAAAATCACTTTGCAAGCTTTTATGGTGTGAAATTCAATTCGTTTATGGAACGGGCCGTGCATAGGTCGTAATTTTATAGGTTTATATACGAAATAACAACGGATGGTGACGAGTTGTTGTGTCAAGAGTCTACACACTCGTGTTATGTCATTCCACAGGGTATTTTCATCAGTTTCGCGTTGGATTAATCGCATTAAAAAGAGTACTGTCAAGAAACCTGCTGCGTAGTTAATGGCAAAAACAGTAATCGATGTCGAGATTATAATCTTTATAAATTAATATGTACGCGTATCTATATATACCTATGTAATTGTTATTGATAATGTATATTATAAGTTTTTATGTATATATTTATTTGGCAAGAAATCTTAATTCTTTAGTTTTAATTGTGCCCCTCACCACCATCGGTTTCCCCACAGCACGCTAAGGTTGACTGGGAGAGCCTTAGGCATTAAGTCCACCAATGTATATTTCTTTTGTGCATTTAGAATTAAATAACAAATAAATAAATAACATCCTCAGAATTTGTTTTGCCATATTGATGATATTTTGCATATTTGCTGAGTATTAGTAAATTTGCAGTCCTCAATACTTTTTAATAAATAAGCCCGTGTATGTTTTCTGGAACTGTTTTCTGGATTTTTATTATATTTCCAAGAATAAAATTGAAATAAAATAATCCATAATGCAGTTTACTTTTATTTAAAATCATTATAATAATAGTAAAGTGTAAACTAATATATTATGAATGTTTAACACATTACCTAATCACAATTACATGTTTAAACTTTTCACTAAATTGAATTATTTACTTTATTCTTGTTTGTTGTTTTTTTGTGGAAAGCGGTGTCGTGTGTAGCTCGATGTCAAGCTTTTATAATTAATTTGGTCATGTTAAAATTAAAATACACAATAATTTTGCATTATTAATGAAATTTGTTTACGAGGGTCAAACTGAAAGTTCTTAGAACTGGCCACTTATAAACAATATAATAAAAAAATAATTCTAAAATTTGAAAATATAACTCTTTGCCAATATTACTGAGTATATATTTCATTCATTTGTCATTTGTTTTACGATTTGGCGGCAAATTGAAAATTGTCTGTGTCACGTCATCATGAATTTAACACGAGAAAATTTTCGTGCAATGATTTTTTATGACTTTCGATGTCATTTAAGTCAACAAGAAAGTTATGATAGACTACGATTGGCCTTTCACGATGAAGCCCCATCTCGTGCGACTGTTTACAACTGGTTTAATGAGTTTAAACGTGGTCGCACTAATCTCACTGATGATTTACGTGAGGGACGGCCTTCTACGGCGACGACTGAAGATAACATCTGTGTTGTGCGGCGTATGATAGAGACTGACAAAAGAGTGACCTATCAACAGATTCGGACAAGCTTAGGCATCGGTATGAGTCAAGTGCACAAAATCCTCCACGAACATTTAGCGGTCAGGAAGCTTTGCGCCCGGTGGATACCTCATAATTTGACTGAGGCTCAAAAACTCCATCGTGTGGATTGGTGTCGTAAAATGATTGAAAGATTTAACGGAGGTGACTCAAATGCTGTGTTCGACATACTAACAGGTGACGAAAGCTGGATTTACTGTTATGATCCTAAAACCAAAAGACAATCTGCTCAGTGGGTGTTTCCTTTCGAGGAGTTGCCAACTAAAGTGAAGAGAGATCGAAGTGCGGGAAAAAAATGGTGGCCTCGTTCTTTGGAAGGATAGGTCATTTTGCAACAATTGTGTTAGAGGATCAAAAAACAGTTTCTGCAGAATGGTACACTACCAATTGTTTGCCACTTGTCTTGGAAAAAGTTCGAGAGAAACGACCTCGCAGTAGGATCCTCCTTCACCACGACAACGCCTCGTCGCACACCGCCAAGCGAACGATCGACTATTTGGCGACATCAAACGTTGAATTACTGGGTCACCCGCCGTATAGCCCCGACCTCGCGCCTTGTGATTTTTATTTATTTCCAAAAATTCAAGAAAAACTTAAAGGAAAGCGGTTTATGAATGCTGAAGAAGCGGTGGCTGCGTATCGCGATGCCATTGAAGAGACCCCTAAGGACGAGTGGGCAAAGTGCTTTTCCCAGTGGTTCCATCGCATGCAGCGGTGTATTGACGTGAATGGACAATATTTTGAAAAGATATAATAAAACTAATAACTGGCTAATGTAATCAGTTTTTGATTTTCTAAGAACTTTCAGTTTGACCCTCGTATTTCTTTACTTTATAGTGAAGTTAGCAATTAGAAAATCCACGTGTACTACTGAAATTTAGTGATTGTAGCATTTTAATAGGCAAATAAAAAATATTAACATTATTATTCACACTACAGATTTACATAATCGAATAGAATCTTCTATTTAAATAGAATTTTCATTGAAATTATTCGTACTCTTCGTACTGAAAGCCAGCTATTTGACATATCAAAGTCCGAAGTAATTGTTACCGCTAGTTGGCGCTGTCATCGCGCACCCAGTGAAGAGACGATATACATATTTATTTTACTAAGCTTTATCTATCGATAAGTTTTTGTATAGCAGAACTAGTGGATGTATTAGAAGAGATTGTGCTTGTCCATTTGCATGAATATATTTAGACAGAATATAAACGTGGCATAATTTTTATTATACTAATTATAATTACGCATAATTTTAACTTCATCTTCCGCATCATTCTCAATAGAAGTCATTTTCATCATTCTCAAATATTCATACTAACTTACAACTGAAAGAAAAGCAAATCTGCTATATAGCACATAATTGGAAACTAATGAATGAAAGAAAACACATCTATGAATATTTTGATTGAATTTGATTTAGAATGCTAATAAATGCTCCACTGAAGGAGTTAACTAAGGTGATGACATTGTACCTTATAGATGATTACTTTTATTATAATAATATTCACCTTTGGGAAGTTCATTGGTAATTTTGCTGGGAATAAACTGGAAATATTGATGTTATCTTTTATTCTAGTGCATAGATAATCATAAAGTAATAATAATAAGTTAAGTTAACATAAAATATATAAAAAGCATAGAAGATTAACCTAATACACCCAGTTCATTCCCACAATCTTATGAAACAAGTATTTTAAATAAATAATTAAAGCTTATTTGACGAGGACTAACGTTTATTTCTTTTCATTTGTAACTAGGCTAATTTGAAAAACCTTTCAGTATAAATCATTGTCATATCGCCACGCCCTATCATTAATGTGGGATCTGCATTTTAATGATTTTTGTGTTTTTGTATAAAACCTCATAAAAGGGTGTAAGGATATACGATATTACAAAAAAATAATTGTTGATTTTATTATAATTACGAAGATAATTACGTTATTAATGTCGGTAGTGTCGCTTGTGTACGTACAAAAATGAAGGTACTCACTTACAGTCAATTTTGATCGGACATAACCGACGAGTGGATGTGTCGATCTTGCGTCGATCTGCCAGTTACATAGTTAATGTCGGGAAAAATGCACGTAGGTTCTTTGGAGCGCCAAATTGTTGTGAAACATTACATACACTCTGATTTCAAAAGATATAATGTCGGTCGACCGCAAAGAAGCAGATCCTCAAGGATTTTAAGCCTTATTTTACCAAAAAACGCAGTTGTTGAAAATGGTGCATGTAATGATACAGGTAATATTACAAAGTTATTAACTTTATATAAAGACTTGCCACTCATATTTTATTAATAAAATAGATTTCAAATTTATAATTTTGTAGACAAATTATTTTCATTTTTTTGGTATAAGAAACAACGTATCTAGGAAAATTAACAAAAATATCAGTTTTCCGATCAAAAACTTCATACATACCATATCCGACTTATTGTACAGAATTTAATCTAGTCAAAAATGTTAAATGTGCCACATCCGACACGTAGTATAGAATTTTATACAACAAAAAAAGTTGGATCTACCACATCCTGCGTAAGATAGTAAAATATGTCCGTGTAAAATAGCTTCACGTGACATTGTAACGTATATAAAGTAAAATAAATTAATCTATTATATTTGTTTAATGTATCGTAGAATAAAAAACACCCATGCCTAATTTCGTAATCCTAACCCTTAAAATATCGTTTTTATTCAACTTTTCATCTTTAAACCGCTCTCCTGTAAAGTTGCATATTTGTAGATACTACATTAATGATAGGGCGTGGCGATATGTAAGTCACAGTTTAATTAGAAAAAAATGCAGCACTAATTTTGCAGCGTCAGCTAAAAGTAAATATTTTCTTTGTTAGTGATATATTGAAACTACACATATGTGGTCTTTGTTTATTATTATTGTCGTACTTCCTTTACCGCTGGCACTTTGGCTTGAGTTAAGAGGACTCTATTTGCAACCGCGGCCAGGGATCAACAGTTTTTCAATTGCTATCGCGAAGTGCATTCGTAAGTAGAAATACGTATTAAAGTATATGTATTAGCCGGCGGGACAGCAACAAAATAGCGATAAGTGGCTCAATGAAGGTAGATATTCTGAAGTCGGACCGGGCCCTCCTTGCAGGATACCGTACTCATCCAACCGCGTGAGGTGAACTGCAGCGGGTTTTGTTAGATAGGCCAGCCCCATGCCCTTTTCAGTGCGGGGTGGTTAGAGAGCCCTGATTTGAGGCTTAAGGTTGTTCAAAAACAATGTTCTGAAGTCAAATAGACCGTGGTAAAGGAGGAATTAAATTACATACATTATCTTTCTTTGTTCTAGATGATGGAGTACAATAAAAAGAATTGAATTGAAACAAATATCGTCTGTGTTAACCTTCACAAAAATGGCCTACGATAAATGAACAATGAACAGAATAAAAGCACTTAAATTGGATGGAGCGAGGAGCCGAACTCGGTTAGAAGCGATCGTTTTAAATCAAGCAAGAAAAATTACTCAGAGCGGAGCACTTTTGAGTTCTTTCCTCTCTGAGGCTTGCTCCCTTCCTCATTATATTGTATTCACGTTTCGGACTCCAGAAACCTCTAATTCATAGGCGATTGTTCGGTAAAAGCCTCTCGAAGTGAAACTCCTCCATTTGTTTCCGAACTTCTCAATGGAAAGTTTAGGAACATGCTAAAGAAATGCAAGTATTAATGTAATGTTAATATCTCCGATATATTCAATTTATTACTTTTGTAGTTTGTTCCGGTGATCCAATGTATTTTACTTTGATTTCAAGGTTTAGTCGTCCTTGAATTATACCTTGATTACTTATAGCTTTCAGTAACACAGTTTGGTGACAAACTCTATGATCAAATGGTTCATTCGTGTGCTTTCAAGATGACGCTGTTGTCCCGGGTTTGATTCCCGGCCAAAAATTTTCCATACTATTTCGGGAATTCGTGGTGCCTTCTTTGTAACAAATAAAAATGCTTTAGCTGCTTGGAGCCCGCGTGAGGTTTAATGTTCGTTCGTTTATAAATGAAACTATGCTTAATAAATAATTTGGTTGTTTTATTTGCTTTATTTAGCAAATACTTACGCAATTCAAAACAGATCAATGTTTTATCAAGTATATTGACTAAACATTGCCGTTATTGATTCAATATGACATATAAAAAACACGAAAACCAATAGCTTAAACTTTTTGGGATTAGCTAAGTAAAGCCATGTTTAATGTTACTCTGAATTTTATTATTTTTGGTCTTAAATAAGGACAGGTTGCCACGAATAAGTGTTTCCGATAAGTAATAAATGGCGACTTCGATAAATGTTATTTTAATGTCATTAAAATTGTATAAATGCACTTTAAGACGTCCAAATTAAGAAGTTCTTCATTTTTAATTATCGCTTATCTATACTATAATAAAAACGTAACCGATCGATGTCTGTACATTGAAGATATATGAAAAAAATTGTTATGAGGGACATTTATAAGCGTAATAGAACACAAAACAATGATTTTTAAATTTTTTGTCTGTTTGTCTGTTTGTCGGTTTGTCTGTTTGTCTGTGCGTTTGTGCGCGATAATCTCAGAAACGGCTGAACCGATATAAATGCAGTTTTCACTATTATATTGTGGTATTCTTCCGTTAACATTTAGTGTGAGATTTATTTCAATCGGTTCACAAATAAAAAAGTTATGTCAATTTAAAGTGACGTGGTCGCCAAAATTGCTATGAAACATTTACTGTTTTATTAAATTTTCGTCTTTGTTATATTGATCATCATCATTAACTCTTTCACAGCCAAACTGCAGGGCCTCAGACTTTTGTTTAATAATTTTTGGTCACCCATCCGGTGAACAACTCTTGCGATAATTGCTTAGCAATATCGATCGTGCGCAGTGGCGCTTATCCGTAGCGCCACCCAGCTACGAATTGATATTGTCTATAAAATGATAATTTATATGGTGAACAAAAAAAATTCAAACTTTTCACAGTTCAGTGGATAAGCGCCGCGACCCGCGATCGTTGTCGTTAAGCAACTTTCACAAAGGTCGGTCACAGGATGGGTGACCAAAAATATTATTTCAAGCAACTCCAAGCTTTGTAAGGCACGTAAAGCGATTGGTCCTGGTTGTATTTGCAGTCGTTGATATCCTCCAATTCGCATTGGGCCAGCATGGGAGGTCATGGCCCATCCTCCTTAATCCAAAAGGCTCCTGCTGTTAGTGACGTAAACCGGCTGATGATGACGATGAGGGCCGTTCAAATCTGACGGAAGCTCAGTTATGCAGCTCTCGGAAGTACGTGTTAGTAGACAATTTCGAAATTAAAATATGTATATATTATCATTAATAAATAAAACTCAACGTATTTTCCGTCAGACATGTACCGACCGACTTTTATTGTCAAAGAAAGAGATTTGCCGGACAGCGTTCGGTCTAGGGAAACATGCGAATAACGCGAAGCGTATTTAACTACCCATCGAGAGGCTTCATGCAGTATAAAGATGAATATGAAGCATTTACCGTCAGTTACAATCTCTTGAGCTCTCGGAGAACTCATACAAGAAGCGTTTGATCTCAGGAAACTTTTGAAGGTCACATAGCGCGTCTAACTGCTAACCGTAACATACATGCAGTATGGTATGAGTATGAAACTTCCTTTGATAGAGAAATGCGCTTGGTCTCTGAAAGAGCTCGCAGCTTACACAATAGAGATCGAGAAAGTAGTTTCGATTATCGCCAACCCGTGTTGGCTTCATACTCCACAGGCGTACCGCAGATAAGTTTTCACAAGGTTTAATGAACTAGCTGTTTTCCCGCAATTTTGCCGCAAAATTATAGCCTATGACATCCGTGATGTAGCTTCCCGTAGGTAGAATCGCTCTGAAACTATCGGTCCAGTAGTTTTGGGGCAAATTCGATGCAAACAAACAAACAACCAAATCTTTACTCTTTATAATATAAGTATATCTTAGGTATAAGAGGTCCGATGGCGTAGTGGATTAACGCATACGGTTTAAATTGCAGTGAAATAAACAAGGACATACTTGAATACTTATTTTACATAACTAAGTACAAACGACAAACTCATCGCTAGCAAGCGATTTCTTCCAGGCAACCTAGCATTACATGGAAAATAGAACAATAAATAGCCGATATTGCATACAACTAGATAAATAATAAAAATTTAAAAATATCAAAAACAAAAGAAGGACCGTTTCAAGGTACGAATAAAATTCACAGACACAAACGACAACCAGAGCGCGAGAAACGAGAAAAAAAATAGAAAAATTACATTCGTAAGGACAGGATGGATGACCAAAACATTATTATCTTGAGCACTGTGCACAGCACTGGCACAATGCACGTTAAAACGTTAGTCCTGGCTGCATCAGCAACGTGAACACCCACCGATCCGCATTAAGCACAGTGGGTTATGGCCCATCGATCTTATTTGGTTCAACTCCATTCATAGGAATAAAACAATTCTATCAAAATACTTCCCACGCAGACGAAGTTGCGGGCACAGCTAGTTTGGACTATATTTCTTTTTTCACAATCGTTTAGAACTAACCGAGTTTAAGCTCTGTATAACGTACAATATCGCTCAAAGCGTGATACACAGGCCGTGTCGCGTAAAACGTTCTACAGAGCCCCGGAGAGTACAGACAACGCGAACGCTTCAATCTTATTTTTACAATCTACGTCTCAGGAAAATGTCACGTTATACGAGATCCGCTGTCAAACAAAACATCTAAAATTCAAAATACTTTATACTAAATTATACTAATACTACTAAAATCATCATGTCCCCATCATCATGCGCAGGATACCCTTTTGTATAAATTGAATCACATGGGAAGAACAGACTATTATTCACCAAGCAGACCCTATAAGCATCAACGACATGTAGATCCAGCTAGGTTTGACTACTTAATGTGCCTTCCGAAACACGAAGATGTCCTAAGCAATATTTTTTGTCACTCTTTGACCGACCTTTGTGAAAACAGCTTAACCTCCGCATCGTAGACCGCACCTGATAATTGCGCCAACGAGCTCTAATATTTTATATTCAATGTGCTTTTAGAAATATTATTAGCATTAGTTAACAAACAGCCAATATTATAATTTGCTTGCCGTTATCTAAA
Source organism: Diatraea saccharalis (assembly GCA_918026875.4). Classification (NCBI taxonomy): domain Eukaryota; kingdom Metazoa; phylum Arthropoda; class Insecta; order Lepidoptera; family Crambidae; genus Diatraea; species Diatraea saccharalis. Next base: position 816,784 of record OU893348.1, on the reverse strand, counting down.
TTCATTTATTTGAGGACAATGTATTTATAGACCATATATAGCTATTGGAAATTTTGCGTAATTTTGAGAGCGATAAATAAAAGATGTGTGTCGTTGAAAAACCGTTTAAAAGTGAAAGTATAATCGTTTCAAAAAAGTTACAACGCCTTTCTCTTGCAATGCGTTTCGTTCGTTCATGAACAGTTACTTAAATATACAGATGTTATCGACTTGGCATATATTCTCAGTGATAACGTTAAAATGTATAGATAAATGACAGTCAATACTTTCATTCACAATGCCGTTTAAGCGGTTAGAGCTTGTGAGCATGCATGCAAACTTTTTAAGTTTTCAGTGCCCACGGCGGCAATACAGAACAGCAGATCCCCGAAGGCACACCAGATATTTCTTTTATTGATTACGTTCTTCGGGAAATCAATAAATAGTTGTATAATATTATTACTTTACAAACACAAATAGAGGTAAGTATTTAAAATAAATCTATTCACAACGCTTTATCGATACCTTAAATCTACCGAAAACATTTGACAGCCTATTTACGTACGTTCGTTTGTTATTTGTTTTTACTTCTATTTTATTAGTGGTCGGCTCAACAGCATACTTCTCATTCAACCATCCTCAACATTGACTCCTTTGTCAGCCTAGTCTATCCATCTTTTCTTTGGTCTCCCTCTACTCAAATATACATATACGCTCAATAAAATTTAAAAACTGCAAAATTAAAGGAAAAACAAACTTTCTTCGTCTTATTATAAAACGAGTTGTAGTTATTTTAAAACAATGGACGTCTAAAACGACAATGGCAGAAAAAAAAGGTCAAAATGAGACGTTTTAACTAATTTTTGTCGAATAATGGGTTAAACCTATTATTAAAGTTAATTCTCGTTTTATAACAAGACGGGTCGAGCTATGTTTACACAGCATCAAATCAAGACGCTTTAAAACGCTATTTCTACAAAAATTTTTGAACTTAAGTATCAAAATAAAATGTAAAGTAGAAAAACATCCAATCGCAATAAATATTATTTTATAGTAGCTGAACCCTTCTATTATTATAACTTTCTTGAATAGTTTTATTGCAAATCGTCTAGCCACAGCCGGAGACAGCTTACTCTAGACATTAAGTTGTCTCAGACATAGTCTAGATCACAGACTGATGGTTTTAAAACATTTATTATTACTATAAAATTTTGAACCATCGCCATTTTGTGTCAGAAAATAAAAATGTATACCCTATACCCTTACTTATAAGAATTTTATGTGTCGTTTAGTTACACATAACTTTGTCAAGTCATTCATCAATGTTTGCGGTAAAAAGTAAACTGTTTCTTTCTCCAAACATTGAACTGTCGTATAATAATGACACTTATTGACACTTTATATAATACAAAATAACTGTCCTATATTGTCTGGGAATCTATGTTTCGGATTAATTCCTTTATAGGACTTCAGCTACTAGTTTGTAATCTAAACAATGTATTTGATTTTGTCGCATATCTATTTATGTTCACTACAGGCTCAGAATGGTTTATTATCAGATAACGCTACACAATAGCAGCAATGGTTGCAATCCATTCACATAGCACTGAGTGCAACATCGATATATTGTTATGAATATCGATATGTGATAGTCAGTTGATTTACAGCGGAATCTCTTTTGTATCTCAGAGAACAGATTGTAGCCACAGATCATATTGTGTCAATCAGCGATTTGCATGTAATTCTATTAACTTTGCTACAATGGCAGAATTTGGCGTATAAGAGATGGCTACAATTTGTTGTAACAATTGAGGTTATATGAACAGGCCCGGAATAGAGATGTTATTATAGTTATTTTTGTTTGTCCTTTCGTCAGGTAGAATATTAAACACGTATTTTTAATTTTTCCCGTAATCCATAAGTTATGGTAAAACATTGAGTTGAAATGTCATCGCATGCCGTCACACTATTGTAAATTTTCTACTTAGTTGTGATGTATCGAGCCCTCACTCATCATGTTTAATACCTACCTCGTGTATCCATAAGTTTTGAGACGAACTTTTTACTGAAAAAGAAAATAAAATGTTAATGGCTATTATTTTTTTTTACAGATTTTGAATTTGGAATGTTAACTTTTAGTTTATTTGTATCGCAAATTCATTTATCTGCACTCAAATCGAAAAATTGGAATTACGAATTCAAAGACGATTCTATACATACGCACTTTATAAACGCAAATACATCAAATTAAAAATAAAACTCATTATAGCACCGCTATCTTTTTTATTCATTAAACTAGTCTATGTTTTTAGGCTGAATATGAAAAAAATAGTGCACGCATGCACAGTTCGAACTGGGAAAAAAATGGCTTACGCATAAATTACTTCCTTGTACCTACTATGAGACGATGAAGTAGTGTATGAAACTGCATATAACTTAGGTATTATGGATTATACCCATTCTTGTATGACAGGTGTATAAATTACTATTGTTTATATTTTCTCGTGATGGAGTGAACGAAATAATGACGTGTAACTGTCATTTCGCTATTTCAGGCAGGAAAAACCGATACAATTTTCCGCGAGCTGAAAAGTTTTCCTATAAGCCGTAACTTCGTTTTTACACAATATAGTGGTACAAAGAGAAAAGTTCTCTGCAATATCGCCAAAGGAGTGGTCGGCCACGCTCTGTGAGGACGCCTGCGAACATCAAAATCATCCGAGAGCGACTTCGCCGGAATCCATGTCGCACTCAGAAGAAACTCAGTCTGCAGACTAATATTTCGCGCGTTTCAGTGAACAGAATATTGAAATATGATCTTAAGGTAAAGGCCTTTAGCCGTAGAAAACTTCACTTTTTAAACGATCGTCTTCGTAAGTTACGTTGCGAACGATGTCCATTGCTGCTGGAGACATGATGCCAGGACTCTTCATCTGTCGAGAAAATTTTTACTGTCGTAGAAAAGTTCAATCGACAAAACAATAAAGTGTACGCTCAAAGTAGCAAGGATGTCCCAGCTTCTGCACGGAATGTCTCGCGCACTCATCATCCGACTAGTGTGATGGTATGGTGGGGAGTTTCATTTGAAGGTGTCACTCCGCTCCATTTCTGCCAACAAGGTATCAAAGTGAAAACCCCTGTTTGATACGTTATTTCATAATAAGGATTGGCAAGACTCGGCGCCATCTCACAAGGCAAAAAGCACCCAAGCTTGGTTGAGGGAGAATGTGCTGGCCTTCATCACGGCGGACGAGTAGGCCTCCTCCAGACCCGACCTCAACCCGCTGGATTATAAATTAGAGCTCAGGGCCTGTCGAATATCCCACCTAGCAGTTGGAGTCACTAAAGCGAACCGTTGTTCGAGAAGCAATGTGAATTCCGCTAGAAAACATTCGCGACGTCATAAACCGTCTAAAGGCCTCTATTAAAAACAATGGCGGTCATTTTGAATAAGATATATGTTTTATTGTACATTACTATCTATTTAATGGTTACTGAAAATTTTATAAATGTAAGTTAATTATTAAAAAAGTTACGCAACTTTTATTTCGTCTCCAAACTTATGAACACACGAGGTATTATCAATTGTCTTTAGTCAATATGTCAAAATTACAGCAACTGCCTATGTCAAAATTTATTTATTGATTATAAAATGTTCACAAAACAGGTTAAAGTAGAAAAAAACATGTATAAATAAGAACGAGACGGCACCCCAAAAGAGTGTGTACACAACATTATATTTAAAAAACATCCAATATAGATTGTTGGCGTGCGGGGGGCGCGCTCGGATTCCCACTTCACCGAACACAACGGCGACGCCGGCGCTGGCCGACGCCTTACGAACCACATTCGACGTCACCGCAGTCCCACTTGGCTCCTTGGCTTCTTGGCTGTGAGACGTCCGCACGAACGAACAACGTCGCGATTTACTTATATTATATCAGCACCTATAGTATACAGTCCGTCTTTTATTAAGTCTCATGACCCTACAAGATTGAATCACAAATATAGATCAATAGTACTATACGATACAATACAATATATATATATATATGTCGTAAAGTCATGCGTGACCGGCGGAAAGTTACGTTGATCAACATTTGCTATCTGACTAGTGTTCGAGATATTCCTTCCAAATAAGATCGTAGATAGATCACAAATCAGTTATTTAATTGAATTTATTTATTTATTTATTTATTTGACTAACCAACATCTGTTTACAATGATACATACTATTGATAACATTAATTCTTATTTTTTTCCGACTTATTGCAACAGGCACTTAAAGGTTAGCTCCGCATGCATAATGAGCTTACAATATCTATTTAGTTATTCATTACAGACTTATATGTTCAAAATATATTATCACATACGTAATAAGCCATATAAATACATACACATACACATACATACACATACACATACACATACATACATATATATATCCTCTTGTCATACATGAAATATGTTTATTATTATATGAGGTGAACAATACTAATTTTATTTGCTATTATATTTTAGAAAATCTAGAACATTTTTGTAGTATGTGGAGTAAGAGTCAAAATGTAAATCAAGTAAATCGCTACAGGAATTAAAAGTTTTAGAAAGTCTGACAACCGGCGAATTTAAACCCAATACTGTTTTTCTTAAGGGAGGACATAGAGGTGTGATACGACTACGCGGGATTCTTGATGGGGCTCGAAATCGGAAATAACTCAGTAATTTAGAATTGTCAATTTTACCTCTCATTAGTTTGTAAAGAAAAAGCATGTCCAAGAGATCTCTGCGTAATGCTAGTGAGTCCATCCTAAAGAATTGCAATCTAGAAATATACGATTTTAGCTGTGTAGTCTTATGCGTCGAGAAAGAGAGGTGCCAAAGGAAACGTTTCTGTATCCGCTCTAAGCGCAAAGTGTGTGTGGCGTAATGTGGTCTCCACACCACACTGCAATATTCCAATATACTTCTCACTAGACTGTTGTAAATTAAGATTTTAGTAGCAGCATGATGGAAATCTTTGGTATTCCTTATAACAAATCCTAATGCCCTGGATGCTCTGCTGACTATGTTGTCTATTTGAGGTATAAAGGTTACTTTTTTATCGAAAAGAACACCCAGATCTCTAATTGTCTCTACTTCTTGTATTTTGTTTCCACTTATATGATACTCACAATATAATGGGTTGTGTTTTCGTGTAAATTTCATATGGAAACATTTGTTTGGATTTAAATACATTTTGTTTATACAACACCATTCAATTAAGCAATCCAAATCCGCTTGCAGAAGTTTCATATCATTCTCCGATTCGATCTCTCGTGCAAATTTTATATCATCCGCATACATAAAGACCTCCGAGAATTTAAAGTTTTTAGCAGCATCATTTATAAAAATACTAAATAAAATAGGGCCCAAATGTGACCCCTGAGGAACACCAGAAGTAATAACACGGCTAGTAGATTGAGAACCGTTTACGACAACCCTAAAAGAGCGATTGTTCAAGTAAGAACAGAACCATGAGAGCAGAGAGTCATTGATACCGTATGCAGACAATTTATGGATCAATAGACTGTGGGAAATCTTATCGAAAGCTTTTGTGAAGTCTGTATAAATGACGTCATACTGCTTGCTGGAGTCTACCGAACGTATTAAAGATTCTGTGAAATTTAAAAGATTGGTTGCTGTAGATCGGCGCCCAACAAAACCATGCTGCTGATCACTAATATAGAGTTTGAGATGCTGGTGTATATAAGGACAAAGCAAAGATTCAAATATTTTTGCAAAAGTGGAAAGAATGGAAATGGGGCGATAATTATTAACGAGATCGTCATTTCCAGATTTATGTATGGGTACAACTCTGGCTTGCTTCCACACAGTTGGAAAAGTTCCTGATGTTATCGATTTGTTATATATGATAGTTATTGGAAGTGCCAGGGCTGACGCGCATGATGAGATGAAAATGGGTGGTATATCATCAGGACCGGCACCTTTCTTACAATCAATGCTTTTTAGTTTCTTTCCTACAGATTCTACATCAAATTTAGGTATAGTAAGGCACTCGGTATTACTTGGCAGATACTTAAGCAGGCGGTGATCATAACTATCATCACTACTATTAATTGAATACACTGAAGAAAAAAAGTTCGCAAATAAGTTTGAAATCTCCGCACTATTAGATGACATAATCCGTCCATCCGTTATAGAACGAGGGTAAACGCCAGTGCCACCCCTTTTATTTTTTATATGGGTCCATAACAATTTGGGATTTTCTTTAATGGCTTCCTCTCTCTTTTTCAAATAACTATTATATAAAGTAGTTGCTAACTTTTTACAACGTTTACTAATTAATTTAAGTTGTATCTTATCCATTGGATTCCTGTATTTTTTATAACGACATCTAAGATTATTTTTTTCTTTAAGTGAACGAATTAATTCCTTATTAAACCATTGAGGGTATCGGTTAGATTTCTGCTTGTGAAGTGGGACATTATTGCGGATAACACTTGTCAGAACTTCATATAACATATTAACCATGTAATCAACGTCGAGCCCCTCAAAAAGTGACGGCCAGTCATATTCGCCTAAAAGTTCACATATTTGACTATAATTGGCTTTGTAAAAGTTAGGTCTTGCGAATGACGTATCATACGGAAGTTTATGCTCTTTTTTTAAGTATAGAGACATGTCTAAAGGTGGATGTAGTTTATCCTTGATACTTAAAGGATCAACCGATTCACATAAATCAACAAGCAATGATGTTGAAGAAAGCACTAAATCTAGCGTACGCCCCGAAATATTTTTAATATTGTTAAGTTGATTTAATTTGTTAACATCAATGAAGTCAAGTATACTTTGACATACAGCAGGTAAGCTGACATTATTGATAACACTTCTATCCCAATTAATTGCACCCAAATTAAAATCTCCTATTAAGACAAATTCCTCACTCCTACAATTTTCAAATACAAAGTTACAACCTTCTATGAAATGCTCAAGAATAGGCAGGCGCACTGGAGGCGGCAAATAGATTGCGCAAAGAGTTATTTGAGGTGAGGTCTCAAAATTGCCAATATTAATAGTGACCCAAAGACATTCACATTTATTTTCCCACAAATTCATTCGTTTGGATATATATTTTTTTGTTACCGCAACCAATACGCCTCCTCCATCCCTACCACCTACAAAACCAGAGGTCTCTCTATCTCTACGATACACCATATATCTGTCCCCAAATAACTCAGTGCTGCTAACTGAACTATTCAACCATGTTTCTGATAGGACTATGACATCATAATCAGTGCAACAGATATTCTTATAAAATTCTTTTATTTTAGTTCTTAAGCCTCTTACATTTTGATAATAAATTTTAAGTTTGTTGAATGTTTTACTTTTATTACTAATGCATGCATAAAATGTATATATATAAATTACAATAATCTATTTAAACTATCCATGTTTTTAATTAATATATATTCCGAGGTATCAGTTTTCCTTGCGAAAATTCTTCCATTTCTAATCCATACATATTTATATCCCTTATCTTTTGCTTTCATTCTGGTAGCGGCATGCAAAACTTTATTTGGTGGTGACAAGTGCTCGACGACAAAAACAGGTACTTTGGGACCCGATATGCCTAAATGGCTGCTGCAAAGTCGCTCTTGGGGGTTAGATTTGTTGAACTTGATAGCTGAAGCAAGCAATTCATCTCGAATCTTAGGCGAAGCAAGTTGGAGTATAATGGATCGTGGACGCGTACTGGTGGGGTTAATCTTAGATGCGCGCGTGAAATGAAGGATATCGGTACTCTTCAATTCATAGCTTACTGTTTTTCCTAGTTGCGTGATAATATTACCCAAATCTTCTGCTTTCCGTTCAGGTACACATTGAATCTCCAGATTAGATGATCGTGCCTGCTGTTCTAGATCATCAATACGTGCATTTAAATTTCCAACGGTTTCCTTTAGCTTTACATTTTCAGCCTGCAATTCCTTCTGTGACTTAGCGATAGTTTCTTGATCGTTCTTAATCTTTTCAAATTTCTGATTTATAAAGGACATAGATTCGTTGATTTCTTTCATCTCATCTTTTATTGGCAAAAGCTCCTTATTTATGGCAAACTGTAGACTGTCATTGAATTTTTTCAGCATGTTACTAAATTCCGCTCTTACAACCTCTTGTATTGTAGATTTCAAGTCCTCTGTGACGCTTGCAGCAGATGGTGGTGAGGGTGAATTTAATGCAGGCCTTTTGCTTCCTCGATTTATCGAAGTTTTGTGCAGAGGAGTGTGGTCTTCTTTATTTCTCTGTACACGAGTTGCACATATTGGGCAATCCCAGTTCAAAGAACCCGACGATTCTCCGGGAATATCCGTAATCGACATACATGCGAGATGGAAAGATGTTCTACACTTATCACATTTCACGGACTTCTCATCAAAAGCATTCTCGTTACTGCAACACCCCCAATTTTGATATTTTGACATTTTATATAAAGTTCGCTCACGAAAACAATAAATCAATGTCCACACTTGATTAAACTTTGTTAAACTATATATAAATTTGGTTCATATAAGTAAAAGAAAAAGATACAGATTAAAAAATAAAAAAGATAACTAAAGAGAAAAAAAAAAGCAAAAAAAAGCCCCCGCTACGTAGGATTGAACAGCGGGTCCAGAGTATCTCTGAGTCCAACCTCAATGGCACCACGCTAATGACGACACAATATGTCAGTGCGAATGTTTGTATCACTAGTTACTTGTATTAAATTTCGTTGTGGGTGACTTTGGAAACATTAATTTTTCTCCACAACACAATGTTGTCTGTTTTAATCACCTGAGACAATAATGAATTTTAACTCGATTTATAATAAAAGTTTTAAGTTCCTTCTTTTTTACATTTCACTTGCATTTATGAATTGTCGAACACTCTTTTCCTTTCAAAAACAATCGGTTGTTTTTATGACGATGAATAATTTATCGCGTATAAACAAAACACAAAAATGTCCTTTAACACTTGTTTCTTCGTTATTTGTCGAGATAACACTTTCATTCATGTATTATGGCCCGTAGAATATTTCTAGAATATTTACATATATTTTAAACAACTCAGAATATTTTTAATTGTGATAATTTACAGAGCCCTCTGTTAACTGTAATTATGCAGCATCCACATTAATTAGTTGTCTAATCGAAATACATTAATAATAACGTGATGCAAACGGATTGCGATACGAAACGCGGAGAGTTCTGAGCTTGTGTCTGCTCAATATGGCCGCACAACGTAAAGTGCCATCTTCGAACAAGCATAGACCACTCCCAAGCGATGACAGCCGTCAATGTCATAACTTGACGTTTCGCAAAGCACCATAGATCTTGACAGATGACAGCTGCAGGTGATATATGGCGTTTCGCACAATCGAGGCGCCTTCTCGCCGACATATATATATACATACATACACATACATTTGCTACATATAAATATACATACAATACAAACATTCTAAGGGTCAAATTTCGTTAAAGCAATCCATTAAAAAAAACGACTAAAAATATTTAGTAATAATACCTGTGCACGTATTTATACGTTGTCGGTACACAGATATTATAAAGTCTGTTTACGATTTACAAATGCGAAATATCAATTTGAAATCCATTAACTGTTACAATTTAACTACAATTAACGGTATATCTGAAATATTTAACTCTACACCTTATTATTTTTCGCTTCGCTTATCACTCTCAACATTACCTTAGCATCTGATACTAAACACTCTAGAAACTAACTACTCTAGAGCTATAATAGTAGTTCAGAAATTGTTTAGGGCTCATAAGATACTAACACCGAGATTAATACACGAATGTTAGGCATTATACAAGATTATTTACGGGAATAGTTGGTTAAGTACCTGAGGGGCCGTTTAAGACTTTAAATGTACAGGATAACTTACTGTAACTATAGATTATATTGTCAGATTTTTTTATTATGAACACGGGGATCAGAAAACACTGTCAAGTATTATACAATCCAACTCTCTTAGCAAAATAAACTCACTATACTATACAGATAGTGTATGTAAAGAGCTTTTCCCATAATAATTGTATTGAGTTTATCACTGATATATATTTTTATAGGTATATTATTCATTAATGATAAAAATAACACACACACATACGTAATTTAGCGATTTTCTTCTCTTTATACGCTTTATACTTCTTTATACACACACAGTAGCTCGGTGGCGTAGTGGATAAGCGCTGCGGCCCGTGATCGTTGTTGTTAAGCAACTTTCGCAAGGGTCGGTCACGGGATGGGTGACCAAAAAATTATTATCTCAATCTACTCCGTGCTTCGGAAGGCACGTTAAGCCGTTGGTCCCGTTTTTATTTGCAGTCGTTAATACTCTCCAATCCGCATTGGGCCAGCGTGGAGGGTCATGGCCCGTCCTCCTTAAACATCCATAAGGAAGGCCTGAGCCCCTGCAGTGGGGACGTAAAAGGGCTGATGATGATACACACACAATACGTCACTACATAGGCCCTGTCATAATACCAGCGTCGGTACTGTGATAAAACACGATTGTGATAAACTGTGATAGCGACATTAGCTGAGACAGGGTCCTAATTGACCTTCGCACAATATAATTTTATATTGTTTTAAATATGAATTCTGTAAGTTATTATCTGTCTTTTGTTTTTGTTATTGTAATATTATGGGGTGAATGTCAATAAAAATATTATTATTCTTAGTATTTTACATAAAACAAAAGTGATGTTTAAATTTCAATAAATTTAAATAGAAAGTTTTCACAGATAATTTTATGCTATACCGCGCATTATCAGTGCAACTTCGCGTTCAAAGAAATGAACATAATAACAATAGCTAAATTTCGCTTTTGGAAACTTAGCTTCATTATGTAAGCATAAAAAGATTTAGCAAACTACATAATTTGAACTTATAAAACTAATTTCAACTTCTAAATACGATTAAACAAATCAAAGAAAATAAGAAAAAAATATTTCAACTAAACAAAGCGATAATTCCGTACTTACAAGGCAATGTCTAAGTTTCTACTGACGCGGGTTCGCGTCGATTCGTTTGAGGAATTTGTTTTTAGAATTTAACGTAAGAAAAGTTTGCGGCGACCATGTCACACGTCGGACTTCCCGTGCTCGAGTTGCCGCCAAATCTTAAACCGAAAGGCTGGAAAACAAGCTATTTTTTCTTAGACAATATCACATTCACGATAGTCAATTCCCAAATTAAGAAGCTAGAAATCTGAAACAATTTGTTTGAAGTTAAAGAACTTATTTATTTAATTTTGATTGCGAAGAGAACAACATAAATACATACATAAAGCTGACTTAATGCCGAAGATTTTTGATATATACCAGTAAAATCTATTTATATTGTATTGGGTTGGCACAAAAGTAATGAGACACACTAGAAAAATCTATAACATTTCCTTTTTAAAATCATTTTTTTCGATAATATTCTAGAATGTTGTAGAACATTCTAGGTACTTCTGGTGTAGGGTATATAAAGCCGCGCTCGCCATTTGTTTAGTCAGTTTGAAGAAAAATGGACGAGCGACAAGTTCGAACACTATACTTATACGAGTACTTGTTAGGCCACAGTGCGCGGGCTGCGGCTGACAATATCAACAATGCATTAGGCGCTGGAAGTACAAGCCATGCGACGGTGTCCCGATGGTTTGACAGTTTTAAATCAGGAGACAGGAGCCTTGAAAGTCAGCCATGCTCAGGGCGACCACCCGCAGTGAATGATGACGATTTGCGCCGCGAACTGCAGTTGAATCCGGATGCTACCACTCGTGAATTAGCGGAAGCACTTAAATGCAGTCACCACGCCGTGGAATACCATCTGCATGAGCTTGGTTATCGAAAAGTTTTGGCTCGGTGGGTACCGCACATCCTTACAGACGCCAGTCGTGCAGTCCGTGTCGCTATCTGTCAGTCACTTTTGCTGCGACCCCGACGTAAAGAGTTTTTGTCAGATCTGGTTACTGGAGATGAATCATGGATTTATTACGAGAACGATACACGTCGTGCTTTTTGACTGCCTCGAGAAGAAACGCCACCAACTCAACCGAAGCCGAGTCAAAAGAACCGCCGAAAAATTCTGCTTTGCTGTTTCTAGGAGGCGCAAGGCATACTGTTTTATGAGCTATTACACAATGAAACTATAAACGCTGACAAATATTCAACCCAGCTTACCAAATTATCTGCCGCTATCAAGAAAAAACGACGAAGACGAGTCAATGTAGTTTTACTGCACGATAACGCTCGACCTCACGTCGCATCTGTGGTTCGCCGGCAGTTCGAGAACTTGGGCTGGGAGACGATACCCCACCCACCTTATTCCCCAGACCTCGCCCCATCAGACTATCATTTGTTTAGAGCCCTGAAACAGCATTTGCGGGGTAAACAATTTAATGATTTCTCTGACGTAGAGGCGGAGTTGAACAACTTTTTCGAGGCACAGCCATCAGAGTTCTGGGCAAAAGGCATCCAAACTTTGCCGGATCGTTGGCAAGAAGTCTTAGATACTAATGGTAATTACATCATTGACTAAACTTTTTTATTGTAATAATAATAAAAAAGTAAAAACTTAAACCAAGTGTCTCATTACTTTTGTGCCAACCCGATATTTACAATTATACAATAAGACAAAGAGAATATATATTAACACGTCATGATATTAAAATGATTAATGCTCTTTAAAACTTTTTTTTCGATGATCTATGATGCAACGGAAGTAAATCCTGAACTAATGCACAGATAATATTCCCGGACGTTAATTTTAAATAAATTATATGGACAATGCTAAATTTTCCGATATTTGATTTGTAAACAGAGTAGGCTGTCTGGTTGGATTACATTAACAGCACACGCAATAAAAGTTTTTACCGCATTCGGCTTTCTAATTAATTAATAATAATACAGGTAATCTTCTGATTATCTAACTTAGGCATCAGTCTCATACCAGAACCTCAGTTGTCTCAATTGAGGTTCTGGTATGAGACTGATGCCTAAGTTAGATAATCAGAAGATTACCTGTAATTAAGGGCATCAGGCCTCCACTCCCGATAAAAGAATGACATAATAATGTTATAACTAACTACTTAAGGGTACAGTAGTGGATTTTATACAAATGTACACATCTGCTTGTTAAACTAGGTCTTTAAAAAATTAATAACTAATAAATTGTGGACTAAACGCTCTTAATATAGATTCGTTTCAGAAGTAAGGAAGTACTGGCGTTAATACATTTTATTTAGGCCTCCATTCTGATCGCAAATCGAACTTAAACACTGCGCCATAAAACTCGTCTAAATTATCATCATTCAATAAAAAATTATAACAATTAATTTGTCTTTGAACAACTATTGTCAATATATGTGGTGCAAGAACTACAAAAATATGTTTACTTTCCTAAATAAATAAATGATAGGTTACATCATATACATTAAATAAAAATTAAATTGTTTATTCAATCTAGGCTGTTACATAGCACTTGTAAAAGTCAATAACTACGCCATCGGTTCGCAAAACTACGGCGTCGGATCTTGGAATGAGAAGAACCGGCAAGAAACTCAGCAAGGGTTGCTTTGTTCTTTGTTCTCTTATTACCAGAGGTCGGAATTAGGTAGAGTTATTTATGTACTTGCATCGAAATGTTGATATTAATGTGGACCTTCCCGGGATTTCTAATGGACAATTTCTAATTCTTTGGACATCCGATGTCATTGATGTAAGTTTGGCAACGTCGTGCGTGCTGTAGTTTAAATTGTGTAAAAGTAAATAACTTTTTATTTAAAAAATCACGGGATTTTTTCTGCTCTTTAAAATTAATCTCGGGATTTGAGGCATATCCACTTTATTCTTTCGCTGTATGAAATCAGTGTAAGTACATGAATAACTCTACCTAATTCCGACCACTGCTTATTACACATAGTGAAGTCTTATAAGAAAGTAACTTGATTAGACTATAAAGTCACTTGCCATTACAATATCAAAAATAACGACACAAATATTATTGATTACTGATTAATATGCCGGTTGCCGACTCATACATACTCATTGACAATATTCATAATAAAATTACCTAAATGATACCGAATTAAGTAGCTAAATCCTTTGAGTTATAAAAATATCAAAGTATAACAGCTAGTAGGTAAAACACGAAACCAAAGAATAGATAATTTTCAATATTGACTAATAATCGAACCTGGGACCTCAGAGTTGGCGTCACCTGGACTTGTACAATACTCGGCTACAGAGGTCGTCTTCATCTAAGCCATAACTTTATTTTCATAAACTGAACGAGAGCTCATCTTCTCAAAGTAGATAATTATCGTTATACTTAAAAAAGTCTGCAAAGTTTCATGAAAATGAAGACGCTCCATAAATTAACGAGAAAAATATGCATATTTATAGAGTTGCCGGTATATTGGGAACCAGCTTATCAGGTAATCTGCCGACTCGATGGCCAGGGGTGGCTCATTACCGTATCTTTCGAGGGGCTTGCGATTATTTTACATGGAATTAGTGATACTTGAATATCTCACATCTGACTCGAAAATATTCTCTCACATCTCTTCAGATCCAAAGCAGATGATAACTGAAATAAGTTTGAGAGTATGATATTCATATAAAAACTAATAAAAGTATACGCTTTTTCATAAAATGATTTGCCTTTGTATCTAAGAGCTGGCGACACAAACTAATAATTAACTAACACTTCGTAATAAGCCATTTTAAATTTTATGTCTATCGGCCCATCAAAAGCACTTTCCTTGCACAATGATTGCAAGAAAAGAAAGAAATCACCTTCTCAGTCTCAGACACCATTTCAGAGAGTGACTTACGTACCTGTTTCAAGGTATCTCAATCTCTACGTTCCTCGATTTAAATAAATCAGCATAAAAAAATATAATAAAAGCAAGCTTTTATTTGTGCGCACTAAAACATAAATTATAGTTTTATACAAGACAAGTTCATAACGCTAATGTTAAAGTACTTAGTTTTCTCTAACAGCAATTGAATAGGAAAGCTTGTAGCGCGTAAAAAATATGTGTGTTTCGCCGTCTCCAATTTCATTAGCGCTACATGCCTTATTAGTCTTTTTAAGTTAGCTACGTGACTTTTTATGCGAACATTGTGTGTAAAATTGTTTTATTATAAATTTATTATAGAAGCCAGACCGAATAATTAAAATATGTAAATGTGATAAACTGTATTGGTGGCGATTCAAAAAAAATATAACATTTTATTTTTAACTACATTTCAAACTCTATGTTTATTTTAATCAATTAAAAAAAAAACATGTAATTTTCCTGCCCCTTATTCGTACATACTAGAATAAGTTTGACTAAAGTTTCAAGCTCACATATAGTCAATAGAATCTATAGGATATTAATGATTTGTGCAAACTATATGTGTAAATGCAAAGTGAATGTTGCATGATTGGCTAACAGTATTATCGTTAACGAGACTCAGGCTTCACATTTGGTATACGAACGTAACTCATAGCCTTTGTGGAATGCTATCAACGAGATCGTCTTAGAAAGCCTTTGTAAACAATATCCATCCAAAATGCAACTTTAATTAAATTATGTTATATTTTGTAATCTTCGTAATCAAAACATATATTTTATTTGTGAATATTTATAGTCTAATAAACCCATTAATTTGTTCTTGTCAAAGTTAATTTTCATAAAACAGCCGCATTTACTCTCCGCATCAATATCCATTAACTTTTACTTTAAATAGTTAGAAGTCTAAAATAAACCAAATTCACAAATAAGTCCATATCTAGCAACAAACGCAAAACGTCATAAAATCATTAAATAAAAACATTACTATCATCTATTGACAGGGCAATGGCATAACGTGACTCCCGAAATGTGAAGGAGCATTGGTTAAAAAAATTTACTCTAGCAAAAGTTGCTTAACTTCTGCCTCGCCGACTGAGTTTACTAACCACTGCACCATTGGTAACTAGCTGTTTTGCAACTTCGTTCAGGTAAATTATAGTCCATGACATCCGCGTATGATATAATTTTCCGTAGGTGTAATTTTCATGATCGAACTAGTATTTCCATAGAATACCCCTACAAACAAAGTTGGAAACTTTATCTGTTTAAAATATTAACATAGATTGCATATATACTCGTACATTTAAGTCAAAAACCATGTCATATCTATAGATTATTACGCATTGGTTTATTTCTCCTCCCGGCCTAAGTCATTAAGTTTGAGGGGCCTTCAATGCTGTAAAATAACGCCTGAACAGTAATTGGGAAGACTTCACAACCTTCCATCGGTTATTAATAATACTAAAACAATAATAACTTATTCAATATTATTATGTGAATTTTCATAATGGTTGTCCCTTCCGCGAAGTAAACGAACAATCAATCCATATTTAAATTTAGATAATTGGGTATTGTTCGTTTTGTATTTTGAGTAACAGTGAAACTTATATTAGACGGTGAAACTTATTTGGGAAGAAATTATAACAAGTTATTGAACGACTGATATATCAGTGTACTAATTACATAGGCTACAAAGGATGGAAACGTTTAAAAATATTACAAATCGAAATTATATCTAATAGAAAAACAATTTAAACTAGTGTTTGTGTGTTGTCTCAGAGAATCATTAAAAGCATATTTGAGAATAATATCACGTTTTAGCTGCTGTACTTTTTTTATTCAGATAAATCAATTAAAATTTATAATACAAATGAGGACCCAATATTGATCCCTGTGGCAGTATAGTTTATAACATTCCATTAGGTGACATGCTATTAAAGCCACAATTCATAGCGGAATCAATTGGCAATATCGTTCGTCCAAATTATATTATCATTGATAAACAATAACATGATCAAATTCAGCATCCAATTAGTGCATTACATACTCTTCTACAATATTAATTAACCCGCCTGACATGTTTTGTTTACGGAGCTAATGAAGTTTCAAATTGATTTTTGCTGCTCGCTTTTATAATTTTATTTGTATTATTCCAGTGTAAATTACTATATGAGTTTGGTTGTGATTTATTATATCTCTCTTTCGAAGTTGTCCAATTTATTTATTTGAACTAATAATACAATAATATTGAACAAGTCAAGTACACAAATATATAAAAATTTCAATAATTACATAGCTAGATAATAAACCGCTATTGCTGAATAAATCTTCAGATATAATCGAATGGTCATAAAAAAGCAGCCCTATCCCGAACAAGATTCAAATTCACTGACCGATACGCGTTGCCTCCCAGAGGGTGCATTAAGGCGAGCGATAAAACGCCCTATGGAGACATAAGGCAAGTTCCACCTCGTAAAACTGCGAAGGTGTATACTCGACAGGTATTTCTTCCAAGCGGACCGGATTAGGGTACCGTTATGGAAAACCTTTTATGGAAATATCGTTTATTGTTATAGAAACTAAGGTGCGGTGGTTAAATAACTTTGGCAGAAGCCGTTGATATATAGCCATAGCATGAGTGACCATAAAATTTATTATCTCGAGTTCCTCCGTGTCTCGAAAGGCATGTTAAGTAATCGGTGCTGATTGCATTTGCAATTTTTAACACTCTCGAAACCACACTGGGTCTACGTGATTATTTTTTTTTCATCCATAGAATACTTAGAACACTAATAGTTTGGTATTGAATAGAATTAAAGCTGTCATTTTACATAAAGTTCACAGTTACAATTATCTTTGGATCTACTCTCAAGTTCATCTCTCAATTCACAGATTGGAAAATATTGCTGTATTGTGATAACACTACCAATTGTGACATGTTGCTTAATTACATTTGTAATTTGTGTTAATAAAAACAATATACAACTAAATGCATATCTGCACTATTCCACTATTCAGCTTGTGGTTGCAATACTACAGTTAGTGGTGCTAATTTCTATGCAAAGCTGCGGCTAATCTATTATTAGGTAGTTATACAATCGGAGGCGTTGCGGCTAGGCCGTTTGGAAATCACTTTGAGAGATGTTGGCGGTTGACTTATAGATTAGAATAAATGAATATTTGTCAACATTAGTTATTAATGGTCCTGTAGGTCTAATTTCCCAAAAGGAGAAAAATTTTAGATAGTATCGCCATGATCCAGAGTCATTGCGATCTCATTCAGTCTGGATTTCTCGTTGGTTAATTAACCTAACTTAATTGAAGAATCACAGACAAAGAAAATTTCAAAAGGTTGTTGAATTTATTCTTAATGAAAAATGCTTAAAACTCCAACTTCACTTTATCAGAAGCGTCGTTTATCCATCATAACGAAATGCAAATAACTTCAAATAAAAAAAAATATTATCAATGTTCGAAAATAGATGCTATCATTAATAGAAATATCGGAAGCTTAGTTACAAGTTTATTTATAATCTCACTTCAGACGTAAATACCACTCAATGAATTCTTTTACTCCCAAATTGATTATAAATATTTTAATTGAGAACTTTTAGTACTTATTATACGGGTCATAATTAGGTGATTATGGAATTCAAGTGTTTTTCACAAAAACTAAACGAAATCAACACTTCTATGTCAAAATTTCAATTTAGTAGCATATGTCATATTATAAATGTTCTCTTTTTTATATTTTTTACATTTTATATTATATACAATCCTATTATAATATTATAAATGTGAAAGTTTCTTTGTTTGGATGTTTATTTGGATGAAATTTGGCACACAGATAGGGTGTTAGCTGACTTAGATAATAGGATACTTTTTATCCCACTAAACATTTCCCTAGGGTCCACGCGGGCGAAGCCGCTGGCGGAAGCTAGTTTATTATAAAGACATGGTGGATTTTATAAGCAGATTTTCATTAAGAATATTTCTCAGTATAGCATTGTAAATGCAAAATTGATAAAATATAATCATGACGATCAAATTTAATACCAGGTTTAATATATTTAGCCGACTAAAGTAAGTCAACATTTCTCAACGTTTTCTCTTCTGTCATTGTCAATTTGCTTTCCGCCAATAGTTTTATCAAACTTGAGACGTTGTTTGATAATAAGACAGCATAGGTTTAACCTCGGTCTACCCTTAATAGTGGAATTTTTATGTCATAATATTATTACACAAAACAGCGAATGGCATTCAAAACTCATAATTTTAAAAATCCAAATCTTCTTTTGGAATAAATTTTATATGCATAATAATTAAAAGCTAAAATCATAACTTCACCGATAAATCATAGTCAAAATCGTCTTTTGATAGAATGCCTGCATCAGATTTATTTTTAACCTTCGTAAATTCGACCACGTGTCTCAATTCCGCTCCAAACTCAACTGGCTCCCTATTCGCCGGCGCAGGGACTTGCACACTCTAACGGTTCTTTATTCTATGCAATGCTTCTCTTTTCACCACCCCTCATCTCATTTTTCATTGCGTTCCTCTTCCAATCTTACCCTCAAGTTTCCTCACCACACAACTGACTTCTTCTCTTATTCCTTCTCTGTGCACACTATCTGACTGTGGAACTCTTTGCCAGAAACCATCAGGAAAGCTCGCTCGCTGAAATAATTTTGCGATCAAGTTAAAGACCATTTCCTTTCCAGATCATGAATTGTTATCATAATATACAATTTTTTTTTTTTTTTTTTTTTATTTTGTATATCCTTTATACTTCCTTTATATTCGTTATTTCAGATATATTTCTTCTACATGTTGCACCCATTACCCCATATTATTTATTTATCTGTTTTCCTCCATAGGTTACCTGGAAGATATTGCTATGTAGCGATAAGGCCGCCTTTTGTATACTGTTTTTCTTTTCTTTTCTCAAACTGTGTAATTTGTGACTCGTGTGTGCAATAAAGTATATATTATTATTAATTCATGTTTAAACATACGATGTAGATACATTCGCTTTTTGTTTTAGTTACAGTTCTAACCTAGTCGATTTGTTGGTTCTTTCTATATTGTGTTCAACAATTGTATGCGAAATTAATTTTGCCAAAAGAAAATCCACCATCTCAATACTAAGTCATTATAAATTCGGATATACCATATTGGACCAATCAAAAATTATGCCAACTCTGTTATATTATGCTAAATAAATTTCGACATACCTTTCAAATTTAAATAGAGGGGAGAGGTTCAATCTTTGCAAATATAAAAGAAATCATATTTTTCATAATTGTCAAGTTTTAATTGCGTAGTCTACCTGACGAAAGAAATAAAACGGAACCCTTATGTTTCTGCCTGTAAGTATAGGGTATATATCCCGCCTAACCTTGAACGTCCGAAGCTTCTAACCACAGGGAATTGTGGTTGTTGCTTCTGAATTTATTACTGCAACTGAAGACCCGTCGAAGTGCTATTGCGTTGTCTATAAAAATAAAAACAACCTTTTATCAACATATTATAGACCTACATATATTACGTTTTTTCATTCAATTCAAATATAGTAATAATAGGTTTTTATCTTTTGTTATTTGAAATATTGAGAGTATATTGTGGCTTAAAAAAGAAAAAATCATTGTGGAACTTATAACAGCAGTCGATGAATCGCTATTAGCATTAAATTACAATAAGAATTATATTACAAGCGGTGCGTGTAATGTAATTCCTTCAAACAATGACTCGGTCTGCGATACGGTTGATAAGTAACTTTCGCGAGGGCCAGTCATAGGATCGGTGATCAAAAATGTATTACCTCTAGCTCCTCCGTGCTTCGGAAGGTAAGTCAAGGCGTTGGTCCCTGCTGCATCTGCAGTCATTAACACCAATTCGCACTGGGGCCCCTGGTGGGTTACGGCCCAATCTCTCTATTTGATTCGATTCAATTCCATCCATAGCGAAGGCCTGAGCTCCAGCTGTGGGGACTTCAATAAGCTGGTGATGATCTTGATGGAACTATTATGATTATTGTAAAAGCCCTGCATATTTGTCCCGGCTACAAAGCGACATGTATATTGATCAAATTTGCCTATAAAAAGGTCGTAATTACAACGTAAAATGGAAATATACTACCTCCTTTCTGATAATTCCACAGCACAGCTAATAATAATACATCGCTAACTATTCCGTTCCGTTTAGTTTCGTAGTTTCATAATTTCCCAATATAGATATTAAGTTTTGTTAACAAGGTGAATGTGCGATGTCACCTGTCGTTTTAATTATTTTCCAGTTTATATATGAACTCAATTATAAACTATAAACCGGAGAACTACATCACATTATGCACAAACACGACTTGAGGTTGTTCACTTGGTATAATCGGTGACAAGGAGCTGTAAATTATCGATTGGTATTTGACAAAGGGATATATGATGGTTCTGTTATATTAATAGCTGTTAACGGAATATATTTTTATTTACTTGTCGCCGCCTACATACTGGCGCCCATAATGAAAAAACGCCGATACGGTTTTTGTCGAATGACACAGGGCGTTCTCTGTCTCCGAAAACGCGTTGTTTTTCGAAACGCTAATATGACTTCGAAGAAACTAATTTATCGATAATTTATGATGCATCAGAAATAGAATCCGACTCTGCCTCTGATGCATAGATAATCTTCACGAATACGAATTTACAAAATTATAAAACCTTTACGAAATTTTCCGGTCTGTAATGTAGGTTATATTTATGGTTTGTTGAGTGATAACCATTGAAAGTGAAACAATACAATTAATTATCTAAAATAACTTGAAATCACACAAATAAACCGCGCTACACAAGTGGTTTAAAATTATGGAACTTAGAAAACACTACTTTGATGTTTGTTTGATAAACACATATGAAAACTTTGCACTTTTGCGTTTGATTCCAATAAATTATAAGGAAACGGTTTTAAAGCAATTACCAATAATAGTAAATCTTTTCCAATTGCATATATTTCCCGACGTTTCGGTTGAGTTAAGCGGGGAATTCACTAAACGCGGAAGACTCGTCTACAGACTTGCCCGCGGGCATGGGCAAGTCTGTAGACGAGTCTTCCAGACCTCATTACTAAGGGTCTGTGTAATGACTGCGATCCTACACTAGTCAGACATGCCCGTCTTATAGTAACGAGGTCCGGTGATCTAGTGAATACTCCATTTTACACCAGGCAGTGGTCACAAGCTGACGGGTGATGCGAAGTGGATTCTATTTCTACAGTCCAATTCTTTTTTTCTTCAGGAATAAATTTATTATTACAAACACCATTAAACAAAAGACATAAATAGTACAAACAATACAATTTACAGTACAATTCTGGTGCCAAACACAATTATTTTTAAAATATTTAAATATTATTAACAGTGTCTATATTCTGTATTGACAATTGACATGACTTATCGTGCGGGCCTAGTATGTATTGGTGGGTCTTAACGATTGACAGATACAGCCAGGAGCAATAATTTAACGTGCCTTCCGAAGCATCCATATTTTGGTCACCCATCCTATCTGCCCTTACGAAAGTTGAACAATGAAGCTCTAATTTCAGTTTACTTACTGCCCATTGCACTAGCGTTCATTAAAATTGTCATTAATATTTAAGCGACATTAACGATACAAATTATCAAATTTAGGACATTCATTAGAGCATTAAAGCGTCATTAAACATTAATGGATGTTTTAGCAACTGGGCGTTAGACTTTATTCCTCAGTTGTCTACTTAAAGCCCTCTTGCACCTCCGCTTATGTTACAAATACGCATCGGGATTAAAGACGAGCTCGCATGATTTCATATATATTTAATCATTATAAAAAACGATTGCAATGATAAAAAAGTGGCATCAAAAGATTATGTCAAAATCTTCTTAATTGGAAAGTGCTTAAAAAACCACCTTGTCTTTGGCACTCTGAGATGGGACAAAAGGATTTGCCAAACATTTTACCATTAAGAATATTTTCCAGCATTGTGAATTAAAAATTGATCAAATATATTAATATCAAAACCTATTTTTTGTCTAGGTAAGATGAAAAATACTAGTCGATATCTTTGCGATTTTCTTCTAGCGAGCCAATTAATGAGATTTGTGCTTCTATTTTTAACAAGCAATCGATCATATGTTTAATTTTCGTAAAACGATTTTTATTTAGCAAATATTAGCAAAGCCTTAGACTAAAAGTGGTAATTTCGTCGTACCGCGCCTATAAATAGCTATTCTTAGTTTAGGTATCCTTTATAAATCAGGACGCGTGCCCATCTTAGTGTAACCGGGACTGTTTAAGCTTCGAATTTTGAGCGTCTCAATCGTCCTCGACAAACATCGGCGATAGTCGAATTATGCACGTACACGTACGGTGGAATACTATCACTCAGCGGTAATATTATACATGTTTATATATATTTCGTAGTTTACAAGTACTTTATGGAGTATTTCATATGTTCGTGTTGACATTTTCTTAAGCTTAAGTGACACTGATTTTTATATATCCACGCATGCACAAAACTATTTTGAACGGGCAAAACCAAAAGTTATTTCTGTAAATATTAAATCAAAGGGAACAATCAGTTTTCTCCCTTTGATTGTTTCGCCAGTTCTCCTCACACAAGACTCCCTTTGGAACTCGTGATAGTTTACGGTAGCCAGCGGTATAAACGAACAGCAAATAAAATAAGTTAAATATTATATAATAATTTAATTTAATAAATATAAACGTTTTCATAAAAAAAAATTTTTTTATTGTGAATATGTCCAATAATATTGTTTATACTTTTGATTAAAAAAACACCTTAGTCTTAAGTGAATACGGAACCAGTCCCCTAATTGTCTAATTTTAAATCTATTGCAATCGCTTTCAGTTTGAAAGGTATTGCACAACCATTACTTGTTTCTGAAGACAGTTGAAAAAAAAGTATTTGTATTATGCAACAATGGTTGTGCAACACCTTTCAAACTGAAAGCGATTGCAATAGATTTAAAATTAGACAATTAGGGGGCTGTATAGCGTCCGAAACGTCATGTGAATGAAATATAAACGCTCTACACCCGTTAAAAGATTTTATTTACATTGCATTGTGAATATAAATATAATTTTGTTTACAAAAGATATGCGAATGAAATAATATTTATTTATGTAAAATTATGATAATATTATAGAAAGACGAAAATTCGTTTGCATTGAATAGACGAAGATGTACCGATTTCAAAATTCTTTCATCCACATTACAAGAGTGTGACACATGCTTTAATTAGCGGGAGACGACGTCGTGGGTAGTTAAAAAATATTTTTAAAAAGAAGGTAGTTTATTGAAAGTTAATATCCTAAAACGAATAATGATAGTAGCTCAAACAGTAGAATCCTACAAAGGCATGCCGACTCTTAAGTCATTCATTTCAAATGCGTTTGTAACGGTAGCCATCTTGGATTTAGAATGTCATCAATTAAATTACTGTAAGTTTTAAATTCATTTGATACTTATTAGTATATTTTACAAATTAATAACTAGACAGTCATCTCGGACCGTCCGCCATGGCTGGTTACAAAATTATAGCTTTATCAGTTAATAATAATAATAATAATAAAATCTTTATTTGGTGCAGTAAAATAGGTACAAAATCAATTGCACGTTAATAGCTGCATTAGTCCAAGACTGTGTTGCAGATATTAGCGCCCACCTCGAACAGATAACAAACAAAAGCCACAAATAAAGGAAAATACAAAAATAAGAACGACAAAAAATTATACAATGCACTTAAACAATGAGAGATTCCACGTCATAATAATCTAGTTCTAGTAACCATTCATTTAAAATTTGTTTACAAACTCGAAGTGGAAGACTATATATATTTAATTTATAATTAACCTTATTATATAAAATGGAGCTGAAATAGTAGTAATGGTATTTTATTAATTTAATTCGACACCTTTCTATGGTACAAACTCTGTCTGACCGTCTAGTGTTTAAAACAAAATTTGGATCATAGGGACAACTTCTGTGTTTACGCAGTAATAGATGAAACACAAACAATTTACGAACGGAGAGTACTTTCCATAATTCGTGTAGATCTTTGGTAGGGAATCGGACAGGTTTAAAAGCCATAACTTTTAGTACAGCCCTTTGTGCTCGTTCCAACTGCAATAAATGTGTCTTTCTAGCAGAACCCCAAAGAGTTATACAGTAGGTCAAAATCGACTGGGCTAAAGAAAAGTAAACAATTTTTAGAGTAGCCCCGTTAGCACTACCCCTAAGTTTACAGAAAACAAAAATTAGTTTCCTAATCTTAGAGGTCACGGATTTTATATGCTCTCTCCATGACATCACACTATCAACAGTCACCCCCAAGTATTTTACAGAGGAGACTCGAGAAATTGTTTCACAATTGCATGCCTGATCAGAAGAATCTATGCATGTACGTAGGTGAGCTCGAATGTTGAAAGATTGTCCCGGCTGATACTGCAATCTTGGAGCAAATGTGACAAAGCAAGATTTTTTAGCATTAAGTGTAAGGAGGTTATTTGCTAGCCACTCCTTGACTACACTTAAAGCTAGCTCAGCACGGACACGAGTTTCCTCCCAGTCATGACCCTGCACGAGAATGGCTGTGTCATCAGCATATGTCACAATTTTACAGTTTGAAAGAGGCAGTTGGCATAAATCATTAATATATAGCAAAAATAGGGTAGGTCCAAGGACACTACCCTGAGGAACGCCAGATGTTATAAACTTATCGTTGCTTATAGTATTGCCAATGAAAACACTTTGACATCTATTACTCAGATAACTCCGGAACATTTCAAGGACCAAACCTCGTATGCCCAATCGCTGCAGTTTGTCCAACAAGAGAGGCACGGAGACAGTGTCGAAAGCTTTCGATATGTCAAGGAAAAGGCATAAAGATTTCTGATTATAGTTTAAGTTCTTGACTATTGAGCTTGTAAGTTCAAGTATTGCATCTTCTGTTGATTTTTGTGACCTAAAACCGAATTGTTTTGAAGAAATAATATTTTTAGATTCTAAATAACTAACCAGTCTTTTATTTATTATTTTTTCCAAAATTTTTGAGAAAACTGTAAGTACAGAAATGGGTCTGTAATTAGTCACACTGTCTACGTCCCCATTCTTAAATATCGGGTGAACAACGGCTTTCTTAAAAACATCCGGAAAGGTACATGACGACAGACAAATGTTGAAAACGTAATTCAGTATCGGAACCAAAACATGTCTAGCAGCGATAACTAAAGCCGCAGGAATGCCATCCCACCCAACTGCACAGTCCCGTTTAAGTTTCAAGATAATAGAATCAATTTCAGATTCATCTGTAGGAAATAATACCATTGATTCCTTAATGATAGGTACTGCCTCTACTGCAGCCGTTAAAGATGTCTCACTCTGAGTATCAGATCTTGATCTACTCCCCACACTTACAAAATAATCGTTGACAAAATTCACAGATGTTTGCGGATCATCAGATAGATAAAGAAGGTTGTCAGGTTTTGTTTTTTTGTTAATATTTGAGATTTTCTTTATTATATTCCATGTTTCTTTTACATCATTTTTATACTTAGTGAATTGTGCTTGTTCGTATTCACGTTTGATTTTTTTAAGAAGATTGTTGCAGAAATTTTTATATCGTTTATAAGTTACATTAATGATTTCATTGAAAGGATTTTGCTTATATTTACGAAAAAGTTTGTCTCTTTGCCGGATACATCGAAGCAAGCCAGGGGTAATCCAGGGCTTAAGAATACGTTTTCTGTTTGGTATAATGATAACTCTAGTATTTGCCCTGACAATGTTGGAAACTATCTCAACTAAATGATTTGCAGCACCTTCTGCCGACATATTACAGTTAACTGGAGAGAAATCAGCTTCTTCAATGTCTTTTACAGAGGTAGGGATATCAAAGTGTTTCATCGAGCAATTGCGATTTTTATAATTTACATTTCGTTTATAATCATTACAGAAGAGTACGGGATGATGATCAGTAAAAAGAGAATCGAGCACCAAAACAACAGCTGATTTGTCCGACTTTAATATCACATGGTCTAGACAATTTTCGTCTCGAGTTGGTAAAATATGTGCCGGTAACATAGCGTGAGATGCCATTAAGTTCAAATATGCATCAGAGTTTGTATCGTTATTGTCAGCAACAATATTTATATTTATGTCACCTACAAGTGCTATAGTTTTAAAAGAATGCAATGAAGCCAATACAGAGTCCAATGATAGGGCAAAGTTATCAATGTTCCTGTTAGACGGAGAGCGGTATATCGCTAAAATAGCAACATCAGTAGACAGTTTTAAAAGTAGGCAATTTGCATCTTTAATAACGGGTTCTTCGACTGTTGCTTTAATAGTATCACTCAAATAAACCACTACCCCATCATTTTGAGTATAAAATTCAGAACTGTAAGTGAGATACCCAGACATTGTTGGTAAATTTGGACATTTACTTATCCAACACTCACTCAAAATGATTATATCAATTTTAAATTGAAATTTATCCATTAGTATACACAAATTTTCAAAGTTAGCTGTATTACCGATGCTTCTTATATTAACATGCAAAACTTTTAGGGAATTTAATATATTTTTTAAGTATAAATAAGAATTTTCAGGAGAGCAATTATACGAACTACTAACAGAAACAAGTTCAAGTTCTGATTCTATTCTTATGTGATCATTCATAATGCACAAGAATAAGTTTAGCATTTGAAATTGACGAACTGGGGAAAACCATTTATAAGCACCGTAGATAAGAAGACGCGCCCATTAAATTGTTTGATTATTATTAGTGAGACAGAGCTTGTAATATATTCTTTATATACTTGTAATAAACGGTTAATATAAGAACTTTTACAAATAGTGCTATATGATGAAAAAGACATTATATTATAATATTTATGATATTCAATTTTGGAAACACAGCAAATTGACATGTCGTACATTGTATTGTAATGTATACAAAAATATTTCAAACGATTAAATAAAATATACATGCAAAAAATTAGCCGAACAAAAATCGTAACAATAAGAAACAAAAATAGTCACTTTTGTCTACCAAGCTTTTGTAGATCTGATTCATCTTTGATCCAATGAAGAGTGGAACCTTCTTTTTCTCGGATGAAAATTTTCCCATTGGCTGTCCAACAATATTTATATTCGTTACTACTTGCAAAAACCCTAGTGAGATAAAAAAGTCTTTTCATTTTAGCTGTTAGGTTTTCAGATATAAATATTGGTTTAGTAGTGCCAGAAAATTTTAAATGTTCAGTGTTGAGTCTACCATTTGATTTGTTGAAATTCTTGTAACCATTCAATATTCTGTCCCTTGTAAAAACATTTGTGAACTCCACGATAATCGTTTTAGTTTCATGATTTTTATTATTTATACGAAAAACATCTTTTACCTCCAAGGGTTGAATAGACACATTAATTATATTACCAATCTCGGTTAAGGTTTTTAACAAAGAGGGTTTGGTTTCAGACTTAATAACGGGAATGTTTCTTATTTCCACACAAGTGGAGCGACTGCTTCTTTCGTATTTTTCTATTTTATTTTCGAGGGATTCAATATAAACTTTATTATTCGCGGTTTCCTGTCTGAGCGTATTTAACTGATCTAGCATAGAATCATATTTATTTGATAAAAACTCCATGGAACTTCTAATCTCGCTATTTTGGGTTTTTATTTCTTCGATAACGGAACAAATCTTATCCAGTTTATCGTCCTGTTGTGCCTTGAACTCACTAAATAAGCCTTTCATTTCAGTCATGAAGTTCATTAGTTGCGAATCTGAAGTATTGGTGCGCTTGCGCTTCTGTCGTTGCGAAGCCTTGTCCATTCGTACGGTGTCATTTGTATCTGACACATGCGATTCACAATCTGATGCAGGCGCCGATATATGTGTTTGTAGTGGTGGGGAACGTCTTAACGGCATGTTATAAATTATTCACACTACACGTACCAGGATCTCATAAACAAATAAAAGCGTTATCCGTAGCAAGTCGCACAGGGGTCAACAGACGCTGGCCGGTATCGACGATTTGGAACAAAACAACTTTCCGTCCACTTTAATAGGACCTCTGGTGCAATTGTGTAAGAGTAAGCGAAATAAAAACTCACGCAGTGCTGCCTCGAGTACAATTCGTGACTTCTCGTGCTTATGCGGTCCTATTATTTATTTTTCTATTTATTCGAATTGTAATTATTTTATTTATATTAATAGAAAACTTTTTACGGGGGCACTATTTAAAAAACGTCTGTACTCCACAGAGGTCCGAGGGGAAGGGGAGTTATGTTTTATAAATTCGGTTGCTAGATTTAACGAACATACATACATCGCAATGTAAGTGATTGTAAAATAACATTTGTCATCAGTCCTTTTTGCATCCCCACTGCAGGGGCTCAAGCTTTCCGTATAGATGGTTAAGGAACATGGACCATAACCCTCCACGCTGGCCCAAAGCTTATTTGGAAGTATTAACAACTACAAATGTAGCCGGGACCTACTGCTTAACGAGCCTTCCGAAGTACGGAGTAGCCCAGGGTAATATTTTTTGTGGTCACCCATCCCGTGACAGACCATTGCGAAAGTTGCTTGACAACAACGATCGCAGCGCTTATGCACTATGCTACCCGGCTACTCCAATAATACATTATTATCTAAAACCAAATGTTTGTTGTTGAAGATTGGGGTATATTCACAAAATGTGGATTACATCAAGAATCGGATACGTCCAAAACGGAAAAATGTATCATGTGTGTTTTATGTAGAATTTCCAATTCCCCAGGCGACAATCAGCTAGTGTAAAGTGAAACACGTCGGGCAATAAACGGGACTAACTGTGCAAACGTATCGGTGCGCTGTTTGTGCATACATATTGATGGTTACAAATTACTGTTTCCATTGCAAACAGGCGAAAATGCGGCGATCGAATAGAAATTATACGTTTTATCTTTATAATCATAATATGAAGTGTTCCTTTTAGTTATTTTTAAGAAACTGTGCAGTTCCTTGTGGAACTGTAGTTGTAGCATAGACTTCGCACATTCGCGGAGTATTTTACTCTTCTGACACAACTGTGACAAGGGGTCACCAGATGTAGCATAGACTTCGCACATTCGCGGAATATTTTCTGACAGTTGTGTCAGAAGAGTAAAATATTCCGCGAATGTGCGAAGTCTATGCTACATAGTCATTGTGATCTAAAAGATCTATTATGACTTACCACTAGAATTTTAGTGCCACTTTTAGCCTAACAGCCTCTAAAAAGTCTATGTCATTCCTTGCTTTCATCTTAAATCTTCTGGGCTGATTATGTATTGTCCCGGATGTTTGCTTTGCGTGTGAATCAAAGGTCTTATTAAGTGTTTGCTTATGTTAAGGTCAAGTAAAAACGTTGGACCGTTTAAAAAAAATGTGCGGTCGGAAGAGAATGTTTACAAAAGTTCGTATCGTATATTAATACACATAATACACTATCGTATATTATTTTATGATGTTTAGAAACCTTCAGACTTTTTGGTGGAATTTCCACAAATTGGTGACCGGTTAATATAAGTTGCGTTTCCGTAACCTTGACGAGTCTCCTCCTGCTTTTTCTTCATACAAAGCCACCAGGCGTACATTTCAGAGAGTGCAAAGTGTGATAGGAGCTCCGTAATGATTTCGCTTGACGTCTCTACAGCTAGTTGCAAGGAATAGCTAATTAGAAGAAGGTTTCAAAGTCAAAATCAACATTTCTTATTTCGAGTCACAACCCAAATCCATAGCAAATGCATTGGTCAGATTAATCCTGGCAAGGAATAGTAGTGCTACCTACGATCTACGATACGATCTAAAAGCTAGCTACATACATGACTCATTGGAGATGCAGCAATAATAATCGCGGACAGATTTAGGAACTTCAAACGTTGTCATAGGGTTTGTGATCTATCGGTATTTTATAATCTATGTGTGAAAAGAAAATGCATGATTTTGTTCCATCAACGTTATTCTATCACCGAAGTACTACACTGAGGCTGGCCTACCATCAGCATAATTTGAACCTCTCTCCAGAGCGAGAATAAATAATACATGACTATATATATGTATATCTTTATTTTAGTGAATCTAATAAACTATAATAAATTATACTCTGTTATTTTTGTAACTGCCTACCATCAAATATGTTCAGTAGTCTCTGAAGGTAAAAGAGGTTGAATATTAAAAAAAAAGAAAAAATCTAATCACAGGCTTATCCACGCACACAACACTCACCTAACCACACACACCCACATACACACACTCACACTTACACACACACACACACACTCACACTTACACACACACACACACACACACACACACACACACACACACACACACACACACACACATACGCGCGCGCGCACGCAGGCACGCACACACACATGCACGCACGCACACACACACACACACACACACACACACACACACACACTCACTCACTCACACACACACACACACACACACACACACATTTCTAAAGTTCTTAAGACTTTACCTTGCCTATATTAAGTTTTTCAGCGTCATCACATTCCCTTATAAACAACCTACCAAGGAATCGCTGGCCCTGATAATACAGATTCTCTAGTTTCGAGGTCAGAGATCTAAGACTTAAAGCAATATCTATAAAACCTAAATTAAGTATTTGCCCTGTACTTAATAATAATAATAATAAACACCTGTTTGTAAAATTAAGGTTTTGAGTTAATAAATGAAAAAAATGAATATATCGCGTCCAAACCGACTGTTAGGCAAGCCTTTTTTAAAAAGAGTAACGATAAGATTTTGATTCAATCTATAAATGTCAGTGTCGTGAATCCGTCAAAATGTCGCAAACGAACATCTGATAAGTGGTAAAAGTAACCTGAACCGCAGCCAAAAAAGCCACAATAGCTTTTTTGTGTTTTTGTTTTTCGACTTCGACATTCATCCGATTTGTTCCACCGTGAGCCTACCTGTCTCTGAATAAGTTGGACCGTAAAATGCTTCTGTTATTTTTCCGTCGTCTTTTATTTCCCGCTGTATATTGGAATAGAATATTTATAATCGCATCCCGTGTTCCAGTGAAATGTGTAAGCGACCCGTCTATTTATTTGATCGGAACTAAAACGTATAGGATTATGATATAAATAATAATAAAATGTTTTGTTCCATTTCCATTGTGCAGTTGACATTGTCAACGAAAAAGATAATTTATGGCCATAAAATAATGTTCCTCTTTAAAGCATTTTAATTTTGTTATAACTTGATACTGGATTTTGATTTATCATAGCGGGGCCAAGCGCCCTATCCCTTGACCAATAACTATGACCATCTTCAGGTTAATTCAATATTTCTTGTTTCTTCAATATTTAATCTTTGGACTGACAGTTTTGTGACGTCATCGCAAAATCAATATCTCAAAGGAGAATGTTTTTTTAGCACTTTGTTTTGAAAATCTAACCACTGTAAAGAAAATTGCCATAGTACTTAGACCCAATCTTCTATCTTACATCAAAGTTTCAGGTCTGAAATGTCCCCCCTTTGATAAGATTCATACCAATCTTAACCTAGAAACGATTAATTGCAGAGCCATAAAATACCCTTTAAAAAATAAAATTTCGTACATTAAAACAAAAGCAAAGGCATATTTGTCCACAGCCGTGCCTTCAATAGGGTACTTTGGGGTTATCACGAAAATTTCGATAATGAAATTAAATAAGCACTACATATGTTTATTCCGCCGAATGAAAAGATTTTTTTACTAGTAAAAGTCTCCTTATTTGTCAAGTTTATTAACATTTGATAAAATTGTCAATATTTAATAGCAAATAAAAATAAATATTCCAAAGTGTCCAAATAGATATTTCACAGCATTAATTGGAACGTTACTTAGGGACGCGGTAACTTTCCTTAATATATTGGACACTTGCACGACACCAGCGCCAACATGTACATAGGTAAACGCAACAAAAGGGGAGTATGTCAAACAGTGAATGAGAAGTGCATAATGTTTTTTGTTATAAAATAAATAAAGTAAATATATAGAAACACAATAAAAAGTGTTTATAGATATTTGTTAAAACAATTAAAGGGAACATGGATGTGATCATGAAAACTGGTTTTGAGAGCGTAAAACATGTAATAAGTTTCCAGCCTCAAACATTTTGCCTCAGTTAATAATTTGGTTAGTAAAAAAATCAAAATGATTGAATGACACGCCAGCAAGATCTAGCAGTTCATAATTATTTTTTATTGATGACTGGTCAGTTTATTAATGACAGTAGACTGGTCTTGAAATGATTTTATGTTGGTGCAACAGCCTTTATCTTTTTTTCTGGGACTAGTTGTTGTTACAATTTTTGTAGTTGTTGCAATATCTACTTGAATTTCTGCATCACAACTATTGTAAATAAAGGCTGATATTTCCACTGGTATTTTTACAGTTTATAACACAACAAGAATAATAACCCATCTTCAAAACAGCGTTTTACAAGTTTCAATAACCCCTTTTGTTACACAATTCTGCCACACCGTGCGCTGCCATGCTCAATACTTTACACTTAGGGGTTACCATAGATTTTCTTAAGCGTAATGCACTAATGAGTTACTACATAAATGATAAATATCCACCAAACGAAAGAAATATCACAAAGTACACAAAAAAAAAACATCTTTGGGGGGTAAAATTACAACAGCGCTTAGCTCAACAATCCCGTCAAAATCGGTTCAGCCGTTTAAGAGATTCACTGAAACAAACAGACAAACAAAAAAATATTTTGGTATATGTACCGTGTAGTCATACATATACATTTGGTAAAAAGCGGTTATTTTAATGTTACAAACAGACACTCTGATTTTATTTACTTGTGTAGATGATTCAAAATGGAAAAATAGAGGCTTAAAATAAAACTTTTTTTAAAATATTACGGTTTTTTAATGGTGATGGCATTCTAAATGCAACGCAGAAGGGGTACATCGTTCAGTCAACTACCTACCCAATTGCGCAGTGTGTATTATACTTGGAAGTTAATGGAGCAATTTAATTTTCTCCAACCATCCTGGGGCAATGGAGACTTCCTATTTTTTGGAGAGGCTCCCGTTTAGGGTGGCGTCAACTTTAATAGTTAAAGGACAAAAAATAACATAACATAATTTAGTTTTTTAATGTCTCACCTGTATATAAAAAAGCGTATGCTCTCATTCAATACTATGAATGAAATTAACAATAGAATGGAAGAATGCTTTTCTACATTTTTTTATGAAAGATCTCACATATTTAGCTATTATTAGTAACAGGGTGGCAGTAGTAAATTAGCAAAATAGGCTTTTTACTAGTATGGCTGCATTAAATTGAATTATCATGGCGTATATCAATACGACTTATGTTATTCGTATTTGAAAAATCATTGTTGTTTCGTGCCGTACTTCCGTCGTACTGTCACGCACAGCAGAACGTCAAATAACTACAACACGTCAAATTGCTCCAACTTTAAGCTTTATTAAGTTGACAGTCAAGTTCAGAATTGTTTGTAGTAACCTTTTGTAATGGTGGTGTATGTAGTAGTTGTACGACCTGTCTTAATGCTTTATCTTTAGTCTCCTATTTGAAGTATTATATAAAAACTTTCTAATGTTTTGGTTTAATATTTTAAATCTTGTTTTATTTGTATCATAAATGAGACATCAAATGGTCAAAATGAAATTTAACAAATATGATGTCACCCTACACATAGGGTGTTGCCAAACAACGTCATAATATTTGCAGCAACGTTTAGTTTTAAAACTGTATAATGGTTGATAAGGATTTGCGGTTTAATATGTTGGCACACAACAAAAATCTTAACGGGAACATTCTATTTCATTTATTTTATTCTATACAGTTAACACTCACAAATGAAATACATTTTTATACAAAAATATGCGTGGCAAAGTCGACAGAACGTCTGGTTATTAAAAAAAGGTCCTCTTGCAATTTATTTTAAAGTAAGTTGGTGTTAAAAGATTGACGATCAGTTGCATAAACGTCCAATAAGGTTTAATAACGATTTTAGTTCTAAAAAAAAACTTTTCTAAATTTTAACATTTGTATACCTACTTGCAGGTAATGTCGCTTTAGTATAGAATATAATATTTTTTGTTATTGACAGCACACACTACATACACAGTCTACAACGTGATTACCATAAATAAAACAGAGATAGGAGAAAATATATAGTAAAAAAAAAGTGCTTTGGTGTGTGTTGCCAAGCTCAATATAAGCAGAGTCCACAGCAGTGATACGAGGGCGGGATGATAAATAGCTAGCCTATAGAAAAACTTGAATTAGTGTGTTAAAAGTATATTTATTTTTAGACATAGTCTCCTTGAAGCGCTATACACTTCATCCATCTATGCTCTAAAGCCTTGATGCCATCCCTGAAGTGGTTTTCTTCAAGCCCTCCATAATAACTGTCCACGGCAGACATCACCTCGCTATTATTTTCAAATCTTTGTCCACCTAAAAACAATTTTGAGCTTAGGGAATAGATGAAAGTCAGATGGTGCCAGATCAGGAGAATAAGCTGGGTGTGGTAGCAAATCATAATTTAATTCTTTGAATTTCGCCATCGCAGTGATGCACGTGTGAACGCGCGCATTATCCTGATGAAAGATTTTTTTTTTAGCCAGGCCGGGTCTTTTTTCCCGAACACACACTAGTAATTTATCCAGTAGATCAGCATAATATTCGCCATTTATGTTTAGTCCTTTTGGAAGGTAATCAATCATCAATATACCCTTCGAATCCCAAAATACTGACGCCATGACTTTCCCCGCTGATTTCACGGCTTTTGCTTTCTTTGGAGCCGGGGATCCTTTTTCCGTCCATTGTTTGGATTGAATTTTTGATTCACGTATATAGTAGTGAACCCAAGACTCGTCTGTAGTAACAAACCGTCGTAGAAAATCAGCTGTATTGCTCTTAAAGCGGTCCAAACATTCTTGTAAAATTTGCATACGAACGCGTTTTTGGTCAACTGTAAGCAATCGCGGCACCTACCTTGCGGATAATTTTTTCATACGTAATTCTTGAGTCAAAATGTAATACGCCCATTCTTTAAAGATGCCTACAGTATCAGCTATCTCAGAAAGTTTTAATCTTCGGTCAGCTAAAATTGCATCATGAATTTTGATCACAATTTCTGGAGTAGTTGGACTTTTTGGACGTCCTGGACGATGTTCATCTTTATTATTTATTACTTTATTATCATATTTATATTTCTTTTAATATTATTAAATTTATTTGTAACGCGCACAACCTACCTACATTATTGTTATCATTGCTTCTTCTAGTATTGGTTGCCTGGAAGAAATCGCTGTTAAGCGATAAGGCCGCCTATTGTGCAAATGTTTTAATGTTTGTAAGTTTCTCTTTATTTATTTCTGTTGTGTGTTGTACAATAAAGTGTTTTTATCTTTATACGATCAATTTGAAATTTGTAACACTGGCAGCAAACGAACCAATGAGTAAAATACTAAGGAGATTTTATATCGTTATTATACAAAATATGGGTTGGGCTAGCTACACTGACCTGCAAAAGTATGTATCACACTTTTGAAACCTATTTTTTTTGTAATCTATATAAGTTTAGCGATTTAAAATAAATACCATGTTTAGTAAATTTTATCAGCTTTATTTACTTTATTTTACTAAATTAAATTCTTTTTCGAGTCCTTTTTATTTCGATAGTGTATCTTGTGCACTTAAAAAGTTATTGCCATTTTAAAAGTGTGATACTTAGTTTTGCTGTCCAGTGTATTTATCATCCCGCCTACGTAACATGGACAATTTATAAACACATAAATACAGTGAAAGGAGAACAGATGCACAGAAAATACAGTTAAAAAACAATAATTAAAAGAAACAAATATTGAAAATTTACATACCCTTAACGTGTACTAACTGAGCGTATATTCTAACAATTCATAATCTCTAGCTAGTCTTCAAACTAATGACAATTTTTATGGATATATGTGAATTTGAATTAGAGTTATTTTTCGAGTATGCTCTTGCCACAGCAGTCGTGGTCAGGCATGAAGTTTTGTTTAATATGAAATAGCAACACAACAGCTCTCCATTTTTACCGCATCAAATTTTGGATATTGTCGTTCACAGATGCGTTGGTCAATGCTTTTATCTGATCGGTCCAGTGCAACGAAGACCTCCACCGAAACCTTAATCCATCTCCTATGCCCTGTATCACAAATCGTTCCAGTTCCATTCTCAGTTTCAAATCTTAATACGTTAAGGGTACAGTTCGAAATCTATTGAGAAAATTTGACATTCTCGAAGCTCGATGGTGCAGTAAGTAGCGCACTCGGTCTGCTTAACAACCATATGGTTATTATATTTGATCAATTTTGAATTCTTAATGCTATACTGAAAAATAGTCTTAATGAAATTGCTAAAAAAATGCTTAAAAAATCCACTAATGTCCCTGGCACTCCGAGATGGGTCTCAAACCTATGGCCTTTCGCAATTCGGACGACTGCTCTAACCACTGAGCTCCCCAGGATCTAACAGTACTGACGAAACTTTCAAGCACCTGTTACTTTTTCGCTACTACAGAACGTATTTTCATCATTCTTCAGACAATTCACCTAAATAGCTGAAAGAAATATGGCTCATAAGCAACTTGAACCATGGCTGGTCATAAGCCGTTACATCTGTCGTTAATACCCACCAAACACAACTGGACCCGCGTGGTGGGTCATGGTCCATTTTCTCTATTTGATTTGATTTCATCTATAGGCAAGGCCTCAACCCCTGCAGTGGGGATATTAAGAGGCTGGTGATGATCATGATGGCTTACTCTGGTAACCGCAGCAGCAGCGCGTGTAGTAACAACCTTCCTGTTAGATCTTGTTGTTATTTGTTTAATAGTCTTAAAGGGTTCGAAGGACCAAATATATTATTGATAGCTCAAATTAGGACAACCTAAAAGTAGAAGTAATACGAGAATAGGAAAACATTCTACTAGATCGAAAATTAAGCATAATTTACTCTTTGATTTAAACTGAGATTTAAGTCAATAGATGTATTTGTATCTGTAACAGACACGATTTGGTTGTAGCTTCAAAAATCATATAACAAGTTAAGAAATGATCATATAAAAAATATAAGCTATGTAAAAGTTATTTTTATTCATCCATAACAGTTTGTAAAACTTCTTTAAGAAATTATAAGAACTAAGTCAATATTCATTAATAATATGAATAACAAGATAAAGATAAACAACAGAGATAAATAAAGAGTAACTTACAAACATTAAAATATTTGCAGATTTCTTCCAGGCAACCTATACTGGAAGAAGCAGGCTGTGCGCGTTACAAATAAATTTTTATAATATCAATAGAAATATAAATATTATAATAAATGTATGTAAAATAAATAAATATACGATGCATAGATATTAAACAAAGCAAATTTTCGATATTTGAAAGACTCCTGCGTTTGGGCGCGTCTTACCTGAGAGTAAAGCATTCCATAAATGGATAGCTCGCAGGGTAAAAGATAGGCTGTAAAATTGAGAAAAATTAGGCGGTATGTAAAAGCGGAGACTGTCAGATGAATAATGTAAAGGGAAATAATAATATTATCAAAGGTTAAGGAAAGAGATGTATTATTGGGTGTGATTATATTACACTCATATGTTACGCTTAAAGTCAACTCAAATTGAAGCCGAAAATACGTGAAACTAAATAAACCCATAATTTTCTATCAAAATAATTCCATTATATTTGTATATAAATCAGAGTTTTGAACTTCTCGGTGGCAACCATACGTCACTTTAATTTTCTCCAACCGCCGTTATATAACTGATTCTACGAAAACATTTATGGGATTCAAGTCAACATTTCCACAATTAGCTTTCCATGAAAAGTTTTTCACAAAAATCGTATCAAAGCACTTTCATGTGAAAATAAATATCGGCATATGAGTGTGTCTGCAAAAGGTCAAACTTCTCCAATCAATTTTAAGCTTTAACCAATTGAAAATAGAGTTAAAAATTGCTTACTAAATGGCCTTTCGCAATAGTCTGATATGATGCTGTAGTTGCACTTTTATTTCAATAAAGAATGAAAATCATTTCATTTTAAACAAAAAATCTACTACATTTATTATTAAAAACCTATATATAACTTATTTTAACACTTATGAGTTAAATTTACAAAAAATATCTCACTTAACACCCCTGCACAAATATAATTTAGATGTATGTGCGCACAGAATTAACATTAGAAGGGACAACATAAAAAAAAATCACATGAAAGCAATGAATGAGTTTTTTTATCTATCTATCATGAATGTATTTTAAGAGTCTTTTGCTTTAATTGAGAAATAAGAAAAAATAACCTTTTATATGGTAGATGTCAAATATATGTGCAATACATAGAATATAGAAAATTATTCTCCTTTCGGATATAATGAAAATGAAACAAAAGCAATACGTTTAAAATT
Organism: Diatraea saccharalis; assembly: GCA_918026875.4. Taxonomy (NCBI): domain Eukaryota; kingdom Metazoa; phylum Arthropoda; class Insecta; order Lepidoptera; family Crambidae; genus Diatraea; species Diatraea saccharalis. The sequence goes on along the minus strand of OU893348.1, from coordinate 777,360 downwards.
CGGCGAGGTGTTGACTGCGTAGCGCAAGTCGACTTCTTCATTAGAGCCCCTCGAGTATGAATTAATTTCTTTACCGCGACACACATATAGTGATGGAGGTACATCCTCCACAAAACTATCGATATCTATATTGAATATTATAAAATTCCTATAAACATCAGTTGTCTGTAAATATCTATCAGTGCTATTAATAAACAAGGTTTCGCGTCAGAATAAGTCAAAATTCATATTACACAGAAAATACTTATTGCCTTTCCGAGTAAATATTACTTCTGTAGATCCTCGTATTAGATGAACCTTTGTTAAAATATAATATGAATTTTGACTAATACTGAGTGCCGTCTTAGCGCAAAATGTACTCCTATCTCTTTATAATTCATTTACTCTAACAACATCTACTATCTGTCAATATTTGGTTTAACCCAGTGGCGTAGCGTGCCTTGGTGGGGCCCGTATGAAAATTTGTTTGAGGGCACTTATGAAGGGTAATGATTTATCTCAAAAGAAAATAAATATTTGTATAAACTGCCCAAATTTTAACATCGATTATTGTGGAATTCTCTTGTTGAAGTAAATGACTTAAATGGAGATATCATCCAGCCCGCGAAAACCGATGTAGGGTGTTGCCAACATTGAAACGCACGCTTAACGCGGGAAAAAGAAAGTGCTCTTTATGGCTTTTGTGATTTGTGAAATAAAAAGAAATATGGGAAGTTTATATTAAAAAAATAAAAAATAAGGCCAACTTAGGTTTTACCATAACCAAACCATCAAGAAATTCTATCAAACTGTATCTATAAATCACAACTCGACTGCAAAGTAGTTAGTGCCTTTATTTGCAAATATGGAAATAAAGTTAGGTTTAAGTCATACAGTAACCAATGGGAGACCATATCCACCAACATTACCCTCTGGGTCCGCGAGCTGAAATATGATATGGTATTTTATCCGTAGGAAAGATTCTGACAACACTAAAAACTAATGTCAATGGCGATGATTTATATGACAATTAAATTATAAAATGATGAAACCGTTTTATTGGACAAAATTAAACTCAAACAATAAAAGCAATTCGAAGAATCTTCCCGTTTAGGAATTGTTCAAATCATTAACACTTCTGAAGCACTTGACAGCGGTCTCCGGGGCGCAGGACTCTTCAAATTGATAGCCGCTGTTCATTTACTTCGGAAATTTATTGAATTTAAGGAATGTTCCGACTCCTGAACTGTCGCCTCGGTATTCCAATACTATAAAATATACTCTAGTATATAAGCTCGATTTTAACATTATGACAAAGTAATAAGTTGTAATAGAAAATATAAAGGTTTTCATTCAATTTGATCAATTTTGCAAATGATATACTGGAAAATATTCTTAATGATAAAGGCTTAAAAAGTCAAACCCTAAGTCAGGTCTACCCTGCGATTCTGTATAACTTCAAACCCGAATTCGAACCCACTCAGGTGTCTAAATTTACTTCAGAAAGCGGCATCCGCTCAAACTAAATTGGTAATAACTTTTCGTGGCATAAGTGAAGTGAGTTTCGAAATGATATTAAAATATCTAAGACACGTTTAATCGATCAATTTTGTTTAGTATTTTTATACAAAAAATGGAATCAATAGGATTTCTATACTAAATGACGTAATTTCGGAACCATGAGTGAATTCGAATTCGGGTCTGGATCTTTACAGAATCGCAGGGCAGGTGTCCCATCTCAGGGTACCTAGGGCAGATAGATTTTTAGGTATTGTTCATTACGATTATAAAGGTTTAATTGCAGATTTCATGGTCACAATTATTAGTGAGATATTTGTCATTAAAATCACAAAGATTATGATTCAAATGTAATAAATATTAATTTTGTTAGTGTTTGTAAATAAAAAATTAATAGTTAGTATAGACGACATACTTTATAACGTAACTTTGAACATATTTAAGTGAGGATAGCAATCAAGAATTCAGTATAATATTGGCCCAGCATTGAAATGCAGGAAAAAAAAATAACGTTCGGACGTTACACGGAGCGTTCATAGTTCTTTTTCATTATTCAAATAGCATTCACATGCCGAAGTCCCTCGGCATAGCTTTCACGCCTCGTTGTAAAAGAAAGGTCTTGGTTATTCTTTCGGATCAGAATTCACATAAAATGCTGTTATTGCTAAAATATACTCATTCTGTGGAATAGGTAGTTTAGTTACAATAAAAATATCCATCGTAATGGTTAAAGTAAGGAAATAAAAAAATCCTGCATATTTTGCATTGTACAACACCCAAGGAGACCAGATAAAATCACCTTTATAAGCACATCAATATACACGAGGTGTCTCCATAAAGACGGTACCCATATAAGTCGCATATAATAAACTAAATATGAATACATATTACTCATTCAGATTTGACTATTTATTACTACAAGTTCCTATTAAAAACTTTTAAAATACTATACGTTTAATATTTTTTATTTGATGAGTAATCATAGGTACCAAAGTTTAAGCTGCTAATTTTATCTTAGAGAAAAATGCAATATTAGCATTATAAATGCCACATTTATCAAACGTAATAACTGCAAAATTTTTATATTAGTAATGATGTCTTTACCATTTTAAAGTAATTTGTCTATAAGGTTGTGTAAAATCCCTGATCTACAATATCCATAATGTATCAAGCATCAAATTGATATCAGAAATTCATAATCATATAAAATATTAGTTACAATAGCAATTAAGTTTTAATGTGTATGATAAATAATATTCTAAAGATATACATAAAAACATTCTGTAGTAAATGCTTGCTTTTATCTCGATAAAAATTAGACGTGAATCTCAGATTATAAGTATTTAAGTATTAGTTTCATAAGTAGCAATATTTGTATGGATTTTTAATTATATTTATTATCTTATATGTTAAGTTAAAAAGGCAAAATCAAACGTGTGAACCATCATCATCATCAGCCTTCTCTATGGATGGAATCAAATCTAATGGGGAGAATGGATCATGACCCCCCACACGGACTCAGTGTGGATTGGTGGGTGAACGACTACAGATGCACCAACGGCTTAGTGGGCCTTCTGAAGCACGGAAGAGTTCGAGATAATAAATTTTTGGTCATACTACCTACGAAAGTTGCTTGACAACCATGATGCTGACCAAGCACGCTAACTAACCATTGAGCACATACGTGCGAATAATTTACAGTAAGAAAAATTTACAAAATTTGTTAACCGTCTAAAAAAAATTCCCGTATTATATCGATGCGTTAATTGCGAGCTCGGCCCTATCTGAACTGTAAATTTCCTTACGAATCGCATTAGTATTTAATTAAAAGTTGTCTCGTGCCGTTCAGAATTTGCGGTTCTCGTATGCCCACACAATCCCGCGTATTTCACAACTAAAAGTATGCTCATGCGAGTTTCATGTTGGATTTATTACATTAATTCGACTACAAATGTTTTATAAAATATAAACAATATTTATCAAAACAGAGCGAAACAAAATAGATTTTAAGCCGTATTCTTAATACTTTAATGCCGTATTGTTATGTCATCAATGTTATTCAAATTTTTGTTTAAAAGTAAAATGCTGATTAAATTTGTCAAAGACATTCACCGCCACATTATATCAAATACTAGTGCCTCAGACAAAAGGTCAAAAACAGATCTTGAATTCCGACTCATTTTCTTAATTGAATAAAAATATACGTATTGTTATTCTCATTAACTTGATAAAAGTCCCTGCAACAATATCGTGCTACTGACAACTCTCCGATTAGTTAAAATATATTAAAAACAGTCTTTTTACAAGAATATTCCTTTTTATGTTGAAAATTATTAAAGAACGTGCGCAAAAGGTACACAAAATTATATTCCCGCTTCATTTAATCTTACCGTTTGACATTATTTGCTCGTTTGAAATTTTCTGTGTTCAGAATAATCGAGACAAGAAATTTGTGCCTCGAACGTTCTTAGAATAGCGTCAGTATTGTGTTCGACTTAATCTTTTTGGGTTTTTTTGCTAGACTCTATTCTAATTATTTTTGTCTTAAATATTTTGAAGGTCATATTCAACTAATCTGGAAAGCTAGAAGTAGATAGACTAGTGTCATGACAGCAGTGTTTAGTTTAATTTCTTCCTTATTTCAAAGATAAATTAGTCTAGTATGTGCTGAACCTAAAAATGAGCCTGTAATCATCCTGTCAGATAGATTTTCCTATCCACTTTTGTTGATAGATTTCTCAATTCATATTTTAGCTGGAGAATCCGCAGTCACATTCTGGTCTATGTTTATATTATACAGAACGACGTGGCTATGCAATTACATACATAATACCACTTCTTACTTAAACTTGCTAGTCTAGAAATGAAATAACCTCTGTATTCACGAAGGTAAAGGTACTTCTTTGCTAGATTACTAATATCCTTAAAGAACCAGTCTCGTGTATTTCGAGCATTAGAGCAAGCATCGCATAATCAAGAATTAGGTATGTTAAAAGAGATCATTTTTAAATAGCTATGCAAGTTACATTGACAATATTATTTAGATTATCGATAAATAGATAAAATTGTAGTTGATATATAGCTATTAGAAAAACTCTCTCCTTATAGTTTTTATAGCCTAGTGTATTTTGTTCTCTATTTGAACATTCATATAATTCAGTTACTAGGATAAATAATTTAATATATGTAATAAAAATCCTTAAAACAATGCCGTATTTGTGGTATTAGCAAATCCTGTATCTAAGCGGAATCAAACTCTGGTAACTTTGCATTTCCGATAGAATAAAGCTATAAATGTATACAGTATCTAAGAACGTTATGTTTTCACAGCTTATTATTAGCGATAAGGTTTTAACGTAATGGATGGAACTATCAAAGAAAGAAAAGTAATTTGGCGAGTACACGTAACAGACAGCACAATATTAAAATAAACAATAAAAATAAGAGTCTCTAAATCACACTCATCATATAATATCTCTACTCGAAAGCCTTTAAAATGGCGTGCTATGTGACAGTGGCCATAATTATAGAAGTTATCGTATTAAGCCATAAAAGTGAAAATAGGTCACACTTAATTTCATAAAATATTTTGCTGACATGCACGTAAGAGCCAAATTCAGAAATGCTTTGATTCAAACTGGTACCATAATAGTCCATACTTTTCCCAAGTCTATGCAGAATTCCTTTTAGTTAGGTAGAATAACGAGCGCAGAAAACTCTGACAGACGTACAATATTTAAAAATATATATTATCTTATTACAATATCAACATATCTACAACTGTATTCAAATGATTATATTACAGATTTCTAGACATAAATTCTATTCAGTAGAATTGAACTTCATCTGGGATGGAATTGCAGCTTTGCACCAATTCAGTAGCGTAAGAGTTCCTAATCCAAAAATTTTAAAAGATCAATGCCTAATAATCCAATATCGAATGAATTGCCTGCAAATTCGTGCGGAACGTGACTCGCGTGGGAATCAGCACCCGCAAAGAACAGTGGACGAGGAAAAGCTTTCGCTCGTTGGTACAGTGTAGTTGACGGCAGATACGGCGTCAAATAGGATTGTGTCCTAAATATGGCGCAGGTTTCTTTATATGTTCGGAAAATATAATCCAGTTTGACTCAAAAGTGTTTAACAAAACAAAATTTAAGTACGCTAATTTGGAGAATATTACGCTTTTAAAACTTGTAAAAAGTAAAGCAAATATATTTCAATAAATTTGTTAGTAATAAGAGTTACATAAAACGTAGCAACTTTCATTATAACAACTAAAAACATAAAGACATAAGTATTATAAAAAAAAAGAACTATTACAACAAACACAAATATCAAGAATATTCTAGAACACTGAAAAAATGCATTTTCTTAGCTAAAAAAATACGAATAAGAAGTTTGTATTAAAAAGTAAAAATATATCCAAAGCCACATGGAAAGTTATACAAACTGAAATTTATATGACACATCATAATAATTATATTGACAAAATTGAATTGAATGGTAATATTTTTAATGATCTTTCAAATATTTCAGACATTTTTAATAATTATTTTATAAATTTAATCAATAATTCTGATAATAATAATTATGACATAAATAATACAATTAAATACTCAAATGATATATTTAATAATTCAATCTTTCTTACTCCCATTGACGAATGCTATGTTAAAATAAAAATACAAAATCTGAAGGCTATGATAATAAATGACATATGTGATAAAAATATGTAAATAACAAATTAGCCCTATTTTATCATTTTTGATAAAGTAGTCAATGGAAACGGGAATATTTCCTAATAAGTTAAAACACTCCATTGTCAAATCTTTACATAAGAAAGGCGATTAAACTATTTTAAAAAAATATCGGCCCATACCATTTTTTTATCAAAGATACATGAAAAAGTTATACATAACAAATTCACATCGTTTTTTAATAAATATAATGTGCTAAAAAATAATCAACATGGCTTACAAAAAAAATCGACTACACATGCGGCCTTTGACTTAATTAACGAAATATTACAAACCATTAACAAAGGCAAATATACAACAGCTCTTTTCTTTGATATGTCAAAGGCATTTGATTTCGTTTCTCATGAACAACTACTAAAAAAATTATATAACAATCAGAGGTACAGCTTTAAATTGGATTAAAACATATTTACAAAATAGAATGCAATCTATTAAAATAACTAAATTAGATTCAAAGGGCATAAATCAAAAGTATCAATCAGAATTAAAAGTAATAAATATTGGAGTTCAACAAGGCAGTGTTCTTGGACCTCTTTTATTTTTGGTGTATATTATCGACCTACCAAATGTAACTACAGATAAAAGTATTTTATTTGCTGATGATATATCAGTAGTAATGACGACTAATAATAATATAAAACTAATAATTCTAATAACGACTAATAATTCTGACCATGTAAACGACTTAAATAATACAATAATCACCATAATAAACTGGCTTAAATTCCATAATCTGTCAATAAATATAGACAAGACATATTTCATAAATTTTAGTAACATAATTTCTAATAACTTGATTATTAAATACCAAAAATGCACGCTTGAAGAAGCTGATAACGCTAGATTCTTAAGCATAACTATTGACAAGAAACTAGATTGGAAACAACATGCAGAAATCGTTTGTAATAAGATAAATAGCTTCTCATTTGCATTATTTAAATTATCGAGAGTAGCGACAAGAAGTACGGCTCTTACAGCATACTTCGTTTATGTGGAGTCAATTTTACGTTATGCAATTATTATTTGGGGCAATGGTACAGATGCACAAAGGGTATTTATTGCCCAGAAAAAAAATGCATAAGATCCATATGTGGTATCGCTCCGGACGACTCATGTAAGCAATTTAAATTTCTTGGTATTCTACCTCTTCCTTGCTTATATATATTTGAAGCAGCGAAATTTGCCAAACGATACCCTGATAATTACAAAATAGATCATAAAGTGTATCCCAGGAACACTAAAAATAAAAATAGGCTAGTTCTTGACATAGTCCCAAAAAGCGCACGATTTAAAAATAACTTCTACTGTATGTATCAAACAATATTTAATAAGATTCCGGAATCTATAAAGAAACACCTCTTACTAGCATTCCTTTTATTCGTTGCATGAGTTCTTAGACTATAGAAACTGAACGTTAGCCTGGGGTGGATCGATCAGTGCTTATAGTGTCTTCTTTTACTACATTTGCATGCTATTGTTAATGGCTGAATAGGCGATAATTGTATTAGGGTCATACACAAAAAAAGCAAAAAAAATGTTCAGAGTGCACAAATCAAATTTCAATGAACATTTAATTTTTTTTATTACTTCAAGTAAAATTCGTCGTAGAAAACTTATTTATTTTGAAAGCAGTCTGTTTAAAGTGGCATTATATATTTATTCATAATCAAATAAGACCGAAATTATCTCATTCTGTAGACTGTTCGGACACTGAATGTTTAAGTTTCGAAGACATTTAAAAATACATGGAAATGCTTTTGGGATCTTTATCTTATTATAAGTTAATTGTCATATAAATTTATATGCATTCCAGTATAAGACTAAAAATTACCATCGTTTATTTAAGAATAATAACGTTTACACATGTCGTTCACACATTACATATCATCTCCTGTAGACGCATAAAAGAGCTACAAATTTAACACAGTTGAACGCATCTTAAATATTAAGATTTCTTGGTTGGCAACATTGTATTCTCTGTCACTTGTTCTAACGTAAAATTAATAACAAATGCGTGAGTAGATTAAATCTGTCTTTTTATTCAATTACACAAGTTTTTTGACAAGATCAGTGTTTCTTTCCTGTTAAAAGTGCATATATGTAAGTACTGATTAAAAATATTTATAAATGTAAGGGCTTCGTAGGTGTATGGTACTGCTATTCAAATATCATTTACTCTAACTCCTAACCTCAAAATTTAACGAGCTATGTTTAATTTATGATGGATATATCTTTCATGTAGACATCTTGTCTGTAGACATCGCGTCTACAGTAGATATCTTAGTCTACAGAGGTGATATTTAAAACATTGTTTTGTGTCTACAGGAAAGAATATGTCCACAGAATTAAAAAAACAAATGCTATTTGAAGTTTAACTTCGTAAAATCTGTTCTTAAATTATTGTTTTCTGTTTTTTATTACTTAACTGAATTGCTTTTTTAAAGTTATTATTATTACTATCACTATATTTATCTTTATTAGTACCACTTATAGAATTAAAGGCGTGTATACCATACATTTGTAAGGTTACTTTTGATAACTTATTTTATACTTACGTTACTTATACATATTTATTCAACTTTCACCACTGATATTTTTAAATTTTCATTTGCTTTGTTAAGTGCATGATGCATTTTAATTTGTTTAGGTGCGATGCCAAGACAAAGTCGTTCAAAAAGTAATCTTTCTGAAGAGGAAAAAAAGATACGTAGAAGAGAACAGAAAAAACTCAGCATACGCCGTGCTCGAGCAAAAATGAGCGAAGCTGCACTCGAGGAAAGAAGAAAAAAGGACAGGGAAAGATATAGGAAGAAAAAAGAGCAAGGTCAAATCAAGACCATTAAAGATTACACACCTAGGCAACAAAGGCAAATTAGAAAGCTGTGGAGAGAGAAAGCAAAAAAAATCGTGAAAAAGAAAAAGAAAAAAGAGAGACACTTAATTTTATACAAGATAATACTCCACCGTCTAGTCCTTCAATTTTACGTGAAAATGTAAGGCGTTCTGTAGCAATTCGTAACAGACGACGAATTATTGCTGAAAACTCGTATTTAAAAAGAAAGATTCTGGAATTGGAGTCAAAAGTGCCTAAATACCGAATGCGTTATAACAGAGCAAAAAAAGTAAGAAAGGACAAACAAGTGTCGACAGTGACAAAAAAATCAACAAAAAATCAAGACATAAGTAAGGCAATTCGTGATTTTCTTCTTCAGGATGAGAATAGTCGATTAACATCCGGGAAAAAAGACACTATCACAAGGCAGAAAATAAAAAAGCAAATTCGATATCTGAATGATTCCCTATTAAATTTACATAAAAAATTTGTAAATTATACTGGCATATGTATTTCATACGAAACATTTCGTCGACACCGACCATTTTGGGTTTTATTCCCAAAAATTGATTCTAGAAACACTTGCCTTTGTGCCATTCATACCAATAATAACTTTATGGTTCGTGCGCTGTACAATGCAAAAGCAATTGCTTATATTTCTGCCACAGAGTTGGTAAAATCATTATGCTGTGATACTGGCTTAACATTATATTGTTTAGAAAGGGATTGTGCTGAATGCAAAGAAAAAACTATTCAGCACAATTATTTTAATGATAATGACACTATAACGTACGAGAGATGGATAACCAAAACTGTTACTGTTGTTGTAAAAGGGCAAGAAAAAAAATGCAAAAAAACTGTCAAAGAAAAAGTGGTGACAACTAAAAAGAAGCTTTTGGGAATATTACAATCTAATTTACCAACTCTTATGAAACATATTGCATACGTGATGCATCAATCTAATGCCATTCTGACTATCAAACAACGACTAAGACCTGGCCATGGACTTCTTCATATTGATTTTTCCGAAAATTATAATTGTAAATATGGTCAGGAAATACAGTCGGCACATTTCGGAGGTTCGAAAATACAGTTCTCCTTACACACTTCGGTTTATTATTATACTCAATCAGAACCTCCAAATAATTATACAAAAAATAATTCCTTTTGTACAGTCTCGGAAAATATTAATCATGATCCTGTTTTAATATGTGTGCATTTACATGCTTTAATAAATAGAATTCTAGAATTATCACCAAATCTGAAAACTCTCCACATTTTGAGTGACGGGCCGTCTACTCAATATCGCAATAAATCAATGTTCCACTTGATAGCAACATATTTAAGCAAGGAGTTTGGTGTGAATTCCATCATTTGGCATTACAGTGAGAGAGGACATGGAAAAGGTGCACCAGATGGAGTAGGCGGTTGCATTAAACGGATCTGTGACAGTTGTGTGGCAACAGGTCAAGATGTTGCTAGTTTGGATGACTTGATGTTATGTCTGGATAAACGTTGTAAAGGTATTGAAGTCTTTAGGATAAACGAACTCTTAATCCCGGAAATTAAAAATAAAATAGACAATGCTGCTACGAAACCTTTCAATGGTACTTTGGGGATTCACCAGTTATCATGGAGTATCGATGAACCGGACACTATCCATGTAAGGCGCCTAAGTTGCTTAGAGTGCAAGGCCCATGAAGTTTGTCGTCATTATGAAATTGGCTTAATTAAAATAAAGTACAAAGATCCGATAGTGATTGACTTATCCAGAGCTACCACACCTAATTCTATCGAAGTTCCAGGAACTCCAGATGCTCCAACTGAACCAAATTCACCGGCTTTGACAGACCGAATGACGCCTGATAACCTAATAATGCAGCCTATTCTTAGGCCAAAAAAAAGGAAGTTTTGGATCTCCTCAGATACTGATACCGATGACGACGCACCTATAGCCAAGAAAACATATATAGATATGCTTACGTCTGACGATGAAAATATTTTCTAACTTATTCTTATATTATGACCATAGGAAGGGATATCTTTTCTGTGGACGCCATTTGATTAATTTTTGTTTTTAATTAATAAAACTATTTTCCTATCGCTTATTAAGGAGTACAATAAGACCGATTTAGGAGATTTTTTATTGTGTTTTAAAAATGTTATTGTATTGTTTAGTTTAACTAAAACATTTTTTTTAATTTTCTGTAGACATCTCAATCTTTTCTGTGGACGCAAAAAAAACAAAATTGATTTTTTTTTCTTAAATATTATAAATTGATATCAATTAACGTTTTTGTTAGATTAAAAATAAGTTACTTTAATTGAATTAAAATAAATTTTATGATCCAAGAACTTTTACTTTAATTTTCTCAAAAATCCCATTCTTGTGTTTGACCCATTACCTTTTACATCCCTTTTGTATACCCTGTTCAAACGCAAATAAATTATTATAATTATTATTACACACAAATAATTATGATATGACAAAGATTGCTTAGATTGCTCAGACACCGTAGTAAGGCGTAACATCACTTCAAGACATGAATTTATATGGAGCGTTTTCGGCCGACTAGCAGCAGTTCCACAAACATACCACTGTATCTCCGAAACTATTAATCGCAGATATGCTGTTACTTCTACATTATTTCTCAGAGATATCAAAGGACCACTATATTATTAAGCCAGGCACCAATGTTTTTCTCATTTATAGAGTTTTATTCGTTTTATCTCGTGGATCATTGACTCGAATGCTGTTTCAAGATGTCGCCATCTCAGGAGATTCACGTTCAATTGTCAATGAGCTATGTTATTAGATACAGTGTGTTTTGTGTGTTTAATACGGTTTCAATCAAATACACTCAATCTTCATTACATAGTATGCACTTAGATTCAATCCGATGTCAAGAAAATAAGTTTAGTGACATAGTATACGTAGGTCTGCGAATGAATGTAGAAAATTAACTTTTCTATGATCATCTTAAAAATAGTCATAAGCGACAATAGTGCGCACGTTATGGTTAAGTCTCTGGAAATTAGAGGTATTGAATTAGTGCTCCCGAATCAACAAAACGAAATTAAATTACTAGCTATGCGAACCATTGAGCACACTTTACTTAACAAATGAAGGAAAACAAAATGTTCAGGTATTTTTTTTCTATATTGGCTGAGGTATAATAACTATTGACAACCTCCGTAGTCGAGTGGTTCGCATTCCGGTTTCAAGGTGTCGCCATCGGCTCGGATTCGTTACCCGATCACGTGAAATCAAACTTTATGTATAAACCAATACTCTAGTTGTATAGTTCGATATTACATCTTCTCAGTATTGTTGTCCATACAACTCGACCCCATGGTCGAGTCATGGACACTAACACAAAGTGCGCTTAACAAACTGGAGGCCTTTGAAATATGGGTGTACCGACGAATTCTGAAGATCTCGTTGCGTGACAGGGTGACCAACGTATCAGTACTCCAAAGGATGGGCAAAGATCTTGAGCTTATTAACACCATCAAGTGCCGCAAGCTCTCTTATTTTGGCCACGTTATGAGGAATGAGAAATACAGAGTTCTACATCTCGTAATTCAGGGGGAAATTATAGGGAAATGCAATGCTGGAAGAAGGCGACATTCCTGGCTTAGGAATTTAAGGGATTGGTTTGGGCGGAGCCCTACATACCTGTTCCGAGCAGCAGCCTCTAAAATAAAGATAACCATGATGCTGTTCAACCTCCGATAGGAGTGGCATATCTTGATATGAAGAAAGACGTAATATAATGTATCCTCGCTATTAATGGCTTTATGACAAAAATGGAATTTTCTATATCGTCACGGGCCTGAGTATTGTAGTCCATTCGTTGTCTCAGATACTCCATAATACGGAGGCTATAGCTTATTAATCTTGGAATCTAAGCAACGTATGCGATATTGTCTTATATTTATTTAAAAGGTTTTTAAGTTTACATGACAAGTTAAATAAAAGCTTGTATAAATATTAGAAGTCTCTGTATCCGTATTTGTCTACAGTCATCTCAGTATGCAGCTCGCGGGAACAACACCAATCAATTCTGGTGGCGCCACCTTATTGTTCTCGATAGTTTTAAGCTAACAGAATCTTTGGGAGTTTACATTACGACTCAATTTTGTATAAACAATGCACTTTTTTAAATAGCAACGATCTTTTAATCATTTTATACTCGACGCTTAAAACAAGTGTTGTTTGAAGATTTTAAAGTCTAAAATGTAATTGATATGAGAAATATTTTAACTCGGGTTCCTCATGTACTCATTAATGGGATACCAGCCCTCTTAATATGACTAGAAACACATACATATAGGAAGGGTCATTACCCAACACACGATCCCAATAAGGTTTGTTGGGTAATTTACTTCAATAAAGGGTCAGCTTAAAACGATACAGTATCTTAGGGATGTTGCGATAGTCAAACGAAGATTTTGTAGGTTCGTTAAACAATACTTATAAAAAGCTTGAATGAAGTATAATACAGTCCAAAATTAATTGAGGAAATTTGACATATTGTGGTAGTCCAACATACTGCATGTGGGTTAGAAGAAATAGATGAAATTACTCATTTAATACTTTAAAGATTAGTAAAGCTTATAGAACTACTTACAATCATAACGAAAAATATCATTAAATTAGCTAAATATTTTTTATAGAACCCTCGACATTTAAAAGCAAGACTGTAAACCTAAAAACACAAAGAACAAATGTTGCCTGATAATATCCTTGCCGATGCCACGACAGGTAATATCCTATATACGAGTATGTATCGGATATAAACATTCTATTTTCAAATGAGAAACCTACTTCCTCGTTTCGAGAACAATTTGCGAAAGTATTCGCTTTTATTGTAAACATAACGTCACCTTATTGCAGAGTATTATATTCTCAATTCTATAGCATTCAGAGTTCATATTCAATGGAAACGTTTTGTTTAAACGATTTAACCCTCATTGATAGAAAACGAAATCTCATTTCCTATGGGTTAAATGGAGGTAACGGTGTCTGCACACCGCGATTTATTATATATAACTGTTCCAGATTTTTAACGGGATTAATATGATTGCAGAATATTTCATTTTCTGGTTCTGATCATATTTAACATTTGTTCAATTAACATGATTAGGTCAGGATAAAAGTGGATTTTTTAAGCATGTTTCATTAAGAATATTTTCGCAGTCTACCATTATGAATGCAAAATTAATAAAATATAAAAATTAGAACAAATTTATCGAAAGTTTAAATATTTGTAAAAATATTTCCTTCGGCTGTTTTCCTTGAGCGTATTGATGAAAATACGCTCTGTAGTAGCGAAAAAATAACAAGTGCTGGAAAAATTCGTCAGTCTTGTCAGGTAGCTCAGTGTTTAGAGCAGTCGTCCGGATTGTGAAAGGTCATGTGTTCGAGTCCCATCTCAGAGTGCCAGGGACAAAATGGATTTTAAGCATTTTGGATGTAATATTGATCAAATATATTAATGTTTAATCTCGAAGTTGTCAAATTTGTATTAGCGTTATTGTGATAGCAATAGCCTGTAAAACTGTCGTAATACAATGATTACCTTGAGAAATAGTCGAACTGTCAATTAGGGATGTTCAAATATCGTCGATATATCGAAAGTACTCGATGTTTCCATATGATATATCGGACTGTTTCGATATTTTGAAAAATATTTTTCTATTCGATATATCGTATATCGATACATTTATAACACAATATCGAATCGATTAAATAACGTTGACAGCTGACTCATGCTGACAATAAAAGCTAAAGTAAATTTTAACATTACAACATTTTCACTTTGATTTTTATAACATGACATCAAATTTTCAGACGTCCTAGGGCGAGTTGTACTCGGCAGCTAAGTTTTGCCAAGCCAATTGCTAATCTTTTGTTGTAGCCCCATCTGTTTTCTTGTTTCCTATAATAAGATATTTTTCCACTAATTTTAAAAGGTGCATTTTTTCAGCAATTGTGAAATTAGGTGCCCTGGATCTCTTCATTATTTTAGTTCGGCAGTACAAACGGTTTATTGGTATTTTTTAGTTATTAATAAACAATTTTACTCTACTTTATGAATAACTATGAATGATGAAATGGCGCGGCGACTTCAAAAAAATATATATTGATATTGAGTTTTGACAAAAACGATGATGACGTTTGTTTTTCTAAACTGATTTTATGGCGCCGGACTCTAGTCTTTTCATCAAAAACGGAACATAAGGAATAAATGGTGAACGAATAATATGCTAAATCTCGGTTTAGTTAAACTAGTCATGATTTTAGAATCTGCAAGATAACTTTAGTTAGATTTAAGTTAAGTCGAGTTCAAGGCAAAGTCTGGATTTAATTAAATCGAGATTTTGGAAATTTTACTGCAAGTGGGCCTAAAAAAGGAAAACATTAAAATTTTCAAAAAAATACTCGATATTTTAAAAATATGATGTTTTTATACGATATATCGAAAAACATCGATGTCAGTTACCGATATTTTATATCGAGTATTCATATCGATATATTTTTTAAGTGGACACCTCTACTGTCAATTCGATAGTATAATATATATTATATCGATTATTAAACTATTTCAATTAAACACACCACTTCGTGAGATAAGAGATGATACTATCGTATAGCCTATATAGCTAGCTAAAGCCCTAAACTTTGTAAGTGCGTTGCATGCTGCTCACCACTGCCATCTCGTAAAGTACTCTGAATTTTAAACGGTACAAAACATATAATTCTTTTTGTTCTAAGTAGATGGGTATGTGTAGCAGGATATAAGGCTATCATAAAATATAACATTCTCGTAATAGATTTAAAGCCAACTAACATTTTAAATCGTTTGGAGAAATTTTATAAATCTTGTTTCGGATTTACATAGTACAATTATCTAAGTTACTTTCTTTGAGGATCTTCGATCACTCCTCTGAAAATCTATTTTATCAAAACAAATTGAAGTAATAAACATCTAAGACGTTACATCCTATGGTTACAGTCAAGGCTAGAGAATAGGCAGTCGCAACCCTGGTCGTTTTGAAATAAATATTTATTCATTCCGTGTCCGTTTTCGTATCAATTTCTGGTTCTCTTTTACGTTTTGATATAGGTCCACGAGTAGCTGGCCGACATCAAAGGTTTTAGTAATATAACCGAATATTTGGAATTACGCCATTGCCGACGCAGAGAGAATACGTAATGCCGCTTCTGATATCCTAATGAGAATATTATATTGACCGCCTTGTTTGTGCAGCGGCTAGCCATTTTTGCATGTGATTTTAAAGCGTTTGTATATATTAAATTCATTGAGCCAGTAACGTTGTTACGTCGACTTGTTCTCAAAATATCTTCTTACAATAACACTAACACTAAATATACGATATATTGTACATACAGGAAATTTTATAAGACTTCTGTGTTATTAGTTATTTACATTGAATGTTAAAAGGTTTTGTCGAATTCTCGAATAATAAGTTTAATACGAAATCTGTTTAGATTTTGAAAGAGAGCGCATTAAAAAATCTTAGATTTAATAGTATTACCATTCTAATCCGACGAAAGTTTGGTTATCCATTCATGTTTTTTCGTTGAACTCCCAAACAGATTTTGATGAAGTTCAGTATACGGATAATTCTAAGCCTGAATTAAAATATAGTATTCGTACTTTTTATGCCCTTAAACAGGTCCCCAGGGGTCGCTCTAGCGGAAAGCTAGTATTTCGTGAGTTTTAAATTTAAAGTATTTTCTTTGAATTCAAAAAATCTTTGTTTCAACAGCCCTTTGAAAATAAGTAATTTTAGTTGTTATTTTTGTAATTATAGGGGGCTTTGCAGTTCCCTGAGGTCACTGTCACTTGAAGATCTATTGTGACTCGCCGCCAGAGCTATAGTAACTCCTTTAGTCCGGTAGACTTCAAAAAGTCTATGATATTCCTGACTTTTAGAGATTGTATATCTTCTGGGCTGATTATATGTCGTCCCAGATGTAGGCTTCGTTTGTGGATCAGTGGTCCATATTCACACAGGAGATGTTTTGGTGTTTCACGTTCCTGTTTGCAATATCTGCAAATGTCAGTGTCACTAAGTTTCATGTTAAATAGGTGTCTGTTTAATATGCAGTGTCCAAATAGGGTTCGTACAATTGTACTTATATTTGCTCTGTTTAACTTCAAGAGCTCTTCAGCTAGTATTTGTGAGTGATGATGAGGGATATATGGTGATTTAATCCCGGTTGTTTTTGTCAGTATTTTTTCGTATCCCTTTGCAGGTCATTCTTTAGAATTTTCATCACATGGTTTTTTGGGATGTCAATAGTGCTTGTCAGGGATATAGTAGACGATCACTATGTAAATTACAAATTAATTGTCTTAAGAGGCTCGTGAAGAGAATTCGCGACTAATCTTACTCATCCTTGGTAAAGCATTAATCCTGTTTTAGCCTTTAGCGGCTTCCAGCGACTTTGTTACCATTATCCTGGATTATTTATTTATTGGGAATCTTGAGCGCTTGATACATTTTACAGTATCATATAACAGAATCATTAAAACTTATTTACAACTAATTAAGATTTGAATCTTTCTTTTTTTTAATTTCTTTATACAATCTTACATCTTATCTGTGCCTAGTTCTCCGGTTCACTGCAAAGGTATTAGGGTTATGCTTAAAGATATTGAATCCGCTATTTATACAACTTTGCGTGTATTTTTATTTTTATTTTGTTTATAGGTAAGTCACTATAATATCTAACGCTGCAATTATGAATGAATGAACAATCAACTACAAACTTTTGAACAGTACAATCGCTAAAAAAGCAAAATCTTCCAGGCAAGTGAAGCCAGCCCGTGCTGCGCCAGTAAACAAAGTGGCGCTTTAAGCAAAACACTGGCGCCTAATTTAAAAATAAAAGACAAATATAAATACACCGGATATTGAGTGTAAATTACACTCTACTAAAATTACACCAATGATAAAAGAAATTCCATAGGTTTTGCTGGTCTGAAACTTTTTTACTTTTGAACATCGCGGATTCATGTCCAAATAACATTTTTTTTATGGTTGCCTAGTTTGCCTTTTTGGACGGGACTGCACTGTGCTTTCCCGCTACTTTGCTCATCTAAACCATAGCATATGCTACCCACGTGTGATATAGCTTAAAATCGGTAAAATAATTTCGGAACCTGTTCAGTGCGAACAAACAAACAATCTAATCTTTCCTCTTTATAATATTAGTACAAATACGCTTGGATTTGCTTTTTATACAATTACATTTCAAAACATTAATGAAAATTCAATTGTTATGAGTAATGTTAATGTTATATTAATTTTACCTATATAATGTTATATTAATATTATATATCTATAACAATGGTATTCTTTTTTTACTACTAATGGCTTATATTAATCTAAACGATTTGTATAAAGAACATTTTAATTTTAATTTGACATTGAATACAAATTTAAAGTCGCTGCGACCTCAGATCGAGCAATGCACTTCAACTTCCAAACTAAACAATATTAATCATTATTAATCAACAAGACAAGCCCATCAAAAGTTTAGATGCTCTCAGGTCAAAGTAATTAACTATAATAATAATTAATATAAATTCTATAAGTACAGAACCATGGAGACATTCTCATTTAGATTGAAGATGTAGCACAATTCATTATAATATCTTTCACACAAATTGCAAGTATCTGTTTTTATCCAAATAATAAAAAATAAAATGCCAGTCAAGAGACTAAGAGAACTTATATTAAATTTAATACTAGAACGACTTCGAAACCAGAAATGGCTTAAGACTTAACTTTGACGGTAACATTGATTGCGTATTATTGGAGGGTTATCTTAGAAATCATAATCAGCAGGGATAAAGATATGAAGAAATTACTGAACATCAAAGATGCAAAAGAATTTCTTAAAATGGATAACCTATGGAAGGAACTTATCATGGCGATCTCTGCCTTCTCTGCCTATCTCTGCTTACTAAGAGAGTCAACGTACAAGAATTCAGAGTTGAACTCACGTCAAGCGCTATGATAGCACAAAGGTTCTATCAAATAAAGGTTTTATTTCATTGAACCCTAATGATATGTGCTCTAAGAATTCGAAGCTGTTTCTGTTCTGTTTATTCTGTTACAGAACATCATAGCTGACCTTCCCCAGGTAACTATTCATATGGGTCCTCTGTTGAATGATGAACACTGATGACTGAAGAAAACAAAAACCAATAAGCTTAACTTGTTTACCACTGCACAAACAACTCGAAACAATAACATTCAGTTCACCCATATGATGACAGGTGTTTGCGAAAATTTCTTTACCATTTCAATCGCTGACTAACGCGCTAATTACACTCTGCACATCATCATTAACATCAACGTGTCTCTACTGTTGGCTGTGTATTTAGGATGGATCAATTCCATCCTTGGGAAGATTCATCAAGCGAGATTTGTAAATAGGCCATAACTCACCACGTGGATGGTTCAAAGCGGATTGGTGGGTGCTAATGACTGCAAATGTGGTCGGGACCAACAGCTTAATGGTGGAGTTCGAGATAATAAAATTTTGGTCACCCACCCTATAACTGGCCCGTAACAACCGTATCGTAGACCGAATGTACTAAGCACTGCGCACTCGAGCTCCTCAACATTCTCGCATTGATACATACATATATATGAATAATATAATTGATATCAATTTTATCGGTACCAAATTTAGAAGATAGTCACAGCAAGATTTATGACGTAGCAACAAATTATCAGAATAGGAGGTCCCACGCGCCCTACTCCATGAAGTTGCCTTAATTAATTCATGTAATTTCGCTTGAGAAAATAAAGCGATCCGGTTATCGTATTCGCAAACTCACAAATATTTGAATACACCAACGGTCGTGGAAGGGTAACCATATAGAGGTATGTTACCGACGTTGTTTTTAGACGGAATATTAGGAATAACCGTTTATATTTTGTACAAAATGTCTGAACTCTTAACAACCGTATATATTCAATAATACTAGCAGCATGTTTACTCTACGAACAAGCAAAATCAATACTCCCAGATTTCAAATTATGTTATTGAACATTTGTCCTTTAATTTCCAATAAAGAACTCTATTGTACAAAAAAATAAACAGGCAATTTCTTCAACCGTATTAGAATAGAATTATTCCAGCTAATAAACTATTATTAGTCATGTTACGTTGTGTTGTAAGAAACATCTCTGAAATGGTGTCGTTTGAGTTAAGTCGTTATGTTCCCTAAAATGTGGTTGAACATTGCCTTGCTCAGTTATTAAGCTCGGGAGGGGCTGCTGCCAGAGGTGATGAGCCTGCTCTGGGCTAATTACACTCGTCTTTATTTTATGGATCTTACCAGCCATCTTTTACCTGACCTTAGAACCTTCAAAAGAGGTGTGAAGAGGCTCTTTTGTTCTATTATATGATAGTTTCGACTTAAACTATTATTGGATTTTAATATCACTTTCCATCAGGTGTATTGTAGCCACCTTGTCGTACCGCAATAACAGCCTTATATAACAGTCAGTCAATTCAAAATGCTTCTATAGCACCTATAAGAATATTCATAATGGTCTACTGCACTTTATTATTTCTGTTAAAATCTCACTTAAATCGTTTTAAATCCGTTTAAAAATCTTACATGCTATGCTTGGCCTTTTTTGATAGATCAAATTAAAGTAACCTCTTTTTGTTAAGTTGTTCTAATAGGTTTTTGGAATACCGAGTAGAAAAACAATCATTTGTTAATGTAACCATGGAAACTGTTTACCTTTGTAGGGCCAAGTTTGATGTTATTTCTAAATGCTACTTATACTTTTTTAAATGATCTCACGCTTGATGTTAATCCAGACTGGAGAGACTAAGAATTAAGGTGATTCCATCCGATAACCCTATTAATATTACGAGTAATAAGCTGTCTATAGTGGTATTAATGATTTATCTTGTGTTAATCTGTAGAGAATGCATGTATCCCGCTTTTCTTTACAAAACCTTTAGTAACCTTTACAACCCTATTAGACGAACGATACAGTCACGTACCGAGGTGTCTACAAATAATTAGCATTTTATCGCCATGTCGCAAACAAGGCCTTAATTAATAATGTAGCGATACAAACGCTGATGATACGATTCCCTGCTCCGTATTTAACATGGTAGAAAGTTGTTTGTATAACTTAGCACAATTTGCATGGTAAGGGTTTTGTGATTATGAAACATGGCTGTTATTTATGAGATGACTAATGAAGAAACAAATTAGGTTGTGTGAAAGAAAATTAATTGTTTGTGTTAGACGTTAACAGTATTTGTCTACGATGTTGTTATAATTTAATTTCAATATTCTGTTTCACCAACGATTTCATAGATATAAAAATAAATAAAAATATTTTCTTTTACCAATTTCACTAGAAGCGAATGTTACAAATGCTTGATAAACTCGGTCTCATTAGGTCTTGGATAACTCGATGGTTAGAGTGGTCGCCTGGATTGCGAAAGGCTATTAATTTAAATCCTATCTTGGGCATCTGTGACTTATGAGTTTTTATAGATTTTACTAATTTGGACTAAAAATTGGTATCTATTGAACGTTTAAACTGCAACAAGTGATTTGAGTGTAACTGTTAGATGGTGTCTCTAGTATCGCCTACCGATTTAATGATTTTTTTATAGGTTTTTTTTTTTTAATACTCTTGTACCATACGCCCAGGCGTG
Source organism: Diatraea saccharalis (assembly GCA_918026875.4). Taxonomy (NCBI): domain Eukaryota; kingdom Metazoa; phylum Arthropoda; class Insecta; order Lepidoptera; family Crambidae; genus Diatraea; species Diatraea saccharalis. Next base: position 755,525 of record OU893348.1, on the reverse strand, counting down.
CGACCGCCTAACTCATGGACGTAGCCGTAGTCGTAGCTATAACCTACGCTTTATAGGTTTTACACATGAATCTGTTGATATTGTTTTGAAATTAATCATTTTTTAGTATTTACATATTTAATCAATGCTTTTAATTGTTTTTGTTTGCTGAATTATTAAAGTTATCGAAATTTACTAAATGTCGAATTGATACAAACAATGCTATTTCGAAAAGAAAAACTTTTTAATTTAATATGCTTATTGTAAAAGACTTGCCGAGTGTAACCTTCTGAGTTATATGGCCAATAAATTATTTGATTTGAAACAAACCAAAATGTTTGATAATATATATAAATAAAAAAAAAAACAATTAATTTTAAAAGAATATAAACAGATTCATAAAAAATATCGATAAAGCATAGGTTATAGCTACGACTACGGCTACGTCCATGAGTTAGGCGGTCACGCCCCTGGTGAAAAATTGTGAAGAAAGAGTCACCTTTTCTATAGATAAATTCTAGTCACTATCTCTCTATTTCTTAATCTCATCAGTTGTAGGCTCTCTCCCTCTCTCTCTTTATTTGGATCTCCAAATCGATAGTAATCGATAGTTTTCGGGATAAGATATAAGAAAGACATATCCTGCCGCAAACTTTTTTATGAACTTTTAAAGGGGATCGATTTCGTAATAGGTCATCGTTTACGCAGCGCACGCATGGAAAGTTTAAAAAAGTAAAATATTCGCCCGTTTTGTAACATTTTTAATTGCTGCTCTACTCCGTGAGCTACTAGCGTGATGTAATATAGCCTTCCTCGATAAATTGGCTATTCAACACAAAAATAATAATTAAATTCGTTCCAGTAGTTCCTGAGATTATAGAATTCAACCAAACAAACAAGTAAACTCTTCAGTTTTATTATATGGATGTTCATTGTGAAACTGTTTATTAAACCAAACACAACAAAAAAAACTAGGTGCTCATCTGAATGACCGTCGACGCAAGCACCATCACCTTGAGAAAATTAGTTATCCTAGGCACAAACCGAACGGGTTAATCATTGCATCGTCTACCACCTTCTATTTCATGTCATTAAAAATACGAAAGTTAGATTAAACAAACCGAGATATATCGAATTTCGGTTTTAAAAATACAGGACCAACTTCTTCAAATAGGGCAACTATAATATACCGAATTTCGGATATATCGAATTTCGGTTTTAAAAATACAGGACCAACTTCTTCAAATAGGGCAAATACAATCTACCATTATTACACATATAAACCTTCCTTTATTAAATCAGTATACTGATGAAAGCGCATTAAAGTCCGTGGTATACTTTAGAAGATCTTACCGTACAGACAGCAGGAAACGACTTTATTTTATACAAATTATAAAAGTAAGCACTGAAGTCAATATAAATAAACAACCCCTCTAAATTGATGACATTATTCCTTAAACATTGCAAGACAAAAGATGAATTGTGATACAAATGAAGCCAACGACGGACCAATAGTGTTTATATTTAAACAAAGGCTAAATGCCACAGCCCCTCTGATTAATTGTTTCAGCCTAAATAAATATTGGGGGCCTCCTTCAAACAAAGACCGTGGAACAGTGAACGCTCAAGCTATAAAATTACTAATTTACTTAGATAGAAATTTATTTTGATACCCATCTAGAAACTAACTGAAAATGTTGATTATTCCAGTATGTAATCGTAAAATACGGCTTAGTAGCGATTAAACATTAACGAATATTTATTTATCATCTCAGAGTTTTGGAATTATTTGTATTGAAATAGAAATGTATAATGATAATTTCCAATTCCTATTCCAATTCATATATTAACGTAAGAGTTTTTTTGTTATCGTTACGGAGCACAGCGTTTTCATCTACTTGTTACTAGATGGCAATACGTGTCATTTGAATTGCGCTAACACCCTCGAAACTCCGTGTATCCGTCATTTAGGTTACGGTGCTCGTGAAAGGGACAGTCACTAGGAAATAAAGGGATGGGTAACCAAACTAGAACTTTGTTGTAATGCCTCGAATACACCGGTAGGGCCGAGGTAAATCTAGAATGTTCTAGGTTACCTAGAACGTTCTAGACATTGAATCAACCCTTATAAATACGCGGTAGGCTAGCCGTGCCGGCATTCTTTCAGTGACTAGTAAACTGAATACGAGAGCGAACGAAAGCGAAACAAGAAATGATAACTAGTGAAGTGTACAACTATCTGCACAATCAAATAGTGTTGTGAAAAGAGAGTAGTGACCTGAACTAGTGAAGTCTAAGAAGTCTGGAATTTACTGTTGGATTATTTTTGTATTTTATTAAGTGAATAAAGTTGGATTGTGAATTTAATTGGCGTTGATTTTTATCCCGAACCCTATTTAGTGATTATAAATAATGGTTAGATACGATGAGTAGCGAAAGTCCCTGTATTAAATACACTGGACCGCAAAGAAAACGGGTCGGTTAGAAAATCTTCAATAACTTGAAAACTACCTCACCTAGCTTTATGAAATAAAAACTCAATTAAAGAATATTTAATGTTATTTAACATAGTATATAAAACCTTTTTATTTACTTTAGATAATTGTGTAAGAAAACTGGCAATGAAGATAATGGTTGTTTTTCAATTTAGTTCTAAAAAAATCAAAGCATTTGTTTCGCATTTGTTTTAGTTTTGACATAAAAACTACAATAAATATCGTGTGTTTGTCATACAAAAATTGTATTCTGAAGTCATCATGTCGTTAACCCCTGAAGAATGCACCAGGATCCTGACAATGCTTGAAGATGGGCGCAGTCAGCGCAATACAGCGAGAACTGTTGGTGTGAGTCTTTCCACAGTTCAGCGGGTACTCCAGCGTTTCCATGAAACTGGATCCAAACTAAGAAGACCAGGAACAGGCCGAACGAGGTGCACGACTGCGCGGGAGGATCGCTATATGGTGTCAACAATTTTGAGAAATCGATTTCTTACGGCCGTTGAGGTAAAAAATCACCATTTACGAGCTGGAGGAAACTATCTGAGTACAGATACAGTAAGGCGACGTCTGGCTGAAGCAAATTTGAGACCATTAAGGCCTGCAAATGGCCCAAAATTAGAAAGACATCACTTAAACTCAAGGCTGAGTTATAGCAGAGAACACGAAACTTGGACTCTGGATGACTGGTCAAGAGTTATGTTTTCAGACGAGTCTAGATTCTGTTTATACAAGCACGATGGGAGGAAAAGAGTGTACCGAAGACCGGGAGAGCGCTATAACCAAGCTTGTATAGAAGAAAAAGTACCATATGGCGGTGGCTCTATACACGTGTGGGCTGGGATTTCTTCCGAAAGCCGTACTGAGCTAGTAGTGATAGAAAATGGCAGTTTAACAGCAGAACGATATGTGAATGAAATTCTTAATGACTATGTTGGTCCATTTTTAGTAGATATGGGCGAAAATGCTGTTTTTATGCAAGACAACGCCCGCCCGCATACAGCTCAGATAGTGTTCGACTATTTTCACGAAGTAGGTATCACATGCATGGAGTGGCCAGCACGAAGCCCCGACTTAAACCCCATCGAACATGCATGGGACGAACTGGGACGACGTGTACGTCAACGGAATCCGCCGCCAATCACGCTGCGTGAATTGAAAGGAGCTTTGATCGAGGAATGGCAGAACATTCCGCAGCATCGCCTTAAAAACCTTGTGGAAGGTATGCCGAATCGCATAGCCGCAGTTTTGCAAGCTCGTGGAGGCAACACGAAATACTAACATGCGTAAAAACGTCACATCTTTATACAATTCATATTTACGAAAATGTCAGAAAAACTACCTTTTTCATTCGTTTGACATTTATTGAAAATAGACAACTTTTAATTTGTATTTTTTTATATTCAATAAATTACAATTTAATAATCTTTAATTAAGTTTTTATTTCATAAAAATAAGTTAAGTAGTTTTCAAGATATTGACGATTTTCTAACCGACCCGTTTTCTTTGCGGTCCAGTGTAGATAAATAAGACATTATTTATACAGACGATAGAGGGATGAATTTTATTAAATTATGGAGTATCTGAGACAAAGAAAGGTACCACAACAACCAGACCTGAGGTAATTGATATAGAAAAGTCCATTTACTACATTGACCCGACCGGAATTCAAACCCGGGGCCTCAGAGATAGCGAGACCTTGAAACGATGAGCGAATCACTCGGTTACGGTCTTCAAATAAAAGCGTAGAAATTGAGATAACAACTTTCTCTTTCTTTCTGAAGTTGAGAGAAAGTTGATCTTTTAGGTGACCAAAATTTCATCTCTTACATGATGTATCTATCGATATTGTCTTGTTTGCAGATGATACTATCGTACATTAAATGATTAAGGATAAAATTTAGATTCATACTCAAGATTAGTAACCTATAAACTTCGTTGTGTTCGTGGTATTCGAAAGTTAGAAAATATATTTAGAGTGGGTAGACAAAGTCTCTCTATACTTGTCGCCGTGCTCTAGACCTCATCGCTTTTTAGTGCTACGCCATTCCTCACTAATAAATTATTTTGTTCCAAATCCTCTTTTTTTTTCACAATAATAGTTTTATTAAAATACCTATACGAACGATCGCGAAATAATAAAATCTAAATTGGTTATCTCAGACATCGATTTATTCGCCAGTAGGATAAGCAATGAAGGTAAAAGATCCTGATGCAGAAACGATTGACGCGTTTACAATAAATTGGTATAATTTTTTTTATGCATTGCCACCATTTAGATAATCTTGAAAGAGCTTCGGAAACTAATCACGAAAAAAACATTGGGTACCGTAGTTGTACCATTGTGGCCAACTCAGCCTTGGTATGCGATTATTCAAAATCTTTTAATTTCCGAAACTATTATTAAATTAACTGTTGATGATATTGTCTTTCATTCCACCAATCGCAACATCACAGTCAACCTGACTCTAGTTGCCGGGACATTAACGGGAGGCATTACTCCGACGAGAATTGCCAGAGCCTTCCAAAGATATTATGTCAGTATCATTGTCATCAAACCATGAAACAATTTGTCTTTAATAAAAAATGGTGCGATTATTGCTATATAATTAATTTGAGATATATAAATCTTCTCTTAATACAGTTCATGAATTCTTAACACAATTATATGAAAATGACAGTGGTATGGTTCGTTAAATACCTACAAATTAGCTCTTGCTCTTATTCTGAGATCAAATATTGCAGAAGATTATAGAATACAAAGATTCTTAAGGGTATTTTTCGGTTGAGACCTTCAGCCCCTCAAATAAGGGACGATGGGCCACGACCCACCAAGCAGGCCCGGTGCGGATTGGTGGGTATTACCGTTAATATAACTCATAACGACTTAACAAGCCTTCCAAAAGACGGTAAAATTCGTGATAATAAATTTTTGGTAACCCATCAACAAGAGCGGCCATTGCAAAAGTTGCTTAAAAATCATATCAATCATTGAATGAATGGTGCATACAAGTTAATGAATTATTAAAGATGTTCGCTCTTATAAATCTTTCTAATGCAAAGGAAAACATTCCCAAACAGCCTACTGTCCCGCCAATTTCAGGCGAATTAACATATTTTGCAGAAATTGAGGGCAAAATAATTAACTTAAAACAGAGTTAGGTCCAGCGCGAACAACAAACACGTCTCTTGTGTCCGAAATTGATTGTTGTGTGTAAGCCACGTGGTAATATTAAGGCTCTCTTTGTTTTATATAAAACAAGATTTCCGCCGGAGATTTTGTCTTTACTCCACTTCTATTAGTTATAGTTTCCGTGTTCTGTGAGTCATAGCGCGGTGTTATATAGCCAAATTAAAAAAAAATATGAAGCCTTTTATTTCTTGCGAAGAAATGACAAAAAGTAAAAACAAAAATATTGTTATTTAGTGGATATAATTTTATACTATAGATACGTATAAGGTAATATATGTTCTCACATATATCTCAATTGCAAGAACCGCTTCGCAGGTGAAGACCACCTCCAATGTACTCCATTCTTCTCTACGTAGGACTACTAATGGCTATCTATCTATACAGCCTTAAGTTTTCCTCAATAAATGGTCTTTCAACACAAAAATATTTTTTACTTCGAACCACTAGTTCCTGATATTAGCAGGTTCAAACAAAAACTCTAATATAGTTTTAGTACAGAAGATCCAAGAAGCAGATTAATAAGTTTGCAGCCCTTTAGACATGTGGCGCCGTAACTGTTTATTTGGAAAATAATTTTAATTATTACAACGAAAACCTAATTATACCATACCCAAAGGAGAAAACGAGAACCTATTATCTTCATCCTATTACCCTATTACGTCTGTCACCAGGCTGTATCTCAAACTGTGATGGGCAGCTGAAATTTTCATAGATGATTTTTTGTTGTCGCTGTAATACTAAAAAAACGGATTTAAATAAATATTTTAGGGGCTCCCTTACAACAAAAGCGTTTTTTTTTTCGTTTTTTCTAAATAATGGTACAGAGCCCGTCCAACAAGCACTTGGCCGGATTTTGTTTAAAAAAAAATATAATCCTTTTGACAAGCGGTCACACAGCCAGTTGCACAAACGTCCATTAAAACTTTCGTTAGTTTAAAGCGACATTACCCATACAAATTTGACATTCATTAGAGCCTAAAGGCGTCATTAAACCTTAATGGACGTTTGTGCAACTGGCTGTTAGTTAATTAAATAGGTAAAGATAAAAGAAAGAATTATAGCCTAATAAGAGCCTATTTTTTAATAATTTCCATGTAAATTCGTGCCTTTTCTCGTACTGGATAATTACCAATTTATGTTCTTAATAAAATACAAAAAAGAAACGTAATAACATTTTTATTCAGAAGTATTCACAGCTCTTTCTCTCTCAATAGAAATGAAGAAATTAAATCCAAATAAGCCGTAATTAAAAACGGGTAAACAACATCAGTAGGAGTGACTCGGTGGCATAGTGGATAAAAGTCGTGGCCCGCGATCATAATTGTTAAGACCTTTCGCAAGGATCGACCACGGGATAGGTGACCAAAAACTATTATAATCTCGAGCTACTCCGCGCTTCGGTAGGCACGTTAAGCCGTTGGTCCAGCCAGGCTGCATTTACAGTCGTGGGTAGCGTTCATGGCCCATGCATCTTTACCAATCTATAAGGAAAACCTGAGCCTCTGTAGTGGGGACGTATAAGAGCTGATGAAAATGTTAAAACAGCAATAACAATATTCCTAAGGTTTTCATCACAGTCAAAACGTAATTTATTATTTTTTATCCACTAAAAATATTATAGAGTTACTCTTAGAATTCTCATTTTTTTCTCGTAATCATACTTTTTATGGGAAAAATTGATATGATCCTTCTGAAATAATTGTAATAGTTTAGGAGAAATTAATTTAAAGTAGTTTCTTACTCACAATTTGCCATCCTCTGTTCCTATCTCATTGTTAAAGTTCGTCTTTACACTACACTTTAATAATATTATGTTCTTTTCATCCTTAGTCACACTTTCAAATGGCAAAGAAATACGTTACACTTCCTATTATCTTTCTCTCGTATTATCTAATTAAAATTCAATATCATTTGTTAAGTCTAGGTTGTTACAAGCGCTTGTGAATGTCGAAAGCTATACCATCGGTTCACAAATCTACAGCGGGAGACCAGAATAACTGATAAAAAACTCAATAATGTCTGTTTTATTTGAGAAGTTAAATTTGGAAGTGTCTTCTTTAGACCATGAAGTCAACACCAAAACAGCCATATTTTCGATTATAAATTAATATGCCAAGTCGTACATATCTTCGAAGTACCTAATTGTAACAAACTCATCCGTCCAATTCTGAATGTGCCATGTTCTCATGATTTGTACGAAGCTTAATTTATATTAGACTTGTTCGTTTTATTCGTACAAGTAACCTCTTCTGGTTAGTTAACGGTCTGTCGTGATAAACGACACGACATTGTGGTACACCAGTTTATTTCATATTCGCTTCGAGGGTGACATAGTCGAGATTTAATAAAGTCTCTTAGCGTAAATTGAGAAAAGAGAAAAATGAACCGCTGGAGACAAAGGGCGGAATTTTCATGAATTTATTATACTTGAAACTTTATCGCAAATAAAGATGGTATCAAGAACTTGTTTTAATTAAAATAAAGTTGTAAGTTACAAAACAAATTTAGCAGTAAATAGTGACATCTTTATTTTAAATGGTTTTTTAAATATTTCGGTTAATTTTTTACGTTTTGAAGTTTTCCGTGGTGAAGGGCTCGCCCCGTGAGATGGACAGAAAATATTTATTTTGACTATTGAGACCGAAATAATAGGGATGATTACAGGATAAAAAGGAAGAAATTCTATTTAGTGTGTTAGTCAGTTAATAGAAAAATATTATAATTAATGAATATAATCAATTAAATAATCAATTTTTCATTATAATTATGCAAAATTGATGAAATAATAAAAAAAGTACAACTTATTTATAATACAAAAATACAATAATTTGCGTGCTTACAAAATAGAAAACTATAAAAACTTAAAACTTATATCATAAATATATGTCACAGATATAAAAGAGATAAGATTAATGTCAAACACAAGCAAAGAGTATCGTCATAGAGTAAATACGTACTACACTTGAATATTGACATTTACGCATTAGAAGAGCTGCCGACATAATAATTTGATGATTTCTTTACGGTCGCTCTACTGTTGCCTAATAACTCCCACTGGAGTACTAATAAACTAACTAGCACATATTTTAATAACAGTCCCACTCCAACAGATCTTCAATGACGGTAAATTTGAAGCTATATTAGATGATTTTAGCGGTCATTAGCGCTTTAGCGGTCAAAAACAGCAAACGTTATTAGGCGACAGCACCTTACATTCACTTTTAGGGTATCCATCGTCAACAAAAGCATATGATGTATTGGGAGAGTGGTTTCCGGGACGAGCCGACCGCTATTTTTGTGGCCTCGGTGATTAATCATTTGGGCTACCGCGACGGCCTTTGTCTCAAGACCTTTGTGTTAAGACAAATTTGTTTTACCATTTACAAATATTCTTGACTGCTGATAATTTTTTAAAGTAGCAACATCGCTTTGTTTGGCTGTCAAGAGCATTCCACAGAGACTTTTGTGATGTAAACAAATGATATATTTTATGTTTTCTTTATTAATTTATCTTTTTTTAATGATAATTTGCCTTAAAAATATTTCAATAGTCACAATTGACAATTCGTTATCTATTGTATGTAGAGATTATCTTTTTCTTTGTTTTGGTTCTCCAAGTTGGGATTCATTATCATCAACCTATTGTTTGATGGAGGAAAATGGGCCATAACCCACCATGCGGTACGAGTGCGGAATGGTAAGTGAAAAGCACTGCAGATGCAGCCGAGACCGGTATCTTAACATGCATTCCGAAGCACGAATTCACTCAAAGTAATAAATTTCTGATCACACATGCTAATAGCGGCCCCTGCGAAATTTGCGTATCCTTATTATAATCAGTATTAATATTTACTTTTGTACTTAATATGTACTAGTATAAATAGTAACACTAGTATCTAAATTGTCGAATAGGTACCTAATTATACCTAATCTACTTAAGTAAAATAGTATATTAACAAGTATTGAAAGTTCTTTCTTCGTTGAAACATTGGTTTAAAATATTAACATAAACATAAAACATTAACATAAATATTAACTATATATACGTGTGTTGGTCTCAGTTCAATAATTACAAATAATCGAAGATTATATATATTTGACGCCATCTATGAAAATCAACTGAAAACAAAACTTTTTAATATTTTCTTTTCTATAACGAAGGTTCCATTCAAAGTAGAAAATGCAGTTGCCATAATACTTTGTAGATTTTGTTGGATGTATTCCAAACCTGCCGTGCCCGGTGGGCCCATTAAAAGTTGTCATCGTCCTCAAACTCAGCCATCGTGAATGTTTTAAATCTATTGTTACATTATTCAGTAGACATATAAATTGGACTGAGGCTCTCTGTTAAACTGAATTTATAAATCGCTGTTTACTAACACAAAGTTTTACTTTTTGTAGGTTGAACTTTTTGCGCTACCACTAAATAGAAAAACAATAATTTGTTTCAATTATATTATGACTAACTTTTGCCCGCAATTTTGTCTGCGTCTGATTTTAAATGATTTCAATAAAAGAGGAGGTTTTTTGTTCGACTGTTTTTAAAACACAATATCTCCGTCACTAGTGGACCGACTCTTATGTTTATTTTTGTGTTTGAAAGTGTATATTTTATCGAAATTTGATCAGTAATTTTCTAGTTAAATAAAAAATGTAAGTGAATAATACCTAAAAGAATACAAAATGAAAAAACATAAGTAACTAAAGCCTATTACTACAAAAAAGAACTAAAATAATTCACTAAACCATAAGTAAATACAAAGGCGCTCTGAATTAATCGAATAAATTTCATGTGAAGTCGGGAATTAAATCGGCTACAACATCTTCCCCAAAATCCAATTATTTTCTGATATTTTTTTAAATAGTTTTTTTTAATTATATTTTAAGTCTTTATATAGCATCTATATTATAAAATGTAAGGCAATGAATGATCTCCCATTCGAACATCTTTTTTTATATATAACACATACACTTTGTTTATTAAAATTTGAGCCAGAGCAAGACCTCTTTGTGTACAGCCGATTTTTTGTTAAACATCTATTCATCACTGTTGAGCTGTGCTGTTGAGATTCATCCGGAGGCATTAAAAATAATTACTATCCGACGCCGCATTAAAAAATTTCATGGCACATTCTATTTAAAACGTATCATTTAAGTTCAGGACTGAGATTATTATGTTTTTAAGCGACATTAAAAATATTAAATTAATGGAATATATCTTTTTCGGGAATAATATGTTTATAAGTTTTGTCTCATGCGCGAAGCTTTCCAAAGAGGTGGAAACATGTATAAACTTCTTAGGGAGCAAACTACGTCACAACTGTGTAGGAAATCTAAATAATCATGAACTCATGTGACATTTCCACTCGATGTCTGTCTGTCTAAAGATATTTCGACCTATCTGTATAAATTGTCTATACTAATATTATAGAGAAGAAAAATTTTATTGTTTGTTTGTTTACATCGAAGAAGCTTTGAAACTACTGCAACTGAAAACTTAACCAAATGAATTATTTAATATAATTTTACTCCTCGATTAACGTAGGTTCTACTTTATACCCCACTACACAATTCACTACTGACGGTTTTCCTGCGTAGGTTTTCTGTAGTTTATTAATTAATCTTCAATGCTCCTTGGATTTTGATATAAGAATTATTTATCACTCTTTTATAATTTGAAATCGGTTCTATTTTTGTTTATATTTCCTGTTGTTTAATGATATTGTTAATTTTTATATGATAGGTAACATTAAAAATATTTTTTGATGAACTTTTTCTAAAGCGCTATATTAATATATATCATAGATTGTACGGGCTACTATTGTTCTGCATCAGGACTTCAAAGCTAATCACAATTCAGCTCATAATCAGAGTTAAGTGTATATACATCATTAGATTTTAACCGCAGAGCTTATTCTGTTGATTTTTGAGAAGTACTCTGGAATATTTTCCACATTCATGACTAGACATTGACCAAATTTCTATGTACACGTACACACGGATACTCTACTCCATTTAATATTGGAGATATGCGGTAACATATATACAAAAATACGATCGAATTGAGGACGTCCTCCTTTCTTGAAGCCGGTTAATTAATAACATAAGTGATATTTACACCCGGTTCGTACATTCCTTAAAATTGTCATTAGTTGAAAGCCTCGTTATCCATACAATTTTTTTATATTTAGAACAATTAGAGCTTAAAGACGTCATATCTGACCATTGGTGTACTATTTTTATGATAAATAATAAACTTTGATGTGATCTTTTTAAAGACTAGTTACGCTCAGTTGCACAAACTTCCATTAAAGTTTAATCATTACATCAAGCTCTAATAAATGTTCTAAATTTGAAAGTTTGTATCGTTAATGATACTTTAAAGTAATGGTAATAAAATTTTCATTATATACTTTCTTATGTCAATAATTTCGTGTATTTGGTCCGTATTATACTCACATGTTTAAGAATTACACGTCACATACACGTAGGATATTACTTTATTTATAACTTGCTGTTTTCCCGCGACTTTGCCCGCCTAAATTACAGGCTATGTTACCCACGTATGATGTGATGTAACTTGACGGAGGTGGCACGTGAAATTTTTAAAGTCAATTCAGTAGTATCAAAGCCTATTCGTTGTAAAAAAACAATCAGTAGTATGGATTACTTTGACTTATGCTACTATAACTTTTTTGTGAAATAAATAAATAATAAAAAAAATAATGAAGCATCACATAAGGTTTTAGGTACTATTATGTACTTAATAAAAAATGCTTAAAAAATCCGCTTTGTCCCCGGCACTGGCAGATGGAACACGAACCCACGGTCTTTCACAATCCGAGCAACTGCTGTAACCACTGAACTACCCAGGACCTATTATTATTATTTATTGCTGTAAGGGGCTATGCAGTTCCCTGAGGAACTGTAGTCACTGCGACCTTGAAGATCTATTGTGATGCCGCCAGATCTATAGTAACTATTAGCCCGGTAGACTTCAAAAAGTCTATTATATTCCTGGCTTTTAGATATTTTATATCTTCTGGGCTGATTCGACCCAGGACCTAACAGGACTGATGAATTTTTCAAGCACTTGTTACTTTATTGCTACTACAGAGACTTTTCATCAATGTTCACATTGTTCAGGTAATCCACCCAGAGTGCCGGGACAAAGTGAACGATTAAAGCATTTTTCATTAAAATATTTTTCAGTATAGCACCGTAAATGCAAAATTGATCAAATATAGTAGATCTTTTATGTATTTGAGGTGAAGTGCTTTTCTCTTGAAATGCGTATTCCGTGAATCGGATTATTAATCGAATTCTCGGTACTTCACAAATAGCACTTTGATTTCTCTCTTTCGATTATGATATTCAGTAATATTTCGTTTGTGAAAAATGCCGAAATTTATAATAATAGTAAAAATGCATATTTATTTTAATCGGCTAAATTTTTTGTCTGCTAAAATTTTTTAGTAATAACAGTGATTTCCTTCATATCAGAGATCGCTAATTCTAATGAGAATCTAAAAAAAAAACTAAAATCACAAGTTTTGTGATATACGTCGAGTTACATACTCAAAACAACACACAATTTGATACATTATGTTTAGAATCTCATATATTCTAATATCTATAAACAAATAAAAAATCTTATCTAATTGTAGTCACCTCCCTCTGTCTAAATGCTGAAAACTTTTAAACAATGGACTTTAATGGGGTTAGAAAAGTTTATATGTGTAATACAGACGGCATAAAGCTAGTATATAATATGGAATACCGGCAATATTAAATGCAATTCCAAAATTGGATTAAAATCTTAAAACTCTCTTGAATACTTAAGTTATTTTTGTTCAAATTCTACGCTTCATTATTAAATCACTATAACAAAGATTCCAACCGCTTATTTACATTTGAATAAATAATTTAAATAGGATAGGATCGGATAGTTTTGATTACATTAGACGAGCTCGGTTCTACTCTTCCACGGTAAGGCGTGTTATCTATAATCCGTTTATTACACTCCACTCGTCACCAACAATTGAAATTACTTAACTTTTAGTTCCGAGTATGGAAGTTTCTACCGAGCTGGATTATCGAAAAGTTTATATAGGTTATGTTTGTGGATCAACCTACATTTGATTAACAAGGTAATACTGATCAATTTTATCTCCAATTCCTATAAAATCATTGTGTTCCACTACCCAAATCTTATTAGTATATTGATGTTTGTTTTTGTTATTTGTCACCCGACCTAAAATTGTAAGAACATTGATATCCTGTAATAAAATCAGCTTCGAACTGGACACTCGCACAGGGCTGTCACAGCATAGAATTATTTACATAATAAAATAAAACTGTAATAATAGTTTTATTTTATTGAACCTCTATACTGAGACAGCGCTGTGCTCATCGTCGAGTTTGACACTGTTTATTACAGAGGCTGCAGAGTCGCAGGAGTACGGCTGCCGCAGGCACTGTTAGATGTGTGAAGTGACCGGGCCTGGGTGGGACAGAAACAGGAACGTCGCTAGGTTTTAGTTGGTATTCGGCCCCTGCTATTTGACTAGTCTCCATTTTGGGGGTGGTTCTCACATAAGTCGTGGCCCTCGCGCAGAGGGAAGCGTATGTGGAACGGAATCCTAGCGTCAAAAAAAGGATTGTTACTGATGCATTACTACATCATCGGATGCTGATATTAATATTCATATAAATAAAAATCATATAGCAAAATCATCAGCACATTTGCAATATGATATTTTAAATAAAACACAAGTTATACTTAATAATTGACGTTCTCGAACAGATAACGTTGACAAAATCGTATGAAATGTGCCACAAGTGCCAACTTATTTTTTAAAAATTCTTTCTACTCAACGTGAGATGCGCTCAGCTTTGTCTTCAACGATCGCGTTACTTTACATCAGCATTCAAAATCGGCATATATGATTACTGATGCGAATTCTAATGCTGACATTAAAAACAATGCTGATAATAATAAGTAAATTTAGTTTAAAGGAACTGTACTTTTTTTCTCTCTAACAAAACTACTTAAATATGTAACTGAATCTTGCGATTTGCGCCAACGTCTGGTTCTAGTATTGTCCTTAATTTTTCTATGAATTTTATATTATACCCTTCTTTACAATACACTTCACTTCGTCTCTTCAATTGTATGTAATAGATAAATATGTGGTAAAAGATGCTGGTGTCAAAGTTAGTAAAATAGTATACTTCTAATAATTAACATATAAAAACTTTCTAACTGTTTGTTTACCCAAATAAATAGAAAAACAATCCACGGATAATGACGTTGATGATTCGTAACAACCGACAACAACAACGTAGTGTAGATCTGTCCATAAAATATAAAAAATACAACCTGTTTGTCCGCGATTTCGCACTTTAAAAGCACAAAAACTATACTAACTATTAAATAAAAAAAACTGAAACTTCAATATGTTTTGTTCGATGCTTGCAGTTGACTATTGTTTTCTATAAATCAGTCGAAGTCGAATTTGTGTTTAGGAACACCTTGGTTAATACGCGACTTTGGTTTGCGATCAGTTCGGTAGCCAGTTTAACATAATGAATAGAATGATGTATTATATCGACAAATTAGTATGTTGTAGATAATTAACTCGATATTATGAGCAGCACGCGTAGCATGACGAACTCGAGAACGTTTTGTCTACACCCAAATGTCATTTTCTCGGGTGCGTTCATACAACATCTCACTCGTACGTAGCGTTTCTCGAGTTTGTCATGCTATACGTGCTGTAAATGACAACTTAATTAATAAATTATTGAGGAAATTACAATGAAAAAATCCGTTTGGTAGTCATTACGGAGGCTTCATTGCTGCTAATTTATACATTTACTTTAAACGCATAACCCTTCAATATTTAATATTAATTTTTGTGACTTATTCTGGACAAGCCTGTGTTATGAGAATAGAATATTCCAGATTTCAAAATATAGAATAAGACGATAGTTTCTGAATGAAAATTCCAAGTAATGAAATGTATCCTCCATCTACCTGAAATACTTTTTAATTTGTTAAAGGCTGCCTCACAAATTATTAGATTGACAGCATCTTAATCTATAATCAAGCACATTAAGTGAATTGTGAAATATATAATTCACTACCGCAATGACGGGGAAAAGCCGCTCTTAAAATATATCCATATTATTCTAGCGTTACATAAGCTGTACATAATTCGTATATTATATAAATACTCTCTCCTTGAGGAAGCGAAGTGTATTACAATTGAATTGTTTTCACATCTGATAAAGTTATAGTACTAACTACAAACTTTAGACTTTGTAACTCAACTAACGAGTATTGTATTGCTATAAGGAACTCGAATGTAACTGCATCAAAACGTTAAAATGTTAACCGGAAATCGGCAACTGTATCTGAATCGAATCTTCCAACAACACTAAAACGAAGTACTTTGTATGTCAACCGGCAAATTGATGATACTGAAAAATATCCAGTCGCTACTAGGCAGCAATAAAACTAACTTGTAAAAATGAGTGCCTTATTTTATGGGGGCCCTAAACTGTCGGCTCGATAAACTTTTATCTCCAATCTCCAGTGCACGGAGGACCTTTTATAGTTGTACGTGAGTGAAATTAGACTTTACACGTTTTGAAATTGAGTTTTTATTACATATACAGTGTATAAGCTTGAGTGCCGATACAGGAATATGGGCCTGGTGATTAATATATAATGTTTCTTTTATGTATTACTAAAGAAACAAGGTATAAGTTGTATTATGTTTCGACCCAATATTCATTACTTTTACCCTAAACTACTAACTTATCTTACAGTGTGGCAAAATATCAGGCAAAGCTAAATATGCTAAATACTTTAACTAATAAATAAAATAAGCGCTAAGGTCAAAGTGGAAAGGCCATTTTAAGATTGTCACGAATTTGGAAGAAGTGATCTTGCTACATCGCAGTTGGCAACAGTATACGGTGAAGTAAGATGAAGTATGTGTAAGTTAGAGCGTCTTTAAGTCAGTGGCTCATAAGACGATGACTATATTCAATAATTCCGCATAAAGGTGAACGTCCATATAGCCCGCACGCACGCACCGGCCGCACGACACGCATCTTTGTTTTTTAATCTTTGTATGAACTTGTATAGCACTCCGTCCATTACCCGCTTTGACCGCACCGCCGATACGCAATCTATGAGCAAGAAAATGCTGATGACGTCATACAGATTACTTCCATAACTATACGGCGTCATGTCAAAACTGTCAACATAATCCGATGTCAAAACTACTTAACGGATTTGTCATAGAAGCATCTATGAAAATTCGGATGCACTGGACATAAGACATTGGAAAATCCGTACAATCCATTTCGTGTCATGCGGCCGGTGCGTGCGTGCGGAGACTGTCGACGACCACCTTAAGGGGCTATCAAAAATGAATTTTATTTATATATCTATCCGCCAGCGGCTGTTCCCGTGTATCACAAGGAAACTGTTTAGCGGTATAAATATTAGCGAAATTATTTACTCCTGTGTAAACAGCTTAAATAATTTAATAATTGATTTGGATATCCTGACACAGGTATAATTACAAATTGAATTGTAAACCAAGGTTACTATGATGACGTTTTAATTCCCCATATAACTTCCACTCCCATTGCTATCCCTTTATTTGCAGTTTTTCGGGATACAACATAGCCTTTGTTCACCCCATATGATGTAAAAAGAATTTTTAAAATCGATTCAGCAGTTTCTGAATCTCTTCTTTGCAAACAAACAATCAAATCTTTATAATATTAGTACGGTCAAATTTCCTTTGTTTTTGTTATTAAAAATATCAAAAAACTGACCCCTGCAATTCTTTATTCCAGTAATCGAACAGGATGATTCTATGTACTGTACAATCTTAATATTAAATACCATATAGAGATCTAGAGCTTCGAAAATTTTACACAAACAAATATTTATTAATGATATAATATAGGGATTACGTAATCGATCAACTCATGTATCAGATTTTTACATAAATAACATTCGTCAGGACCGTTTACAGGATGGGTTACCAAAACATTATTATCTTGAGCACTGTGCACAACACTGGCATAATGCACGTTAAGCCGTTAGTCCTGGCTGTATCAGCAACGTTAACACCCACCGATCCGCATTAAGCCCGTGTAGTGGATTATGGTCCATTGATCTTATTCGATTCGTCTGCATTTACAGGAAAAAAAGAATTCTACCAAAATACTTCCCACGGAGACGAATTCGCGGGCACAGCTAGTTTGAAATAAATTAGGTAGTTGTGGTGAAATGTAAAAGATATTGCGTTGATATTCCGAGTTTGTATATCACACCGATGCTTGCAGTGGGTAATATTCACAGATGGGTCGCCCTCTACGGCTGGCTCATACTAATGTAAAAGGATTTGGATGTAGCTACTCTCATATATAATTACATTTGATTAATTTTGGAATCACAATACTATATAGGAAAATATTTTTAATGCAAAATACTTAAAAAATCAACTTTGCCTCGAGGTACACTGAGAGATGGGACTCGAGTCCGCGACCTTTAGCAACCAGGGCGATTGCTCTAACCACTGAGCTACCAAGAACCTTCAAGTACTTTTATCTTTTTCGCTACTAACGAGCGAATTTTCACTTATGTTCAGGCCATTATTTCTTTTATTGTTATTGTACCTGTGGGTTACAAATTAAAATCAAGAAACGTCTTAATATGAAACATGTTTTAAATCGTATTTTAAGTGAAAATAATAATATGGAATATAATCCCTAATAGAATTATTATAATGCCTCCTAATAGAGAAATTATTGTAAATTTACAATAAGTCTCCATAATTCGCAATCGGTCCGTATTGATATTTCAAGTGTTTTAAAATTTCTATAAATAATTATTTGGAAAGTAATTTCAGTATTCCATTATAGTTATACTACTTCATATTTGATTACTTTCTTCTAAATCAGTTTTCCGTTAACAAATCATTGGTGATAAAGAAAAACAATTCCCCTATACGAAAGGTAATTACAAGGCTGGCAAGACTGTATGTTCCCCCGGGAAATTAGGCCAGCCTGTCCCACACTTGGTTATCCGGGAGATATGGGGCCACTAACAGATTTCTATTTGCGATCCTTTGAATATAAAAGAGATGGGGACATACATAATATACTGATAGATGAGACGCTGATCGAATACAGTACTTGTTTTCTTTCTCGTGATTTTTCTTTTTCCAATGTGAGAATAAAAAGAATATTCATTATTTTCTTTATTTAAATACATTGTATAATAACGTTTTATACGCATTGTGAATACTGCCCTGCGATTCTGTAAAATCCAAACCCGAATTAGAATTCACTCAGGTGACCGAATTCACTTAAAAAAGCGGCATCCGCTCAATCTTGAATTGGTAATAGTGACATAAGTGAAGTGAATTTCAAAATGACATAAGAATAGAATTCCTTAGACACGTATATTCAATAAATTTTGTTTTGTATTTATGTACAAAAAAAGGAATCAATAGAATTTCTACACTAAATGACGTGAACCGCAGGGTTGGATCGATGTTAAAAAAAAATTCACTTACGGGATGCTACACCATACGCGGGTGCCATAGACAATTTATGCGGGCGAATGCGCGGGAAAATAACAAGTTATGAATAGCAGTTCTTATTCCGCAATATCAGTTACATTTCATGTATCCAAACGCTTCATCATACATTCAAATTAATAAAGTATTTAAAAAAGTAATAAAGTATTTTAATCATAAATTTTAACGTATCGCTGAAATGAAATATATCCAAAAAAGTTTAATTTAATAAATCCTTGCGTTTAATTATTGCAGATAAACCAGCAGCTCATAGACTAGTCGGCAAACTATTTTTCGATGTCGAGTCATCACTGGTAATGCTTCAGGCTCGTTAGCGACTAGGTACATCTCTCTGACAGTCCCAGTAATTAGTGAAACAAACATTCCACTGAATTAATGTTCGCAAACAATTATAATTATTATGTCTAATTTTACATTTAAGAGAAATCAATGTGTCTAACCATTAATTATACGAACTAAATTTAAGAGACTAAATGACTGAGCTAAACTAATCTAAGGCATAAAGCCAAAAGGCTATCCTTGTGTATCGCATTGCAGGAATTTTATGGATGACTTTATGATTTTTAAGATAGAGGAAATTTTCGACTTTCATTATTTTTTAAATTTATTAAAAACTTAATTGGTATCTGACATAGTATAAAACAAAGCCACTTTCCGCTGCCCACGCTGAGTACGCCGTGATCTTTTAAGCTACACTTTTTGGTTCGTTTTTTTATCAATGCATAGGTTGATTTAAAGGCAAGTTTTATATCTGCTAAGTCGGACAAAAAAGGTTAAACAAGGAACAGCAGTACCATTCATTTCCTAAAGACCCTTTTTATGTATTATGCAAGACTACATGGGCGAAGCTGGCGGAAAGCTAGTATTTCTAATGAGGTTCTAATCGAACTTGACTCTTATTATGTACATACCACAAATCTGAACATTAAGAAGTATCTGACTTCTATCAAAGATAAATAGTTACTTAACTCGAGGTAATATTCTATTCTAATTACATAATATAAGAGGTACAAAATTATACTTGGCAATAACCATAAAGTTTCCACTCCAAGTTAATAATTTAAAAGTGCTCCAAATGAGAGTACAACATCGTCTATTTTTCCGTACAACAACACAACGGTGGGTTTTTGTGCCGCGTCCGGATCGGATGCCGGACGTCCGGCGTCCATTTCACGGGCCGCCACGCAGCCGCACCCTCCACAAACAATTCGCTGGAACACCTCTCTGGATAACCGCCTATTGGCGTTTCCATCGAAAACCAAACGATAAGCAAACTCTTTATTTGTACTTAAAAATATAAGAAAGTGAAATTCTAATGAGGATTTTCTTTCGGATCCAGTATAATGTAAAATTATAGAAATTATGAATTATGATGTTATGGAAATTCTTTATTCAATTTAAGTCCAAGTTAGCAACCTACATTCCCGAAAACATATAATCCAAATCTATTCAAGGTGAGAATGAATAGGCTCCTTTTGGGTGAGCTAGTTCCATTATGGGTCTCATCCATACCCCCAAGCTGGATTGAATCAAGAGTGAGCCCATGCGAAATAAAACAAAATACCTTCAGCTCTATAGACGTAAAAGTGTGGCTCTAATCCAAAGAAATTAACCACATATAAATTTGCCATAATTAATACCATGTTACATGTCATCCTGACATCCTCCATAAATTAGTGATTTTGGTATCTTTGTTGTTTCAGATTTTCATAATAAAAGTGCTTCAACTTCTTATTTTGGGACCTCATCATCACCATCATCATCAGCCCTTTTGTGTCCCCACTTCAGGAGCTCAGGCATTCCTTGTGTATGGCTAAGCAGGATGGGCCATGACCCTGCACGATGGCCCAATGCGGATTGGTGGGTATTAACGACTGCAAATGTAGCTGGGACCAACGGTTTAACGTGTCTTCCGAAGCACGAAGTAGCTCAAGATAATATTCCACCACATTGGCTGGTAATAAATTTTGGTCACTCATCCTATAACCGACCATAGTGAAGGTAGCTTAAACCCTACATTTTAACCATTGCTATCTAGCTTCTTAAGCTTGCGCTATCGAAAAGTTATTTCATTAAACGCTGTAGTTGAATCTTTATCTTCAGTTCATCATCATCATCATCATCACCAGCGCATTAATGTACTGCCGGGGCTCAGGCCTTCCCTATATATTGAATGGCAGAAGAAGAATAGGCCAGCCCATGACCCACGCTGGCCCAATGCAGTTGGTGATCGTTAAGGACTGTATATACCGCCGGGACCGACATAAAACAATAAAGTTTTGGTCACCCATCCTATAACTGGCCATTGCGAAAGTTGCTTAACCACCGAATCGCAGTCCAAGCGCGCTAACCATTGCGCCATCGAGCTTCTCGATCTTCTATCTTCATTCACCTCCGTTGATTATGAAAGCAATTATTTCAACAAAGACTATCGTATATAGCATTAAGGTCGCGAGTGTCACGCAACACTTGAGGTTCAGTGTCAGATCGATCGGTGCTCAAAGGACTCGCTCAAAGGACTCGTCTTGGAGCCGTGAAATTGAATTGACAGGGGCCAAAGCTTAATACAAGTACCCACCGAGACTGAGGGGAATTTCGTGAGGTAATATAATGTAATTATTTACACGCGGTAACTATTCAATTAATATTTCATTACAATTTTAATTTTGACTATAATTAAAATTTTGTAACTTCATAGTTTTCACGGACGTACATTCACACACACACGCACACCCACACAATTAAAACTATAAGTACACAATTGTCACTGAATACTCTATACTTACTACGCCATTTTCTTAGTCGGCCGGAGTTATAAATATAAAATAAATTATATAAATAGTTTATTATTAATAATAAATCAAATATAAAAGGCATCTACAAACTGATCGAACGTCCTTGATACAAATTCACAAATATTTTCCTATAGTGCCCATAGTTATTGTGATAATGCATTGACTAATTTAATACGTTAACTAAGCGTCATTAAGTCAATGTTTACTTTTAACGATATCGTTATCATTCAGATACAGGTAGGTACAGGCGAGGCGATAGGCGTTTCGAAAATATGCTGAGAGTCATTCAGTCAGTTCGTTATTGAAAGTCAAGATACGACGATACTGTATTTACTAATTTAATTGTTAATGTAATGATAACATTTCAATCTATCGATACATTAAAAAATGGTGAGAGGTCAAGATGTACATTCCACTATAAAATTGATCGTCTATTTTGGGACGGTGATGTCAGTAGCCATTAAATCCGGAGATCGTATATGAAAGAAGTAATGAATGCGGAGGAAGCGGAACACGTATATAAAGAACGTGTTTTGTTGTCATTGATCCTCTCTAACTAGCTAAGGAGATGAGATATAGATAGATTTTAAACATTTGAAGATATTAAACACGAAATCTGTAAGTGTGAAAAATCTGAAACGCCATCTCAAAAAAAAACTCTAAATAAAGTACACGCGTCAAAACCGTTTGGAAGTGGTTATATTAAAAAAAACAGCAGTGTTGTCATGCGCATGACAATATAAGAAATACAGTTAATTTTTACGTTGACAACTTTTACTTTTAAAAAGCTATTGTCAATATAGACTTTCGTCGGTCGTCAACTCGACGACCGACGTAAGCCTATTCAATTTGATACTTATGTTATTGTGCTTAATGAAATCAATCACAATGTGTAAGTGGCTAATTATTTCATGATTTTCTTATTAATTTAAAATAATATATGACTCTAATACATAATTTTCATTTTCTACACTCTTTTGTTTTAATTCAAATTTGTTAATCTAAGAAAAAAGCAAACTATTGTAGTATCCATAACGTAATTTTGTCGAATTTGCAAATTTAATGCCGTTTACCACTAAAAACTTTCATCAGACAAATTCGAAAAAAAAAACTCGTAGAGTTTTTTGTTTAGACTCGTAGAGTTCTTTTTTTGTCTAATAATAAATTCCGTTGTCAGTGACTGTACATAACACAGGTTGTCTTATCTGCGTTATCTAGCAAACTTCTTCAGTTACTGTCGTCATTGTCAACACCATTGTTATGAAATATAAAAAAATGAATATCGCCTGCTTTTTCGGAATTCTAATAATCATTATGGGCGACGCAAGCGCCATAGAGAAGAACAATAACAAAGCAATAATAGGACAAAGGATACTCTTAAGAAAATTGCAAAACTTCCAAAACACACCGAGAAACGACGGGAAATCTGTAACATGGAACGAATTTTTAGCCGACGTATTGGTGAAAAAGATATTCCATTTTAATTCATCGGAGGAGCCATTGGACGCGGATAAATCAAATAGCAATATTCTCAAAGAATCTGTGAGTCAGATTTTAGCGGCGTACAAATTTGTTTACGATAAATTTAGAGAAGATGACGTGGACAATTTGAAAGGAACTCACGATCCGAAAGATGATGTTGAAGTTATTCAGCCGAGGAATGGAGTAGAATCATGTGATGATTGCGTTGCTGTAAAAGCAAGCAAAGATACTGGAAATCCTTGTGTAAGCGGTCAAATAAAAAACGAGAATGGAGATTGTGTTGACTCGACACCTGTGAAGTTAATATTATCAGTGCCCAATCAATGCCCTATCGGTTATAGAGCCGACAGATTGGGCTTCTGCAGAATCAGGTTTTAGATATCCAAAGTGAGTATGTCATCTACAATTTTAAAAAGATTGGCAATCGTTAAAATGGTGAATATAAATAAAAATGAATACTCAATATTTTTATTGCCAAAGTATATAATATTAGAATCTTTATCTTATCATTTTGTTTCTTTATATGAATGTAGAAGTTACTGTTTGTATTCTTTATTATTGTTTTTAAATAACATTCTGAATACAACTAACAATGTATTTTATTTATTGATGAGAATAAGTTCTACATCACTTTAAAACCTTCATATAATACAATACAAATATTCTTCATTATACTCCAATGTTGGCAAAATTTAGTAATTTAAAAAACGACCTTATCGCTTAAAGCAATTTCTTTCAGACACCTACATAAGTGTTGTAGGCAAAAGATATCTCATGCAGTAATTAAAACTCTTTATAATTATGCTAGATCTTTTTAAAAATCCCAAAAAAAAGTACTTTGCATACTTCAGGAGTAGGGACTAGAAGTTTTCCTACTTGACCTGGAACATTCGCTTGACAGTCTATTATCATAATGTAGTCATAACATTTTAGGCCACAAAATGTCTGACCGCGAACTAATCCGTCACGGTGACCGCTCATGCAATCGGGACTCAATTTTACGGAGTTCCGACCAAACCCGGTATAACCGGCCACCTCAAAGGATTTGTGTTCAATAACAATGAATCGTTAATTTATTATTTTATATTCAATGCAACGAATACAACAGTGTCTATTCTAATTGTACCACTATCTGACTAAACAATAAACTTTCGAATTTTAACTTAATTTTGTTTAAACATTATTTCCTAGCCACTTCTAATGGAAGAATCATAATGACTCGATGTCACGCAGTGGTCGAAATTCGAAATAAATTTAAAATATTATTACAGTTCTCTTGGGTGAGGTACCCTTTTTGTAGTTCTAGTTTCAACCTTCTATATGGTTATTTGACGTCCAATAAACAAAAATATCATACACATGATAATATTGTTATATTATCATGGTCTTTATGAGTATATATTGTTGATTTTTATATACAATATTTTTTTGTATTATTATAAGAGAAATAATTCTTCACTTTAACTCCACTTAAACTTCGATTGTGCTAAATTACATATTACATATCTGTCCACTCAATTTCAGTAATAAGATATCCAACGAGTTTTTTTCATTAATAATATAAACTTCTGTCGGTGCTCGGTCGCGTAGTGGATAAGCGCCGCGGCCTGCGATCGTAATCGTTAAGCAACTTTCGCAAGGGGCGGTCACGGGATGGGTGATCAATATTATTATCACGAGCTACTCCATGCTTCGGAAGGCACGTTAAGCCGTTGGTCCCGGCTGCATTTGCAGTCGTTAATACCCTCCAATCCGCATTGGACTAGCGTGGAGTGTCATGGGCCATCCTCCTTAACCATCCATAAGGAGGGCCTGAGCCCCTGCATTGGGGATGTAAAAGGGCTGGTGATGGTGTGATGGTGATGATGATCATTAAGTTAACTTTTGTTGTTATAGAAATTACAATATTGAAAACTTAGTTTCATAGGATTAACATTAAGTTTAGTCTGGTTTTTCAGCAGTATTGTTACTCATATGCTTATTTTTTTTTGTTGATAGAAAAATTATAAAATTCGTAATTTATAGCGTAACTGAAAAAGAAATCATTTTTTACAATAAAACAGTCATCGCGTCTGTGATGTGGATGTTAAGCAACTTTCGTAAGGCCGGTCATATGATGGGTAACCAAAAATGTTTTTATCTCGGCTCCCTCCGTACTTCGGAAGGCACATTAAACCGTTGATCACGTCTGTATCTGCAGTCGTTAACACCCACCAATCCGCACTAGGCCAGCGTTGTGTGTTTGGCCCATTTTCTCTATTTGATTCCATTCCATCCATAGGGAAGGCCTGTTGTAATCCAATAGTAGGGTTGTCCCTATAATAGGCTGATAATGATGATTTTTCTAGATATATTAAACAATATATTTAAAAAAAAATCATATAATATAATAAACAAACAAATCAATCCAAATAGAACTCAATACACATGGTCGTTACAATACATCTCGGTAATAGCATCTTGTATCGTGCGGACAATTGCGAGTCAATTTCACGGAATCCTGCGCCGTAAAAGATGGCTCCACAAAGCGGTTACCGTTCGGAGGCCACAAAGGCGGATTACTAAATTGACTGCGGCCAAGCAAATATTGGACGGAAACAATAAATAACGAAATTGCTTTCAAATAGTTTAGAATTAAATTTCCAATGACATTATATCAAAGAATCTTTAGACGAATTTGTGACGAACTCAAAGTATCAATTTGATTAACGGCGTAATGGAAATGAGAATAGCTGGGACTCCATTATATTCCATAATTTCACATGCAAATCTGCTCATATTTCGTACCCATGCTGGGAAAACCTGCTAACTGTCAATTTTCACAAAATGAACCCGAATTTACCGATAGATGCAGCTTAAATTTTATTTAAAATCTAAAAATTGTCAGTTAACTGGTTATACCATGTGAATTGGTGCGATTAGTTTATTATATTTTCATGCTCATTAATATTAAATAAATCTTTTTTAAACAGCTTTATAGCGTGAATTTTTACCGACCACAAACATCTAAGACTCGTATCTATTATAGTCGAGAAGAGTAATTAATTGGAAAAACATCCTAGGCGAATAGCCAATGTTATCATAGTAAAACTGAATCTATAATGCTTACAATATCGACGTACTAAAATCTTCCTGATAGACGACCGTAAAATATAGATAAGTACACAAACCTTTCATTGAATAAGATGCATACATAATATATGCATTATCCACTAAAAGGTTGTCCAGGGACCTTTCTACACACTTGACTTGTTTCCCTTCTATCAAAATACACGCACCCTACAAATGGAAAGTTCTAATCATTCTTATAAAATATCAGAAATGTACAAAAAACTAAGGGAAGAAATTATCGTCATTGCCTATCTCTCGATGTTCCCATTGCTGGGGGTCAGGCCTTCCCTATGGATGGAATAAAATCGAAGAGGGAGAATCGGCCTTGACCCACTACGCAGGCCCAGCGCAGATTATTGGGTGTTAACGTCTACAGATGCAGCCGGAACCCACAAGGTACCATTCAAATCACAGAGAAGCTCGAATAATAATTTTTTGGTCGCCCATCCTATGACCGGCCGTTACAAACGTTGCTTGACTTGTGGACTTGTTCTCATTGAGGGCCGAACGCGCTAACCACTTTCCAGCGGAACTCTACAAGCGAGAAAGTATAAGTTATAAATTTAATAGTAAAGAAACCATAACTGGAATATCACCGTTTCCAGGAGTAGCAGGTGCTGGATTGGGCGAAATGGCAAGTTTAATGCGCAAGGGCCGTCGTAATTATAAGTTGTGGCATATAACACGACGAGTTCTCTCGTAAAAGGGACAGGGTTTATGCAGAAAATAAACGGGAAATGCCTTTAAAAGTGTCTAAGGAAGGATTGGATGCCTAAATTATTTATTAACAAAAGCGATTTTAAAATGTAAGAACTGTAATTCTCAATAACTACTGAAAAATGAAAAAACACAAAACAAAATCTAGCTAAATAAAAAGAAACAAGAAGCTCCCTAGACTGCAATGAGGATTTTGTTTGGCCAAGCAATAATTTCTATAAACATTGAAATTATAAGGTGTAATCACTTTGTTGTCGGAATTTGTTTCGTCAGTTTTTCTCAGACAAGACTCCCAAATTTTGAACTGATGGTAGTTTATGGTAGTCAAGGACAAATAAACAAACAATAATAATATTACTATTAGTAATTAATATTACTAAGTATGTTTAATTTAAATTACATTTTGTTTTAGAATTATTCATATAAAAAATCCCTAGATAGTGAAAAAAACCATCACTATCTTGATAGTATTGAAAGATTATTCCGCTATAAATTGCCTTAACGTTACAACGTTAAAAATTCATTAATAAATTATCTGTGCAAAATAACGAAAAACCTAATTATGTTATTCACATAAAAAGATAATTAATATTTGACTTAGATTTAGTTTTAGAATATAAAATTAAATTAAGACTTAAGAGAGATTAAAGCAGCTAAGTCGACTCTTAATTATAAGAAATATAACGTAAAATTAAATTATGCTGTGTGCAAACATAATAGATTGTATAATTGTTCTGTTATTTAAATTGAAAACCTCTTACCTCCCTAAATTATCATTATCACCGTATATAATTACACATATTTTTACAAAAAAATAAAATTGACAATGCACTAGACAGAATATACTCTCTGGTAGTATGCTCCTTGGTTATTGCAGTGTATGGTGACGTATTTGAGTATTGTATTATTATGTGAGGCGATATCTTGTTGTATTATTGAGCGAAGAAAAAAGGCATTACATTTGTCGAGTTGCAGAGCCGTGCAATTTCTTTTAACAGCGCTTTGTCTTTTAACAATAACATGTTTAGGCTTATATAATCTAAGTGCTTAGGTCAGTGCAAAGAGTAAACTAGGAAAATAGAGCCCACTCTCGAACTTTTTGATTATACTTTTTTGATTTTTAGATATTAATAATTAATTGGATTGAACCACTGCTGCCACAGCTCTATGTCATATGCTGTATTTTTAATGAAACAGCAAATATGAGCAGTGAAATAAGTATACACCAAATCAATAGTAAGATTAGTACCTAATGCAATGAAACATTAATTCTTTAGTTTATTTCGTATACAAATCATATTAAAATGACCACTAACAAAGTTCATTCATCAAAGTTGTAGTCAGATTAACAGTTGATAAAAAAAGAAAAAAAATAAACAAAACGAAGTGAACTCGTACTAACAAATAGCAAACACGTTGTGTGCGTCGCGGCATCGTAATTACTCAAAACTTGCAACTTTTAATGAGAACGGTAACTGCGTGTTTGGTTGGCAGCTTTTTTGCATTACCGAGAAAGTTCGAGAAGGGCTGTTACCACGTAAACGATGAAGTAAACTTTCTACGTTTATAATACATTGCGCTATCTGGTTGCGACTTCGCAAATATTTTCACAAGCTATTCAGCACTGGAGATTGTTATGCAATTTAATATTCACATTCGTGCTCATGTTAGCTTACTGTGTGCTTTAAACTACGCTTCGCTTTTTATGTTATGACTTTTTATTTGTAGGTTTTTAATTTCATATACAGTGTTTTTCTGTAACTTTTGCAATATATCAAACTCTGAATGGCTAGAACCCTGGTTTCGCCACCTCTGAGGTCCCGGATTAATTTCCCAATGGTAATGATCGTCTGGATTTTATGATTACACCATAACCTGGGTCTTGATTTGCATACTTACTTTTTAACGCAATCGCGATTGATAGACATTGTAATTATGACGTTTCGTTTTCTTGATTTTATACACTAGCGCCAATCAGCTCAATATTGCGTGGCTATAGAATTAACTAATTGACATAAGAGAGTACGAATTAAGTCTATGTTTCAAGAGTACGGGCTAAGATTGAGAAATTAAGATCATTGGATTGGATTGAAACTGACACTGAGATTGCATACCAGAGTAAATCAGTTGATAGGAGTTGCAGATTGATGACAGAAACCAAATTCTCTGGATAATATGTGATCAATTTCAATCTGGCATCAATCAACACATAACATAATCAATCTGAGCGAGATCACATAGGATAAAATTTGGAAAATTTCCCCAGGTCGTTTATAATAGATGACGTCACAAACATTATACGAGTCCGTCGACCTCTCCAAAAGTTCAGGCTACAACTGCTACAAAGTATGTGCCGCATCAAAACTCTTAACTGCGCTGTTAAGGAAACCAGCGTTTTATGGTCGCTATATCGAGGGAACAGCACAAACTAACAACATTGTAGTTTACTGTTGGATTATAATGTAACAATGACGTCACAAACAATACATACATACGTTGACCGAATGTTTAAGAACAGCTACCCTTACTAATATTATTACCTCGAAAGTAATTTTGTCTGTATGACCCAGGGATTACCAAACTAATTTAGGGAAGAGACCCCTTTTCTTAAACCGATACGTAATCAAGCTATATGATATGGGCTTTATGTTAATCGGGCAAAGCCGCGAGAAAACTCATTATAATTAAAATATCATCACACTTATAAACAACAGTTATTCGATAAATTTACAGTTGCATTTAGTGTGAAACTACGAGCTATTAAACGAAGAATGGTACATTTTAATGTATCTGTTAAGAGACGGGTATTAACTTTGATCTACATAAACAAGATAGATTGTTGCCAACAGTTATAATGAACACTAAGTAATCAACAATAGAAGACATTGTGTTGTAAAAATATTTAACAAAATAAAGCAAGGAGAAAAAGGCAGCCGTTGCCGAGTTTCTGGCCGGTTCTTCAAGGTACAAGGTCTCCCGCCGTACACTTACGAACTGATGGCCTAGATTTTCGACTTTCACGAATGCTGTGTAATTTACAACACAACATATGAAATCCATAAAATATAAGACAATCTAATTTAAAAAAGAAACTTACATAGCTTCTCAATTCAAAACGCTTAAATAACTTTTTGTCTATTTAATCTCTTTGTCGCGCTACCCTCTATGGTTTATTTGATTTGGACACCATAGATTTAATAATTAATCTAAAAATTTGTCAACCGTAAGGCCCAATTGCTGGAGAATACCGTACGGCATTAAGACAGGCCTTTGGTGGGATTGCAATAAAGAATTAAAAAATCTGCAATTGTCGATTGATCGAGGCGTAGTTTCTCACTTTTGGCATTAAAAGTAAGCTCAAGCAAAAGTAAGCAGATTTAAGTAGAGAGAGGGTTATGATCGGAGTTCTACTACTAATTAATAGGATCAGAAAAAACAAGATTCGGAGATGAAAGAAAGTTAACGACGTTATTGACTGGTATAGAAAGCTAAAACAGCATTGTGCAGGGAATACACCTGGAGGAACGTTGGAAGAAATTGCACTGCATAACCTAGTGGAACATACGCCTGTTTTAGGACGTGGGTTCGATTCCCAGTCACGTCAATATTTTTTATTTTATTTTTTTATTTATTTATGAACCACAAACAAGTTTACAATAAACTTAATGCTAAGAGTTATATAAATTAGGATTTATTGTACTTATTGTAAACTCAATATCGTTGGTTACATTTAAATACAAGTATTCTAGTGCAAACTGAAGATGCAGATTCTTTGCAAGACTCATACAACTTATGTTTAAATTATAGAAAATGAACATTTCTTTATTGCTTGTTGGTATAGGTGTTGTGGTACCCCTTCGTTGTTTCAGATTTCAAAAAATGCATGTGGTGATATTTTCAAATATTTATTAATTTACAAAGAGATCACGTACAGGTGAACATATGATCACAATATGGACAAATGACCTTATAAAAATTCTCAAATCTCACTGGATGCAAACCGTTTGCAACCTTTTTAATCAAAATTGAGGGTAACGGTGGAGGTCTATGTCCAGCAGTGGATGAAATAATAATGATGATGATATATAACGATATCGTTAGATTGTCACAGTGTACCACAGGGTACTGGGGCCCATGATACAGAACTCTATTGCATATCCTAATTAATTATTTGCAAAGTCAAATTATTTAAAATATATAAACTCTTTGCATTTTATAGTCCCGTATGGCAATTATACAATTGCCATACGAGACCCATTTCGGTCCGAATGGGACCGAAATAAACATTACAATTATATAACAACTAGCAAACATCCTGAAGTTGTCCCCAAGTCCTCGATCATTCAATTAACGTTGACAGCAAGTACGTTATATAATTATTTACTAACCAACTAATAACGTTATTGTGATATTATATTAACGTATAACAGTTATATAGCATAACAAATAACAGTATTTTACTATAACAATATGATATAAACCAATATTTTGAGTATTATGCTATGAACGTTTTCAACTGCTGTAGGGAATATATTAAAGGTATTTATTTATTTATTTATTTATTTATTTACGACACATAACAGATTACAATCAATTTCATTACAAATAGTATTAACAAGTTATTCGATTCTGATCATAACCCAACAGCATGTGTCTTTTATAATAACTAAACGTGTTATTTTACAATTTAACTTTTCAATTTTCAAAAATTAAGTATTTGGAATATAATTAAATAGTATTAAGAATTGTAATTACAATTTCAATAAAATAAATTAATGATCACAAATCAAATTAAAATAATAAATTATTACCTACTCTAAAATTAATCAGACAAAGCGAATTAAATCATAAAACAAATTAATCATTACATTATGGTAAAAGTTTTCTAATTGTATTAATAAACAAGTTTCTGTTACAATTAAATATATCAATATCAGCATTATGTTTAACGTATTCATTATATTGACGGCACATACGGACTATTGGATTAAAGAAAGATGTGTTATTGCGATATACGTCCAGCGTGAATATCCTCTGGTTACGAAAACGGTAGTTAATGTTGAACTGGATAAGCGAAAGAAGGTAGGGAGAGTAAATACAACCATGTAAAATCCTATGCAAGTGAACAAGATGACTTCGTTCACGACGGCACTCCAGTTTAGATAATGAGAACCTCTTTAGACGTTTGTCGTATGTATCGAATTCTCGAATGAGGTGGTATCTAAAACAAACTAATCTGAGAGCACGTCTTTGAATTCCCTCAATACGGTTAATATGAATAGCATAATATGGGGACCATATAATAGAGTTATACTCCAGCAGGCTTCGGATGAGTGCACAATACAAAGTGATGAAACTTTCTGGTTTTTTAAAAGCTTTCGTAGATCTACTTATGAAACCTAAATTACGTTATTTAAGGTTACCTAATTATTTAAAGTTATATTTTGTTTTTAACTTTGATATTAAAACATTTATATATTAAACATTTATGATTATAACATAATCCTGTGACATTTCTTCACAGCGTTATGTCAAATCGGTCAAATGCAAATTGTAGCTCTATGGAAGTAATCCGACTGTCGGCATTTATATGCTCATATGATACGTACGGTCAGTACGCCTACGCCGATGTGGAATGGAAGGTACAGATACAAAATTATATGTTAAATCCATTGCGTAGCGTTGTATACGGACACAGCGGATCACGCTTCCTGTTTCCAACGGAAATAAACTTCTCTTGCTAAAAAGATAGAAATTTCCTGTTACTACATTTGTTTCCATGTTACAATGACTCAATAGACAAACTTTGGATTATATCTCAACTAAAAGTTTTTATTTTTTTATTTTCCCAGAATTTCAAATCTCGGATTAATTTGCTATGAAGAGAGTGGAATATGTACATTATCTACGTTATTAAAATAACCGTAGTTTTAAGAAAAATAAACTATACCTAATTAATTCGAATTAAAGATTTATTAAAATCATTCAATGAGCATAAGAAATCACAATTTTTTTATTACTTGTATTATATCTCAAGTCTCAAGATCTCAAGTCCTTTACCTTTTTATCTCTACTGTTAAATGAATTCCTTTTACTATAAGGTGACAAGAGAAGTACTCCATTACTATACAAACAAAATGACATATAGAAATTGCGCAAAGTGAATTCCCCGTAGACCCAATACCAGTTCGCAATAACTCTTGACGGCACCTCCGTTCCTAATTACATTCTCAGGCACAATATTCGCCCGGTCTTCGAGGTACGTAAAGTTATGCTTGCAAACTTAGGACACAGCTGCTAATTACGACTTTGCTGTTATAACGACCACTCAAACCTGAACCACCGATACTCTGGCATCAACTACATAACGCACACTCACTGTTTTATTGCATACTCCTTTGGGGTTCAATGTGAAATGGTTCTAGTAACACACCCAAGGTGCTATTGACGGTGTGAAAATTAATGCTATCGTCCAATTGCGAAGGCGTTCAGTGGGTCCTCTACCATTGCAGCAGTGGTTGCCTAAAGTTAAAATTTCATGGGTTTCGAATTATATTGGTTTGAAAGTTTCAATATATTTGGTAGGTAATTTAAGTTACTCGATTATCGAACTTTTTTCTCTAGAACAAATAATCGTAAAATATTTTGGCTCGTAACTGATCAATCATTAAAGTGACAGTGACAGCTAACTGACAGATAGGGTTACCCATTGTAAAATTTATAATTAATGCTGCCAGTAGTCGATTTTTTTCCCTCTTAAATTATGATATACAATATGAACAACCTTCAGAAACTTCGAATCACTTTCACGGCAGCAAATAGTGTTTTACGGTTATGCCTGCAGCACCAGAATTTGTGACGTCATCGGCGACTTGGCACGGAAGCGACATAAACCCACCGCAGCTAAAGCCTTCTTGTTTTATGTTTGAGGTTTATAGGCTCGAAAGATAGTACTGAAAAAGGTTATCTGGATCGGCGAGCGACGCCAAACGGCACGCAAACGAGGTAGACAAACTGCACTAGGTTATAGTAATTATTTGTAAGCAATAGAAAAAGGTTACGTCAACTATTTGTCATTTAGAACCAGTTGTTAAGAGCGATCTTGGCACG
The DNA here is from genome assembly GCA_918026875.4 of Diatraea saccharalis. Classification (NCBI taxonomy): domain Eukaryota; kingdom Metazoa; phylum Arthropoda; class Insecta; order Lepidoptera; family Crambidae; genus Diatraea; species Diatraea saccharalis. Next base: position 721,009 of record OU893348.1, on the reverse strand, counting down.
GGAATATATTTTATGTGATAAACAGTTATCCCATTTTCAAGTCATAAAAACTAGCTGTTTTCCCGCAACTTCGGCCGCCCAACTAACAACCTTTATCACACGCGCATAATGTAGCTTTTCGTATGTAAAAACATTAGGAAATCGGAAAATTCGGAATTTGTGTTACAAATAAACAATGGAATCTTTCTTCTTTAAAATATTAGTATAGATTTACGGGTTCTCTATATCTAAACATACCTACTAATAAATACTCCATTAGAGCTACTTCAATTTAAAGAGATGATATGACCGATTATGATGGAATGCCAAATCCGAGCACCTCCCGTGGGATTGCTTGGCGTCCCTCCAAAATAATTACTTACGCAAAGCGGATCCACGAAAGCTAACAAAGAGTAACGATGGATGCAACGAATAACATGGATATGGTAATGAACAAAAGGACACCATATTTTTTATTATTTTTTTTATTATGGGATAGGGGGCAGACGAGCAGACGGATCACCTGATGGTAAGTGATTACCGTCGCCCATGGACACCTGCAACGCTAGAGGGGCTACAAGCGCACTGCCGGCCTTTGAGGGACGAATATGATTATAGGGAGGGAAGGGTTGAGGGATAGAGGGAAGGGAATAGGGAGGGGTTGGGCCTCCAGTACCCTCACTCACACGACGAAACACAACGCAAGCGTTGCTTCACGTCGGTTTTCTTTGAGGCCGTGGTATTACTCCGGTCGAGCCGGCCCATTCATGCCGAAGCGTGGCTCTCCCACGAATATATCGACGCAGGAAAGAAAACACGAAGTAACCTGCAAAACCAAAATGGATATTTAGAGTGAAAAATCTTTATATTTTCCAAAAAAAAACTTATTTCTGTATAAATTGACTGAGGAATACCTTATTTGTTACCATGAACTTTTAAAGGAGTTATTTATCGAAAAAAAATAAAGGTTTTTCTGCTCTGAAGAACAATTTTGGTTTTGCGGGTTACTACGTGTTTGCTTTCCAGCGGCCATATATTACAGTAAAACACGTCCCTATAAAATGACGTGTGGTCTTCGTTTACGTCGTCCGGGCATACCAACTCCGATGATGATGGAAGGTATGAGTAAAATTTTATATCGAGTCTTGTTTTAATAGCCACAGTGTATAAATTATAATCCATACCGCCATAGCTTTCCGCCAGCGACTTCGCCCACGTGGTCCTGTATTATAAACTTCTCTAAAATCATCTATATTTTTATGATAACAGCATAAAAAATGTCAGCGTATAGACAACGGGAAGCGAATTTGTTTTATACTATATACATATTGTCGACGATCCTTTGACGACACCTGTTTTATGCGTAATAGAACCTGTACGCGTAGCATGACAAACTCGAGAAACGCTTTGTCTACACTCATTTGTCAGTTTCTCGGGTCGAGAGTAAGATATAGTATGGTCGCACCCGAGAAGAAGTGACATTTGAGTGTAGACAAAACGTTCTCGCGTTCGTCATGCTACGCATGCTGTAGTGCCGCTCCCTCGTCGTTAACAGGTACATTACCAAAAGAATCTATTCCAATCGACTGTATGGAATCATCTATTATCACCTTTTAATGCCGCTACTGTGATGACCATTGTTGGAACACCAGCCTACTCTATCGCTGACCCACAATGCGGGCCCAATGCAGAATGGTGGGTGATACAGCCGGGACCGACGGCTTAACGTGCCTTCCGAAGCACGGAGCTCGAGATAAAAAATAAATCTGTTATCATGTAAATGGAACTACGCTAGGATGATATTGATATTTTACAAACACTACCTGTGCCCGCGACTTGGCATAGAAAGTAGTTTAAGTTACCCCTTATTACTTAAACAACTGAAAAACCAGTGAAAATTCCGTCAAAATCGGTCCAGCCATTTCAGAAATTAGCCGGAACAAACAGATAGACAAACAAACATGTATACATACATATGTATTTAATGAAAAGCGGTTTTTTTTAATATTACAACAAACACTCCAATTTTATTTATTTGTTTAGATAATATTGATAATTGTTATGAAATAATAATTGATAGAATGGTATACATAAAAACAACCGATTCAGCGGAATCTAATTATTGTAAAAATATTAAATGATACAATACGTGCTAAAATTGCTCACAATACAGACTAATCTTATATAATTGTAAAAAAAAAACAACTATAAAACAACAAAAATAGAAAATAAAGATTTCAGTAAAAGTGATCCCCAATTCATTCATTGAAAACCTTAATGCGGTCTTATTAAAAAAAAAATCAAAGCTCCATGACGGTAGTTAACGTTGGCATCCGGTTGTATCGTAACAAATATTTATTATGTCATCGGAATGGTTGCTTTGACGATTACCTAGTATTCCAACTGATTGGGCAGCTGACAATATATTAATGTGTAATTATTTATGACGTGCACAGTTCTATTCGCATGGATGATGTTGTAATACCCAATTATTTGTATGTTACATTTACAGTAGAATTCCGATTATCCTAATCAATTAAAACGAGCGGTATTTCGTATAATCGAAAATGCGGATAATCGATTTCAACGTAAAATCAATTAATTTTGAACGTTTAACCAATTTTTAATATGATATTAGGTTTCCATTCGTCGTCGCTTAGATACAATATATAAAAAAAACCAAGCTATATCGATAATGAATTCAATAAATACCTATATAATTATAATTAGAAATAACTTGTTATTTATGTTTGCTTTGATGTAATAAATATCATCCTCGATACGCTTCAGTTATAACATCTGTTTGGGACACCATTGATCGTATCTTTCAAAGTAACATCAAGAGCTTTAAAAGCTTTTGCATGAGATAGTATACATTTGTGCCGAAAAGGTAGTCTTTTTACTTAATCACTTAAACGCAACCGAAAAAATTAAATAACACGAACACTATATGGCAAATAAATGAGAGCTGGGGAGCAATTCTGTAAAAATTCCGACTCTGAATTCGAATTCACTCACGTGTTCAAATTCTATCGGTTCCATTTTTGTATAAAAATACAAAATAAGATTGATTGATTCATGCTTGTCTCAAATATTCTATTCCTATGTCATTTTAAAACTCACTTCACTTATGCACGAATCGTTATAACCAATTCAAGGTTGATCGGATGCCGCTTTTGAAGTAAATCCGGTCACCTGAGTAAATTCGAATTAGAGTTCAGATTTTTACAGAATCGCAGGACCTAAGTACACAATCGGATCGGAGGATCACAATCACAGTCGGAGACAGGAATAAACATTTCATAACGTGTCTTGTTGCATCGTGAAAAAATTTTTAGTTGACAATTAAAGCTGAGATGAATGAGTTCGGATACTCGAAAGTCCGGATAATCGAAGTTCGGATAATCGTGATTCTAGTGTATATAACACGTAGTATTTAGGAAGAAATATTTTATTTTTGTAAATTGACAGTTTAAATTTTGTTTTAATGTTATTTGTCATTTTCATGTTTTTTTTTAAACAGGTTCCCCCACTGTTGAGCAGGCTGTCATTTTCATGTTAATTTTAGATATGTTTTTTTAGGAAGTCAGAGAAGGCTGAGCGTCACAAGACATTGTTATTGTACACCATTTACACGGGGGCAGTAGACAAGCCAGTCCTCGTGTAAATAGAGATGATCCTCAAGCCAGTAATCAAACCAGTCAAAAGAAATAGAACGGTTTCTAATTTTATTGGACTAGCTACTGGATTGTGTCGGCTATTGGCCTCGTGTTAGCTGCGCCATTTACTTCCGGGACATTCATTAATATTTTCATAGATGCTCACCAATTTTTATAGCTTCTGATATCACTATAACATATGATTGATCGTGAAAGGTGTTTAGACCGCCTCAGCTAATTTTATAATAAGCAAATTATCACGCCCACCTGGTTCACATTCCACGTATCCGAACAAAACGCTTTGAATCATCTTTTATTATGCGCACAGCCAAGGAGTGAAATAGCCTACCTACCTGCCTCTGTTTTCTTGGTATCCTATAACCCAGGAATATTTAAAGCACAAGTGAATAGGTATCTTCTGGACAAACTCGTCCCATCTTAGGCCTTACGCTTAATGTTATTACGCCTAAGGTCAAAAGTCAGCCCATCTTGGATAAAAATGCTACTATATCGTTAATATTAAAACGAATGGACAACATAAAACCCACAGTCTAGATGTAGAAAATTATAGAAATCGTTAATGTGTGACAATAAATTGTCGAGGCGACAGTCTTGCGACATCACCGCAACGTCGCGGCTATCCAATTTAAACTGTCACAGTCAACATAAAAGCAAGACGAATTCTAAGAATTGTATTAGTGTCGTCGTCTCGCGTCAGATTTGATGTGAACGGATTTGAGATGGTTTTTATTAGAACCGACGCAACTATGCTCGCTCCTGATTACGTTATACATCTAGTTGGTGTTCTTTTTAAAGATGTATTTATTTGATTTATATTGTTGCCAAATCTTAATTATAGTGTACAAAGAAATTTTATTTGAATCTATATAAATCCATGATAATTTCTTTGTATATACAAAGGTACTGTAATAAGGGGTATGTTCCGATATACACTGCGAGCACTGCGCAGTGGTCTTACTGCTGAAAAATCCGTTCCGTTATGGACTGCCAGTACACTGCTACAGTACCCTAGGGAAATTTATGACGTCATAAATTGCCGCCATATTTGTACTGTGAGCACTGGAGATTTCGAGGTAAGGTGCTCGCAGTGCTTTTGATCACGTGATCAGTCGAAACAGAATCAGAAAATGATAAGTTTCTAAATAAACAAAAAAAAATACTTACGTTTATTTATAAGATGGATTTAATTGATAAATATTTATTTTATACAATTTTCCAATTTTCTTTTGAAAAGAGGGAATCTTTATATTTATATTCACCTTGCATTAACAAATTTGAAAATGGCGCCAAAAAATAGCATTAACAGTATACTGGACTGCGTTCCGTTTTTAAAAAGTCACCAGTATAACTAGCTATAAAGGAACGGGCTTCCAGTATACTAAATTGACGTCATACTGTTCAGTGGTCGCAGTGTATATCGGAACATACCCAAGGTTTAAGACCCTTCCACACGGTTGTAAAACAGCATTCCGGAAAAGGTTACCTTAGTTTTCAACTGGATACTTGTCCAAAATTTAGTTTGTAACTACCGTCTAAACGGTTGTCACCAAGTAAGATCACCAATGTTCAATAAGCTTTTAAGTTGATAATAAAGTATGATCCACACGATCGCAAATTTTAGATTACGTATAAAAAAAGGCTTTCAGAGGCTCAATCAAAAACTTACTTCACAGGGTAATAGAGGTTTTATTTATTTAAAATTCTAATGCAGTAACATCGCTGTGTTCGACGCCGTATTTTTAATGGAATAACAATGTATACCAAAATTTTTTGAGTATCTACCCAAATGAATCCCGTGGCGGCCCTCTGGAATTAAGAATTTTATAGTCGATCAAATACTGTGAATTTTAAGGTTAGATTTCAAAGACTATTTAGAAAACGAATTTTCTACATTACTTTTGGTCTGGATTTTGTATCACATTAATTGTTTCAAATTTCCATTACACAAGGGCTTTTGAATTTAGTTTGGAAGCTGAGTTATGTCTTATTACACTTATACGAACAAGCATACTTGAGTATCACTTCTTGTTACCTAATAGACACATAAATTAAATAAAATACTAGATTTAATAAAAGCTTGTAGCAAATATAAAATCTACCGTGATCATAAATCACAAACAACTACAATAAAAGTTAATATTTCCTACGCTTGATCATTAAAAATCAATACACTCGGACAGTAATGAAGTTCACCAGTTTCTGAGAGTGGGAGCCATCTGGCGGAGATCCAAGCAATTAAGCCGTTGCGATGGACTTGGATAAGCTCCGAATGATAATACCGGCTTATATTTTTTGTGGATTCATTTTAAAATATTCTTTATATCAATACGCCAGATCATTTCAGCAATATCACTACCTCTTCTCTTAAACTGGGAGACTGTTATTATATTATATTTTTAGTCTAAAATTTTTAGACGTCATTAATATTCAATTCTACAAGATATGTAGGAAATGGACTCTATTGTGTTGTCTACAGTCTGAGTGTTGTGATACTTTCATTGTCTCAAATACTTCATTATACGGAGACTTTGGCTTCTCATTTTGGAATCTGAGCTGATCTCTGAGATTTTGTCTAATGTTTATTTATTTAAATATTTTAGACCTTTTACTTTACCATGAAATATAGAATCTTCAACAACATCTAGAAGATATTGTCGCCAACTTATCGTATTTATACTTATATCTACATACTGGCACCACACGATTGCAAATAACGATATATTGAAATCAAACCCAAATCCAACGGAGCATATCCTAAAAGTAAACACGTGGTTGGCCCAAACACGATAATGTCCACTGGATCAATACAAAAAGGGTCCGAACACACATTAACACGTAAACCAAATTGCTATAAAAGGCAGGGAACAAAATGATGAAGAATTGAATTGGAACAAAGCAATCAATACGTCCTGATGAGGACGGAGGCTTTTAATCCTCGATCGGAGGCACGATTGTGTTTGATGGGGCCCGGAATCTGGTGATCCCGTGGGTGTGGAAATGGCACAATATGCGAGAGAAAGCGGGAATGATTATTAGCAGAAAAATTACATTTGGCATCGACTTTTTTTGACAACATTAGATGTAATTTTTATATAAGGTAGTCCTGTTTACGATAGACCAAATGTTAAAGATCAATCACATGTCAGATGCAGTTCGATCAATTGACTAATAGAAACAAAGCACAAAGGAAGGGAAAAGAGAGAATGTATTCAAGTGTATTTTTATATGTTTTTCTGTCCACTCAGACTTTCTAAAATATTTTGGAATTAAATCCCTTGCAAATCAGGAAAAATATATAATAATAAGTAATGTATAGAAACATATTTTCATGACAATATTTGATAAAGACTATATAATATTGAAGTGTGAAATAATCAAGATGTAAACGGTCATATTCAATTAATTCTAAATACACAAAAACAAATAATGACCAGCCGAATCCCTGACACTTGTTCCACGTATCCTGAACAGGATTACCCTGGGATTTTTTCCCACTAAGCTGGACGTAATTGGATACCAAATTGACCATGGAAGAGACGGTTTGGCATCGACAAAGGATTGTAACATTTGTATGCCCACAACATGTGTTGTTGTTTAATCGGTCGTGTTTAGAAATCATATATTTCTATGTTTCAGAGTATGAAAAACAGAAACGAATTCAAGCTAATAAGAACTACATATCAAGCATTTCAACGAGCTCATATTTTAGATTTTTTTATTTATAATTACATCTTTAAAACGTTATATACCTTTCTGGATCCATTGTCAGTAAACTAAAAACAAAACATAACTAACAAATTAATAAACGTGTTAAGTGCATTGTGAATCAATAGAATGTAATGTAATCCTCATGTAGAAATTTGGGTGCGCTTTTAACGTTCAATATAATATTTGCAATTACAAATTGTATTATAATATTGTGGGATTGGAAAGCCAACAATACGATATTGTTAATGATATTATGCTCTTTTCCACTCATATTTTTACTGGGCTTAATTCCGTATCGGGGCCAGTTATATTCATGGAAAATTGAACATTATAACAACTACACTTTAATGCTTTTTTACAATATTATACAAATGCAGCCTCAGTAATCCAATACAGCCGGATCAAAATATGGTTTGGGGACAATGCAAGCAATTCTATCGACAGACAGCAATAAATTTAATTACTTATAGCGATATATAGACTGATAAATGGATTTGGTCGCTTGGTTGATATCCACTATGATTCATTTGCAAAAATCAAAAGAACTGTAATCCAAACGTGGCTTCGGGTTGGCAAAATATCATAAGAAGTATATATATAGACAGTATTATTATCTGCATTACTATTAAATGTAATACACATTGTCATTATCCTTTTTTAATGCATGAAGTGTTTACCATAATAGTTTGCTACATTTAATTAAGTATTTTAGATGTAAGGAAAATTTTGTATTAATGTATACAAACGCTGGTGAATCTAATACATAAAATTAAAATTAAAAAATAAATACTAAGCGCAATTAATATTTGCGACTATATTATACATTATTATATTATACATTAACTCTCATATCAACGTAGTCAAAATTAACAACCTCCGTAACCCAGTAGCTCACACGCCAGCTTAATTCCAGCAGTCCAGTATCTCTGAGATCCCGTCTTCGATTCCCTGTAAGATCAATGTAGATAATGGCTCTTAATATATAGCATCTAGTCAGGATATTGAGATATCTTCGATGTTTCATATTTCTTTAATGCAATAGTTTACTTTGGAATATAACTGTTGTTTAAATTGTGATTTCCTTTTATATTACATTTGATTAATGGAAGGTAAATCTAAACCCAAAAAACCTAGACACGTGCGTCTCTATACTGTCCACATAAAAAAGTTTGCGAATCAAGTTGGTACCATCAAAGGCGCTACTTCTTTTAGTTAAGCAAGTTTACTTAGCGAGCTGGCATTGAGGATGACAAAAATATGAGAAAACTTAGCCAATACCGTCTATATCGGTGCCCTCGGCTTTTTATTCCAGCAGGCCGCTTTCAATTGCTCTTGTGAAATAAATAACTTCGTTATTAACGCAGTTTTATATGTTACAACTGGTGCTCGGATCGGAACGCCTCTACGATTTCGGTAAAGTTTTATTTTTACTTTTTTTTTATTTTTTTCATGAAAAAAGTTTAAGTTTTACATCTTAAGGATATCTGTAGAATTTCCCAAGTATTTTCTTGCTAGTGTATTCGAAAGACATATTATTATGTTGTTTTACCATTATATATTTATTATTACTGTGAAATGAGAAGAACCATAAATAACGATGTTGTAAATCAAAGACAAAAAGTTAGGATATGCAGAACCTTAAATCAGTGCTCTCCAACTAGGACCTGCCCCAAGGTCCTTCAAAATATGAATGAACTACGAGTTAAAATCCGCTACGGAGTAGCCTCGTTTGATGAGAAGAATCGAGTGTACGGCTTGTAAAGCGCTGTACCTGGATATGCAGATCCTAGGAACAATATCCAAGAATAAGCAAAGATAATGGTGTCGGTGACATCGAACGGATTTGTCATGTAGCAAAAACTTTTTTATTATTTGATCAGATCGGACGATGTAAAAGCCCTCAAACAAATGTAACAGGCCCAGACGATCGCAAACACGGAAAGTTTTGGGAGAGTACTTTTACACTTTTTATACCTACCAAGCCCGTATTGAATATGTATGAGGGGGAGGTCCGAAGTGTGTTGTTTTTTATGATATTCGATTCATTCCTTATTATGTACAAAATGGCGGGAAAATGCTAAAAAGGTTCCGTTCGAATTATTTAGGAAAATGTTATTACATACCTGGATTTGGTATCAACAACTTCTTTATAGTAAACTTTTTTACTTGTACCTTTACTGGAAGTTGGAAACAATGAAACATTTAAATAATGTGTCCGTTAAAAAACATGTACTATCTTGGTGGAACACTTCTTCAATTTGATCTAAAGAACCATGCGTTATGTATTACTTTCCTTTTCCGATAAAAATACAGTGGAGATGGCAGCATCGAACACAGCACTGTTACAGCATAGAGCTTCAAATAATTAAAACATTTATTAGCCTTTGAAGGAGATTTTATTTAATCTAACGCCTGTTTTATGAAATTTTTTGTATACTGTTCATCCCATCAACCCCCTGTTAGGTCTCAGGCCTTCCCTATGGATAGAACCGAATCAAATCGGATAGGGAGAACAGGCCATGACCAGTGTGCCCAGTGTGAATTGGAAGGTGGTAAATAATGCACATGCAGCGGCTCAACGTGCCTTATGAAGCATGGATGAACTCGAGATACTATTTTTTTGTCACCCGTCTTATGACCGGTCCTTGCGAAAGTTGCTTATATCCTAATCGCAGGCTAAGCGCGCTAATCACTGCACAATCGAACTCCATTGTATTTTCAACAAAATAGTTCTACTGATTTCATCATTACAGCATTTTAAATGCAAATGCAAATTAAAAAAATTTCAAATATATATTACACTTCAATGATTTCAGAAGAATGGCATATCAAAAAATATACACATTCATTATTAGTACAGTAGTTTGTATCAGCACAGAGTATCAGCAAAATTCACAGCCGTAGCAGAATGTAGTAGTCGTAGCAGAGTATCGACTACTACATTCTGCTACGCATATATTTCAACAGTGGGAGAGCCCCGTATTGTATTGTAGGTATTGTATATTATGGTGTCTTGCTTGAATAAACAAAACACACCTTCAATAAAATTGGGTTTTCATTATATTCGGCTCGGTTTCATTGGACACTTCGTTGTTTCGAATTTACATTACAAGTGATTTAGCTACTTAATTTCAGGGCAACGTATGTGACACTGTCTAATCCATTTTTAGTATATTATTGCAGTTTTCATCTATATATAGAATTGTAATGGTTCCAGGCTACTTTCGAAGTTGGTAGTTAAATAAAAAGGCTGACTAGGCTCGACAAGTACATATTTTTCGGGCAAAGATAAAAACTGGTTTCTGAGTTTTCCTTATAAGCTGAAACTTAGTTTCATAAATATTATCTTTATTCACTTTCCTTTATTAAGTTTCAATAACGTGTTGCTGTTCGAAGAATTTTTCACGAACTGACATCTAGAAAGAACTCGTGTTTCTAAAAAAAAGAAATTACAAAAATTCTGTAATAAAAAATAAATTATTTTAAAAACCATAAACAAAAGTTCTAGGATAGAACTAGAATCTATCTAATCTAGAATCTAGGACAAAATAAACGGTGTGGTACGACGCACCGTTACAATGTAATTCAAGAAGGAGGTTTATATTTGTTTGAAAGTTGTTTGAATGCTACGAATTCTAAGGCTTTAATAACCGATTTCAAATAAATAGAGTTATGGCTGTATAATTATAGGATCATGAGATCAAGAACTGTTATACAACTTAAGACCATAAATCCCAAACAGTACAATTACTTACTGCATTATCTAATTAAGATAGTATTGACAGATAAGGGTAATTATTATATGTTATTATTATTATATCAATGCTGGATTTATTGTTTAATATTAAATGAGTAATTCAATTGTCTGAATCTATAATTTTAACGCTATTTAATCAAAGTACTGAAATGAATATTTATTAGTTTTGTAGTAACATTAATCCTTTAAGACTTCTTTTACTCGTAAAGAAAATTAGTAGCGCAAGAAACTTCACAACATTTATAGCTGGATGTAAGACATCACACTATTGTAAGCTACACTAGCAACATTTTTTTCTGTATGGCTAAATCATAGAAATGATTTTTGTCTCTCTCTCTCTCTCTCTTCGTCCCGTTCTGCTAACGAACATGCCAAAAGTGCAATTTTGTAAAGAATAAAACCTTATTGTAGGTCTTTGGATCAGGCCTACGCCTCATTTATACTACAAGATAGTATCCTGTACAACTATTTTTAATTAATTTTTACTTCACGTTCACAAAGCTACTAGCTTCAGTCACCGACGTCTAAATTCGCTCAGGGATTTTACCAATAGAGTAATAAAAATATCGGTAAACATACATTAAAAAAACACGTCGCCGTTGAACACATAACATACCCCTTTCGATTTTGAAGTCGCTTAAAAAGCTAACTAGAATGTGTAGCACTTATAGTCCTGCACCGACTTTAAATACTTTTCTATTGGTTTTTAGCATTCAAGTGGTCAAAAACAATGTGCGTTATGAGGCGGCAGTATTTTTTATGTTGATCTTTTTAGGTACTCTTCGTAGTATGTTATTACTATATTTTATGTGATATTTTGTGAGAAGGCATAATTATTATGGGTAATTAATAAAGTATAGACAATCCTTCTCTATTGGCGCGACTCGTACGTTAGTTTCATGGTGACGTCAGCTCTAAACTCCCAGGTTCGCTTTTTCTCAGATCAGTGTAGAAAAAATAAATATATAGGTAAAACTGGAGAGTGTTGGTGATATGAATACACTACCGATACGCGTGCATACGTACATAGTTAATGTGCATGAATGTAATCTATACTAATATTATTAAGGTGAAAAATTCTATTGTTCGTTTGTTTGCGTCGATTAGACTCCGAAACTATCGGAATGATTTTAAAAATCCTTTCACCTACGGGAAACTTCAGCATCATGCGCGAGTGTCATATGTTTTAATTTACGCTAGCGAAGTCACGGGCATCGGCTAGTAACACTGAGAATTGTTATAATCTCCCGAAATAATGCCGGCAACCTAAAAGGAGGCGGAGAGTGGCACGTCGCGTTGTCTAATTATAAAAATCCATTTAATCCAAAATAATTTCCGTTAATTAAATTTTATATCCAGCCCCGGCACCTGATACCCAGATTGCTCGGCAAAGTTGCAGCAATATTCTGGCTTTATATTTCATTTCCATTTAGGTATTTAGGCACAAAGTGGAATGAAATACATATACTTACTTATCTTCAGCTTCAAATATCTCCAGCTTTACATTCTTATTCCAAAGAGGTTGAAAACTCATAAGGTCAGAATAATAGTTATTGATAGAATATCTAATGCCTAATTTGCATCTAATACTATGTAATCATGGTGCTAGTAAATCATAGAAATTTCACCAATAACTATTATTATTACTTTAACGTTAATTACATCTTTAAATCATAAGCTATTGCCGAAGTATCTAAAACAAACTCGATACTCGATCAGCGGAAGATCAACGCTGATCACAAGACCAGCATATGCTGAGCTGGAACCGTTTTGGGACAGAGATTTTGTTGTGTCCATGTGATTGTGTTGCTTCTGTTATATTTTTGTCCCAAATAAATGGATTTTTTTTTTATACTCCGCGTGATAAAATCCTGTCGACTACATCTAGTGAATTAACAAACAAATCACATTTACGGTTCACAAGCAAAGTATAAGCAAGTATTATTAATTTTCTAATTTTCTTTCACTTTCCGAGTGGCGTACAAATAATGAAAACCTTATTGAAAATAATTGTTTTCCCCGAAAGTAATCTAGTAGGCAATTTACATGCCTAAATACAAACTTCTAATCAACATTAAAAGCTTAAACCTGCTCCAGAATTATGGAATTAAAAAAGGTCAACCCCATAATCATAAAGCATTTGAAAAAGTAGCTCCATGGTGTAGGCATGGGCAATAATATAAAAGCCAGGATGCTCGGAGATAAACCTTCTGGGAGTGAATCTCGTTAAGGCATCATACTAATGATATTTGAATTAAAAATTAAATAAGACACGAAACGTATGGATGAATAATGCACGCTGAAACATTTCTTTGACGGCCGAGGGTTAGAGAGAGGGTAAGGCTGTTTACAGACACGGTTTTACAGATTCTACCTCAGAATACCTCGGTAACATAGTGAATAAGGGTCTGTCACAGGATGGGTTAACAAAATACTATTACGTGAGCTACTCTGTACTTCGAAAGGCACGTTAAGCCGTTGGTACCGGCTTCATTTGCAGTCGTTAATACCCTCCAATCCGTATTGGGCCAGCGTAGAAAGTTATGGTTCATCCTCCTTAACCAACAATAAGGAAGACCAACAAGACCTGAACCCCTGCAGTTGGGGCGTAACAGGGCTGTTAATGATAAAAATTACACCTGAAGACTTAATTTGTCCTCTAACGGTAATAAAGAAAATATCGCGTTATTATTATAATTTTATTTAAATCATATATGTGAAGTCAAAGTCATCGTCAAGTCTTACCTCTGTGGCATCATAATTATAAAAAAAAATGTGTTCCTTTAGAGTCGTACTTACAGTTCAAAAATAGATGAAATTCGTTCCCGGAGAAATAGAATTGACCTTCGGGTGATGATAATAAGTATGAGTGTTTATTACAAAAATATTCCAAATTCATTGTCCTAATCTGAACCTCGACTAGTAATAGAGATACCTTTATCTAGAAGCGAATTGATTTGGTCCATCATGGGTTTGATGACTAATTCCTACAAGTATCAAGAAATCCCTATAAATAAACAAAAGGAATAATTGTAAAATATATAGTATTTTAATAATGTCGTTTAACAAATATGGTCTTACAACCCTCAAAATACCGAAGAGCACGGGACTTAAGATCTGTAATAACCTACGCTCATGGTTTCACTCGCTTATATTTTGAACTCTTGTGTACGTTTGTTGTAAGTCATATCGCTTTTCCGATTTTCACATCGAATTGTCAGGGGCTAGGCTGGCGTAAACATTTAAGACTCTCCAACCACCATAGACCAGCGTAAAGAACTGGTCATAATGCAGCGGATATACTCAGCCGTTATGCCCTCTCTTCCGAACGAGACGAATTCCGGTATCTGGCAAGGAATTGCCTGGACCCCCTATCTATCGATAATCCTGCCTGCTTATCGTTTTAAACTTTAAACCGTATACTAACACTTTATGGGATACGCTATGCTGTTCTGCAATAAAATCTGCCTAATACGTCGAGCATAGTGTTGTGACAACATAGAACTACAATAAAATAAATACCTTTATTGCCTTTAAAAATAGATTTTATATGATCGAACCTCCATGCTGTGACAGTACTGTTCTTGACATGCTACTGCTAGGGTGGCAAAAATAACACTACCCTCTACAACAAGGGAAAAAAGGGTACTAAATTCCTACTCAAATGTGGAACTCAATAATAGAATTATGTTCATGCTATTTCGTTGCATTATTATGAAATAGGAAAATTGTCTGATATACTTCACCATCAGTACGTTCAAACAATATTATTTTTATATTTGATTAATTTTGCGTTCACAATACTGGAAAATATTATTTTTAAAATCACAATTTAATGGCAATAAATTACAAATATAAATAACAAAAACAGGAAAAGACATTAATATAAGCCAATAAAAAATATAAAATGAAGACGTGTAAAAAGATAGACGCTAAAAGACCAGGATCAATAAATATGGCCCCAAAAAGGAAAACCAGTCATTAAGGAATAAAAAGACATGAGTACCCTGCATTGAACGGGCAAAAATACGATAAGTAGGAACACTGAGCATTAAAAAAGAAAGCTTAAATATTTATAAATTTTCCCTATAACCATAGACTATAATTATCAGAAATGAAAAATAAAAGTTGAATTTTATAGATAACTGTGTTTCGTTTTTACAAATATGGCGTATTCCGATATATCCTAATGCGTTCAGTAAAAAATAAAATATTTATTATTTATAAATCAATACGTATATAACCTTACATCCTGAAGTTGAAGTGCGATGCGGACTGAGATGGCGGTTTGACAGTACTATACTCATTTGGCTCGCTTAGTATACGCGCCATCTTGTGCCCCCGCATAAAACGAACCATCACGTGTGAACACACTCCTACGTTATGGTTATCGCAGATTTCGTCGTTCCGTTTAAAAATTGACACTCACCGTCCTCCCCACTGTTCCCGCAATCTTGGGCGAGCGTTGAATAATAAAAATGTCCGCCGCCCTAAAATTTGATACTTTACAACTTTGATAATGTTTTAATCATATTTGCGACCTTTAGAGGCAACTTTCGGAAGCTTTCAGGGAAATTTTATTACCTCCTCTGAATGTTACTTCGGGAGGTATATAACTTTAAAGGGTCTCGTTCAGCCCGGCCTGGTGCGGGTTGAGTGTGGTTAAGTTTGTTTTCGGCTTGAAAAGTCCCGCCCTTCATCAACTGTTTGCTTAAGAAATGTTAGCGGCCTTCTCTGTTTTTATTTTGATTCGTTGTATCACAATTATTAATAATAATGTAATAATATAAGACAGAGAATGTCTTAAACATAATATCATTTGCCTATTAGCTATTGCTTCTTGAAACACGGGACATTTTCATATAGGTGTGTTGTTGTTGTTGTTTGATCACTGTTTTATTTTATACAGAGAAGTCTAATAACACGATTAGAAATAACAAAAAAACTGTCATACTCATGCATCATACTCATGCGTAATCGTCATTAGCAGCAATCAATACTGTACTTCATTCACTGCTTAATTATGATTTCCTAAAGCCAAAAGAAAATTCTACAATTTCAAATTTATTTAGGAAACAATATTAAAATTTCTGATAATGTCCCAAACTCTAACTAATAAAAATTAAGGAATAGGCTAATTAGCTAAAAAAGTTGGCGCTGAAATATGTAGGATATGACCCAACCATAACTAACAGTAATTGAAAGTTTTTCCTAATTTCGAAAACTGAAAGACCAGTGTTAATATCCAATTCTGTTAAATAATACATTTACTTCCTTTGAAAATGGGAATGTTATTCTGAAACCGGCATTAGTAGTACTTAAAACATAAGAGAAAGCGATTTTATGTTAGCTTCAAATGGAAGAACAAGTCATTATCATTTTTCATTTGATAAGTGATCTATGATCTTATTTTGTGATCTAAAACTGTATTTGTTAATATTTTGTTTTGTTTTGTTAATATTTTATGATCTAAAACTGTATTAAATCAATTAACAATCGGTTGCTGGCATTTTAATAGAATTTATTTTAATGGTATCAATAAAACATCTCAAGGACGTCATGGTGATCTTTCGTTTCATTTAACTAGTATTACCAACTTATCTAAACTTTTAAACTATATATCATATACATATACGTCGGGAAATATAGGTACAATAATAATATTCTTTATTGCACGCTAGACAGGACATAATACAGAGAAGATAGAAAAAAGAGAAAGATTACAAAGGGCGACTTATTGCTACGTAGCAATCTCTTCCAGGCAAACCGAGGCAAAGAAAAACATGATCTATATAATGAGAATAGAGAATACAACACATACAACACTAGCAGAATCCCTATTCTGTATCGCAGCTGTATTATAGTCGTCCGGGTGATCATAATACGGAGCATCGTAGGCCACGGCCGGTGTAACCCGGTCGAACCGTCGGGAAATACAGGTAGGTGAAAATCTTATTTATCAATCTATCGTTTTAATACCCGTTTCATACAATTTAGTCGTTTATCCACAAAAGCCACGAAATCTGCGGAAGTTAGTTATCTACAAGTCCAAGATAGCCCTCCATTATAAACTAAAAACTCTTGGCTTGAAAAGTCAATAGCAACGTCGTTTCAAATGAACTTATTTTGCTATTATTTATGCTATTGATTAGTTGCTCATCACCAACCTTTTATGGGTCGTAATTCAATTACACACTAAATACTAAATATAGTTTTAATCCTATCAAACAACATTTTCAATACTGTAAACGACAAGATAACTGAAGTAAAACAATATGTAACTACAGAATAACATGAAAACATATTATAAGTGGAAATACTGAAAATATCTTATTCTGTTGTTTTGGTATTTTCTATGGGGTCAGCGTTCAATAAATAAATAATGATAGCAAGTACAACAGCGCGAGCGCCCGTTAAAATAAAACAGGCATCAATTTTTTCCGAAATATCTCAAATCGCTTAACCTTATCATATGGACACCCTAAGTGCCCAAAATCGGTGCTTGCTTAATGGGCAAAGTTGTTTTCCTCGTGATCCGCGCGTCTATTACAGCACCGGCGACCGCCCCGCCAAGTAGAACCTTTACACACGGGCGAGCGTTTCAAACGCCATTCCCTTTGTATTTTATACGAGCTGTAATACTATTTATAAATTACAGCATATGGTTACTTAAATCTAATAATCTTCAAGCATGGTGTTCTAGTCATATTGATTGAGTATCCTTTCCAATCCAGAATCTTGAAAATATCCTCCAACGCAGCGATGAATAACTCTGGGGAGATAACATCTCCCCGACTTACGCCTCGCTGCAATTGGATAGGATTAAAGTTCTGGTTTTTGACACTTTAGTTCCTCGATGTACCTGTAGTCTACTTGGCATCTTTGGAGAGGCTTCATCACCGCCAAACCAACAAACAATCAAATCTAATTCATAATATTGGTATAAACCAGCAATGGTCTTTTCATCCGATGTTGTTACGTCATATTAATTAGCTTAAAACTTTTCGATCATCGGTCTCTGTAAATATTTTTTTCAAATCCACTGATCACTCAGCTTAAGATGGTTTAACAAACACAACAAGATAAAGAAACACAGTTTTTTTATATTGAAATTAATTAAAAATCATATATAATTAATGTTATAAAGAGGATAGGCTGGCTCGTTCGTTTTGTTTTCGTTTTGCATTGAATAATTGAATAAGCTTAAAAAGCTACATCTTACGCGGGCGAAGTCCCTGGAAAACATATATTTTAGATCACAATCATTTTTCTGGTGTTCCACAATAACGTCTATAATTGCATAACATAAGAGTACATATAATTGTCTCATAATACTCTAAGATCTTCACACACCGAACAAAGATCAACAGAGCAAAAAAGAAACTCGTCTACAAAACCAAGTCGGGCGCGAGAAAACGCTAACTTTTTCAATAATTCCCGCCTTTCCGCTCTGTAAGCACAATTAAACGGTGAAAAGGAAACAAAAGATTCGAAAGGTTCACGCTGCCGAGCGGGGGGGGGGGGGGCTTGAAGGCGAGTTTTTTTTAAAATTCAAATTCTATTCCTTCCTACGGCGAGCGTGGCTGTTTTAATTAATATTACTCTTTTACTTTTCGGTTGGACTTTTAAGAATTTCAATGAAATAATGGGTAGTTTTAAATTTCTCTCAATGAGTAAGCCTTCTGTTACATAAACGAACGAAGAATGTTCTTGCGGAACAGCTACCTACTAGTCGTGGCTGCATTTTTTTATACATTATGCTGTAATGAAAACTGTAATGTTTGTGTTTTTTTTTTAATAATAAAATAATAAAACACCGAGATATGCCAAATAAAGGAAGCCAATTAGCAAAAAAATGAGCATATATTGAAATACAATATATCCAATATCAAATGAATGTTTATAACATTATTTTTTATTTATTTATTAGATTATCGATAATCTTTCATAAGTATCCCCATTCAAAACATATTTTTCTTCAATACCGGGCTAATGGGCATAATAAGTTAAAATTTTGTATTGTTTAGTAAAACTAATAAAATAAATTTCTACATTGACAAAACCGGGAACCGAACCTTACAGATAGCGACATCTTGAAAATTTATATCAGCATCTTATATTTATATGGTTGAACCAAATTATTATTTCATAATCAAAGACGATAAATTCACGCTTGCACGTGAAAATGTCTATGATATTGATAAGACGCAGCAAATCAACAAGGAAAAACTTCTTCTCCCTTTGCTTGACTACGCTGATTCATGTTATACAGACCTAAGTGTCGTTTTCCTAAATAAACTTGAGCGACTGCAGAATTTGTGTATCCGTTTTGTCTTTGGTCTACGTAAGTATGATCATATTTCTGACTATCGTACCCAACTTCAGTGGCTACCTATCTCTCGTAGAAGAGACTGTCATATCCTATCACTCCTATATTCCATCCTGTTTCACCCACACACACCGCATTACCTCAAAGAACGCTTCGTCTTTCACTCTACGAATCTGACCCGAGATCTGCGGTCTTCCTATAATTTATCTTTAGTCATGCCTTCCCACAATACTGATTTCGTAGCCAAGTCATTTACAGTTAAAGCAATCAAACTATGGAACTCTCTGCCTATAGATATCAGACGCGCGCAATCACGGAACTCATTCAATAAATTGATAAAAGAATATTTCCTCAATCTGGACTATTCCTCTTGAACTTCCAATCTATTACTTTACTATCGTAAGTTTTATTTATATATTTGCACTTTATACGTTCTCGTGTGTTGTTTCCCCTATTGCACTAACCCGCAGTTAATTTTTCTTTATTGGTATCATTTCCTTTAGCCTAGGGTCGCCTGGTAGAGATTGCTACCTTAGCAATAAGGCCGCCTTTTGTGTTACTGAATCTAGTTTTATGTACCTTTCTTACTGTATTTCATAGTGCAATAAAGAATATTCAATCAATCAATCAATCAATCAAAATATAAACCATTTGATTAGGAAAATTGATATTTTCGATTATGCAATTTTTACCACTCTCGCCCGCCCCGTTAAATCTACCCCGGCAACATTGAATTTAAGTCTCGCACCGCCACTGTTTATAATGTCAACACTAGATGAAATTGATATTTATTTATAACAAGCACAACTACAGTTTTAGATCAAACTAAGTATTCATAAATGCAACAAGAAACTCTCCATCTGTAGACAGCGCAGCAGCGTCATCAAATTGGCGGCAACTCGCAAAATGTGATTTGTAGCTCCACCGAGCGGTGTTCCGAAGAAACCCGGAGCCAAAGAGAATTCACTGCTTTTTCACAGCAAAGGAAACTAGACTTTAATGCCATTTTTCACAGTGCAAATTTCATCGATAACTTTGCTTGAAGGCCTCGAACGGCTATTGCTAGAAAGCAAAGTTAGTTTACATAATTAATTAATACTAATATTTTGATTACAGATATTTAACGACGGAAGCCGTGCGACTCAGCAGTAACTCAGTTTCGAAATTAGCATAGACAATATTGTTTCGCATTGTCGGTTAATTTATCTCAAGATATTTCGGTAACGTTTGTTAACGTTATGATTATATGATTCATGAAAGTCAAAGTCAAAATAATATTTACAAAACTCGATGTTGCTGAAAAGTAGATTAATTAAATATTCAGCGTGGAATTGAATTTATTTCGGGTCAACGATAAAGAATAGGTAATATTTCATTTGCTGTAAAATCAAAACGTCATTTGACCTACATTTGAGTTTAATAATACAATCAACTATTCCAGTTATTAATATATCGAACATCTATCGTATCAAAACATTACTAAAACAGCAGCTAAAAGCTCATTAAAATAATTGATTTGTTGCACACTTAGTAATTCTGTTGGATTTGTTAGAACGTCGCTAAATTTACTTAGAAATATCTAAACTGTGTTGTGTAATGTGTAAAATCAAAACTGTTACCTGTCGGATTGTCGGATCGAAACTATTACCTTCAAAAAAACGTGAAACGTAACCTATGGAACAATTCCTGGTAAAAAGACCAAAGAGTCAAAGAAGAAGAAAAATTCACTTTTGCATTGTTTGACCACTTAAACAAACAAAGGGTACCGACAGCGTCAGCTCAATGAAACTCAGCGCCCTAGGCAAAATACCAAAGCTTAGAGCCCTAAACAAAACACAACAAAATAAAAGACCAATGTAGATATACCACTTAAAGAGTTTAATTTTGCCAAATATAAAAAAATCATGTTTAAAGGGCAAAAATCATTCACTCTAGGCATAGTTGACTGTTTGGACAAGCGAGCCCCGGTTACCGATGAGGCACTTGCCTAAGGCGTCGCACCGTGGTCGCAAGATTGTAGTGTACTATCCCTAGGTACCACCCTGTTGCAATGTGAATTTCAAATACAGATTGACCGGCGATTGGCGTTTAAAGTCACACGTATCACAATTTCCGTTGTCTTTATTGAAGTCCCCTCTACCGTAAAGCGGCTGTTCGTTATACTAATTATAATGTTTTGTGATCTCTCTATTAGTAGGCTGCTGATCATAGAGTTTCTAGAGCATAGCATAGAACATAGAGGCTGTAGAGCTATATATTCCGGTATAAAATGTCTTTTAATTAATTCAAATTTAAATTATTTACAAACTAGCTTTTTGCCACAGCTTAGCGTGGTTTTATAGAAAATTGTTTAAATAAAAAATGTATTTGTTTGAAATGTTCACATTTAAATTACTAATTTATATATGTATAGGTATATTCATGAATTATTTAATTACGTATGCATTTTTAAAATAAAAAGAAACCTCATTTATGTCAGAATTGAAATGTATACCACCAAAACATTTTCTAGGAAAATGTTGCCAAGACGAGGCTGTATGGCTCGCACCGACAAAAAGTTTTCAGATCTCAGGGCGCATTCACATATAACGTCCGTTTTTACAGGATCCTTTTTAACGGATCCGTCGCTACTGGAGATAAGTATTCACACAGCATTCATAGGATCCTTGTTAACAGATCCGTCGCTACTGGATAAAGTATTCACACAGCATTTACACTACTGAACTTTCGTTCTTCAGTGTTCACCTACTTTCTACGAGGATGGAAGTTGTCGTGTTGTATTGGTACTATCGTCGTCTGCGTCTGAGGAAGCCCCGGCGTTATTGGATACATCCATTATGGCGTCTGTGTGCAGCTTCCACACTCCGCGCATCCACATGCCTTAGCCTCGCGCGGTTCAATCCGATAAACGAATCAGTATACTGAAATACCGAAATACTGTATTATGTGTGAACTGGCTCATACAACTACATATGCTAACAACACATACGTTTAAACGGACCTGTAAAACGGATTGCTAGTATTTTGTCGGATCGGAATTTTCTACTGGAACCGGAATACTGTATTATGTGTAAACTCGCTCATACAACTACATACGCTAATAACATACACGTTTAAACGGACCTGTATAACGGACGTTAATGTGAACGCGCCCTAATGTTATATATAGCAAGTTTATTAGTCAACATGCTCTAACTATAAAAGCTTAACTCTATACCTTACTCAAAATGTTTTGTCTAATAACTAAACCGGTTTGCTAACACATTTTTGTTATAAATGCAATAGTTCTTGTAGTAACGAAACGACCAAGTCATATGTTTTGACCAAGGTGTACAGTTTGTAAAGTTAAGGCTTATGAGTTGAGTAAGAGTGAGGCTCTATCACAGATGCGGAACTAGACCCGGGAGGCGCCTTGCCTGATCCCGGCATAGCAAATATTCGTCCTTATAAGAGTAGTCCAAAAAATTGGGATACACCACGACGTGAACCCAATAACGAGCGTAGCGAGGGTTTTCATTGACACGAATTCGAAAAACCTTTTACGCTCAACAATATCTTACAATATTTTTCAATGCTTTTTATGAGGAAATAAAACAAATATATAGGTTAATAAAACTAAGTATGTATTGAAGGTAAAAATTATGTGTTAAAATTAAACGTGATATTTGAACATGTTTTCGTGTCATACATTTTTATTTGAAAATATTCGTTCTAGGCTCCTTGAAATACTTTTGCCTCTAAAGTTTGACATAATTTTCATCAATTTTTTTTTTTAATTTCTTTGGTGCTCGGCCAAACAAAATTAAAAAAATACTTTTAAGCACGTGTGCAGTAAAGGATTTCAGTACATTTTTATTTAACACGTGTTTAAAGACTCACTTTCGGTGTTTACAATGGATTAAAAAAAAATGATAACGTAAATACTCTTTTAAGAATGCAATTCCGTATTTCAAATTTTACGAAGCATAAATAAGCATTAACATCAGTCAGCAAGCGGCAGTGCTGCAATGCGACCGCAATCCGGGTTAATACCGTGAGGTTTTGTCCGAGACAAAATTAAAACCGAAGGGAATTAAAACAGACCGGGGCTCTATTTTTAAATCACTCGTATAAAACACACTCGTTTTAAATCACACTTCGAAGTCACATGAGGCAGTTTTTCTGTATTTTTTAATCACTGATCTCAAATTAAATATATGTTATTCAGTCTAGGCTGCAGAGGCGTAGCTACCGCCGTATATGTCGTATCAATTATACGGCACCCCCGGGCCACTGAGGCCCCCAACGTGCGTAAGCAAAAATTAATAAAAACTTCCCATATTTATATTTATTTCAGAAATGACAAGAGTCAAAAAACGCAATTTCTTATTCCCGCGTAAAGCGTGCGTTACAAAGTTGGCAACACCCTACAAAGGCTTTCGCGGGCTGCAGGATATCTACGTTTAAGTCACATAACTTTAACGGGGGAATCCCATAATAATCGATGAATATACGATTAAAATTAGCATAATTTATACAAACATTTTTTGCTTATGTGAAAAATCTTTACCGTACATAAACGCCCCCAAACAAATTTTATACAGGGCCCCGCCAAAACACGCTACGCCACTTCTAGGCTGTTTATTTATTTATTCGGTAAAAATTTTATTCAGTCTCAGCATTAAAATCACAATGAAAATTATTTACAAGCGAGAAAATTAAAAGCTGATAAATTATCGCAATGAAAACTGTACGTACGAGTATTTCAGCTGTGTAACAATAGCCGAGTGGTCCCGGGTTTGATTCCCCTTAGATCAATGTGGAAGAACTTTTGTATATTGTCTTTGTAGTTCTATATTGTCATTGTGTTGTAGTATCTTCATTGTCCCAGATACGAGAGCTTTAATAACTGTAGGTAATGTTGTCTAATATTTATTTATTTAATAATAGAATGAAAAATCATATACCTATTATATTAAGTAGTAGTTTCAAGCAAAAAATAATATCTACATAAAACGAAATAAGTTATTCTATAAAAAAATAAGCTGCCATTTATCATCGATATTTACTCTAGAACTCGGATTTAAATTCAAATTATAGTACCTGGCTTGTACTTTTAAAGACGTCGATTTTTTTTTAACCGCCTAGTGTCTATGGTCCACGATTTAAACTTTCATAATTTACAACATACATCTTATAGTAAAAAGAAATTGAAAACGGTATCCTAATGCAAAAGTAAAATAAAATTGGAAACGACTAACTTGGTTGTCTCATTATTGATTCTATCTCTTCGCAAATATGGCCTTTTTGTTTATTTGGCATTTTTTGGATGTTTTAATTTAGTATTCATATCTTTCGACTAAATGATATTTAAAGCGAATGATTCATTTTTAAAATACTTGTGACACTGGGAGATGCACAAAACGTAGTGTTTATATAATTTTTGGGTGCACAATATTATTGATTATAATTTTATTTTTTTCGTATGAGATGCACTCCTAATCAAAGAGTAGGTAAGAGTATATGTCGCAGCTAACTGGTTAAATTAAACGGCCGATTCTTTAATGAATGGAGCATTTTGCATGTCTACTCTTATAATTAAATCATTATAACATTTATAAAAATATAATGACTGATTAAAAAGTTTAATTTCAGTTTTTGTCATACTTAAGTATGGTGATCACCTCCGTTATTTGAAACCGACAATACAGGGCTCACATGCAATCTGTACCTTGAATAAAACATATTTAGTATAAAACTGTCAATATATTAACAGGTTTTTTTAAATTTTGGATTTAAATCGAAATCTTTGGTAAACTACGGTCGTTCAAATCACGAGGACGTAGCACATCACTAATAATTAATCAAAATTGTTTATTCAGTCTAGGCTTATACATAGTACTTGTGAAAGTCGAAAATTACGCCAACGGTTCGCAAAATTCCGGCGGGAGACTTTGTTGTGAGAAGAACCGACAAGCAACCGCAAGGGCTGCTTTTTTCTCCCGGTTTTATTTCACACAAAGAACAATTTTTTCGATATTTCAAATAGCTGGCGTCTCACAGCACCCGAACTAAAAAGTCTGTTTTTTTTAAACAATTTGGCAGAAATTACGAAATACTTAATCGCAATTTTAATTATTTGTTAATATGTCAAATTTCCTTAATGGGTTTTGAACTTTTCCTAGAATCAATAAAGGTTTAAAATCAAGTGCAGAAATTGACAATTTTGTATAGCCTGACATGCCATTAACTGTACATAAAGCATCGCATCAGTTTATTCCAAAGGCCTAAACTTACTAATCAATTTTTCATTTGATGGA
This sequence comes from Diatraea saccharalis, assembly GCA_918026875.4. NCBI lineage: Eukaryota > Metazoa > Arthropoda > Insecta > Lepidoptera > Crambidae > Diatraea > Diatraea saccharalis. Next base: position 695,257 of record OU893348.1, on the reverse strand, counting down.
ACAAATTTGACTTTTGTAGTAGAAAAAAGTGTAAGACACTGTACATAAAAAGATTTAAACAATTATATTTTCTTGTCCTTTACTTTATCAAAGAATACTTAGATTATATCAAAGCTTTTACTGATAACATTAACCAAGACCCAAATTTCGTCGAATCTATGAACGATCTTGAGAAGCGAAGCTGGAAATTTTCATTTCATTTATTCAAACTTTCTTAGGAATCACAAATTAGGAAACTTATTACAAATGATTAACGATATGTCTCTAATTTTGTACTTCTAGGACTCTTTAACATAAAGTGTTAAAGATGAGCAAAAAATTACATTATCATTTGAGTTGATTTCCCAAAAAAAAAACAATTTGAATTGAATATTAGCCTAAAGAGCGAGGTGAAAAGTTTCTCTATGGTTGTTGACGACAGCTTTGCTAGCCTTAGATAAGTTTTTTTATAATATTATACTTAAATATGACTTTTGTCGATTATTGTTTAATTGCTATTACTCTGTCTCTTGTATCTCGTGTGTTTTTCCACTTTTTTTAAATCACATCTTTTTCTCACTAATTTATCCCTTAATTTTATAAATACTACAGTCCACACTCCTGCTGTTGATAACAAGGATAATCGCCCAATGAAAAAACCTCACCAAAGAACCTTTACCTATGGTAGGACATATTGGTAACTGACTACAATGGAAGTCACATTCAAAAAATATTTTCAATCGCAGCTACTGTTTCAAATAACGTATGTAAAAAATTGCTTTTGGGGTAATTATAAATTTGAAAATAAAGCTGCTAGCAAAAACAGTGCTATTTTCATAACCAGTACACTTAATTAAACCAAAATACTTTGCAAAATTTCTGAGTGTTTACCAGTGTCACCTTTGATGAATGGTCCATCTGATAAAGCAATCCAATATGGGGTAATATTTTTTATTGATCGCAATACTATGGGCAAAACTATTGCTATCTAAAAGCGTCACGCTGTAAGTTACATCTACAGTGTCGATGATCTACGGAAGTAATGTATAGTAGCTCTATGGAAGAAATCTATATGAGGTCATCAGTATTTTCATTGCTCATATTTTGCGAAAGATATGGAAATTCCGTTGCGTGAGTGATAAAATAAAATGGTGATAAAATGGGTGATAAAATGGACGTTTACCATAAACCTTAAATAGACGTTCGTGCAACTGAGTGTTAGACCTTTAAAGAGAAGTGCAGGACATTTTAATAGTAGTTGCCAAAAGAAGCCTCACTGCTATAAATCTTATTTATATGCATTGATTTGTATTCAAATCACTTTCTAGTGCCACAATAAATAAAAAAATATAGTGAACATTAGCTTGCGATATGGCAAACTACGCATGCGAGACGAATGGTTCAGTAATACCGCTCCTGGATTGGTCCGCACTGACGACGCAGACGGAGCCGTGTCCGATAAATCCGCGGATTAAACGGAATCGAATTGATCTTTGCAAATTTACTCACCTAGAAATGGAGCGAACGGTTCTTTCATAAATTTATTAGAGTTTAATTCCAGTTTCGCAAGGGATTGAAAAGACGATTCCAATCACATTATTTGCTTATTATAATATAATATATGTTTGTTTTTGATTTTACCGAAATAATAATACTATGGCTTACACACCGACTGCAATCTCGTTCTCGTGAGATCTCGTTTTCGCGAGGTCTCGGCCTTTAATAACGAAACTGATCTCTGACTAAAAAAGGACGAAATCTCGCGAGTTTAACGAGATTGCAGTCGAACATAAAAACGACTTATTCTAAGTGCGGCAGCGCGAATTTATGCGAGTCCGGGGGTCAAAAGGCGAAGTTTTACATTTATACACTTCTTTTGTTTCCGAAAAGGCCTTAGCGGCTGGTTATCTGGAGACCATTAGCAGACGATTTTTTGGACATTTTGTTCTAATTGATTGGTATATTTATTCTCTAATTTCTTATAGATCTACAAATAGATTTCTTTAATTGCTAATAATATCTCAGTTTAATAATCAATTCAATTTAATTGATAAGTTTTATTTTAATTTTCGATTTCTTGTTGTTTTGTTATAAATGAACTGTTATTATTATTAAAAGACTTACGTCTCATATTAGCAAAGTAGTTGTTGTCGTTTATTTAATTTCGTTTTTACCACTACTACTACTTAAACGTTAAGTACTATGGCAACTTAGTCTAATGGTGGAGGTGGGTGGCACAATGAAAAAACTGGTAGAACTCCTCAGTCTTGATTTATTTTCAATTAGTATTACATTAGCACACTTACAACCAAAAACTATGATGCTCACTCTAAGCTGGTCTCGATCAGAAAAAAGACTATTCACCAGCAAAACACGAACACGCGAATTCGAATAAGAAAAAGTAATAATTTCAAATATTAACGGCCAGCACTTGACCATAAACCGTCCGAAGAGTAAACCCTACCTATAGTAATGTGCACGGACGTTACAGTACCTACTAGGATGACTGAGCTTTACTCGGTACTTTTTGGTAAATAAAACAAACGTATAAACGATCAAAATGAAAATACTTTAAATATCACTAATAGATGAGTTAACCTATATTAATTTTACTTACTATATTGAAATTCTATATAAATTGTAATGTGTCCATAGTAATTTTAAGTTTTTTATTAATATTTTTTTAGTGAAGAGCTCGATGGGCCAGTTTTTCTGCGATGGAGAGGTATAAGATGGATAAATATAAGATGGAGGATGGTATTAACTCTTAAGTTATCGGTATACTTCGCATAAGTTATACTACTTATAACTAACCTATAATTGTATACATATAAATTAATTGAATTTATCAACAGCCTTATTACCGTCGCACCAACATTAATTTTAGATATACATGTGCTTGTTATCGTATAACTGTCAATAAATATCGGATAAACGGGATGGTGGCGACCCCTGAGGGATGTATAGACCAAATAATCCGTATCACAGAATAAAATACAAATACTGACAATCATGCCAAATATAGGTATATAACAGAAAAGGTTCCGCTAAATAATAATAAAATAATAATTATAATTTATTTCTTTTCCTCATTTAGATTTAAGTTACATCACCAGCCCTTTTACGTCCCCACTGCAGGAGCTTATGGATGGTTAAGGAGGATGGGCCACGACCCTCCACGCCGGCCCAATGCGGATTGGAGGGTATTAACGACTGCAAATGCAGCCGGGACCACCGGCTTAACGTGCCTTCCGAAGCACGGAGTAGCTAGAGATAATAATTTTTTGGTCACCCATCCCGTGACCGACCCTTGCGAAAGTTGCTTAACGACTACGATCGCGGGCCGCGGCGCTTATCCACTACGCCACCGAGCTACTCTTAAGCTACTCTTTAAGTTACAATTGAGAGAAAAAATAGTTTTAGAGTTGCCAATTCAAATACGTAATAATTCTAAAGTTACGTGTTTTACAGTAATAAGAAAAACTGTGGACTTTAGGCTGGTGATGTGATGATGTTTATATTTTGTTCATTATGATGATTTGGTGAAGTCTCATGCTTAGATTGTATAATCTGCTTAATCTAGGCTTCAGACAGTGATTTCTACATTAGGGGCAAAATCACCTATTCTATGAGGATAACAAAAACGCTAATAACGAAGACCAATATTAATAAAATAATTATAAAACCATCTCAATTTAAAATCAGTTAAAAGATAAAGTTAGAGGCCACTGGTTAAGACAAGTCATTAGGTGGTTGCCTCTATTTTAACATTTGTTTCAAATGTTGTTTTTTTGGGACAAAATATTAACCCTACTAAAATTTACATATTGAATATTTTAGTTAAAAAAAAACACTTAATTCTTAATCCACTTTGGCCCAGGCACTCTGAGATCGTCCTTAGTAGCTCACCGGTTAGAGCAGTCGCCCGAATTGCGAAGGCTCATGGGTTCGAGCCCTATCTCAGAGTGCCAAGGACGAAGTGGATTTTTTAATAATTTTTCTCTAAGAATATTTTCAGTATAGCGTTGTGAATGCAAAAATGAACAAATATAATTAAAAAACAGTTTGTAAGTTAAAAGTTTGTAAATTTATAACAAACACGACTGCATGTCACGCTATCACGAAACAGCAAATTTTCAATTCAATCAATTGATTTTCAACTCTACCATCAATAAAGTAAAACTTCTAATCAAATGAAGAAAGACAGATTTGCATCTGGCGTGCTGTACATCGTATTCTCATCAATAGTACCTATTCGTTTTCTCTTTTTTTTCCATACACCAGTTACGAGCTGTATTCAAGTATTACGCCAGCCCACAAGGAGAGTCAGCAATTTTATAATTAATTTTTCTTCGCAAAGTGGAGTTGATCAAGTTATTGTTTAATTGGTCCCTGACGAACAAGTGGCCGTATCTGCGATTTCTTCTCTCAATCAGAACTGTGGTGTCTGGGGAATCCACGGTGTTATTGACTAGCTAAAACTTGATTTTTATTCAAATTTCAATAGGATTTTTATTTTATTTAAATACAATTTATTTGGCATGTCACAAGTAATATAGAGGGGATATGAACAATTGTTTACTTATTAGAAACGTATTGAAACAATACAAGCCATAATCTATCATATTAATTTTATTCAGAAAAACTAATTTCATATCTATTTCGGACATTTTTATTTTCTTAAACATTTGGAAACAATAATGTCTATTAACATCAAAGCCAGGCAAATATGTAATCATTTCCCTACTGGTTCCGATTTATTTTATACCATCGTCTAAACCTAACTATACAAAATCGAATATTAATTTGATTTTAGTTTAACATATTCGGTCGTCACGTGTAATCTAAGAGATTTAATTATACACCTATATACTACAATGTAATCAATTTAGTTCATTTATATTACTTATTTTAACAATTCAAAACCCAATTTTACATGGTTCTATAATTCTAAATTTAGTGTAGTTTTTGTAATACAATATCTATTACTGAAAACAATTTTTTACTACATTTGGTATAATAATAAAGTCTCCACAAATCATGTCTAGAATAATTCGGCTTTAAACGGCTCTATGTTCAAATACAAAACAGCCCAAATCGATCGCAACGAGCGACGTCGAAACCCGAACGGCTGCGATTACAAAAGAAGTTGCACATCAAGGCAACATCACCGCGACCTAGGGTTGTCGCTTATCATTTCACCACAAAAAAACGGGTCAACCACAGAACAAGAGATAATAGAGCCTGATTTACACTTCAATGAGCACAGTGGCGAGTTAACTTAAATAACTGACCAGTTAACTTGTTTTGCCGTTATAATAATGTTTGAAAGGTGAACTAAACTCGATAGAGAGAGGAATTAACTCTACCTCTTTACTTGTTGATGTGTAAAACAGGCTTCAGCTGATAACATATGTACAATAGATACATACTTTAATAGACGTTAATTTTGGCGCTTCATAAATTTTACAAAATCACGCTTTCTATTATGTATCTATTGAAGGGTTTAGCGCATTAAAAAAAAGTTTAGAATAAAATGTTGGTTAAAATGCTCCATAGTTTTTTATTGATACTAACATTAAGAAATTCTTGTTCCGGCTTAAATATGAGGAAGACTTGAGCAATAGACTATTTTATTAATTTATACATTGTGACTGGTGATCACTGGAAGTAAAAAAATTAAATTGAATCAATCCAGCAACGGGGGTCTCTATTATCAATTAATCATAAAATTATTATTAGCATTTTTTTATGGGATATGGGTCAGACGAGCAGTCGGATCACCTGATGGTAAGTGATTACCGTCGCTCATGGACACCTGCAACACCAGAGGGGCTACAAGCGCGCTGACGGCCTTTGAGGGACGAATATGCTCTACGCTTGAAAGTTTGAAGGTCATATCGGTCCGGAAATACCGATGGCGACAGACTATTCCAGAGTTTGACTATGCGAGGCAGGAAACTGCATAATTTACATCTCATAACATTTGAATAAAATGATGTTAATTTTTTTGCCAACCCTGATTGTGAGACAATTTCCGCCTCTGATGGTGGCTACAAAAGGCAAATTAGCACGGACGTCGACTACGTTACGGCGATCTATTAATTCAACGAATTCCTGCTGCCTCGGAGCATCTACGGGTGTTTGAAAACAAGATCGAAAAGTGTATGATATTATCAGCCTATTACTACACCACAGCTGGGGTTTAAACCTTCCCTGTGGATAGACCACACCGACAGAACGAACCATAATCCACCACGAAGGCCAAGCTTATGTCAACAGCGTCGAACTTGAAGTCACAACATAAAGCTTCAAAAAAATCAAACCTTTATTACGTTTTGAAACACCTAGATATTTATTTGGTTATGTGACACTACTGCGTTCCTCGTTGAATTCGAGGCTAGGTAGTAAATTTTTGGCCAATCGTTCGACGACGGGCGCTTATTTTAATAAATAAAAAATAAATTTATCAGCTTTATACAGTTTATAATCTCATTCACTAGCTTTTGCCAGGAACTCGTTCTCGTAGTTCATTTCATCCCATTCACCGCCTTTTTCGTGTCCTTTCCCTATAACTTTCATTGAAATCGCTTCAGTAGTTTAGACGTGACAACATAATAGATAGAATGACAGACGGGGTTGATTAATAATAAGTATAAAAATTTCATGACAAGCACCAACACAGCTTTGACGTTATTTCATTCTGAATCTACACCCGGAACTTGCCTATGATATGAAATTAATAACAAGTTTAACGATCAAGAAATTATAATTCTCTTGTACAATATACCTACGCACTGCCCGATTTCACGTCCCCATGGAAATATGAGATTGCCGACAATTTTGGTTATTAAACCTTCTTAAAAGAAGGTTAAGTAGGAGTAAGGATTAAGTAAACTTAATGAAATGGAACAGAGACTTTCTCTTCGTCAATTTAGTTAAATACTCATACTGAACTGTGGAACACTAACCTCCTTTGAGCTTGAATAATAAATTTACGAAAAAGTAAGGAATATCATATTATAGTTAAGCGAAAACCTTTATTTATAGTGCCAATTAGTTCTGGATTGTCGTAACTAACCTTTTGTATCATTTTCATTCCTATGATGCATATCACTAATTATGTTCATATGGATAAACTTTTTAGTTTTATTGCATTTATATTCTATACTTTTTCCATTCTATAATTGTGGACCTTCAATTTTATACCTGTAACCATTAAAATTCTGTAATATAAACTTATACAAACCTCTACGAACTTTCATCCTATGTTTTTGCCTACTAACACTAATGTAAACCCTTACCTGTAGCTTTCATAGTTTCGCATATAATATAACACAATTTATCGCAAAATTAATTGTTTTGACAGATTTGACATGAACGTTTTTCTTCGTTGCTATGGTTATATTTGATACTTTTCATGAAAACTGACTCACTGTTTGTCATTTTTAGGTATTGAAACTCTGTAGCTTTTAAATTTTTAGGGTTCTAAATTGAAATCATTTACTTCCAAATTTGAGCTCGCCCTCAAGTATATAAAGCCTTGTCTGAGTTCTTCATCACTTCAACAGCAACAGTTGCCCAAGTTAGCTTTTTGAAGCTCGTACAGTGCTTGCTAAATTCTTAAAAGGCCTATTTCCCAGGGCCTACTGCCCGGAACTCTTCATAGTTAAGTTCTCAAAGTCTTTGAGACACCATTTTGGCTGTAATTAAACGTCTATAAATCAATACTAACAGTACTCTACTAAACCTCCTTCACCACCTTCAAACTTGGACGGAAATATTTTCTCCTGAAGCTGTCTACGAGTCTTCATCTGGAGACCCGAGTTGCTGATCCGTTCTGAGCGCTTAGTGTAAGTTTTTTTGACGTTTACGTTCACTGTCGATCGTGAGCGCGTTAAGATTTTAGTATGGAATCCGATACAGCGCCCCTAGCGGTAACTACCAAGAATTACTAATCTCCATACAAATTCTTAACGCGGTCACTAGTGAACGCGTTAGCGTAAAACTTACACTTACCACTCTGGACTACCGAAAGAAACATCTGCTTGACACATCGAGAAACGCCTCGTCGAGAAGGTGCTCCAGAACGTCGCCATTGACACACACCCCAATACCTGAACCCTTACGCTGACGACGGTTATTTCTGCGCTGACGGAACGGATCTTCACCGCTGACCCACGCCCCCTCCACCAGATCACCTACACTAACACTTTTCACTACTCACTTCACCACTCACCTCATACCCTTTTTTTATTTATTGTAAATAAATAATTTAATTGAATTTACCATCTTTCAATCTTTTAGATAATTTTCCCTTATTTCATAACATAGTGAGGCCGCGTCGCCGGCCTCGGTTAGTGGCGCGATTGATGACGCACACCAGAAGTACTGCGCGTGCTCCTGCTGTATGTGCCTTCTCCCTATTAAGTGATATACTCAGCCAGCATGAAAATCTTGATTTGTTTGTCGACAATCTGACATATTTATGTAATAAAATCTATTTTTATCTCAGTATGACATACAATTATTTCTAATCTTTTTATTTCATCAATAACGTATGAAATGGAATACCTAGCAAAACCTGGCTTGCAATCGTGTAGAACATACTTATACTTTAGTCACAATAGACAGATCACATAGTTCATGGAACTTATCACAACACGTACTAGTAACAGCAAACAAAGCACATCTATGAAATGAACAGAGTACCTAATAAAAAACCCTGAATGTCTGACCATGATTTTGAACATAAGATAAATACGTCTCTGACACTAAGTCAGCGCTAATTAGAAGAACTACATTTTTCATTTTATCTGTTAAGATAATTCTATTTTTCAAAGATACGAAAATACTTGAACTACGAGATTAACACGCCGCTAGCACAACCCACGGATTATCCAAGATAATTTGAAATGTTCGACATATTTCATTTAGGTGTTATAAAACTTCGGAAATAGGTTAACGAGAATTTTTGATTAACATTTTACATTTGCTTAGTTTGATAATAAAGGTATATATGATTTTTAAATAAATTTACACATTTAGGAATAATAAAGTGAAAAAACTTTATATCTAATTTAATGCCTTATGTACTTTTTTCAAGTTTTCAAAGCGCAATATTTTCCAAATCAGTGACTTAAAATTTGTTTTGTTAAACATTTCTAAGTTAAGAGCCATATGACAAATTTTCACTCTGTGATTTGAGTTCTCGAGAACTTGTTCAAGGTCACGAGTCCACAATACTGTGTTGAAACCACGTTCAAGCTATTTTGATACTTTTCCCAATTTAGTATTTCTATGATGAGATTCATTATCGATTCCCGAATATTTTAAACGACTGCTCTCGAAAAGGAGTCTATTGTTTTTAGAATTAATGTATGTATGTGAGTATTTTTATTGCACCATAACTTTTGAAAGATATAACGGATATGAATGTACAGGGTATCATTAGAAACATCTTCCTAAGTTACCACAAAATACATAGAGTATCAGTGAAACTAGCTTAATTATTAATATTAAACAGGTATGGGGACGTGTGACGCCATTTAAAAAAGTATGTTTTTTTATAATCATAACTTTATGGGTATCAAATTAAAGGTCCATTAAAAATATATAATCTGTATACAAAATTAACTGCTCACTAAAATGAATAAAATATAAAAATTATTTAAAAATTAAAAACACGACTGCTAAGATCGGACAAAAATTAAAAGAAACAAGTTTAGCCAAATCATAGGCTATAAATATAAATAGTGATGACAATATATCAATAAAATTATAAATATTAATTAAAAAATATTCGTGCCATATTTTTCGTCGACGATTTCGAAATATTTTCGTCATCCATAGGAAACATGGACTGTTTCCTGTTTGGAAAAGTAGTAAATTAGAATTATATTAAACTAGTTGTGCCCGCGGCTTTATGCGAATGGAAAGTAACCTAAGATTCTTTTCTCATGGCTAGATGCGATGTTATTCGATATGAATGAACGATATCACACGAATCGCATGCACTTATAAAATGTATGGAAAAACTCAAGTGTTTGCTCATGAGATTGTACTATCTGTCAATATCAGTCACAAATCTCATGGTCTGCGGTATCACTTCAAATGCATGAAGGTGGTAGAACGCTCGATCTGCTTTTGATTTTCTGTTCAATAATATCGAGGAACGATTCATTTGCTCATATTTACCATATCATCAAAATATATTGAATTTTACAAAAAAATACGGCAATATCCGAAAAGCTCGATGGTGCCGGATAGTTCGTTTGATCTGCGATTGAGGAGGTTAAGCGACGATTGCAAAGGCCGGCAATTGGATGGGTGGTCAATTTTTTTTGGTGTTCAAAAAAGAGATAAGGCAAAAAGAGCATATAAGAAACGTCCAACTAACCGCAATCTTATTCGTTTTAAGGTTCTTCGAAATTGCTGCAGTCGTATGTGAAGGGATGCTAAGCGACGCTTCTTCCATAGCTCTCTTACTGATCGCAATCCTACTGATGCCTGGCGGTTTTTGCGCTCTGTAGGAGTGGGGAAATCTACTGCTACTGTGTCTACCAATGTAGATTTAAGCGTCCTTAACAGACACTTCTCCCTTCCTCCTTCTACTATCGATGGTGACATAAAGGATTCTACGCTCGCAGAACTTTCACTGGTTCCGAGGCCAGACTGCACATCTTTTGTCTTTTCAAAAATATCCGAAACTGACATTAAAAATACCATTCAAGCCATTTCTTCCGAGGCTGCTGGCGAGGACAACCTAAGCGTAAGAATGTTTACCCCTATTTTATCTTTTCTCCTTCCTATACTTGTTCACATACTTAACTTCTCACTTGAATCCGGTTCTTTTCCCAAAATTTGGAAGATGGCGCACATTATTCCACTGCCTAAAGTATCTAATCCTTCACTCCCATCTCATTTTCGTCATATTTCTATTCTTCCCCTTCTCTCTAAACTTCTTGAGCATATTGTTCATAAGCAATTATCAACTTTTCTTTTTTCTAATTCCCTTTTGAATAGGTACCAATCAGGTTTCCGCCCTGATCACAGTGTTGTAACAGCTTTAATAAACATTACTAATGATATTCGTTGGGCTATGGAGAATAAAGCTCTTACAGTTCTAATTCTTCTAGACTTCAGCAGTGCTTTTAATTCTGTCGATTTTGACATTCTTCTCGCTATTCTTCGTTCTTGCAATATCTCTCATTCTGTTCTCTCATGGTTTGATTCCTACCTTCGGGGACGCACGCAACGTGTGCGTCTTAGTAATAAATCTTCTGATTGGTGCGACCTCGGTGCGGGTGATCCTCAGGGTGCTGTTCTCTCACCTCTCTTATTTTCTATTTTCATTAACTCGGTTACTAAAGTTATATCTTCCAACTTCCACCTCTATGCAGACGACTTGCAGCTTTATCGACACTTTAAAATAGAAGACTGTAACTCGGCACTGGTAGCTATTAATAACGATTTGGATCGCATTAGTACTTGGGCAAAATCGTTTGGCCTCATGCTTAACCCGAGTAAATCTCAGGCCATTGTGATAGATAGCAGGTTTAATATTAATTATATTTCTGCATTATCTTTACCACCCCTGCTTTTGGATGGGACTCAGATCTAGTTAACAGACACTGTAAAAAATCTTGAAATTACAATGGATTCAAATCTATCATGGACTGCCCATGTATCTGAGGTTAGTCGTAGGACCTTCTTCTCATTTCACACACTTAAATGCCTTCACTAAAGTGTTACTAGCACAATCCTTAATTATACCTCTTCTTGACTATGCAGATGCATGTTACTTGGATGTCACTGAGGAGTTATTAAACAAACTTGAACGACTTCAAAATCTAGCGATTAGATTTATTTATGGTCTTCGTAAGTATGATCATGTGTCACATTTACGTAAGCAGCTCATGTGGCTTCCCATTCGTCAGCGTAGATATGTCAGGATTGTCTGTCTTCTGTTCAACATCCTGTATAATCCCGTCTATCCTTCCTATCTGCGTGAGCGTTTCTCCTTTCTCCGTTCTCCTGATGCTCTTTGCAGATCCCACCTTAAGTCTTCAAACTCCTTCACACAAAACGGATTTTGCTTCATATTCCTTCACTGTTCATGCTGCTAGACTCTGGAACTCTTTGCCTGCCGATATACGTGACAGTCGCACTATTTCTGTGTTCAAAAAAAGAGTAAAGGATCATTATCTTTCCTGTTGTTGATATTGGATAGTGTAGGTATTATTAATCTTTATATATTATAGATATATATATTATTATTTATATAATGTTTGAACCGTTATGTATTTTTATTTTCTCTCTTTCCCGGTATTTGAATTTGTTTTTTTTATTCCATATTAATTTATTTAGGAGGTACACACTGACTACCTTATTGTATTTCTTTTTCCTGTTTTGGGCCTGCTGGTAGAAATTTCAATTTGAAATAAGCAGTGCCCTTGTACTAATGTCTGTTACATTTGTTCATATGAAATTGTATGTGTGTACAAAATAAATAAATAAATAGATAATCCAACATTTTGTCTAATCTTATTTGATACCCATATTGATGGAACGGTGATAAAATATGTGATCCGACATTTTGTGGCGGCGGCCATCTTGTATCGATTTTCATCAAAGTGAAGAACACTCCCGACTAATACACCTTTTAAACAAAATCAAAATGGGTTCATCCGTTCGGGAACTATGATGCCACAAAAAGACAGAAACACACCACACACACACACAGAGACATGTCAAACTTATAACACCGCGTCGTTTTTGCGTCCGGGATTAAAAATATATTGAATTTAGAAAAAGTTGTTTCATATGCGGATCTTCGATAAATTTGATATCGGTCGAATTGCATCGAGCCATAAGTCTAAGTTAATTCTCATTACGTAAGTCAACTTCTAGTGAAAGTCTCTTCAAAATCGGCCAAGCCGTTTCAAAGATTAGCCATAACTAACAGACAGACAGATAAAATATATTATTTTTGTATATGTACCATGTATACACACAATTGTATTTAGTGAAAAGCGGTTATTTTAATATTACAAATATGCACTCCAATTTTATGTACTAGTATAAGTGTATTGAGAGAAGAAGTACCTTGCTTTATTTGCATTTCATAATATAAATATATATTTTAACTTTCTTATACAAATATACCTAGGGGTCTTTCGACCTATGCTGAAAATAACAAATGTGTATTAGAAATAATTCAATAAGCTATATAAATTCCATATAAATCGAACTTCGTGACCAAAGTTGGAAGTCCCACTATACTGCTCTATTTACGCTCGCTCGAACGTATCTAGATCGAAAAATGGCGCGAAGAAATGCGACACAGGGGGCCAATTCTACTAATTTACAACGATCGATCATCAATAGCGTTTCTGTAACGGTTACGTTTCGATTTTTGCTGTAAATTTGCATTCCGCTAACGTAAATTATCAAACGAACGTTTACTAAACTGAAACGTAATCGGAGCCAAATCGCAGCCGAACCAAACAGCTGTCATTAGTGTTACCAGAATAAAATAAATGAAATTATTAGTTAAACGGGAGACGATTAATGATTATTCATTCCTACATTTTTTTATCATTTCTGTACGTAATGAATCTATTATATTCTTATTCGAACGTTTTAAAATACGGATGAAACACCCGAATATTAGCTACATTAAGAAAGTGCATACCTAAGTGTTAAGCTATAAGGGAAAATACCCAAAACGCGAATTTATAATTAATATTTTTATCATTATGGGTATTTGACACTATAAAAATAAGTTTCGTACTATTATCATCATGTTAGATAATAATCTAATAAAAGTTTATTTCTTAGAATCTGTAGATTTAAACAATTATATTCATCGAAAATAGAACAGATTCTCATGTAATATATTGACAGTGTGTTTATAATGTATCAAACAACTATTTTAATTAATTAGTTTTCAGAAAATCGTCATATACCCAATTCTAACTTTTATTAAGCACTCAACTTTAAACATGCTTAATATTTAAAGCATAAATCCGATATAATTAAGTCTTTTAATTAACAAAAAAGTCAGATGAAATACTATAAATCCTGGCGTTGACTAAAGATAACGTCAAGCTTAAAGAGTTAAGTTTCAAAATTCGAATGGTGTTGGTTTATTTTATTGTTTATACCGAGTTTTAATTCGCAAAATAAATGTTATTATGTGAGATAAAGTAGCATGAAAGTGAATAATATGATTCCGTAAAATAAAACGGTACCTACATAGGTAGGTCGTGAACAGAAAAGTTTTGACTCATTTTCGGTCACTAACAAACTGTAATAAGTGAGGTATGCAATCAGTCCAAGACTAGGACGAGCATTAATCTAGAGGTGTATACTTTACTTTAAACAAATCCGTTTCAAAAGAATGTACAACAAAAATAATCATTAAATTTATATATTTGTTTGTACTAAAAATTAAATGTTAAAGTTAAACGATGATTGCATATGACTTTAGTAACTTCAATCCATTTAAACAGAATTCATTAAACTTCATTGAATATCATCGGACTTCATCAAACTACATGGATAGTTCATATTGTGACTTTATGGGACTTCATTAGGTTTTCATATAACATTTCCAATTACGGGCATTGGAAATTACATAATAATAATAATATATATATATTTATTTATTTGGGCATTGTTGAATCAACAACCGTAGTAGTCCGTAAAACTTAGGAAAAATGCAAAATTGCACCAAAATTAACTAAAAGTATATTAAAGTTTTTTTTATTCAATAAATGTTACTGCAGTTCTATTACATATAGTGAATTAATCGATTATTTTCCAATCGATGTTTGATTTTCATATTGCAACACCAATTCACTTTTTGTCAATACAAACCACAATGATACAGACAATGTTTTAATTAATCTTTCATTCATTACTTTTTCATTTTACATGTAGAAATTAATTTATTCACTTGACTTTGGCAGAATTGTGTGAAATGCGCAGATATACCATTAATAAAAGAAGAATGAAATTGACAAAATTGAATTGTAAATGACAATTTAATATGGGATATCTACTAAAACAATCCGCATATGTGTATTTTTTTGTAATATTAAACTGTAATAGAAAGTGAAACATTATACTTGATAATATTATTTACAAAATTAATTTTATAAAATAATTCATACCATGTATTGGCTACGCACGTGAAATTGGCAGAATTATGCGAAAGCCCTTAATAAAAGAAGAAGTTTTCGATTGAAAATAAATATTCATACGTATCAATAACATAGTGAAGAAGATAAACGATAGTCGACTCAAAGTAGACATTTAAGAGAGAATTATTGATGATGAAATGAATCCAATATCTTTCGAAATCTGGCTATACCTACATCTGTACACCGAATCAAGCAAGGCAACATAATATATACTGTGGAAAATCTATACAAGATTAAATTTAAAACAATGTTTGTTATAGAAACCCATTAGAAATGTCATTATTGACTAGATATTATAAGTAAGATCAGAGAAAATTATTAATGATTTGACATATCTTTCACATTAAGTTGTATACAAATTAAATTCTTGTAGTTGCATAGATCTGCTCGCAGCTGTCATCCATGCTGACTATGAGCAAATTAAGTATAAGTTTCAACTGATATAAAAGAACTTACACATATAAATTCCTGCAAAATTGAACAAGAGCTCCTGATTCACAGGCTTATTTTTTTTGTTCTAAATTGTAACCCATCATAGTGTATGACAGTTTTCTTTGGGTTAAAATTGGTGGTTGGTTTTAACTTTGTGTCAAAAACAGTAGAATATGTATTTTTCATGTAGGTAATACTAATTAGGCTGAACATTTATCTTGCACGCAACTTAATATATGGTTACAGAAAGCCTCATGTTATTTCAAATGTTACATAAAACTGAGCTGCGGCTAAGCTCAATTTTATGTAATTTTTTTAAATTAAAAATAATTCTGAATAAAATCTTATAAACAGTATATTTACCTGTTTAACAATCCTTTAAACATGATGATGATATGATGTAATAATCCTTTATAATATTATAATTTCCAAATAAAAAAGTGAGTAATACTTATGTCAGAAAAAAAATATTCATAATTATAATTTTTTAATTAAGATTATTATTTGATCATATTTTCTTTTTAATGTTATTGATAAAATTTACACCCCTGTCTTCATAAATTGTTATCTCTCTCTCCATCCCATGATTGCCTGGAAGAAATCACTTTAAGCGATAAGGCCGCCAATTGTTACATTATTTTGTTAAACTGTTTTAAATTTGTATACCTATATAACTTGTGTAATGTTAACAATAAAGAATTTTCTATTCTATTCTCTATAATGGTATTATTAATATAGTTTTGGTGAACTTCCTAAACATAAATGAGCATATGCTCACTAGTAATGCAAGTAATTCTTAAATTCACAAAACCTGCTGGTTATCTGGTAGTTAAATTGGTTTTAGCAGACGCCCAGACTGTGAGTGTTTATGGGTTTAAATCCCACCTCAAGCACTAATTGCTTGAAGTGGGTTTTTTAATTATTTTCCTTTAAGATATAGTATTGCAAATGCAAAAGTGATCAGAAAAAATAATGATAAATTAATTAATTTGTAAACAAGGAATACACACTTTTAAGTTTTCCTGTAAAAATACTACAATAGTTTACTTTTTTCAATACAAAATATTCAAAAATTCATGTTTTTATAATCATAGATAAGTTTACTTAAAGCCAAAAGCCCCTACAATCTAATAATGATTTTTACGATGCTCCTATTTACAATGATTATTTATAATTATGTAAAGTTTTAACAGAAATATAATTTTTCAATTTTAATTTACATTACATGCCTCAACTAGGTGGACCTTATTTATGTTAAGAATCTACATAATATGAATTCAACATTTCAAATTCATAGAGGAATGAAAACCTATTAATTTATCTATAAAATGTAAGTTTTTAATAAAAAATAATAATTTAAGATTAATAATCAAGATATAATTTATTTTATTTTTAAAGTCTGCCAACATTTTTACATATCAATAAGCAACCACAAAATTACAGAACTATCTATAACAAATAGATGAAATGGTGTACATAAAAAGTTTATTAAACATATGCATGCACTATCACACTTGTTTATCTAGCTCCATAGTTTTCGATTTCATTTTTTTTCTAATCATTTTACATAATTTATATCACATGGATTGCTATGTTCTCATGAGGTAGATGAGGAATCTGGTGTTTGATACCCAGATTTTGTATATTTACTTCAGACGTCAGGGTGCTCATTGAAAGTATCCTTGTATCTTTGTGAAATAAATAATATTGGATAGAAAATTTTATATGCTTGAAGTGCTAGACAGTTAAAGATTAAAATTTTTTGATACCTTAATATAAGGTATTTTTATAAATAATTAATGATAAAGCAAACATATCAATGGATTTACACAACTTATTATGTTCTTTACAGTCTATTGATAACTCACTCACAAACTCTTAAAATGTAGGAATTAAAAGTCACAGTGGATTGGAGTATTTAATATATTTCACGTTGTAAATACATAAAAGTCAGATGAGAGTAAAGAAGAGAGTGACATAAAAACAATAAACAGTGTATAAAATACTAATTCAAAAAGGTATACGAAAAGATGCCAGTGTCTGATTAATATAGAAAAAGGTTTTATCTACACCTCCCCGTAATCAGGACACTTATGTACACCCTTTATATAAACACACTGTATGTACAAAAACACTATAATATCAAAAGTACCTTAACATGATGCCCTAACCTAATTAACCTAATAACACAAAACAAATAACACTAAACTAATCCTAAATTAGTTAGGCACATATAGTGTCTCAGCTAAGGCAGTGGCTTTGTGAGAATGTCTGCTGTTTGGTGAGCTGATGGTATGAATGACACATTGACTTGTTTAGTGGATATAGACTCACAAACAAAATGATGTCTAATATCAATATGTTTTGTGCGAGCGTGATGCGTGTTGTTTTTTGTTAATTTGATGGCACTTTGATTGTCACAATTAATGGTGATGGGTGACGAAAAGCAAAAGATGTCGCTTAGTAATGAGCGAATGTAGATGGCTTCCTTACAGGCTTCACTTAGAGCCATGTACTCAGCTTCTGTTGTTGATGTTGCAACGGTTCTCTGTTTACGTGATTCCCATGACACTGCTGAACCACACATTTGGAAAACATATCCTGTATAGGATCGTCTGTCCACCAGATTACCACCATGATCGGCATCAGCAAATCCTATTAGATCACCACTATTGTTATAGGTCAGTTTCCTATTTTTTATAGCCTTCAGGTACCGATGAACACGTTTCGCAGCTCTCCAATGTACCGAGATAAAACTTCTTCTATACAAACACTACTTTGCCGAAGTTACTTTTGTAGGGCAAAATGTTTTTAATTATCAATTCTGAAGATGGATCAAGGTATTTTATTTCACTCAGCAATTGGGGGTACCTAATTGCACCTCTTAAAATTTTAAATAATATAAATTGTTTCACATCTATCATTAAACGCTAACTATCGATCGTCAAAAAGTAGAAATTTGCAACTTTTTAGAAATCGTTAATTTTGACAGATGAAACGTTCGGATTTAGTAACGTTTCAGTAGCGTTTCGATCCAACGAAGTGTCAAAATTTTAGTGGAATAAGGGCCGACGATCGACTCAAGTATATGGACGTAGTTATGCAAACCAGCCACATGATGTCAGTTTTGAGAAAAATGGGTTTCTTGTTTTTAGTAATAATTGTTTGTAGAATATATTTTATTTTATTTATTTATCAAGAAATTTTGTGAATTTACAACATTTGAGTTTAATTGCAACACTTTTAGGCTTCTCTGCACATAATTCGATTTTCACAGATTTGTGGGTTGGTTCCGGTTTGCATAACTACATCTGTACAGTTCTATGTTCGATTGAGCGAGTAGAATACCGTTTACAGTTTCTGTTGATCGATAGTTAGCTAAACTAAAATAGAACCGGAACTGTATCGTTTGACGCCATTTTGACACCGAGTAGAATAGGAAAACCACTAAAAGTTGTAGTTTCGTTCGGTTTCGTTCCGTTTTCGATTCGATTTAAACAAAATTTATTTAGTAGAATTGGCCCCCAGGTCTAACGTTGAGGAGCGCTCGCGCGGTACTGAGCTCAGACGGCCGCTGCATCTTATTTTGTAGTGATTTTGCGTTTACATTTATCGTATTTATTGAAATAATATAATAAATTTATGCTTTAAATTTATAATAACTTTGTTCCTTATGAAATAGTTATTAATCTGGCATAAATTTTGTTAAATAATATTGTTGTGGCTAAGAGAAATTCAAAGTTAACTTCAAGCAATTTTTGATGTTTTTTGGTTTGTAATATAATTGTTTTTCTATATTTAATCAGTGCTATTTCAAAATTTCGAGCTACTGTTTACTTTACGACTATATAAGAGATATCATTCTATTTCTTTTATTTCGTTTGTTAAGAACAGTAGCTCAATCCAGGACTTCAAAAAAGTGTCTTTGCGCATTTTATGAAAAACTTTCTCTGGTATTTTGGATTTAATTAAAAAGATGAGCAAAATTTCCAAAAAGTTGAGCCACTAATTTCTATACCAAGAGTTATTCTTCACTATTCAACAAGTCGAAATTGTTAATTTGTTTTTGTTTCCGAGAAAAATCACGCAGAAATCACAGTTGCGATGTAATATGGCTCTTAAAATGGTTCATATTTTTCGAAGATATAACAAAAGCCTGTATTTTCACTTGTATGACACAAGCCTATTCTAGAAAAAGTTTACGACAACTTAGCGAAATAAGGCGACATTTAAAGTCAAAGTCGGAATTAAATATGGCTGATGTTAAGCGGTCGCACCGAAAATATGTTTTAATTGGAGGTTAAGTTAAATAAAACCGTTGAATAAGAAACAGTTGAACGCAACGCAAAATAACGACAATCTTTACAGCAACCATTATTAAGTCCAGTATCTCTTGAGTGGACGAATCCCAAAGGTATTTCTTGGCACAATTCTAAACGTTAAAGTCCAGCTTTTGAAAGAACGATATAGCGGTGTATGTTGGCAATCACAGCAAACACATCAGTAGTAATGGGAGTGTTTTGTGTCCATCGGCCGGCACGGGGCACACTCCGGCACCGGACGGCGTCGCGGCGGCGCCGGTCCGGGCCGGATGCGACGGGAAGCTGCGTTCGTGCGCACTCAACAATCAATCGAGCGTGAACGCGTTTGAGGACTTTATTTATCTGTGGCAGGTCGCGCGCGAGCGACATTACGGAAGTTTACGAATATATATCGTTTGTAAATCAAACTTTCTTGTAGACTTGTATGTTTTACTGTTAGGATATTTTACATTTATTCTGGCAACACTTCCCGTCTCTCTCTTCATGTTCTGTGCTAAAATTGTTAAATTGGACTTAAAGTTTTTGTTATAAATAAATCACACAAAAAGACAAGTGAGTTTATTCTTCATATTATCATTAACATAAATGTATCGACCTATTCTACACCTACAGATAGAAATCTCAAAAAAAAATCATTTAGGTTGGATTTTGAAAACATTTCCATCATAACGTATAAAGCGTGTGAATTTTAAAAGAAATTTTTGCGAAGCTTCTTTTTGTAACTGTATTTTATTATGGTGTATTTGGTGCCCCCTAACACTGGCACCCGGGGCAACTTGCCTCCCCTTAGATACAGCCCTGAATTTCATATATTCCTGTATTTAGCCAGTTCCTGGCTTACAAAGATTTTCTTGGGAACTGATTTATGAAGGTATACGGTATATCTTCAATGATTGTCTTCCCAGAATTCTGTCAGCTCAGTGTGTCACATTCACAGGTCTTTCTGTCTCATGTTCTTGCAGGTAACATGGTCACTTCATTTCATATAAAAAGTATGTTCAATAAGATTACAGTTTAGTTACAGTTCCTTTAGATGGCGCCTCGCATGCGGTATAACTACAGAACAGAAAGAAAGAATGTATAATAATTCAAATTCAATCTTATTTACTCAGTCTAGACTATTAGAAGCACTTGTGAAAGTCGAAAACTATGCCATCAAACTACTGCGACCTTAGATCTTATACTGAGAAGAACCGGCACGAAACTCAGATTGTTTTATCTCCCTGTTTTATTTCACACAGAAAAATCTTATTGGAAAGTGACTTTATTAGATTAAAAGGTCACTTGCCAATACATGGAAAGTGACAGTGAAGTGGATATCAGAAATAACAAAACAGATATTTTTAGATTACTGATTAATATACCTGTTGATGAGTCATACATACTCATTGAGAAATCAATGAAAAGTATTCATTCATAATAAAAGAAAATAGACGAAATTAAGTAGTACAGAGTAGACCCATCCCTATAGCCAGCCATTGCTTCGCTCAACTATAAGCTCTATCAATGGCTACACGAGACGGCACATAATACAATGTTTATCACATTAGATTAAAATATCTAACACCATACCTTTTTGTCATTTAGATTACTATGTTGTAGTGAGTAGAGACCATAAAATAAATAGTGATAGTAAATTTTTCATTATTGCTTTATACATCGTTCCAGGGGGCAGCTTCCGATAAGAGGGGACAAACTCATACTAGAAATTTATGTGATCGGTAATGGGGGGCCTAATACGTTTGTTTACTCCTCGCGTCAGCTCCGGCGACGAGACGGGGACGCAACGGCGGCGATTACCGCCCTTTTTCCGACTTATTTACATTTGAAATGGTCGTAATGAGCGACTATACGGAACTACCGAGAGATCATTTGTCAGTTCTGCCGTGTGGGTGTAGTGATATGACACGGGTAGAATGATAACTGCTTACACGGGAATACATTTGAATGAACCGCCGCTGCGATAAGGAACAAATGGAAGGGAAGCACTAAGTCTTGTAGAAAATACTTGAAAATCAACTAAATAGTTCAGGCGATAGGCGATTTTAGCTTTAATTACTGAACTAGTCGCAAACTCACCTGCCAAATTGTTAGTTACTTTTAACCTTACCGCAAAAAATATTTTAACTTTCGTAATTTTTAAATAATAATATAAGATTTTACTTTTTCATCCCGTTGGTAGGTCCTTTATCAATTATTGATGATTTTTAACGTAGTTTCAAATGTAGTAAATAAATAGTCACATCGTATATACCTAAGATTAACTCAAAGATTAAAACGCAGACGATGGATAAACTTGATTTATGTATAACTGTTTCTTTTCCATAGTTCCTATAGGATCAATTATTAAAATTGGTAATAATCGATTACGTACCTACTAGACTAGTCAAATCCCGTACGCTTCCCTATGTTGAAATCGAGGCTTTCGATAAAAGCGTTAGGAATATTGGAAAATATAAAATAACTGGTTCAATAAGAAAATCAGTTTCAATATAATAAAATAGTTTTTATATCAATATATATAGCTACTTAAAAACAGCAGTCACTTAACAAAGATCTAATTACTAACGTGCAGTGATTAAAATAATCCACAACTGCGGAGTTAATGTCGGCTTGGCATTTAGTCGTATGTTCGTCCATAAATACACGCTCATTAGAGGAACAATTTTAATTAAAACTACCTATCTCTGTGTTCGCAGGCGGCCGCTGCATAGCGACATGTCCAGTGGGAATTCAAATAATACTCCGCGCAATAAAATTTGCATTTCATTTTGGAACACAAAAAAAATACTCGACGCTTGCCCACCAGTTTTGATCATACGACTGTACCGAAAAACAATTCGAAAACAATTATAGGACTTTCTGTAGACTTTTGAGGGGTAAAATTTTCCGCAAACATCCACACCTACTGATAAACAAAGAGCAATCGTTATTTAACTAACAGGGCTGAGGTTTAAATTTAAATTTAAAAAAAAACAGACATCGCCGTCGAACATATCACCTCCTCCTTTTCGATTTGGAAGTCGGTTAAAAATAGTTTTTAATGACAACGCTACCAATTCTATATTACACTTTGTGACAATGTGTGAATTATTTTTTGTTATTATTATTTATTAAATTAAATTATGGCATTTATTTAATCGAGGCCACTAACACTTGTCAAAATTGAAAGCTATTCTATCTATTGGCAAATCCACATCGAGACACCTACAAGGATTTCCGCCGTAAATAAAAAAGAGCAGGATAGAAACTCTGCAAGGGCTGCTTTTTCTCTCGTTTTATTGACATAAATTTACATGATTTACATAAATTTAAATTTACGTACATGATTGACATAAATTTCGTTACTACTGAAAAAAGATAAAATTGATAAGTTTCTTTTGCTTGTTTTTCTTGTCAAGTAAAAGAAGAAAAACTAGGTAGTGGTAGGGAAAAAATTTTTAGAGGAAATTTTTCATTTCCAGTTTTAATTATAAATGACTTCAATAGACTACGATATCAATTTTCATTATAATAAAAATTACACAAAGATATAATTCATTCGAGTTTTTTAAAACTACCTTATTCCCTATAACCGTGACATTTTGCGAAATCGCGAGTATTCTTTTGTTCGTTTGGTTGGAGCGTCTCATAATTCATAAAGCCACTGACATCATCATTGTCTGACATGCCATGATGGACTACTCGGAGATGACTTGCGCCATCGAAATTACGTATGCTTTTTCTTTAATGTTACAAGATTAAAATAAGGCTTTATCTGTTTTATGATAGAACTTCTTCAATCAAATATTAAAGCACCTATCATATTAGTATCCATGTTTACAGTTATGAATTCTCCTTACAGGATTACGTACCTATATACTTAGCTGCTTTATAGAGTTAATAAGACTAATTGATCGTCTTTTAATTAACTTTAACTCCTAATTCTCATTTCATATATTAGACTGGCACCTAGGTTCATTTTTTATTGTAGGTGAATGCTTTATGCACTGTCCGCACCGTTCCGGTGGCAGGTGTGTGGGACTCTCCATCCGTATGGACCCAACGGGGGGAGGTTTCCGTGCACCCTCTTTTGGGGAGTGCTCCACACCCAACCATAGTTTCAGCCCAGATTTTGCTTTCCTCTTCTTTTTTAAATTATAATCAGCTAATGCTCATGTGTTAACAAAATGTGTAACAACAGAAATATCGCTTACTCTCACCCTAGATTATAAAGAAATTTTCATTTTATATATTGATATGGGCGGAAACCGAACTTGGGAGTTCAGAGAAGGAGATAACTTGAAACTTGGTCAAATTAATTGTTTTCATCAGCCTATTAATACCCCCGCTGTAGGATCACAGGCTTTCCCTATGCATGGGATCGAATCAAAACGAATAGTGAAGGTGGACAATGACGCACCACGTGGACCCAGTGCGGATTGTGAGTGTTTACAACTTCAGATGCAGCCGGGACCGATGGCTTAACGTGCCTTCGAAAGCGCGAGATAAAAATATTTTGGTCACCCATCCTATAAACAAGCCTTGCGAAAGTAACTTAACAACCGTTATTTACCCATTGCACCATTACTCCACATAAAAGGAAAATTACATTGAACATAAAACTAACTCTCATCTCCGATTCGTTTACATCTACACCGCTTCACAGTATCCCGCAGCAAAGCGTTTAAACACAATAGACTAGACCTGTACACAGCAGTACGCGTGTTGTGATTCCATTGTCCATAGAGCATTTCCACTTAGCCTCATTTGACGAAACGGATACACAACTGTTATGAAACGCATAGTGTTTTATAACTAACAGCTTTACGAGAAAATATATGGTGCTCATTCATTCAAATTAGTTTAAATTAGTGTTGATAGAAGTTACCGATACAAAATTTCAAATTTAGAACATACAATATAGCTTACAGTCGTCATCAATTTCCCAGTTGCACAAACCTTAATTGACGTTTGTGCAACTGGGCAACAGTCGCCTAATAAGGCCCTGTGAATTTAGTCTCGACATTGGTAGCGATCGCGGAGCTCAGTTACCGATCCGTCAAATTCGATCTAAAGAATAACGATATTTTAAATATTGAATTAAATTCGCGCCTAAAAGTTTTGCTTTGCTATAATCTTGCATCTCTTAGACCCGGATTCGATTGCCGGTTGTGTCAATGTAAAAAATGAACTTTTCTATATCATCTCGGGTCTGGGTGTTGTGGTACATACCTCCGTTGTCTCAGATACTCCATAATGGGGCTTTAGGTAAGACTCATCTTGGAATCTGAGAAATGTATGTGATGTAAATTTAAAGTTTAGAAAAATATTTATAAATTAACATTTAGGGCCAGTTTCACCGGTTACTGATAAAGTTTCAGATAGTTATCTGATAGTTAACGCTATCTACTGGATAAAGGTTGCTGTTAACTTTTTTCTGTTTCACCATCAAACTGCTAGATAATTTATCTGGCAGATAAGTTATCGGCCACTTATTAGTTGACGGAACGGCAACGTCGCTTTTTTGCGTTTCAATACTACGACCCAAATTATCGTCAATCAAAAATCATTTTTAAAACTTAATTAATATTATTTTTTGTGTTCAATATTATTTAAGTAAACTTTTTATACTTATACTTTACATATTTTGAATTATAATTTTATGATTCTAGAATGAAATAATACGATATTCGTATACTTAGCTACGTGTTTACAGAAACGAAACGCAACTATCATTTGTTTTGCTTTGTTGATATTTTGTGCTTAAGACGCTTTTCAGTTTTTAAACTTTTCTTTGTGTATTATTTTCGTATTTGTTAATTTATAATGGAAAAACAAAAACGTGAAAAAAGTGTGAATTTTAATCAAGAAGAAACAAACGGAGTTTCTTTACTTACTAGTTAACGGAGATTTTTTACTAAATAGCCCGTTGTAGTTTTTATATCACTTTCTATTAACGATAGAATATAAATAACAGCCCGCTTGGTAAGCCGAAATCGATTTCTAAAATCTTGATCGTCAAGTGATTCTCAATAATTAGATCTAGGGTTAATTACTCGATTCCTACGGGGTCGCGTAATACGTTCGAAATATTCATCTAATTCGTCTTCTAAAAACTCAAATAAATCCATTTTAGAATATTTGTGACACTTGTGACTGCAATCGACGCAAAGCACACAATAATGGTCTAAAACTAAAACTATTTTCGTTCCCGTCAATTGAAACTTTTTTTTTATCTATCAGATAACGTCTTTATCAGCCACTTGAATCGGCTGATAACATATCTAATACTTTATCTGCCAGATATTTTTATCCGAGACCTGTGAAACCAAAAGTTGTAGTTTATCTGGCAGATAAGTTCCTGATAGACTATCAGGGACTTTATCAGCAACCGGTGAAACCGGCCCTTAACATATTTTGTTACATATTGATTTCTTATATTTTCGCACTATCCATAAATGAAACAACTTTTACAGATTAAGACCAAGGTGTCGATTGTATTATATGGACACGGAACCTGTAAAAGTTCGGAAACGTCTAAAACCAAATACAAACGCTATTAAAACGTTTAAAAGTTGTTTCATTTATATTTTGTTACATAAGACAAGCGCCTTGTGAAACATATTTCTATACTTTGATAGGCAATCTCCTTTAGTTTTCATTCTGGCAAATTGCGTATTCAATTCCACAAACGGCAAAGAGAACAGAAGTAATTTTTTATCGTATTTTAATACCTACCAAATTCTTTTAATTTAGAAGTGGTGAAGACTTGAAAATTGAGTTTTACATCAATTTGCAAACAAACCAGCTTCCCTACTACTATCAATATTCAAAAGATGATTTGAAAGGATCTAATTTTCCATGTTCTCTGTTGAGAACCTAAACCATATTAACGTAAATAAAAAACAATATAACAGATCAACAATAGCGTATAATTACATTAAATATTCCAAAAATATACTCTTTTTATATAATTTATACTATAGTTATATAGATATTACAGTTTTACATTACAATATTAACTATTATAATATATTAAATAAGCTTGTATACATACCATAAGCACCGTATATCCCTGTAAAACTATATTATACCTACCTACATATGGGCTTATGGAATACAAATTACGGAAGATAATTATGAGAATGTGTAACAGTGTAAAGTGGCCATGTCACAATACGTAATAGTGTTTTATTAGAGCTATATACATTTGTAACATAATATAACAATGTATTGGATACACAAATTTAACAGTCTTGACTTCAATAGCAATCATCTAATTAAATAAATACTCAAACATATTATTATTACTAAGTTAATAAAATTAACTAGCAACACTGAATATTAACGGCAGTCAATTGCACTATCCTATCACAGTAGGCTTGTTTGTACCCACCTTTTTCCATTTCTCTATATTATTAGTTTAAATAATTTGTGTATAAACCTTGTCAATCGTCACTAACAATATTTTTACCTATTAACTATTTCAAAGTAGGCCACAATCATCATTCCTTCACTTATAAATATCACAACAATGATTGTAAATTAGAGCCAATGCCCTATGTACCCCGATTATTTAGATTTCCCTATTTCTGAGCAGTTTTCTCCTTTTGATCAGCTCCCTGTATATAATGGTAGTTGATAAAGCGAGCACCTTGTGTCAATTGAGCACATTCATTTGTGAAGTGGCAAGCGAAGAGCAGAAGATTTCTTGGTTGAACCCTCCACGCGAACCTCATAAACATCAAGGAGTAGAGTGAGAGTGCTGAAAGAGATAATAATAACATATTCAGGCAATGAAATAAACTTTTTTTTTGTCATATCATATTATAAATAAATATTATTTGATATTAATCGCCTTATCTTAGCTCAGACTGGTCAGTAATAAGTCAGTCTACAGACAGTGATGCTAAAAGATTTATTCTGATTAAAAACTGAAAAAGAACATTATTATTTTTAAATAGTTTTAATTATTTACGATATTCAGTCATCTAGATGACTAAAATATTTTCCTCATACTAATTCAGCATAGTTATTAAAATATAAACAAAGAATATACACAATCTGAGAATTGTAAGGATTATGATATCACTGCAATATCATTTATACTGATAACATTAGTAAAACAGCTGTTATCTTACCCATGTTTGTTGTAAAAGACAAATTGCAGTCATAAAAACATAAAGTTCAACTGATTTAAACTCAATATGAGGGAAGATACGCGTAGAGTATTCAATAGACGTTAAGTAAAATCTTTGAAAAAATAATTCTTGAACAGTATATATAGTTAAGTAAGACTACTTTAATTTAAATAAGTTGGCTTCACAAAAAATCGCTCTACCACTGATGCTGGTAGCACTTGTTAAACATATATTCAGGGCTTGGGAGGAGTCACAGAATGCTCTTGGAGTAGTTTGTGACTTATCCAAGGTATTTGATTGCGTTGAGCATCGAACACTGGTAACGAAGCTAAATTACTATGGTATCAAAGACTCTGCCCTACAACTAATATTGTCGTACCTCAGTTTCAGAACTCAGACCATCGATATATGCGGTACGAGATCATCGGGTTCACAAGTAAAAATGTGGGTTCCCCAGGCATCTATTCTGAGTCCCTTTCTGTTTCTAACATAAATAAATGATTTGCCATTCTTTGTCGAAACTTTATGCAATATAGTATTGTTTGCAGATGATTCTTATTTAATATTGATAGATGTAAAAATGACTTTGACGATGTAAACAATACTCTCTCACTGATTATGACATGGTTTACTGTAAATAATTTCCAGTTGAATGCTAAAAAAACGAAATATATAAAGTTCATGTTACCTTATGTAAAATCTGAACTAACAGAAATTAAACTTAGTGATGAAAAGCTCGAGTTGGTTCTTGGTTCGAGTTAACTATCTTTTTCGGTGTAACGCTGGATTCTAAATTGCAATGGCATCCTCACATTTCATTATTAGCAGGAAAACTAAGTTCAGCTTTGCAATACGAAAAATTAGGCAACTCACAGATATAGATACTGCTAGGACAATAACTTTAGTTATTTCCATAACGTTATTTCATATGGCATTCTGATCTGATGTTATTTTACAAAATAGAGCAGCCCTTACTGCTTTTTTTTACATTAGGTTCAAGAACATCACTTAGAGATAAATTCAAAGAAATTGGGATATTAACATAGCCTCTCAATTGATATACAATTGTTTACTTTATGTTAGAATATAATAAAAATATCAACAATTACATTAAACAGTCATGTACACAATTTTAATACTAGAAACAAAGATAAACTTGTTTTGCCGTCATGCAGGCTAAAGAAGGTTCTCTCAACATTTAGAGGTCAAGGTATACACTACCATAACAAAAGAAATAAGAAAAGCGAAAAGACTATAATGGTAGAACTATAATAGTAATTTTGCGAAAATCACTAAGATTCCTCAAGGACTCCATCTTCCGTAATTAACAAGCTAATAGCTTACAAAGAACATCATGCCTCATGGCAACTGCCCTTAATGCCCTGCTAAATCTACCGCCCCTGCATTTATACATAGTGAAAGTGGCGAAAGCATTTATTTATAGAGGAAGCATTTCTGGCCAAAAACACAAGCTCTCTCAAGCATTTAGATCTCTACATCAAACAGTGCTTGGGAACACGCCACTGGCAATAATCACGGATGCAATCCAACGCCACCATATTTCGACTGAGATATACGCCATTTTACAATATGCAGAAGTCAATCGCCAACGAAACTACGTACATCAAACCATTTACATCTTCTCTTAGAGCCAAGCAGCACTCAATGCCTTACAATTCAAAATTGATAAAGGACTGCATTGACAAACTTAATGAATAATAGTGGACAAATTAGCAAGAACTGGAGTACAGGGGCAATAAATGGGTCCTGAAATGCTGTGCGATGCAAATTTTAAAGGACAACCTTCAGCATGACTCATAAAAATACTGACATAATCAACAGGGATTGAATCACTTTAAGTCTCTTATTGAAGAACAGACACCTATTACATATAATATTTGTAGATACTGTAAACAGGAGGGTGAACACCAATATATCTCCTGTGTGAATGTGGACCTGTTTCACAAACTGAGTTTACACCTGGGATGACACATAATCAGCCTAGAAGATATAAAAACTCTAAAAGCCGGGAATAGTTTAGACTTCTTTGAGGCTACTAGGCTAAAAGGGCTGCTATGATTTTAGGGGTGAGTAACAAAAGATCTTTAACGTCTCAGTGTCTACAGTTACATAAGGAACTGCAAAGCCTCTTAAAAAAATTAAATAATATTAATGAATTTTATGCATTTTTATAACCATAAATATTATTAAAAATAATAATGAAATATTTAAATCTCAGGTATTCAAATTTATTAAGTACCTACTTAAATTGTTGATCAAAGTTTCAACTTATTTTAAATCATACCAAATGTCATTTTGCCACTGATGAAACTAGGGTCTTTTCTAGTGTCAGCTATTGCTGCTAGTGGAATTCCCCAATTTGCAACTGGACCCCAAAAATGTGTGCTGAAAATAGGTATATTCCATTTTAATTTTTAAAAACATGTTCAGTAAATTTAGAGATGTAATAAATGAAATTGTTGCGATTGTTACATAACTGTGGACTTCCAAATTACAAGGTAACCTAGCTTGGAAGACAGAGGCAATATTCATTAATTAATAAGACCTTAGTAACCTCGTTTAAAGTTAAAATTGAACAACGTCTGAAATGTTAAAGAAATAAATTTATTTTTTTTTATTATTTATATGAAATTGATTAATTAATTTATCTATTTTCTATATAAACTTAACCAATAAGTATTAAATATTTATTTATTGAAAAAGACTAACTTACATTTCAATTAATAACATAACATTATATAAATGTGTATAAACATAAAAATAAATTTTATTCATCCCTTACCTCATTAAATAATCTCTAAATTCTTTGCTTTTCAGCTGGTTGAAGAATTTCTTTGCAAATGCACTCATTTTGCTCTGTAAGTAAAAAGATCACACAAAACTGACGCTGATAGCTTGGAATAATACGGATCACCTTTAAAATAAATGATATTGTTAAAATAAGTAAGTTAGGTTTATGCAAATTATCTCGTGTATTTAATTATAAGATATATACTGGCCTTTCGTTAGATGTCAAGGTTAGGATCACGTAACGAAGCAATTTTTAAGTGAAAATACACTAAATTATATATAAAAATCACTTACTTATTGTAGAATGAACTCTTGTAATAAATTAAAATAAATCTATGTGGAATTTGAGACTGCAGAGGAGGAAAACTGCTCTATTTTCGTCTCTACTTAGGACGTCATTTGTATCAAAGCAATTGAAAGCAATGCTTTAATCAGCTGTTGACATTGACATGACATTTGTCAGTGTTGCCAGAACAGATAATTCTCTAATACTTATTCTCTTTTATGAACTAAAATGAAGGTTATTGCGAGTTTATTAAATATTTAGAGATTATTAAAGTGTTAATTTATTGTTTATTTCGTTACAACAATCACCCATGTTTGATTACATAAATCAAACAAAATATCTTTGGTACTTAAACGAATAAATAAAATAAATGAAATTATATTAAGCAGACAAAAAATGTTAATCATAAAAATAAGTGAATATATTTAATGGGTAGGTAGGGCAAATCATGTGCTATAGATATATGTGTATTGTTCCTAGAGGAGACGGAAAACCACAAACTTCTTAGACGATACAAAAAACCAAGGAGATTTAAGCTTCTTGTGAAAATTAACAATCATAATAAGTATATAATATATAAGCCTCGAACGTCGAAAGAAAGTGATACGTATCGCAGTCCTCATTAGCTTCCTGCCCTTTTCTCTATCAATGTGGGGTCGGTGTGTCCTCTTCTTCCACTCTTCCCTGTCAGCAATAATCACATCACACACTCACTTTACATCGATCGATATTCATCTCCATCACCCTCATATTTACATTAATTTCATCCATTCTAATATACCAGGCCAGCGATTCGTAATAGCAAACCATCTACATATTTTTCCACAAGGTACTAGTATTTGTTGGTGCCCCACACCATATTACTTCACGGCATCGATTCAAAAGTCTATGGGTAGCGATATTATACGTATCATTTACTTTGAACCCCTTCAACGCTGACATTCAACGAAGGTATTTTGACAGCTTTGATGTATTCTTAACTGATGCTCTGTAATCTATAAAATAAATAAACACCTCTTCATAGTGACGACATAACAAACAACAATACTATGTCAATGTCATTAATACAGCTAATATAATTTGTTCCAAATAGACTTTACATTTAAATTATTTTAATCACATCTACTCTGAAAATGCTTTTAAAATAGTATCACAAGCAAGTCCAAAAATGCTGTCAGAACCAAGAACTTACCCATGACAGCCTTTATATTGGAATGGGCCTGTTCCGAATACTGGTCATAATTTACATGCTCATATATATCACGGTGTACTTTGGTTTTGTTGGAGCACTCGTATACGTTCGAAGCATCTTCACAAACGATAAGTATGTACACGAAGAATTCAATGTTAAGCTACTCGAATTCAACACGAATAGTGCATTTAGGAACTTCATACCACTTATAATACACACCAACTGCACTAAAGAAAATGCACCAATTGCACTAAATTGAATGCACTCGTTACATTTTCAACAAAGACTTACGGTCCATGTAGGTATTTACGAAATAGTTTGTAAAAAGCATAACCCGCTACTGTGCGATTATAAAGGCAGGTATATAATCAACGCTGTAGATTATTTGGTAATATTATTTGTCATTGCCATTGTTGACCATATAAAAGCACTTTGATTATACTTTTGCGTTATGGAAATCCGAAATCAACAAAGGAACTGCAACCATTCAGATCCGAGAAAAAATGAAAAAAGAATCCCTTCAGTATTGAGCCGACCGCGAATCAAACCTACTTAAGACACCTTAAAGCCGACTTACGAGCCACTCGGTCACGGAGATCGTCGAGATTGCATAAAATCCCAATGACATTCTTAAGAACGAAAATCTACTTATTTTAAATATGTCTATAATCTTATTTTTTCAGTTCTGTCGAGTTACACTATACGCAAGACTGAAACAATATGGATTAAATCCGTGCGGAAAACGGTAAAACTACGAAACACGCAGAACTGTTTCGACGGATCCGCTATAGTCTAGTCCAGTCGGTAGACACGTAAAATGGGGAACTACCTACATAGACATAGTTCATGACGTGTGATTTTCAGCCACCATGCAGGCAGACAGGATTAATACCACGAAAAATGATTAAGATACGGCAACAACACTTGGCAGAGTCCAAGCAAGTCATCTCCATTATGAAAACCAATTCATTTCTGAGCATAAACCTCTTTAGGATAGAACAGAAAGAATGAAATAACAACACATAATGTAATTCTCACATTTTTATTTATGTTTCATAGAAATATTAACTACATAGTTACATAAAAAAGGCACTAATGTGGACGTTATCGTTACAGTACATTACAATTAATCATCGTAAAGCATAAGTAAGATTAAAAAATAAATGCTTTTCCATATTTGTTTCTTACGAATGTTCTAATAGTACACTGCCTAAGTACCTATATCAAATCTTCACAATATTTGGAAGGTACTCCAAGTATTAAAAAGTGTATACTGTAGGCACTTATTTTTAAATAAAGATATCAAAATGTTATAATTATAGTAAACATAATTTTGTAATTGAATTGCAAAATATATATAAATATAAAGAAATAAAAATTGTAAAATATTTTTTGTGATTTATTTGTAAATTAAAGCCATGTTAAACATTGTGCTTTATATATATGTATACATGTTAATAATATCAAAAACAGATAAAAACCTCAAAAACACAGTTCTACACGTAATTGATAAACGATTATAAGTGAAAGTAGACACACTGATTGTGTGTAAAGTTCTTCAATTATATTTATGGAATATAACATATAAAAAATCATTTATAAATGGACAGTAATATTCCCTGTTAAAAGTAAACCTTGAGATTCTATAAAAAATAATAATATAAGAGATAATTATCAGATCCTGGTTAAATGCAAAAAGTATCTCACTCCCCTTCAGCCGTTTCTTCACCGCTTCAAACTACTCTAACGACCGCTTCCTGAATTAAGTAATCTGAACTGATTATTCTCAAAAACCAATTTAACAATAGTTATTCATTTATTCATGTATTGCATGTCACAAGTATAAAGATTTTTCAGTTTTATCAAACTGCTATCAACTTATCATTAAAAAAATAAAATCAGAAACCAAAACCTGTTTAAGAGACGGTTAAGATAGCTTAAGTACGGTTTGAGATGTGCTTAACTATAAATTCTCAATTCAGAAACAGGTGTCAAAGTCAAGATATCTTTATGCATTTAAACTTCCGAGAATTTTCTACCTACCACTCGTTCAGTACATTGAGTGAAATTTTACATTTACTAACACATATCAATTGTATAAAAAATGAGGAATGACTAAGATTAAAAAAAATACATAGCTATATAAAAAAAAAGAAAAATCTTAATAGTAAAGACATACATAAAGCTGCACAATTTACCCATAGCTGCCACTTTAAGTAAAATATATACATACACAACTTTCGGTATAATCAAACACACTAAATAATCATATTTTGATATTATCAGTTCATATAACTTATCTATTATAAAAAAAAGAAACTACGGTATTATCTTTAAATTCTAGAACCAAACTTTGAAACTACAAAATAGCATTGTTTATGCTATTGGTAACAATTACATTTGTTATTTTATATGATTGGTAAATTGAAAAAGTAACCTACCCAGTGGCGGACTAAGGGGGGAGGCGGAGGGGGCGGTCCACTCCGGGCTTATTATCCTGGGGGGCCTCCAAATGGCTGAAAATTCCCTTGGTCAAATCATAAATTGGGGTTGTACTGCCTTATCTTTCTTAGTTTTGTGGTTTTAGCAGGCATCTTAGCAGGGGAGGCGGTGTAAACACAAAATCAAGTTTCTGCACCAGTTGTAAAAAGTTGTAAGTACGAATCTAATGCCGCCCCGGGCCCCAAACAAGGTTAGTCCGCTACTGAACCTACCACTAAATAATTTTAACAGATGAAATTAATAATTCTTTAATGGTTCTAGATTTTTTTTTGTTGTATATTTTTTAATCACTTTTACTTAAATTATCATGAATAAAAATATACACTAAAAATATTAATATACACTAAAAATAAAACCAATATGAGATAATAAGTGAGATAATATAGTTAACTCAGATTGCATTAAAACTAACGGAGTTTTTGGAATATTCTATCCTTAATTACTTTAGGCTAACACCACCTTGCACAAACGTCCATTAAAATTGTCATTAGATGAAGCGACATCCGACACTTATTATCAAATTAAAAACGTTCAATAGAGTTTAAAGTCCTCATTAAATCTTAAAGTTCGTTCATGCAATTGAGTGTAAGTCTGTAATATTAAAGTGTGTAAAAAGTTAATTCAGTCGCAAATTCTAAATTCTATTTCGAAAGTTTGTTGAAAATAAATATAGATATACATTTGTAGTTTATGTAGAATATGCCCAAAAAGAGACAGGTGTCAAAAATAAGAGCAAATGCCCAGTAATTTTCTTACATAAGTAAAAACAATAGTTAATTTAGTCGTTACTAATGAAATAAACTAATATTTCACTGAACAATAGACTTAAGATGACGAATATGTCAATAAAAAAACTGTCACGATAATTTTTAAATCGAATATCAAAATAATCAGAGCATGATTTTAATCTCAATTTCATTCCCTTAGCAAATTTAAAGTATTTTTTGTGATTTTTGCAAGATATCATATCTATGAAGATTGTTTATGATTTCTTTTGTGTTAGTGTACATAGAGCTGCGGCTCTACCGCGTTACTGTATCCCTGATTGATCTATCAAAATTAAGTCTAAATGATCAACCCGACAGCCCATTAAAGTTTCTTTTGAAAATATGATTAAATGATTGTACGTTGTTTTTGGTAAATCCATGTAGAAAGATCGAATTGGTAATACAAAATTGTTTGGTTCAATGAATGTATTTAAATCGTGTAATAGTCTCCTACGTGAAGTTGACAGTATTGTGGTGACGCAAAGTGCCATTAAAGTTAAGAAGCAGATAATCCTTGTAGAAAGAAATTGGTAATCCAAAATTCAAATTAGTTTGAATTTATTCACATCATCATTAGTATACAGAATTATGACGCAAAGTAGCTGCAAAATATAAGAAAAGAAGAAAACCCAATCAGTCAGGGATCCAGTTATACGGTAAATATTGCCCAACTCTTTAATTTAAGTAGCGAAAATATTTTCTTACACAATTTTACCTAATTTTCAAAAGAATGAGTAAAACACCCAGTATAATAACGAAACTGTTCTGTATTGCCGCCGCGCCCGCTAGTCTACATTTGAACATATCTATTCGTGTCTCCTTATCCATAATGATGTTTTGGAATTCTGCCTCTACTATTTGTCCGTCGTAATATGTAATAGGATCTTCGAAGGGATACTCGTAGCCTTGTAGACATTCGCATTTATAGCCGCCCGCCTCGAAACCGCGCCCCAATATTGGTACGCACTAGTGCAAAATAATAAACGTATAATAAACGAATTTAGTACCGCCTTATAATCAGCCAACAGATTAGGTAAATTGAAATGATTTATTGATACGAAACGTATACATTAATATGGACATTCCTTTAGGGATCATCCATAAATTACGTCACACGATTTTCATGATTTTTTTTGCCCCTCCCCCCGTCCTAGTCACATTTGTAAGACTCCCCCCTCCTAGTGTAATGGATATCACATATTTTGCAAGGTTTTTGTAAAGTAATAGTTTAAAGTTCGTGTTTTAACACTAAGATTATAACAGATTTGAAATGTGAAATTTAGGACCCTCCCACCCCCTTGTCACACAATGTCACACTTCGTCGACTCCCTCCCTCCCCCTTAAAGTGTGACGTAATTTATGGATGGCCCCTTATTCGTATCAAAATTTAAGTATAAGCTTTAAAAATGTTTTGATTTCAAAGAATAAAATAAGAGTAAATAGTAGTAGGGTAAATAAATATTAAATTGTTTTAATACCATGTTTTCAATTCGTAATCGGGTAGCCATAAGGTCACCACCAACATAAACAATATTCAGTTGGTGGTTCAGAATACTTTCCAGAAAAATGTCTCATCCATGTTATCCTTCTATAAGCATTTATAATGCAAGTATCAAAAATCAGCTACCCATTCCGATCACTGCTTTTAAAAGCCTATATTACTCATTAATTGGCTCCTGATGAGTGAGAGAATTATCAAAATCCGTCCGGAAGTTTTAAGTTAAGCCATTGCAAAACGAAAATCAAATCTTTCCTCTCGATAATATTAATAAAGATATGGGGGCGAAGAAATAAAGAAGAATAGTAGTTAAGAGAGTACGCTCAACAACTGTAAAGGTTAACCGACTTTCGTAAACATCAGTGTTCAGACGGGTGACCAAAAAATATGATTAGCTCGAGTTCGTCCGTGCTTCGAAAGATAAGTTGGATATGGCTGTATCTAGAGTCGTTAGCACCCATCCATAACCCCTACTATTTTTAAACCAAGACAATATTAAAATTGGTGCACTCATAAATTTTTTTTTGTGTATAAAAGGCAAAAATCACTAACAGACTAATCATAACACAAATTACTAGACGGATCGGCTCAACAAACACTTAGTCATTCCCGCTTCGATACATAGAGGCTAGGGAAGAAAGGATTTTTGGAATAACTTTCGAGTACTTACATAAGATGATCTCCTGTCACATTTGTCTGTACTCTTGAAAACGTTTGGTACATAAAATTTATCCGGACACTGGTTGATGTCCAATGACATCAGGGACATGGTTACTGCAACAACTCCCCTGAAAATAGAAAAAATTTATTAAAAAAATTCACTGATTTACAATTATTTCGGGAAATGTTAGAATGGAATTATTTTAACAGCTGCCCTTTGATCGTGTCACTTAGGAATCTGGTCAAATATCTGTTTATATCATAACACAGCTACCACAATAATTGGTTAAGGTTTAAAATCAAGTCTGATGTACTGTTGACTGAACATGTATGGCATATTTTGTATACTGGCAACTTTTATTTCTAGAGCAAAATAAGATAATCTCTTAAAATTCTACTACACACAGCAATAAACATATTAACAAAAACAATAACTCACTTAAACTCCAATTTGACCTTTACGCTATCCCAGCCAAAGAATGGGGCAGCGTACGTAATAACCCACTGTTTCAGATGCCCGTTGCAATCATAGTAAGGGCTTGTCCAATGGCCGTGTTTTATATTAGCTGCCCTGTAATACGTAGGATATCTCTCGTATCGCTTCAAATATTTCCCGAGTTCATCATCTCTGATCTTCATTTTGAGAAAGTATTGTTCGAGGCTATCAAAGTTAGTAGACCAGCGCTGTTTCAAGAATTGGAACCACGGTTTGTTGGTGTACAATTCCTCTGTGAAGGGAAACAACAAAATAAATTTTTAAAGAGAGTTTAGTTACCTAAATAGAACCATAGACTAATA
Organism: Diatraea saccharalis; assembly: GCA_918026875.4. Lineage (NCBI taxonomy): Eukaryota > Metazoa > Arthropoda > Insecta > Lepidoptera > Crambidae > Diatraea > Diatraea saccharalis. The sequence continues at coordinate 656,678 of OU893348.1, read as the reverse complement.
ATAATAAAGAAAGTCACACTTAAAGATATTTATCTAAAAAAAAAGGCATTTGCAGTAATAAATAAAAAGAAATATAAATATAACAGGGAAGTAAAAAAAGGAGGGAGTTTGGGTACGGCTGAAATACAGGGGACGGAAAAAAAGAAATATCTTCATGTATGGAAATTGCAAAAAGAGACCACTGCTGAAAAGTTAGAAAATTATGTTAAAAATATTTATAAAACGGAAAATGTTCAAGTGAAAATTGAAAAAATAAAACAGAAAGAGATTATGCTTCTTTTATTATAGGTGTTCCTCAAAGTAAATACGATCAACTCTGCCTTCCTGAAAATTGGCCTTTGAATATTGAATTTTGTGAGTGGGTGTGGTTTCGTAGAAGCACCGAAACCGCGGAAAAAAGCTAGTAAAATTATTGAAGTGTTTTATCAAAACGTAAGAGGACTACGTACAAATTGGATAAATTTTATGAGGGGATATCTAACCGGAAGCGGATCTATTCGCCATAACGGAAACAGGCTGTAATGATTCTATCAGAGATGCAGAACTAATCCCACCAGGCTACACTATAATTAGATGTGATCGAGCGGATGGGCGAAAACAAGGCGGCGCGTGTTTAGTGGCCGCACCGCGCTTCGAGTTGCGACGAGTGGCGATCCCCGGTAATATAAACTTAGATGTTCATTTATTTGAACTAGTCAGCGCAACTGTTTACCTTGGGAATAGATTTTTATTTTTATGCTGTGTAGTCTATATACCACCAAAGAGTTGTGAAAATGAATACATGCTAATGTTTCGAATTATAGAACAATACTGTGATAGCTATAGTTCTGTGTTAGTAGTAGGAGATTTTAATTTGTATTCCAGCTCAGTTACTGTTTCAAATTATTATGAATATTTTAAGACATATTGTAATTTCACTCAGAGTAATGATATAGTAAATTGTAATAATCATATTTTAGATCTAGTGTTGAGTAAAATGGGAAATAATAGTAGTGCCAGAGTGTGTGCGGTGTCTCCATTACTCCCCCCCGACCCTCAACACCCTTCACTAGCCGTAAGCGTCTTATTAGGTTTAGAATCGCCTGGGTTGGACTGGCATACGGGACATAACAGGGGCGCTTATTGTGATGAAGAACAGGTGAACTTACGAGACAATACAGCATTTCACTGGAACTTTAAAAAAGCAAATTTTCCACTGCTATATATGTCGTTGGCTAATATAGATTGGATTCCAATGCTAAATTTGAATGTCGAGGAAAGTTTAACCTTTTTTTATGATAAAGTTTATTCTGTACTAGACAATTGTGTACCCAGAAAAAATACAAGTAATATGAAATTAAATTGCAGCTATCCCGACTGGTATACAGTTGAAATAATAAACGACTTAAAATTTAAAGCACGTTTACATAAGAAGTATAAGACGAGCGGCTCGCCAAATGACTATAGTAAGTTTTCAGAGTGTAGGGCTAGACTTAAAAGGAACATGAGAGTTGCTTATGACCGGTATAGAGAGCGTGTCCAAGATAATTTATTAAAGGAACCCAAAACATTTTGGAATTATATTAAATCGAAAAGGTGCAGTAGGGGTCCTCGAAATATTTTGAACGATGGTGAAGCATTAACTCGAGAACAATGTGCTGTAAGGTTTGCGGAGTACTTTCACTCAATTTATACAGTGGAATCCCCGTCATTAGATGTAAACATGAGTATAATTAGGGCTGGTGACATAAATACGGGTGCGAGAGTACACATAGACTGTTTAAAGCTGCGAGACGTACAGAAAGCGCTTCAACGACTAAAGCCTAAAACTTCAGCTGGTCCGGATGGCCTTCCACCTTTTTTGTTTAAAGATTGTCGAGAAATATTGGCGGAACCACTGTTACATTTATTTAATAGGTGCCTGCATAACGAAACGTTTCCGGCAAAATGGAAGATAACGCGAGTGGTGCCGGTACCCAAGGGCGGATCATCAACGTCTTCTAGTGTCGAGGGCTACAGGCCGGTAGCGGTATTATCAACGCCCGCAAAGGTATTCGAATCGACCATTCACGCAAGCTTATACTCGCAAATAAGTGCACAACTGACTGATGTCCAGCACGGGTTCCGCACAGCAAAGAGCACCGCTAGTAATCTTATTACTTATATGGCTGATCTCATACCAACAGTGGATAGAGGATTGCAAGTTGACGTCGCATACTTTGATTTTAAAAAAGCTTTTGACTTAGTTCATAACGACGTGTTACTTCTAAAGTTAGCGAGTGTCGGCTTCACACCACACCTGTTAAATTTTTTTGCGAGCTATATGAGAGACAGGCAGCAATATGATATATAAGGATTATACGGGATATCGGTCAGATCCTTATTACACAAGATCCGGAGTAAGTCAGGGCAGCAATCTCGGACCGTTGGAGTTCGTATTGATGATAAATGACCTTCCGACTGTTGTTAAATATGCGAAATGCTTATTGTTTGCAGACGACCTTAAGGTATATCTTCCTATTAATGATCTAGAAGACTGTAAGAAACTACAAACAGATATAGACAGTATAGTAGCTTGGAGCTTGAAAAACAAATTACAATTCAATACCTCGAAATGCGTCGCGATGACTTTTTCGAGAGCTCGTAATCCCATGCTGCATACTTATAAGGTCAACGGGGAAGATATGACAAGAGTGACCGAGGTTAAAGATTTAGGGGTCCATTTTACATCGGGACTCTACTTTAAAGATCATATTAATAGCATATGTAGGAAGGCTTATCGTAACTTGGGTTTAGTGTTGCGTTTCGCACGAGGTTTTACAAATATTAAAGCAGTAATTTCGTTATATAACGCCTTGGTTAGGAGTCAGCTTGAGCACAACGCAATAGTATGGGCGCCTTTTGAAAAGAAATATACTCTCATGTTGGAACGAGTCCAAAATAAATTTGCTAGGTATCTATACATGAAGCTATATGGCGTATATCCGTTTTATCCATTAAACTACCCTACTTTGTTTGTGTTAGGAATGACAGGATATAACGAACTCACGGTTAGGAGGAATGTCGCATTAGTATCATATATATTTAAAATACTCAGAGGGAAGATACATAACGCGGATATACTTGGTTGGATATGTCTCAGGGTACCAGACCGGTATATATGGCGCAGGAGGCAGGTGCCACTTCTGATGGTTCCATCTGCGCGCACAAACTTGTTAAAGGAGGCACCGTTCACACGCGCTATATCTATCATTAATATGATAGCTAATGAAATTGACATATTTGATTGTGCTCTGAGTGAGTTTACAAAAACTGCAATATTTTTTTGTACATATAAACTTAATTAAGAACAATATATATTAATTAAAGCTTATTTTATATATAAAAAAAGTAAGGTCTAAGAAAAATTGTTAAGGTTTACTAGATCGCATTGGCTATATGCTGTAATGATCGATGTAAATGTTGTTGATAATAAATAAATAAATAAATATTGAGACTATTTTATTTATAAGAACATATCGACGTTAGAAAGCAAAACACGTAGTAACTCGCAAAACCAAAATTGTTCTTTAGAGCAGAAAAACTTTTTTTTTTCGATAAATAATTCCTATAAACGTCCATGGTAACAAATTAGATGTTCCTTAGTCAATTTATACGGAAAGAAGATATTTTTTCTTGAAAAAATATAAAGATTTTCCATTCTAAATATCCATTTTCGTTTTGCAGGCTACTACGTGTTTGCTTTCCAGCGTCGATATGTACCAACTTATGACTATAACAATAAATGCACTTTCGTGTGTATCTAAAAACATTAAATATTAATCATACTTACCAGTTGTGTTCAATCGGGCCAAATCCTCGAGTTTGAATTTCCTTGTATTCAATTCAGTCTTATAAGCGAATGGTCCGAAAAATGTTCGATTTGTAAATTTGTTTCTATCCCAAAATGTTCCTGCAAAGAAAACTCTATTAAAAACCAACCCTCACACACTGTCACAAGGTTCATTATGTTACTCTTACCTGCTGACCATATTTTTGAGTCTCCGAGCACCATAGCCAGTGTTTCACCGAACATTTGATCCTCAGTAAGCGGTTTATCTGCTACACGAGTTCCACTGAACACTTCTTGTGGATCTGCGATCTAAAAATTATATAAACTTTAATTATCATTATATTTTGCAGTTATGAATGTTAATAATACTTTAAAAAAAGCGTCCAGCCTGGTACCTACGCAGAGTACATCAGGTTACGAAATGCCAAATTTAACTACCAAGAGAAGCTAAAAAAACTGCAAGATGGACCTACGCACGATGCGTTTAGTAAGTAATTCATAAGATAATTTAACAACGATAAATTACCTGGAGAAAGGCGCTTATGAAATTTGCCAATCTAACTGCCACCTTGGCTTGGTTCTCCAACTGCTCTTCAAAACCGAAAGCGATGTCTCCATTTAAAAATAAATCAGTTGGATTGTATCTGCGAAGATACACATTTTATATAGAACTATCAGAAATCAATCATAATATACGGTGGTTTGAAAAGTTCTCGGCGCGACCAGGAAAACAAAGAAAATAAAAACATGTTTTATTTTTCTTACATATTCTCCCCTTGTCTATAAAACCTATAAAAATAACACTTTAACCCCATCGTAAGTATGTGTCGTCTTTATAATGAAACTGTCCAACTCAAAACTGAATTACATTTATTTACACCCAAGTATGTCGCCTACAGGTTTCAGGTTAGGTGTGCTCTCGAATTTGTTTCCAACGGCTAATAATTATATTATTGTATGTTTTTTGTTAAGAAATTATTTGTTTTGAAAATGGAGTGGGGCACTAAAGAGAATAGGATTGCAGTAATTGCACTGTACAAAGTAGGTAAGGAGGTAGGTAGCCAGCTGGCATTTTTGATACATTGAAAAAGCTAGAGATTAGCCGAATGTTTGTGTATCGTACCATCCAAAGGTACACTAAAACCACGTCTGTTGATGACCGTGAGAGATCCGGCCGACCGCAGTCTATTCGAACAAACCAGGCCAGGCCAGGCAGTCAAGGCCAGAATTCGCCGAAATCCTATAAGGAAGCAGAAAATCCTTTCCAGAGAAATGAGAATCCCACCGACGACACTTTCTCGAATTATCAAACAAGACTTAAAGAAACTTCCGAGGTAATGGCCAAAGTTCAGCGAGGCCATCATCCAACATACATCATGGTTTGGTGTGGTGTATCCTACCAAGGGGTTGCAAAACTCCATTTTTACTAAAAAGGAGTGAAAGATTCAGCCAAAGTGTATCAAGATAACGTGTTAGAAGAGGTAGGTAGTTAAACCTCTCAACAACACCTTATTCAAAAACGAAGTGTGGACATTCCAATAGGATTCATCCCCCGGTCATAAGGCACGCACTCCCCAAATTTGGCTTGAGTAAAATGTTCCAGACTTCATAAAGGCTGATGATTGACTTTGGTTAGACCTGACTTAAGCCCTGTGGACTATAAATTGTGGTCTGTGATAGAGAACATGACCTGCTCTAAGCGTCACCCAAATATTGAGTCGCTCGAGAAATCTTTGGAGGCAGCAGTGACCAAGTTTCCAATGGAAACTATTCGTAAATCCATCGACGAATGGCCCGACCATTTAAAAGCATGCGTTAAAGCTAAGGGTGGACACTTTGAATATCTTTTTCACTCTACATAATCACATATAAAACTTTAAAATAAAAATATGTTTTTAGAAATTATCGGATATTTTCTTTGTAACAGAACTTATGGCTAGACTAGGTACACTGAGTTTAATTCGACATGGCCTCCAGTGAACGGGGAGGGAATTGATTGTTTGTATGTTTGCAATGGATAGTCTCCGAAACTACTGGACCGAATTTAAAAACTCTTTCATCTACGGGAAGCTACATTATATGCGGTGAACATAAGATATGTCTTATCCCGAAAAACAGCAAACAAAGGAACGAAACGGAAGGGAAGGTAATTTGTAATTTTAATTATATCCATATCATGATGTAAATGGGTATCAAAATAAACGATTCCCTAGTTCCTGTATATTTTGCTCAACCGAAAGAGGAAGTACTTAAAAAAAGAAAACTAACAGTTCGTTCCTTTACACATCAACATAATAAATAACTAAAATTTCTTATTGAAAAAAAAAGTTTGTTTTTGTCTTGACACACACGTAGAACACGTAACATAGGCGATGACTTATTAATTAATTATCGAAACCATATGATTGAACACATCAAAAAATTTTCGAAGTACATAGCGACATCTAATTTTATTTCCGAAACTACTTTTACCTACTCATCAAATATTACACTTTGTGTGCGACAGGACAGGACGACAGGAGTTTGTACTTAGTTTTAGTTTCTTCGATAGCCCAGGGTAATAAAGCCGCTGGTCGTAAGTCTCCCGCGTTGTTCAGGGATAATTTCGTTATCTTTCTACTGCCCCTTCACACAGCGTTGATTTTCCAAGTATTTGTTGGAATACGGGATCGACCATTCGCTATGGCGGCAGAGATGCAACAGACAGCTACGCTCAATTTATATATTCCAAATTAAGGAAAGGTCGGTAGGACGAATTAAGTTGCGTTACCATACACAACATTTTGTTTGTAACACTTACTTGGAACAGTTTCCGGGTTGTACTCCTCGTATAAAGTTGAGCACTTCGTACACATTGAGTTTTTCAGTGTGCAACGCGTCCGCACCGCTGGTTGCGTTCACGTACTCGAGATACTCGTCCATGTACAGCGCGCGGATAAAGGGATGCGCCTTCTCCCATTTAACCGGCAAACGTTGGATCCCTTAGTAACGAAAATAAATAGAATCTTTGCATCATCCTCTACTGCATAATTCTTTCTTATATAAGTCTCACATTCGGTTTCTGAATTGAGCATTTATAGTTAAATTCCCCACTACTGTTTAACACTTACACATAACTCATAATTGCTCTTAAAGGTTGGAACGATGGTGTCACCATTGGAGGAGAAAAAATATCAAATCTGCGCGGACACGGACGATACCACACTCTTCGCAAATCATGCTCAACACAAGGAAAAACTTCTGCACAGAATGGAACAGGCCAGTCTAGTCTTTGGTCTTAAAATAAATCGCAGTAAGACCAAAATGATGATTATTGACCGTGCAAACATTTCGACTCAGGTTACACAAATAGCGAATAGTGAGGTAGTTCAGTCATATACCTAGAGGCACTGATATCAAACAATGGCGGCTGCATAGACGAGATCAAGCGGCGAATGGCAATTTCTAGGTCAGCTATGGACGTGCCGAGGAAAATATGGAGGGATATAATAATAAATCGGAATATTACCAAAGCTACAAAAACATGACTTGTTAAGGCTCTCGTGTTCACCACATTCCTCTGTGCTGCTGAAAAAACGGATCGAAGCTCTTGAAATGTGGTAAAATGTTCTGTAAATTGTTTATTATATAGTGCAATAAAAAGCCTAACTTTTGGACCGCAATCCTTGGAGACATATTTATTTGGATCCTTCCAATGGATGCTGGGTCTGGTTGCCATGCACAAAGGGTAGGTGTAAGTGGTGATCGGACTAAGCGGTCCCATGACTAGAAACAGCGACGATAGTGACAAGGCTTGATAACGCCCATTTCAGGCTTGTGGTCGGGCCTAACACTAGCAGAGCTGCGGACGGGGACGAGATCCAAATGAGGGGGCCTGAGAGGATTTACTTGAAGGCGGCATTCTATTCTAGATTGGAGGCGAAGGTACCTCGAAAACGGCCTTTGTGGATTCTTCCGCGTGAAGGTGTACCCCTTACCTCGCCGCACATGTGACAAATTGGTGACCTTTCCGACAAATCGCCGAGGGCGAGTCTATTTATCGGGAGGAGGGACTTCCGGAGGGGCTAACCGCCGACCTGGTTTTTGTCCAGGAATACGTCTTCCGGGGAGGCCTGTGATTGGCGGGTAGTGAGGACTGCGAGGTGGTGGTTGTGGTCGGGCTAGATACCGGCGGAGCTGTACGGAAGGAGGGATCCACTTGTAGGTCCATCCAACTGAACGGGTGAGGGTTGACAATTGCTCACATTTCCATTTCCAGTCTTTGATGGGGTCAGTCGGCTGGTTTGCGCGCTGACTGACATAGCACGCCCATGCCCTTTCTAGGGAATGTGTCTCTAGATGTTCCTGAGATGCACTCCGAACCCGTCCCAACCGTCGCAGATTAATGGCCCACTAGTTGACACCGTATCATTGCTTTATCCCATGATAAGGAACATCACTGAGTATTAATGGTAATACCCTGTTTCTTGACTAGCTCTAGAGTAGATCCACAGAAGGAGTCCCATATATAGAATGGATATCTGCATCTGCATGCGGGCACTATTGACCAATGTGAATGAGCTTGCAGTAGTGAATGAAATGAAATGAAAATGTCTTTATTCTTCATAATACACATTAAGCCATTCTGCTAACTTTTGTCACTTCCCAAAAACGCATTAGCACGAATATTTTATTATTCTGGTTATTACCTGACGATAACAATAATACTTACAGCCGATCTTCAAGCAGTCGAAGTTATTGTAGTATTGATCTGAAGTGGCCCGCTCTATGATTTCTCCGAGGTAAGGTCGCCTCACAATACTCGGCAATCTGTAACCAGGCGCGCATCGGCACTGGTACCCACCACGACGGAAACCCCAGCCATGTATGGGCTCGCACTGAAATATAATAATAGATCAATGGTTCGATAACTAAAGTGGAAATATTTATCTTAATATTTCATTCGCCACTATCGTTAGCTCAGTAGGAAGACCGCTCGCTCAACTGAGCAACTACTTGCATACCTATTTATATGACTTAGAAAACACCAGGTCAGATGAACCTGGTTCTAAGTAAGTTTAGGGCAAATATTGAATTATCACTGTTAATGCAATATTCACAAAATTTATAATAATAATCAAGTAGAAATAATAACAACTATTTAATTGCAAAGTAGCTATTTTCCAGCGTGAATTAAAGCCTATGTCACTCATGTATGATTTAGCTTCCTTCTTGAATGATGTAGAATTATCATGATCGGACCAGTATTTCCGAAGATTATAGCTTACAAATAGACAACCTGTTTAGAAGATTAGTATAGGTTAATGTTTACTGTATAGGTAAAGAAAAGAGATTGTATTATTGATTCCAAAAAAGCTGAACCGATTTTAAAAAATATTTCACCTACTAAAAGCTACATCATACTCGGGTGACATAGGATATAATTTAAACTGGCGAAGTCTTGATAAAACAGCTAGTAAATAATAATATCAAACATTTGTATAATATATTTGTACTTATCATAATAATCACACATAGAGTACATTTTTGAATGATATTAACCCTCCCAGGTTAAGTGTTATTTGTAATAAAATTCCACCTGGTGCTAACTCATTGTCAGAGTTAAGTTACATTCGATACGAAACAAGACAAAACAATGGCTTTACGTCTTTATTATTAGTGGATAAACGCCGCGGATCATTGTTGCTAAGCAACTTGCGAAAAGGATCGTCGAACATTATTACCAATTCAAGGTTGAGCGGATGCCGCTTTTGACATGATTCGGATACCTGAGTGAATTTTAATTCGAGTTCGGATTGTTACAGAAAAACAATAATCCAAAATTAAATGATTAATGACAATTTATCATTATAAATGAAAAATGCTTATAAAATCACTTTGTCCCTGGCACTCTGAGATGGGACTCAAACTCAGACTATTCGCAATCCGTGAGACTGCTCTAACCACTGAGCAACCCAGGATGTAACAGGACTGACGAATTTTCCAATTTTTGGGTCTATGCAAAACAGATCTATATTAAGATAAAGCTCATTAGGATTATATTGTACTTGCTTTCCACCAAGAGCTTCGCCCGCGTGGTCGGGCGTTTATTTGAATATCGATTCATATCATGACAAGGATTTATTTAAAATGACGCATTGAATAGTATTAAATGGTTACTATGGTAACATTTTAATTCCCTATACAAATTTTTTCTTCCATTTTCATTGTTATTTGCTGTTTTTTCTTTTAAATCCGTCCAGTAGTTTCATAGCCTATTTGTTGCAAACAAACAAAACTTTCCACTTTAAAATTATTAGGAAGGTCTTAAACGTCTGTAAAAGAGACTGAACGGTAGTTATAATTAACCATACTTCCTTGAGATTGTTCTTTCACAAACACAAGAGCAAATTTCACTATAAGTATGATAACTTAAATACATAAAAGGACAACACAAAAGCAAATAACACTATAACTATGATATTTAAATACATAAAAGAGTATTTTGCAACACTTATTTTTATAATTTGATATTGTTTTTAATAAATTTGCAAAGACGCAGAACAGGGAGTTTTAGGTGGGAGTTGATTATATAAGGACGGATACTTCTTAATGATCAATTTTATAAAACTAGAACTTAGAACTGAGAGAAATATGAAAACTTTAGTTATACAGAATAATTGGCTGAGATTTTATACTTTTTTCAATTCAGCAGAGCGATTCTGTTTAAATCCGAACTTGAATTCGAATTCACTAATGTGCCCGAATTCTCATTGTTTAGTTTAGAAACTCTGTTGATTTCATTTTTGTATAAAAATACAAAACAAGATTGATTGATACATATGTACGGTCGGCCAAGAAAGTGGTCTACCAGTTTTGACAACATTTCCCGTGTCTTTAAAGCATCGCTGAAGGCGAATCTTAAAATTGCATACAAACAATAAAGAGATGCACAATGCTGATGTGTTGTCGTAGAGCACAAATGTTATTTTGACCTTTGCAGCCTATGCATTAGATAATAATTTGCAACAACAAATAGTCTTCACAATATTTCATAAATTTAAAATTTAAGTAGGTCGCTTCAAAGTGGGAACTATTTTGTTACGAAAACTCTTTTACTGAAAAAGAATATATCACTTGACAATTCATGTCAAATATTTTCTCGGCATTTTCCGTAGGTATTTTCCTAATTAATTTACACTACAATGGCCCGAAATTTATCCATTAACGAAAGAGCACAAATAATCGCATTACACAATGATGGTTTGAATATAAGTGAGATTTCTTGAGAATTAAATGTGTCGGTAAGTATTATTATGTCTGACGTGAGTTTAATGCAAAATCTCAGAACAAGTCCGAGTGTAAATTTTTTTTTTTATTTTTTCTGTTCATATTTTATTTTTTATTATAGAGACAAGCTGTCCGTCTTTGGATAAGACGAGAAAGCGAGGAGGGGAATTTTAACGCTCGGAGTCGTAGCGGTCGTAGACCTGAAATATCAGATACTCAGCGAGTCTTCATGAGACGGAGTTATGAGGAATCTGGCTTTATACCAACGCGTTATTTTGCCGACATATATGACGTGACTCTCCAAACCATTAGAAACCATTTACATTACATGGGCTTACATCACAGGCGTTATGCAAAGAAAATTTATATGACTGACGCTCATAGAATGGCCAGATTAAATTTCGCCATAGAATATTTGGATTTTGATTGGAGTAACACTGTTTTCTGTGACGAGAAAAATGTTGATGTTCTCCAAAATGCTATGTTGCCATCCGTCCGGAACGTTTATCCAGAAAATGAAATGCGTCAATTTAATTATTTACAGGATAACTGTCCCTTACATAAAGCAACGGTAACACGTGCTTGGTTTGATGCACATCCGGAAATAAACTTGATACCATGGCCTGCAAAATCGCCAGATCTCAACCCTATTGAAAATATGTGGGGTCTTATGGTTCAGAGATGGTGTAACCGTGATGAACGAACAGCAGAAGCACTACAAGGGCACTGCAATGAGGTTTGGGAGGAAACACGTGGGTCTGATATCTGCTCAAGACTGGTGGGCTCGATGAGGGAACGTCTCCAAGCTGTTATAGAGGCAGATGGTGGCTACACAAGATTTTAAGAATTATAATTTTATAAAAGAATTGTATATATTTTTTAACAACCAAAGAATTAGCATTTTCACTATCTCTTCTAGTTTTAGCCCTTGTCTCGCACTAAGCTATGGATCGGCGCAATATGTTTTTCGTCGCTATTCATTTCTGTTATCCGTTATCTCAGTATATTCAGACCTATAACACGCATAGCTTCTTACTCTTAGCATTTCACTACCTAATGATTTTTTTTATTTGTATTAAAATATAATTAATCTACATTCTAATGTAGGATATTTGTAGACTATAAGACTTTATTTACGATATTCTAACTCTAAAGTATTTAAACATACAAACAGACAGACAGAAAAAAAAATATTTTTGGCTTCTATTAGTCTTATGAAGGCTGTCCATATATTTTTTTCCAAAATATCTTACAAATGTAACCTTGTTACATTTTTATTATAGGTATAGATAATTACTGTCAAAGGTTACATCAAAATGATGAAGATAGCAATAATGACTTGTACTTGACGTGTCAAAAAATTAATGCTACGGAAAATCAACCTTGTTGTTAGTTGACGTAACACGCGAAATTCAACCTTAGGGTGGTAGACCACTTTCTTGGCCGACTGTACCTCAGATATTCTATTCCTATGTCATTACGAAACTCGCTTCACTTACGCCACGTAAAAAAGTAAAATATCCTTACTTCAGTTGTTTCAATTTTACATCTCGCTGTTGAAGCAAATCTATTAGGTCTGTCGTTGCCCTGACTAGGGGGACACTGATTTATATCTATCCTGTCGTAGTCCATCTCCATTACCACAGCTGCCGTGTACCTGATGTAAAGAAAAATTACTAAAAATAGTTCTTAAAGAAAACACATAGGGGACCATAAACCATAAAGAGAAAGCAAAAATTTCATCAAATCATTTGACTTTGAACTATGATGAAAATGTCACATGTTCATGATCTAATTAATATTTCAAAGAATTGTTATATTGATATTCTTTTTGTTAATGAAAAAATATGTTAATAGAATTTAAAATTACCTTTTCAAACAATATAATTCCTCTTTACCCCACTGACACTCAGGTTTACCCAGCAATGGGACTTCACAGTATACATATTCATAGACCTTTACATGAAATTGTAAAATATTTGTGACTTCAATTTTTTTAATACTCACGTCGGGTATTCAATGTGTCTAAACTGGGTATGTCGAGGGTAAATATCTGCAACTGGCGACACTGCCCCGACGAGCCATTTGTTCAAACGTCCACAGTCAAAGTATGGCCGAGTCCAATTCACAGGGCCTGGTGTCTGCAAAAGAAAATGGTAACAACAATAAAATATACTCTGAATGATTGTATTATCTGAGGCATGATATTGAAAACACTGATATGTTTCTATCTGTATCTATGAGTTTATATGTTTCAAATAGGTTCAGACTATTTTTTAATTATTTTACATTATCAGAGACAATAGTACTTTTTGGCAATTTATTTGTTAGTAGTATATAGATTTTCAAAAAATTTTAAACCTTTTTATTTTATTTGATTAGATTTTGTTATAACATGTTCAAAGTTATAAAAATCACACTCTAAAAAGTTTGAAACAAGAAATTTATTTTATAACTATATTAAAATAGCAATGACCAACAGACAACATACTCGTATGCTACCTAACTTAACAAAACAAACTGTTGTGGTAACAATTGAATTTGATTTTTGAAAGGGCTTAATTAGCACATTTCAAATATATTTATATGTTTTGCTTGCATTTTTGCTTAAACACCACAATGGTTTGTTTTATTATGATCGGTGGTATATGACTATGCTCTTTGTCGTCGCTATTATAATATAGCTATTAAATAAATTTCTATGTTCAAACTTTTTAGAGTGTGATTATTGACTGTAGTTGAATTTTAGTTATTAACTTATTTTTTTTATTAAATTTCAGGAGTATTTAACAAAATTACAAGCAAAACTATCAATACAAATATATTTTAACTGTGTTAATTAAACTCTTTTATTTGATACCTTACAAGGAATGACTAAATATATTTTTTTTAGTTTCTTATTTTATGCTCTCTAGCTTTTACCTAATTTAATGTAAGATCACATAGCCTATAGCACACAGACAACTAAGACACTACTAATAATACCTCATTTGTCCCAATTTATGAGTTTCAGATTTATGAGGGAATAGATAAACTACATACATACTTACATACATACATACTGGCACAAAAAATTTAAAAATCAATGTAAAGCAAATATATATAAGTTACTTACTTCATCATTACCAGGTGGACCATGAAAAGTAAATGTTTCATTGGTATTATTTGCATATCGTATTTCTACTTGATATGTTGTTTTTGTGTCATGTCTCTTTTCTACCTTATCAGGCAACCAGAGTTGGTACCATTCATTTATTCTATAAAAATCTGATGTATAATCCTTAGACAAACTTCCAGGATCAAATGCACCTAAATCTTCTATGTGAAAAGTATTCAGCGTTGAAATTTTTTGAAGATGTACAGGGTCATTAAAGTCATCAGCCCTGAATGCTCTTGGTGCAAATCTGGGTAAAGTTTTATTAAAGAACCCTCTGTAGGATGAAGTGTATGACATATTTGGAGAAAAGTATATAGCACTAGCGTTTATGTATGGATTAGCTGCAACATCAGCAACCGATGAAAGAAAGTAATACATCATACCTGGATCATAAGTATCATTGATAGCCGGTCGTATAAATCTCGACTGTAATATGTAACTCCAGAAAAAGGCTCGATTCATAGCCATATTATGCAAATGAAGTAACTTTGTGCGGTTAGGAAACACTGGATTTATGTTAATCTCTTTCACGTCTGGGTGATGCGACACCGAATCCTCTGGCAAGTACAGATCATCGAGATGTGTTATGTAGCAGTTATCGGCTGAAACTTTATCCATTTTACCTCTTATTTCATCAAAAGCGTCTCTAATTTGCCACTCATATTGACCGGCCACACCCCAAAGAAACACGCAAAGTGATATCAAAAGAAAGCCCAAATTTAGTCGCTCCATGATAGCAATGATTATTCTTTTGATGCTATCAGAACAAAATTCTATTCATTCTTCACTTTACAGTCAATATATTGAGACATAACTTTAAACGTGCAAGACAAACATTAATTTCAAATCTGTTTATTCCAGTTTATTCTCACAGACCAATAAGAGAACTAGTGTTTATTCTGTACCCTAGGGATGTAGATATTCATCGATATTGAATAAACATCGATATTAAGCTAGAAAACATCGATGTTTTAATTTTGATAATATCGGCACATCGATGTTTGCTAGCCAAACATCGGTGTTTATGAATAAAATATCAATATATTCTTAGGGTCATCTAACGTGCTCTAGATATACTAGCTAGATGATCTCGTAAATCAAGTTCAACTATTTTACACTAGATGTCACCGGTTGCACTCGTAACTGGAGTAACCGATAGTAACTGGACCAAAAAATTGATTTTTCTTTGCTTGCATTTTCCAAGGAAGTTAAAAATAAATCTGTCAACTTCAGCCCTCTTTGGTGCCCTATAAGTTACTTTATGCTCGTTGGGCTCGTTCTCTCGCACGAGACTCTCGCGTGACTCTGGTGACACTAAGACAAGTGTGAAGAGAAAGTGAAATACGTGAATTTAAGTTGCTTTATTTTGTAATTAATAACTTCGGAAAAATAATTTTGTATACAGTGTTTGGATAAATTATTGTGTAACTTCGGAATCGAAAACACAAGTATGATAAATTATTTATTTGTCTTATTATTTCTTTGCCCAGTAAACTTGTACTTTTGAATTAATTTAACCGATAACGTACTTTAGTCATTGAAAATAATGTACTTCAGTTACGATTTTATAGGTTATATTGAAAACAAAAATAGATAAGTTACCCGTTAGACGATTACGATTTTAGGAACCCTTGGATTGAAGGTGTGGTGTCCCTGGTGTGGTGATGGAGACAACTGGTCAGGGAGACTAAAGGATAATTGTCTCCCTCCGAGCTAGGTGTTGTTAGCCCGGGGACCGCGGTCCAACCGATGTAGGTTGGACGTTCTATTTATGTTAATTGGTAATTAAACTTATTCTGTGTGATGTAGGTTTCTTTTGTTCTAAATGTCTTGTAGTTATTAATTTATGCTGTTTGTATTGGTACAGCGCCATCTCGTTACTTGCTGTTGAAACTTATTGCAGTTCGTCTTGCTATCGATGGCTGTGACGATGCTTGTCTTCTCGCTATCGATTGTTGTGGCGATGTTACTGCGATGAATAAGATGTCGCTATGTATCAGTCGCCACAACGATACTAACTGCTTGCTGCTTTTGTTTTTCATTGAAGGTGTAAAGGTTCAAGAAGATTCCTTTTGTCGGTGTCGGAAAGCTTCGTATGTGTGAGTGATGACCAGAGGTCGGAATTAGGTAGAGTTATTTATGTACTTGCATCGAAATGTTGATATTGATTGGACCTTCGTGGCAACATCGCGCGTATTGATATTTTGCAACTTTGGACATCCGATGTCATTGATGTAAGTTTGGCAACGTTGTGCGTGCAGTAGTTTAAATTGTGTAAAAGTAAATAACTTTTTATTTAAAAAATCACGGGAATTTTTCTGCTCTTTAAAATTAATCTCGGGATTCGAGGCATATCCACTTTATTCTTTCGCTGTATGAAATCAGTGTAAGTACATGAATAACTCTACCTAATTCCGACCACTGGTGATGACTTATGCTAAACTAACTAAAGTGCATCACACGAAAAAAGTCCCTTGTATCAAAATGATTTCGATTTTATAATGTCGTGGGACTTCTTTCGTGACGGAGATTCTAACTTAACTCTTCTTTATTTCATATTTCAAAATAGGGATGATTGATGAACATCGATATTTGATAATCAATGATGTTTTAAGCAAAAAAATCAATGTCTTAACATCGATGTTAACAAAACCAATCATCAATCACGGCCTCACGCAAGACCAATGCATTATTTGATAATATTAATATTAATTTAAATTAATTGATATTACCAAAAACATCGAAATTTCATCGAAACAAGTTTTACATATATATTTACAAAAACTGGCTCTACCCTTTATCAACAAAGCAATAGATGAAAAAGTTCTTCTTTATCAAAATTAGTTTTCCTTCAATCAGTTGTTAAAAAATATTGGAATGTGAAATAATGGGCGGCAACCAACTATATGGGCAGCATATGGGTGGTGGGTGTGGTATTATCAATGGGCATTTATGTCAAGTAGAGCTAGTCCCAAAGGCTATTCCACTATTCCCCATTGAGAGCACCTCTGTAATCACAACATAACTTGGCTTATTTTAAGTAACCAACTGTTGACCACGAATGTCAAATTAAACTGGATTGTGCAGTGTTTCATTAAAAACGGGCAGAGTGAGAGAGTAAATTAGTAACTCTTCGTCTCTGTCTTAGTAGTTTTGTAGGATGTCCACGCGTTTTTAATAATTTCATAAATAGGTAATATTTAATAATGTTACATGACCTTATTTAAACATTTACAGATAGAATTTTATAAATTTTTACAGATATTATGAATGATGATGTTAGAAATTTAACCGATAAATTAGTTTTTATTTATCGGTAAAGATATTTATTTAGTAGGAAATAAAACAAGTATATAAATGTTATAATCATCTTTAGTGTATAAATCAATTAAATGATAGAAATGTTTTTTTTTTCCTATTAATTGTATTAGAATACAACGGATCATTTTGTCACTTTGCCTGGTATTATTATTCTCCATTTTTCAGTTAGACTTTTATCCTTTGGGATCCCAGAAA
Organism: Diatraea saccharalis; assembly: GCA_918026875.4. Taxonomy (NCBI): domain Eukaryota; kingdom Metazoa; phylum Arthropoda; class Insecta; order Lepidoptera; family Crambidae; genus Diatraea; species Diatraea saccharalis. The sequence continues at coordinate 638,925 of OU893348.1, read as the reverse complement.
CATAAGAGCAATTTCGTCATGGTCAGCATAATAAAATTATTACTTTATAAATATTTATTCAAATTAATGTGTAGGCCATTTAGATATTTTCCAAAACATAAATAAGTTAGTTCTCGTTTTTCATTTTCCAAATAACTTTGTACCTACCGTGAAAATATTCAAGATTCTTGAGAATTTATGATATCAATTTCGCAGTGCATAACTTATTAATAAACATTTTTACCCTAATGTTAAGCAAGTTAATTTTGCAGAATGGCGGGTAGCGTAAGTAAAACGTATAAATGTTTACAATATAAACGTATGAATATTAATTTAAATCAAAGCCTCTTTGATATGGTTTTGTTTCTTGTTCGTAGACACCCTATTTCATCACTGTTTAATAAATAAGGAAAACAGGTGACCTGTGGAATGTGAAGTCACATCCGTGATACCATTCATTTTTGCAATCAGCCAAGCAAAACAATATACCATTTTGATGTAAATAATCGAATTAGTAAGTCAAAACACAAATAAACATCAAACTTTAACATTGTTTATGTCACATCGAGCGGCCATATTAATTTATAATATTGCTATTTAAATGTATCGAAAAACTACTAACACGACATCGGTTTACATTATTATTTTAATTAATTCACACTTTTACTTAAAAAACATATCAACTATGTCTATTCAATATATTTACTATTAGATAATAATTAAAATTGTTTTATTGTTAAAGTAAAAAAACACTTCCTCGAAAACTGTTATTATCACAGAAATAAATCTAGTTAGAAGGAAAATGTTCGTCGATTTATATGGAGACCGAGCGTGCCAAATTTTGTGTAGGTATCATGACGTCACGATCTTAATTTAGTGATGGAAGACATAATTTCACTTGCATTGAATACATGTTGTATTTGAAACGGCATACCGATTCTTATCGATTGAAAAACGATATCGATCGACGGAGACCAACGTGTACAGTCTGTCTATAAAGTCATGAAAAGAATGTTTGAGGAACTAACATTAGACACAAGTATCACAACACTGAATCAAAGTACATCGACTGTCAACAACTTGATTTTTTAGCTCGATTTTCTGCATTTTTGATTTGTTTTGATTAAACTGAAGCTACTTCTTCTAAACTCCGTCGAAAAGTGTTAAAATTAAGAGAATTAATCAGAGTGAAGCTCAGGATATTATTTATAAAGTTTTTCAGTGATGTTTATTGGAACAAGAAGCTGGACACATTTTATCATATTTGTAGGATGTTAAAGCTCGAACGGCAGTTATGGCTGGTATGTAATCGTGTAACTGATTGAGTTTTGGTTACCAGAAGTTTCAAATTTACTAAATATATGAATTTAAGTCTAAAAGAAGTATTGATTACGTTATGCATTTATAAGTTAGATTGAAAATGTTAGAAGGCTATACTGTAGTGCGGTCTGAACTTTCAATACTTTTGGATAATCAAATTTATCATTGATTTTTATCTGAATAAAAAATATACCTTTTAGGAATGTACGATTTTTACCTATGTACGCCAATAAAAAGTTTGTGCTTTATATTACTAAAATTATAGCATTAATTTGATCATTGTGGCGATTCCATTCTTTTTGCCAAATACCTATAGGTATTACATTTTTAAAACTTACTTTCAGGAAAATCAGAGAATATAGTGCTACGTATTGTAGATGAAGGTTATAAGAATGGTGGCATATTTGAAACCCCTGGGAAACATAGATAGTCGTCCTAAGAAATAAATGGTTAACTGCAACATTTGTGCACTTCGACAAAAGATTCAGTTCTTTTACTCTGTGAAAAAAAGAGGTACCTACATGAAGAAAACATCAGTGGATTGCCAAAACCGATCTGGATTTTAATTGTAGCCTAGAAGTCCTTCGTTAAATTCTGAAATATATTGGGTTTTCTTACAAGGAGTGTCAAAGTAACAGGCTTTAATAGAACACAAGCACACATTGCAGTAAAACGAGAAAACAACTTGGCAATTATAAAAAAAAAAGATTTATCAAAAATTACGATTACTATATTGTAATTTTCAATGTAGAATAAACTCATTGTCTACGAATTATACGCCTTTCTTTACCTTTTCTGGGGTAATAAAAGTAAAAAAAAAATCCTACTATCAAAATCATTTGTCTCACTACACAGGGTTGCTACGTGCACGATCGAAGCGCCCTCAATTTTTTTCATGACTTTATAGACAGACTACCATTTTGCTTAAATATTATGTATATGTCACGAACTCACGTATGTAATTTATAGAATCGGCGCAAAAAAGATTTTATGTGATAGAATAGAAATCAGCATTTTTCTGTGGGCAAACACTTTGTAGTAGCCGCTACCCCCTCCCGACATGCTACACATTTTTACGTCCTGTGTTGTTATGTTATGTTTCACGGCGGGCTTTTCTGCAACTCGATACTCAGTTCCTATTTTCCAGACACGGGGTTGCTTTAGTCCTGCCACCCCAGCTCCTCCAGGAAGCCCGTAAGATCTCGAACTCTGCCGCATGCTTCCACTAGTATCCTTGGGCTTCATAGATATGTAGTCCTTTTGTCTTAATAGGCTCCTGCATTCCAGTATCACATGAGTGCACAAGCGCTTATGTGATACTGGAATGGAGACTGAGGAGACAATCTCCTCAGTCTCCATGCACGCCCTGCTCAGAGGAATGTCAGAATAACCCATGTTATATAGGTGTTTGTTAAAGTTTCCATATCCAGTAAGTATACCTACTATTTGCCTTAGAGTCCTGTTGCTTCAATCCATTTATTTTTAATATTAGGATCATACGGAAAACTAAAACAAAAATTACAGTATAATTCAATATAAAATTAATTATCCTTTCTTCTGCTTTCAAAAACGATATTTTTTTAATCGGGTAAAAAAATCGCATTGTACAGCACTATTCTCCATTTTTGGCCTCCAACAAATTGACCTTGAATTATACATCGATGGTTTTACAAGCACAGCAAATTTGGACTGTCAAATTAAAGCCGCAATGGAAAGCTATTACTAGACACATGACCGTTTTGATAAAAATAATACGGAGCAACAAAACTAATGATTTTTAATTTAAAATAGATATATCAAGGCAAATAGTTACTTACCGATGGAAGGAAATACCTCGACTATAAGATCCAACCATATTGGTGGTGTTTGAGCAGGTAATTATCGAACAACGCATCATTTTAAATTTCGTCCAACACCGATTGCGATCGAAAGTGGACTGAGCCTCGCGGCGAGCAATGAAGCTGTCTAGACGCCGTTTCGGCACGCGAAGTACGTACACTTTTCCTTCTAACTAGATATATTTCTGTGGTTATTATGTTTATGTTTTATGACTTTTTATCTTTATCTATTTTATTTACTATATTACATTATACAAATTTATCTATTTACTTCTCCATCTTGCACCCCTCTCTTTTTATGATATAGTTCATGTATTTCTTTGCCTCGGGTTGCCTGGAAGAGATTGCTACGTAGCAATAAGGTCGCCCTTGGTAATCTTTCTCTTTTTTCTATCTTCTCTGTATTATGTCCTGTCTAGTGTGCAATAAAGAATATTATTATTATTATTAAAATTACCTAGTGATGTCTTTAAAAAATCAATAAAATCTCCTAATTGCCAATATTGATTATTTAATTTTCCAATGGCAACTTGTTAGACAAGGACCTACTGCGACAAATCTAATATCTCTAGTAGACCGTTTTTCTACTCTGAAATGTGACATAGTAAAATAAGCCTTATTTCATAATTGATAAAGTGTAAGTTTGATTTTAAGAAATATATCAGTACGCAATCCAGTTTAATTTGACATTCGTGCTGTTGACCAACTGCATGAACTGTATCAACTGTAGTCTATGACCACATTAGACCATAGTGTAACATGAAGCAAAGAGAATGTAATATAAAAAGAGCCTTAAAGTTATATACCTTAAAAAAGGGATGGGCAAATAAATATCGATATATATCGTATCGAATTTTTTATCTGTATTGATAAATATCGACCTAAATATATTAATATATCGATCTTTTCTACGTAATAAGCGATTATCAATGAAAATTTTCAAAATATTCGAAATTTTGAACCAACTACTCACCTAGTTGTTTTAACATCAGTTTTATTATTTGAAATAGATACATAAAGGCAAGAAAACAACATTATCAACACAACAAAAATTAGATTATTCAAACAAACGTGTATATATCTGATATTGACATCAGGAGCACACTCAGTGATACCAACCAAACCAACAAGCAGTGTCATTGCCATAGACAAACATAAAATACTAGCAGGTCATAGACTAAACTCACACAGCCGACTGTCTTCCTACTCTTTTTCTAAATTTAAGAAATACATGATGTGACGCATGAGCAGACAGCAGAAATTAAAAAAATATATCGATTTTGAGACGAAATTGTTATCTGAAAATAAATATCGGAAGCCAATATATCGCAGGAAAAAATATCGCTTATATATATCGATATTTAAAAAAAATTCAATTGTTTGATATATCGATAGTTTTTGCCCAATCCTACCTTAAAAATAATATAGTTAGATACGTAACCTCAAAATTGTGCGATAATCCTTTCAAAACGGAAATAAAATAAATAATTATTTTTAGTTTAAAATATGTATAAGGGCCCGGGTATTTCGTAATTTTAAATTTATTTACATTCTATCATGGCTGGAACTATTTTTCGTAAGTAAAGCTTAAGCTTGGACAAAAAATAAAAATCATTTTTCATAGATTTACTTTAATGTATACAAAATTTCACACTGCCGATCTCAAAAGATATTGGTTAATAAATAAACGTTAAAAGAAGGATCATACTAGTAAATTTTTATTTATCAAGTCCTTTATTGTATGGCTGTTAATAATCTTGTCCTTTATTTATTTTCTATTAAGATTACATTTTATGTTATGATCCGTTTGTCAAAATGTTTTCAGGTTCAGTTCTTCACAACGCAATAACAACTTATAAGACAAATGCTATTAACTTGGTAAGAGTAAAGAGTGTTATCTTTATTAATTTACATAATATTAGGTGATTGTTATTAGTTTGTGTTTGAAAAACAAAATTTACTGTCTAGGAAACAAATATAAAATAGTTATGTTAAATTTAATACAAAAAATAGTTTTGTCATATTTAAAATATTTATTTTAGAGGACCATTCATACATCAGCAGTTTTTGATGCTGCTCGTAAAGGAACAAGAGCAAAAGCACGTGCTAAAAAAATTAAAGTGGAAGTAAAAAAAGTGGGTTTCATCCCTCACAATCAAAGAGGAAAGGATAAGTATGTATAAAACACAATATTATTATGCAAGTTAAATAAGAATAGAACTGACAAACAACCATATGTTTCACATTTCACTTCAGTTTCAGGATGTAAAGAGTGCAACAAATTATTATTCTTATAAATCAACACATCACAGTATGATATAACAGATTGGCTTCATATTCTAATGAAGTCACTTTAATTCAACATGTATAATGTATGAAAAAGCCCCAGAAGAAAATAGCAGCCCTTGCTGAGTTTCTTGCTAGTTCTTCTCAGTATAAATGTAGATTTGTGTACCAATGGTATGCCATTGTTTGCCTTCAACATTCACAAGGCCTACATGTAACAGCCTAAACGGATTATATGATATTGAATTTGAAATTACACTAATCCAAAAAATATCTTCCTGTCAGTACTACAATGGCAGGTATGCCATCAAATAGGTAGCTAGCCTGATCCTGCTCTTGATAGGTTGGGGAAAAGTTTCTTTTCATTTTATATGAAAATTAAAAAAATTATGTTATAAAGAATATTTATACTAGTATATGAGGGTACCATTATGTTAGATAACTTTTTGCCATATTGTAGGTAAGGCCATGATCCCATTGCTATAAATTTTGGGGATTCTGTAATCTTACGTAATAATACCCTTCCAATCTCACGATAAGCAGATCACCTTTTTGCAGGTTAACCTGGTTTTTGCCACAGTCTGTAAAGCCTGACTGACCTTTGACCATGACCATTTTCACATGTTCTTGTCATACATGATCCACTTTTTCATCACCAGTTTCTTCAAAAATGGTCGGTTTCATGAATTGAAAATTGAATTGAAGGTTTCTTTCAGGGAGCTCAAGAGGTATCCAAATATCCATCATTTTTTTGTACCTAGCTTTTTTTAAATGTGCCAAAACTGTTTATTAGTCAATCCCCAGTTCTACTACATAGTAACTAATATGTCGATCTTGCTTCACCTTTTTAAAAATGGCATTCAATTTATCCATAACAGGGCGACCAAAGCAGCGTACATCTTTGACATCAAAGTTTCCGGCCTGAAAATGCTTAAACCAAATAGTGCTACTCTTACAGAAACTGTACTAGGTCCATACGTCACAAATTATTTCACGGCTTGCGATGCATTTTTACCTTTTTGCAAAAAAAAACTTCATTAGATCCACTCATTTTGACAGTATGTAAAACAAATTCGCACATTTTCCTAATTAGAATTAAAGAGTTGTTTTCTCTAAAATTTAAACTTTTTAAAGAAATAAATGAAAATGTCTTTATTCAAGTAAGCTTGTTTCAAGCATTTTTTAATCGTCCAAAAAACCTTTTTTTCCCCTACCACTTGTTCAGGACGTCTTTTAGCTGACAAGAAGAACAAGCGAAAGAAAGTTATCAGCTCTTTATCATAAGTAATGACATTTACATAAATTATGTCATTACCAAAATAGTATGTATTATAACAACAATAAATACAGCTTTCAAAGTCTGTAGAAGATAGGTTGGTATAATTAGTTGATATAGAACAAAGCAAAGGCTATTAATTCCATGCATTGTGGTCCTTAAAATAATCATCAACTTTATAATAGCCTTTATTCATAAGTATGTTCTTTACATGAATTTTAAATTTATTTATGGGTAGGTCAACTACATTTTGTGGAACTTTATTGAACATAGCAATACATTTACCCAGAAATGATTCTCTGGTTTTTTGAAGTCTGAAGCTTGGAACAGCAAGTTTATTTCTTGTGTTAAGATTATGAACACTTTTATTTTTGAGAAGGAATCGGAATGTTTTCTTGTGTACATTATATTTTCATAGATGTATTGAGAGGCAAGAGTCAAAATATTTTTTTTTTAAATATTTCTCTGAGAGATTCCCTAGATCGTAAATTATATATAGCGCGGACAGCTCTCTTTTGCAGAGTAAAAATATCTTGAATGCTAGCCGCAGAACCCCAATAGACCATACGTCATTACACTATGGACATAACTAAAGTATACCAATCATGCCGTTTCAACATTTCTTAACAGAAAAAGCTGCAGAACTCAGTCCTCTTGACAAGTTATGTACATGAGGATCCCATTGTCGTCGGGAATCTTGTGCAATGCCAAGGAACTTTGCCGATTCTAACAACTCAACTCTTTCACTATAAGTGTACTAAAATGACTAACAATACAAACATGATATATTTCGTTTTATTTGAATTGAGCTTTTAATTATTATCATCAAACCACTGTAGAATATTGTCGAGAGCATCATTTACATCGTCAAAACAATCATTACCCTTCTTAACTTTAAACACTAAAGAGGTGTCTCTGCAAATAATACTGTCTCGCACAAATTCTTCGTAAAGTGAGGAAGATCATTAATGTAAATTAGAAAAAGCAATGGTACTAATATCGATCCCTGAGGTACGCACATAGTAATGGGTGCTCCTGCAAATTTTGTTTCATCAATTACTACTTTTTGAATTCTAGCAGAATGATATGATTTTATTAGATTAAGTGAAATGATACCGAAACCAGATTGTATAGCCAGAAAGATTTTATTACAAGTACGCATACTATATGTGAAAAGACTTTTTCCCCATTCTAATAATATTTGGCTCGCGTAATATAATACACAAATAAAACTCGAAAATGACCATTCTTCTTAATAAAATAATAATGATAAGTTTGAAATAACTTTATTTTATTAATCAACTTTATTTAACATTTTTAAAGAATTACACTACATTATTCCAAATCACGAATACCAGTAGTGCCATAAACAAAGGATTAGTATGATACCATAGACATTTATATATTAACACACAGAACATCCTCTCCGTTTTAACAAGTACTTATTTGGTTCTTACCCTTTACAATATAAGTACTAAAACTAAAATAAACTTAAGTTTACACCATACTTTCTTAAAACTTACATATATATATTTTTTTATATTATGAAACTTAAATTTATTAACAAGTTTTAAACTATTATTTTGCTTCTACATGTATGTATTATAAGACATAATCTCTGTACTTTATTGGGATAGCCCTACATCGAACAGGTCTTATATTATTTGAGGTAGACTCACTTATAGGGGAAGTTCTTATATTACTTGAGACAGACTCACTTATAGGGGAAGTAAGATTTGAGTTTAAATTGTCATTAGCAAATACTTCGCAGCCATAGTCCATACTATCTGTGTCATGTATACTATTTGGTTTATATTTCTGATTAGTATTACAGTTAGATACATTTTCATCTTTTTTCTTTTCATTGCATGTTTTTTCAATATTTCCTCTATATGGTTTTATATGGATTAAGTCTCTTCTGTATAGTACACCATCTACATTAACTTTATATGATCTTTCACTTACTTTTTCAACCACATATCCTAATTTCCATGTATTATTGTTTTCTGGATTTATTTGAACGGCTACATTTTGACCCATTTCCAAGGAATATGGTTTTCTACATCTTTTGTCATAAAAATATTTTGATTTTTCTTTTCTTATCATTAGTTTTTCTGGAATGTTGTTAATTCTTACAGGAACCATTTGTTCTGATGTACTAGGCAATAAGGTCCTAGTTCTTCTAGATAAGAACTTTTGTGCTGGGCTACAATGATCTTCATTATTGGGAACATTTCTCTGGTGTAACAGTGAGATCCAAAAGTCCTCACCTGTTTCAGAACATTTGAGAATGAGCTTCTTTGCCGACTTTACCGTTGCTTCAGCAGTTCCATTTGATTGTGGGTAATGTGGTGACGATGTTACATGAACAAAATCCCAATCTTCAGCAAACTTGGTAAATTCCTTGTTTACAAAATTAGTAGCCCCATCAGTACATAATTTTTGTGGTATTCCATGTCTTGCAAAATTCTTTTTACATATATTTATAACCTCTCTAGATGAAAGATCTCTTAATTTATCAATTTCATAAAAATTTGAGTAATGGTCTACTGTTATCAGAAAGTTCAGAGATTGTGTATTTATTTTTACATTAAAAACATCCATAGATACATACTGAAAAGGATATGATGGTATATCATGCGATAACATGGGAAACCTTATTTGAGATGGTGAGTATTTTATACAAATTCTACATCTTTCAACGAAATTTTTTATGTCTTCGGACATGCCAGGCCAGAAGATATTTTGTTTTGCTAATTTAATGGTACTAGTAATGCCATTATGACTTAAATGAACCTTTGACAACATGTCTTTTCTCAAGCATTTAGGAATAAGAACTTGATCATTTCTAAAAATTATGTTATTTTGAACTGACAGGTCAGATGCAAACTTATAAAACCATCTGAGATTCTCAGGCATATCAGAGACATAATTGGGGAATCCATTTATAATATAGTTTACAAGCTGTTGACATTCTGAATCAGCTTCTGTTTTTTCTTTAATATTTTTCATTATATTACTTGATATTTTTAGGTATTTCAAAGAAGAATGTTTGGCTATAATGTTAAAAATCTGTTTATTATAAAAACTGTCAAAACCATTACAGTTTATTTCATTCATTTCAGTTGGAGCTCTAGAAAGAGCATCAGCAACAAAATTATTTTTTCCACTTATATACTCTATTTTTAGATCATATCTTTGAAGAATCATTAACATAAGCTGAAGTCTCTTTGGAGCCTCAATTAGAGGTTTTTTAAAAATATTCACCAATGGCTTATGATCAGTTTTTATAATAGTGTTAGTATTTGCAGTTACATACTGACTAAATCTAGAACAAGCAAAGACCACAGCTAGCATTTCTTTTTCAATTTGGGCATACCTTTTTTCTGTCTTAGTTAAGGTCCTAGAAGCAAATGCTACAACCTCCTTGTCCTGATAGAGTGCTGCTCCTAAGCCTATACTGCTTGCATCACATTCTATTATTAATGGCTTATTCATATCATAATATCTAAGGGTTGGCAAACTACTAAGTGTTAAAATAATTTGTTCAAATTCAGCCTGTTCTTTTTCTGTCCATTGCCACTTAGCATTTTTTTTTGTTAACTCTCTTAACGAGCTTACTTTAAAACTTAAATTCTTAATAAATTTGCTCAAGTATGTTACCATCCCCAGAAGCCTTGAGACGTCTTTACAGCATTTAGGTATAGCTATATTCTTGATGGCTGTAACTTTTTCTTCATCCACTTTAAGACCAGTATCAGTCAATACATGGCCATAAAACTTCACAGATTTCTGTAATAAATTTAATTTATCTTTATTAAGTTTACAATTGTTTTCTCGTAGTCTCAGTAAAAGATTTTCCAAATTAATATTATGATTTCTGATTGCTTCTTCTGTAGTGTTGCCTGACCCATACACCAAAATATCATCTGCCATAACCTCAATACCCTTTAGACCATGCAAGACCGTTAATAATTTTTGTTGAAAAATTTCTGGCGCTGAAGAGATACCAAATGGAAGCCTAAGCCATCTATATCTACCAAAGGGCGTCCAGAATGTTGTGAGTTTACTGCTTTTGTCACTAAGTTTAACATGCCAAAAACCCTTTAATGCATCCACAGTACTAAAAACTTTAGCTTTTCCTAATTCTGGCAAGACTTCCTCTAAAGTTGTAAACTGAAAATGAGGTCTTTTCAATGCCTTATTCAATGGTATAGGGTCTAGACATATTCGGAATTTTTTACCTTTACGAACCAACAGAATATTATTAACCCAATCTGTATGTGATTCTTCCTTAACAATAATTTTATTTTTTACTAACCTATCAAGTTCTTCTTTAAGAGGTTCTCGCAGTGCCATAGGAACTCGTCTTGCTGGTTGAATGCGGGGTGGGACGGATTCATCTATTTCCAATTCAACTACACCTGGAAGCTCACCATATCCTTGGAAAACATCATAGTATTTTGCAACTATATCCTGTGTGTCTTTGTAATCATCCATACCTATCATCACAGTGTTACAGTAGTTTATCAGCCCAAGAGATACACATGCAGATTCAGATAACAAAGGTTGATGACTAACATTTACAACATGAAACATTATCTGATATTTTTTATTCTTATACATACATTCAATATCAACCACTCCTAATGTCTCTATGTCTGTACCATTAAAACACTTTAGCTTTAAATCTGTAGGTTGCAGATGTTTCAGACAATCATCATTGAGCATCTTCTTATATTGTTCAACACCAATAACACACACCTGAGCTCCTGTATCTAATGTGCAGAAAGCATCGAGCCATCTATTGCCAATTTTTAACTTGAGTTCAACCTCTTTATGTCCAGAATGTTGATTTGTTTTAATTTTAGATATATATATACTGTTGTCACTTATATTTGCTGTTTCTTCCTCTGTGTCATATTTGTTTTCTTGTATTTCTTTTATGACTTTCGTTTTCTTACATACCTTTTTAAAGTGATTTCTGCCATGACAACTTTCACACCTCTGTCCCCAAGCTGGACAAAGTTTCTTATTGAATATATGTTTTTCTCCACAAAACTTACAAGTTTTTATTTGTTTCTTGTCAATTTTTAGAATGTTTTTTTCTTCTGTTGTAACTCTATTGATAGATTGCAACTGTTCAGTTGTTGTTTCAGCAGATCTACATATATTAATAGTCCTTACTAGATCCAGTCCCTCGACTCTCAGGAGTTCCTTTTTTGTATCTGCATTTCTTATTCCTACTACAATTCTGTCTCTCAACATTTCATCTATTATAGTAGTGTTGTAGTTACACGATTTAATTAATTTTCTTAGTTCTCTTATATACGAATCAATGTCTTCACCTTCTTGTTGATTTCTTTTATTGAAAAGGTACCTATTATAGATAACATTTTGGTTTTTCACAAGACATTTTTCTAATTTTAAAAATATCTTAGCCTCACTTTTCATATCTTTTTCTTCCAAACCAAAATGCATATACTTTTTCATAGCTGCATGTCCTATGGCATTTATTAAAAGTGTCGGTCTTTGATCTTCCTTTAACCCTGTAGCAACGACATAATTATACCACGTGGTTTTAAAAAACTCTAGGGCGTCCCCAGGATTTGTAGATTCCACGTCCAATGGCGCAGGCCACGGAACATGTATTCGGTTTCCATTTGACGATCCTTGCAGTTCTATTTGTTTTTGAATACTTTGGAGAATTTCACACTGTTTTTCCAGTACGTGCGCTAATTCTGAAGAAGCCATATTGTTTGATAATTTTCACTTTTGTTTAAGATAAAACTTATCTTCTATAAATTCTCTTTATTTAATGAGAATTCTGACACCATCTTCTTAATAAAATAATAATGATAAGTTTGAAATAACTTTATTTTATTAATCAACTTTATTTAACATTTTTAAAGAATTACACTACATTATTCCAAATCACGAATACCAGTAGTGCCATAAACAAAGGATTAGTATGATACCATAGACATTTATATATTAACACACAGAACAACCATGAAGATAATATGTATTAAAACTTCCACTCTATTGTGTGCAATATAAGCATAGTAGGCTTGGGGCGATAATTATCTATCTGAAGTCACACACAATGGTCAAAATAGTTTTTTTTTATGTAAATTATATGTTACCAGCCCAAATAATCAAGTATCCACAGTAAAATATTAAAATATAATCCACCTTTACTTTCCATTCCAGGTTAGTGAAGCAAAATATAAACAAGCATTTTGATGATAGCTACAAATCTGAAGCCATAGATGATGTGTACCCTATGAAATATTATAGGTGGTTAGAGTACTCTGCAGAAGATGCAATACGAGCCCATCAGGAGACCCACCATCCAACTATGTATAATCAGACAGACGCCCTGATATTTGCACATGTTGAGTTCAATATGGAAGCTGTTAAAAAGGTTCTTGTCTTCTGGAACACGAATTAGCTTTATTATGAATTTCCAGCTATAAATAATTAAAAGATTTTTGTATTATAATCTAATTTTATTAAGAATTACAAGTCAATGTTGCATCAGTTACATTCTCTTTGATACAGTACGACCAATTACTCATTGATTTTTGTGTTTTTGCATTCCACATATTGGAAAGAGGATTTCTGTACTAGGTTGTTTTAAACTTTATAGTTTATTAAATATTTTTATATAGTTTATTTAATAGTTTATTAAACATTATTGTTTAACTTTTCAAAACTCTTCTTTCAAAAACAATGGTATTCATTTCATTAGCTTTCAACTGCACATAAAGGGATTGTTTCAATCATGAATTAGGTCATGCTTACCTCAGAATAAAGGCTAAGCAGTCAACTGTATTTTTTACAAGTTTTTGTTATACTTTGCAGAATCGGTACTTGGACAGCTTTGTTCAGTTGAGTTTGTTACCTCACATATTTCCTCGTGACGAGGAACGTACAATCCTCGCATTCTGTAAGGGACCAGAACTTATTAAAGAAGTATTGGATGCAGGAGCTACTACTGCTGGCAGCACTGAGCTTATAAAGAAAATTCAGGTAATAATATTATTAATTCATAATACACTTTGAATGTCAAACTACTGAAGCCACTGTTTAAATATAAATGATTTATAATATCTATATTATTTAATTATATTGATTAAAAACCGTCATATGTAATTTGCTAGTAAAAGTTTGTTTTCTTCAAATTCTAAGTTAGGCTGCTGATGAAAGTATAGCTAAAGCTCTTACCTTATAGAGAGGAGTATTACAATTTTAAATAGCATAACATTTTGAACTTAATAAAGGTATGTATAATCTATTTTTTTCTTCTGGCAAGGAATTAATCACAGGACCTCACAGATGGCAACATTGGAGTAATCTGGATAAAAATAGCCACTCTTATTTCGGTAAACAGTTACATAAGAAAAACACCAGATCGTTATGCAACATGAAATGTATTTTCAGTAATGCTTTTAACTAATATGTGTATAATAGTAATGGCTATATTATTTTAATAATTGTGAACGTATTTTATACCTATTTATGCCGAAGGAATCATCTATATCAACAAATCCTAGTATTGTCAGTACAAAAAAAACTTAAATAACATTGAATAAGGCGACATTTTTACTATGAGTGAAATTCAAATATTTGAATTTAACAGGTATACAATAGAAAAGCAAAATCTCTAGCAACATCTAAAACTGATAGATAGTTTCATTGTCAATTGAACAATATCCCTCAATGAAGTTTAGTTGTGCAAAAATATACTTTTTTTTTGCAGGAAGGCCAGATCAAACTGAGCGATTACGACTATGTAATAGCTCACCCCAACATCATTACTGATCTGGTACCCATACGTGGGCTACTAAAGAGGCGTTTCCCAAATGTCAAAGCGGGAACACTTGATCCAAAATTGGCGGAACAAGTAAAGAAATTTGCTGGCGGCGTTCAATATAGAGTTGTAAAGGACGAACACCAACAGAACTATGGATCAGTTGAAGTGCCTGTTGGGAGGGTAAGTAATCCTTTTATATTCTTATATTAAGAAAAAGTTCAGACATTAGGGATTTGAAGATGAGATATTTTATCAACTTTCTTGTCGCTTTTATTTTGCCAAATCTATTTGGCAATAAATAAAGTTTATTGGTTGTAAGTTGTTTTTTTTTCACAAGTAGTTATAATGTATTCTCTTTTTCTACTGCTATTTTCTTACATTAATAAATATTTTTTTATAGGTGAACATGGAGCCCAAATGTGTAGTAGAGAATATCGAAGCACTATTGAAAAACATGCAATCAGTACGCCCCAAAAGAGAAGGCCTCTTCATTACTAGGTACTTCCGAATGAATACTTATGTAAGACTTTGTTAATGAGAGAGTATTTTAAAAAGGAACTTATTAAATTAAATGACACTTGATGGCGGTACTATGTTCAACATTACTTTAAAATAATTCTTGACCGGAAACGATGACATCAAAATGGACCAAATAACTAGCAAAACAAAAAAAAAACGAAACATACTACTAAGAAACTTATTTCATTTCCCAATTTTAATTTACTTTTAAATATATATAAAATTCTTGCGTTACTGAGTGACTGACTGACTGACAAACAACTTATAACCGAAACTACTGAGTTTAGAAAGATAAAATTTAGAATGAAGATTCTTAAAAAATTCCATTCCGAAGGGGCTTAGTAAGGGGATGAAGCTTTGTATGAAACTTAAGTACAAGTTCTACTAGATTCAAATTGTGTAACCCGCATGCAAACTTTTGAGGACGTGGGTGCTCACTAAGACAGGATTTTACGAAATTCGCCCCCTAAGGGGATCAAGGTTTTATGGAATTTTCTCATTTCTGGAGTAAAAATTGGACCACGCGGGCGAAGTCGCTGGCAAGAACAAGTCGAAAATAAAATAGAATGATTGATCACTCAAATGTTTTAAGTAGCAACGTCTAGTCAAACTAAAGTAAACGTACATCTTTTAAATACATCATCATAAAATGCAAGTATTTAAATCGAATTAGGCTTCAGATGATTTGTATATCTCTTTATTGTGTAAATTAAGGTTAAAATGGTCATTTAACACTGATTACCATGAACAGTGTCTAATTACCACTTTCGAAATTTCATTATTTATCTCTCAAATAACTATTAAACATAAAATTTGTAGTCAGTATATTTAAGATATATTTTACAGGTGCCTAATAGTAAGCCCACCGTCAACAGAAAAAATTAAGATTGATCCATTTGTGTTTGTGGATAGAACTCTATCGAAAGAGGTGCAAGAGGAGAGTGACGATGAAGATGAAACTGTTGCTGCCACAGCTTAAAACAGTTATAATAATGATATTGTATAGCATAGAATATATGAAATGAGAGAAAACTTGTGATTTTTATTATACCACTATTATGGATTCACTGAAAATCAATAATAAACTGTCTTTCGGTATTCATCTTATCCATTCTTCTAGAGATTTGAAATATACTTATTAGTATTTTTAGCCTCATCGGAAGTCATCTGAAAACATAAAACAAATATACAATAATTTTGCTGAAATTTAAATTAAATTCTAATGTTTTTGTCATCATTCCCCCATTACGCCAAATCGATACTCATAATACGGCGAGTTAAAATATTTTGATGGCAACCCAATAATTACGATGCGCAAAGATGTTTCCGAACGCATCTAGGCAAGAGGGGCGTAAAACAATCCGCCATTTTGTCTCTATGACAATTTAGGAATATAAGACTTTATTATTGAAATAGCCATATTTATCAAATAAATCCTAATACAAAAGTGATTTTTGTGAAGCTGTGTAGTGTTTTAAAAGTCTGTGATATTTGTGTCTACATTTATTTTTGTTTACGTTCATCTTGACGTTTTTATCTGACCGAATTTGACGTCGTTTAGAGAACTCTAGATATTTCAAAATGGGCACAAGAGAGGACGAGTACGACTATTTGTTCAAAGGTAAATTGGTATAGAAATTCTCAACATTTTAAATATAGATTTAAACAGAATTTATCTTTGTAAACTTTCATATGTCCCATTGTTTCGGCTATCAATGACGTACAAAAAAAGTTACGATCTTAATTTCTCCTTTGTTTTGTATTACAATTACGCATAAACATTTCAAGAATTAGTTATTGTATCATGGTGAATCAAAGTAAAGTTTTTTGCAACTATCGACATTGTTATTTCATCAGCTGATCGGTTTTTGTGTTAAGCACCTATCGATTTCACGTAATTTTCGTTTTTCATGAGTCACCACTCAATTGACCTGTATGTTATAGTCGCCAGGGAAGTATATAAAGTGTATAAAATTTTCTTGAACGTCATAATTTAAAAATTTATTGTTGCCCATGAAGCGTTTGTAGGTAACAATGAATTCTTTGTTTCAGTTGTGCTAATAGGTGATTCAGGTGTTGGAAAAAGCAGTCTTCTTTCACGTTTCACTAGAAATGAATTTAACTTAGAGTCAAAATCCACAATAGGTGTGGAATTTGCCACAAGAAGTATAGAGGTAAATAAACACCATTAATTACTTCTTTGTTTTCATTCATATTTATTGTATTTAGTTATTCATGAATTTCAAAGCATTCATACCTATTATTTTTATGGAAATTATCATTTTTATGTATTGAGCTATTTGTTTCATATTAGTTTTCTAATTACTAAAATAATAAGATCTAAGTTATCATTACTGGATTTTTTTTTAACATATTGTGTAAATGTGTGAGATTACTTTCACTGTTACTTTTATGTAGATACATAAGTACTTCTAAGTATCTACATAAAAGTAACAGTGAAAGATTAAAATTTTAGCCATACTGCATACTTTCACATAATTTGTTAAAAATTATGTAAACTTTAATGATAATGTTCTTTAAAATGATGATCAAGTCACTTTAAGTAAGCCAACAGTGAATTTATAACATATCATCTAATAAATTGTATTTGGGGGAAATATTATTTTGAAAAAAAATCATAATTTAACTACACCAAAAAAAGCATAAGTGTAAGCTGTACAAATTAAACATCCATATAATATTTTTAATTGTATTAATCTGTGATTGGTTATCAATTTAATTGTTTAAAATCCTTATCATAAATTCACTTGTGAATTTTTAGTAATTCACCTGTAAGTGTACTTTTTTTTTATACATCAATCATTGGTTCTGCTTTTTTGTATTATAATAATTAAGGTCAATTGGTACTTGATCAGTGAATACCAATAGAAACATTAACCTTTTGATTAGAGGCTAACAACACCAGCTTTTGAGTTTTTGGTTTGATTTAATGAGAGGAAAATCTTTTCAATATAGCAATTAAAGTAATTTCAAATCAGAATTAGATACATTCAGCCTAACTGAATGATATAAAAAGTAATTGTGATATTATGAAATTCTTCCCACAAAGGAAGTGTGATGTGAATTTATAACTATGTCATCAATAAAAATTTAGGTTTATTTGTGGTTTCTGAAGTTTCTGTTTGGTTGATAGATTGAATAGGCACAATGACTGGATTAATTTTAAAAATTCTTTCACCTATAATTATAGGCCCGTGGACGAGCTAAACTAGTTAGCTGTAGTTTCATTAACTAATTCTGAACACTCCCTACTGTCATTCTTCCAATGGAAGTTCGGTTGGTTTCTGAATGTGAGAATTTGAAGTTAAGCATCTCTCAAACTGTAATTAAATGTCACTTAAATTGGTTTTTCTTGATAGCAGTTTGATTAAAACAGGACTTGCCATGTTAAAAGTAAAAACCATAATATATTGAGAATAATCAGTTGGAAATACTTTTCTCAATTTAGAAACCAGTCGTATGTCTTTTCTAATATTAGTATAAATGTTTATAGTATTTCAGAAATAGTTCAAAAGAGATTATATTATTCTATTGAATAATGCTGCTGTCTTTTAAATACCAGTAATCTTCTGATTGTCTAACATTGATAGATAGATAGTTGAATTCTTT
Source organism: Diatraea saccharalis (assembly GCA_918026875.4). Lineage (NCBI taxonomy): Eukaryota > Metazoa > Arthropoda > Insecta > Lepidoptera > Crambidae > Diatraea > Diatraea saccharalis. Next base: position 620,258 of record OU893348.1, on the reverse strand, counting down.
ATTGTTTACACACAAATGAAAAGTTTACAGTAATTATAATTCTGTTTGGACCAACATCTTTGTAACAAATAATTAAAATAGCATTGGCAAATAGGTAATAGTTTTAGTACTTTTTTCTGCAATATGCATTCCTGTATATGTATCTACTTTATAGGATGAAAATATTGTGGTAACACCAAGTTGTCAACACACCACCAAATAGGCAAAGCTTCTATAAGCTAAGCTATAAAGTTGTTGGTTTTGGGTGATTAATAATTTGTTATCTTAAGATGCTCCGTGTCTTGTAAAACACCCAAAGTTTACATTAGCTCTGGCTGTATTTGCAGCATTACTGTTATTGTTTAATTTTTTTACACATTGTATAAGTTACTCAACTACTTTCGTTTCCTGTATCTATTAAGCTTTTAATTCCTCCAAAATACAATGGATTTTAATGTGGTTTTCACCTATACCGAGTCTGGATAGGATATTAAATTTATTTTCAGTCATACTTTTATCAAACGCAAGCATATTTTCTTTGTAGGTGGACGGTAAAACTATAAAAGCGCAAATATGGGATACGGCGGGCCAGGAGCGGTACCGTGCCATCACGTCTGCGTACTACCGCGGGGCGGTGGGCGCCCTACTCGTGTACGATATAGCGAAACATCTCTCCTACGAGAATGTCGAGCGGTGGTTGCGTGAGCTGCGCGACCACGCGGACCAGAATATTCTGATCATGCTCGTCGGCAATAAGAGTGATCTTAGGCATCTCAGGTATGTATCTTGTATCTAATTTTACTTAGAAGTTTTTATTAAATGTCTTCTTACTAAAGTTGCATTAAGGAGTAATCAAACCGACTACTTGTCATTGTTATATTAGAATACTGGCTTCACCCCCGTTATCTTTCGTAGAATAATAATTAGCCTATATGTTAATACACACTGAGATTAAGGATGGATGATAGGGTAAAAAAATCTGTGTAGTCCATCAATCTGATAACAGGTACATAATAGTAAAATATTAGATACGATTTTTGTTTCAATTTAAATAAGGTATGGTTTCGCCAATAGGCATTAAAGTTAAGGAGTAGGGGTTCGCTACGTCACAGTTTTGTAGAAAATGTACAAAAGCGTGACGTCATGCGCTATTTTGTTTATTGATTACGCAAAAAATACGTGTTTAATCATCCATTCTCAATAACGTTATTGTATTATAACAAAGTTATTTTTATACTTTGCTTTCCAGATCTATCCCTACGGAAGAGGCGAAGGCATTCGCGGAAAAAAACGGCCTTAGTTTTATCGAAACGTCTGCACTCGACTCCACCAATGTGGAGCCTGCATTCCAGAATATTCTCACTGGTAATTTTTATTCTTATTATTAAATTTCCAGAAAATTAAACAATGTGAATTTCACTTGTTTCTGCGCATTTGTACATTGTCCATGAAATTTGCTGTCATAATTCTTGGAATTTTTAATTGTCCAAGTGGGATTACGAGGAGATCCATGGTGCAGTGGCTAGCGCGTTCGTTTGGCGACTTTCGCGAAGGTCGTCTATGGCATGGGTGACCAAAAATTTTTATCTTGAGCTCTTTTGTGATTCGGAAGGCAAGGTTTAGCCGTTGTTCTCGTTTGCATCTGCGGTAGTTATCACCCACCAATATGCTCTGGGCTTGCGTGGTGGATAATGGCCCATTCCCCCTATTCAATTCGATTCCATCCATAGGAAGATCTGCGCCCCTGTAGCGTGGACATTAATAGTCTGGTGATGATGGGATTACTTTCACGGATCACACTATTAAAGCAATTATTGATTTGATGAAAAAAGCTTCGAAGACTTTTTGTTATGATACAAATTATGTATATACATAGTCGTATGTATTGATGGATAACTAAACTGAAAAAAAAGCATTAAACAATACACTCAGTGAATATTGTCACAGTTATTTTAAAACCGAAGTTAGCTCTTAGGATGCATTTTCAGAATATGTAAACCAAACTTCAGTTATGATGTCAAAAAAATGGCAATGCGTATCGAGAAAAAGTAGTTTCCTTTGGCTCAGTTTGGGCGGCCCACTGCCGTGACCCTAGATATAAAACGTTCAAGTTCTCATGTGCGTGTACCATTATCAAAGTAGGTTACTTATTACTACCATCAATATCTGTAAACATATATTTGCTGGTTTTTGAAGATTTGATTTATTTTGTCGAAAGTTTACTAAAGATTTCGTCACTGAGATAGATTTGCGACGACGTTATCTTATCAATTTGATAATGTCATATTAGATATCAAATTAATTGGAACCGGCATGATTTAAAAATTATTCAATTTGTATTATTTCGATAACTGTAACTATAGTTTAAATTATTATGTGATTTGATTATTATTATATGCAACATTGAATGTATTTAAACTATGAGTGTTTTAATTTAATAAATTTATATCGGAAATTACTGTGACTTTAACTATTGTATTGGTAAAACAAATAATAAAAACGAGAAACTCGAATTGTATACTTCACTATCTGCTATACAATTTAAATGTAATGTTTTGATACTAATCTTATAAAATGTTTTTATTCAGAACTAGCTTTTCGCCAGCGGCTTCGCCCGCATGGTGTTATATTATACATAAAAACCTTCCTTTTGAATCACCCTATGTATGAAAAAAAAAACCGCACCGATAGCCGTTGCGTAGTTTTAAAGATTTAAAGACAGAGAAAGCGACTTTGTTTTATACTATGTAGTGATAACAAAATCGTGATAGGAATGTTTTTACGTGAATAATCTCAAGAGGTCCCGGATTCGATTCCTGGTCGGGTCGATGTAGAAAACGGTCTTTTCTATGTTTTCTCGGGACTGGGTGTTCATTGTCACAGATACAGGTGTACCAGAATCTGATGGCAAATCGGGAATATATCATAGGGGTTTATGTTTCCTTTTAAAATTTAAAGTAGGATAAAGACGTCTTGATACTTGTAATAATTTTAATATAATAAAAACAATCAAATCTTCTTTATAATATTAGTAAAGATAACAATGAAATTATTCTATCTAATTTTTTGCATTAATGTAAACATATACTGAGTGTATTCATTAATATTGGATGCATTCAGGTTCAATACCTACGAATTCATGTGATTGGATACATAATAAACATTAATTTATTTATCGATACAATAACTTAAAAATATCTTTCCCCTTTTCATTGGCATCTGTTATGTCATTCATTTGTAAATAAGGATCACCTTGGTACCACCGACCACATGTTCATTATAATGTTAATAAGGCAATGCCACCGTTTCAATAAACTAGCGTATCGCTCTATAAATGGGTCCATAACATTTGTGTGCGTACGGACGTCAGTGTTGCGTCACATTACTTAACGTCACAGATTTATCATTATTATAGTGTACGCTCTGTCTACAATGAGCACAGCGTGGATATGAAATGTGAATAAAATTTTATATCGCTCGTGAATGGAAGTACATGTGAAACGAGCGCTCCCTTTCAAATCATTCTATAACTGGGTCTCGTTTTTTCTCGCGATCCTAAGGCTTGTAAACAATAAACTGTTCTGTAGGTTAAAAAGGCGGACGGCCCTTCTCGCAATCCTAAGGCGTGTAGTTTTGTAGGTTAAAAAGATTGACGGCGTTTTTAAAATAACGTGCGCACAGGCCCTAAGAATTTATTTCATTATTGAAGTGAAATGTTTTACAAATAAGCTCATTACGCTTATAATCCTTCAAAAATAAGCACAAAAGAGTTCGTATTATAATTTTTGGTCACCCATCTGATGACTGATCTTTGAGAACGTTGCTTAATTAGCACAATCGGAAAGTGTACTCACTAAACACTGAACCTCGAGAGCTCAAAGTTACGATTAATGCCGGATATAAATATTTTTAAACAAACTGCTGATCCTGTTCCATTATTCATTAACTTAACGGGATTAGACCGTTAATACTCGCGTCATATAAGGGAACGGAGTTTTACAACCGTGCCGAGGACTAAGCAATTCAAAATATAACGTGTGTCCTTTTTTGTATGGATTAATATACTTTTATTAGATTTCGTTTATGAATCGTAAATATTTGATTCACCTACTAATACCATTTATAAGATTTCCACAAGACATCTGATCAACGAGGGTCCAAACGTGGTTTATTATTAATGGTAGAAACTACGGAAAGTAACCCATAATCATTAAATATTAATAATGCTGTTTGTAGCTAAGATTCATTAATGTTTTTATGACATTTGTAATATTGTATTGATACAGCATTTTCTTATCGGAGGTTACGTGTTTTTCCAATTATTCGTACGTTAGTTAAAAAACTTGTCACCCTCTAAGGCCCGGTTTAAATTTCCCGTCATGGCAATGTAGAAAATAAACTTTGCCTTCGTTGTTTGAGTTTGATATGAGGGAATTATGTATGAACACCGAAAGAGAATCCCTTACGCAGCTATGTATATACACGTGTCAAGCAGACACGAGTTGCCGACGCTGCAGTTTACACCACTTAAGCAATCATAATATTTTATATTCACTCTGTTTTCCTACATAGAAACAGTCATAGGTTATTTTTAGATTTTTATTTAGTATTTTCCTTTTTAATTAAATTTATTATGATAATTTTGGTTTTTTTTTCGAACCTCTGGCTGCAGTAAACGTAATTAGGGCTCTATTTATTACGGAATGTGAGCAATGTGCTTTGTACAATATTTGTAAAAGAGCAATATGTGTTGTCCAACAGAGATCTACAGGATCGTGTCCCAGAAGCAGATGCGGGATCAGCCCGAGGGCGACGTGATCAGACCCGACGCGGAGCCGGCAGACGCGCGACCCTCGCAGGCCGACAGCGTGCGCAAGCAGTGCTGCCAGTAGCCGGTCAGTACTGTAAATTATAATAATAATAGTCTTTTCAATGCAGTTGCTCATGAAGCGCTATTTTTTTAATCCATTGTAAACACCGAAAGTGAGTCTTTAAACACGTGTTAAATAAAAATTTACTGAAATCCTTTACGGCACACGTGCTTAAAAGATTTTTTTTTTTTGGTTGAGCACCAAAGAAAAATTTAATTTAAAAAAAATTGATGAAAATATGTCAAACTTTAGAGGCAAAAGTATTTCAAGGGGCAAAAAGCATTGACATATGTTGTAAGAAACTTGAGCGTAAAAGGTTTTTCGAATTCGTGCCAATCAATTTGGCCCTTATTCGTAACTTACTTTCCGCACTCGTATCTTAAATAACTTATTATCTACACTCAAATCGAAAAATTCGAATTACGAATTCAAAGACGATTCTATACATACGCAGTTTATAAACGCATATACATAAAATTAAAAATAAAACTCATTATAGTACCGCCAATTGTTTCATAAAACTCATAGTACCGCTATCTTTTTTTATTCATTAAACTAGTCTATGATTTTAATATGAATATGAAAAAATGGCACACGCATGTGCAGTTTGAACTTAATTTCCCGCGCTGCATGCGCAGTTTGAACAAATTTTTACACCAGTGATACTTATAATATTTTTTTATTAATATCTATTTATCATCTGTTGAACTTTGTTGATAACTCTATTTCTGAATACAGCGCCTCTGTCCTAAAAAAATATGAAATAAAAAAAATGAAAATAAGCCCCACCAATTGCTAATGCGCTTGGCCCCCATTTTGGTGGTTCTATGTGGCGTTCTAGAGACCAAATGAGTAGGCAGATTTTGATGATTCTTACATCAATCGATTCAACTTTTTTTTTAATGTGGACTTGTTCCGTTAAACACGGAAATTTTGCCAACATTCCGTAACGAGAGAGACACGTGACTCGAGAGACTGAACGGTAGTTATAATTAACCAATTCTTCCTTGAGATTGTTCTTACTCTACTAAAAAAATACAACACAAAATGAATAAAAATATATCGATGAACTATGTCAATTGGAGTGCCGTTGAATAGGTATTTTAAAATCATCTTTAGGTTCCTTTTATCATTTTTCATTTTAAATAATAGTTTAGGATATATAACGGCTTAAAGTTGTTTAACAAAACATTCTCGCTAATTTTCTTACTTATTGATTTAAGCTTTTATTTAAAGTATAAACGATATATAGACAAAAAAAAAAGACGGTGAAAAAGCATGAAGAACAAATATATTTGGTAAAAAATAAAGCATATGTAGCTTTGACCCGAGTTAGGTCTCTAGAGGGACTAATCATCAGTAGTTTAGACCACCGCAAGCTACTTAATAATCCCCGCGATATTAACTCCCTCAATGAAATGACTAAATTGCGAAATATACCATTTTATAACAAAGTCAACGAATCGTAACTAAAAAGTATAAAATAAAACAAATAATTTAAAGAAAAACAAAAACCCGACTGCGTAAAAACGAATTTTAGAAAAATGCATGAAAAAATAAACTTAAAAACTAAAAAGAAAGAAACAAGCCTGTTTAGTATTCTGTTAAGTAACAGAACAGAACCACTCACAATCGGGGCCCATTCAAATTTTACCAATCAAAAGTTCCCAAGGGGCCCTGACTATGAGTCGTTCTGTTCTGTATTACTTAACAAAATTCTAAACTACTGGGCTTGTTTCTTTCTTTTTAGTTTTTATTTAAGTTAATTTTAGTTGTTTTCGATTGTTGTTTTTTTTGTTATTTGTTAACTAAAATAGCAACTGCTGTTATGATTTGACTTCTTACTTGACTTCGCTAAAAATAAATATATCTAATGTACCTAATTTCATTATTACTTTTGGTTATTTAAAAAAATGACTTACGTCTCTTTTAGCGTTATTACAAAGTTAAAGATATTTTTCATTTTATGTTTTATTTTCCATATATGTAACTCAATATTTACATATAAATTGACCTTTTCCGTTACTGCGCAATGTCTGAGTACAATTTTATAATTTATTTTTATCTCTTTTTTTACAGAAAAGTCCAGTTATTGTCGGAGCCGATACTAACAAGAGAAGCATATTGCTGGATAACCATCCACAATCATCACGAATCATTCCCAAGCAATGTTCTTTATCATCACTGTTATTTGCCAGTACAAAAAATACGTCGTCCAGAACTTCAACAGCACTCAATACTACCCATTGCCCACTACAGTCATTAGGAGCGGGGTATTTTAGACTGGCAACACTAACTCAAGCGGTATAAGAGTGGCTCATGTAGATAGCTTTGTATAATTATTGATATTTAGTGTCCGAACGAATGAAGTTTAAAAGTCTATAATTATCGTAACGTGAAAATAAAATGTAACACTAATTAGTACGAGTCGAAAGTTCAGTTATATTAGCAAGCACCCAAACGAATTGTTCATTGGCGCTCCTAGTTATACACAGTATGTGTAATTTATTACTGATGTGTTTTTTTTTATTTCTATTTAGGGGAAAATACATTTTATTTCGACTTAGTAGATAATTCATATTGTATCTATTTATTTATAGAATTTAAAATGTTTCTAGTTAACTGTTCATTATAGTTTTTTTATTATGATTTATTTAAACGAATATCCTCGCGTCTGAAGTCATTTTTCTGAACTGAGCAATAAATAGGACTGGCATTATTGAATTTAAAAAAAAAGTTTATATCACACAAATCATCAAGCTTCATAAAAATTGTTTTGTATAACACTAGCGGGTAGTTCGTGATAAGTAACGAGATAGCTTTTTTAAATAAAGTTCTTTTATTTACTGATATTATGTGCCTTCTGTGGAACATGCGAGTCATGTACATTATATTAAAGCTTTTGTTTGTTAGTTTATGCCTCCTGTTAAATTATGGATCCGTGTGAATGATCATCGAACAGTGTACTCAGCGGTGTTGCAATATGTTTAAAATAATAATTTGGTATAGTGCCGTTTTTTATAATAACTACTCGTTGTTTCGATGGTCAAGTACTGCCAGTTTTGCAGCCGATATTGTCATACTACGTTATTAAAAACCAAGACTTCGCCGCTTGTTGTTTACGGTAATAAAAGGCGGTTGTTCGTTGTATCTAAGTAATATATTATTGTATTATGGTCATACGCATGGTTATTTTTTTAGTGCCTATCTGTAATTACTTTATTAAAGACAAAGATAATAAAATATAATGTAAATTTCTATGTGTTGTTATTTCGCACGTTGAGAATGACAATGTCACTAACCAAAAACGACGAATATTTCACTTTTGGCAACATTTTTCTTTGTTACGTGTAAACTTTAAAATGCAAAGATCCCTGTGAACGCAGCTTGCATAGAAACTGCTAGGTGGCGTAGTGACGATACGTTGTTTAGAGGGGCGGGCTGATTACAATTTCTAGAACTTTAAATGCTCATTACTCAAAATCGCATTTTTTGCGTTGTGTCACTATCGTTCTCAAAGTACGATTTTCGTAACTGTTTGTGTTTCGTTTCTAACGAAGACTTGTCTTTCAAATGCGCTCTTAAGAATTTGAAGCTAGCCCAAGAGACAGATAACATTTCTGAATTTTAATGAATGTCTATTCTAAATCAATTAATACTTTAACAGTGTTATTAACTTATTAATAAACAGGGTTTAGCGTTAAAGCAAATTTACGCTGAGACTGCACTTAGTATTAGTCAAAATTCGTATTATTAAATAGAGACTTGGGAGAAATAGACTACGGGAGTACGAGATTAGGTCCTGATATACGAAATTGGTATTTGGTATGGGAGGAATAAAAAGTCGAATATTTTTTAATATAATTATTTAATCAAAGTATAAACCATTGTTATCTATGCGCTTTTGCCATCTCATAGGTAGTTAATTGATCCCCTTACTAAAAAAAGTATTCGGGCGGGAATCAATAAAATCTTTGAAGGCGATTTGCACTGCCCCATCGGAGTTGAATTTTTTTCCTTGCAAGAAGTTATCCAAACTTCAAAAAATTGTAATCTGTTGGAACAAGGTCCGGGGAGTACGTTTGATGCCTTAGATATTCCAATTATAGCTCTTCTAATTTGGTAGCCGTCTGTTGTGTAGTGTGTGGTCTAGCGTTGTCGTGAAGTAGCAGTGGCGTAGAGCGATTGACCAGCATCGGTTGTTTAACAGCTAGTTTTTCCAGCATGGTTTGCAATTGCTGACAATAGACGTCTGCCGTAATCGTCTCGCCAGATTTGAGAAAACTAATAAACGACACCGGCACTAGTCACTAACACCGCAGCCTGCAGCTAACTCGGACGTGGTTTGCGATGAATCCGCTTCCACAATAGCCTTCAATTCTTTATTATTAACTTGGGTCTCCAGCCGTCCACGCGGCTTGTTCTGTAGGTCAAAATTTCCAAAACGAAAACGTTGGAACCAAAAACGCACTGTTTATTATCTATAATATAAATGTGGCCTAATATTAAGATTGCAATTTTTGAATAATTAGAAACTTACATTCAAAGTATTGACACCCTACTATTTTTTAACATTGGCGCGTGTGTTGTAATGTAACTCTAAGATTTATTAGTTGGTTTTATTTAAAGTTTCGTTTAATCGTATTAGTGTGTGTATGAGGGTAATCAGTGTATCCATGCCATATATTTAAGTTTTGGACACTTGAGTATTCCAACATTACTGTTTGTGGTCTTATTACAAGGGAAGACCGTTAAATGGTCGAAAATGGAAGGTGGACGGGAAACAGGCGCATCGACCCTATCATCACCAGCGCTTTTACGTCCCCACTGCAGGAGCTCAGGCCTTCCTTATGGATGGTTAAGGAGGATGGGCCACGACCCTTCCACGCTGGCCCAATGCGGATTGGTGGGTATTAACGACTGCAAATGCAGCCGGGACCAACGGCTTAACGTGCCTTCCGAAGCACGAAGTAGCTCGAGATTATAATTTTTTGGTCACCTATCCTGTAGGGACACATATGCCTACATGTACATGTACAGTTTAGTTTGTAAGATGTTTATAAACAATTTGTTAGCGTCTGTAGAACAAAGACTTTTTAACTAGTCGATAATATACGGAGTTACAGAGTGAACGTGTTTTCTTATTTAACCTTCTGATAAATTAATATAGGGTCCGACACTTAATACCCTAAAGTGGTGACCCCGACGTGATGAACATTACGTTTTTAGTTGTTTTGAACATTTTATTTAATTAACATTTATATCACTTTTTTTATTTTTTTTATTAAAAAGTGCAGTATAAACAATGAATCCACAAAATGAAAGTTCTCAAGCGCGTGTTTCGGAACACAACACCGAAGTTAAGCCAGAGACTTCATCATCTTTGGACTCCATCACCATTTCATCGAGAGTTCCTGATTTTTGGGCAGACCAACCGCGACTCTGGTTTGTCCAATTTGAGGCTGTCATCCAGTCACAGAAACTATCGGACGCCGCTAAACAAAATTTAGTGGTTACTAAATTAAGTAAGGCTGCGATTACACAGGTGAGCGATTTATTATTATCACCACCAAGTGAGCACAAGTACCAGACCCTCAAAGATAGACTACTGCATGTATTTGAGGAGTCGGAGACGAGGCAGTTCCAGAAGCTTCTTGGTGAAATGGAGCTTGGCAGTCAAAAGCCTTCGCAGCTCTTACGACGCATGAAAGATCTAGCCCGTGGGAAAATACCAGACGCGACATTACAAATCATGTGGAATAGCCACTTGCCACCACCAGTGCAAGCTGTGTTGGCCGTTACACAGGAGACAGATATAACAAATCTGGCTGTAGTGGCTGATAAGGTCATGGAGGCCACTGGGCATTCCAATATAGCTGAAGTATCAACCAGCAGCAACTCCTCAGAGCGTGAGTCAAAAGTTACATGTTCGGAGCAATCCGACCTGACGGCGTTGGTAGCACGTCTCAGCATAGAAGTGGCGGAGTTAAGGCGCTCTCGGCAAGCGGATCGTGGTAGACCGTGCAGAGGTAGGAACTACAGTGCTGGAAACAGATTCAGTCGGGCACCGTCACAAGGTCGAGAGAGAGAGAATTCCAGAAACCGACGAAATCCTAATTGGCTTTGTTTCTACCATTATCGGTACGGAGATAAGGCCGTAAAGTGCATTGAGCCCTGTAATTGGCGGAAGCCCAAGCCACAAGAGCCAGCGGAAAACTAAGTGCGATACGGCCGGAGGCGGAGGTTGGTATCGGGTTATCGAATAACCGCCTATGTGTTAAAGACAAAAAAAGTGGACTGAAATTCTTAATTGACACAGGTGCGAACGTTTCGGTTATTCCGGCATCGAAAAAGTGCGTTTCCGATTACAGTGCGAGTGATAAATACAAACTATATGCAGCTAACGGAACCGAGATAAAAACTTATGGTATGCGTACTTTAATTTTAGATTTTAATTTAAGGAGAGCATTTAAATGGAATTTTATCGTAGCGAATGTTAAACAGCCGATAATAGGAGCGGATTTTTTAAGCCTTTATCAGCTGTTAGTCGACATGAGCGCACGCAAGTTAGTAGATCAAATTACACATTTAAATGTTCTCGCCTCTGTTGTAAGTCATAACGAATGTGAATTATCTATTAAAACTGTTTTAGGTAATAGTAATTGGCATGATTTATTGCTTTGTTATCCGGACATAACGAAAATAGTATCCTACAAAGAGACACCTAAACACTCTGTGTGTCATTATATAGAAACTACGGGCCCACCGGTATACGCTAAAGCCAGACCTCTTCCGCCTGACCGTTATAAGAAAGTTAAGGAGGAGTTTAGCCACATGTTGGAATTAGGCATTTGTAGGCCATCTAAAAGCGAATGGGCCAGTCCATTACATGTGGTACCAAAGAAAAATGGTGATATTCGGCCTTGCGGTGATTACAGAAAATTAAATGCCATAACAAAACCGGATCGCTATCCGATTCCGAGACTGCATGATTTTAAATATTTATTAGCGGGAAATAAAACTATTTTTACGCGGTTAGATTTAATTCGTTCTTATCATTTCGTACCGGTTGCCCCGGAGGATATTGAAAAAACTGCCATTATAACGCCCTTTGGACTGTTTGAATTTCCGCGCATGATCTTCGGATTACGTAACGCAGCTCAAACATTCCAGCGTTTCATGGATACCGTAGTACTACAAGGGTTAGACTTTTTATTCAGTTATATCGATGATCTTATTATCGCGAGCGAAAATGAAAGTCAACACAAAGAGCATTTAAAGACAGTTTTCGAAAGATTTGATAAATATGGAATAACTATTAATCTATCTAAATGTGTTTTTGGTCAGTCAACACTTGAGTTTTTAGGATTTGAAGTGTCTACGGAGGGTGCGCGACCACTTCAAGATAAAGTACAGGCTATTGTAAATTTCCCGAAACCCGAGACAGTCGATCAACTACGCCGTTTTCTCGGTATATTAAATTTTTATCGTGCACACATTCCAAACGCTGTTCAATATCAATTCGAATTGAATAAATATTTGCACAATACAAAGAAACGCGATAAAACTTTGATTGTGTGGACTGATAAGGCTGTCGAAGCATTTAAGAAGTGTAAGGAAAGCTTGCAAAGCGCCGCTACACTGTCTTATCCTTTACCAGATGCTAATTTAGCGCTGATGACCGATGCCTTGGATACTAGTGTAGGTGCTGTATTACAACAGAAAAATAACAACAATTGGCAACCATTAGGGTATTTTTCAAAAAAACTTTCACAAGCAGAAACGAAATATTCTACTTATGATAGGGAATTGTTAGCAGTATTTATGGCTATCAAATATTTTAAAAATTTAGTGGAAGGCCGTGTACTGACTATTTATACTGACCATAAGCCTCTCGTTTTTGCATTTTCAAAATTAAATAACGACAAAGAAAGCCCTAGAAGAATTCGTCAATTATCTTACATTAGCGAGTTTACCACCGATATTCGTCATATCAGCGGTGAGCAAAATGTAGTCGCAGATACACTTTCGCGGATAGAAACGATCAGTTGTCCTACATTTACTCGATTTTAGAGAAATAGCTGAGCAACAACTTAGTGACGAATACCTACAGCAAGCGTTGCAAGCAACAGATAGTAAATTACAATTTAAACAAATATTATTGCCAGACTGCGAAAAATATATTTATTGCGAAATTTCATCTAATAGAATTAGACCATATTTACCAGATAAATTCAGGGAAATTGCTTTTCTTTCGGTTCACGATTTAAGTCACCCCGGTGTTAAGACTACCAGAACTTTAATTAAACAACGTTTCTTTTGGCCTAATATGCTTAAGGATATAGCGAGTTGGACTAGAACCTGTTTTAGTTGCCAGAGATCAAAAATTAATAGGCATACGATAGCAGGATTAGGAGAGTTTGAGCGTGCAGACCGTTTCCAACATGTTCATATAGATATTGTAGGCCCGTTGCCTACATCGGCAGATGGACATAGATACTGCGTAACAATGATAGATCGTTGTACCGGATGGCCGGAAGCTTTTCCAGTTCACAATATTACAGCTGAAACAGTAGCCAAGGTAGTATTTGAAGGCTGGATATCTCGATTTGGAAGCCCTTCGAAGCTTACCAGCGACCAGGGTAGACAATTTGAGAGTGATCTTTTCAGTCAGCTAATGAAGTACCTAGGTATTTTTAAAATGCGAACAACACCTTATCATCCGCAGAGTAACGGCATGGTTGAGCGATGGCATCGAGCACTAAAAGTGTCACTTACGGCACGTTTAAACTGCAATAGTAACTGGGTGACCGAGCTTCCAGTCGTGTTGTTAGGCTTACGAGCCGCAACCCGCAGTGACAGTGGCGTTAGTGCAGCAGAGTTAACTTATGGTAAAACAATTCGTTTGCCAGGTGATTTTTATGAAGATTCCAAATTAAATTGCTCGGATTCGGAATATTTACAAAATCTTCGCGATTCCATTAAAAGTTTGTGACCTAAACCGTCAAGTCATGGTAATTCACGTTTGTTATTTCTGCCTAGCGAATTAAATAGTTGTAAGAGTGTATTCATAAGAAATGACGTATTTCGTAAATCTTTGCAACCTCCTTATGATGGCCCTTACGACGTTGTAAGTCGGAAAGGCAAAAATTTCGATATTAAAATAGGAGATAAGACGAAAACTATTTCAATAGAAAGATTAAAACCAGCATTTTTTATAAATAGTGATAAAGATTTTAGTTATACTTCGAATTTTAATAAGAGTAACGATTCTAGTTTAAATAACGAGGTCACTTCCAGTAAAGCTCTACAGCCGAGAACTACGCGTAGTGGCCGCGTTATCAATACACCCGTACGTTTTACAGCATGACGTAATACATACGTACCTATAGCGTAGCTAGTCGAACGGACGAAGCATAGAGAACAGTATACGAAATACGAAGCAAGCGGAAGTCTTTGTAAATTAAATAATAGGTAGTTCTGTTCTCAAGATTTCAATTTCATAGATATAGCTCTAGAAATAATAACAGTGGGTACTGATTTAAACAAAGAACTTTTGTCAACCAATTTTTGTACTCAACTTACAAGATCGCCGCGTTCCCACAATTTGTTAATGTAAATATTACTCATTTGTTAATGTAAACAAATCGATACGATACGTGAATAGTAGTGAATAAGTAGCATAGTGAATATTAGGTTTAGTGGTTGTGGAAATTATAGGTTCAATTCCATATTCAACATGTATTTGTAGAGTATAGTAAATATAATTTTAGATTGGTTAGGATTTAGATACTATTAAACAGTAATTTTGTTTAGTAATAAGCTTTTGATAGGAAACATGTAAATTAATTTAATTTGTTTACTAATAAGTAAGAATTTGTATTCGATAAAAATTAAATGTTTTATATGACATATTATTTTATATGGCAACCACTTTAATTACTTGTCATTTATTTAAAAATTGTTTATTTTATTTTTATTGTTCTTTATTGTACTGTTCTTTTACATTTCTTACAATATGTGATGTGTACTTTTATTTTTTATTGTAAGAGGGGGAGTACTGTAGGGACACATATGCCTACATGTACATGTACAGTTTAGTTTGTAAGATGTTTATAAACAATTTGTTAGCGTCTGTAGAACAAAGACTTTTTAACTAGTCGATAATATACGGAGTTACAGAGTGAACGTGTTTTCTTATTTAACCTTCTGATAAATTAATATAGGGTCCGACACTTAATACCCTAAATATCCCGTGACCGACCCTTGCGAAAGTTGCTTAACAACAACGATCGCGGGCCGCAGCGTTCACTCCTCTACGCCACCGACCTATAGACCCTATATTATTTTATAAATTAGCGTAATCACTAGAACCTAACCTACCTGCAAGGAACTTGAATACCAAGATTGCTTGCCTACCTGCGACTAGTAAAATTTGGCAAGGTAGTACCGCCAATCTCCGGCCACATCGCATTTGGTCGTATAATAATGTCAATAGCCAGTTGCTCGTTCAAGGTCGACGTACAGATAAGTAATTTGGTGTCTGATGGCTAGCAGTCCTATCACTGTTCGTTTTCAAGTTAGTCGTATTCGATTGGTAAGTATGCCGGCTTTTTAATTTTCCATGTTTAAGATACGATTTTGATTCATTTTATTTGAATATGGTACCTATTCGTAGACAGAATTTTATGTTACGTTAATGTCACGGAAAAAAGTTTTATAGATGTAAATAGCTGTATAATCTAATTTAAAACATAACGTATCATCTCCATTCTGTCAACAGCATCGGTGTACAAGTGTTGTAATTTCAATAAATAAAAACGTTATAAAATTCTTAGTGAAGTTAAACATTTTGTGGTAATTTTAGGAACAGAATGGCCATAGATCTTTATTACACGCCAGCTTCTGCGCCATGCAGACTAGTTCTGCTGGTAGCCGCGGCTCTCAACATCGAGCTTAATCACAACCTGATCGATCTCAGAGCTGGCGAGCAACTCACTCCGGACTTCCTAAAGGTAAAAGAATATTAAGTCCGACAAACGTCTCACGGTAGTACCTACCTGGATCATTTGTCTCTAGTGTATAAGGTTCAAGGTTGAATGTCACATTATGTATTTATCTGTTCTGCTGTTACCCGGTAAAAAGCGACGTATCTGCCCTGAAATATTGCTGCTTAATAACTAAAGGATCACAAAACATAAATATCCACTTTCACTTTTATTCAAAAAATATGCCTGAAGTCACGTTTGTTTTTTACATCACAAAAACGCCTATCAAATTGACTTCCGGTTATTAGTGACAAATTTATAGATTAAAATAAATAATAACAATTGATATGTTGTAATCAAATATTTTTAATGTTAAGAAAAAATATAGGCGAAAATCTTCCCTCGTTTATTCTTATAAAACGACTGGTCATAAAATATCTCCACAAGTTTCTTAAATATAAACAAAAAAGTGATGATGAGGGTCTAATGGCTTTTTAAGATACGTCGGTGCGAGAATCGAACTCGTACACATGCTTATCGAATTGCCTAGAAAACATTTCAATTTAACAACTAATATGATAAAGCAAGTTCTAAAATGAGATACAGAAATTATGTTGGAACACGGATACACAAACTGTTGAATCATGCAAACACTGCAAATGATTTGCTAGTATGCAAATTTAGTCGTAGGTACTTTTCTAATTTAGTCGCATTATATCTTTTTTCTTTAATAAAAATAAACTCCGCGTAGCTAGCGTAAAGTATTAGGTAGTTTAGGTAGTTATAATATAGTTTAATAACGATATAATAATAATAATAATAATAATGTATTTTATTCAATAATTGTTACATTAGATTGTTTTGAGACCACCCCAATAAGTAAATTGAAGTTACTCGTGTTGGGGGTGCCTCGCTCATCCTATCATGCATTAATCTAAAAACATTAAAGTTAACATAGATTCTTTCTTTCTCTTTCTATCTTTCCCAGCTCTTTTCTTGTATGTATGCAGGTGTATGTATGAGAGTATGTATGTATGGATGTGTGTGAATTTTGTGTGCACATGAACATTTGTAACATAATTAGTGTTTGTGTGTTGTTATGTGTATTTGTATGGGTATGTATGGAAATAAATTAACAATTATATTTACATAAAAGTGTTTCAGTTTCATCATAGTTGAGAGTCTTTAACCATTTTACTATGGAATCTTTACAAGTAGAAGAATTCATTTGGAAAATATTTAATTTTGTATTTAATCTATTGTAAATTTTAGTTGACTGACAAATGAACTGACGCTCAGCAAATGCTGTTCGCATCTGACGTGGTTTTATAGCTACCTCTTTTCGTCTTTTACTTGTATTTACTACTTTGTAAGGTAATGTTTTGTGTACACATAATATTGTATTCGTTATATATAATTGTCTGACTGTCAAAAGACCACAAAGTTTATATAGACTAGTTGTAGGGTATCTATACGGTTTTGAGTACATGACTTTTAGGAGTGATCTTTGTGCTCTCTCTATGTCTATAAATTTAGTTTTAGTTGTACCACCCCATATAGTAATACAGTAAGTAATCACTGACTGGGCTAAGGCTACATAGACGGTGTTCAGTATCACCGCGGGCATCAAATTCCTTAACATTTTAAAAATCCAAATTAGTTTCCTAATTCTGGTGACGGTTTGATCGATGTGGTAATGCCAACATAGCCTTTGGTCTATCCAAACGCCAAGGTACTTTATGAAATTGACTTTTTTTAGCACGGAACAGTCGCAGTTGCTACTATTAGAATCGTCACATCTATGTATCCTCAGATGGCAGGTATTTATATCTGGCTGTGTTCTTTGGTTCGGTGTAAAGCATATATAGTTGGTTTTTGCAGTGTTGAGAGTAAGAAGGTTAGTGTCAAACCATCTCGCCATTTTTGCCAGTCCCAGTTCAGCGTTTTTCTTTACTTCGACCCAGGATGCTCCAGAGAAAACAACAGCAGTGTCATCCGCATATGAGAAAGTATCACCATTTTGATGTCTCATATTACACAAGTTGTTTATGTAGATAAGGAACAATGTTGGTCCGAGAACGCTTCCCTGAGGAACTCCAGTTACAACATGTTCTTCGTCACTGACATAACTCTCTATTCTAACCTTTTGTCTTCTTTCCTGAAGATAACTTGTAAACAGAGAAAGTGGTGTGCCCCTTATTCCAATTCTTTCTAGTTCGTGCACAAGTATATGGATAGAAACGGTGTCAAATGCCTTTTTTAAGTCTAGGAATACCGCCACGCACTTATTGCCGCTGTCCACAGTGTTCACTATTAAGTTAGTTAGGTCTTTTATAGCATCCTGTGTTGATAAATTCTTCCTAAACCCATACTGACTATTAGATATAATATTATTTTTTTGCAGATATCTTGTGAGTCTTAAATTTAATAATTTTTCAATGATCTTCGATATTCCAGACAGTACCGATATTGACCTATAGTTATTGACGATGCCCCTATCTCCATCCTTGTGCACAGGGGTTATAATCGATAGTTTAAGAGACTTCGGAAATACTCCAGTTTTAAAACAGAGATTTGCAAGTTGGGTTATTAAGGGTACCACATAATCCCTAGCATGTTTCAGAAACTTTGTAGGGATACCGTCCCACCCTGTTGCGCTATTAGAGTCAAGATTCATGAGTACACTGTTTACTTCTTGTGGATCTGTATCTAGAAGCACAAATGATGAGGTTGAAAAAGACAAGCTTGTTGCAACAGTAGAAATTAACTTTTTGGGAGTGGTAATTTCATCTGCTAAGATCTTGCCAATATTTGCAAAAAACTGATTCACTCTGTTGACCGAGTCGATAGGGTTAAATGTTATTTTTAAAAGATCCCTATTAGTATTTTTGGGGGGTTTGAACTGAGTAATGTCAGTGATGGCTGACCATAATTTCTGTGTATTTCTCTTAGCTTCCATTACTTTATCTCTATTATATTGTCTTTTAAGTCTTCTAATTAAGTTAGTGCAATAATTACGGAAACGTTTATAGGTTATTTTTAATATTTCGTTGTGTGGTTCTAATTTCATCTTATGATTCATGCTATTTCTTAGCCTAATGCATTTTAGAGCTCCCTTTGTTATCCATGGTTTTAATATTTTCTTTCCACTAGGAATTATTTTTAATGTTGTATTAGATGTAATAGCTGTCCTGATCCTGTCGATTAGAATGTTTGCAAAGTTATCAGGTTCGTAAACTAAATCAAAATACGAATGGTCGATTTGCATAAGAGATTTATATGCTTCCTTATAATTAGTTACGTTTTTGTACTTGGGTTTTGGGTCATTAGAAACTTTATTTCCGATGCTCAGAATATCAAGTATTACCATTGCATGATCAGTGATTGTACAGTTTAGCACCGTAATAAATGCAGAGCAATATTTTACATTCAGTTTCATCATCACGTGATCAAGACAGCTATCATCTCTAGTTGGTAGACAATGCCCGGGAAGAACACTGTGCATAGATAGCATGTCTAAATACGATAACCTATTTTTTCGGTCAGTGGATTTTTTGTTCGGTTTTTGAATTAAGTTAATATTGATGTCCCCTATAATTATGATGTTTTGGTGATTAGATATAGTTTCTAGATGAGAATTAAGTGAGTTTATGAAATTTTCAGCATTAATGTTTGATGGAGAGCGGTAAATTCCTAATATTATGTGTGTAGGTGTAACAATTTGAAGCCCGGAGGCTTGTGATAAATTTATTTCTGTCACAATAACATCTATGGTTGTCATGACATAAGCCACAACACCATCATTTTGGTTATAAAGATTTTTAGTGTAGTGTCCCGTATAATTGCCTATAATTGGAATTTTTTTTATTAGCATTCAGCCTGCATTCTGTCAAGATAAGTATATCAATTTTATAGGGTAGCTGTGTTAAGTTAACTTGCAAGTCATCCATGTTCTTATATATACTTCTTATGTTCTGTGTTATTATAGTTAAATTGTTTTCTTTTTCTCTGTGTATATATTTAAATAGGTCCTCTAAGTTGCAAGATGTGCTTTTTGCTATTTCAATGTTATCTATTTCGTGCATAATATTAGAGTTTAAATCCATGATTTTAGTCTAATTTTGTTCATATGGTCAAAACAGAAGGTTATTAAATAATTATTTAAACTAATATAAGAATACAAAATATGTACACACAGAAAAACATTTATATTGTCAGTTTTTTGTATTTTGTATGTAATTTTGTGTTTATTGTAATTGGTGTTGTGTAAGTGAATGTAGTTTGAGCTTGGTTACATTTGGTTAACAACTTATGTACTTTTTTTATGGCAAAAAAAAAAAAAAGTAAATTATTAATTATACACTTAAATGTTAGGAATAACAAAATCATGCAAAATTTAATTACTTTATATAGTCATGGCTTTTGTAGTAGTTGATGAACTTGAGGTTCAGTTGTAACTTGTATAATGCGAGAGCTTTCATCTTGTCTAACAAATACCTTACCAAAAGAGGTCCAGCAATATTTATAGTTTTTCATCTTCACTAAGTCTCGTGCTAGGAAAAATAATCGCGCAGCTTTTGAAGTTAATTGCTCAGTTATATAAATTGGGTTATGTTCATTTATAGTGAATCCGAGATGCATTGCTTGTAATTTGGATTTGTTTTTTGAATTAAACAATTTTATCTTCTTGAGTAGATCAATCTTCAAAAGGGTGGATCCGAGCTCCAAAATTATAGGCGGGTTGTTTACCCCTCTTTCTTTTCTTTCTGATAATCTAAAAATATCTTTGATATCTCTAACATCCATTACGAGATCAACACTTTTTGCAAGGCACATCACCATTTTTAATAAATCCTCTCTCGATTCCTGTTTGTTCTTAGGAGCATTTTTTATTTCAATGGAGGTCTTTCGGCTTGAGCGTTGGAAATCTTCTATTTTGTTCTCGAGAATAGAAATATACTCGCGGTCTTGTTTAATTTGTGACTGAAGTAATTCAATTTTTTTGCAAAAGTCTTCGTTTTGTTTAGTTAATAGCATTACTGAATTATTGATACTATTGTTTGTATTTTGTATTTCTTTTAAATCCATCAAAATACTACTTATTTGATTTTGTTGTGCATTCATAAAGCTAGATATTAATTCTCTCATTTCTTCTTTAAATTTGTAAAATTCTCCCGGTAAATCTTCCTCCCTTAATCTTTTGTTTCGTTGTGATGACTTCTTAGTCGTATTTTCATTACTGCCTTCACTTAGATTGGATTCAGACATTGATTTATTCATGATATAATTTCTATATTTTACGAAGTCAGTTTTCGTCGAGCCGTTGATTTATTTTTATTTCTAGCTTAACGTAACAAGATACAACGTAACGAGCGGATATAGCGGACCCTGTAGTTATTCGTAGTAGCTCTGTACTGCAGCAACAAAAGTTACAGAAAAAGCAGGATGGCACCTTATCTTTGTTATTGTTATTCGTTAAGAGCGGGAAAGCAATTATGGCAACCGTCTCTTTTTAGCGTCGCTGGAAGTGTCCGCGGACGATAGCAGCGGAGCGAGCAAAGGATGGATAGCTGTGTCGCTTTCTTTCTTGGCAAGGGGGGCGCCGTTATCGTCCAGATCATAAAGGAATTTAGCAGTTAATGACAATAAAATCACTGACACGTCCGCACTCGATCAAGTCACCGAAGGAAGAGGATATGGAAGTAACCTGTACACTTTACCTAATAAATTTCCAGATCAATCCACAACACACTGTCCCGACGATAGTCGACGAAGGCTTCGCCCTGTGGGAATCCCGCGCCATTAGCCGATACTTCTTCAACAAGTACGGGGAAGGTAGTACTCTCTATCCTGAAGATCCCCAGGCGAGAGCACTCGTCGACCAAACACTGGACTTTGATTTGGGGACATTATATCCGCGTTTCGCCCAATATTTCGTAAGTGTTATTATCCATAATTGTTTTCTTGATAATGCTAGAGCGAGTGCTGTACGGTGTCCTGCAACTTAGATACCAATTTAAGTATTTCTTTACCACCCACGGGAACTGATTACTCAATAGTCAAATGTTTATTGCAAACCATAGTGTTACATATATGTTACAACATAATTTGTAATATCAGAATCAAACTATGGACTCTGTCGGGCACAGCAACACTTTAGAAATAAGTGCTCTGGTAATTTAATAATCATAATTCTAAAACAACAAATACAAAATAAAATATGTATAATAAAATGATAAGTTTAATAATTATTATTAATAGCCTTACAATTTCATTAATAATATAATATACATATGTATAAATAAATTAAGACAACTTTATAAATATTATATTATTATGCAATATTATCATTTGTATAATATTTATTGATTGATTTGTATTTAATTTAATATTGTTGTTAAAATATAATTTGTTTCTTTTGATATGGCTAATTTATGTCATTTGACTTTTTTTATCTAAAATTAATTTACTGAGGCGTTTTTAATCAAAGTTTTCATTTATATTTTATTTCCTTGAAATTAATTTATTAGTTCCATTATTTTAATTATTAATTTAGAAGTATATTATTTTTTGCAATAAAAATTTAACTCTATTAGATTTTTTTTATAATAGTTCGATTATTTTCATTTTATTAATTTGCAAATGTACTCATTTTTAAGTAGTATTTTTTTAATATTGTCGTCAAGATATTCATGCTCACTGTAATAGGTTTTACAAACTAGAAATCGTTTTAATTTATTAATAAAAGGATTATGTGATATTTGATTAGATTAAATATACTGTATTTAATTAGATAAACGGCATTTGATTAGATATATAATGTAGGCCAGTATTTTCAAACTGTGATTTGCCACTATTTAAGATATATTTGTGCACTCTTACACTATCGTAAGATTGGAAATTTTTGTAAAATGGAGAGCAATAAACTATTGCCGTATAGGGTTTCTGTGAGTAGGTAGGCCCAATTTGATAGACTAGTACACTGAACGGACTCACGGAGAAGATTCCCTACCATATAACCACGCCACTTGAAAATGTATCTCAAGAAGGAGTCTAAAAATTATAACGATGCGTCAATAGATAATTGAATTGATTGAAGACAAAAACCCTCACAAAAATTGTCTTTGTATTTTGATTTCAGTATCCTCAAATATTTGGGGGTGCTCCAGCGGATGAAGGTCTTCTTAAAAAACTCGGAGAAGGACTCGGCTTCCTGAATACGTTCCTGGAGAGTAGAGATGGGGAGTACGCCACTGGCCCTCAGATGACATTAGCGGATTTGTCTCTGGTCGCGACCGTATCCACCATCGACGTCGCTGGTATCAGTTTGAAACCTTATCCGAGTGTTGCCAAGTGAGTAAATTTGCAATTTATGAGGGACTTATTCAAGTAAATTCTATTAAAGTTGGACGGAGGTTTTCTGAACTTTACTAATAGGGATGATGACTAATTTTAGTTTGTTTGTCCGTCAGGTAGAGTGTTAATAAATATTAAACACGTATTTTTTTATTCCTTTCGTAATCATACAATTACGGCGTTACATGAAGTTGAAATTTCGCATGACGTCATGTTAGAGTACGTTTTCTACTCAACTGTGACGTAGCGAGCCCCCACTCTTCAACTTTAATATCTGTTATCTAAGCTATTTCTTGTTAAATTGAAGTAAAAAAAAATACGTATCTAATATTTTCCTATTATCTGACTGACGGACTAAATAAAATTGCATTTTTTTTACCCAGTCATCATCCCGATTAAATCTTTTGTTTTTTTTTTAGCTGAAATAAACATTTAATCAAAATATTTAGGTGATGTTCGCTGAAAAGCATATTATGTTTTGTTATATTTCGATAAAATTTAAAGGAGATCACATCGGTACATTAATCTGTCGAATAAAAGGAATTGCCAGAGTGACCGCGTAACAAACATACAAAAGCAAACATTCGAATTGAGAACTTCCTCCTTTTATGCAGTCGTTTAAAAAGAAGGAATCCCTTGTGACCTGCTATGCAAAAGCAAATTACTTGCTCCAGTCTCTCACAAAATGAAAACACAAATAAAAATACCTACTAATATCATAAATGCGAAAGTAACTCATGTCTCTCCGTGTGTAAATTTTATAACGAATATTCCACGGAAACCTAATGAATTTAGCATTCACTATGCTTTATTGATAAATATATTTTAAAGAAAAATCTATAATTCATTAATTATTATCATTTTCGTGTTTATTTTTATATGTACAGATCAGTATTTACTCTTAATAGCACCTACTACTGAGCTTATATTTTTTTCTCAGGTGGTTCGAACTAGTGAAGGATACTGCACCTGGTTACCAGACAGCGAACGGAGAAGGCATTCGCTTGTTTAAAGAACTAATTGATAACCATAAAGCTAAGACTGAATTGTAACTGTGTTTTTAATTAAATCTTAATTTTCTTAATATAAACTTTATTCATTTCTACCTTAATATATATCTAAATCTATACTTTTATAAAATTATCTTTCAGTAAGTTTTTGAAGACAAATTATTTAGGTAATAAGTTTAAATATTAAGGAAATTGGCTTTAGAGAGTGGCCATGTGGCAAGAAAAAATAGAAAGGGAAATAATAAAACGTTAAATATTTTCAAACATAATTTATTTGTGCCTTATATCCTAAATAAACTTTACAACAGTACAAACGATTAAAAAGTCTTACATTCCGAAAACGTGACAATCAAAATGGAATGAACTTTGAATGTTTTGTGGCAGTTCCTATCTATGAAGGAATTGAAGTTTAAATAATCAGTGATACATATGGTGAAGGTTTCCAAGTGTTATGTTACTTCTTCATCATGTTTTTCACTAATTCCTTGAAGGCCTGGAGTCCCTTGCCGTTGGCCTCTTCGTAGCTGGGCGCTGTTCTTTGCACTGTCTCATACCATCTGTTAGAAACAAGAAAATTAAGTTTATTATTATTATCTTATTCACATCAGAAGCATCATGATGAAATCATTTAGTTACATGTTAGAATGTTTTGTCCAGAAAGGTTTGAACGGTCTGTTGCCCCAAAGTATCCATATTTCTGAAAATATAAACAGTGGCGTAGCTAGTTAACCTAGGGCCCTGGGACAAATAAAAAAAATGGGGCCCACTGCTCGAAAAAAAATCTTGACTCAAAGTTCACAATCGCGAATCACAAAAACGCGTATAGATAAATAATAATATACAGATATTGATATCCGACAAATTGGTGAAAACGTTAATAACACTGTCAACCCACACAATAAATTTAGGGGAATTCCCTTTTTATAATTTTGGATTTGCTTACAACTGAGTTGTCATGATTAAACTCGAGTTGTCACCTGTCATATTTATATTGAAAATGGGAGAAATTTTCAAAAGTTGAGTTCGATTGAGATTTTCTGATAAAGATTTGAGGGCCCGCTGAGCTTGAGGGCCCCGGGGCACTGCCCCGCCTAGCCCCTTGGTAGCTACGCCACTGAATATAAACCTATTTCTCAAAATGTCTACCCATGTCGCCAAGTCTCTGTTTCAGTACATTCAAACAAAATTATTTTAGACAATTATATCAAAAACATCTGTTATACATACCAGTGCCTGCCTACTATAAGAAGAAAAGAAAATCTTGGCTGAATAAAAGGAAAAAATAAACCCTATTTTTGATCCCATCATAGTTGCAGAAATGAAGGTCAACCCTACGCTAGCTCAGGGTCTGATTGCAATGCAACTATATTGGGATTGAAATTGAATAAAACCGAGAAGCTCTCGTGTTTAGAAACTAAGACCTAATTGAGAAATTTTACCGAGCAATAATGATAAGTAATCGTAAACAACTTATATATGCTTAGGGGGCGTCCATAAGTTACGTGAGGTGTTTTTTAAATTTTCTGTCCCTCCCTCCCCTCCTGGTGAGATGTCGTGAGATTTTATTCCCCCATCCACCGATCTCACGTGAGATTTTTCAAAATTGATGAGTACTTGCGAGTATTTACCTTGTTGTAGTATCGAGTACTCAGTATCGAGTATCGCTTTTGAAAGTATCGATACCTTCTCGGTATCGAAAGTATCGTTCGAACCCTACAAATATGGTGGTTTGACATTCAGTAGATGTATATGCGTCGAAGTATGAATGAAATTATTTTCTTTTGAACGAATTAGTGAATGATCTTAATCGTATACGATTACGATTAAGATTAAATCTTAAGCATGTACAATCTGGATTAAATGGACCAAAATAGTATATATTTTTTTGTTTCAATCAGAAAAAAATTGCGTGATATTTGTCGAGACCCCCCCTCTCTCCAACGTAAGATTAGATGAGATTTGCCTCGACCCCTTCCCCCCCTTAAACATCTCACGTAATTTATGGACGCCCCCTTACTCCTCAAAACCATCTCACGCTTTTTATACTTTTGTAAATGATATACCTACTATGATCTACAAAGTTACTATCAAATACCTACCTCTTAATATTGTTGTATTTGGTGAAGTTGATATCTGATGCTTCCATGCTGGAGACGGAGGCGACTAGACTGAGGTCAGCGAGTGTGAGGGATGGGCCTGCTGCGAACTTCTGTCCCTCCAGGAACAGGTCCAGTAACTTCAAGGCATCTTCCACTTTGGCCAACTTCTCCTTATCCGCTGGTGCACCGCCGAATACTTGTGGGTACTGGAATAAATATTTAATGCTCAGCCAGTTGTACAGCAAAAAGTATAGACGTCAAGAAATTTTGGCTATTTGTCCCTATTTCGTAACTGATAAATAAGGTACTTGACGGAAAAAGTATTCATTTAAAAATCGAAGAGAGTGACGCTATCAGCCTGACACATAAGAGATGGATACTTTACTTTATAAAAGGTAATTGAAAAAATGTATAACTAAGATAACCTTGAGGATGTTCCATAGAGAAGCGACACAAATTTTAGAAGAAAGTTGGCAGTGGCTATGAAATTTGCTGCCGCTTATGCACATGTCATTTGCGGGTAAGTTGTAGGAGGTATGTACATAGACAGGTACTTACGAAATAATCAGAAAACCTCTGGTAGAGAGTTCCAATGTCGAAGTATAGGCGCTGGTCTACCATGGCGCGCGCTTTCGGCTCCTCGGGGTAGAGCGAGCTGCCCTTCCCATATTTGTTGGCCAAGTAGGTGATGATCGCTCGGGACTCCCAGATGGAGAAACCATCGTCCACTAAAGTCGGCACCGTGTGTTGGGGATTGAGCTGGAAAGTGAAAGAGATTGTTTATATTCGCATCACGGATTACTTCAAGTTTCCTTAGCTCTCCAAAAAAAAACTCATCCGAGAAAATCATAACTTCAATTTTATAACAGATTTGTACCATAAATTATCTGAAAAGGGATAGCTTGTCTAAAGGCTATAAACATTTTTGTATAAAATACATATTAAAAAGTTTTCGCCCTATAAGACAGTGAAGTTCGAAAATATTTATCAAATCAACTAATATTATACAAAGTCCATTTGATTGATCAGAGGGCTTCGTTTAAGTTTTTTTTTTTTGACGGTTTCGTTCACTTTCATTCACTCATCACTATTGGATACCGATTCATAACATTACCCACAAAGAGTCTTTCTCCTAAGTTTAAAATTTTATATAAACTGACGTGTTGTTGACTGTACATTAATATGAGAAACGAAACCTATTTAGACATTTTAACTAAACCTAAAAAAGAGTTTGCTTAAAAAGAGTACCAGGCAATATTGCTAATATTTTTTTTGAAAATTGTTATTATGGGAATTAACAGAATTGAGTCCTTGTCTATAAAGTAATATAAGTAAAATCTGCTGGTATATATAAAACTAGCTTTCCGCCAGCGGCTTCGCCCGCGTGAACCCCCTAGGGAACTGTTTATTTGGATATCGATTCATAGCATGACACAGATATAATAACAAATTGAATAGTAAACAATGATTGCTGTTATCATAGCATAGCTTTTCATACATATATTTTTGGTATCTTGAACCGTTTTCGCAGCGCACGCAACGGAAGCGTTCAAGGATGAATAATTTTCCCCGTTTTTTTCCACATTTTCCATTATTTCTTCGCTCCTAATAGTTGCAGCGTGATGTTATATAGCCTAAAGCCTTCCTCGATAAATGGCCTATTCAACACAAAAGGAATTTTTCAATTCGAACCAGTAGTTCCTGAGATTAGTGCGTTCAAACAAACAAACATACTCTTCAGCTTTATAATATTAGTATAGATAAGCTGTCATTTTGAATATAAGTTTGTTAATGAATGAAACTAAATTATAGTGACCTCGTTATCGATTACTTATGAGTTATGAAGTCTTCGCTTTTTTCCTTTAAATTATCAAAGCGAATATTATGTTTTCACATCTTGATGGCTGATAACGGGTAAAATCGTTATAGTATGAATATTAATAAGTAATATAGGAGATTAGTACAAAAATAGCGCTATGTAAAAAAAGTAATTTTGTAGAGATTATTGATCTATCCTAAACCTTGGCCTACAACGTCATAGTCGGGTACTCATTTGTAATAATTTCTCACGATATAAATTAAAATGAAATCGGAAAATTGTGAGTCGGTCTCGCTCACAGAGGAATAAAATATGCACATTAAACCCTTTGATATGATACCCAGTGGCGGACTAACCACGTCGGAGGCTCGAGGCATCGGGCTCGGACTTACAACTTTTTCCCAACAGGGGCAAGAAACTTGATAACTCGTTTACCCCCCTGCTAAGACGTCTGCTGAAACTACGACACTGGACATACGAAAGACAAGGCAGTACAACCCTAATTTATGATTTCATCAAAAGAACTTGCAGCCATTTAGAGGACTCCAGGACAAGTCTAGTAGCTTCAATTTTAAATTTCGAAGTTAGAGGACTTAAATAATTGAATTATAAATGTTTGATTTATATTATTCCTTGCAATTATACCATAAAACATTGGTACTTGTCTTTCATAGTTCTAGGCCAAATGGAATTTACCTTATTAATTTCAATGCCCTTGGAAATAATAAGAAGGTCGTAACAGTTTTTTAATTATTTTTTCCACAGCTTTAATGGACTGTTGACCTGAGATGCCTGAGTACTTATATTATAAGTTTTTTTCCTTTTGAGGTACAGACGGAACCTTAAAAGCAAGCTTCATGTGTCCGAAGTTGTGTAGATACTTAAGTATTTATCTTACTATAACATCTATAAGTCAGATATAAGTAATGAAATGTGTAACTTTAATAAGTGCAAATACAAAGGTATACATTCTTCTAGGTCAAGTTACATAAAATAATTACGTTTATGCTTCAGCATAATTTCTGATTCATAAGAAACAAATCGGTACATAATTACCTAATCATAGGAAGCTACTTATGATAGGATACTGCACATTATGTGCAGCAAATTATAATTTTCACTCATTATATAGCGGTGTGGAAATAAATTATATAAAAATCTTTCCACTTTATAATAGTAGCTATCATTTATTTTTTAGTCAGTATCATTTTGATTTTCTTATATAAGTTAGAGTTGATAGTTTAACCTCGATGTATTTAAAGCTAATATGAGTCATTGGTTTCCCGCAAGTTATAACGAATTGAAAAGAAAAAACTCAATATTATCCTATTCAGCCCCTTAATAAGTACTAAACCGGACCCGCAAAGGCTATTAAATTGTGTAAGAACCGGCACCGGCATCGCAAACTGGTTCAGGGGAATTCGGCATCGGCGATTGACCGGAGGTCATTTTCGTCATTTATATATTTTAATACCTTTCAATTTCGAGGAAATAGATTGCATAGCTTTGCGTATTAGAAAAACAGAAACATTTCGATGGTCCGAGTCTAGAAATTTTCTCGTCGCAGCAACTATTAATAGTTTAGTTTTCAATATATCTAATAGCAATCTAGTACCCGGAGTTGGAGGATTCTTAAAGCATTTATCATTATTGAAAATAAATGAACAAAGTATATAAAGACACTAAAAATAATTAAAAAGAAAAAACTTTTGCAGATGTCTTCTGTAGGTTTATAAATTAAATAAAAGGAGTCCCACTTCAATAGGATTCACCATTTTTTTGAATAAATCGCTTTTGAGATAAGTATTTTTTTTTCTTTTTTTTATGGGATAGGGGGCAGACGAGCAGACGGATCACCTGATGGTAAGTGATTACCGTCGCCCATGGACACCTGCAACACCAGAGGGGCTACAAGCGCGCTGCCGACCTTTGAGGGACGAATATGATCATAGGGAGGGAAGGATTGAGGGGTAGAGGGAAGGGAATAGGGAGGGGTTGGGCCTCCGGTACCCTCACTCACACGACGAAACACAACGCAAGCGTTGCTTGACGTCGAATTTCTGTGAATTTTCACTTTTATAAAGTTTGAAGTCGGTTTAATTAAAAAAAATAAAATTCTTGTTTTAGTGATATTTTTTTATATAATAGGTAACATATTATTAAAAATATTCAACATAGTGAGTCTTAAAAAAGAAGATTTTGTCTATTTGCCCGACATTTTTTTCCAATAATTCTATACTCATAAAGAAAGATTTGATTGCTTGTTTATTTGCATTGTATGGGCTCCAAACCGTTGTCCCGATTTATAAGACTTTCAT
Source organism: Diatraea saccharalis (assembly GCA_918026875.4). Taxonomy (NCBI): domain Eukaryota; kingdom Metazoa; phylum Arthropoda; class Insecta; order Lepidoptera; family Crambidae; genus Diatraea; species Diatraea saccharalis. The sequence goes on along the minus strand of OU893348.1, from coordinate 589,818 downwards.
CTACGCGTTGGACATAATTTATAATTTACGCAGGCGAAGTCATTGAGAAACAGCTAGTTTGATAGAAATTGGTTCACAATTTAAAAAGCAATCTATTGATATAGCTACTTTCATAAAAAATATGCATTCTCCTTGAACATAGAAAATCTTCTTAATGAAATGAAAGTGTAGCACTGTGAATACAAAAATGCTCCTTTCGGATTCTGAATGACTCAAATACGCAATATTTTGTTTTTTTTTAGCTGAAATACATGTCATATACTATTGACCGCCAGCGACTTTGTCCGCGTTTTCCATTATTTCTTCGCTTTTAATAGTTGCAGCGTGATGTTATATAGTCTAAAGCCTTCCTCGATAAATGGTCTATTCAACACAAAAATAATTTTTCAATTCGAACCAGTATTTCCTGAGATTAGCGCGTTCAAACAAACAAACCCTTCAGCTTTATAATATTAGTAAAGATATGGTGAAAAACGTATTTTGTTTTGCTATAAAAGGAAAATATGGAACATATAACCTCCTACTTTTGGATTATGAAATCGGTTAAAAACCAAATCTACTCGTGATATCATAAAATTACATTGCGTGATAGCATTTTCGTATTAATGCATTAATTTCACACCTTATCGTAGAAACATTTAACCAAGCATTAAACTATAATCTCTTTGCTATCATGGATAGGTACGAGGTAACTTAGTATTAGAGAAAAACAAACTATTTTTATATTAATAATGTTTTATTTTATTTTATTAATTTAATTTTTCTTAGGAAAAAAAATAATAATAATTTTATTTATATTTTTTTTAATACTTTCTTATCTTGTTTTACTAATTTTATTTTAATTTCAATATAAGTAATTTAAAAATTGTGGAATTTGATTTCATTTATATTTTTAATTGAATGTTTTAATGATCTGTAATGTAAATGATTTTATATGGATTGAAATAAATGAATTTGAATTTGAAATCAGAATTTTTGAATGGCTCTATTTATCATACCTACTCATTGTACTGTGACATTATATGTGCATTTCATTACATTAACAGACAATCATGCATCGGTTAAAAAGTCTATGTATAATTACTTTTTAAAATTACATGATTATGTAACAAATGTATACAGCCATAGAATAAAATTATGTTCAACATGCCGTTCCCATAAGAGTTCAACGCACTCAGAATGCCGACTGCACCATTACATCATCAACAATTTGTCCTTGGTTATTAATATTGTTATTTTCTACCTAAACAACGGGAAAATAGAGTTTGTATTTGTATGGCCGTATGGTGTTTGGGGCGTTTAAAGTGATGACTATTTTAAACCGCCAGACAAATCAGATACAAATTAGGCCTGCGAGCACAATTTAGTAGTTGGTTTTCTTTAAAAATAAGTCGTATATGTCATTATGTGCAGCTACTATATTATTAGCCGAATAATTCTGCAATATAATGTTCTGTAAATCTTAACCGGTTAACTGGTAGAGTTTTTTTGCCATTAACTCCGCCATTTGCTGTAAAAATTGGCAATGAAGAATATTTTAATAAAAAAAATTAGCACCGACTCTACAATTAACATCATGATACCTTAAAAATTATCCTTATAACCTTCCTTATAACTCCTTGTAACTATAACCGGAAAATAACGTGTAGGTACTCCTTTCCTATTCATAGGAAATATCAATAATGTTAATGTTATGAAAATATTCATTAGTAACATTGATTTAATGGATTCGGGTCAATCGATGTTTGAACTAAAAGTTTTATAGATACCTAAGCACCTAGTTGTACATTTGAAGAAGAGCTTTTACGTAGGAAGGTACACGTTATTAAAATGCGGATAAATGCGCCTAATAGGTATAACTATTTATTATAAACATAATTAAGTCTTTATCAACCACAAAAAGGTAAATATAAAACTGTATATAATAACAAACAGGAAATTTCCACTTTATTATTCCCGTGGAGTTTGTGCATTATTTCTTACATATCTTGTATTCATTATTTACTCTAATGGTGGCTTGTTCAATGATATCCTTGGGCAATTCATCGAACTCTCGATTTTATTTGCGAATAATTTAAATTAAATCGCTTACAACTAAATTCTAAGATACTGACTCTATGCCGGTCTGGATCAGAAAGAAAGATTATCAACCAGCAAAACAAGAACACGCGAATTCGAACGCGGAAAAAGTAATAATTCAATATGTTACCGGCCAGCATTGACCATAAATCGTCCGGAGAGTAAACCTACCTATAGTAATGTGCACGGACGTTACATGCCCGGGCTGCACTTTACAGTGCCTACCTACTTCCAAGCAAATGGCAGAAGCAATGGAACAAGTCGTAGTCAAAAAATTTGCGATTAAAGGTAAGGCGAATATTGCTTCAACTTAACATTAATTTATTTTATTTTTAGTTATAGATTTATCATATAATTTTCAACTAGGAATGATGGAACTGTTAATCAGTATATTAAAGCCATTTCTGCGGATCTATAGGCGGGACATTTATATTTTTCCGAATAGGTATTTTAAAGCTTTGTAATAATATTTCTGATGATATATTCTGTAAAAAAAATCATTGTCAAACGCAACGTCAACTTTCAACCTTTTCACAGCTTAGAGGTTCAATACCATCTTTCATTCATTTCATTTTTATTTAACATGAGAAATTAATTTATTCACTTGACATTGGCAGAATTGTGCGAAATGCGCAGATAAACCATTAATAAAAGAAGACGAAGAAGAGGTTCAATAACGAGGCCGACTTCTAAAAGTGCTCGATGCTACTTATAAAGCTGTTTTTTATTTATACACACACACACACACATACACAAGCAAACCTGCACATTTCTGTACACACAAATGTCACTTTTCTCGAGTGCGTCCATAAGATATCTCACTCCCGTCCGTTTAAAAAAATGATGTGAGATAAAATATTTCTCGAGTTTGTCCTACCACGCGTGCTGAACTAGATATTCTCACCTTCAGGTACTCTGGCTTCAAATGTTCTCCGTGATGCAGGTCGACGAGTTTCAGGTTAAGGTCGACATTCAGAGCCTTGGCCGCCAGCAGCACTGTTCGGCAGGGTGCTGAGCCGGGTACGTAGTACAGGTCCACGGGCATTGTGCTGTAATTGATACATATTGCTATATTTTAATCCTTACTATGGACACTATGTATCCAAAGACTGATGTACTACCTACTTAGTTTAAATTCTTAACCCTCAAATGCATAATTTTATAATTAAAAATTTGTAAGCGACACGGTAAAGTTTAAATGTATATCTATCATCCCAAGGGGCCCCGACTATGAGTCTTTCTGTTCTGTATTAGAATTTATGATTTTTTTATGGGAAAGATTTGAAAGGGCCCCGTCTGTGAGTGGTTCTGTTCTGCATTAGAAGTTATGATTTGTTTCATGTGTGTATCGATTATTTTCTAAACTACTGGGTTTGTTTCTTTCTTTTTAGTTTTTATTTAAGTTAATTTCATTCATGTATTTTTTTTAAATTCGTTTTTCGCAGTCAGGTTTTTTGTTTTTCTTTAAATTATTTATTTTTATTTAATACTTTTTAGTTACGATTCGTTGACTTCGTTATAAGATGGTTAATTTCGCAATCAAGTTATTTAATTGAGGGAGTTAATATCGTGGGGATTATTAAGTAACTTGCGGTGGTCTAAACTACTGATGATTAGTCACTCTAGAGACCTAACTCCTTTTTAACCTTTTTTTACCAAAAATATTTGTTCTTCATGCTTTTTCACTGTTAAATCATAAAATGATAAAAGGAACCTAAAGATAACATTAAAATACCTATTCAACGACACCCCACTTGACATAGTTCATCGATTTTTTTTTCATTATGACATTTATTATGGCGTCTGGTTGTCGCTGATCTTACGTGACACTCGCAAGGTCAAGACGAATCGATTGACAAAAGAATCATCAAAATCGGCCTACGTATTTAGTCTCTAGAACGCCACATAGAAAGAAACATACATAGACTGGTAAACACATTACCCTCCGTTGCGTCGCGTAAAGTCGGGTAAATAGGCACTGATGTATGGTACAATCGGTATGTAATATCTAAATTTCGCATGTCGTCACACAAACAAAGTTTTATTAAATAAACGGTATATAAGATATATAAGAATCAATGTTATTGTTTTATAATATTATATCTACATGTTGATATTCGAGTATAGTTATCGATGACCTACTAAAAGTTTCTCCCTTAACGAACACCATCATGAACAATTCTGATCTTTACGCTGAAGATTTTTATGGTGTCTCTACACTGATACCGCCGTCTTAGATCTACGATTTTTATTAACTAGGGCAAAAACTTTGTACGGCGCACTTATACCCCACCCCCCAGTCTCTACGCTTCATGAAGTCAGATTTTAATATCATGTACCATATTTTTGTATTGCAGTGTATGATTTCTTTCTTTTATTTCAATTAGGGATTTTGAAACTTGTCCATAACATCTGTTACTTACTGGAAAACTACCAACAATGGCTTAGAAAATAAAATTATTTATTTTGAAAAGAAAAAAAATTGATTTCTTGATAGTCTGTGAATTTTGAATTATAAACAATTCGATTTCTATAAGACAACAAAATACCGTATCTTTGCTGCTATTTTTATCATTTAGCGAATGGAGATATTTTCAATAACTTCCGTAGCATCAATGTACAATTTTAACAATAACTTATGTACAGATATATAATAATATTGGACTTTGGGTAGACAATAAAATGGCAAAGTAGTATCAGAATTGGCCTGTTGATTCTCCATCGGTTCAATGTAGGTATATAAAAACAGTTTTTGTTACAATATTTTATGAGATCTTCGACAAATCTTGCAACTGAATTTTAAAGCAGTTATCCAACTGATCTCTGTTATATACATATATGCATAGAGGCCACTAAGTTATCCTCAACTGATCAAGCTAAAATTTTGCATATAGGTTTAGTTTACATAAATTTAATATTCTTATTATTAAGTGCCAGGACTGAATTTTTTTTTTTTTTTTTTCGTCAATTCAGTTTGCTATTGTAGTAAAAATTGTTTAATACTATATTTATCATCCACCCCACGAAGTCCTATCGTAGGTATAACAACATAATACTTTCTATATTTAGAAGCAGTTATCAGCTTCTTGATAAGCACAAATAATATGCCGTCATTTAATATAATTAATATTTGATTTAATATTTATCAGTAGTTAGGTATTCTAATGCAGACTAATACATTTGTTGTTGAAATAATTTTACTACTAATTATTAACTGATACTGAAAATTGTTTCATGTTCAGAGTAAAAAGTTATGATTCTGAGCCATTGCATAACTTAAAAATGAATCACCTAAATAGGTATTTAGATGATTATTTATAAACTAGCTTTCCGCTAGTGTTTCCCCTGCGTGGTCCCTAGGCAAGTGTTTTGTGGGATAAATAGCCTATATGTTAATACAGGCTTAGAATTATCCGTAAACCAAATTTCATCCAGATCCGTCCAGTAGTTTTTTCATAAAAGAGTGACAAACATACACTCATCCTCACTACTTTCGCATTTTTAATATTAGTATTAGGGTTTTAGCTAAAAAACAAAAGATTACGTATTTCGAATACATTTAAAATTCGAAAGGAGAATTTTCTATGTTCAACGAGTATGTATATTTTTTTTATAATGGTAACCCAATTTCTATCAAACTAGCCGTTTCCCCGCGACTTAGCCTGAGTAAATTAAAGCCTATGTCCCCCGCGTATTAGACACTTCCCATTGATAAGACTTTTATAAATTGGGCCAATAGTTACGGAGCCTGTCCAATGCAAACAAACAATCAATATGAGTTGAGTATAGATTAAAGATAAAAAAAATCTCCATTTCTTTGGCTTTCACTTAGTTTAATATTTTTATTTAATATATTTTTAGTGTTACTTATTATATAAAAATATCAATATCACTAAAAACTTTAAAAAGTAATACATTATTCTAATTTTTTATTACTTTTTTGAGGTCGGTTCTACTTTTTTGGATAAAATAAGGGATTTACGTTTTTTGTGATAGTGAAAGAAAATATGGAAAAATACACGGAAAATTGTCCGTTCGTTATATAATCATTGCTAACTAACAAAAGAGTCTACTCTTTATGTCTGTTTACTGGGTTTCTTTTTTATCTTATTTATAAACCAACATGTTATCTTAAGCTTAGCTTAGGTGAGGTTTGAGTAAATAACATAACGTAATTGATTTATGTTTGCATAACAGATTATGTGCAGACAGATACATAAGAGCGGAGAACTTAGCAACAAAAAAATTATTTGTAGTGTCATTTTAAATGATTCAAATAACACTAGAAACTCTAAACACTAACGTTCACTTAAAATGACTCAATTCAAACTAGTGTTCGTTCCACAATAGCCGTGCGGAAGGTGTTAGTTCGTTTAAATCTAATCAATCGACTGAGGTCATGGAAAAACCTTCTACGCTCGTTTCGATCACTGTTACTTTTCAAATTCAATAACAATGACCAGCCGAATGTTCTGTTCAATTTAATTTTTCCTAACAAAAATTTTTCCAGCCTATTTTTACTTAGTTCCGTGTACCCAAAGGGTAAAAATGGGTTACTATTTATTAACACTCCGCTGTCCGTCCGTCTGTTATTATCAGGCACTATCTCATGAACCGTGATAGATAGTTAGGCATTTGATGTAATTCTGGTGCCGCTATAAACAACAAATACTAAAAAAAACAGAATAAAATATACTTTTAAAGGGGCTCCGACACAAGTCAAAAGACGTGTTTTCATTGCGTTTTCTTATAGATATGGCACGAAACCTTTTGTGCGCGAGTCAGGCCAGTTTTGTTTATTGAGGAACGTCAAAGTGATTGCAATTAATCTGGTAGAACCTACAATGCAATCCAATAAACATCAAGAGGGCATGTACACCGCAATAAGACACTTACTTCATAAATATATGCAATGGCACTGAAATCGCCGAAACGTGTATTTATATATTATTTTTGGACAGAATACAAAGTTACATTTCAAGTTCACAATTTGAAATGATAAATTTCTCGTAAATCTCTCCATAAGATTGTTTCGCTCCACCAAAATCTTTCTTAAAACTCACCGAATAAGTATTGAGCCTGGACTATCTTTGGAATATGTAAAAACAAACTAAACAAGTGATTGTGGCCTCTTTTGAGTTTCGCACTTAGCAACACATTTAGATTCATTTTTATTGGCATACGTTGTAACTGATATCAATTTATGAATATCGATGGATCGCCACCTACGTTAGGATATTATATCACGATTAAGTATGACTCACTTATTTAATACCAACGAATGCGGAATCAGTTTCAATTTTTTTGGTGGTCGAAAAAAACTTTTTTATAAAAAGTGACCTTTACAATATATTTAGGTACCTTTATCATTTTCTTATTTCGACATTAAAGTTTAATGTATTTAAGTTTAACATGTTAGTTAAGTTTAACTTTTTAACGCTAGTTGTTTTCACGCGACTTCACCCACGCAATTGAACCTATGTGTCGCCGGCGTATGAAAAGAAATTTTATGAAAAAAAAAAGAGAATTATTTATATACGTCTATGAGTTTCGGAGCCTATTGAATGCAAACAAACCATACAATATGAGTATAGATTAAAGATAATCTGGAAAGATCGCTGTTTAGTGATAAATAAGACCGCTGATTGTGACACATAGCTTAATATTGTTCTTTTTTCTTTGTATGTTTTGTATTTGGTGTTTACAATAAAGTGTTATCTATCTATCTATAATATTGTCATTATAAGTTTGTTGCATCGTCTACATATAAAAACATTTTCGATACAATCACGTTCGTAGTAAATAACGGCTTAGAGGCTGGGTTAGGAGAGCCAAGGTCGACCGTCGATTAACCACCATCAGCGAAGCGAGGAATGATGGTGCAAAAACTGACTACCTAAATACAATTACGTGTGATTATAAAGTAGAAGGTTCTATTCTCAAAAAAAAATATGCTCATATGTACATTTTAAAATTTTGAAGACTATAATATACCTATCTAGCGATAAATAAAAAAAATATATAACGTTCTAAAAAGGTTAACCTTGTGTGTGACGATATAAAAGCTTGAAAATATTAAATTTGTCAAAAACTTGATAATTGGAATGACATACGAAGATATATTCTATATCATTCTATTCGATAATATTGAGATTTCACAACTGACTAGCAATAAGGACTATATCTTTCTCGTTCTCGCGCAGTTCCTAAAATAACTGCACGAATCGCAAAAAAATAACGTTTCTCGGCGCCAAATTCGTTATTACTTGGTAACGGACTCGCGTTGAACAGATAAACACAAAAATGCCGGCCGGCGTTTCTGGAAAATACCTAACAGATAAAACGCTGTGTCATTGTTTAATATTATGTCATATATGATAACCATTGAGGTATAATGCACTTCAATTATGATAACTGTGTTTTAAAGCGAGATTGTACAAATTTACTATTTTTTAAGCCAATTTTATTCTAAGGCTATGCTAATATTTGCCAAATAAAAATTAATTTATGAAAATTAAACATATAATTCACTGTTTGTTAAAAATAGAAACATAATCCTACTATCCTATTAATTCTATCCTATTATAATATTATAAATGTGAAAGGTTCTTTGTTTGGATGTTTGTACGTCAATCACGCCGAAACTACTGAACGGATTTTGATGAAATTTGGTATACAGGTAGGGTGTTAGCTGACTTAGATAATAGGATACTTTTTATCCCACTTAACATTTCCTTAGGGTCCACGCGGGCGAAGCTGCTGGCGAAAGCTAATTTTTAATAATTGGCTCGAAAAATTGCAGAGATGACTGTAAATAGGTTTTTTGGATTAATTTTACGACTAATATGTTTCATCTAAACTATATAGAAAATGTAGCAAAACGTTTTGACATATTAAAATAGAGAAAAGATTTTTTATAACTGCATTAGTGTTTTTTTTCAGTGTTATTAAATATGTTTGAAAACACGCGAGCACGTCTTTACTCTCGATACGTATTGATGTACGAGAAGCGGATGTATGTACAAGAGGGCCTTAACGCAAAAAAAACTAATACCTACACGAATGTAGCAAATATAGTTAGGAGATCAAAATCATAGTAAGTAAGTATATTTAACATTGTGTCATAAATGGTTAAAAACGAGCGAAACAAGTTTTTTAAATACCTAACTACCCGTTTTTTCTTAAAGTTGACCAATACTAGAGTACAATCTTAGTACAGAAGGAAGGTAGGTAGATACAGAATCGGCACTATGCAACTATAAAATTCTCGTTTGACTTCTTTCGTATATTATTTACGGGTCGATAGTAATTTATAATTCATACAAATTCATATTTATATAACGATTAAAACATAAGTTAGGTAAATACTTTATCTTTTTTTACTGTTTTCATTTTAGGAAGATAATTAATAAATGATTTATTTCAAATATTTTGCTTTTTTTTTTGGAAATTCCGAGCAGCAATACTTGATAACTAAATATAAAATGGTACTCGAATATTTTCAAACTTTAATTTCTGATACGTAACTTTTGGTAGTACCTACTCCATTTTAATCTCTTGCACTAGTTTACTTTCCAAACAACTTTCACGTTGCGTTTGGTTACCCCACGCATTGTTGACGAATAATAAGACACAAATAAATAAGATCACAGACACTTTAATAAAATCCTAATGAAACAATATTGCATTAAACAATCTTATATATCAACAAAAAACATTAGGATACAGCTACTTAACATTTTTTGTTGCATTTTTTTTTTGCAAAATTTTCTTTCGTAATAAGCTCTATTTTGGGTGAGAAAGCACAGAATCATTATAAATATTAAATCTATCATTCCATTGACGGTTATATTGAGTTAGTCTTTGTAGAGTCCCGTTTATCAACATGTGTTATTATACCTTGTGTTTCTAACAATAATAGTTAATTGAGTATTTATTTTAACTCGTAATTGACACTCACCTTAACGAAATGTAGTTTTCCTGTAAGTTTGAATATGGAACAGCTGTGTGCACTCGATAGGCACTGCGACAAAACTGGCTAGGCGCGCGTGCCGGTTAAGCTTTTATACGCTTGCGTAGGACCGCGTCGGATCCCGACCTTCCTCGTACTTTGATTGTTTGTTCTTGTAATAATTTCAGATATTATCCTGAATTAGTTAAAGTTTTATAAAATTTACTGCTTATGTTTACTGTGGATTTTGTTTATTAGTGCTTAGCACTGATGCTATTAGAGATATCGATTTATTGTATCTTGTTTGACGTGCAAAATCATCTATATTTCTTATCGTCTTTGGAGACATGAAAGAAACTTGTAAGAAAAGCATTGTTTAGCCTGTGATTTACAGCGGTACTATTTAGCGGTAAAGATTCGGGAGTTTCTTTTTTAATCTTTGTTATTTCTCATTGAGGAAGTATTTCAAGAAGAAATAAGAAAGCACTAAAAAAGCACCTCACTAAATGGCGACTCTCCCAAAAGTTGATTTTTGCAGGAAACGTATGGACCACAAGATAGTCATTTCCGTTCCTTTGAACTAACGTCATTAAAAAAAGTGAAATTTGTAAAGTAAGAAACTTCGATATCGATACAAATACAAATAAAAGTACAAATAGAATATGAGTTGTTTATTGAGTCTTAAAAATGTAATTTACTTTTATACATGAAAAATAGACCTGGACTGGTTGTCATGGAGAAATCAAGAAAGTACTGTAGCGACATCTAGTTTGATTTCGGGAACTAATGTGTTTTTTTAAATACTTCCTCATTGCCTAATGTTGTTTTACCTAAATTGAAATTTCTTAATAGATGGATAATGGGGGAAAGCCTGTGGGATGGCTTTATGTCTTTATTTAGATTACCTTAACCTTCAAGTCCTCGTGTGGATAACGCGCCAGCATGATTATGGTGTGTCAGCTCTGAGTTTCAGGTTGGGTTTCCCCATCGGCTTAAATATAGAATACTATTTTTTGTGTATTCCTGTTTAGACGCTTGTGGTAGAATAATTGTTCCTGCATGACTTAAGAGTGAATAATTCAGGAGCTTGATGGCGCGGTACCGCCTTAGGTCTGCGATGCGGTCTGCGGTTTTGTGGGCTTAAACAACTTTCGTAAGGGCCGATCATAGGATGGGTGGCCATAAATGTGGTATCTCGAGCTCCGTGCTTCGGAAGGCACATTCAGTTCTTGGTCACGGCTGCATCTGCAGTCGTTATTACTCACAATTAATCTATGGTCCACAGAGTGGCGCTAATGCATCTTCAGCCTATAAAAACAGCCTCGAAATCAATGTCGAGCGCAGCGCTACATAGCATGTCAAAGTCAAAGTCAAAGTCAAAATAATCTTTATTCAAATAGACTTCTTAAAAGTACTTTTGAATCGTCCAACATTTTTTCCCTACCACTCGTTCAGGACGTCTTTTGGCTGATAAGAAGAACGAGCAAGAAACTCACCAGCTCTAATATGAGTTGGTGAGTTTCTTGTAACATTTACAAAAACCATGTCATTACCAGATCAATACATTATAAACAGAGATAAAAAAAAAACTATGGTCTTATAATAATAACATAATCATTTAATAATAATGGAAACAAGATAATGAGTTTAGAAGTAATCACCTATCCAGTTGCTGGATCATCTCAAGTCCAAGCGTTCTTATCTGTTACATAATCGGATACCTTATAATAAGCTTTTTTAATAAGTATTTTTTTAATAGTAGATTTAAACTGCATGATATCTAATTGTTGTATTTTGATGAAGATTCAATCAAATAAAACCTATTTCAAAAAGGAATAAAGGTTCTATTTCTCTAATTATATGATTTAAATAACTCAAAATGGTCCTTCGAGCCGGATCACAGCATAGCACGTCAGCCTTTCTAGTTTTTGATAGAAACTAAATAGTTTTGAAAGAAAAATATGTTTATTTGTCACCCAAATGATTTGAGAGAGAAAAATTTGGAATTTAAACACCCACTTGATATCGTCCAGATTCCTGGATTCATTTATTAAGGTTTATTCCACTTAGGTCAAGTGGAATAAACCTTAATAAATGACTCCAGGAACTTCTCGTAAGTATTTCCTGATCATCTGGCAGCCTACACCCATCACTAATGCATTCATAAATATTGAGCGAATCTCCCTCAACGGAGTGGTCCATCCCGTTGTCCCCGCGATCAATGGCGCGGGTGTCAGGTGTCATCAGGGCTAGCAAGGACGACGGGACCCACTGTCCGTGACGGCATTGTACCCTGGTGTCGATCCTTGATCCTTTTTTCATTTTTCAGTCACGCTTTTTCGGTTCGCATCCTATTTCCACAGCTGTGACCTACAATTTTTTTCACTTATTCCGCATCCTCTGTTATTATTTCACGTGTTGTACTTACCCCATTGGAACTTTACGATATAGAATACTCGTATGAACCAAGAAAATGACGAACCGAGTCTGGGAGACTTGTAGTTCTTAACCGTAGAGTATCAATGAGTATGCCTCCTGAACCTATTCTCAATCCTGACTTGGAGCTTCCGAAGTAAATTATGGTGATACAAAATTTCATATTAATCAGATTGTTGCTAATCCCAGAATTCTCGCAGATTTATTATTTTAATAAGGTTTATTATTAAACAGTTTTTGAAATTCATTTTATTTCTCGAGTTTTTTTTCTTGCAATGCCTCATAAGGAGAAAAGGTAGGAGACATCGTTTTTAAGGACGGTAGTTTCATAATAATCATTATGTTTATATGGCCCTATTCAAGAAAAATTTAAGACATTAGATATTTAGACTTTAAATAATGCATTTGGTATGACAACATTTATATATAAAGTTTAAAGATTTGATTGTTTGTTTGTTTGTTTGCTTAATGCAGGCTCCGAAACTACTGGACCGATTTTAAAATTCTTCGGGAAAACATTTAGTAACTTTAAAAAGATTACTAATAAAATATATTTCCGAGATATGGAAAATATGTATTATTACACTAATTATGTTATATTTTGACGGTAGCAACCTATGCGAACATTGTTAAGAAGTTAAAGTATGTGATAAGAAATAAAAACTTCACTAATTCATTCAGATAAATAATCACAGGGATCTACTGACAACACTGGGAGCAAACGCAAACACTAAAATACGCTTTAAAATAAAACAGTGAAAAAGCATAAAGAACAAATATTTTTGGTAAAACAAATAAAGCACACATATGTAGCTTTGAGCCGAATTAGGTCTCTAGAGGGACTAATCATCAGTAATTTAGACCACCGCAAGTTAATGCAATGTCTAGATTGCGAAATTTACCATCTTATAACAAAGTCAACGAATCGTAACTAAAAAGTATAAATTTTTTGTTTTCAAAAGCTTTGCAGTAAATTATTCCCCTAATTAGAGAAATGGTGGGTCTCTTACAATAATTTTGTGTGGCATTTCACACTTCGCTTCAACAAGTAACGTTATCAATAACAGAATAAATAACTAAGGTCCATTTAACTTTATACAATACTAGCTGTGCTCCCGCGCTTCGCCCGTATAAAGCTGATGTCATTCGCGTACTATGTAACTTACCGTTGGTGAATTATCAATATCTGTCCAGTTATTTCAAAACCCATTCAATACAAGCAATGAAATCTTTACTCTTTATACTTAAAATTAGTACCTACGCAAAATAAAAATAATAAAAAACACGACTGCCAAAATCGAAACAAAAAATTTAATTCTCATTGCAGACGGGGAAACTCGCCCACGAGTGTTCCACAGAACGGTGGCTTATTATTTATTACATATTTATGACTAGACACTTTTTTCGCTTGTTTTCCTACTAGCGTGATCATATACCACATGTCCATTATAAGATGAACCCTATTTAATATGATTGGCCATATATAAATGAGGTCGTCAAAATTGTGGACTCTTATTTTTTTATGTGTCATCATACAAATTATCATTTTATAGACAATATTAATTCGTAGCTTGGAGGCTATTGCTAGGCAATTTTCGCAAGAGTTTTTCACGGGATGGGTGACCAGAAATTATTAAACAAAGGCCTGAGGCCCTGCAGTTTGGCTGTGAAAGAGTTAATGATGATGATCAATATTTGATATATTGACGAAAATTTAATAAAACAGTAAATATTTCTTAGCAATTTTGGCGAACACTTCACATTAAATTGACATAACTTTTTTATATATGTTACACTAAATGTTAACGGAAGAATACCGCAATATAATAGTGAAAACTGCATTTAAATCGGTTCAGTCGTTTCTGAGATTATCGTGCACAAACGCACAGTCAAACAGACAAACAGACAAAATTTTTGAAAATCGTTGTTTTGTGTTCTGTTACGTTTATAAATATATATATATATATCCTATATTAATAGTTTTTTTTCATATATCTTCAACGTACAGACATCGATCGGTTACGTTTTTATTTTATGTTTTTAGATAGGTATAGACTCAAACCAAATAAAAAGTAAAGACGGAGTTCGCTGAATAACAAAGTGAAGCCGATTTTTAGCAATTGTAGTGTGCGTGCCAGTGTGGCCATAGTCATTAAAAACACCCCAATAACTTAACGTTACGTTATAGAGTTAACGTTAACGCTATGCTATTTAATAATATAATGTAAATTCGTTTGTCAATATCAGCATAGATATTCTAAAATCTTTAAGAGTAGGTAATTATTATTGGAGGCCATACATTAGAGAGACTATTTAATTAATTTTTAAGTTAAGTTTGAAAACTTCCACTATGTTAACTAAAATTTTAATATATAGAAAGTTTGAAACCTTTGGATATAAGTTTTGCTTTATTCGACGTAACCCCTTTATAGTATAATACATATCATCGCTCTTAAAACGAGTCGAACAAACTACGCTTCGCGAAGTTGGATTCCATGAAGGTTCATTTCGACTATTACGAATGACTGAAATCCACTTCTCTTTCACATTTTGATGTCGGTGTGGAAATGAAAAAATGTATGCAAACCCGTTTAGTAAAAATAAAGAAGTAAAAAATTAAACCCGTTTTTTATTTTTTACTTCCTTATTCTAACACTTCAATATCTGTGATCTGGACCTCTATGTAGCATTTTGAATGCAAAATGTTTTAAATATCATTTCCATACAACAAGAAAAAAATACATAACGTAATGTGTGTTTTGTTAGAAATAACGCGTTATAAAATTAAAGTTACCTGATTTCGGGGTAAATAATAACGTTCAACGATGGTAATATTTGGCTGAGGTTTTGTGTACCAAGCAATTACTTAAATTTAATTTTTAAATTACTGAAAATGTAAGATTTCTCCAATACTTATGTGTGAAATGTGATTCCATCCTGCTTTTTATTTTTTGAGGATTGGTTTTTATAACCTTTTACTATATAATTCGGCAGTTAGTAAGAAATTTTTGTTTTTTTTTTATAATGAAACGTTCCGCACACTGTCTTTAGTTAGACTGATAAGGAAGGCGTAGTTTCGTTATGTATGTGTGCGTGAAACTGTGTACGAATACGCCGAGGCGTAGTTTTGTTGGCTTCATTTTTCTGTTAGACAAAACTCCGTCTATACTTTTTATTTGGTCTGAGAGTATATTTAGATAACGTTTAATTAGCGATCTCGTCCATTCAATATCTTTTATTCACTCTCACATGTCAAATAGTGTTAAAATCAATTAAGTCTATAAATTAACATTCATTATCATTATTATCAATTTACATGACAGACGGTCAGTTGCACAAACGTCCATTGAGGCTTAAACTGTCAAATTTGTATCGGTATTATCGCTTTAAAATAATGTCAATTTTAATTGAAGTTTGTGCAACTGGCTGATACGGTCAGATGCACACACGTCAATTAAGTAAAATACACATTATGCACGACATAAAAATTAATCGATATATCGATTTGCTGATTTTACATTGATGTCCTTGTTTTCTGTTTCATTCCTAATTTTTATTTTTTTCAATGAGAACCTAACATAACCTGTTTTTTTTTAAAGATTAGTTCCCGAAATCTAACTAGATGTCGCCACGGTACGTTCTTGATTTCTCCATGACAACCTTACCGGTTTTTTTTCATGTTTAAAAGTAAATTAAATTTCAAAACTCAATAAACAACTCATATTCTATTTGTACTCTTTCCAATTTGTATTGATGTCTAAGTTTCGATCTTTTCAAATTTCCGTTTTTTAATATTTTAGTTAATATGAACGGAAATGACTGTCTTTGGTCCATTCCCTTCCTGCAAAAATCAACTTTTACTAGAGTCGCCATCTAGTGGAATTGCTTTTTAGTGCTTTCGTTAAAATACTTTCTCATTAGCGTTCAGCGCCACATATTACACTATGCAAACTTAATCCGAAATAACCATTTGCTACTCATTCGAAACGACAGAAAGGCAAAAATTCAACATAGCTATGTAAGATTTTAAAAAGAAAAATGATCTAATTTTATCTATCTTTTACCTATCAGATGGCGCTACTAGCCAGATAAACATTAGCTCCGTATTGAAAATTGATTTAAAAATAGATTAAGTGGATTTTATCAAAATTTAAAGTGATTAAATTGTTAAAAGATACTCAAATATTATGTGTTATTGTTATTTACGAAGGACTCGGTGGTTTAGTGAATTAATCTGAGTGAAAAGTGAAATCACTGAATGAGAATTAAAGCAGCATGAAACGTTTTATTACGCAGCATTAAATAAGTAAGATAATCATCGGAAAATCTGTTGCAACATTATATAAATAACCTATTTAAAAAGTGAACGATAATAAGTGAAACTACAAATATTCTACGCTACAATTCAGTATTATGTTCAATCAGCTGATCGTTAATTTTATTTGAAAAATATAAAAAATAGAGACAGTGCAAACGAATTTATCCATTGCTGATAACACTTACAGTCTAATTTTGTAACCATTGAAAAAAAGCGCCACCTAATGGAAAGATTTCTAAGGACTAAACAAATACGGTATTGTAGCATGCTTTTTAAAATAAAACAGTGACATCTATCGATGTAAGTAAAAACTACGAAGTTGATTACCGATACAATTCTGTAATTTCACAGTCCGAACTAAGTCATAGTTGGCGCATTGGCAACTGTGCTAGAATTACGATATCAAAGTTACGAGGTTCAAACCCGCCACTTCATAGTATCACAATTTTGTCTTTTTATTAAGTAGAAAAGAAATTTAAATACACATAATAAACATGGCAACAAAAGTTCGTGAAACTTCGGGTGTCATAACTAGAAAAAAGAGTAAGTCTACTGATTGCGCTAAATGTAATAAAAAAATTAAAGACAGGCAATATTTAACTTGTTCAACCTGTGAAAATAACTACCATCTAAACTGTTGCAATGTGTCATACAAGTTATTTTGCCTTATGACTGTCGAGAGCCGCCGTAACTGGAAATGTACCTGCTTAACTAATGTGATAAAAAAGCAAAGTAACTTTATACGCAATGATTCGAAAACAACATCAATTTCGTCAATTCCAATAAATAATTCCTTTGAAGTATTGTCTGATCTCTCTTGTGACGATGATAATGAAAATGATTATCTCTCACTTTCATCGGATAGGTTATGTAATAGAAGCTGCCCAGAAAAGTCGATGATCTATAGTCAAGCGGACGATATGAGAAAAGAAATTATCGATTTACGGACAAAACTTCAAATAGCAGAAAGTGAAATTGAGAATTTACTTTCAGAAACCTATATGTTAAAAGATAGAATAAGAAGCCATGAACAGAAAGCTATACAATTAAAAAATCTAAGTCAATTTACACCGAATTCGCAATCTACTAAACGAAATAAGATCAGAAGTCATTTTAGTAAACAGAAACGGGAAGTAAATGATAGTGTAATTGAACTTAATACGCATCAGCTGAATACCTCCCCCAACAAACCAGAACTTAAAAACAAAATGACACTACAAAATGATCGTATGAAATTTTCTAGTACACCAAAAACTCCTCCACAAAATAAAGCGACATCTTCTACGAACTTAAAAATTCAACGAAACCAGTCCACCAGTCAAGAATATGATACACTAAACACTGTAAAAAAGTCAACTATCCATATATTTGGGGATGAAAGTGTGAGAGGGCTGTCAATCAAACTATCACATACAAGGTCGGGTAAATGGAATGATACATATAAAACAACGGCGCTAATAAAGCCAAATGCATCGAGTACTCAAGTGGTAAATAGCCTACTTAGTGATGAATATACATTTAAAAAGGACGATATTATAATTTTGTCTTTAGGTGGAAATGATAAAAATCCTCATTTACTGTACTCCAACCTGTGCAATGTATTATTTAAATTGAAAGATATTAGAATAATTTTATTGTCTGTGCGTTATAGTAAATACCTAAATAAAAATGTAATAAATAATGATTTCAAAATGTTAGTAGAATGTTATAAAAACTGTAAATTTATACATGAAAGCGATAAGTTACTTTCTCTATATTCGCTATGTTTTAAAATTAATATAGAAATAGACTTTATACGTTATCAATCTGAATTTATAGATAATGTTCACGCTCATACGCCGCGTGAATCTGTCAAATGTTTTCGCTCCTAAAATTTGTGCTTCTTTGAATAATATCTCTCAAAGTGCTAAAAATGTGATATGTAAGGATAGTAGCGATTTAATTATATTTAATCAAAATATAGGAGGCCTTTGTAATAAGCTAGATTTACTGAACATTGCTATTAATGAATTTAAAGAAAATGGCAGGGAGGTAGATATAATCTGCCTTAGTGAGACCTTTATTCGTCAGGGTTCGGAGGCAAATATTAAGCTAAATAATTATAAATTGGTGGCTAATTTTTGTCGTAAAAAAAGCCGAGGTGGGACTTGTATAATTATTAAAAAGACGTTAGAGGTAAAATCAGTACCTTTTATTTCAGATTTAGCGACAGATTACTATTTTGAATGTTGCGGCATTGAAGTTGTAGGAGTAGAACTTATAATAGTAAATATTTATAGAATACCAGTTCAAACAAAATCACATATAGGAATATTTTTATATAAATTGGATAAACTTCTATGTTTGTTTACCACTAAATATAAGAACAAAAAAATAGTGCTGTGCGGTGACTGGAACATTAATATTTTGAAACGAGATACTGCCACCAATAATTTATTAGGTACACTACAAAACTATGGTTTAGACGTGCATATAATTGAACCTACTAGAAAAAACTCATGTATTGACCAAATTGCAAGCAATATTAAATCAGTGATCCCTGAAATTCATTATTTATGGCTATCAGATCATGAAACAGCTCAAACAATTCGAATAAAAATAAAAAATAAACAAAAACACTACTCTACTTGGTTTGAAGAAAGACGTGACTATAGTTACTATAACATGTTTAAATTTTGTGAATGTTTGTCGTCTCTTTCTTTTTCGGAAGTTTTAGATAGTTTTAATTTTATTGATGCTTTCCAGAGTTTTTATGATATGATACTCCTATTTTACGACCTTTGCTTCCCAATCATTAAAGTAAAAATAAATAATCGTTCAAAAAAACTGATTTGGCTATCGAAGGGTATTAAAAAATCGTGCAAGGTTAAGCGATCTTTATATTTAAAATACAAAAATTTTAAACATGGTAAATCAGAAAATAAAGTTAATTTAAAAAGATATGACAGTATTTTAAAAAGATGTATTTTGTGTGCACAAAAAATTTATAACAATAGATATATACGAAATAATAAAAATAAATGTAAAGCTACCTGGAATACAATATCATCAATGACTTCTAATAATATATATAATTACGACATTAATTCCATTTCTTATGACAATAAAATATACAATAATCCTTTTGACATTAGCAATATTTTCAATAATTATTTTATAAATTTGACTAAAAACAATGACTCTGCAAATATTACGACATCTCGATCAATTATTGAAAATACGAATTCTTCTACAATGTTTCTAAGACCTGTGGATGTAAATGAAACTTATAAAATTATCCTTTCTTTGAATAATAGTAAGTCAAATGGTTACGATGGTATTACTACACATATTATTAAATCGTGTGCTTCTTTTATATGCCATCCTATGACTCATCTTATAAATTTGTCATTTAGTGAGGGGAAGTTTCCAGAGCAACTAAAGATCAGTATTGTGAAACCCTTATTTAAGAAAGGCAATAAACTGGATCCAAATAACTATAGACCTATAACTTTAGTACCAATCATGTCTAAAATCTTCGAAAGAGCTATGCATTCTAGGCTGTTGAGTTTTCTTGAAAAACACCATACCTTACATTCAGACCAATATGGTTTTCGTAAGGGTCGCTCAACTTCTTTGGCATGTTTTGAATTTATGCGTCACATAACTGAAAGCCTCAATAACAAAACTCCTGTTGTATCTTTGTGCCTAGATATGAGCAAAGCTTTTGATTTTGTAAGTCACTCTAAGCTTTTGCACAAGCTATGCAATTGTGGTGTTAGAGGTAATGCTCTTGAATGGATAAGATGTTTCTTAAACAACAGATTACAGGCTACCGAGGTGAGTAAAATTGTAAAGAAATATAATATACATATAAAACAGTCATATCAATCTGATTTCAGAATAAATAATACCGGTGTTCCTCAAGGAAGTATACTTGGGCCACTACTTTTTCTGGTATACGTAAACGATTTGCCGCGTAGCACAAACAATAAATGCATAATGTTCGCAGATGACACAACAATTGTTATTAAATGTGATAATACTAATAGTGACACATTTGAATGTAAAATAACCTCAGCACTATCAGACGTTACTAAATGGTTGGATTCAAATGATTTAAAGTTGAATATAGGTAAGACACGCTTAATTCAGTTTAGATCATACAATTCAAACCCTATTCATTTAAAAATTAATTTCGGAAATGACGTAATAGAAGAAGTAGATTCAATACGTTTTCTTGGAATCATTATTGACAAACATCTTAATTGGAAGCAGCACATTGACCATGTATGTGGAAAACTTAACCGGTTTGTATTCGCCATAAAGAAACTGAAACAAACAGTTTCTGTTGAAGCTGCCTTAACAGCATATCATGGTTATGTGTCGTCGGTTTTAAGCTACGGCCTGATACTTTGGGGAGCCTCCGTAGATCTAAACAGAGTTTTTAAAATTCAAAAGAAGTGTGTTCGTGTTATGTGTAATGCTTGGTTCGATGATAGCTGTAAGCCACTTTTCAAAAAGCTTAATATTTTGCCTCTACCTTGTATGTACATAAAAGATATCTGTGTATTTGTTCACTCTCATTCCAATTACTGGAGTAAACGTGTGGACATTATTCCGAGACAAACAAGACGAAAATATAGAAACCTGTTGTATCAGCCTCCTTGTCTTAAAAACATCTATAAAAACAATATTTACAATATGTGCATAATTTTATATAACAATTTGCCAGATGACATGAAACTGTTAAACATGAATCAATTTAAACTAAAACTGACAAAGTGGCTTCTAGAACACTGCTTTTATAGCGTTAAAGACTTTTTAGCTTTAAAAAAAAATCCATGACATAATGATAATATATAATAATAATTTGTAATTTTATGAGATGTTTGATATATAATATGATAATAAAAAATGTAATAAGTTAATAATATAATAACAATATTTGCACGCCTGTCCGCAGGCAGAATACTGTACTTGTCTGATTATTTGTGACCTCAATGACTTGTGTTCTGGCAAATAAAGATCTTATCTTATCTTATCTTATCTATTTTTTATTTTGTGATCAAAATCTTATTGCAACTACGTATGTAAGTCCTTATAACTAAAAAAAGTATGTTTCTTTTAATTACATAAGTATAGTATGAAAAATGTGTTTATCTACACTCAAATCCAAAAAATTCGAATTATGAATTCAAAGACGATTCTTTACATACACATTTCATAAACGCAAATACATAAAAATAAAACTCATTATAGTACCGCTATCTTTTTTTATTCATTAAACTAGTCTATGATTTATCCCCTGTAGGAATGGGAAAATTGAACCAAAAAAAAAAGTCTATGATTTAAGGTTGAATCTAAGTACTTACTCTAAAGGCTGAATATAAAAAAGACGCTCGCGTGCGCGGTTCGAACTGTGAAAAAATGTCGTACGCATAATTTTACTACCTACTCTGTTTAATTTCAATTTTTCCTATGAGTGAAGATAAAGTAGTGTATGAAAACACTTATAAACAGACCCTCGTGTTTTAATACCCCTTCTTATATGACAGTTGCATAAACTATTATTTTTACTTAATCTTCTTTCTTCTCCTGTTTTTTAATTGATGACCTATTTTCTAGTTTCTTGGGGTTGGCAACAGTGCTCAAATTATCGATAATCGAGTTATCCGTTCTCAATTTTTTGTTAACGTCGCTATTTAAGATCGAATGACATGTGGCAAACAAAAGGGACCTTTTATTTTGTAAAGAATATTGTATATTTAGAAATTTTGAAATCATTGTGAATACCATTTACGAACTTTAAAACAATCCAAGTGCTAATCTAGGTTAAATCAAATGATGCGTTTTTATTTCTGTTTGGTGTTATAAAATTTCGAAAATACGTACCAATACACTATCATTGTTTCTTTTACAAATATCTTAATTTCATAATTTTACGTCGATATCTTTGAAACGCAAATTTCGGAACGAAAACTAGACTATTTGTAATGTTTTATGTCTCTATGGCAACACTACTATTATGATGTCAATTTAGGCCACTGCAAAACTCCTGCCCATCTGCACAGACTGAAAATCATCAGCAACTCTAAGTGCATTTATTGTAACGAAGAAGGTGCCGATTTAAATCATTTATTATTGAAATGCCAACAGCAAGATTTTAAAATTCATAGACTGATTTTAGCGAGTGAGATAACAAATCTAAATAGTGACAGTGACAGTGATGTTCTTGCTGTTAAGCTGATGCTATAAAGCTTTATATGATTATATACAAAATACTAATTTAACTATTTAGTGCATGGATTTATCTTTCCTTGTTTTATAATGAACTGATTGTAAGATAATAAGTTTGGCAAAAAGGGCAAGAACCCAGTGCCGTTAAAACAATAAATAAAAAAAAAATAAAAAAAAAGATGTCAATTTATGCAGGAAATATGGAGGCATAAAAAGATTATTGAAGAATGTACTGTTTTATAAATTATAAAAGGATTGTGTAACATAAATATCAGAAGATTATAAAATGAAAAATATCATGATATACTTGATCAAGACAAAGGTTACATAGAAAACTACGATATGTTCTTTAATAGCATCTGTAGTCGGTCCTCTTCAATAAAAAACTTAAAAAACTGATTGTCAAAATGATACTAGGGATGTAAATAATCACAAAAAATAACATCAATTTGTAAATCGATTTGATTCAATTACCCAATATTATTAATTATCCTATGGCTTTGCAATTCTGTTAAAAATAAGTATTGACGTAGCTACTAGTAAGAAAGTATGATTAACAAATTAAGCAATGAACAAGCGACTTAATAAAAATCTATTGTTTTATCTTGCCAAGTTATCTCGCCAATGTTATTAAATTGAAATCTAACAGCGCTACTTATAAACGTGGTATAAAATGTTATACCGAGAATTAGTGCAGAATACGCAAAATGTCAACTTATAAACTCGGTGTAACTTATGCTTAGCATAACCTGGATGTAACGTTCTAACAAAACTTATTCCACCGATATTCCGCCCGTCACCCTAGTATAACTTTGGTGTAGCAACGGATTTGTCAAATGAGATTTTGATATTGTTGATATTTACCAAATATTACCGTATTAGATAATTTTTAATAATATTGAAACGTGTGTTTATTGAAATATGGCGTTTAGACAATACAAAAAGTGGAAGAAATTAATAATTTGATCAATCGATCGCAAATGTTTAGGACGAGAAGAAAATCTAAAATATTTAGAACTAATAGAAACGATCCCTTCCTTTTGTACAATGACGACGAATTTCGTATAGAATATCGTTTTTCCAAAGACGGCGTCTTATTGTTAGAACGTTTATTTGGCAGT
Organism: Diatraea saccharalis; assembly: GCA_918026875.4. Lineage (NCBI taxonomy): Eukaryota > Metazoa > Arthropoda > Insecta > Lepidoptera > Crambidae > Diatraea > Diatraea saccharalis. The sequence continues at coordinate 565,694 of OU893348.1, read as the reverse complement.
GAGCTATATTGCAGATACTGATAACGCTGAGATACTACTTTTACTTGCCATTTTGATATTAGTTTATATTTGAATTAATAGTTTACAATAACTTGCACAAAATCACCGGCGACTTGTTCAAGGAATAACCACATGTAACATCAATCAACCAAACGTTAAACTCCGTGATATTTGACACTTCAACAGACAAAATACTTTTTTTTTTTCGTTTTTGTCTATAAAATGCGGCGTTGCCGCTACGTGCATCGAACATAAGGGTGGAATACTTATGCCGAAGATATACCAAGTTTATAAGTCAAAAGATATTCTTCCGTTATTATGAGCATATACCTAGTATAACTATTCTTGGTATAACGATTGAATAACCATAGTTTAATGAATTTTTATAAGTAAGGCTGTAAGAATTTATATTTCAAGCTGTAATTATTAACATAATGATAAGTAGTTTGGTTGTACTACTTATATAAGAACCTAAACAATGTTCGAAATAAAATATAATTATTATTGACATAAATAAAATGAGTATTGATCCAAGCATTGGCATCAATATATGCAAATTTATGCTCTTGTTTTTAGTTTTGTGCAGACTAGAATAACATCGATATTTTCAAGGATGCTTTAATGGCATAAATTCCAAACTGGATATAAAATATAGAAAAGCTCGGTAAACAGTGAACATGTTGATTTTAAACAAGTTCGCACGCCAGTTTTCAAGGTGTCGCCATCTCTGAGGTCCAAGTTATGACAATTTAAAAGACGGAATTTCTATATTCGTGTTCGTATACCGTCGTTGTGTCACATACTGCATAATATGGAAGCTTAAGGTACTTAATATTAATATTTATTTATTTTATTTTCAATGTATATTTAATAAACTTTGTGAAGTTCGCAAAAAGAACAGAAGCAAAGCTATTACTGAGATATTTTAGCGTTAAAGCCTATATTTATTTAATGAATTAACTAAACATGTTGGCTGTTATCATAATTCATTTTCATACCAAGACGGGTGCAACCATTCGCCGCATCGTTGCAAATTTGTGTTGTGTGAGGCGAATTTACTAGAATAGATCCATCTACTAGGTATTTTACAATACTAGGCGGCACCTGTTATAATATTCTAAATATTTGATCCACTTATTATTTCGACAGTTTCGACAGTAACTGAAAGAGTTAAAGATCATTATTGCTTAAGCGTGTCATGCTCACCTATTATTTTTCCCACTTCAAAATTTTCGACTTTATTTAAAACCAGTGTCAGATTTCATAATTAGCTTGGCGGAAGTATACGAAAACGATGTTTATTTCAATAAAAGATTGTCTAATTAGTCAGTAATATAGATAATAATAATCTAATTTTACTATTTATTAAGTGATGCTATTAAAACTAGATGAGGTGAAGCATATTTACTAGAACAGATCCACGTAATAAATATAATACAATATTAGACAAAATATTTAATACACGAAGTATTTCTTTAAATCGCACGATTTTCGACCCTACTTTAAGATATTTAAGACCATATTTGCATGTACGTGTCATTTCCAACTAACATTATTCTGCATATCATAATATTCGATTTTAATACAACGGAGTAAAGTATTTATAGTTAAGCAACTGCAATAACTAAAAAATACTAGGTCAATTAGGTATTTGGAGCAAGTATTATAGTATGACCCTGATGTATTAACATACTACTATTTATTTAGACTCTATGATTAACATCAGGTAAAGTTCTTGGGTGTTAAAGAGTGTACTTGATTTGATGCCAAGTTCAATGGATACGTGGTAATTGGTGCTGACGAATAAATAATTTTAGTAGTCATAATCGATGTTATCACATAGTAAACTATCGATTTTAATATCAAACCTGTTTTTTTTCACATCCCTAATGTCAAATTACGACTGCTAATAATCAAGTTTGATTAACTTTCTGCTTTTTAAACATATTATAACTAAGTTAATATAATGTGAATAGATAAAACACATCTTTTGAACGGTGTCGCTATATGTTTAATGAAAAATAATGGGTGACAGTAGCGATTCAGAAGAATTTTATGATGCTGAAGAGTTTACACCGATTAAGGGTTCTAAGTGAGTATCTAAATGTACACCTTGATTCAATGTTTATTTACTAATTTAGAGCATCTAGACATTTCCTATTGATACGTTGAAGATTTTGAGTCAAAGCCATTACATTTATTATAATTTTTTATATTTGGCCAAGATGCAGCTGTCCAGTTAGTGCACAGTTTTTCAGTTGATGTTTTATGTTTGTCCTTGACGATGGTGACAGTCCAATGCAGACGAAAACATTCGTCCTCAGTTATACGAAACAATTAGCATTCTACATGGACAGATTGGTTGATGTTTACGGATGACCTTGCTATGTTATGGGAGTGTCCAAGTTTCTTGCTACTCACAGTTTAAGTACCACGATAGCCCTTATCTGTATAGGGATATTAACATATCCCCTGATATATATTATTATCCTCATTCATCTTTTATTCCTATTCCATTTCTTGTCCACTAAATTAATTATTATCTGATTTATGTTGTTAGCTGTTCTGCACTCCTTATGAAGAATGCAATACCTTGGTTTGGCTACTTTTTAGCTAATCACTATTATAGATTTAATTTTTGTTTTTTGTTTACTTTTGACAATCAAAAGTTTATATCATAACAAAACAAAATGAGACACAAATATATGGTTAGTTTTTCTGATCAAGCATATATACTAAGTTAATTTGCTAAAATTTTTGAGTTATTGTATTAATCGTAAGGATGGCAATGATGCAAAAAAATATCTTTTTAAATAAGATTTCTACCTACATATTTTAAAATTATTTCATTGTTTAAATCTTTATAATATTTTTTTTTGTTAAATATTCACAGAAGATCTTCAATATGTAAAAACATCAATGTAACAGAGACAGACTCATCAGAAAAGGATGGAGGAAAGATTGCAGAGTGTAACCCCACCACCAGTGTCAGTGCTCCCATCACAGAAGTAACTGCGGTTGAGGATAACAGGACAACTGTTAAAAATGTATGTTGTGAGCACTAAAGTATGTATGATTTCTTTAATTTGTTTTATTAGTACTACTGCTTTCAAATTTACCTGTAGAAATAATACACTTGTTATTTTTGATTAAAAGTAATAATAATATTTTTTTCATTGTGCACAACAAAGTGTCTGCAATATACTTTATGAAAAGTGATATTACAGACCGATAATAATCATAGCTGTCAGAAGTTGAAACTACTCCCGACAGCGTGCTAAATAGTCTCATCACAGCTCTTTTGAAACACCCTAGGTTGTATGTTATTGAAAACACATGGGAAAGGGGTCTATGGTATAGTACAAACAGTCTGGAGAAGGCAATGAACACCCGCATGAGTTAATTTGTTACAGTTAAGAAACTTAATAATATTAGACCATTAAAAATGGCATATATTAAAAATTACTGTCAAGCATTCTGAGACTTTGAACATGATGATTAACTATAGTTGAATAATCATATTTTCAGTAAAAGAAAACTGTCAATGACTGTTAAATAGGTGTTCTTAGTATGACTTCTGAAGGAAAGGAAAAAGTGGATAAGGAAGAATAGTATTTCAGAGTACTCAGTACAGTATAAACTGCCTAAGGCTCTCAATAATGTGACATTAAGCAGAGAAATCATATCATTGCAGCAGAAAAATGTGTAAGACATAACACTGTTGCGCTCCAATATTCATAGAATTTTTTGTCTAAAAATGTATATATTAATATAAATCCTTTGAAAATATGATTTCCTTATTTTTTTAGAAATACACAATTTTTAATTCCCTTAATAATTATTTCTGTAAATACCTCTTCTTAGTCCATGTTAGGGCCTTAGAAAATATACCAGGCTCACATTTATTTAGTTTTTATCCTAAGACTATAAAAGTTAACCCTTAATTTGTAAATGGCGATCAAAGATACTTTAACTTATTTCATAAAGTTCATTAACATACTAAGTTGTGACAAATTGAAGATAAAACAGATATTTATTTGGATACTATTGGTTTGCAATAATTTTATTAATCATGCCCAAATGAACATGCCATTTTCCACTTGTTGGCAAATATGGAAACAAAGAAAAAAGTTAATTATGTATGTGCATATGTAAAGTGTGGTGTCTTTAGTCAGTATTCATTGTGGAACGCCAGCATTATCAGTGTAGTGTTTGAATAGGACACATGTTTCAAGTAATTGTTAAATAATATTTACTGTCTTCATTATTTCGTTGTGTAATACCTTAGGTGATTTCAATTAATGATACTGGTTTTGTCGTGCTATTAATCACACTAATTTTAACAAAATGTTAACTTTCACTTTTGCGGCAAATATAAAACCATTGGGGTGTTAAGTGATAAGTGTTTTTTTTAATGTTCAAGATTAGTTGTAATAAATGCGTTTGTACAGTCAACGCCACGTCAGACTATGCAAAACTGACAAAATTCTTAACTCTATTATATATATTATTAATGAAAAATATAATGTGATGGGATTTGAACCCATTCGCAATCCGGACGACTGCTCTAACAACTGAGCTACCCTGGTTCTAACAGGACTGACGAATTTTTCAAGCTTTTGTTACTTTTCCGCTACTACACGGCGTATTTTCATCAATGTTCAGGCAATCCACCCAAACAGCCGAAAGAAATATTTTTACAAATATTTTATTTTCAGAGTACTAAGGAAAAGTGGCTTTTTTTATCATTTTTAATTAAGAATATTCTCCACTCTATTTTAAACCTTTGTACATTAAATGTAGAGGTTAAAATCCATTGCATAAATTTGATATATTGTGGGAACCTGATACTCAGCTTGTGTATACTTCAGTAAATAATAAATAAAGGAATAATTATTTATAATGTGTAAACACAGACTATTTCTAAAATAAATTGATTGATTGAAATAAAATTTTAAATTTAGTTAGTTTACATAATGCATAAAATCCCGAGAGTTAATCTATATGAGTCTTCCCCAGTCTCGAGTTTGTGAACATTTCTTATTTAGTACAGCTAATGTGAGTCAGTAGCATCACAACTCCAATACTTAATTTCTTCACATTCATCATCAGCCCTTTTGCGTCCCCACTGCAGGGGCTCGGGCCTTCTTTATCGATGGTTAAGGAGGACGGATCTTCTGAAGACCTTTTCGATATGTTATGTTTGTACGAGTAATAATAATTAATCATTTTTATTGTCTTGTTCAGGTGGTGCAAGGTAGACGCCGGTTTCAGGAGCTGCGCCGCTGCATGCAGACGGAGGAAGACGACGAAGGCGTCCCAGACGCGGCTGGATCACTCGACCATCACACATCCACTCTCGAACATCCTTTTAAGTGAGTGAAAAAGACTTGGGTAAACGAAGAGAATGGACTGTAAAGTAGACTATTCGAAACTATTCGTTTTTCATGTTCGATTTCCTGAGCAGGAGGCCTACTCTGTTTCTTCGAAAACGAAAATTCATCTATTTTCGAAACCCTAATACGACTGTAAAGGAACACATTTTCCGATAATTAATAATGAAATGGAGGTAGGACCCTGACATTGCTTGTGATGCACAGATAATATTGACGCATATGATTATTAAAAAAATTTAAGAACGATTCGAAATTTTTGTAATTTTCGTTCGTAGACAAACAAAGAGCCCCTCAGGAATACAGTTTCGAAGACCTGTCGTGCGATTCTGTAAACAAATTTCCGAAAATCGTAAACTGAAACCGCAGTGCGATTCAAATTTCGTTTTCTCTTTGTCTCGGAAACGCCACTGGCGCCCCACTGTCAATCGCGGAGTTTTGACGTTAATCTAAATAGAGAACGCCATGACAGAAAATGGCGTGTCTGCGGGAGATTTTGAAAATTTCATTCGTTTTTAGATTTTAACTTATTATATGAATTACCTTTTATCTACCTTTTAACATATTTCATGTATATCTAAAATGAAAATATGAAAATATTCTTCTACACCCGTATTATAAAACATTCAATCAAATATAAGTCGATATGTTATTATTCTCGTGCTGCAAGCTACCCAAACATGTGCAAGCTACGCAAACATAAACAGATTTTTAATTAAACTTACTACAGGTAACAGTACAACAGTTGAGAGATGGATTTATCTACTAAAGCTATTCCGAATCCACTAATTCTCTAGTACTCTGAAACTTTCCATTGTTTATGTATGTATTTTGATTATCAATTGTTTTAGAATAATAGCACACGACACAATGAGCCTACAGAGCATGACTTCACTAGGGAGAATCGGCAGAATACTCAGCGGCGCTTCAGACTCCCATTGTAAGTGGAATAATCGACACATCTGTTGTTAATTTGAACTTTAACACGACGTAACATGATCTTATATTTTATATGCAATATTATTTTTTTTATACGATGTTAAATGGTGGGCGTAAATTATTATGCTATTTTATTATAATAGCATCGAAGTAGACTGTGAATTCTATGAAATAAAACTCGTTATTACCACTTGAAGTAGGTTATATTTAAAATAAACCTGTATGCTATGACAGCGCTGCGCTTGACGTCGAGGTTGTTTTTAAAACAGAATAGCAGGAATAGCAGACTTTTTGATAAAGATGATATAATGTTTTTTATTGAATGAATGAATTATTACTTCACGAATTTTTGTTTACCCACATCTGTGTTGAATAATGCAGAAATTTGCACAAAATATATATAAATTTTAATTCGGTTTCTTTATATGCGAATGTGTTGGTCATACGTCATTATATCGTCAGCAAATATACGTGACGCGGCTCCTCCGCCGTCTATATCGTCGAGGGAGCCATCGACGACATCCGACGACCCACTAACTACAGATAGCAGAAATCAAACAGGTATGATATTAATATAACACCGACATCTTACTTATTATGTGAGTTAAGGCTTAGTGTAAAGACAAAAGAGAAAACCAGGCGAACCGCGGGATATATGGCAGATATACTGCGTCACTTAATTTTCATCTGTTTGAATAAAATGCACTCAACGTCTAATATAATTGGAGCTACTGAATTAACGGTATCATACTTTTAACGATTCTATAGCAATAATGTTACGCGCTTATGCGGCAGCTCTAATTTATTCTTAAGTTATTTAAACATGAGTTGAGCTTTTGATTAAATTCGTTCTCGTTAAACAGATGTCAGTCTAGTTACTCTATAGTTTAGTTGTAGAAGTATTAAACTTCTAAACTGCCTAACAAAAACGGCAACAAACCCATTCAGGAGTTGTTACACAAAAACTGATAATGCTTCGTGAAGTGATGAAATACGTGTAGAGTGGTAGTTGGTGGAGATTGCTAAATTTGTTGTCGCTTGTACGTGTGAATTTGTGTGCGACGGTGCATAGTAGGTCTTGCAGACTAATTTGGTGTGGAAGTTGCTAGGTATTGTTGTGTCACAGTTATGGCAATGGACTTCCCGTTTCATCCAATCATGGGTACGAGAGGCAGTTGAATTTTTTTCAAAGTATTTTTCTATAAGATAGTTTGACAATTCAGGTCAGTATCAATAAAAGCGTCTGAAGCTCACACATATTGTTTTAATTGTATTTGTTTAAACAAATCGGTGCGGGCAGTGTAATCATTCTTCGACAGCAAATAATGTTACATCAACTATTGTATGCGCACTATAGGCCGTTGGTACCGGCTGCATCTGTAGTAGTTAGCATCCTTCACTGGGTTCGAAAAGTGCGTTATGGCCTCTTTTTTCTTTCATGATCCTATTTCGCGCTTGCGATTTGCAGATGATATTGTGTTAATGTCTGAATCTCTGACTGTGTTGCAACATATCCTGGACAGTCTGGCATTAGCCACACTACCAATAGGTCTCAAAATGAACCTAGATAAAACCAAAGTAATGATCCACCTAAATCCAAGACCTATCGTTGTAAATGAACACCGGCATGAAATTGTTTCCGAACACCTTAGGCAGATTCTGCAGATAGGTCGAAACAATTTCGAAAAGGAAGATCCAGCTGGGCTGGGCAGCGTTTGGTAAGCTACGTCGAGTCTTCTCTACATATCTGCCACAATGCTAGAAGATGAAAGTTTTCGATTAGTGCATCCTACTCTTCATAACGTATGGTGCTGAAACGTGAACTCTCAGTACGTAGGGTCCACCAGTTCAAAGTCGCTCAGCAAGCAATGGAGCGTGAAATGCTCAGTTTCTCTAAGGAATAAAGTTCGTAATGATGTCATCCGACAGAGATAAAAGTCATCAACAGGATTTGTAAGCTGGAGTGGCAGTGGGCTTTCCATATCTGTCGACGAACGGATTACAGATTGGATAGGTGAGTTCTAGAGTGGAGATCGCAAATCGGCAAGCGTAGTGTAGGAAGACCCCCAGCAATGTGGAGCGATGATTTAAGGAAAGTCGCTGGTAGGAGATGGATGGCAATAACCCAAATCAGGCAAAAATGGAGTCCAGCAGCAGTGGTCCTATATCCAGCTGTGGACTGCTGAGGGCTGATGATGATGTATCCTATTTAGAAGCAATGCCTGTGTGTACCTCGAAGGTTCTTGATAAGCATTTGTATTTTGTGACAGTGTTGGCGATGGCGGAACCGGATGTGATAGCCAGCACGAAGGCGAACAGCCTGAAACAGAGCCGCCAGGGCAGCGCCGCGATCGTGTCCATGTCGGGCGACACGCGGCCCGCCAGCGTCGCCGGCCCCGTGGCGCCGCCCAGGAGGAAGAAACGAAGTCAGTACACTAATTAATATAACACCCTGTGCAGTGGCGTAACTATAACACCCTGTCCAGTGGCGTAACTATAACACCCTGTCCAGTGGCGTAACTACAGGTAGGCAAACTGATATTTATTATTACACAATTAGTAAAAAAAATAGAATATCCAATGAATTTGCCACGGGCCTCAAACGGTATAGTTACGCCACTGACCCTGTTCCAACCAGTTAAATGTTCATATGCCAAAAGATACCATAATAGTCTTTCAGCGCGTATTTATAATCCAATATTCAATAATATTCCACACTAGCTGACCTGACAGACGTTGTCTGGGTCAATTACGAATTCTATGTCGAACGTCATAAGGTTACATTAAAAAAGTTTATATTGTCCAAAGCAAAATTATTCTTAAATTTTCAGAATTTTCTACACAAATTTCTTTTTTTTTTCTGACGATAACAAACACAAAAAAAAAAGGGAAATAGAGATTTATTTTTACTCGACTCAGGCGAAGCGGTATGTTATTATGTAAGAATATTCGCCTGTTCCCTTATAACTTCGAAACTACTCATCGTAACTGGACAAATGAGGTATCATTAGAAGCGTCTTAGTTGACCGCGTCCTGTAGGCTATGTGAAGTTACATTAAATTGACAACAGCACCCTGTAGAAAGCATAAAGTTACAAACAAATGAAAGGGCTTAAGCCTTAATTAGCACATTTCAAATAATATATTTCTTGTTCTAAACTTTTTAAAGCGTGATTTGGCTGTAGTCGCCTTTTAGTTTTAGAAATAAGTTCTTATTTATTAAACCTTATTTATTTAAAAATTTTCGAGTGTATTTAAACAAAATCGCAAGCAAAAGCTATCAAATTTTTTACTTAGTATTATGTAGCGATGAATAGTTTGATTTTCTTATCTAATATATGTATTGGTACACTTATTGCAAATAGTTCTTGGTTAAAAATTTTAACCAACTTATATTTATTAATCACTTTCTGGTTTTAGTCTTTAATTAGTATGGGAGACAAGGTGCAGGACTATCGGTTAAAAATATATGCATAAGTGTTGCCTTTTTCTCAAGTAATTACCTCTCTCGACTATATATGCGAGTGTGAGAGTCTACTCTGTATGTCGAACTAAAATTCGGAAATTTAGTGTAAATTCTAAAGAAATTATAATTCCAGTTTTTATAAACTTAGGGTGACAAATGATGTCATTCTGTGAGGTAGACGAAATCCTTCACCACATGACACATGTCATATTTATCTCAATTGCGTCACATGATAGTGGAAATATTCGTTAAGATTATTTGTGCAATATATAGAGAGAGAGAGAGAAATATTAAAAATGCATTTTTTTGGAATCATATAAGCGTTTCAAAAACAGATGATTTCTTTTTTTTAAAGTAACACAGTGGGCCTTCTGATTCATCTATATTGATGACTCCTTACCAGAGTCATGCTCATGTTTTTCTAAAAGTTTTAAATTAATGAAAGTGATTATAAATATTTAAAAAAAAGAAATGATTTTAAAGATAAGTTTGGATGCGGGAATCTAGGACAAAATAAACAGTGTGGTATGAACGTACCATTACAGGTCATTTAATTGTTAGAAACATTCTTGTCAATAAAAATTCAATTATTATTTCTTTGCATATCTATTCTTTAAGACTGACAAAGGTTATTTCATATGTACTTTCATAGATTTTTTAATACCTATATATAATTTAAAGTATATTTTCGCAGACAAACTGCACGGCTCACAGTCCCTGTCGACCACGGATGGTGACAACTTGAGTATATGCACCACTGATACTGACGACTACCGGTACATGCCGCGTCGACCGCAACCAGTTGAGAAACCACAACTGGAATCACTGTTGGTGGAGGTAAGAGATTCCTGACTTCACCTTTTTATAGTCATCATCAGCCCTTTTACGCCCCCACTGCAGGGGCTCAGGCCTTCCTCGTGGATGGTTAGGTGCAATGCGGATTGAAGTGTATTAGCGACTGCAAGTGCAGCCTGGACCAACGGATTAACATGCCTTTCGAAGCACGGATAATTTTTTTTTGGTTACCCATCCTGTGACCGACCATTGCGAACATTGTTTAATAACGACGATCGCGGGCCGCGGCGCTTATTCACTACGCCACCAATATACTCGGGGCTTTTATAATAAAAATAATTATTTATTTGATACAAATACTAGTTACATAAATATTTGACGACCAGACTTCTAAGCTAGTTTTATCTAGATTTTTTAGAAGTTAGAGTCTTGACATTTTCATAATTATAGTATTAAGTTAAAAAAAAAACAAATCGGCAAATTGGTCCAAGTATTGCAGCACATATGATTTGAGAAACATTCATATTAAAAACATTGATGAATTTTGAGATATTTTACCTTCATAATGCTATATAATAATATATTAATGTTTATACTTAATTAAATTAGAAAACGTATTCTTAATCGAAAATTAAATTGTTTAGCCACTAGTAGCTAAAGTAAATAGTCGCTTAGGAATGCGACGGATAAATTTAAGAAATACATACATTAAATTCTCACTATTTGTAATACTGAGATTTATTAATAATGATCTGTCCATTAGTAAACGTCACACGTAAACAGCGAGACATAATGTGTGTATCCTCATTTACATTTCTTGAAGAAACATCGTTTCATTCTATTCTCGATCTCGTTTTCGTTCATTTTATGTTAAGGTGGAACGTGACGGTTTTGGATGCCGATAGATGTCGTTAATATTGTGATTTGAAGATTTTATTGTTTTACAGATTATTGTAAGTGTTAGGGATGTTATTATTGATTATGAAAAAATAGAAGGTTCAAATACGTCCTATTTTATATTCTTTAACCTTTATACATTTTAATTACTAAATAAAAAATAAATAAATAGGTCCCGCTACTACTGGAACATAAATGCCATTTGCTATTGACAGTTGAAATTAATTAAACTGAGAAGTTATTTTATTACTCTTAATACAAAATGCTTAAAAAATCCACTTGGTCCCTGGTACCCTGAGAATGCCTGAACATTGATAAGAATACGCTTTGTAGTAGCGAAAAGTTCGTCGGTCCTGTTAGTTCCTGGGTAGCTCAGTGGTTAGAGCACTCGCCGAGATTGCGAAAGGTCGTGGGTTCGATTCCCATCTAAGTGTGCCAGGGACTTTTAAGCATTTTGTATTAAGAGTAATTTTCAGTATGGCATTGTGAATGAAAAATTAATCAAAATATAATAAGTTATTTTATGTTATAAGTAGTTCTTGTTAATTTTCTAGTAACTAATTCAGAGACAGAATGTCATCAAAGAAAAACTTATCGTAACTTATGAAGTACAAGTTAAGGAAAATAATATATTGATTCATAACATTGAATGAATCATTGTTATCGTCATTATTGTGCTATATGTACTATAGTGTAGTGTTTAAGAGTGGGCAACGTTGTTAATAATATAAATCTTTTAGGAATTGATCTATATATTTTATATTGCTTTTAAACTTTATTCTCGACGTGAGTATTTAGTGTATTTAAAAAGAAAATATGTGGAATAGACTTTGAATATCACAATGTATGTTTCGCTTTAATTGAATAACTCTTATCATATGAAAATTAAAAAATCTTTTATATCTTCGCCCACGTGGTTGTGTATTATACATATATACCTTTCTCTTGAAACACTGTATATTAATGGAAACCGTATTGAAATTCGTTGTGTAATTTAAAAGATCTCGGCGTACATACAGTGACTTTGTTTTATTAGCATAAAAGTTGTATAGAAGTTGCATTTGCTATTTGATAAAGTGTAAATTGGCCTTTAGCCAAGCATCTTTTAATTTTGGTAAGTTTATTGCTCATTCTCGGTGAGTTTCTTTCTCGTTTCTCTTATCAGCTAAAAGACGTCCTGAACGAATGATAGAGAAAATCGTTGGACGATTCAAAAGTACTTTAAAGAAGTCTATTTGAATAAAGATTTGATTTTGACTTCTGGTGTAATATATAAATCTGTATCAGGCGCCGCCGCCGACGTCTGCCAACCTGTCGATGGCGCTGCCGAGCCCCGCCAGCACCATCGAGTCCCTCACCAGGGAGTTCCAGGACTCGCTAGAACTAGAACAGAACAGATACGGTACGTATAAAATTAACACCGATTAGTCGTCGATCACATAATACAAAAGACTGTTTTTGACAACTGTTTACCCCTTTCTGGAAAAAATGATAGCCTTTCACCTCTTCAACTAACGTTATATAACGATAAGGGAATGTAAATGACACTGCTTCAGATCAGTAATTAACTTTAATTTAAATTTAATCATTAAATTGTATGTCATATAATACATTTCATAACATCAATATATAAATAACTAGAAGTTGACGGCTGCTGACATAGGATTTAATGTTCAAAATATAATGGCAAGTAATCACTTGGTGGAAGCTGCGCCGTGTGTCACCTTAAGAATCTATAGGAAAAAAAATAGAAACGTTTACTTTGCATACACTCTCGCGGATGCCTGCGCTTTTGAATAATATAATATAATATTAACTTTTCGTGTTATGTAAGAAACTAGTCTTTTGCGAATTTTTTTATATATTGGGAATAGATACATTTTTAATTTCGCGTGTTGTAGATAAGCCATATGAACGCGTGCGTGAGGTATTCCCATGTACGTAGCTCATGTCGCTAGTTGCTGCTTGCTTTTGGTGTGTTATAATTTTATGATTGTGACTTAATTTTTTTAGTTGTTATACGTATGAGCTGTCTTTATTCTTCACTCTCCGTGGCAGGATCGGCGATACTTTTTTTCACAAATATTTCTAAGCTCTAGTAAGAAGTCGTAACGTGATAAAAAATATACCTGTTACCCATTAAACGTATTTCAAATATTTTTTTACATTCTAATATTATAAACATATTTCATCAAGTGATCGGAAATGTTAGTGCCATTTTTCTACCTAAACAGATAGTATGGATTTAATTATTTTGTTATACTATATAGTGATAGAAAATATTCGTATAGTTGCCTTTTAATATTAAATAAGCACCAGCTGCTACGATATCGCTTAACAAAGTTTAATATTATATAGACCCTCTTATCTCATAATCATATCCATATTAACATATACCTTTTAGGTTATTGACCCGAAATAATTTTACTTATTTTGATCACTTCTTACTCTGACCACAAGTTTGTTTAATTGTTATCTATTTTGTTATAAATAGCAAGCGATAGATCTTCAACGAGCGTCCACGAGTCTCGCTCGAGTGAGAGAACGAGCGAATCTTCTAGAAGCAGTACGACTACCTCTGTACGACAGAGTAAGTCGAACATGCCCGCTGAATCTACACTCGAGATCAAGGAGGCTATCAGAGGTTTGTTTTTATTTACCTCGCCTTGTTAGTTATTTTTTTTTTTTACTAGCACAGTAAAAAAATATGCACACCATTTGTAAACAAACGAACCAAATTATAAATATTCATTAGATATTTATTCTTGGACAAAGTACTATGGTCGGACGAAACAACATGCAAGAAAGATGGATATTTAAACCTCCACAACCTACACAGCTGGAGCAATGAAAATCCACACCTAATGAGACAGGAAAAATCCCAATATCAGTTTAAGGTTAACCTATGGACGGGCATATTAAATGGAAAAGTGATCGGGCCTTTTGAACTACAAGGAAACTTGGATGGTGACAGTTATTTGAACTATGTATGGTGACTAGTTATCTTAGATTATTATACCATTTTGGAATCTTGATGAGTTCAGTCAATTTTAAAAACAACTTGCCACAGTGGTGTCCATACTTTTTTTTTACAAGACCGTAAGTCAAAGATTACGGAACGTAAAAATCTGTGAAAATTTAAGGAAAAAATACATTTTCATTGTTTTTTGTGTAAAAACTGCGGGCATTTTGGTGTTTTTAAGAGTTGTAGCGAATAGTAGTGCTATTTAGGTATCCGATACCAAAAAAAGATTGAACGTAATTGAGAAGTTGTGGTCGTGGTAGTTGAAAATATCATAAAAGGTGTAAATTTTCGAAGATTTTCGAATTTAATTTTATAATAAAAAAGATTAATAAGATATAATTTTTTCTTATTTTTCCATAAGTACACATGAGCAGGTCTACCTCTTGGCGCCCGCTTATCGTTGAATTTTGGGACACGTTGTATATAAAATACAATGGGGGTATTTTGATTACCCACCCTTGCGAAAGTAGCTTAACCACAAAGACCGCGGGCCTCGGCATTTATCTATTATGCCACGGAACTATTTGAAAAAGTAACATATTGTTTCGCAATAATTCAGGAGAGTGCACAGTTCGTGCTGCGGATTTAGACAGACGGACTCACAGCGAGGGCCGAAATCCTCACCCGCAACCATCACACGGCAGCCTCACACATGCCACCAGGTAATTTATGCTTTCTTTTACAGTGACATAATTGCAAAAAAAAAAAATGGATGCAGCAACAATTTTTTTTTGATGTCGGTACAGAGAAATTCGTAGACAAACAGGAGGCCTACTCGCTTTCTGAAAACGAAATTTCGTTTACGAACGAAATTAAAACGAAATTTCGCATGTAACGCTACTCTTTATCATTTTCGTATACACCAACGAATGTTCGATTCCAAAGAAAATTTTCGTGATCGATTGGAGTGAATGGCGTTATTGGATTTCTTATAATGTCAAATTCCGGTTTTTACCGTAACTTGAAATATATAATATTAAACAATACATATATTTCTTTTAAATAAAATTTTAGTGGCTAAACATTGTTTAAACATAAAATATTATAATAATATAACGATAAACTTAGTATATTAATGAATTTTATTTTTCGTCACAACTGATCAAGACACTATAAAGAACGCTTTTATCCACAGTATATTTAAAAACAACCTTTCATTTATACGATGACTATAATCAACGTATGGCAATCTTAAATATCCGTATAATACAAACGATTCTCATCCCGCCAAATGTTTTACAAGTTTTCACCAAACTGTTCAGTGTTTACTAATATTTTATTTAATTATTGTGAGTTCCGAAATTTATCTTGACAATTCAGTAAAAAACTTTATAAGTAAGTATGAAACTAATATTTAGTTTTTCGGCACAAAAAAAATGTTTTTAGTAATAAATTTACTTTTTATCAGTCATATTTTTCAGGTATAATGGCATAGCCTATATGCCTCGTAAAATCTGTAATATTAATGACATCATTCTATAAGTAATTATTCACAATTCATACATAAAGCCAAAATAAACAATAAACTATTAGGTACTCACTGTCTCTTAATAAGATTCCTTTCATTTTGGTTTTGAGGGAATAATATATTTTCTTATAATACCTATCTGGTGAATTGAGGACAGTCCTAACCTCCTAACACCGAAACTTTTTGTTGGGCGATAGGCCCATCCATGTTTTGAGATACGAATCCTTAGTAACTTCCGCGGGCATAAAAATTCAACGCTGTAAGAATCATAAAAATATGAAATGCATAATGGTAGGCATGCAATTTTTTTTATCAAGAACTACGATAAAATATCTTCCAACTTTAATTGTGGACTCGACGGCATGAGATCTTGCCTGTGGACGCAGTAAAGGTATAATCTCCTGGCATAGTTCTTGAAATAATTCACAACTGAGTCTGTAATCACTTACAAACTCAAGTGTCGAGAATATTTCTTATATTAAGGCGATTTCTTCTACGCTCTAATCGTTCTTTACTGAGAGCTGACTCGATTAATAGTAATATAGACCCCATTTCGAAAATAAAAAATTGCTAACGAAAATGAAAAGGTAACATTTTTTACTTCGTCATTTTGAGGTAAGAATTCCGAACAATTAGATGTCAAACTCAAATGTTCGTTTTGTCATTTCGTGAAATAGAGTAGGTTTAGAAAATAAATATGTCAAACATATTCGCTACTCGAGCTTGGTGGAAGGTGGACCCGTGAGTCTTAATATTCGGAATTTATTAATTATTTTAGCCTATTTAAACCTAGTTAACGGTGCCATACAGTTGGTTTTCACTTGAACCAACCGCAATCAGTTTTATACATTGTTATAGGTAGATTTTTTCGAGAAAAAGAGACAGTTGCATTTTTTTTTCAACGTGATCAGAGCAAGACCGCATAACATCATTCGTTTGTGATTGACTATTTCAACAGTGAGTTTCAATCAGCATCAGTGCGAATAATTAATTACCGCGCCTAACTGCATAATATCCGTTACAAAAATAAATAAGTATACCTTCATAAAGAAAAGGTATTGCGAGTGAATATTGAATAGTGTTTCGTTTTGTTCTACAAATAAAATGAGTATTCGTCGTAGCCCTCCGGGTAATAACAGCGGTTCCTACCCTAATCTTTCTATATTGAAAGACGTCGAATTCATGCCAGTTACGGCAAGAAAACGAAAAATCCCTCACGGCGAGAATATCTCCATGAAGGACATTCGCCATGAAATAGCAGACGCTTTAACCGAGCATCGCCAAGAACTAAAGGATACCTTACTCGAATTTCAAAAACAAATGACATCATCATTTGAAAAACTACTGGATAAGCAAAATGACAGTATTAAAAAACATCATGATGAGATGTGCAATATTAAGTCGGAAATTACTAAATTAAAGATGAATCATCACGCTAATGAAAAAGTTCAAACTGAAATGAGAGAAAACTTATCAAGATTTAGTGGTTTGTATGAAAACCTGAAGGATAAGTGTGTAATATTGGAGCACGAACTAATCAATGCAAAGCAATGTATTTCAGACATAACCGAACAGTATCGCTCTTTGGATCAGCGTGGCCGCATGAATAATCTAGAAATTTCTGGAGTTCCCCAAATAAAAGGTGAAAATCTGAATTCAGTAATGCATAAGATTGCTTTAAAGATTGGTTTTGATCTATCCACTATAGATGTTGATCAAATTCATCGAGTTAGACGCTTTGTGAACTCGTCTGACCAACGCAATATATCAACAAATCACTCATTACCCTCGCCGAATATAATAGTGAAATTTACCCAATACAAAAAGAAAAACGAGTTCTTGGCTGCCGTTCGAGCGCGCCGTGGATTGACAACAGCTGATATTGACCTTGACGGAGCTGCAAAACCAATATTCATCAATGATCATTTATCACCTCAAAATAAAATAATGTATGGACGAGTTCGTAGGTTGGGCAAGGAGTTGGGTTACAAGTATATATGGCTGAACGATTGCAAAATATTTTTACGGAAAAATGATTCTTCGAAGGCCATTTTAATTAGTTGTGAAAAAGACTTCGAAAAAATTAAGTGACTATTAGTGATAATCATTATCGTACTTCACAAATTTGTATTGATTAAGTTAATTTTAGTTATTAAGTTGATATATAGTTGCATAAAATTTATTGACAGGGGAAGCATAAATTTATTTGTGATTAAGGAGCAAATATTAGTTTTGATAGATTACATTAAACTTATTTATTGTAAAATAAATTCTTTGTGCAATAGCTTAATCGATGTTAATCCTAAATTTTATATGTTGCGGGTTATTGAGTATTATAAAAATAAAAAGAAGGTGGTACAATTACTATTTATTATTTTATTACCCTATTGTGCACTATTTAATACTATAAGATGATTTCGGAACATAACTTATCAATTTATTACCAGAACGTGAGGGGCCTGCGCACAAAGTCTCATGCATTTTTGACCAATGTATTAAATAATAATTTTGATATAATTTGCATAACTGAATCTTGGCTTAACGATTCATTTTATAGCTCTGAGTTCTTCGACGATCGATATGAGGTGTATAGGTGCGATCGCGACGTTCAATCTAGTGGTTGCACTCGCGGCGGGGGGGTGGTACTAGCGGTACGACGCGAACTTAATGCGATTTTGCAATCTGCCTGATGCGCGGCGCCGCCCGCTGACGAGCTGTGGGTGAGCATGCCGCTGCGCGGCCGCCGCAGTGTGGACACCCTTGAGGGTCAAGTAGCTCCAATACCAATACTTTTACACGTTGCTTGTACTTATATACCTCATGGTGCGAATCATGAAGCGATGTTAAACTCTTTTTATGAACGAACAGAAAACTTAATTCACTCTCATTCTAAGGATGTTTTTCTTGTTCTTGGGGACTTTAACGTTTCTAATGCACATTGGCAGTATAACAAACAGCTTGATTGTATGATCGTGCAGGCTACTAGTGATCCATTAACGAACTTAACTAGTGATTTTATGAATTTATCAGTAGTCAATCAATACAATAATCATTTTAATAATAATAAACACATATTAGATTTAATTTTTTGCACTGAACATTGTTCTGTAAAACTTCCTTACTCCCCGCTCGTACCGGAAGACGTTCATCATAAAGCACTGGAAATAAACCTAACAATTAACTTGCCGGAACCTTTACAACAAAATAAAATAAAAAAACCTATGTTTTTTAGAGCTGACTACGATTCTATCAGAAGTAGCTTGGACTCCGTAGATTGGGATTGTGTTTTCAAGGGATATGATGATGATGTAGATTCAAAATTACTTCTTTTCTATAAAATTTTAAATGACTTAATTAATAAATACGTTCCACTTCATATACAAATAAATACAAATAAATATCCTCCTTGGTACTCACGACCCCTTATAAAATTGACTATTGAAAAACAAAAATATCACAGAAAGTGGAAAACATATAGGAATCAAGCTGATTATAGAATTTTTTCACTACTTCGTTCTCGTTTAAGGAAATTAGAAAATGAAACATATCACAAATACATTGCTTTTTCGGAGGACAAAATTAGGGAGAATCCCCGCTTTTTCTGGTCATAGGTTAAGTCTAAGCGCCAATCGGCTGCTATTCCTTTAAAAATGACATATAATAATAAATCATTTTCAACCGGCAATGACATTTGTGACGCGTTTAACACATATTTTCAGTCTGTTTTTATTAGTCCCACAGATAATTATAATATTGAATATGATAAAAGTAATATAGCGAATGAAACATCTATCGATCTCGGGCAACTGATATTAAATGAAAATATTGTATTCAAATACTTAAAACATATTGATGTTAATAAGAGCGCCGGATCTGATGGTATACACCCATATTTCATATCAAGTTGTGCAAAGCAATTATGTAAACCTCTTTTCATCATCTTTCAAACATCTCTGCGTTTAGGTGTTTTTCCGAATACGTGGAAAAAAGCTCTTATAACACCTATACCTAAAAACAAAGATAAGGGTAATATAACACAATACCGTCCTATTTCGAAATTATGTGTTTTCGGCAAACTATTGGAAAAAATAGTGACTTACTATCTATCCAGTTCCATACAACATTTAATTTCAGAAAATCAACATGGGTTCATAAAATCACGCAGCGTTAATACAAATATGGTGGCTTTTACAGATTTTGTTCTCGGCGCAATGAATGAGAACGGACAAGTGGACACTGTGTATACCGATTTCTCCAAAGCATTTGATAAAATTAATCATAACCTTTTAATACAGAAACTTTGGAGATTAGGTATACATGGAAATTTACTCAGATGGTTTGATTCTTACATAAAAAATCGTTGCCAGGCTGTTAGTCTGAAGGGCCATTGTTCAACTTATTTACCTATACCATCTGGAGTTCCTCAGGGCTCACATCTTGGTCCAGTACTATTTTCTTTATATATTAACGATATTAATGACTCGTTGAGCAATTGCAGTTATCTGCAATATGCAGACGACACAAAATTTTTTAAAACTATTTCTAGTTTAGATGACTGTTATATTTTACAATCCAGCTTGGATTCGTTGTCTTTATATTGCGCTGAAAATCAATTATTTCTTAACACTGATAAATGTCGTATTGTATCTTATACGAGAAAACACAAGCCGGATATTTTTGAATACAAAATCAATAACACAACTTTGAAAAGAGTAGATAATATTCGTGATTTAGGTATAATGATGGACAATAAGCTTTCGTTTAAATTACACATAGAATCAATTGTACAAAGATCATTTCGCAACTTAGGTTTCATTAATCGGGTTTCTAAACCATTCCAAAAAAATCAAACTCTCAAAATACTTTATTATTCTTTTGTACGTTCAATTTTAGACTTTGGTAGTGTTATATGGAACCCTTATTATAAAGTGGATGTTGACAGAATCGAAAAAGTGCACAGGAAATTTCTAAAAATATTAAATTACCGTATACATAATTACAACGAACCATATATAGACTCTTTAAAACGTCACAAACTTATATCTTTAAAGGACCGTCGAAAGCAATTTGACTTAGTGTTTCTCTATAAACTATTGAATTATCACATAGATTCCCCACATCTTTTATCAAAAATTAACTTTATTAGCAGAGCTCGCTTGCCCGTTCGTTCCTCACGTTCTCTAAATATATTTGTGCCACCTCGATGCCGCAAAAACTACACCCGTAACAATTACTTTACCCGCTGTCTTCATACATACAACTACGAATTCTCGGATTTAGATTTATTTAGTAACACTATCGCTAGTTTCAAATCACAAATTATAAATAAATTTAATTAACGCTTTTGTAATTCACATATTTTCTTCCTTTGTAACAAATAGTAGTGTACTTTTAATATACCTATAACTGTTACCATTTACTAAGCATAAGCATTGTTTGTAGCAAATTCTGGGTACTATTTGTCTTTTAAGTTTAAATATGCAATGTCATGTCACTTTATTGTAATGACTGTTTGTACCAAAATAAAGAGAAAAAAAAAAAAAAAATTTCGTTCGTTGAATATTCGGAACGAACGTAATTGTGGTAGGAAACGTCCGAAATTTCGAACGATATTTCGTTTTTCGGTGAATTAGAGTAGGCTTCCTTGTTGGGGAATAAGTTTTTTCCCATATGTGTATATATAAACTTGTAATAAAATCTTTCTGCCTATACACTCTGGTTTCGGTATCATTAAAAAGTTTAAGTTTTTAAGAAGATAACTCTGAAATCAAATTAGGAAAATGTGTGATTGTCATTTGTTTTTCTTACTGTCAAAATGAGTGGATCTAATGAAGAAATTTATTGCAAAAATGTAAAAATGCATCGCAAGCTGCGAAAAATTTTGTGATGTTTATGGACCTAGTACAGTTTCAGTGGTAGTAGCACAAATTTGGTTTAAGCATTTTCAGTCCGGACTTATGTCAAAGATGCATATCGCTCCGGTCGCACTGCTGGGATAAAATGGATCCTATTTTTCAAAAAGTGGAGCAAGATTGGCATATCGTTAGTTACGACGAAGCTGAAGAACTGGGCATTGACCACAAAACATTTTTAGCGCATTTGAAAATAGTTAGATTTTTGGGTACCTCATGAGCTCACTGAAAGC
The DNA here is from genome assembly GCA_918026875.4 of Diatraea saccharalis. Classification (NCBI taxonomy): domain Eukaryota; kingdom Metazoa; phylum Arthropoda; class Insecta; order Lepidoptera; family Crambidae; genus Diatraea; species Diatraea saccharalis. The sequence goes on along the minus strand of OU893348.1, from coordinate 543,567 downwards.
TTTTTTGCCAGTCAGCAAAAATTAAAAGAGTTTGGCCGGGAGGTGTAAATTCATACGCCCCGTCTAGTCCTGATCTTGATTCTTCAGATTTCCACCTGTTTCGGTCTCTTCAGAATTCTTTAGGCAGTGTCAGGTAAACACCGCGCGAGGACTGCCAAAACCACTTGTCGCGGTTTTTTGATCACAAGCCATACAATTTTGATAGCAATGGGATCATATTCCTACCTAAAAGTCATCGAGTAAATGTAAATAAACTTTATTAAAAATTGTTTTGTATTTTCATATAAAATGTGAAGAAACTCCATGATGTGTGTCATGAACCATGCAGTGTTATTATTGGTATTTGCGTTAAATTATTATTTACAATACTCTATTGTATAGACGGCTGCACGTCAGGCTAAAATGATATGTAAAATTTCTCGCAATTGACATTGAACTTTATCTACAGTGCAAAGTTGAGAAATTTGACAGTTTGTATAGCGTGATATACGTAGAAGATTACTCGAAGATCTTGTAAGATTGTTTTTATTGAAATTCAATTTTGAAATCCATTTGCGTACATTAGGTCCAGAGTACGCTAGTGTACCAATCAAGAGTGCGGAGCGGTATAGTTGCGATGTCGATCGGTCGCAATAGGGAATATGCGTCTGATTAAAAAAAGACTTAAATATATTTTATTACAATCGTTATTGCTTTAGAATAAAGTCTTCTAAATGTTTTTCAAAATTTGTTCGTTTTCGCATTGAAAATAATTTTTAAAAAGGGCAAAATAAATGCGGTAACTTCAAAATATTTAAACGCCATGCTACTTGTCAGAGCGGATGTGACGAAAATGTACACATATAGGGATGTCGTTGTTACAAAAAGTTAACATCGATGCAATAACATCAAAATATTAAGTCACAAAATAAACAACGGATTACAATTAAAATGACGTTTTAGGCTTTTATTTTTATTTCACCGATTTGGTAAATTATATGATTTATTAAAAAAATCGATTAATTGGTTATCGATTTGGTTAATTGAATCATAATCAATCACTCAAAATCCATATTGATTTAAAATGTCATATCTCTAGTCGTGTACTTTGACGTCACGATGAGCGCACCAAAAATTCCGGTGTTTAAACTGCTCGTAGCTATTACTTATTTTCATCAATGATTAATGTCACAAAATTTTAGTTTTACGGTGCCGGGTATTTTTTTTACAGTTATATATCAATGTTAATTATCATTAAAACCATTTTCCAAAAATGTGCATATTCCCTATTGCGTTTGAGTGTCAGGGGGTTGATTTGAATCGATTTTTTAATAATACCTCCGTGCCTGGTCGGGTCAATGTAAAAAACAAATGTTATTGTATATTGTCTCCCATCTGGGTGTTGTGTTACTTTTGTTGTCTATAATACGGGAGCATTAGCTACTGGTCTTGGAATCTGAGCAATGTGTGTGATGTTGTTTAATCACTACATAGTATAAAACAAAGCCGTTTTCTCTGTCCATATATCCCTATGTATGCTTAATCTTTAAAACTACGCAACGGATTCGGTTTTTTTTCATAGATAGGTTGATTCCAAAGGAAGGTTCTTATGTATAGTACAAGACCACATAGAGGCTTCAACCGTATTATATTTATTAAAAAAAAATAACAATGACGCTATGGCATCTCTAGTGTCGTTCGTGTTCCTGTGTATCAGTTTTAAAATCATCATTTTTATATGAGAAGATGAATTAAAAGTTGCAATATTTTTTCTTGGTAAATTAAACTAAATAATCAAAAATAATAATCTTAATTGTGACAAAATCGATCTGTATTCGTACGCGTGCGTTCCGTGTACCAGACGCAGCAACTCGGAGTGCGCGGGGGGGGCGCGGCGCCGCTCCGCCGGGGACGAGCAGCAGCTGGGGCTGGCGCTGCGCACGCGCACCGTCTCCGGCCACCGCCTCACCGACATCGAGATACTGGAGCAGGTCACCGTGCTCAACCTGGACACGGGTACGTGCACTCGCCCGCATACAGATACTGGACCAGGTCACCGTGCTCAACCTGGACACGGGTACGTGCACTCGCCCGCATACAGATACTGGACCAGGTCACCGTGCTCAACCTGGACACGGGTACGTGCACTCGCCCGCATACAGATACTGGACCAGGTCACCGTGCTCAACCTGGACACGGGTACGTGCACTCGCCCGCATACAGATACTGGACCAGGTCACCGTGCTCAACCTGGACACGGGTACGTGCACTCGCCCGCATACAGATACTGGACCAGGTCACCGTGCTCAACCTGGACACGGGTACGTGCACTCGCCCGCATACAGATACTGGACCAGGTCACCGTGCTCAACCTGGACACGGGTACGTGCACTCGCCCGCATACAGATACTGGACCAGGTCACCGTGCTCAACCTGGACACGGGTACGTGCACTCGCCCGCATACAGATACTGGACCAGGTCACCGTGCTCAACCTGGACACGGGTACGTGCACTCGCCCGCATACAGATACTGGACCAGGTCACCGTGCTCAACCTGGACACGGGTACGTGCACTCGCCCGCATACAGATACTGGACCAGGTCACCGTGCTCAACCTGGACACGGGTACGTGCACTCGCCCGCATACAGATACTGGACCAGGTCACCGTGCTCAACCTGGACACGGGTACGTGCACTCGCCCGCATACAGATACTGGACCAGGTCACCGTGCTCAACCTGGACACGGGTACGTGCACTGTGCACTGTGTACTGTGCACGAGCCGATACACTAGCTGACGGCAACCCTGCACTACTATTTATTTACAAATAATATAATAAAAAAAAATCTTATAAATATCTATTTCTAATCTATCTTATGATTTAATATATCTCAATTAGCCATCTAGTGCAGAAACGTTTTGACTAATCATCGAGGTGTGATGGTCAAAGTCAAAATAATCTTTATTCAACTAAACTTCTTAAAAGCACTTTTGAATCGTCCAACATTTTTTTCCCTGCCACTCGTTCAGGACGTCTTTTGGCTGATAATAAGAACGAGTAAGAAACTCACCAGCTCTAATAGGAGTAATGACATTCACAAAAACTATGGCATTACCAGATTAATACATTAAAAATGGAGAGAAAAAAGATATAATGGGTAATAATTTTTGAGATATAATGGGTTTAGAAGAAATCACCTATCCAGTTGCTGGATCATCTTAAGCCCAAGCATTCTTAATATATAATCGGATACCTTATAATAAGCTTTTTTTAATAAGTAAATTTTTATAGTAGATTTAAACTGCACGATATCTAATTGTTAGATATTTAATTCTAATATTGCCCATTACTATGGGCGTACCTCAGGGATCGGTATTAGGACCATTGCTTTTTCTAATTTGCATTAATGATCTTCTTCACCTTACGAAAAATTTGTGCGAGACAGGATTATTGCTAATGACACCTCTTTAGTGTTTAAAGTTAAGAGGGGTAATGATTGTTTGACGATGTAAATAATGCTCTCGATAAAGTTTTACAGTGGTTTGATAATAATAACTTAAAGCTTAATTCAAATAAAACGAAATGCATAAAGTTTGCATTGCCTAATGTTAGTACACTTATAAATGTAAATAATAAAAAACTTGAGTTAGTAGAATCGACAAAGTCCTTGGTATTATACTAGATTGCAGACTGCAAGGGGATCCTCATATTGATAACTTGTCAAGTAGATTGAGTTCTGCAGTATTTCATCACATCACCAGCCCTTTTACGTCCCCACTGCAGGGGCTCAGGCCTTCCTTATGGATGGTTAAGGAGGATGGGCCATGACCCTCCGCGCTGGCCCAATGCGGATTGGAGGGTATTAACGACTGCAAAACAGACAGTGTAAAATACTTATATTTATAAGAAAATAATTTTTACTGTATTTTTTATTAATTATTATCTTCATCGCTAGAATCATCTTCCTCTTCTTCTCTTAGTAAATATGTAAAAAGTTTAATTCACAAAATTTACATTAAAATAACAAAATTAGAAAAAGCGTTGGAAATACGATGTAAACAATATCACGCCACGACCGAGTCTGTGTCATCAGCTGTCATGCCGTTATGGCAACCGAAACCAGATCGGGGACGGAGTGAGAGAGTAATAGATAGAAAAAGAGAGAGAAATAGTGATGCGGAGAAGGAAATATAGGTATCACGTAGCTGCACGCATTAAATCTTATCGATGAATTTTTATTACTTCGGCTTGTGACAATCGTCAGATTATATATTTTTCGTAATCGTTGAATGATTCCCTTCAAAATAAAAAAAAAATTAGCCACGCTCGAGAATGTCAAAGTGACGTTTTTTTTTTACAACTTTGTAGCCTTCCCCCTTCTTTACGTCACTCTCAAATTGTCAGATTAGAGGTATGTACACATTTTAGCATGTAACTAGCTCACCTTACCTTAATCTGACGCGCTCGAGATTTTCAGATGATCAATTTTTTTTTACTAATCTGATCCTTCGTCCTTGCCGGGCGGCCATTTTTATAGGGCTCATACTTGGTCCAGGTACTTAACTGGGTACAAGGTATCCCCCTGTATATTAATCTGCCGCGCTTTAGTAAATCCCGAAATCCCCGCTTGGGTTCCCCTACTATAAAGACGTCCTACACAAGTGGTAGGGGAAAAAAATTTTTTTTGGACGATTCAAAAGTGCTTGAAACAAGCTTACTCGAATAAAGATATTTTCATTTCATTATGTGTTGTAATATGAAATATTTTTAATGTTACATTTTTCTCTACAATTCCATTTTTATAAATTATAACCATCCGCTTGTGAGAAGCTTCCCGTAAATTAACAAATTTTCGGTCCAGTAGTTTCCGAGCCTATTCAATACAATCAAACAATCAAATCTTCCCTGTTTATAATATTACCATAGACTAAATAATCGATAATCAAACTCGAATGTTGATATTGTACCAGGTGAACGTGTACCCTTAAGCGTGGCCGAACATAAACTACCTCAATGCATCAACCCACTTAGTCTTCATATAATGCGATTGACATCAGAGTACATAGCCAACAATATGGACAACGCAAGGTGAGTTCATTGTATAGAAACTTAAATATGAGCTGTTACAGTCTTACGTCAATAAATTCTCCTCAAATTTTTGTTTAATTTTGTATACATATTTTATGATTTAGTATCTTCTATGCAGTTGTTTTTATTGAAATTTATAGTATATGAATTATTCTTTAATCTATCTTTAACTTAATTGTTACTGTATTATTAATACATCTTAAAAAAATTTATAATCCTACTTGCTATTAATAATAATAAGTGTACGTTTGAAATATTGCAACGTTGGTAATTTTAAGTAGCTTACGATATCTATTATAATGTACATCCAAAGTTGTAAACTATTTCGTTCAACTTTAAAATAAATAAATAACGAAAAATATAGATTTTCAGTGTTTGATATGAAAAAAACTGAGACTACAAAAAGAGTATATCGCGTAAGTGTGTGCTTACAAGGAAGGATTTCTCGCAAGGCGTATAAAAGTTACAAAGTGTAGCGTTCCTGAATTTCCAGCCCGGAACCACCTAAGGGTCCAGTCACACAGTGGCGCAAACGGCTGTCTGTGTCTAAAATCGTGTCTGCTGTGAATTTACTGCGCGATGCACCCCCCTCCACGAGTACGTTACGGAAGGCGCGTTCCTCCATCACTGTTTCAAATAGGTTCTCATTTTTCAGTGCATTGTAAACGTTTGTTGAGTTCAAGCTTTCGATATTTTAAAGTTTTTGATCGTTTGTCGGTGGTTTGTTTTGTTGTCCTTTAAGAAATATGCCTTATCAGAGAGCACATAAGATTGAAAATTTGTGCAGGTAAAAAAATTTAAGAGATCAGATGGTTTTTTTGATAGTTCCATGTGTTCCCTCATGAAACGCAACAAAATGTCGATTGAAGAGGTCATATTAAACCTTAGAGGCTTCAATATATTTTTTTTTGGATTCAATGCACTCAAGTTAATATCAAATCTATAAATTGCAAGAGACGAAGGTATAACACACGATTAGGCGAATAGTTTGTCTGTTCCATGATTGTGGGTTTGGATTCCCCTCTTGAGGGTACTGCGCAACGGTTTTATTAGGTAAGTCAGTACCGCTTGGACCAGTCTCTCGGGGCAGGTCCAATTGGCTGAAGACCCTCGATTTAAGCCTGAAGCCGCATTTTCACTGCGTTAACAAAAAAAAGCAAATTTTTACCATGGTTTACCACCCACTGCCGTTGTAACTCAGCTGAAACTTCAGGAATGTAGGTAAGCGGTAAAGCCTTACTATTTGCCTAGTTACGTGTAATATCCGATGCTTACAACTTATTGCAATGTAACGTGACTTTAAAACTATATGTATCTATCCAGCCAAAAAGAACGAAACGACTTGTGACGAACAAGAAGTTTATCGGTTTGATTTTAAGCCTTAGCTGTCTGTAGAGTTCAAAATTGTTTGAATCGTAAACTTATATATTTTTTTCTCAGGTGAAAAGTATGACGATATTATATGTCTATTACAGTAAAACTCTTTGCAAAATGAATTATTATTTTTATTAGCTTTATCTACAGTTGATACAATATTACATACTTTATTTATTTCAAATGGCACAATAACAGACATCAGACAAAAAAAACATTACATATAAAAATAAACTTAAATCTTAGGGCATGCCTGCGGCCAATTATAATTGTGCTCAACATTTGTACTGTCGACAACAATGTAAATATGCAAAGATTTCATATTAAACTATGTATCTAAGTAACCTGCTTACAAACGATAAAAATAACCAGATATTACAAAGCCCATAAACAGTTGAGGTAAATTAAAAATAATAAAATAGAAAAATCATGCACATAACAAAAATATTTAAACATATTTAGGTATTTGTTGGGTAACAATAATGACATTAATACTTTTTTAAAAGAAAGGTGGCTACAGTTGAAAATATTATAAATAATTTTTATCTTTTTGTTAACAGTTTTAATCTAAACATTTAGTTGCGTTTCGAAATACTATACATTGAGGGGTACATCTTAACTGTTCGGTGTGTGAGTTGAAGTGTTTGTGATGCTTCATTGGTTTGGACTTTGGTGATGGTCGGTCGTTTTCTGGTGGTCACGTCAAGGACATTTCATTATTAGATGAGATCATATTTACAGACAATGAAAACTTCTTCAAATATAAATAGTTAGGTGAATGCTTGTATTGTATATAAAATGTTTCGATTGAAAAATATGATTAACAAACTAGTTTTCATTCGTTCATTCACTTGTATTATATGTTAGTAATTAATAATGAATAAATAAATAATGTGCAACTTGTAAAAAAGAACCTTTCACTACCTCTAATCAATTAACCTATTTATGACCCAATTCTATTCAAAACCCTTCCAATATTCTATTCAATGCGGATTTGTGGGTATTAACTACTACAAATGCAGCCGAAACAAACCAAAATCAAGTTTAACGTGCTTTCCGAAGCGCGGTTGACCTACGGTTAATAAACTTTTTAGTCACCCATCTTTTTGCCAGTCTTTACAAAGGTTACTTTCATATCGCAGCCATAGTGACTACGAGCTCTACCTCCGAGATATCCTCGTAGGTAGAGCTCGTCGTCCGGTTTTATAATTGGCTAGAGCTCTCGCCTTGCCCCATTTAGAACATCTGAGAGTAATTTGTTGTTTTTCTATAAGATAAGTGAAGATGTACGCAAAAAATCTAAAACTAGAGTCTCGAGAATAGTTAATAACATAGCAATGTACTTGTTTCTGTAGAGAGACAGACGAAGAGAGTGAAAGCGTATGCGCGGGCGGCGCCGAAGACGAAACGAAGGAGGCAAAACGCGAGACGGCAGACCGACAGACCACAGCAATACGAAGGAAAACAGAGAAGTAAGTTGTGTACACAAAATATTACAGACTATATATCTATATATGTTTAGAATGATTGTATCTAAAAGTATTTTAAATCTTTCATACGGTCATATTAAACCACTATCAGATTTATTTATCTCTAAAAAGTGTTATTGAATAAAGGACAAACTATTTTGTTTTTCATTAATTTAAATTGTCCTACGAAAACATCAGTCACGTGACGTTTCGAGTCGTGACGTCACATTTCAATAAACATGTGTACATGTTGCAACAATGATGTTGATTTTAGTTTATTGAATGATGACGTCACAAGGAGCTCCGTCATGGCCACCCGCGTTTCAGTTCTTGTAATCCACAGATTAAATCGCAAGTTAATTTTGAAGAAATATAATATACTTACAATTTGTTTTAAAAGCAAAAATATTACGTAGTTGTTGCTTACACATAAATTATAGCTGTCACGCAGCCATTTCATACTTTAAATTGGATCTCCTTTATAAAAAAAAAACTGGATGAACAAAGACAAAGATATGATGAAATGGCGTGTGTCTGAAGAGACTTATTACCCAATTATGGGTTTTGGAAGACTGATAAAGAATAAGAAATTATGATCATACTTTTAACCGTAATCGAAGTTAATCTGCACTTACGACTCACTCGACGTTAATTGTATTTTTCTATTACATTATTGTTATTACTCGGTAATAGTCACCACTGTAGTGTAATTTAATGTTAATTAAACCCACATTATCGATTACACTACAGTGGAGACCACCAGTGAACCCACAATATAAATAAATTATAGTATTGTTTTTAAAACATGTGTCATATTGATCAGCAGTTTAATGATGGATTTGGTAAAAAGCCACTCCCAAGACAACATCAACAACAAAATGAGACACGAAATGAACTTCAGGTGAAAACGAAATTCGACTAACATAGCTACATAAAATAAATTTGTTTGGATTGCTTCGTTTCAAAGTGTTTTGAGTGATTTAACTTTGTTGAACTTTTTTTTCAGCTTTCTAATACATTTTTTAATGCAAAGGAAACGATAAATATAGTGTATGTTCCGATATACACTGCGAGCACTGCGCAGTGGTCTTACTGCTGAAAAATCCGTTCCGTTATGGACTGCCAGTACACTGCTACAGTACCCTAGGGAAATTTATGACGTCATAAATTGCCGCCATATTTGTACTGTGAGCACTGGAGATTTCGAGGTAAGGTGCTCGCAGTGCTTTTGATCACGTGATCAGTCGAAACAGAATCAGAAAATGATAAGTTTCTAAATAAACAAAAAAAAATACTTACGTTTATTTATAAGATGGATTTAATTGATAAATAATTTTTTTATACAATTTTCCATTTTCTTTTGAAAAGAGGGAATCTTTATATTTATATTCACCTTGCATTAACAAATTTGAAAATGGCGCCAAAAAATAGGATTAACAGTATACTGGACTGCGTTCCGTTTTAAAAAGTCACCAGTATAACTAGCTATAAAGGAACGGGCTTCCAGTATACTAAATTGACGTCATACTGTTCAGTGGTCGCAGTGTATATCGGAAAATACCCATAGTTATTGTAATGTTTGAATTAAATGAACACATGTTTGCTATACTTTTGAGTACCACGGTTTTTGTTTTGAAACTGATCACATGTAATTACTGTCACGATGATGTGAACCGTGCTGTTTCTGTGTGTAACGTTAAACTTTTTTAATTGAATTTGAACTTTATTATTAGTGAGTTGAGGCTCAAAATTACTTGAAAAAAAAAAAGACTGTTTTGATTAAACTTTATCGACCATACAAGAATTTTCATTCGCATTTCAAAACCAATATGTCCTATCCTATAACGTCGAATTGACATGTAAAAATAAGTTCCTAAAATATTTTTTTATTCTCTCCTTTCTTATTCAATATCTCTTATTCCAAAGAGCATAAGACACAAAGTTCTATCAACTCTATCATAGATGAATATTTCTTCAAATCTACTTCTATCTGTCTCTCTTAAGGCCATGGAAGTTATTTCTGGTCAGTTCAATTTACGAAACTATTATCTATAAATAGTTATATCTGATTTTGGTAATTTAAGAGCTTTATCACCTAGTTGTTTGGGTTAAGTGGTTAGTAAGTGATTTGGTTTAAAGCAGAATAATTAATTTTAACACTTGTTCTTGTCAGCAAAGGTAAGCAAAACTATTTCTTACTCTACTATCTCTATGTAAATATTTCTAATGTTCGGGTGGGGATGGCCGGTCAAAGCTTATCGCAGATGGCGTTTCCATAGCTTCTGCCTTCGTGTTTTTCTAGTCAAATAAATACAGAAAGGAGAAAACCGGTCGATTATAACCTGTATCACTAGAGCCATAGGTATCAAGTCAAGCATACTCTTGAGTCTTATACTCTACTTAATACTTAAAAACTACTAGGTGACGTTGATGATACTGTTTACCGATTTAAGAGTCGAGATCTATTATTTGCTATTAATAATGAAGCTACGGCAACGCCATTTTGATAGATTTCCCTTTGGATCCTATTGGATCCTACTAAATGGTCCGAAACCGTACTGACAAGGATGCAGTTATGTCATCGAGCGAGACAAAGCACATGCGAAACATTGCCATACAACTGACAAGATTTCGCAGGTGATTTTCAAATGTGTTTGTTTATTTTCAAAAAGGTTGAAGCGATTCTTCGGCAGTACCGTAAAGAAGACAGTAGACGCGGCGAAGTCTCTAGCTCAGGAGGTGTCCCACGCCCGGCACAAGGAGGACGTGGCCGACATAGCCGATGACGTCAGAGGGGAACACAACATCAAACTGAAGGCGTCCAACTCGCACAAAGGGCCGTACGACTTCGACGGATGCGTGAGACATGTGCAGGTATGCTTATGTTTACGCTTTAAATAAAACATACACTTCTACTAGTGTCGATTATTTACTATCGGTAAACTTTTCAATCTTATAAACAATTGTAGAGGGGACCCGTATGGATCTTTTTTAAAATTTGTTTATGTTCAACGCGATTGTACACAGAATATGCATCCTGGACAAACCTTCATGGTTTTTGGCTTGTACTAATATAAATTGTAATGTTAATGGCATTTATAATAAATAGAAAAAAAAAACTAACACCCGGCGATCCCAACCGGCAGGTGTATTCGATAACTGGACTATACAAAGTCGTTATCACCACAGTCCTTAGGAAACTGTTTAGTGAGATTAAATGTAGATTATATGTTAATGCGTGCTTAGAATTATCCGTATATAAATAGTAAAGTCATATACAAATCTTTAAAAAAGATGCACATTCCCTGTATTCCGATGCTAATTATATGCCAGTTATAGGATGGGTTACCAAAAGTTTTGTATCTCGAGCTCTTTGCTTCGGAAGGCGCTTAACGCGCCAGTTTAAGCCATATCTGCAGTCTTTAACGACCATCTTGCACTTGGACCGCATGGTGGATCGTAGTCCATTCTGTCTATTTGATTTGATTCGATATCATCCATACGGTAGGCTTGAGCTGAAGGACATGAGTAGGCTGGAGATGATGATGATGATTGATGTGCAGATGGGTTCATTTGATTCCTTTCTACATCCATAGGGTAGGCTCTAGTCCCAGATGTAGGGGACACTAATAGACCGGTGATGTAGATATTGAGTAGTTCGGTGGCGCGATCGTTGTTGTTAAGGTCGGTCACGGGGTTACCTGGGACTTATTTTAAGATACCAGGTACCGGACTATGCGCGAGGGTGGTACAGTGGTTTTGCACGGTAGGCCTGCTGTAGATAGGGGATTCTTTAAGCGGGAGAGCCCGGGTTCAGTCGGCCTTTCGTCCAGGTCGACGGCATGTAAAGGTCAGTTCCCCTCGGTATAAAATAAAAAATATATAAAAAAAAGGTCGGTCACGGGATGACAGCCACGCTTCGGCATGAAATGGCCGGCTCGACCGGAGTGATACCACGGCCTCACAGAAAACCGACGTGAAGAAACGCTTGCGTTGTGTTTCGTCGTGTGAGTGAGGGTACCGGAGGCCCAACCCCTCCCTATTCCCTTCCCTCTACTTCTCAGCCCTTCCCTCCCTATGATCATATTCGTCCCTCAAAGGCCGGCAGCGCGCCTGTAGCCCCTCTGGTGTTGCAGGTATCTATGGGCGACGGTAATCACTTACCATCGGGTGATCAGACTGCTCGTCTGCCCCCTATCCCATAAAAAAAAAAATTCGTCGGTCCCGGTTGCTTTTGCAGTCGTTAGTACGCCCCAATTCGCATTGGGCCAGCGTGCAGGGTCATGGCCCGTCCTCTTTAATCATTCACAAGGAAGTAACTGATGACGCCGACGATTGAAATGAAATGAAAATGTTTTTATTCAAGTAAGCTTGTTACAAGCACTTTTGAATCGTCCAAAAATATTTTTTCCCCTACCACTTGTTCAGGACGTCTTTAATCTGATAAGAAGAACAAGCGAAAGAAACTTATCAGCTTTTTATCATAAGTAATGACATTTACATAAATCATGTCATTACCGAAATAATACATATATTGAACAATAATAAATACAAGTTTCAAAGTTTGTAGGACATAGGTTGGTTGGTACATACCTATAATTAATCGTTATAGAACAGAGCGAAGGCTATTAATTCCATGCGTTGCGGTCCTTAAAATAATCATCAATTGTATAGTAGCCTTTACTCATAAGTATATTCTTTATATGAATTTGATAGTTATTTAAGATACGAGTGCGGAAAGTAAGGTTTTACGAATAAGGGCCAAATTGGATTCATTGGCACTTCGAAAAACCTTTTACGCTCAAGTTTCTTACAACATTTTTCAATGCTTTTTGCGAGGAAATAAAGGTTAATAAAACCAAGTATGTATTAAAAAATTTTTTGTTAAAATTAAACGTGATATTTGAACATGTTTTTGTTTCATACATTTTTATTTGAAAATATTCGTTCTAGGCTCCTTGAAATACTTTTGCCTCTAAAGTTTCACATATTTTCATCAATTTTTTTAAAATTTCTTTGATGCTCGGTCAAAAAAAATTAAAAAAATATACTTTTAAGCACGTGTGCATTAAAGGATTTCAGTACATTTTTATTTAACACGCGTTTAAAGACTCATTTTCGGTGTTTTCAATGGATTTAAAAAATTAGCGCTTTATGAGCAACTGCATTGAAAATTATTTATGATACACTTATGGTCTGCAGGAGATGGGCGTGGGCCACAGCGGCGCGGTGTGGTGCTGCAAGTTCAGCGTGTGCGGGCGGCTGCTGGCCACCGCCGGGCAGGACCGCCTGCTGCGCGTGTGGGTCACCAGGGACGCCCACCACATGTTCCAGGTACCGTGCACCTAGTTACACATACCATTATAACCCGAAACTACCGGAACTATATTCGGTCTGGCCTTCTCTGCTGGGGGGAATCCTCCCCCCCTCGAATAGTCGAGGGGTCGGGAAGAGTATGTGCGATCTGGAGCCTAAGCTAGGGCAACCCTGTAATTCAGGACTCCAGGTCCCACCCGTGAATCAACGAGCGCTCATCTCAGTGCAGGTCGATACTGACACGGTTTAAGTAAATTAAAGCATATACATGGATGCTATGATGTGCGTGTGTGTGTGTGTGTGAGCGTTGGTACGGTGACGGTTTTTTATGGGTGCATGAAATAAAAAGAGTAGATATTAATTACTTACGTTTTCTTTGTCAGCTGGCCTTATTATGATTAATTAATAAGATTTGTAAATATAATAAGTTTCTATTATTGGCGTCAATGCTGCATACTTATTTTTGTATTGAAATAACAAAACTGCTGTTGAAACTTTGTTAAATGAATAAATAAATAAAACAATTCAAAGTGTATATTGTTGTGAATATTTGTTAGAATATTAATTTGTTTTATGTTTGTTTTGTGAGATCTCAGGCGAGAAATATTGTTTTTAATGTTTGTAGCAAAATATGTGGAAAGAAACTGAGGATCGATGAAATTTTTGGATTTTAAAACGTGTTCAAATTCACTGGCAACCAGCAATGGCTAGTCTGAGATGATGTAATGACATTTTTCCATGTCTGGAAAAATGGGAACGGTAATAGTAGAAAATAAAGCTGATTTAATTTTGATGTGTAAATGTAACAGACAGTTGCCATGTTAGTAGTGTCCATACTATACGACTCCAGGGAAACGCATTTTTCCACAATTTAGGATGCAACAGAGGTAGGAGCTGACACTGCCTCTGATGCACAGATAATCTTCAAGGAAATGATTTTAATAAAATTACATTTACTGAATTTTTGCATCATTTAATAATATATTTTTTTTATATTTTCCATGTGATATGAAAATATGAATACTTACTATTTTTGTTTGTTCTCCTCACAAAGGACATGAGAACGAAATACGCGGCGGAACAGAAGTGTTCCCCCACGCCGTCGCAAGAATCGCTCGCGTCACTCGGGGCCTCGCCCCCCAGCCCCGAGGGGCCCCCTCTAGGCCCCGCCGCGCCCTTCTCGCCCAAACCCTTCTGCGTCTACTCCGGTCATACATCCGACTTGTTGGACGTCTCCTGGTCCAAGAATTACTTCATATTGTCCAGCTCCATGGACAAGACGGTCCGTCTCTGGCATATATCCTTGGGCGAATGCTTGTGCTGCTTCCAGCATATAGACTTTGTGACCGCGATAGTTTTCCACCCTAGGGACGACAGGTACTTCCTGTCGGGCAGCTTGGACGGCAAACTGAGGCTGTGGAACATTCCTGATAAGAAAGTGAGTCTCGTCTGTATTTATAAAGTTTATACTTGAATTATCTTATGTTTAAAACAAAGTGAAATATGTGTTATTACGCTATTATCTTATAGGATTACCACAATTTTTAATATGTTTTTAATTTTGTCATTTACCCTATTGTATATACATTATAGTTACCAAAACATAATGCACAACTTTTCGAATATTGTGTACTGTGACTGTCCTGTGTGTTGTGACTACGTATATAAAACTTAAAACTATTTTTTTTAATAATTTTTTTATTTTTAAATTACGACTGTAAATTATAACATTATACCCATTGATAGATGTTAATTTTTTTTCGAAAACTATCAAACGTAACATGTTAAAAAGGACTTTTTAATTTTATATTTAGTTTCCTAATTAATTTTTCAATAATATATTTACGCAAAAGAAATCACATCGAAATCCATCATTGCAGGTGGCCGTTTGGAACGAAGTTGACGGCAAAACTAAACTAATAACGGCCGCGAACTTCTGCCAGAACGGTAAATTCGCCGTAGTCGGCACATACGATGGCCGCTGCATATTCTATACGACGGACCAATTGAAATACCACACACAAATAGATGTCAGATCAACTAGAGGCAAAAACTCGACCGGCAGAAAGATAAGCGGCATAGAACCCATGCCGAACGATGATAAGATACTAGTGACTTCGAACGACAGCAGAATAAGACTGTACGATTTGAGAGACTTGAATTTGTCGTGTAAATATAAAGGCTATGTGAACGTATCGAGTCAGATTAAAGCATCGTTTTCCCACGACGGGAAGTACATAGTGAGCGGCTCGGAAAACCAATGTATTTATATATGGAAGACTTATCATGATTACTCTAAGTTTACCTCTGTGAGACGAGACAGGAATGACTTCTGGGAGGGCATTAAGGCTCATAATGCTGTGGTGACATGCGCTGTGTTTGCTCCCAATCCTGATTATATGATCAGGATGATCACCGAGAGGGAGGAGGAAGCGAAAATGACTAATAAGGACGCAGAAGAGAAGGAGAACGTGGTGAGTGCTTTTATTTCACAGATTTTGCGAGCTCCAGAATTAGCTTCATCACTGTTTTAGGAAAAGTATATAAAAATTTCACATTAAACCACTATTATATTTATTAATCTCAAAAAGTGTTGAAGGAAAAACATATTTTTATTCGTTGATTTAAATTGTCCAATAACAATCAGTCACGTGGCATTTCGAGCTGTGACGTCACTTTCAACAAAGACGTAGACGTTTAATGCAATGTGACGTCACACTACGCTCCGTCATGGCCGCCCGCGTTTCTGTTGCGTTTTAATCCATAGATTATAAATCGGTAGTTAATTTTGCAAAAATAAAATATAACTACAAATTATTTTACATATCATTTCTTAGATATAATTTATTATTACAAGTACCAAGTAGACAATAGGGATGATGACTAATTTTTGTTTGTTTGTCCGTTAGGTAGTGTTAAAAAATATTAAACACGTATTTTTTTATTTTTTCGTAATCATAAAATTACGGCGATACATGGAGTTGAAATTTCACATGACGTCATGTTATAGTACGTTTACTACTCAACTGTGACGTAGCGAGCCCCCACTCCTCAACTTTAATGCCTGTTATCTAAGCTATTTCTTGTTAAATTGAAGTAAAAAAAAATACGTGTCTAATATTTTTCTATTATCTGACTGACGGCCTAATAGAATTGCATTTTTTTTACCCAGTCATCATCCCCATTCCGTATTACTATAATAATGCGAGTGTTATGAGTTTCTATGTGTCAAAATTCACTTGGGAAAATCAGTTTCCATTCGATATGTGAATTGTTTCGGGTGGATATAGGCATCGTTCATATGTTATATTGTATCGACAGAAGGGCGTCGACGGAGGAATGGTGGCGTCATCGCAAACTGGTCACGTTCTAGTCAGCGCAGACTTCAACGGGTGCATCAAAGTATTTGTACACAAAGCTAAACCAAAACACAGCTCGCTGCCAGCCTCCGCTCTAGCGTGAACCGTTACCGATATCCAACCTTATAGACTTTATATTTTATGTGATTTTATGATATCGTATGTACAGAATATTTTTTAATAGTGCATATTTTTTTATCTAAGGTTTGGTAGAACTATTGAAAGTGGTGAACTGTGGGTATTTCAATAAAAATATGTTGTTGACCTTCCGGTATATTTCTAATAATAACTACCAACATTTGCAAAGAAACTTTTTTTTCTTTATTATATTAATTGTATGATTTATATCTAAATAAATCATTCAATTTGCAGTGACGATTTCAAAATTGTTGACCTGTTATGAAAAATGCAGTTAAATAGTAAAAATTAGTATTGTAACCTCTTTCAGATGATAACACGTCATGCTCGATCCCCAATAGTTCGTGGAATTACTTCTAGATTAGTAGCATGAACTGTTTTTGCTGACATTTAAATAATATGGACTTCTTCGCTGGTATACACAGCAGTATATCAATTTTAAGTCTTTAATTGTCATTAGTTTAAAGCGACATTACCGATACAAAATTTCTAACTTAAAACATTGATTAGAGAACTTTCAGTCGTCATTAAGCCTTAATGAACGTTTTTACAATTGGGTGTTAATTTTTTACTGTCAAAATTGATTGCAGTGATTTGTCGTGTGGTGACTTGTTGTATGGACAAATATACAGCTCTTATTACATAGTCGTTGATTAGAGCTTAGACTTAACATTTAAAAAAAATTTAGAAAATATACACTTAAAAATTCAGTATTACCACAAATAGTGTTCCAATATAAATCCTATTTTCTTAATAGACTGTAACCAATTTGAGTGGAATCAGACAGCTAACGCTTTATAGTTTTTTATTTAGCCTAACATATAATTTGGAGTAACTTCAAATGCGCATGTGAAACTTGAAGAATGTGCATAGCTATACCTACATTATCACAATACGTACAATGTTGGATTGTATAAAATAGTATTAGAGATCTGTACAGCAATCATAGCATTCCATTTGGAATCCTAGTTCGATATCGCGCATCTTCAGGGTGAGACAAAATATCGGCCCTTTCTAAATGATATTTTAATATCTACTTTATATACTAAAATATTCTTGTATACATTCAGCTCTATTGGAAAGTTATTAAGTTCAATTCAGAAAAATAATTTCCGTGTCGCGAGTGGAAACACATTTGACAATAGATTGTGATATATTCTATTACGTGGCAAAGCATATGACAAACGAGCAAATCGTTTATTTTGCTAAAACGTCGTGTATACAATACGCAACAATATGTATGTATAGATGTGTATAAACAAATATATGGAAGTTATTTTTTATCTATATCTAAATATCTTTTTTAGTGTAATATACAGTGGTCGGAATTAGGTAGAGTTATTCATGTACTTACACTGATTTCATACAGCGAAAGAATAAAAAGTGGATATGCCTCAAATCCCGAGATTAATTTTAAAGAGCAGAAAAAATCCCGTGATTTTTTAAATAAAAAGTTATTTACTTTTACACAATTTAAACTACTGCACGCACGACGTTGCCAAACTTACATCAATGACATCGGATGTCCAAACTTGCAAAATTTGTATTGTAAATTAATGTAAACTAATAAAAAATTTATGTTAATTATCTTTGTTTTATTTGTCTATCTCTGACGTTGTTCTTATTATTTAGTTGTATGATTGTTGGCCACACGAGATTGTCCATTAGAAATCCCGGGAAGGTCCACATTAATATCAACATTTCGATGCAAGTACATAAATAACTCTACCTAATTCCGACCTCTGGTTATATATTATCTTCTAGCTATTTTTCAGCTATGTAAATAAAGTCGATAATAATACAAATTGGAATTATGAATTCATTGGAATTGAGTTTTATTTCTAAACGTTGTGTATTGTTAGGTCGCCTCGTGCGTATAAAAAACTGATTGATTGTGGCAAAAATATAGAGATTATAATATGGCTGTTATGTAATTATTTATTTTAAGAGATTATTTAAATTTATAGATGTGATCAATGTCAAGTATTTTTTTTTTGTAATTAAGAATCGCATTGAATATTGTATTCTGTTACTTTATTTGAAATATTTTGTCCATACTGATTTAATTGTTTCTTGCCTTGTGGAAACATTGAATGATGTGATTAGCGTTATTTGTAAGTGTAAATTTATTTAGAAATCAAAATAGATTATATTGTATAGAAATCGCGATGCCATTATTGTTTGTATTAATGAAAAGATGTTATGTATATTTTTAACACGCATTTACTTTCATTATTAAAATGTTATTCTGTAATTAGGCGTTTTTTTCCCCTCCGATAGCTCAATTGGAAACTTGTATGTGTAACGAAAGTTAATTATTTCGGGTCCAGCTTAAGTGTATTTTTTTCCGTAATCTACTTATAAATTGAGAAGACGAAATAAAATGAAATCAAAAATATTTAGTATGGGTAACACTGATATCTATTGCAATCCCATTGAAAGATAAAGCGATTGTGGAATAATGGTCACTTAAATCGCAATTGCTTTTGGAACGAATGATGATTTGAATGATTAACAATAAAATCTTACCTAAAACCCATCGAAAAATTGCAGATAGCATTTCGTTTGTCATTTTTCAATAGGTCGTTTTTATATCACATCAAACAGTTGTATCGTGAAATTCGTACGTATCGTTCGGTATATCTATCAAATGTCAAATTAGAAACGCTTGTGATAGATTTTAATATTAGATAATTATGGGGCAGTTTTCATTATAAACACATTTATAAATAAAAAAGGAACATACAAACAAATTTATTTATTTATCTATAGGGAATATCTAATCTTAATTCATTCTGTAACATCATAATACATTTATACACATAAACATTGAATACAAAAACACACTTAATAATAAAACAGAAGGCATACTAGCACCTAGACTTGAGTATTTAAAAAAAAATATATATAAAAAAATGCAATATTTCAGGTGGGATAGTGTTGTATTCATTACAGTCTACCGCTTTGTTGTAGAGATGAAACTAAAACGTCAGGTACAGCATCACATCAGGTTTCTATGTCAGTATTCTGCACTCCATTTTGAATTTAAATATAAAGATATAAGGCTCAAATCAATCGAAGAATTTATACATGTGCTGCTTATATTGAATATTGGGTTTACCCGCCTCCAAATAATAAATTACAATAGAGATGTTGACTAGTTTACATAAATCCTATTAATATTATAAATGTGAAAGTTTCTTTGTTTGGATGTTTGTCGGTCAATCACGCCAAAACTATTAAACGGATTTTGATGAAAATTGATAATAGGATACTTTTATCCCACTAAACATTTCCCTAGGGACCACGCGGGCGAAGCCGTTGGTGAAAGCTAGTACTTAATATATAGCTCCGAGTGATTATTAATTAATCTTTTTGTTTTAGTTTCGTTTTAAATTGCGTTTAAACGTTTTTGACCATTAGTCAACATGACGTAACATCATAATTTATTAAGTAAATCAAATTAGTTCCAAATAAGAATACTCTTCTTTATGTTCTTTTAACTACCACTACACTTGCAACGTTAAAAGTTATACGACTTAATAGCAATTTTATAATGATATTACGAGAAAACATTACTTTTTAGAAATTAAATTTCTATAAAGTAAGTCTAATCATGCATATTTAATATTAATCAAAATACTTAAAAATAAGAGTAATAGTTTCTCTTGTTTAAGACGTAGACATGTGTTTTATATTAACATTCATTTATTCTCAATTGATTAAAGTAGTCAATATTCTTATATAATTTTCATTTGCAAATGGAATGCATATAGAATATAGTGCAGTATGATACAATTACAACTTATCCAATCAGAATGATTGAAATATCACGCCATCGGGAGATCCACCTATGTCCACGCGCCTGACTCCCGCTAGATGTATGTGAGACAGATTAGTTATATTTTGCACCTTATGTCTACTAAAATAAAACTCAATATCAACTTTAATCATACATTCGGTCACCGTCGTAATTTGTAAGTAGGTCTTTGTGCAAATGAAAATTCACCATGTGCCATTTTTAATTCCAAGTTAACGAAGTCCATTGAAATGGCAACGAATGGTGGTTGGATTTAATTATACATATCTCTTTCACTCGTACTCATATTGCTATTGCGCTCGCACAGACGCATCTAGCCAATTTTGTTATATTAAAGTGAACCTAATATGTTTACGATATCTATCAGTAGGCTTATAGGTTCAACGTACGAAGAGAATTTCGTGTTTGGAGACCATGCTATAACTGAATTTATTCATTGACAGTGAAGATGAACGCTAGGCCTTCCAGGGTGGTTTAGAGTTATTGAGTGAACGTTTTCGGTCTCGTTTGTCAGGCCGGTCGCTGGTTGGTTCCTCGGCGGGGGCGAAGTCTCCGCTACCTTCATGTGTACCCGCCGGCTTACTCAACAACTGTTGACAATATATAAAAAATGAGATAAAACATGGTATTGGGTAGGATTAATGGTGAATTAATGTAGAGTAAAGGTATGAATTGTATGTTTATTGCAGTGGCGTAACTATAGGCTGGCAAGTCGGCAAAATGCCACGGGCCCCTAGCTGGAAGGGGCCCCCGCTCAGAGGAGACTCCTTACTCCTGACATTTATTATTACACAATAAGTTAAAAAAAAATCCGATGAATTTGCCACGGGCCTCAAACGGTATATTTATTGTACTATGCTATTGCATATCGATGTTGAATATCACCTAATTAATATTAGGGGCACATTAGGTTATACAATTGTCAAAATTTATAAGATTAATTTTAAGCCTTAGCTTAGACTGTAGACCGTAGTGCATGGGTTAAGTAGAATTTGATAAATAAAATCTAGTGATTTGTAGGTTGATTTGATAACTAAAATAAACACAACAAATATATTAAAATACTGACTCAACGTATCCTAAATATCATGTTCATTATTGAACAGCAAAATCGAATCGAATCGAATAAGGACATTTATAGGCCTTGAGGGGCTCGATAGCGCATCGATTAACGCCTTCGGTTTGCGATACGGTTGTCAACTTTCGTAATGGTCGGTCACAAGATGGGTGACCAAAAATTTTTTATCTCGAATTTAACCGTGCTTCGGAAAGCACGTTAAGCCGTTGGTGCCGGCTGCATTTGCAGTCGTTAAAACCCTCCAATCTGCATTGGGCCAGCGTTGAAGGTCATGGTCCATTTTCCTCAACCATCCATAAGAGCCCCTGCAGTGGGGACGGACAAATGGCTATTGATGACGACGATAAAATAAAGTCGGATTGTGAATTTAAGCGTTAGCTAATAAGAATCTAATCTTATTATGTGAATAAGCGTAATTATAAAAAAATACTTTCATGATATAAGTAATAATGATTACATTATATAAATTTCTGCTCTTATCCATTGCTAAGTAAGATTAATTGAATTTGCTTGGTATACCTTCTATAAATTGCATTGTCGAATAATAAAATAGCGTTATGTAACCTGTTATTCACTTTGGTAAAATATTGTAATTACTTTATAATGTTTGCGTCTGAACTCCACTGCCACTGATAAAGCCGAAAGGGCTTTTGTGCGTGTTTGATGATGTATTTTCATTACATGCAGAAATATGTATTTTTTGGACAAATATAGTAGTTTATGCAACTGTTATATAAGAAGGGGTTTTAAAACACGAGAGTCGATAAAAATTTACTCGAGTGTTTTAATACCTAAGTTATATAGGAAAAATTAAACAAATAGGTTACAAGGAAGTAATTTTTTGGAATCCCTAATACAAAAACACGATTAGCAAAAATGTATGGGAAGCGCGGGAAATTAAGTTCAAACTACGCATGCGTGCGCCATGTTTTTCAAATTCAGCCTAAAACCAGACTAATTTAATGAATAAAAAAAAGATAGCGGTACTATAATTAATTTTATTTTTAAATTTATGTATATGGGTATATAAAGTGCGTATGTATAGAATCGTCTTTGAATTCGTAATTCGAATGTTTTCGATTTGAGTGTAGATAATAGTACATTACGATATTAGTGCGTTATGGTGGATATGACGGAATTTCAGAGCCGTAATTGAGCCGAGCATGTTATAACCAATACGCACGTATATCGTACGACGTTTTTTAACACATTTGCGAGGAAACTCAAAAAATAAAAAATAAGTTGCTTTCCCGCCATTTTAACAGCGCGTGAAATGGCAAATAATACTGTTATGGAATTTGTATGGACTATAACTTAACTATTTGCTTTGTATATTTAAAACCGGTGGAATTACATCAGCTTTACGAGCAAAGGTGTTAAAAAATAAACAACGGCACGTTACCATTTTGACGTACTGCTGCAACTCGTTGTCGCTGAGCCCCTCGAAGTTGAACACGCGGTCGCGGTCGTGGGTGCGCGCGCGCCGCTCCACCGCCGGCACCACCGCGGGCACCTTCGGCGGCACGTAGTCCTGGCCCAGCGGCGCACACGCCGCCGGTAATGTTTCTGACGTAAACGAGTATCGTATACAATACAATACTAGGTGCACAAGGTCGGGGGGCCGAAACCGAAGGCCTAATTGTCTTGTTTAAAAATTCTATCACAATCACTTTCAAAGGTAAAGCGATTTATAAAATAGGGATGACGACTAATTTTTGTTTGTTTGTCCGTCTGGTAGAGTGTTAAAAATATTAAACACGTATTTTTTTATTTTTTTCGTAACCATAAAATTACGGCGATACGTGGAGTTGAAATTTCGCATGACGTCACGTTATGGTACGTTTTCTACTAAACTGTGACGTAGCGAGCCCTCACTCCTAAACTTTAATGCCTGTTATCTAAGCTATTTCTTGTTAAATTGAAGTAAAAAAAAAAAATACGTATCTAGTATTTTTCTATTATCTGACTGACGGACTAAATAGAATTGCATTTTTTTTACCCAGTCATCATCCCTATTGTGTAACGTTTTAAAGTTACAATCGGTTTTGAATCGAACGATGATCGACGATCAAGAAATATAATAACATTTTATATTTCATTGTATAATTATGAAAGCTACCTAAAATTGCTGCACCGTTCCAGGGTGTCATGATCTGTATGCTTATGTAACAAATTGTGCTTTATGACATGCAATAAATAAAATAAAAACTTTTATTTATTATAAAAACTTTTTTCTTTATTGGTATCATTTCCTTTAGCCTAGGGTCGCCTGGAAGAGATTGCTACCTTAGCAATAAGGCCGCCTTTTGTGTTACTGAATCTAGTTTTATGTACCTTTCTTACTGTATTTCATAGTGCAATAAAAAATATTCAATCAATCAAAAACTTTGTGCGTCTAACGCTTACCTTAGACAATTCCAATCAAATCAAATTAATGATATCGTTCGTTCAATATCTCTCGAAAAAAGTAAATAGTTGTCAAATGTTAAATTGAAAGGGTTCGCGATCGATTTTGAAACAAGACAATTAAACCTCAGCTCATCATTTAAAAATACTGATTTCAAATTCAAAAATGTTGCAAGACAATTCTTCTAATATTTAAGTGATAGATAACAGAAAAATAATTACTATATCCATCTATCTATCTATCATAACCGCACCTCAATAGAATCTCAACAACTCGCATTTTGTCTTACTTAGACATCAATGGTGAATTGGTGACAGATTTTTAATAATATTGGATTTCAGGTACATAGTAAGAGGACAAAATTAAAGTAGTTGAGGTTCTTTTGAACTGTGGCTATTACGTAAACATTAGCAGAATTGCCCTGCTGACCGTTTACGGGTTGGTCAAATAGGTATTATAGTGAAAAAGTATACATAAAAAATGTAGTTGTTGACCTCATTTTGAATTCCATTAGATAAGATTGGATGAGTATTATTTATGAGCAGTGGTCGGAATTAGGTAGAGTTATTCATGTACTTACACTGATTTCATACAGCGAAAGAATAAAGTGGATATGCCTCAAATCCCGAGATTAATTTTAAAGAGCAGAAAAAATCCCTTGATTTTTTAAATAAAAAGTTATTTACTTTTACACAATTTAAACTACTGCACGCACGACGTTGCCAAACTTACATCAATGACATCGGATGTCCAAAGATGTCCAAGATTGTCCAATAGAAATCCCGGGAAGGTCCACATTAATATGAACTTTTCGATGCAAGTACATAAATAACTCTACCTAATTCCGACCTCTGTTTATGAGTCATTAACTAAATGAATAGATAATAATACAAAAGAATAATGTATAGTTATTAAGAATAGAAATAGTCTTGTTTAACTAACAAACAGCATACTTATTAAAACAAGGCATAGGTTTCCTTTAACCATTACACATTTAAAGACTTCTTGATACAATTTCATCAGTTTACAATATAAATGCTATAATAGACCTTATTGCTTTAAGTATAAAGTGGTGATTACCGCTATCGGGACGTGTGAGATCGAGCGAGGAGGCGTGATGCCCGTTAGTGAGTATAAGCAACGCCTGTCTCCACTGAGACTCCATCACGCTGTGCAACTGACTAGCGATCTGACCTCGACGTCGGCGATACGATTCCAATTTGCTCTACGATAAAAAAAAATGAGCATTTATGTTCTGGGCGTATTTGCCATGGAGCCTAATTGGGCCATAGCCCAGGGCTGCACGCTGAAAGTGCGGGTGCAAATAGAAAATGTGTATTCTACGTATTTTTCTTACATATCAGATGATAATGTTATTCTAAGCATGATTATTGGTCAGGTTACGTGATTAATTGACTTCTTTTCTTTTAATTTACGCGGCGAAAAGTAATCCAGTGGCGCTCAAACTCAAAATTTATTATTATTAGAATTGTGAAATTTTTTAGATTTAATAAATTCAAAAAGCTCAATATGTTAAAAAACTTGTACGTATAAACAAAATTGACATCTTTTGAAAATTATACGAATGACTGACTCACCTCAAGTAATCCCACTTTCTCATTAGCTTGTGCAAGTTGCAGTCTGCATAGATTTATTTCTTCCTTTTGTTTTTCTTCCAACACATTAATTTCTAGTTTATGTCTGAAATTTTAAAACGGTTAATAACTTTAATCAATTATTTATTTCAATAGGTTATCCAATACTCACTGCTCTTCTATCCTGGCAATCTGTTTATTGAAATTATCGATGATGGCATCCTCTTTGCTCCTGGCATCATTTTCCAGTTCCTTTTCAGCGTGGTCTAGTTGCTGCTGAAACTCTTGCAGCTTAGCCAGCACGGCATCCTCCAATTGCTTCTGGTAGTGAAGTTTCAACTCATTCTTTTGTATTTCTAGTTGCTTGCGGAGTGTTTTTACTTCGTAGTCTAGTGTGTCCTGCAGTCAAATTCAGATTTGGTTTTAAAAAGCAATTTGAGGTTATATTTAAAAACTATGACAAATGTGAATTTATAAAATTAATTATAAAACTACAAATAAGTAGCGCTGTAGATGTGGACAGGTGAGACGACGGGTTTCATTTTGATTGCAACATACATGAGAGTAAAGGTCTTCAGCTTAAAGGACTCGGGATTCAGTAAGGAACTCGCCGGGTTTAGCTCAACAAACTTAAAGAATATCTGATTGAGCTGTATGTTTTTCTATCTCTATCTTCCAGCAATTTGTATTGAAAGGTTAAATGCAAGTAGGTGAAAAAAAAACAAAAAATAACTTACACACTTCTTCAACAGCTCACTACACTGATTTTGTTTCTCACACAGCTGTCTCTCTAATATATTACCTCTCGATCTTTCCTCATTAACTTTATCCTTTAATACATCTCGCTCTTGATGTAACAATGATGTTTCTTCATTGATTGATTGAATTTTAGAACCCAAATCATTGACCTTACCTTTAGTAACTTCATGTTCAGCTTTCTCCTGCAATACACAACCAAAATTCATGCAAAAACAAATACTATACTTAAGATAACCAATTTCAGCTCCTCAAATCGGCGCAGTGGATACCCTATTTAATTTTATCCACTCAGAAGGCCTTATTAGGAATGCCTAGGCTAATTAATGATAATGATGATACCTTATTTAGATTATCTTCCAAATTCTTCAGACAATCAGTAGATTGCTTGTTCATTTTCATAACTGTATCATAGTTATCTTTCAACATCTCAATTTCTTTGTCTTTGTTACATATTATGCCTCTCTGACTGGCCAGTGCCTTCTCCATTCCTTCTTCCAGTTGTTTTTTCTCTTCTGTCAATTGTTTGCACTTATTCTGATAGTCATGTGCTAGATCCAAAGCCTTATACAATTCTGCCTCAAAGTGATGTGTTTTCTATAAATAAAATAATTTTAACAATGAATTACAGACATCAAAAATTTAATCTTAAATCAAAGAAAATGGTTAAAGTAAATGGATGTCAAAATTTGTCAAAGAAAGAAAATTTTTGTTTTTATATTAGTAAATGTGTTCTTAATATCAATTCATAATTCAAAAATCCGTATCACATAAGGTTTTTCAGATTATGTAACTTAATTTTTTAACAAAGTACTGAGCAATTTTCTTGTTCTATTTGCAATAACATATCGATATATAAATTAGATTATTTGTTAATCTGAGGTATTTATGACACATTTCACGTATTTAATTTATAATCTTATTTGTTTATTAATTTAAGACTGGAAGGTTGTTGTAAATATGTCGTGATAGATACTGAAAGTGAAATTTTCTTATAAAAATTTATTTTATTAAAACGACGCAATAATTTTGTTATTTGTAGCTCGTATACACCTAAATTGTAGGCCAGAACAATAACTAATGTGACTAAATTAGCATATCTTTAGTATTTCGATTTTCCTATAGTGAAAGATCGGAATTGGACTCTCCATATTTGTTGTCAGAATGTAGCTAGCTTTATGGAAAAAAATCTTCAATACCGTTTGCTGTTCCGATGATTTGGTGCGAGTCGACAAACCACACCACCGATTGTTAATTTTGTATGATTTAAATAGTGCAAAGCTTAAAGAAGGAATTATCATTGGTCCTTGAATCCGGAAATTATCGAAAAATGCAGACTTTGAAGAGATATTAACCTTGTTAAATTTCAAACCCGGAGAGCAATTTAAAAGCTTTGTCACAAAATTTTTAAGAAATAGAACGTCTGTCACGTGTGAGGAATTTACTAAGAACTTGCTGCAAAATACAACATGGGCAGCAGTATGTCATTAAAGTTATTTTTTTTATTCACAATTTCCTAATACATTTACCTCGTGTGTTCATAAGCTTTGAGACGAACGAAAAGTTGCGTAACTTTTTTAATAATTAACTTATATTTCTAAAATTTTCAGTAACCATTAAATAGATAATAATCGACAATAAAATATATATTTTATTCAAAATGACCGTTCTTGTTTTTAATACAGGCCCTTAGACGATTTTGCCAGTCATCAATGGCTGCACGAATTTTTTCTAGCGGAATTCACTTTGCTTCTTGAACAAGGGTACGCTTCAGTGACTCCAAGTTTGGGTGTGACTTTCGGCAGGCCCTGAGCTCTAATTCAGTCCATAAAGAATAATCCAGAGGGTCGAGGTCGGGGCTGGAGGAAGGCCACTCGATGAACCCCGGCACATTCTCCCTCAGTCAAGCTTGGGTGCTTTTTGCCTTATGGGATGGCGCCGAGTCTTGCTGACATAACGTATCAGACAGGGGTTTCACCATGTCATTCTGATAATACTTGGCTTTCACCTTGACACCTTGTTGGCAGAAATGGACCAGAGTAACACCTTACGAAACACGCCACCATACCATCACACTAGTCGGATGATGAGTGCGCGAGACATTCCGTGGAGAAGTTGGGACATCCTTGCTACTTTTAGCGTACACTTCATTGCCGGTTGAAGTTTTCTTTGACAGTAAAAATTTTCGGTGTAAAAACATCGTCTCAGCAGCAATGGACAACGTTTGCGTCGTAACTTATGATGATGATCTTTTAAAAAGTGAACTTTTCTACAACATAGGCTATATATATATTTACTTTTAGATCATATTTCAGTATTCTGATCACTGTAATGCGCGAAATTAGTCTGCAAAGTGAGTTTCTTCCGAGTGTGAATTAGCGATACAAATAAACTAAAAGTTAACATTCCAAATCCAAAATCGGTAAAAAAAATAACAGCCAGTAACATTTTATTTTATTTTTTCAGTAAAATTTATCTCAATACTTATGAACACACGAGGTAGGTTCAAAATTCCATAAAAAGGCTGGATTATGTACAGATTTATTTAAAGCAATATGTTCACAGCTTATGAATGTACATATTATAAGTGACATTGACCAGGTTCTAGAAAATGTTTAAGAAACGTCTGTACAAACAGTGTCTCCTAGAGAAATCCAAAGACAAATTAATTTACTCAAACTAAAAAAGGCTCTTGCTTTTGATCTGATATCTGCAGAATATTAAATCAACTGCCAAGAAAGGAAATAATTTTCATCACTGTACTGTTTAATGCTATTTTGAGACTGCAGTATTTTCCCAATATATGTAAGTTATCAACTATACACATGGTAGCTAACCCAGGAAAGCCGAATAATGAGATTTCGTCTGATCGAACAATCAGCTTTTTGGCAACGTTGTCATAGCTCAATCAAAAAGTCAATTTAAAAGAATTGTGCCAGTCCTGAGTGAGGAAAAGATAATAATACCTGACCACCAGTGTAGATTAAGACCCAGTCATCAAACATTTGAGCAGATATATAGGGTTGCCCAAAATATCCATCATTCCTTGAAGAAAAAGGAATACTACTCTGCAGTTTTTCTTGATATACAACAGGCATTTTAAAGAGTTTGGCAAAAGGGCCTATTATATAAATTTTATCATTTTATACTCATTTTATAAATTATTGGAATCATATATAAGTGATAGAAAGTTTCAAGTGCAAGTTGATAAAAGTATATTGTTATAATGCAACTTCACCGTAAATTATACGGTAATTAACACGTGTAAATTATAGCCAATGTCATTTGTGCAATATGTGAAAGAATTTTTAAAATCAATCCAGTAGTTTCGAAGCCTATTCAATTCTATCAAACAAAAAATCTGTTCTTTCCTTTATATTAGTATAGATTGTTTATATGTTACCCTTTGAGCTTCATCAGCAACAGCTTTGAAATTCTCCACTTCCCTAACCATTTTCTCCAGTGCTGTTCTGTGCCTCTCTTCTGCCTTATCGAGGCTACCAGTAATTCTAAGCCAGGCTTCTTTTAGTTTAGCTATAGCGGAGTCTTTTGCCCGATCCACCTTTAAGGCTACAGCCAGCTTCTCTTGTTGATCTAGAATTTTCTTTTGTAGCTGCTGTATCATAGCCTCACAGTGCTAAAATCATATTATATTAAATATATTAGTTTGATTGCACATATATTTTGCGAACAATAAATTTATACAGAATATTTTCCATTTGAAAAAGTCTAAAAAGGCTTAAAAGAGAATTTCCTCTTACCTCCCTTTTTAATCTCTCTTCTTCCAACTTTAAACTCTCCACCCTCTCCAATTTCTCCCCCTTCTCTCCCCAAAGATCACTCAAACTCAACAGATCTGTATCAATTGAATCAATTAACTTATTCTGCATAGCAGCAAACTTAGCACTTTCCTTATGATCATGTGTATAAGGTTTCATTTGTGGCATCTTAAATTCATTCTTTTTGGGTGATATTAAATAGCTTGAATCTGTCATTGAATTTGCTGCGCGGCTGTAACTTTGTGATTTATATTGTTCGAGAACTTTGTTAGCTCTATCAAATATTTTATTAGACGTAGGCCTGAATGAATCTAATGAAGATGTACTTTGTTGCTGAGATTTTTTTGGAGTCGAAGTTGGTTGAACATCTTTAGTTTCACAAAAATTCAGTTTTCTTATACTAGGTGACTTAACATCATACTTTAATTGTGATTCTTTAATATCTGATTGACATATACTAGAAGTGTCTTCATTAACCTTTTGTGGAACTGATGATGGGATTGACTTTTCTGAATGGGATTGTTGTGGTTGGTTTTTCACCAAATAAATATATTTGTCCAAAATGTTACTAGAGACAACTCTTCCACTGGGTAATTTAACATCATCCAGATTACTCTTCTCTAATTTATGTGATATATAATCCCCTGTTGCTTTGATCACATTTTCAGGGCTCAAAGATGTCATTTGATCTCTAAACTTTGTCTCAGGGCTCTCATATGCTTCAACTTTAGTTAAAAATTCATCTATTTCATGAAGGAGTAGTTTGTCATTCTTTTTACTTGGTGTAGATACTATGCTGCTTATATCACCGTCCATGCTTCTATTATCATTCAAATCAGAGAATTTAGATGAAGCCACATCAATGCCCTGGGATAATTTCAATAATGGGATACCTTTTTCAGATGACGGCAAGTCCAAGCTTGTTAATGATAAATCACGTTTTCTTTCTTTTTTATTTATTTTCCGTCGCCGTCGTCGACGCGGGAACGTGTAATACTTACAATCTACACTAACGCTGTCTAAACTATTTGTTGTTTCTGAACGTTTGTATCTGGATAATGTACTATATGATGATAGAGTGTCAACTGTTGAATTGATTTCCAAATTAGAAAGTCTTGATTCTATTGAGTACACTTGATCGACAAGCTTTCCTAACACTTGCGCTGTGCACGACGGTTTATACACTACAGTCCTCGATGACTCAAGCGGTGAATCTTCAGAGCTTGAACTGTTCACGAGGAAGAAATCCGGAGGTATCAGCAAAAGAACATCAGTATCGTCGGTTTCACTCATCACAACTTTTAGCTTGTTTACGCCGACTTAAAACTCCAGCCATCATATTCAGTTGTAGCCTAACAAAAATATGAAGTAGCTATCATATAAGAGGTATCAAAATTAAAACAATACAGATAAAGGAACTTTTGTAAGTTTTGAAATTAAAACATTCAAATAAAAAACAGAAATCACACAGTTCAACAAAACAACGCACCAAGCAAACAAACAGCTGTCAATGTCACGCCACTGTCAGTCCATGGAAATGTATTTTCTATAGAGATGAACATTTAAACGAAAAGCACTTAATTAAGCGTGCTTTTCTAAATAAATGCAAAAGCGCTTTTTCACTGAAAAAATATGCTAATACTTACTGTACGTCCCGCCATCTATCAAGATATGACTACTAGCTTCAATAAATTTTTCTGTTTCTGCAATTTTCTATTAGAGGGCAGCACTTTACATAAATGCACTGTATTATACTATTACGCGTGATATCCAACTAGACTTTTTTGGTTGGTTAATATCTTAATAACATACAGAGTCCTTTTTTAAACGGAAAAAGATACTTAAAAAAGCAATACGTTTTTCGGTGTTGTAGTAAGTGCACGTTGTGTTGAATGTTAATTAATTGCGTAAGTTGAATTGTATGCTTAAATAAAATTGCTACTTAAGTAATGAATGACTTTTGTTTATTCTTATAAAAACAATGTAAATAAGTTTTGTTATGAGGTGATGGTGTGTATATAAAACATTCTAAATATTATTCAACTGCATTAGATTTAAAATTGTGTAAATAAAATGACGAGAAACGGTAATAGTATTGTGGTCTTGTATTATACATAAAAAACCTTCCTTTTGAATCACCCTATCAATGAACAAAAAAACCGTATCAAAATCCGTTGCGTATTGCGTAGTTTTAAAGATTTTAAAGCGACTTTGTTTTATACTATGTAGTGATAACACAATGTTGCACGTTTATATTATTTTGCAAGAAACTCAGCATTTCCCATTACAATATCAGCAATCCTACATATTAATTGAAAAATCAATATACAATATTCATAATTGATATTATTTGTAAATCTTTAGGTCTACTTATTGATCAAAATTTAAATTTCAAAATCCATATTCTAGCACTGAGCAGAAAAATTAGTTAACTTATCTATGTTTTTAAAATTATGCGACATGTTATTGAGTCCAAAAACTAACCTCCATCTTGAATGGGAAAGCAGATGGACTATCAACTCTAAAATCATTGGTAGACATTATGGAAACCTCCAAATCACCGTTCCGAACAAACCCTGGTTCTTTAAATACCGTGATCTTTCCCGGCGTGTAATTTCAACATTATGCCGCCTTCGCCTTGGTCATGTTACGTTGCCGGTGTTCCTTGCAAAAATTCGCATAGAGTTTGGCAAGCGAAACGTGACACCACCTATTTTTCCGTTTTCATATGGCAACAACATAGAACTGTCAGTTTGACACTACGTTAGACAATTCAAGAATATTGAATTTTGTTGTTTTTGCGAATTTGAACTTGTGTTTTTGGTTAAAAATTATGTCGAAGCCGATAAAAAGTTCATCGAGGAAACTTCTTTCCATCATGATTGACAAGTTTACTGAAGTGAAAACTGAATTAAATAAAAATTTCATGGAGAAATTACAACGATTAGATAAAGTTGTATCTTTTTTAGGTTAGTTTTGTATTATAATTTTGATACTTTCGTTTTAATTTTCTGTAATTAACTAAACAGATATTTTTTATAAAATATTGCTCTATTTCAGATAACTGTGATGGTGATATTCAACCAATAATGGAGGAGATAAATGCAATAAAAACTTTAGAAAAACAAGAAATGCTGAATTCGGAAACGCAGTACTTACAAAAAATTTCTTCAATGACAGGTCTCTTTTCTTGTTTTGATTTAAGATAGATTGATAGTATTCCTATAATATTTACATAGGTTTTTTATGATGTATTGGTTTTTATTGTTGACATCCAATGATGTCATAAGAATGTTTTGTTTAACAAGGAAATTCACAGAATTCATGAAACTAATCAAACCATGTAATTGTTATACATGCTAAATATGCACATAAACTTAACTAAATTAAACATAAATTGCATTCATAGTTGAATAGGTATTTAAATTATTTTGATGTATGTGTCTATCATTATTTGCTTTTAAATACATTTAACATATCTTTGTTTCAAAGTGTTTAATCTTTTATAGATGTAAGTATAAGGACACTAAGAAGGATAAAAAATGAAGCATTAATTAATAAAGGAAAATGGGACACTCCTGGGAAAAAACGACCTCATCAACCAACAGTGTCTGCTTTAGATAATTTTGATTTAAGTGCAATTCGGAATAAAGTAAATGAATTTTACTGTGTGAAAAAAATTGTTCCAACATTAAGAAGCCTTCACAATGAATTAAAAGATGCAATAGGATTCAGTGGTAGCCGTGAGACTTTACGAAAAATTATGCTTAAGAATGGATTTTCTTTTAAAAGCAATGAAAATGAACGTTCTATGCTTATAGAAAAATACCAGATTTCTGCATGGAGGCACAAGTATTTGAGAGAAATAAATATAAAACGAAACGAAGGAAAGCAAATTGTGTACCTTGATGAAACTTATGTACATCAGAATTATAAAGTTAAAAAGTCTTGGCAAGGACCTTCAACAACTGGTGTCACTACAAAGATATCCTCTGGAAAACGGCATATTGTTGTGCATGCTGGATCTGAGGAAGGTTTTGTGCCTGGTGCATTATTAGTGTTCAGTAGTAAATCCAAATCTGCTGATTATCATGATGATATGAACTCATCGAACTTTATGAAATGGGTCAGAGAAAAATTAATACCAAATTTAAGTAAGCCCAGTGTAATTGTAAAATCAATAAACCGCCTATAATGTCTAATACCAAAGCAGATATCCGTAAATGGCTTGTAAATAATGGAATACATTTTGAGGAATATCAGACAAAGGCAGAGTTAATGTGTTTGGTTAATGATAAGAAAACATTGCCTGTATATGAAGCTGAAGAGATTTTAAAAGAACATAATCATGAACTTTTATTGCTGCCACCGTATCATTGTGACTTAAACCCAATAGAGATGGTTTGGAGTCAAGCAAAAAGAAAAATTGCAAGCAGAAACATTGGAATACCAGGAAAGGAAATGGAAAACTTAATAATAGAGTGTTTTAACTTAATTACCCCTAGTGACTGGAAGAAATACACTGATCATGTTTTAAATGTCGAAAATGATTACAAATTAAAAGATGGCATTGTTGAAAACGAACTTGAAAAATTTATTATATCTGTTGGTGCAGACAGTAGTGAAGAGAGTGACTCTGATGATTCCTTGTCATTGTTATCAGGTGTAGAATATTTAGAAACAGATTTTGACTATGAATCAGACTAAAGTATTTTTAGTCTGATTCATAGTCAAAATCTTATCTTAAATTTTCTATTGTGATTAACATGATGATTTTGTGACACCTGTATTATGTAATTTATCCATGGCACTTAATTGTAACAAAAATAAATGTTTTTTTTATTGTAATCTGGTGTTTATATTGACTAATTTAATTTGATAGATAGTGGTTCTGGATCAGAGCAAAAGGTTGTGATGAAAATCCCTTAGGAGACATGTATGTGTTATGAACACATTATAAATATAAGGGCCAGAAATCAAAATTGGCTAACATCACATTTATTAAAAAAATGTGGCCAGAGTCGCCCATATTCATTACAAAAAAACAAAGAAGTCGTTGCAAAAAACACCCTTTTAATTAATGACAAATATGAATTTTTAATATTATAAGTGCTGTTAGCCAATAGGTATAACGAATGGGTTAAAAAAAAGATTCGATTTAGTCCGTCAGTCAGATAATAGAAAAATATTGGATACGTATTTTTTTTCGCTTTAATTTAACAACAAATGGCTTAAGAGGTACTATGCGACGACTTCAAATATGCTTTGCAACAATGTTACTTTAATACAGTTTATCGATACGAAATCAAGTGTCAAAATGGAGTCCAGTGGAGAATGCCGATATTGACATTTCGAAATTGCTCATCATTGATAGAGAATACGAAATAGTGATTTTGACACAATCAAAGTGTCTATTTTTTACGGTGATGACGATTCTTGGTTGTCAGTTGAGTTAGTGAATAGGCCTACTGATATGCTGTTAACTGTACAATTAAGAACAGTCACGCTTTAGTCAAATGTTCCAAAACAAATAATTTTAATTGATATCTAAATGTTAAGATTAAATATAATTAATAAAAGTATCAAAATTATTTTGCAGTACTACATTCAGTGTTTACTGCTTAAGAATTTTTGAAATTGCCGCCCTTTTCTTGTGACACGTTTCGCTTGCCAGACTCTATTAGACTGCCAGAAATACTCTTCTTTATATGATCAACTTCCCCCCAAAACCCCGCTTCCAATTAATCTTAATACCCTCTTGTCTATATCCGATAAACCCAGCTTTTTATGTCTCTGCAAACATATTAATATACATAACATTAGATTATAATCCCCTACCATAGCATACTTATTCATTTATCTATTGCAATATTTTTTAAGTATTTTTTTATTATAAATAGAAATAGGCATGATGACAAATTTTGAAAAACTGGTTTATCAGGTTCAGAAATAAATATTATATACAATGTATATCAAATTTCTGCTGAAAATGAGGAATTAATATGAAATAAAATACATTTTACTTTAAATTTTTTTCATTTCCGCCAAAACGCTTCAATCTGTCATGGCGTCGCTTGTGACGTCACGTTCGATGTAAACATTGACGGCTAGTACGGCTACAGTATAAATTTTGCATTGTTTGTGTTTTAAAAGTTCTAAAATATGAGTTCGAGACCATACAGGTGTTGTGCAGTGCCTCTGTGTACTAATACAACTATAAAAAGCCCGGACAAGTTATTTATATTCGTTCCCTATGATAAAACAATACGAAATAAGTGGCTTAAACTTGCAAGACGTGATATAAAAGGAATATTGCCTAAAACTCAGCTTTATTTCTGTGAAGATCACTTTGACGTAAGTATTTACTTATATTTGTAGATTCCACATAGTTTCCAAACCATTATAAATATAACTGTTCAATATTTAAACTTTGAGGTTTTCATGTTTTTTTCTATGTTTTATCACAGAATACTTAAGTTTTATTTAAATTTCAGTTACCGAATGATATGGAAAACTATATGCAGTATCACTTGATGGGATCAGTGTCACAGATACGCTTAAAAGCAGGCTGCATTCCTTCAAAATTTGCTTGTCAACCAGACAGAAGAAAAAGAACAGCTGATCCAATAGAACGGCAATATATTGTCAAAAAACAAAGGAAGGAGTTGATTGAAGAATTGCAGAAAGAAATAGAAAACAGGACAGATAGAGAGTCTTCATCGGAAAGTTCAGGTGTCAACTTATTTTTAATAATTTTGTTTGAATCACACATTGACTCAGTGTTCATTATTATTATACAAAGAAATGGCATATTATACCCATGTCATGTCTTAACTCTTACCCCCATATTCTTAGTTGTTTCCTCAAGACAGTAATTCATAAAAAATACAAATATTAAAGACCGAGAATGAGTCAAGTAGAAAATTTCTTCAGGAAATGATTATGGAGGTTATAATAATTATATCTTATTTACTATATCTTATTGGTTCTTCATGAATGTCAAATCCATGCACATACAAAAAGGTTTTTCACACATATACCTGATCAAAAAAAATGTCAGTGAATTGTTGTTATTCTATAAGTTTTTTAAAAATATTTCTTATTTTCAGTTTTGCAAGAAAATGTTCCACAACATGAAGTCTCCCATCTGAGCGTTTTGCCGGCTGCTTCCACAGCAGCCCCGCTCTGGACCCCAGGATCCAATGCAATGACTACACAAGATGCACCTATGAAGGCAAATAAATGCATTCAAGTACACATGACAAAGAAATTCAGAAGTAAAGCAGTGCAAACAAATATTAATTTAGTAAATCAAGTTACATCGCCATTGAAACCTTTTAGCCATTCTGTTTCTACATCACCATTTAAAGTAATGAGTTGCAATACTACTAAGCCATCACCATCCACCTCATCTACTGTACAGAATCCTTATAGGAAATTATATGTTACTCAGGAAGAATCTGACAGTGATATTTCAAATACACTATCAGTGATGCATATACAGTCGTCACCATCAATAACATCCCTCCAAATAAAATCCAGTTCGGACAGCAGCGACTTAATAAAAGAAGATAAAAAACAAGAGGCATCGAAGACATTGGAATATACATTGCTGAAAATAGTGAAAAATCCACGCTTTTACATTGGAGTTCCTAAAAACTGTTATTTCCTAATAGAATTAATTGAAGAAAAAACAAATATTTCTGCAGACCATATATTAATGTGTTTGAAGAAAATTAGATTAAATAATCCTTTTAGAGAGCTTGCTGATGATTTTGGCATAAATACAACTTACGCTAGCAAGATATTTCAAAAAAATATACCGCGTATAGCTAGTGTCATGCGACCTTTTATTGTGAACTTGGATAAAGATTCCATAAGAAAAAATTTGCCTATGGCCTTTAGGCGTAAATATCACAAAGTAAGTTGCATAATAGACTGCCTAGAAATTGAGGTGCAAAAGCCCTCAAATGCTTTGAATCAATCACTCTCATGGTCAGAGTACAAAAAAGGGAACACCATCAAGTACCTTGTATCGTGTACACCAAATGGTTTGGTTAATTATATATCACCAGGTTTTGGAGGGAGAATTACAGATACAACTTTGGTAGAAACATGTGATTTTGTTAAAAGTTTGAAACCAGGTATGAGTGTCATGGCTGACAGAGGTTTCAAACATGTGGAACAATATTTAAGGAAACATGGAGTGCATCTCGTACGACCTCCAAGTGTTCAAACTGGGGTAAAACTATCAAAACAGGAGGCGAGAGAAACTAAACAAATCGCTAGTTTAAGAATACATGTAGAAAGATTGATTAGACGATTACGGGAATTTAGTTTGTTAAAGCCACATGTTTGTATAAACCTCAATCTTGTGAAAGTACTTGATGATATTATCACTATTGCCTGCGGATTAGTTAACTTACAAGATTCATTGATTAAATAAATCTTAATTATGTACTTTTTATAGGGATATCTTTAAGACTGTTAAATAAAATTCAAATTTATAATATTGTTTTTTATTATTAATCCAAAAATTATAAAATACTTTGATGTAGTATTGGATAAATATTATCTTTCCATAAAGGAACTATAACATTAATAAAATCTGATACATATTTTTCATCATATTGAATGTCCAATATTTGTACTTTCTTATTAGTACTGTAGTTGCAATCAGCTACACAAAAATAGCCTTTTTTAAGCCCTGTTAATAGCATTTGTAATTGCATCTGCACATAAAACTTCTGGCTTGGTTTCCCATCACATATATAATTTTTAAAGGTTTTTTCACTCATAGGGCACTTTATTTCTATAATGCTGTTTTCGCAGATCCCATCTGGTGAACCTGCTAGCATAGGGTAGTTTTTGGCTATCATTAAACCACATTTTTTAATTCTTTTTCCTAATTTGGCACTGACTGTATTTCTAACGTCATCCTCCAATATTCTACCACGCTTCATGGCCGTTGTGTCTGGAATTTTTCCACCCAATATTACAGCAATCAGAGTACCATCACTGGTTTTGCACCGACTGAATTCGTACGCCCGTGAAGCTGTTATTCTTCCATATCTTAATTCATGCCATAAGCTGCTTTTATGTTGGTCTCTCGTTTCTTTTTCAATATTGCTGATATCACTATCAGTTAACACAACTCTGCTCAAAAATGTGTCACAGGATGTTTCTTTATATTTCTGCACTAATTTGTCCATAGAAAAACCTTCTGGTCCAGCAAAAACATAATCTTTTTGATATTTGATTATCTCACAATTGGTAAGTTTCCTTTTCTTACCTTCTGCTAAAAACTTTTCGAATACTCCTGTATTTGATGATAAGCTAGGCTTACCCTTGGATAAGTCTTTGGCAGTTATGTATTTAACAGTAGTACCAACCCTGGAAAGCTTTGATTTTATCCAATAGCATTCGATGGATGTACATGAAGGGTCTTCACTCCTGCGGTGAACCCACATTAGGAATGCTATTGCATGTTTACATCCTCCTTGCGAAGCCACACAATCATGACATTCAATTGATTTTACTGCCTCTTCCTGTTCATCAATCACTAAAGTCACTCCATACAATTTTGCATGTACTTTATGTTCTGGGCAGATTTTGCCTTTTACTATGCACAGATTTCCTTCCCGTTTAACCTGGACGTAACTTATAGCATCGTCGCCATATGATGCTCTGGAGGACCTAAAATAAAGAAAACCATGTTACAACTCAGATTACAACTATGTATTTGGTAGGTAAATATTAAAAGAATAATTGCAATATAACCTCCAAGCGTAATATTAGAAGTTTCATTGAAGGGTATATTGAAAAACAGAAATTATACTTCGCGCCTCGTTCTCGAGATTAGTATTTATTTGATTAGATTATATTACTAGTAGTATCGCATATGTGTCACTACTCCGGCACTATAGTTGAGATTTCTTTGCATTTGCTTTTTTTTTTTTTTTTTTTTTTTATTACGAGGGTAGTTCTCATCTTCTTAGTCGATACCGTTCCCTGCCATCTTCATTCGCTTTATAGTGCCCGACTGCTCCGGTCGTATTCCCAATAACGTGTATAACAGATCGTTAAAATGCCGAAACGTACGAAAGTTAGAACATGTGAAGAAGAGTTAAAACATCCTCAAAAGAAAATGCGTAAATTAGAACAAAAAATATGTGATAAGGAAAGTTCAGTTAGTGACATGTGCCCGAATTTATTGGTACGGAATGCAATCAGAAAAGTCATTGGGGCTTATTCAACGCATTCAATAAATCAGTTAGCGTTCAATCCATTGGGGATCTACCTAACTTTGACAAGATAACTATCGTTATCTAAAAGTGCTATTGTACATATCGTACCTATCAGACTATAACGTATTTACGTTAAAACAAAAAGTATGCACCTGAACTGCCGTTGGGGTTGATTCGTCGCATACTTTTATGGATGACTATGATCATCATAGTCATAATATGAATGAAAATCTCAAACGATTTTCTTATCTTTCTGCCACCCCACCTATGGTGCCGAGTGATTGGTTATTAGAACAACCTCATTATGACGATGATCCACAATCCATGATTGGTATCAGTGACATTCAAAACTTATACTATACACTGAGGATGACTGTGTCGACGCGACGACCTTTAACGAACCACCTGTCGAGTCAAAGTTACGGCCCCAAGAAGGGGTCCATAACGAAAATGATCTGGACACCGATGTCCTTGAAATTCTCGGCGAAGATCCTTCGCACTTAGAGAAGCTCGGTATAACCACATGACTCGCTTGTCGACTAACTCATATTACCATAGAGGGGCTTAATAAGGATATCCGTAAGGAGCTGATAGCGAAGTACCCAATTGCTGCTAATTGCTCTCTTATTAGTGCTCCAAAACTTAACCCTGAAATCAAGGCTGCCATACTTGAAAATACTCTTAAGAGGGACAAAGGCATAGAGGGTAAACAAACGCAAATGGCCAGTGCTATTGCTTGTCTTGGAGAAATAATTATTACTCATCTTAACTCTAAGGAAAAGGATAAAGAATAACTGCTTTAGCTAATGGACCGCAGTCGTTTACTGTGCGATATTCAACATAGCGATTCAGTTACTAGAAGAAACTTTATAATGTTTTCATTAAAAAAGATCGATTCATTTTTATTCGGCGAAACATTGACTGAAACTCTTATGACAGCAAAATCAATAAACAAGTCTGGAATCGAATTAAAGGCTGACCCTTCTACAAAAAATATAAGTAAACGGCAAAAAATATCTAATCAGAATCAGTTAAACGGGAAAGCTCCCGGGCCGGCGTACAGGCAACCAGGCCCATCGCAGAGGAGTCGCGAGCCTGCATTCCCGCGCAGATTACCTCCCCAAGGTAGTGGCCGCGGCCGCAACCGCTGCCGCCACCACCACCGCCGCCCGCCACCGTCTCAAACACAGGGACGACGTCGCTACTGAATACATTCCCGAAGGATTCACGAATCGATTACCCTGGTGGCAGCAACCTTACCAGGAACGCCTTATCAAGAAGGAGCTTACCAACTTCCTCCTTGGATATAATGTTAGCCTCATTATCCCTAATTCACTCAGTCAATATGACGTATAATAAAATAAAAAAAAAAAAAAAATGGTGGACCTTTTGCAATAATAATTCCATTGACGTATTTACAGCTTCAGTCCCTACCGTTATTTACTTCCTTACTCGTGTTGTTTAACGATGGTGGTCAATTAGGTACATTGAATTCATGCAGATCTGCCATATCTTTTTTATTAGGATCACACATAGGTAAAGATGACAGAGTTCAGAGATTCTTAAGGGTGTGTTTCGTCTTCAACCACCCCTTCCAAAGTATAACTTTACATGGGATACGAATTGCGTTTTAGATCAGATAAGCCAATGGTTCCCAAATGAGGACCTAACGTTAGAGCAATTGACTAAAAAGACATTAACGTTACTGGCATTAACTACAGCACATAGAATGCAAACGTTGTCAAAAATCGAAATCAAAAACATACACATATCTCACAGTCAGGTTGTTATTAAAATACCACAAATTATTAAGACTCAAAACCAGGTCGTGAGAAACCAATACTTTATCTACCATTTTTCAATAGTAGGCCAAATGTGTGTCCAGCAAAAACACTACTATGTTATATTAATGAGACAAACTCCCTTAATAAAATCTGATGCTCTGTTTATAGGTATTAAAAAAGCCGTCAGTGCGATCCGTAATACTGCGGGCTGGAGGGGCAACTCTACTGTGTTCGCACAATTTTACAACAGGCCTATTCATAATCATGGTTGTACATCATTAGCCCAATCAATTATTGACCATTAAATAAATAAATCAGTGTATCAAAATTTTGTAATTACTACCTATACTATAATTTAGAATGGAAATAAATGTCAAAAGGAATTGTTCAGTTTGTATGGGCACTTTCACTTTGAGTGGACATTATCTACAGTTATAAAAAACATTATTTTTCAATATTTCATGTCTTAAGGTTAGAAATAAGAAGCAGAGATGGTTAAATAAAAAAATTGTAGATTTACACATATTTACCTGTAATTTGACAATACAATTCTACAAGCAAAAGACAGTACTTCTAAATACACTTATTTATAAGAATAGACTTTACATGATCACTTAATAAATAAGTTACACTGCTCATACAGTTTGTCTTCAGCTGGAAGCTGGCATTCGGGTGGTCAAAAAAGCAGCTACATTTATATAAGTT
Organism: Diatraea saccharalis; assembly: GCA_918026875.4. NCBI lineage: Eukaryota > Metazoa > Arthropoda > Insecta > Lepidoptera > Crambidae > Diatraea > Diatraea saccharalis. Next base: position 500,671 of record OU893348.1, on the reverse strand, counting down.
GGTCACATGATGTCCTTATCGTTAAATCTTCCATGGCCTCTCATGACGTGTGCTTGCAGTCAAACACAACTATTCTCCTAATTTGTGCTCACCCTCGAGAACAACTCTTCGGCTTGGAGTGGCTGTAAACTCACATTTACATCTGCGTCTATTAACAGAAAGAACTATTTTAAAACACCTATCCAGTACATTTGTACATTACTATTAAAAAATAAATTAACATTAAATGTTGAACTACAGGTACAGTATTCCCACGCCTTCGCACATGTAAATAGTAGCCTATATCATCCTGATGAAAGATGTAGCTTCCCTTAAGTAAAAGGATTTTTTTACATCAGTCTTGTAGTTTCGAAGTTTGTTAACAAGCTCAACTAACAATCAAATGTTTCTAGTTTATGATATAAGTAAGGATAAGAGGCACAAAGCTCACAAACTAGTTTCACTATTTTTACAATAATAAGGCAAAAATAATAAACAATTTTACCTGATACCATGTGGGAATGGTCAGTCGCTGTGGTGAGTCGCAACCAGGAACAAAACAATATACTTGTGAATCAAGTGCTCTTTTATAATCCGGTAATGATCTGTATAGGTTCCAGAATATTATATCTGCTTGCTGCTAACATGGATAACAGACGCGATATGGATCTGCCATACACCTAAAGAGTATTATATAATATTAAATTATTTGTCAACAAAATGTTACTTAAACGATAGGGCAGCGATATATTAATGTTTTACTTGTCACACAGGAAGCTTAATTATGGTAAAATAATCAAAATAAATAAATATAACTATAATCCTACCTGTCGTGGGGATATCCAATTAATAATTATATTACTAATGTGTTTCTTTGACGGATATTTTTTGCAGATGTGATCTAGTACGTAATATAGATCTTTCACAATTTATACAAAGCTGCCGACGATGTCCTCTACTTGTGCTTGGTTTGGTGTCCATAGGTATAGCCGGGTCATCATTTCGAGAGGTTAATAAATAAATTGGTCGAAAGTAACAACAAAATCAAAACGTAAGAATTATCATTATCACTCAAATGTCTTTGTTGACAAAAGTGGAATGGTGCTGCCCTATAAGAATTATTAATCAATTAAAAAGTAATCAATAGTTTGTGTAAATTAACCTATATATCTAACCGAAAAGGATTATTTCTTATGTTTTTAATATATATGATACATGATATTGCAAAAGATTACCTAATGTATATGTATTAATATATAAATACTTTAATTACTTTTATTTTTATTAAAGTTAAAACTTATCGATTAATCGATACTATTAGTAATAGTACTTCAATAACATTTATTGATATGGAAACACAGTGAAATATGTTAACAAAACACATCCGAATCCAAAAAATACTTTTTTATGTGATATTTTTAATGTTTAGTTTCCCATGACGAGAGTATTAAAAATAATTTTTCTTTCAGTTTTAATAATAATTTACTGTTTACATATTTTTTACTTATTAGCTTGTCCACCAAAAGCCAAAATTGAACAATTCTCTTTATGTTCTTTTTTTGTTAATAATTAATAAATACTTATATATATAAAAAGCAAGTTATCGTCATTTATTGATGATATTTCCTAAATCTATTTTCAACACTCTCAAAGTCTACTAGTAATATAATCTAATCAAATAAATACTAATCTCGAGAACGAGGCGCGAAGTATAATTAATGATTAAACGAACTTACCAAGTGAAGTTCTATCATAATTATACGAAGCGCCTCGTTCGAAGAGATTAGTAAACCCGCCCAACCCTGTGAACATTATTCCCAATACTAAGTTCTCCGGAAATACATCAATAAACCAGATCTATCTCTAAACTTAATGAAGATGGCAGGGAACGGTATCGACTAAGAAGATGAGAACTACCCTCGTAATAAAAAAAAAAAAAAAAAAAAAAAGCAAATGCAAAGAAATCTCAACTATAGTGCCGGAGTAGTGACACATATGCGATACTACTAGTAATATAATCTAATCAAATAAATACTAATCTCTTCGAACGAGGCGCTTCGTATAATTATGATAGAACTTCACTTGGTAAGTTCGTTTAATCATTAAGTATACATAATATTTTGAAACATTTTGTCTTATGTTTATTCATTTATAAGTGATTTTATTGTATGATTTGTACTTACATGGATGTTTTTACATTCCTAAATTCTGACGAACAAAAGTCTTTATTTGACCCTAGAAACGCTCCTAGAATCAACAAGTCGACTCTTGGCAAATTTGTGCTGGTTGCCTTTGTAAATCCTGGTTCCATTCTTGTATTTTCACTTTCTATTTTATTTAATATATTTATGAAAACAAACCAAATTATCCACTTGCTATAGAGGGAAACTAAGAAGAGCTGTCATTGTAGTCGAACGTGACGTAATTCGCTCTGATTGGCGTTCAATATAACATGGCGGATTGTCGTATTTTGTGGTTTTATTTTATTAAAATATTAAATAATCTCACTCATAATTAAAAAATAAATACGTTTTTTGCAATCCATAATTTACATTTCATTACATAGATGCATTACTTTAGTGACTTTTGTTTACTGTCATCATCCCTATTGTGACGTTTCTTTTGTGGTCTTTTTTTTGAGGTCAGAGAAAGGGCTGACCATGCTATGCAAACTTAGAACTCGATTTTTTTTTACTTTACAGTGCCATCTATGTACCAGCTTTTAAAATAGAAATCATGGTGTAGCCACAATAAATAAATGTGTTTATAATTGGGGATAATTTTTAAAGGCATCATTAATAAATCTTGTTTATTATTACTTGAAACTTAGTTAAAAAGCCTTATGATACTTAATATTATTGAAATAATATATCTTGTTACAGAATAATATAGTAATTATAGAATTGTCACTAGAAATGTTTCTAATTTAAGTGGTAATATTAAATATACTATGGCAATATCAATTGAAAATGGCGCGTATGTAATGGTTTGGTATTGTGCGTAAACTTTAAAACTAACTTCGCAAATTGAAAATGTATTGAGTGAATGTCCGTGTGCTTGTTAGTTTTTGCAAGTTCCTGTAACTTTTTCTGCTTTTCACGTTGAGTTGATTAAGTTCGTCCGTGTAATCGAAATATATTGTGTTAGCAATCGTATTGTGTCTTGAAATATCCCGTACCGAAATGTTACTTGTTTTTAATTTGAACTTTGCTCAAAAAATCATGGCTCAAAACCGTTGTTGTGTACTTTAATGTTCAGTGACTAAGGATAGCGGTAAGTGCTTTTTAGTTTGTACAATAAATACTTTATGAATTGTACTATAATGACAAAGTTTTCAACCGATTTTTATACCTATACGTGGAGTTTCATAATTCAAATGTTTTTCAGGTATTTTTCTTTGAGCTATCGTAGAATACAATATTCATTAAAAAACTTATTATGTGCCTACAATTTAAGAATTGTTATTTGTTCATCCATTATACAAATAATTAAGGACTAATAATTTGTTGTGTGAATAGCAGAGAATAATACATATTATTATGTTACTCAGGTATCCCTTTGCACCGGTTTCCTGAACCTAGAACTAAAACAGAGAAATTTAAAAAATGGCTAGACAATGTTGGTGGAGAAATAACTCTGGATCCAATCAAAATATATAATAACATGCATATTTGTGGAAAACATTTTCTAGATATTTATAAATATCCCAATAATAGACTGCAACATAGCAATGCCTACACTTCATATGTCAGGTAATTTATTATTTATAAATAATACTGCATATTGAATGTCTACCTATCTATTTAAAGATGGAAGCAGCAGGCTATGCATTAAAATTCATTCATATGTGATTAACAATGACCAGTGAATAATTTTTCAAACTATAAAAAGTTTAAAGTAAAAATGAAATAGTAGAAAACAAATACGTTTTCTATAAGCTGAGTTCTTATAAAAAACATTATGTATTTTAATGTGGTTTTCATCAATATATAGAGTGGTACAAGAGGAAGGTTTATATGTACAATATAAGACCTTGTGGGCGAAAGCTAGTTTCTTATACCATTGTTCAATTAATGCTCCTAATTTCCATGTTAATTTTTAATGTTTATTATAAAATAAAATATTATAAAATGTTTTTTTCTTCATGTTCAGCGCAATCAACTGGAGAACCTTACATAGTTGCAAGTGCGGATTTGCCATGTAGCTCACATTTTGTACCTTCTCAACTACATGCCAGCACATCAGGTTGGTAAACGTTTTTCTGATGAAAATTAAAATAGTTAAATAATCATCTTAAATATAATATTATTTTTTATATAAAGGAAAATTCATGAGTCAACATATAGTTATACAAAAATTGAATGTCCCTTTGTTCAAAATTGCAAATCTATGTTCTGTAACATAGGCCAATCTTTAATATTTTGAGCCAGAGACTGATAAGCCAATGATATCCACGAAATAACTTTATTTGTTATTATTTCCAGGTCAGCATAAAAACCTTGGAAAGACACAAACACCTGTTGCCAAACAACAGTTGCCAAGAAAATTAAAAGGTATGTTTTGCAAAAATATATCTCAATTATCCAATTTGAAAATTGCTGCATGAAATTGGAAACAATCAGCAAATCTGAAAAAAGACATAGTCTAGATGATTTTATTACAAAACTGAATATTTTTGTACAGTGTGTAATGCAAAAAAAGAAACTATTTATTTTTGAGGCTTTAATTTACATTTCATGAAATGTGTTGCAGGTGTTTCTCTAAAAGACCATAAACAATATAAAATAATTGTGAATAAATTGAAAAAATGAGAAGCTCAAAAAAGGAGCTTTAAACAAAAATTGGCTCGTGCTAAATCTTTAATGAAAACCTCTGCTTTCCAAATAATTTCCAAAAATATGTCACCTACTGCAAAATTATTTTACCGAATGCAAATGTTACATGGAAATAAGAAAAAGCAAGGGCATCGATTTACCATTGATGAAAAGATTGTAGCGCTATCATTATACAAACCTGCACCTAAGGCGTATCGTCTGTTAAGAAAATTTTGTATTTTACCTAGTAGACCAACATTGCAGACTTTGTTGTATAAAGTCCAGTTAAAGGCAGGCATAAATGAAATTTTATTTGACAACCTAAAATCCAGAGTTAGGAGAATGCCAGATAAATTTAAATACTGCACCTTGGTATTTGATGAAATGGCAATGGTGCTATTGCCATTTATTGGTGGTATTTATTATTGGTATTAAAGCATCAGCTTTAATAAAAATAAAAAATTATCACAGGATTTGTTGATAATGGAGCAATGAAGCAAATAGTACAGTAACCATGTACTTGTTTTCTTAATTAGAGGCATTGTTAAAAAATATAAACAGCCACTGGCCTATTATTTTTGCAGTGGCAGTACAAGAACTTAAAGCTTAAAGCTTTGGAACTTAAAGCTTTAATAAAGAATATAATTATTAAAATTGCAGAAACTGGTCTTATGGTGGTAGCAGCAGTATGTGACCAAACTACATCAAATATTGCTGCTATAAACTTGTTGTCAAAAGAGATTAACGAAATGTATTTGAGAAGAGGGCAGCACTATACAGAAGGATTTTTTGAAGTTGGAGACAAAAAGTATTTTCACTCTATGACCCACTTCATTTAATAAAAGGGATCAGGTATAATTTGTTAACAAAAAATTTAAAATATAACATGAATGGAAAGGAATGTACTGCTAAGTGGAATCACATTCTACAATTATATGAAAGATGCCCAGGCTACAAAGGAGTGAAGATGGCACCTAAGTTGACAGCTCATCATGTAGTGCCATCATTATTACTAAAAATGAGAGTGAAACACTGCACTTAGGTGTTAAGTAAAACTGTTGGAGCTGCTATTGGAGTAATGACAGGTGATATTTTTTAATATTATTATGAGAATAGCTTGGTGGCGTAGTAGATAAGCGCCGCGGCCCGCGATCGTAGTCGTTAAGCAACTTTCGCAAGGGTCGGTCATGGGATGGGTGACCAAAAAATTATTATCTCGAGCTACTCCGTGCTTCGGAAGGCACGTTAAGCCGTTGGTCCCGGCTGCATTTACAGTCGTCTATTCACTCCAATCCTCATTGGGTCAGCGTGGAGGGTCATGGCCCATCCTCCTTAACCATCCACAAGGAAAGCCTGAGCCCCTGCAGTGAGGACGTAAAAGGGCTGATGATGATGATGATTATTATTATTATGAAATTTTAGAGTCCATATGTTTTATTATATATTTGAGAGCAGATTTATTATAGAATTTTTTTCTGGTATACATAGTACATACATACTATAAACTAAAAACTTATATTTTCCATTACAAACCTAAACAAACATTATATTTTCATTGCAGAGTTTGGAGTTCTTGAAAAAGAATGCACTGAAACTGCAGACCTGTTGATGTTTTTTGATGACTTATTCGACAGTGTCAATGGCAGCTTTAGCAAACCAAAAGGGGGGAAAATGTATAGGACAGCAGTGACACCAACATCGCCTCATCATAAATTATGGAACAAAACCCTTCCAGTTTTAAGGAGCATGAGGTTTCATAATGGAATTAATCATGGGATAGTTCCATCGTTGTCCAGCTGGATAAAAACAGTAGAAAACTTCAAAAGAATTTTAATTTATTTGAATTCAAAAGGCATAAATTCATTATTGCTATGAAATTTCAACCAAGACGCATTGGAGAAATTTTTTGGGGCAATAAAGGCTCATGCCTGCAGCAATACGATGCCTACATCACAATCTTTTGAGGAGGCCTTTAAAACATTGCTTATTGACAATATTTCTTCTTCACATTCAGTGGGATCAAATTGCGAAATGGATGATAGCGTTTGTCTGCAAACACTAAAAGAACTATTGACTAAAGACGTAGATGATATACCCACTGAATGTGAAGTTGAAATTGAAAATGCTCATTTATGCATTGATTTAATGAATACAGAAAGTTTAATAAGTAGAAAAATTGGATACTGTAGTGGCTGGATAGCACAATTAGCAAAGAAAAATTTTTATATAAGCTGTTTATTATGTAAAAACAACATAGAAGCTAAAGAAAAGCAGATATTTCATACTTATATAATTTTAAAAGAGTTTGAAAACAAAAACTGGTTGTGCTATCCTACCCGAAACCTATTTGACTATGTTATCAATACTGAAAACAATAGAAGTTTTAAAAGAAAATTGCAATAAAAAAAAATATTTTGACATATATAAAGTTAATCATAAAGATTAATTTAGATTTAAATTTTTTACAATGCACAGAACACCAAATTCAACTAAAAGAATTCATAACAGAGAAATGTGCAGTATTTTTTATTAATAATTGGTGCAAAAATATCAATCATTTAATCAATGGCAAAATTCATTTTGGGATAGAAATGATGAAATGAAGGTAAAGATAAAGATAGGAAATAAAGATAGATAGGAAGAGAAAACTGTGTGTGGATCACTGATGAATGTCTGAAATAAGATGGTTAATAAAGCTACAAAAATAACAAGTCTTTCATTGAAATAAACTAATTGATTTATTTTACTCGCTCTAAACATTTATAATAGTTAGCATTGAACATAAACCATATAAATATGACTCCTGATATACTTGTTTAATCATAGCAAATAAAACGAAAAATAATCTGCGGTCTTACATTATGTTTTATATTTAAGGTTTAATTAGCCAAGTGTTTATTTTCGATAAGTTATAAAGGTACTCTTCTTAATAAAATAATAATGATAAGTTTGAAATAACTTTATTTTATTAATCAACTTTATTTAACATTTTTAAAGAATTACACTACATTATTCCAAATCACGAATACCAGTAGTGCCATAAACAAAGGATTAGTATGATACCATAGACATTTATATATTAACACACAGAACATCCTCTCCGTTTTAACAAGTACTTATTTGGTTCTTACCCTTTACAATATAAGTACTAAAACTAAAATAAACTTAAGTTTACACCATACTTTCTTAAAACTTACATATATATATTTTTTTATATTATGAAACTTAAATTTATTAACAAGTTTTAAACTATTATTTTGCTTCTACATGTATGTATTATAAGACATAATCTCTGTACTTTATTGGGATAGCCCTACATCGAACAGGTCTTATATTATTTGAGGTAGACTCACTTATAGGGGAAGTTCTTATATTACTTGAGACAGACTCACTTATAGGGGAAGTAAGATTTGAGTTTAAATTGTCATTAGCAAATACTTCGCAGCCATAGTCCATACTATCTGTGTCATGTATACTATTTGGTTTATATTTCTGATTAGTATTACAGTTAGATACATTTTCATCTTTTTTCTTTTCATTGCATGTTTTTTCAATATTTCCTCTATATGGTTTTATATGGATTAAGTCTCTTCTGTATAGTACACCATCTACATTAACTTTATATGATCTTTCACTTACTTTTTCAACCACATATCCTAATTTCCATGTATTATTGTTTTCTGGATTTATTTGAACGGCTACATTTTGACCCATTTCCAAGGAATATGGTTTTCTACATCTTTTGTCATAAAAATATTTTGATTTTTCTTTTCTTATCATTAGTTTTTCTGGAATGTTGTTAATTCTTACAGGAACCATTTGTTCTGATGTACTAGGCAATAAGGTCCTAGTTCTTCTAGATAAGAACTTTTGTGCTGGGCTACAATGATCTTCATTATTGGGAACATTTCTCTGGTGTAACAGTGAGATCCAAAAGTCCTCACCTGTTTCAGAACATTTGAGAATGAGCTTCTTTGCCGACTTTACCGTTGCTTCAGCAGTTCCATTTGATTGTGGGTAATGTGGTGACGATGTTACATGAACAAAATCCCAATCTTCAGCAAACTTGGTAAATTCCTTGTTTACAAAATTAGTAGCCCCATCAGTACATAATTTTTGTGGTATTCCATGTCTTGCAAAATTCTTTTTACATATATTTATAACCTCTCTAGATGAAAGATCTCTTAATTTATCAATTTCATAAAAATTTGAGTAATGGTCTACTGTTATCAGAAAGTTCAGAGATTGTGTATTTATTTTTACATTAAAAACATCCATAGATACATACTGAAAAGGATATGATGGTATATCATGCGATAACATGGGAAACCTTATTTGAGATGGTGAGTATTTTATACAAATTCTACATCTTTCAACGAAATTTTTTATGTCTTCGGACATGCCAGGCCAGAAGATATTTTGTTTTGCTAATTTAATGGTACTAGTAATGCCATTATGACTTAAATGAACCTTTGACAACATGTCTTTTCTCAAGCATTTAGGAATAAGAACTTGATCATTTCTAAAAATTATGTTATTTTGAACTGACAGGTCAGATGCAAACTTATAAAACCATCTGAGATTCTCAGGCATATCAGAGACATAATTGGGGAATCCATTTATAATATAGTTTACAAGCTGTTGACATTCTGAATCAGCTTCTGTTTTTTCTTTAATATTTTTCATTATATTACTTGATATTTTTAGGTATTTCAAAGAAGAATGTTTGGCTATAATGTTAAAAATCTGTTTATTATAAAAACTGTCAAAACCATTACAGTTTATTTCATTCATTTCAGTTGGAGCTCTAGAAAGAGCATCAGCAACAAAATTATTTTTTCCACTTATATACTCTATTTTTAGATCATATCTTTGAAGAATCATTAACATAAGCTGAAGTCTCTTTGGAGCCTCAATTAGAGGTTTTTTAAAAATATTCACCAATGGCTTATGATCAGTTTTTATAATAGTGTTAGTATTTGCAGTTACATACTGACTAAATCTAGAACAAGCAAAGACCACAGCTAGCATTTCTTTTTCAATTTGGGCATACCTTTTTTCTGTCTTAGTTAAGGTCCTAGAAGCAAATGCTACAACCTCCTTGTCCTGATAGAGTGCTGCTCCTAAGCCTATACTGCTTGCATCACATTCTATTATTAATGGCTTATTCATATCATAATATCTAAGGGTTGGCAAACTACTAAGTGTTAAAATAATTTGTTCAAATTCAGCCTGTTCTTTTTCTGTCCATTGCCACTTAGCATTTTTTTTTGTTAACTCTCTTAACGAGCTTACTTTAAAACTTAAATTCTTAATAAATTTGCTCAAGTATGTTACCATCCCCAGAAGCCTTGAGACGTCTTTACAGCATTTAGGTATAGCTATATTCTTGATGGCTGTAACTTTTTCTTCATCCACTTTAAGACCAGTATCAGTCAATACATGGCCATAAAACTTCACAGATTTCTGTAATAAATTTAATTTATCTTTATTAAGTTTACAATTGTTTTCTCGTAGTCTCAGTAAAAGATTTTCCAAATTAATATTATGATTTCTGATTGCTTCTTCTGTAGTGTTGCCTGACCCATACACCAAAATATCATCTGCCATAACCTCAATACCCTTTAGACCATGCAAGACCGTTAATAATTTTTGTTGAAAAATTTCTGGCGCTGAAGAGATACCAAATGGAAGCCTAAGCCATCTATATCTACCAAAGGGCGTCCAGAATGTTGTGAGTTTACTGCTTTTGTCACTAAGTTTAACATGCCAAAAACCCTTTAATGCATCCACAGTACTAAAAACTTTAGCTTTTCCTAATTCTGGCAAGACTTCCTCTAAAGTTGTAAACTGAAAATGAGGTCTTTTCAATGCCTTATTCAATGGTATAGGGTCTAGACATATTCGGAATTTTTTACCTTTACGAACCAACAGAATATTATTAACCCAATCTGTATGTGATTCTTCCTTAACAATAATTTTATTTTTTACTAACCTATCAAGTTCTTCTTTAAGAGGTTCTCGCAGTGCCATAGGAACTCGTCTTGCTGGTTGAATGCGGGGTGGGACGGATTCATCTATTTCCAATTCAACTACACCTGGAAGCTCACCATATCCTTGGAAAACATCATAGTATTTTGCAACTATATCCTGTGTGTCTTTGTAATCATCCATACCTATCATCACAGTGTTACAGTAGTTTATCAGCCCAAGAGATACACATGCAGATTCAGATAACAAAGGTTGATGACTAACATTTACAACATGAAACATTATCTGATATTTTTTATTCTTATACATACATTCAATATCAACCACTCCTAATGTCTCTATGTCTGTACCATTAAAACACTTTAGCTTTAAATCTGTAGGTTGCAGATGTTTCAGACAATCATCATTGAGCATCTTCTTATATTGTTCAACACCAATAACACACACCTGAGCTCCTGTATCTAATGTGCAGAAAGCATCGAGCCATCTATTGCCAATTTTTAACTTGAGTTCAACCTCTTTATGTCCAGAATGTTGATTTGTTTTAATTTTAGATATATATATACTGTTGTCACTTATATTTGCTGTTTCTTCCTCTGTGTCATATTTGTTTTCTTGTATTTCTTTTATGACTTTCGTTTTCTTACATACCTTTTTAAAGTGATTTCTGCCATGACAACTTTCACACCTCTGTCCCCAAGCTGGACAAAGTTTCTTATTGAATATATGTTTTTCTCCACAAAACTTACAAGTTTTTATTTGTTTCTTGTCAATTTTTAGAATGTTTTTTTCTTCTGTTGTAACTCTATTGATAGATTGCAACTGTTCAGTTGTTGTTTCAGCAGATCTACATATATTAATAGTCCTTACTAGATCCAGTCCCTCGACTCTCAGGAGTTCCTTTTTTGTATCTGCATTTCTTATTCCTACTACAATTCTGTCTCTCAACATTTCATCTATTATAGTAGTGTTGTAGTTACACGATTTAATTAATTTTCTTAGTTCTCTTATATACGAATCAATGTCTTCACCTTCTTGTTGATTTCTTTTATTGAAAAGGTACCTATTGTAGATAACATTTTGGTTTTTCACAAGACATTTTTCTAATTTTAAAAATATCTTAGCCTCACTTTTCATATCTTTTTCTTCCAAACCAAAATGCATATACTTTTTCATAGCTGCATGTCCTATGGCATTTATTAAAAGTGTCGGTCTTTGATCTTCCTTTAACCCTGTAGCAACGACATAATTATACCACGTGGTTTTAAAAAACTCTAGGGCGTCCCCAGGATTTGTAGATTCCACGTCCAATGGCGCAGGCCACGGAACATGTATTCGGTTTCCATTTGACGATCCTTGCAGTTCTATTTGTTTTTGAATACTTTGGAGAATTTCACACTGTTTTTCCAGTACGTGCGCTAATTCTGAAGAAGCCATATTGTTTGATAATTTTCACTTTTGTTTAAGATAAAACTTATCTTCTATAAATTCTCTTTATTTAATGAGAATTCTGACACCATCTTCTTAATAAAATAATAATGATAAGTTTGAAATAACTTTATTTTATTAATCAACTTTATTTAACATTTTTAAAGAATTACACTACATTATTCCAAATCACGAATACCAGTAGTGCCATAAACAAAGGATTAGTATGATACCATAGACATTTATATATTAACACACAGAACAGGTACATTTGCTTTTTTTATATATGTATTGATTCTCAAAATGAATAATAACTATTAAACATTTTTAGAATCAATCTATATAAAAGAAAAAATATACCTATTTATCTTATAAAAAAAAAACACTGATCAAATAAACCTGGCTGTAGCTAGCTACACACATATACACGCACACATACGCGTGACTTTTTTTAGCTGGCGGATAGATGACGCTGTAATCGTGACCTATTTAAAGTTTGAGTTTGCTATCTATTACCAGTATAATATTGTAATCTTTGGGGCTGACTCATGTGTCAAGCTCGTCAACGGGGGCCAATGGGGGCGATTCTGCTCTGGACTACTTAATTTTCCCCTTTTTCATTTATTATGAATATTGTATATTGATTTGACTTGGTTGATTTATTCAATGAGTATGTAGGATTTCTGATATTGTAATGGAAAGTGACTTCATAGTCTAATTAAGTCACATTCTAATAAGACTTCTCTGTGTGAAATAAAAAGGTTCTTGCCGGTTCTTCTCAGTACAAGAAGCTTTAGTTTTGCAAACCGTTGGCAAAGTTTTCGACTTTCACAAGTACTATGTAACAACCTAGACTGAATTGATTTTGATATTTATATGATTCGCCGTGTGGATGTGTAATACATATGGAACATAAAAGAAAACAAACTGAATTCAGCGCTCCGCTTAGAATCGAGTCAATTGAAGTTACGAGCAACCAATAAGTTGGCCCATCACTAATGTTGATATATAGTGTTATGATGTGTTACTAGGTAGGTATAGTTATAGTTATTTACTTCACTTCATTGCTTTGTATGATGATAAATTAATGTAAGTGAGTAGTTAGATCACTAGGCGACATAAATTCACTCTGTATCAGCTACTGAGCTCAATATAAAGTTATTGTTTAATGTGTGTTTCAATTCTATATTATATAAAAACCAAACATCGTTCCTTTACCATGTAACATAATAAATAACTAAAATTTAAGATTCAAATAAAGGAAAGTTAGATATTATAAGAAACACGAAACGATGTCATATTTATTAATTTTCGATACTCTATGCATTCATAACATTCCAAAAAGAACAACACTTATTCAATATTCCCCTAAGGTTTGAGTTTACTTTTATCACTATAAGATGATAATGAAATGGAACTAAATATATTTCCACTTCATTATCAAAAATGTTATGATAAATATCATAGATAATTAAAATTCAGAACCTTTACATTAAGGGAACGCTTATGAATATAGGATTAAAAAAAAATGATTTTGAAATAATTGTATCTGATTCCTCACTATTTAATAAACAATAACATAGAGTTATGATTATTTACAAATTATGTAATAACAGAGAGAATACAAATATGAAATGTAGATGTAAAGCAAGCATAAAGCTCATCTTAAGCATAAGGGTCTTCACTAAAGTAAAATTGCCAATATTTCAGTTGTTAAAAGTTTTACAGTAGTTTTTGCTGGAACAACTCCCTTTAACATCAATCCCTTTAGCTTCAACAGACAAATGTTCAGTGTTTCATTCAAAACAGAAATGATATTTACATTCAACCTTATTTGAAATATAATTATCAGGATGCTCTCACTGCATGAATTGGTGCTTGTTTAATAAAACTGTCTAATTTACTTTTGAACAATTCACTGTTGATAGGTTCTCCGATACCACACAAAGGATTCCTGATAGCATATTTCACATAAATTTCAGAATAAATCTTCTTTAATAAGTCCCGAACTCCCTGCGCTTGGTTATCAGTGTTCATGACAAACTTTAACCCTGAAGGAGTCTCTAAACAGTGTAATGTATACTTAGAAGTCTTGTAGTGGAGGAACCCATCCTTTGGGTCTAATGGTGATATTTTTGCAACAAATGACTTTATAGAAAACAGCATACCATACATTAATTTACCTTCCTGTAAGCATTAAAACAATTATTGAATTCAATATTTTTAGAAAGTTAGCATAGTTACAATGCATAATTGAAGAGACTATTATTATTTTACAGATAAAATAGGTGAAACTTAAATGATTGTTCAGAGAAATATATAATACTCAATTTGTTTAACAAGATTAAATGAGAAATAGATTCTAAATTATTTCGTGTCATAGTGGTGGTGGTATATTTTTGATCTATATAAAACAAAATATTTGGGTGTTAGCCTTAGTTAGGGTGTGTGATGTTCACGTGACCGTGATCAACCATAACTCGTAAGGAACTCATTGAAACAGGCACTCAGAGATATATACAGGCACTTAGAGAATTGGGTAACAAAATAAATATAAATGATGGTCTTATCATGCCCATTATTCTATACCTCTTCCCTGGACATTCCAGCTTGTTTAGTTCTATTCCATTCTCCGTAATATAGAAGAGTACCATAACGATCAAATATGTACATATTATATATCGTCATTTTATTGTGAATTATAATAAATTCGTATTTTATTTCGCAAAATCTGAAACGATTATTTTAGTTGAAAGCACAGAGAGATGAATCATTTTATATTACCAAAGAGCAATAAGCTATATATTATACTACTCTTTGGCAATAAGAGATACATTACTCTGTGGGTAAAAGGTTACTTGTATTTACTCGATACCAAGTATTTTGGTATAGATACTTTAGCACCGAGTAACGAGTAGTATCGTAAAGTAAGTATTTGTATCAGTACTTGGTCGGTCACTCACCGAGGAAAAATAAAAAACATGCATATAACTTTTTGTTTTGTTTTAAGGTGTCTAAAGTCTGTCTCATAAAAAGGTCTCAAAGGCGTGGCGTCCTTGTCGTATGACGAAGCATTGCAAACCTCTATTACCAATTTTATGTAGTTAGAGTATCTACAAAGGTCACTGCCAACAAAATTTTGAATGACTATATGCATCACCTTTTCTGCCAGGACCTGCTTCTCCTTCTTCTCTGTCTGTTACGATAATGGATTCTATATAGATTTAAAAAAAATATTTGTCAAGATTCATTATTTTTGAAGAAAAATAATGACGGTTAAATTAAAACGTAAGTTGAATTTCCGAAGAAACAGTCATTCACTCAACATGATTTTCAGCTGCGCTGCGAATACTCGGTCTTGTCTTCAGGGGTCTTGTGTATTAAAATAAGTCACATGTTCCGTGCTTCGATCAACAGTCTGCAAAGTAGTTAATGGCTCTGTGGTTGTCAAAGAGTATTAAACTCTACAGCTGAAGGCCATGGAAGCCAGGGCCGGTAAAACCTTTTAAAAAACAAAAAATTTCGGTCTGTTCACTGGGCCTGGGAAGGGCGAATGGGGAAAAAATATCGATATGTATCGTATTGATATTTTTCAAATGCGTCGATAAATATTGTCAAAAATATATCGATATATTGATATTTTCTGCGTAATAAGAGATTATCTATAAAAATATTGGAAGTTTTAAAGCAAATAAACACCTGGCTGTTTTGTTATTTAAAATAGGTACATAAAACCAGAGAAAAAAACATCATCAACACAACAAAAATAACATTATTCAAACAAATCAGTATATGTCTGATATTAAAATCAGGAGCACTCTCAGTCTCACCAACCAAACCAACAAGCAGTATCATTGTCATAAAGAAACTAAAAAGACAAGCTGGTCATAGACTGTAATTTCTTAAGCTCATACAGCCTACTGCCTAGAGTCTGGCAAGCGAAACGTGTCACAAGAAAAGGGCGGCAATTTCAAAAATTCTTAAGCAGTAAACACTGAATGTAGTACTGCAAAATAATTTTGATACTTTTATTAATTATATTTAATCTTAACATTTAGATATCAATTAAAATTATTTGTTTTGGAACATTTGACTAAAGCGTGACTGTTCTTAATTGTACAGTTAACAGCATATCAGTAGGCCTATTCACTAACTCAACTGACAACCAAGAATCGTCATCACCGTAAAAAATAGACACTTTGATTGTGTCAAAATCACTATTTCGTATTCTCTATCAATGATGAGCAATTTCGAAATGTCAATATCGGCATTCTCCACTGGACTCCATTTTGACACTTGATTTCGTATCGATAAACTGTATTAAAGTAACATTGTTGCAAAGCATATTTGAAGTCGTCGCATAGTACCTCTTAAGCCATTTGTTGTTAAATTAAAGCGAAAAAAAATACGTATCCAATATTTTTCTATTATCTGACTGACGGACTAAATCGAATCTTTTTTTTAACCCATTCGTTATACCTATTGGTTAACAGCACTTATAATATTAAAAATTCATATTTGTCATTAATTAAAAGGGTGTTTTTTGCAACGACTTCTTTGTTTTTTTGTAATGAATATGGGCGACTCTGGCCACATTTTTTTAATAAATGTGATGTTAGCCAATTTTGATTTCTGGCCCTTATATTTATAATGTGTTCATAACACATACATGTCTCCTAAGGGATTTTCATCACAACCTTTTGCTCTGATCCAGAACCACTATCTATCAAATTAAATTAGTCAATATAAACACCAGATTACAATAAAAAAAACATTTATTTTTGTTACAATTAAGTGCCATGGATAAATTACATAATACAGGTGTCACAAAATCATCATGTTAATCACAATAGAAAATTTAAGATAAGATTTTGACTATGAATCAGACTAAAAATACTTTAGTCTGATTCATAGTCAAAATCTGTTTCTAAATATTCTACACCTGATAACAATGACAAGGAATCATCAGAGTCACTCTCTTCACTACTGTCTGCACCAACAGATATAATAAATTTTTCAAGTTCGTTTTCAACAATGCCATCTTTTAATTTGTAATCATTTTCGACATTTAAAACATGATCAGTGTATTTCTTCCAGTCACTAGGGGTAATTAAGTTAAAACACTCTATTATTAAGTTTTCCATTTCCTTTCCTGGTATTCCAATGTTTCTGCTTGCAATTTTTCTTTTTGCTTGACTCCAAACCATCTCTATTGGGTTTAAGTCACAATGATACGGTGGCAGCAATAAAAGTTCATGATTATGTTCTTTTAAAATCTCTTCAGCTTCATATACAGGCAATGTTTTCTTATCATTAACCAAACACATTAACTCTGCCTTTGTCTGATATTCCTCAAAATGTATTCCATTATTTACAAGCCATTTACGGATATCTGCTTTGGTATTAGACATTATAGGCGGTTTATTGATTTGTTTTATATGGTAGCTGGCATTATCCA
Source organism: Diatraea saccharalis (assembly GCA_918026875.4). Classification (NCBI taxonomy): domain Eukaryota; kingdom Metazoa; phylum Arthropoda; class Insecta; order Lepidoptera; family Crambidae; genus Diatraea; species Diatraea saccharalis. The sequence continues at coordinate 483,001 of OU893348.1, read as the reverse complement.
TAACAATTACACTGGGCTTACTTAAATTTGGTATTAATTTTTCTCTGACCCATTTCATAAAGTTCGATGAGTTCATATCATCATGATAATCAGCAGATTTGGATTTACTACTGAACACTAATAATGCACCAGGCACAAAACCTTCCTCAGATCCAGCATGCACAACAATATGCCGTTTTCCAGAGGATATCTTTGTAGTGACACCAGTTGTTGAAGGTCCTTGCCAAGACTTTTTAACTTTATAATTCTGATGTACATAAGTTTCATCAAGGTACACAATTTGCTTTCCTTCGTTTCGTTTTATATTTATTTCTCTCAAATACTTGTGCCTCCATGCAGAAATCTGGTATTTTTCTATAAGCATAGAACGTTCATTTTCATTGCTTTTAAAAGAAAATCCATTCTTAAGCATAATTTTTCGTAAAGTCTCACGGCTACCACTGAATCCTATTGCATCTTTTAATTCATTGTGAAGGCTTCTTAATGTTGGAACAATTTTTTTCACACAGTAAAATTCATTTACTTTATTCCGAATTGCACTTAAATCAAAATTATCTAAAGCAGACACTGTTGGTTGATGAGGTCGTTTTTTCCCAAGAGTGTCCCATTTTCCTTTATTAATTAATGCTTCATTTTTTATCCTTCTTAGTGTCCTTATACTTACATCTATAAAAGATTAAACACTTTGAAACAAAGATATGTTAAATGTATTTAAAAGCAAATAATGATAGACACATACATCAAAATAATTTAAATACCTATTCAACTATGAATGCAATTTATGTTTAATTTAGTTAAGTTTATGTGCATATTTAGCATGTATAACAATTACATGGTTTGATTAGTTTCATGAATTCTGTGAATTTCCTTGTTAAACAAAACATTCTTATGACATCATTGGATGTCAACAATAAAAACCAATACATCATAAAAAACCTATGTAAATATTATAGGAATACTATCAATCTATCTTAAATCAAAACAAGAAAAGAGACCTGTCATTGAAGAAATTTTTTGTAAGTACTGCGTTTCCGAATTCAGCATTTCTTGTTTTTCTAAAGTTTTTATTGCATTTATCTCCTCCATTATTGGTTGAATATCACCATCACAGTTATCTGAAATAGAGCAATATTTTATAAAAAATATCTGTTTAGTTAATTACAGAAAATTAAAACGAAAGTATCAAAATTATAATACAAAACTAACCTAAAAAAGATACAACTTTATCTAATCGTTGTAATTTCACCATGAAATTTTTATTTAATTCAGTTTTCACTTCAGTAAACTTGTCAATCATGATGGAAAGAAGTTTCCTCGATGAACTTTTTATCGGCTTCGACATAATTTTTAACCAAAAACACAAGTTCAAATTCGCAAAAACAACAAAATTCAATATTCTTGAATTGTCTAACGTAGTGTCAAACTGACAGTTCTATGTTGTTGCCATATGAAAACGGAAAAATAGGTGGTGTCACGTTTCGCTTGCCAAACTCTACCTACTCTTTTTAAATTTAAGAAATACATGATACGACGTATGAGCAGACAGCAGAACTTAAAAAATATATCGAGTATGATACGAATTTGATACCTGAAAATAAATATTGAAAAGCCGATATATCGCGGGAAAAAAATATCGCTCAATTAAATTGATTTTTTTCAGAAAAAATATCCACATTTTGATAGTTTTTGCCCAATCTCAGTTCAATTGCAATCTTTGGTCTGTTCTTTATTAGTCAAAGTCAAAGTTTATAGTGATCTGTGTTTGTCAAGGAAAAAAATGTCGAGCGAAATGATCACAGTGCAATAGTCACATTATATTCAAAAACGAAACGAACCATCAATTCCATACCAAAGTTCGTAGAAAAAGAAAATTTTTCCTTCATAAATAATAAGTTAGTACAGCGTTCGCCTTGGCAACAATTTTGACTGAATATTTGAGGTTATCTTACCTAACTTGCTACTCACATTGCAGAGTTAGTGAATCAATATCATGGATGAATACACGAGGGAACCTTGTCCTTGGAGAATTTTAGACGATTCTGGTGGTGCTTTTATAATGGGGGCTATCGGAGGAGGCATCTTTCATTCTATTAAAGGTTTTAGAAACGCTCCTATAGGATTTAATAGGAAAATGGTGAGGAACATATACACTTCATAGATACGTATATGCAGTTTTTTATTAGTGCCAAAGTTTGTGATTGTTTTTGACACATCTTTTTTTAGCTTGGCAGTTTAGCAGCTATAAAAGAGAGATCCCCAATTGTAGCAGGAAATTTTGCTGTTTGGGGAGGCATGTTCTCCACTATTGACTGCTCTTTAGTATACCTGAGACAGAAGGAAGATCCATGGAATTCTATTATGAGTGGTGCTCTTACTGGAGGTATCCTTGCTGCTAGAAATGGTGGGTGTTGTATCCTCTTTTGTTGTTATTCCATATTTAAAATATTTTTAGACATATGCCATATAAATTTAGAATACGTTCATCTTGTTAAAAAAATGATGATTGATCAAATTAGGAAACAGATGAATGTCATATAAATTGTGAGTTGTTTGTTGCTCATATTTATTCACATACATGCAGGTCTGTTCAGCATAAAGGATAAATACAATATTTTGTTATTTACGACAATTATTCATAGTAAAATAGCATTAGGCAAATAGTTTGAAATTTTTGTTTTAGGTGTACCAGCAATGGCAGGGAGTGCCCTAGTAGGAGGGATACTTCTTGCTTTGATTGAAGGCATTGGTATTATGTTCACTAGACTCACAGCAGAGCAGTTCCATCCACAGCAGCCAATATTCGAGGACCCATCAGTTTTAGGACAGAGCCAGGGACAAAGCCAATCATTTCAATAGTTAATGTTAGGATTAGATTACAGTCTTAAGTCATATTGCTCAAAGGTTAAAATAACCATCGATTGAAAAAATAATTCATCAGTAAATCATAATTAACTATAACATTTGTTGTATCATGACCTTAATAATATTTCTACAAATATGTCTGTCCTATCTGTGTACTTTTGCAATGTTCACTTTCATATTTAATTTAACTGCATTGTTACTTGTCATCGTAACAAATACATTTTTAAGTACTTAAGACTGTATTATAACTAAAAGTTGTGTCTCAGTTTCGTGAGACATATAGTTAACCCATTCTGATTTGGGATTGAGTGGATTATTTGCATCTGTGATATTTTCAGTTCCATACTGATAGCCAGTAATTTCACTCTGAAATTTTTTTTTCATCTAAAGTTTCAAAACTTTTTTGTTTTAATTAAATACAAATTATAATTGTACTTTTATTGAATATTGTGTGAATGAGTCACTTCACTTAATTATTTGTTTCCATGAAGTTGGAGTGATATGTGTTCTAAATGTAGCTTGAAAGAGAGTCTTGATCTGAAGAAGTTTATTACTCCGTCTTCTTACAGATTAACTTTCTGATGGCATTAAAAAAATGAACATAATATTCAATAGAAGCATGTGAAAACTGACCTTATTTAAATAAAGTAATTTTCTTTCAACAGACATTTTATTTGTGAAACTTTATTCTGAAATATTTATATACATGTTTTATCATTGTAGTTTGTTTTATGCTACCTTGTACTATAAATAGCAAAGTTAAATTTATTAACCCGGTGAGTTACCATAGAGTACATGCAAATAGAAGCAAGGATAAAAATTTTCAGAAGCATTGTGCATGTTGGTACATTTGTTCATTATTTTTGACATCTGGAAGTAAATATGGAATGTACTAGTCCAATATCATACTTTGGAAAGTCTAGCTAAATCACCAGCAGAGGTTTTCAAAATACATATGATGCAAATGAAACTGGGAAACAATTGATTCACTAATGCACAGAAAATTTCTTTGATTACAATGTAGACTCCCAAATAATATGAAATCAAATCTAAACTTTTAATTTAGAGAATGGTGCCAAAGAATAAGTACTATTCTGTTGATTAATTGAAATGACAGTCTACATGAAATGGCAATCATAAAACACTTGATTGTATTTTAAAATATTTTAGTTAATAATAATACTGTTGTTGCTTTAACATTCATGGCTGTAGATTAGCAGGACGACTCTGTGTGGCATTATCTCCAATTTTTCTGATTTCCTTTATGACGTGCGCTAAGACTTCTGGGTCGACACCAAGCTCGCACAGCCGTATACAAATAGTCAACGTCTCTGTATCCAAGCCAGTGCAAAGCAGTTGTGAAATTTGGTACATCATCTGGAATGCTTCTCGTGCCTGCCCAATTTGGGCATTTTTCTCAGAAGTCATTATTATTTGTTTAACACAGTTCTGTCGTTACTGGTAATTCAATGGTCTGAGATATTAACGGCTTTTTGACATTGCACGGTTTTTTAATTACTGCAGTTATTTTATAGATTATTTTTGTATTGTACTTCTTTCTTTGCAAACAATCATACAGTTCAATATATGTACTCTTTCGACTTAATTAGTTAAATATAAATCTCTTTTTTTTCACCCAAAAAACTCTACACATAAAAATCGTCTTAGAGATGTTCACAGATTAAGGATTAGTAGTATGGAGATGTTTAGTTAGTATTGAAATTAGTGACACGACTCGAGTCCTATTGTTATTCGAGTCACACAAATGAATTATTCAAATTCGTACTCGAGTGAAAAAAATATCACTCGAGTCTAACTAAAGTTATGATATTCGCTATGCGGCGCCTTAGGTTAGGCGTTTGCGTATATATTTATTTGGAATTATACTAATCTGCTTAGGCAAATTTGTATAATTCGATATTTACATTCGTATTACGATTATTTACGATTCAAATAAATAAACATTAGGTAATTTGAAAGTTATATATTTATTATAAGAAACACGAAAAGAATATAAACAAAAAATATTATTAACAATATAAAAAAAAAAAATTGATTTCAAGAACCAATCTTTATTTTTTAAATACTCCCTCATTTAAATTCACAGGGTACGAATCGATACGTAATGGCGTAAAAAATTGTGTACAATTTTGACCTAAAAATTTACTAACGTGTCTAGTGATGTGATATGTCTCAAAATGTAGCTAATTTTTTAATTATTTCATATCAGGAAGTTAAATCCTATAATATAGACACGATAAAAGTTGCTAGGTTAATAATTATTTGTAAATAGTACTATGCTAACTATCTTCTTGCGATTTGGATATTTGCTACGTTCCGTTTCATCTGCTACGGAAAAATATTGTTTCGTCATAAAGTAAAAAAGTACACAATTACGATTAAATTTTAATTCAATATTTACGCGTTGAACTATAAAAGTCTTTGATATATATTTTTTTAACATATTATTTTTAAAGTAACCTTCTAATGAGGAAGTATTTAAAATAATATTAGTTTCCGAAATCAAACTAGATGTCGCTACGGTACGTTCTTGATTTCTCCATGACAACCCTTCCGGTTTTCTTTCATGTTTAAAAGTAAATTAGTTTTCAAAACTCAATAAACATTTCATATTCTATTTGTACTTTTTCGTATTTGTAACTTTTCAAATTTCAGTTTTTTAATATGTTAGTTAAAAGGAACGGAAATGACTGTCTTTAGTCCATTCGTTTCCTGCAAAAATCAACTTTTGCTAGAGTCGCCATCTAGTGGAGGTGCTTTTTTAGTGCTTTCATTTCTTTTAATACTTCCTCATTATCTCAAGTTTTAACAGCTGTTATAACCTCAAAACATTCTTTACAAATTATGAATCTTCCTGACCTCCAAATGAAAAACTGCTAAGATATTATTCTGGTGGACAGACAGGTGGGCAAACACGATCTTTAAAAAACTACATGTGACAGGTCCATCAATGTATAGAATGTGGAGATGATTCTTTCGAGTTGAACGTGCTTTATGTTGAATCGAGCCACTTTCATTGATTTGAATTGGGATTTTTTTTCTCATATAGATATTATTAAAGAAGAAAGTAATGTAATTTTTTTTTTTAATATTTTTACAATGACACTCAGTCATAAATTTCATGATCACCGATTTTCAGTGATGTGCGTTCTTCGTCTACAGTCTAAATGCGATAACTACAGGACAATAACTCTTATATCCCACGCTAGCAAAATCCTACTTCACATTATCAACTCGAGCCTGCGCTTTTTTCTGGACTGGCAAATTCCACAGGAACAAGCAAGATTTGTCAAGGGAAGAGGTACCAGAGAGCAGATACTGAACCTTCGCCTGATTAGAGTAGAGACATGCCATGAGTACAACACACCTACATACATGTGTTTCGTTGACTACCAGAAGGCTTTCGACTGTGTGAGGTGGGATAAGCTTTGGGACGTGCTTACTGAAATGGGCGTCCCCGCTCACCTTGTAATGCTGATTCGCAACCTCTATGAATCTGGATTTGGTACAGTGACCACGGGAGGCGTTACTTCTAGCTGTTGTTGTTTAATATTTATGGTGAGTCTATAATACGCCAGACGCTCGAGGGCTGGAGGGGTGGAGTCAAGATAGGTGGAGTAAATATCTCCAACCTTGCGGATGATACCACACTTCTTGCATCTTCCGAAGCAGAAATGGCAGAGTTGCTCAAAAAGTTAGAAACCGTCAAGCTTAAGAATAGGCCTCGTCATAAATAAGCTAAGACCAAGGTCATGCTGCATGGATATGAGACCGTGGAACAATTCCAGTATCTGGGCTCCGTAAAACAAAAAAGGGCAACTGTGAGCCGGAGGTGCAAAGACGAATCGGCATGGAAAAGACAGCAATGACACAATTGGGCAAAGTGTGGAGAGATACGAACATCAGCATCAAAACAAAAATACATCTAGTCCGCACACTCATCTTCTCCATATTTCTGTATGGTGCCGAGACCTGGACTATTAAAGCGGCTGATAGACGGAGAATCGACGCGTTTGAGATGTGGTGTTGGCGTCGTATGCTGAAAATACCATGGACAGCTCACCGCACAAATGTCTCTGTCTTAGAGAAGCTTTAACTAGAGAAAGCACAGCGCCTGTCTTCAACCTGCCTGAGACGCATACTACAATACTTTGGCCACGTTGCTCGACGAGATACCGATAACCTGGAACGCTTGATGGTTATGGGGAAAATAGAGGGGAAAAGACCCAGGGGCCGGAGTCCTAAACATTGGTCGGACCAGGTCTCGGAGGTACTTGAGATCCCGGTCAATGCTGCACTCCACCAAACAGCTGAGCGAAACCGATGGAGACGGATGGTTGGCGAGATGACACGGAGTCACGATCCTCAGCAGTGAGGTAACGATAGAGAAGAGAGCGATCTTCGTCTACATTAAAATGCTTTATTTTAAATAGAGGAACGCATTACGCTAATGAATATAAAAGAATTTACTCAAAAAATTCAATATTTCAATAACATTTCAAAATGTAATCACTTTACTTCAGGTAAAGTATGTTGTATTAAAATATATGTGTAAAAATTCATCAGTCTTGTTAGGTCGTGGATAGCGGATTACGAAAGTTCGTGAGTTCGAGTCCAATCTCGGAGTAGATACAAACTGAGACTTTAGAATTTAGCATTCGTAACAAGACATAGAATTCTATAGCGCTGAAATAGAAGGTTCACAAGAATGCACCATTCAATTCCTTTTTCATGGCTTCAACGTATGAAAATGAAGTTATGTCACTCAAAAATGCTCTTAATAATTTGAGCGCACTGGGTGTTAATTATATTAGTAAGTAACTAAGCGTGAAAGCGTTCGCTTTATCCAAAGACATTCGGTTCGATTTATAACTATATGAAGCGTGGTGACTTCCTGAGGTAAGGAAAAAACAGGTGAAGATAATCCTTGCAATAAATAACAAGCCTATTTCATTGAATCCTTTAGAATCTGCTCCCATATACCATAAGGTTAATGGTTTTCTTAGAGTCAAAAAGATTGCTGAGAAATACATGATCCACCGAAGATCGAAACCCCCGACCCAAAAATGCTGTAGTTTTGCTCACTAATTCTATTATTTCTACTTAATTTGATTTCTGTTTTCTACATACTTGCGATGGCGGACTATTCTCATCGAAGGTTTGGGGTGGCAATAGGCTGGGAACGACAACTTCTCCCCCCACCCCGGTGCATACATTTTTCATCATCATCATCATCATCAGCCCTTTTACGTCCCCACTGCAGGGGCTCAGGCCTTCCTTATGGATGGTTAAAGAGGATGGGCCATGACCCTCCACACTGGCCCAATGCGGATCGGAGGGTATTAACGACTGCAAATGCAGCCGGGACCAACGGCTTAACGTGCCTTCCGAAGCACGGAGTAGCTCGAGATAATAATTTTTTTGGTCACCCATCCCATGACCGACCCTTGCGAAAGTTGCTTAACGACAACGATCGTGGGCCGCGGCACTTATCCACTACGCCACCGAGCTACATAAATTTTTAACTTCATTATATTATTATGATTTTGGCGGATGGCCCATTTAGAGGCCCCCAAGGACTGGACATCCCTCCCTCCCTGTTTCGACGCCTATGAAAATGTGAATTTGGGGCACAATTTTAAGTTAGTTCATTAACTATCTGGCTAATAGTAACCAGTGCAAAATATCAAAAAGTTAAAAGGTACCTGCTCCACTATATTCCATATTACATACCCACTACATACCCCATATGTTCCTTTCAAAATAATCACTGGTACCTGCAAGTACCTTGGATTGTAGGTCTAGAACTGTAACAAGAACCGATAAAATAATTGTTTATAAAAATTCACGCACGACTCGATCGTTCTTGCCTTGCAATTCAACGACTTTAACTTTAATAAAGAAATTAACCAAACGACCTTACTTAACTAAATTAAATTAATCAGCTGATATGATCAGCCAACTGACTAGTGCTCTACTTAGATTCAAAATTTGCTTTGCGTTCATTTTATTCTACCCCCTCCCATCAAACGAATTATTTTGTTTATTTTAAGTACTAGCTTTCCGCCCGTGGCTTTGCCCGTGTGGAAATCCTTTAAGCCTATTTTATGCAATAAAAAATGTCGTATGTCCTCAATCTGTGTACCAGATTTCAGTAGTTTATGTGTGAAAACATGGACACCATTACTTTCGCATTTATAATGTAAGTATGTATGGATTACTTACATTTCATGAGATAGTTACATTTTAGAATCTTCTAGAATTTTTTGGTTTCGTTCCAATCACGTCTATTTTCTAGTACCTACTCTTAATTTTTTGTTGTTTCTTTACATTTTTATTAATTAATTTCGTAATAAATTAAATTATTGATCATGGGAAGTAAGTCTTTATTTTCTTAATTATATAATTAATGGTAGGTAATGCAACGAAACACATTAAGATAATAATGTTTTCTGTAACTTAATAACAAAAAGAAAAGATACATCGCCGTCGAACAATCAGAACCTCCTTTTCGATTTTGAAGTCGGATAAAAATATAGATACTAAGATTTATTAGTACCTTATGTCGATTCAATATGACTCGGCAAAAGTTGAGATTCTCGATGCGCACTAAAGGGATCTATTTTTAATACACCACGTCTACAATCCCGAAATAGATGATTGAGTTTCGAACAGGACTTGTGCGTGTTTCCTTCTTTCAGTGCTTGCTTAATTGTAGTGTACAGTGCATCGATTTAGACCAAGGAGTTTTTAATAACAATGGTGTGTATTGGAACTATTTCTTTAAAATAAGTTTATGGTAAAAAAAGTTACTTGTCAAGGGTTTCCTTCAAAAGGAGGTTAAATTTCGTATTTTTTTCAAAGTTAAAATTAAATGGAAAGTTATAATGAAAATGAGGCGGTGTTCCATAGATTTTCGAATTTAAGAGACAACAATGAGAGTTTCCCATTTAGATCGATTTGGACGAGAGTAAGAAACTTCGATACAACTTTCTGGGTAGGTAACCTAAATAGCTCGTTTATTTTGTATGCACCTATATTAGTTTGAGGTTAGAAAAATCATTTTTCTCTTGTCATTTCCTCAAGTAAACATACTAATGTGTCCTAAGGTTCTTAAAGTCATTTACTGCGATTTAATTGTACGTACAATCACTGATTTTACGTGCACTAAATCAAAACAAGATATTGAAGTGCCCAGAAAATATCATGGTCATAAAATATATTGATACTAGTGTTGGGGAACTATAACTTTGCTCTTTAAGAGGTTTGAGTAGGTACTTATTGAGAAATTAAAATTGAAATACTCATATTTAGGTTTAAGAACAATGGTCATAAATTTTTTTCTGACGAAATAAGCACGCTTAAATTATATGGCTGTAATTATTTCATGGTAAAATAAGAGTTCATGTTTGTAAGCCGGCCTGCGTCCGCCATATTGGAATTACAATGAAATCGGGTTTATACAATAATCTTCTCGGCAAATAGTTTCATTCTATATCCGTGCTATGAGAGTATAGAAAGGTATCTACTCCATCATCTTAGTTGGTTCGCCATATTAGATTTAAAATAAAGTAATTTCATTTTCTTAGCCAATCATTTAATGTTCCATTTTTCAGTATACTCTCATGATTGATATGATATTAAGCCGTATTTCGGGCGCCCCCCATAGAAGATATAAAATAATATCACTTAGCTATCTGTGCATTGTCGTTTGACTAAATATGTGCGAAAACTTTCAGGTTAACCGATTGAGGCAAAACTTACATAGTTGTGCTTTAAAATTCAGTTGCAAGATTTGACGAACATAACAGTGCAATAAAATTAAAACACCGTGTTGTTATGAAATTAAAATACTTGCTGCTCTTCCGAATGGAATCTGTTTATATTCTCGTAATCTTGAAATAAAATTGTTAAATATTCTTAACGAAAAATGTTTAGAAATCCACTTTGTCCCTGGCACTATGAGATGGGACTCGAACCATCCATTGAGCTACCCAGGGCCTAATAGGACTGTCGAATTTTTTAAGCACATGTGTACTTTTTCGCTACTACAGAGCGTATTTTGTATTTTTATCAATGTTCAAACTTTCGTTAAGACGAAAATATGTTCTAATTTTGTAATTCTGATCAACTTTGCATTAATGCCATACTCATAAATATTCTTCACGAAAAATAATCCATTTTCAACAACAACGAAGTGATAATTCTAATTGTAGAGTCAACTCGAATGTGACAAATGAAATTTATTATTTGCTTTAATTTCTTACGCAATAAGGTTTTAAATAGACTGGTGTGCTGTTGACTGTAGGTAATTATATTTATTTCCGCGCATTGTTCAGTTGTTTACTTACTTCTGGAGTTTGGAAGAGTTTGTACCTAATCAAATGTTGATCTTACAAAGAGGTATTATTAATTGTATAACTTATTTATTATTATGATTTTCAATTTTAATTAACACAACTGAATGTATTGATATGTACTCAAATTTTTGTGAGATAAACGGCCAAGAAAACATTTTTAGAGTTTGCACCTCTAATGCAAAAAAGAACCGATAGAATTTGTCGTGTTTTTTTTTTCAGAGAATTAGACCACAATGAAAGATAAAACGTGCTAAAAACTTAGAGAGTGATTTTCTTGATTTTTAACCAACTTCAAAACCGAAAAGGAGGAGGTTATATGTTCAAAGGCGATGTATTTTTCTTTATGTATTACCACCGATTTTCCTATCCTATTGCCTATTATTTAATTAATAACCTACAGAAAACCTCCGCCCGATTTCAATAGCAGTTGCTTATAAGTTCCTAAGTCTGAAGTCGATTCTATTTTAAAAAAAAATAATCATTTTTTGTAAATTCATTGTAAATGAAAACCTATATACGTGATATCTCAGTGCCAGGGATAAAGTGGATTTTTTAAGAAATTTTCATTAAAAATATTTTTCATCATAGCAGTGTGAATGCAAAATTTATCAAATATATTTTTGCGTAAAACAGTTTTGACGCAGATATAATATTTGCATGTCGCTACATTTTTTCCAAAAACGTATATTTACTTAAGCGGGTCAGATGTCCTTTGGTTTGGATCCCGCTAAAGGCTAATGTATATACATAACTCCCACCTTTTAAGAATATATATATATAAAGCTGTGTGTAAAAAAAAATATTTTGTAGATTTACATTAGCAATCTATTTTTAGCATGTCAGATTTACTTATATAACTTGGCTAGCCCAGGATAAATAATAGTAAAAGCAAAACTTTCTTCGTCAATTCCTCTATCACGTGAACGTTATTAAAGTGCCTTAGAAATAAATAATGAATTACATTCCAATGCGTAAGCAGTTTTTTCACCATTTCAATATAATGTTAAATATTATAATAATAAATAAATAAAAAAGCCGGTGTAAATCTTGTTTGTTGGAACATTTATGTTTAGAAGTAACGATATATAAGTACCTTTTTCAAAGGTTTCTCCCAACTTTCATAGAATTCTATTGAAAGGTTGTTATCGTGCGGATTTGTTCTCGTATAGCTTATGTTACCCGCATTTGACATATGATATTGTCAGTATTTCCAAAGAGTACATCCTACAAACAACCAAACTAACTTAGAAACTCTACCTTTTTATAATACCTATTAGTATATTGGTAGATTGGGGAAAAAGTTTCTTTGCATTTTATATGAAATTTTAAAACATTTTTAATAAATGTTGGATAATTTTTTGCCATCTTGTACGTAGGGACATAATCCCATTGCTATAAAAATATTTGGGCGGTTTTTTAATCAGAATTAAAAAACCGCTGCAAGTGGTTTTGGTGGCCCTCGCGTGATGTTAACTTGACACTGCCTAAAGAATTCTGAAGATACCGAAACAGGTGGAAATCTGAAGGTGCAAGTTCAGGACTATATGGCGGATGCATTAACACATCCCCGCCAAACTCTCCTAATTTTTATTGAGTGGCAAAATATGTGTGATGTCTAGCGTTATCATGATGAAAAACCACACCCCTTCTATTGATTAATTCTGGCCGCTTTCTCTCAACTTCTTGCTTTAATCTCATCAGTTGTTCGCAGTTGAGTTCAGATTCGATGGTCCTGCCTGGCGGTAACAGCTTATAATGAATTATGCCTCTTCTAATTTCACCACACACACAGCATCACCTTGTTGAGAGTTTACCCGGGTTTCGTCACAGTATGTAAAACGTGATCGACCTTTGACCACGATTTTTTCGGTCGTTCTTGTCGTGATCCACTTTTCATCACCAGTTATCAGATTCTTCAAAAATGGTTCAGTTTAATTACGCCGTTATAAAGGATTACAAATGAGTACACGGTTCATTAGGTTTCTTTCAGTATGCTCGTGAAGTACTTAAATATCCAACTTTATTGTGTACCCAGCTTTTTTCAAATGCGCATAAACTATTTTGTGGTCAATCGCTAGTTCTTCAGCTATGTCGTAACTACTGATATGCCAATTTTGCTCCACTTTTTCAAAAATGGGATCCATTTCATCCGCAATAAGGCGACAGGAGCGACGTACATTTCTGGCATCAAATTTTTCCGGATTGAAAACGCTTAAACCAGTGCTACTCTCTCAGAAATTACACTAGGTCCACAAACATTTTTTTTTCGCGGCTTGAGTTGCATTTTTCCCCTTTTTGCAATAAATTTAAAAGTGTACCGCATTTATTCATTAGATTCACTAATTTTGACAGTAAGAAAAACAAATGAAAATCACACATTTTCCTAATTGAATTCGGAGTTATCTTCTTTAAAATTGAAACTTTAAAAAGATACTCATACCAGCCAGATACAAACGGCCAGAAAGATTTTATTACAACTTTATGCGAAAAGACTAGAAATCCCAACCTGATAAGTATAGATTAAATTTGATTTGTTTCCAATATTTCGGTTTTGTAAATTGGCCTAGCACTTTTAGAAATTCAAATTGATTTCGGTAGTTGTTTAAAACGGATTTGAAAATTAAATAAACTTCATCGACGATGGCCATGCTTTAGGCGCCCGACTTCTATTTATTTAATTTCTTTTTGTTTTTTAAAGTTGGTTTTAATCTAAAAAAAAGAAAACAATTTTTAGTTAAGGGTAATAACGACATCATCAAGATAATTTAGTAAGACAACGTAGCTCCTCCATTTTTTCATTTGTTAAAAATACTGAGTTTTGAAGTCTGTTGATATTTATTTGAATTCTTGTAATCTATGATTTGTGTTACAAGAATTCAAATTTTGAAGCTACAGACAAACATTTGATATGAATGTGATATGATTTAGTTTGTAAGTGATCTTATACGGTAAACGTAGTCTAGCTATTCGAATACTAAATCAAAATAAAAAGCATCTAAAATGACATAGTGTGTAAAATAGGGATCAAAACGCACATGCATATTTTAATTCTGTATGTAAGATTAGTCAGGTTTATTTATTTCTGTAGTAAGATTAGATTGGTGTTCATTTATTTAAATTTAAAGTATTAATAAATATAACAGCAGTTAAGCAATTTGTACTTGTCATTTTCCAGGCTGATTCAAGTGAAGCTCCGCAGTCTGGCGACGGAGATGCGGCTGCGCCCCCAGTTAGCCCCCCTAAGGCCCCAGAAGCAGATAAAGTAGTAAGTGATTGTTCTATTTATACTTTTTGTTATTGCATTTTGTTTATTAATGACGCTTTACGAATATTACTATAGCATTTCATGATCGCATCAGCATTACCGAAGATTTTTGTTTTAGAATAGATCATATGGTCATCAAAATTGGGTTATGCAACCCAATTTCGGTTAATAAAAATCTGAGAAACAGCAAACAGTATTGATAACAAGTTCGTAAGATTCCTGTAACTGAAATTTGTAGAAACTACTGTATAAAAGACGAAGTTATATGTACATCGAACTATGTATGTAGTCCCTTTTAAAGCTTCTTCAATTCTACTTTCGAAAACTTTCCAATTTTGACAATATATTTAAGTTAACTTTTGGATAGATTCTTGATGTTCAATTTGTCGACCACCGACAAAATTTAATTCGAAAAATATAATTAATTTTCTTTACAGAATAATATTTGCTTTCGCGACAATAATCTCAAAGTCGTTATAACAGGTGTGACGTCACAGCACGATGATTGATGTTTCGTAACAAGGGTCGCTCCAAGAAATTTGAACACTAATTTATACAACAAATACTTTACAAAAAAATGTTTTTTTAATCTTTTAAAGTGTAACTTGAAAACTTTCATTATTTAATTATCGACTTTGTAGCATTAGAATTTAGCAATATTTAGTTTCTTTTTAAACACAACAGTTACCTATTATCTCATGAAATACGTCCAATTAAAATGAACTAACAAACAGAATACTGTGTGTTTATACATAGAGTTCACAGAAATGACTTATTTCGTGCCCAAAAATCATGTTCACTCAAATATCGCCTTAGCCGTACCATTAATCTTATGTTCTCCACAAAATAGTAGTTGCGATTGGATGGGAAACTTGAATGAGTCTCTTTTATTAGCTTTCCATCCGAGCGGCGATTGAGGTTGGGGCCCCCGGCCGGGCCCATTGCTCGATTGAATAGGTTATCGTGTTTGTTTCTGAATGTTTTCTTTTGCTTAAAGGAGAATAAAGTCAAATATATTTGTTTTCTAGAATGAATAGTTTTCATGACGACTTATCTATAATTTGTTCAGAAAAAGTATTCGATATTCTGTTTACTGATATTAATGTAATGGTTTTTATTTGATGATATTAAAATCGATATAGATAATACTATTTCTTTTTGTATAATTCTAAATATAAGTCCATTTTTAAATAGGTCGACACACAAACTGTAATCCCAGCTGATCAATTGACACAGGTGATAAACCTTGTAACAGAAGAGACTAAATCAAATGTCACTCCACCAGCACTAGTAGAAGATATTAAAAAAGACGAAACATCAGTACCAGTAGACCACAGTAAAGAAGTGGCAGCACTAGCGACAGTAGAACAGACCAAAGAAGTAATAGCACCAGTGGTAGAAGAGAATAAAAGAGAAGAATCAACAGAAAATGTACCTCTAGAAGTTAATAAATTGCCAGAAGCTAAACCAGTTCCATCAACTGTTGATCAAAACTCCAACAGTGTCAAAGAAAATACGACGTCACCTAAACAAACAGTAAGTTTCAATGGATAAATATGTTCGTTTAAGTATATATTTTTTTAATGGACCAGATAGTCGATAAATTAACAGCATTATATTTACAGGCCTGGCAAGAAAGAGAATCTGAGCTTTTGAAGAAGATTGAAGAACTAGAAAAAGTCAAGAATGAACAGGGTGAAGATGGATTGAAGCTTCAGTTGAAGGTATTTTTAACTATAATGTTTATATTTAAAAATAGCTTATTTATTTTCAAGAATTATACAACGATTTTCTCTTGAATACTTATTGATATGCCTTTAAATATCGTGTTTAATATTAAGTAATACAAATAATAGTAATAATGTTATATTGCAGGTTAGAGAAGAAGAAATAGATTTATTGAAGGCAAGAGTGAAGAATTTAGAAACAGAGCTGCAAGCTGCTTTGTCCAAACCCGGTGGGAAGAACCATGAAATTATTGAAAAAATTAAGCAACAACATGAGGAGGTATGTCGCAACTTCTCATTAACGATCGGATAGAATATTGCAATTTTATATTTTAAATATTAACGTTTCCACCATTGAATTGTATATGTGTTCATTTTAAACATACATCAACATTTGCAAACGTAAATTTACATTGTTTTCAATATTACCACATTATTTCAGCTTTTAAGCAAAGCAAAAGGCATGATCTTCGACAAGACTAAAATGGTAAAGAATCAAGAATTACAAATAGAAGCTCTGAATACACAAGTTCAGTCTCTGAAAGATATCAATTTGATCACCAAGGATCTTCTGGAGATCAGGAATTCTGAAGTTAAGGCTATGGAGGTAAGAGATTTGTAATTATCAAATATTTTCAAGGGATTAAAATATTGATCTGACAGTATTAGTCGAAGAGCTTTCTACAATTTCGTCTTTGAAAGACTCTCTTCTGAAGCCGTGTTTAGCCTTTGGTCCGGTTGCATTTGCAGTCATCCTCCTTAACCATCCATAAGGAAGGCCTGAGCCCTTGCAGTGGGGACGTAAAAGGGCAGATGATGATGGTTTACATGATCACTCTGTTGTTCATATGTCGTCTTCATTTTGTATATGTTAGGTCAGCTGTGTGATATGACTATGATTCTGAGTGCTGGTAGATGTGAATAATGTTTTTTCATCATCATTATTTGCAGGAACGTCTGCAAGCAATGGAAGCTCGATTCAAAACTGAGAAGGAGCGCTACGGACTGGTCCTGCAGCGTGCACAAACCAGCTCCAATATCAACGATGACTTGAAGAAGGAGTATGAGACGCAGTTGGCTATATTTAAGGTAAAGAAATCGGTCATCCTTATGCCAAATTATTTGAGCTGTATTAAATTGAAGATCTTCTTTCAAAATTTTTAGATTCAATAATTCGATTCGGATAGTGAACCAGGCATTATTATTGATTGATTACTACAAATTCAAAACTGATCAGCTGAAGAACATGGTTTTGTTATTTAATTGAATTTCAAGAACCTGACGCAAGATGTCAGGGATTGTTTGCGTGATTTGAATTGGGCCGTATGAGTATTTATTAGTTGACAACAAAAATTGTATTGAGTACTATGAATTTTTAAAAGTTAAATTTAGACAGTGAAAGCCTGGCGACAAAATATAATAATAAAGAAAAATAGAACACTTAAAAAAATAATAAATTTATCATGAAATTTATGATCTATACTGTTTTACTAAATCAATTATAATCTAGAGTTGCATGGCTTTTAAAATTATATCATAACTTTTAAAAAGTTGTATATGAAGTTGGTTTTAATATTCGTTTTCAGGAACTTAGAGAAAAATATGAGCAGAGGGTAAAAGCGCTGGTGGCTGAAAACGAGAGACTCAAGGAATCCGTTAAGAGTGGTGCCACAGGTGACGCACCACCCTCAGGGTCGACATAAAAGACTGCATAGATAATTAGGAAATGCCCACAATCTTATTCGAGCATTTCAAGCGTTGGTTAATTAACAAAGAGTTTTTTACTTTTTTATTGACTATTGTAGTATTATTTAATAAATCAAAATAAGAAATACAATTTTGCTTTTAATCATTTCTAAGACTGTTTCGATGCCTTGCTCACCTTTTAAGGCGTTCTTCCCGTCATAGTATGACCCGCCATTTTGTTTGGGTGCCATTTTGTGAACGACGACGCGTCGAGTCGTCTCCCCTATTTATTGCGTGATAACGTGTTCCGCTCGCTGCGTGACGGGAGGATGTATTGTCCCGTGATATTAATACCATGCCGATGATTAATAGGTTGACGTGGCACAGCATGAGTATTGGTTGTATTCTCTATCTTATAGGTATATTTCTCGGAAATTACAGTATCTTTTGGTTGGTTAAATTTTATATTACTATGAAAAGTTCAATTGAAGGCGGAGTAAAACGTTGACAGGTTACAATATAATCACAGAACATTTATTGAAATAGAAATATTACCGCAGAAATGTCAATTTGATTGCGAAGGCCTCCGGGTCTTAAAAACAAAGGTTTTTCCTTCATAAATCTGTTAAGCACCATAAACCCGCGCAGTAACATACTCTACGAAGCACACAGCCGTATGTTATGTAAATAGATGGTCGATTATGATTAAGGATGTTGAATTGGTTTGAAACTGTAATATAGTCTTGTATTTGAGTAAGATTATATAGAGCAGTGAGTCACTGATGAATTCCGTTTGATAGATCTATGATCGCGGTGTTTGTTTGCGTAACTACCAAATTAAATAGTTTCAGAATAGTTTACGTCAAAGTGTACTTGAGTTCTCAAGTAGTCTTTAGCAATTAAAGTGGAGGTTTGCCTTCCGATTGATGTTCCGATAATTCGGTCTCACAAATTGAAACTAGGAGTTTGTAACATGATGACTGTAATTTAATAACATAAGCATTCCCGGCTCGAAGTTATTTAGTTCGATGAGAAGTATTTGCAGATAATTCAAATACCCTAATGGTGCTACTTAAAAACAAGTTTTAAAGTCAGAGTAAATTTACGCTAAAATTGAAATTTTAGAATTAGTCCATATTCATATTGCAGAGAGAATAAGCAAATCTACTTCCCTCTAGGAGCAAATATTACTCCCGTAGAACCTCGTTTTAGGTTAACCTTTGTCAAGTCTCTGTTTAATAATATGAATTTTGACTAATACGAAGAGCAGCCTCAGCGTAAATTTAATCCAACGCTAAACCTTGTTTATAAGTAGCACTGTAAGGTTTTTGGTATAAAAATAACCTGTGATTTGTGATAGACAATACAAAGGTTTTTCTTTTGTTCCTATGCAACTTTCAATGCATAGTACAAAACAAAGTCGCTTTCTGTCGTCTGTCCCCTGTATGCTTAGATCTTTAAAACTACGGATTTTGATGCAGATTTATTTTATAGATGGGTTTTATTATATGTATATAAAAGACTGTATATAAAAGAAGCGGAAAGTTAGTTAAAGAACTTCACATATTATCAACTATGAATAAAAATAAGGCTTATAACGTTCTAGAACAATACAGTTTCATTTTGATATTGATTTAATCTCGGCAGAGTTTGCGCTAGTAATTTAAAAGAATCCATTCAACGGCTAGCTCAAAGCGATCGTATTTAAATTTAAAGTTTCTTTTCGATAGTAAACCGAATCTAGTTAATGCTATTATTAAAGTAGGAGAAGGAAGACGATCACCTTCATACTGAGCAGGGTCTAGATATCGTTGTCATTATAAATGTTCTTCTACCTACCTACCTGTAAGTGTATAGAATAGATATGTTTTCTATGTGTAACCGTCTAAATATTGTTGATAAATTATATTCTTATCGGATTTTCCTTCAATGAGCTGCTTTTACAAATAACCTGGCTAACTAAAAGTCAGACTCGCGGACCGAGGGTCCCGCACAAAAGTCTATCTTTAACTTTACACCGTATCCCGGATCACGGGGAAGGTAGAACTTATGAAAGCATGTAACGAAAGACTTTGCTATCGAAAATCTGCAATCACAGAGAAAACCACCCGCTTTAAAAAATATATAATTAAAAACACAAAAACCCGCCTGCGTGAAAAATAACTAACTGAAAAGCATCCTGTAATAAGATTAAAAAAATATATGCAACATCATACATACATACGCAGTTGGATGCTAAAATTGTATAATAAGTCAAATCATTCTCTCTTTACGCATGAAAATTATTCGAGAGAGCTCGATGATGTAATGGTTAGGGCGCTCGGTCTGCGATACGGTCGTTAAGCGACTTTCGAAATGGCCGGTTATAGGATGGGTGACCAAAAATTTATCATCTCGAGCTGCTCCGTGCTTCGGAAGCCACGTTAAGCCGTTGTTCCCGGCTGCATATGCAGTCGTTAATACCTACCGATCCGCACTGAGTCCACGAGGTGGGCCATGGCCCATTCTCCCTATTCGATCTGATTCGATTTTATTCATAGGGAAGGCCTGCACCCCAGTAGCGGGGACATTAAGAAGCTGGTGATGGTACAATTATTTAGGAAACAATAATTCACTTTATAATAATAATAACAATTTATTTTGCTAGAAACATGGTTACATAGATGTTAGGATAGGGTACACTGGTCAGCATATTTCGCTAAATATTCAGCATGCAAAATATAAAACTACGTGTGTCAACTACTCAGCTTACACTGCTGTATCTATTCATTGTGACAATTTGGAAGTAAACCGTGAGAGAGCCACGCTTCGGCATGAATGGGCCGGCTCGACCGGAGTGATACCACGGCCTCACAGAAAACCGACGTGAAGCAACGCTTGCGTTGTGTTTCGTCGTGTGAGTGAGGGTACCGGAGGCCCAAACCCTTTCCCTCTACCCCTCAACCCTTCCCTCCAAGGCCGGCAGCGCGCTTGTAGCCCCTCTGGTGTTGCAGGTGTCCATGGGCGACGGTAATCACTTACCATCAGGTGATCCATTTGCTCGTCTGCCCCCTATCCCATATAAAAAAAAAATCGTTTCATAGGGTTTTTAACTCTTAACAAACAAACAGACGGGTAACGAAACGATCTTATGAGGGTTTCTTTTTCTTCCTTTTGACGCAGCGATCTAGAAAAATAAATATACTCGTAATTGGCATTGAATTTGCCTGGTCTTCGTGACTTCAATATCAAGTTTAAGTCTCTGGCAACGTAAGTTTTACTTTGATACTCGCGTGTAGCAGTCGTATTAAGCTTCTCTAGGGACCCTATTGAGATTGCGTAGAAAGTTTCCAAGAACAATTTGGTTGGTTCTTGTTATAGAATGTCTTAAGATGAGAGAAATGATAAAAAAAAACTTTCTAACAATGTTTGTTCTGAAAAAAATACATGGTCGGGTAAATCGAGAACCCAATATATGATGTTCACCATGAAATGTTTCGCAAGTAATTGATTTCAATCTCTTCGTCCAATAATTTAAAGTTTAAAATCAATTGGAAAAACAGCACGTTGTGTACACTTAATTTAAAAGTAAACAACGTCACCACATGTAACTCTCATATTAAGAAGCTAAAGCAAGGATTTAAAAGAGTATTTATCTAAATCTGAAACATCAAAAGTATCACAACATCCAGACCCAAGATAATATACAAAAGTTTATTTTCTCATAAATAGCGACATCTTGAATTCGTCTGGCGTGCGAATGAAATAGTCACATAATTAACTATCTCCGTGATCGAATGGCTCGCACGCCTGATTCAAAGTGTTGCCATCTCTGAGCTTCCAGGTTCGAGTCAACGTAGAAATTGAAACAAAATTACGATTGACGCTTCAGATTTTTATAATACTAACTGTTTTCCCGCGACTTCGCATGTTTGCCACTCGCAGGTGAAAGAATTTTTAAGATCGGGCCAGTAGTTACAAAACCTACTCGTATTTTTTGCAAAAAAATAATCTAAATATTTATTTATAAGCGTCCGTCAGTAATGTTTAGCCCGCCATGCTCCGCGCCGCGTGTCTTCACGAGCGTAGTTTCATTTCCACTTCAGGATGGGGTTAATGTACTCAGCAATGATTGAACAATCGAAGGAATATTTACTTAGTAAATTTTCAGCTGGGAAATTATGAAAGTGGCATTTTGGTATATATTATTTTTTAAATTCACTCCGACATTCCAGATATTCCGGGTATGCAAAACTAGTCGGTAATATGGTGAAGAATCGATGTCATTAGCATGTGGTATTTATTTTAAGAAAATCTATGATTCAGGAATGTGTATTTACATTTATAGTGTGTTGTTCTAAGCTTACGTGTTCATTAATATAAGAATGTTTGCTAAAAACGGGATTGCTACCATGTACCTTGTTTTGTTTAGTTCCCGATATCACGGTGCTGTTGCAAGCACAAATATCGGGAACTCAACAAAAACCAAGGTCATCATCATCACGGATGGAATCGAATAGGGAGAATGGGCCATGACCCACCACGCGGGCTTGTGCGGATTGCTGGGTATTAACGACTGCAGATGCAGCCAGGACCAACGGCTTAACGTGCCCTTCCGAAGCACGCAGGAGTTCGAAATAATATTTTTTTTTAACTGAGCGCCCTTGCCATTGCGCCATCAAAAAAATACGGTATATTTTAACAACCCCGTTTTTAGCAATCATTCTGATTTATAGTGTGTTTAAGGATAAAGTTTGTTTTTACCTTCTCCGCCTTTCTTCCTCTTTTTTACTGCGTACCGCCAAGGAGTGGAGCTCCTTGCCGGCGTCTATATTTCGAAGTACATATAACCCAGAATTATTTAAGGGCACGAGTGATTAGGTTCCTTCTGGGCAAGCTCGTCCCGTCGAGCCCATTGTAAATAAATAAATAAATACAATTTATGAGGGTGTATTAAAACTTTTACTTATTAAAAAAGCTTATTTATTATAAGGTATCCGATTATACATATATATATATGTATCATAGAATGCTTGGACTTAAGATGGTTCAGCAACTGGGTAGGTGATTTCTTCTACTCATTAGGTATATATCAAAAATTATCTTGTTGCCATTATTATTAAATTATTATGTATCATTATAAGACCATAGTTTTTTTTCTCTCTATTCTGGAAATAACATGGTTTTTGTGAATGCCATTACTCCTATTAGAGCTGGTGAATTTCTTGATCGTTCGTCCTTCTAATCAGCCAAAAGACGTTCAGAACGAGTGGTAGGAAGAAAAATGTTGTACGATTCAAAAGTACTTTGTAAGAAGTCTATTTGAATAAAGATTATTTTGACTTTGAAGCAGTGAGTATGAATAAAAAAATAGATATGAGAAGCGTATTTAATAATAGCCAACACTTTTAATTTAGTTAATCAGAAAATATATATGAAACCGATCCGCGTGGGATGACTATGAACTATTACATATGAATTACACTTTTTATCGAATTTACGCAGCGAAAATTCAAGTCCGTTTTCGAAAAACATAGGTACATTATATTATAATTTTTCATTACAGAACTTATCAAGGGCGTATTGTTTCAGTCAGTAAACAATTGATCAGAGACCTGCGGGCAGCGGCGGAGTGGTATGTAATTGAAAAGGCTGTCGGGGTTCGCTGGGAGTCAAATACCCTGGGCGCAGATATACATAAACTGCTTGGGTAAAGTGCCCTTGTAACGAGTTACTGATCCGACCAACCGTGACCGATTGAGTCGTGCGATCGATGTTAATTATATTTTATTATCAAGTATATTAGATAGGGTAGTGATGCCTAGTATCAAAAGCTCTGGGCGCCTGCTGCCATGTCTTAAAGGCTGTATTGTTATAATATTATCTAGCTTATTCCTACTATGATGTTCTTAAATTGAGTCTATAATTTGTTAGTTCGTGACAGAATGAGTAAAGGTGAAGTCGATTGAACTAATGTATCTCGCTCTCAGTCGCACGTTACTCTACAATTAAAAATTATAAAGTATTTTAATCACTATCTGAAGAATAAATCTATTTATTACATAAAAATATATTTTACAAAATTATATATAACGGCGGGTAGTCAGAAGGGGCTTTTACGAAGCCCAAACAGATCGTCCATATCGGAGGACTATCTTTAAAATGACACTGCAGGCGTGTATAACAACGTGGATTTGTTCCTTTTTATAACTTTTCATACGAAAATATAACGAGATGAGCGTGATATCACAGACCAAGAAGAAGATATGGCAGAATGTGTGCCAAAATGGCGGCAAATTACTTTTTGTTAATGAACTGTCAAAGTCAGTGTCACCATTCTAATAAAATTAAAAGTATCGATGATCACGCTCTCTCTACAATCGAGTAATTAAGTAATCGAGTAACTAGCAATCAAAATAAAAGAAACTAAATCAAACGATCTTCGTAAAGATGATGCGACATATATACCTAACAGTTCATTGGTTTATTTATGTTACTTTTAGTGTCCAACATTTTGATATAAATTTACAGTGTTCAATACTCTAGTAGCAGTAGGGACAGTAACAAAATGAGTGTACTTTTTGTTTCTTCAGAAAAGTTATATATTCATCAATTTTGGTTAATTTTCTCTAAATGTCTTTTTGTAATAATTAAAAAAGGGACCAAAATAATAATATCACTCACTGTTTAGCTTAAAGAAATAATTACATGTTTCCACTTGACCTTACCCAAAGGTTAATCGAGATCAGTTGAACTTGTATTATAAATTTATATTATGTTTACGCAGCTGTTGTGGGCGATAGACTTTAGGCTAATAATATATACAATAGGGAAATTATGTTGGCGGATAATATTCAAAATTAGGTACTGATATCCCGATGTTGAGTAAACAAGGAAAAATATTATAGAAGTATGAAAGTACACCTACACTATCCTATGATATCTATATTTAGATAGATTTCAGATACGGTACCTACGTACAGCATTAATTAATTCTGGGATATGTATGTAATAATAATACAGTTATATTTAACAAGCATAAAATTTTAACTAAAGATGTCTTCAAAATTAAGCTATATAATATCTAGGTATATAAATAAAGGTAAAACTTCTTATGTGACACTCACAGTCTCAATTATATGTGATATTCTGTTATTGTGTTAATACGTTATGGAAGCTCAGACCAAATAAAAAGTAAAGACGGAGTTCGCTGAATAACAAAGTGAAGCCGATTTTTAGCAATTGTAGTGTGCGTGCCAGTGTGACCATAGTCATTAAAAACACCCCAATAACTTAACGTTACGACGTTATAGAGTTAACGTTAACGCTATGCTATTTAATAATATAATGTAAATTCGTTTGTCAATATCAGCATAGATATTCTAAAATCTTTAAGAGTAGGTAATTATTATTGGAGGCCCTACATTAGAGAGACTATTTAATTAATTTTTAAGTTAAGTTTGAAAACTTCCACTATTTTAACTAAAATTTTAATGTTAAACGAAAGTTTGAAACCTTTGGATATAAGTTTTGCTTTATTCGACGTAACCCTTTTATAGTAAAATACATATCATCGCTCTTAAAATGAGTCGAACAAACTACGCTGCGCGAAGTTGGATTCCATGAAGGTTCATTTCGACTATTACGAATGACTGAAATCCACTTCTCTTTCACATTTTGATGTGGGTTTGAAAATGAAAAAATGTATGCAAACCCGTTTAGTAAAAATAAAGAAGTAAAAAATTAAACCCGTTTTTATTTTTTACTTCCTTATTCTAACACTTCAATATCTGTGATCTGGACCTCTATGTAGTATTTTGAATGCAAAATTTATTAAATATCATTTCCATACAACAAGAAAAAATACATAACGTAATTTGTGTTTTGTTAGAAATAACGCGTTATAAAATTAAAGTTACCTGATTTCGGGGTAAATAATAACGTTTAACGATGGTAATATTTGGCTGAGGTTTTGTGTTCCAAGCAATTACTTAAATTTAATTTTTAAATTACTGAATATGTAAGTTTTCTCCAATACTTATGTGTGAAATGTGATTCCATCCTGCTTCTTATTTTTTGAGGATTGGTTTTTACAACCTTTTACTACACAATTCGGCAGTTAGTAAGAAATTTTTGAT
This sequence comes from Diatraea saccharalis, assembly GCA_918026875.4. Taxonomy (NCBI): domain Eukaryota; kingdom Metazoa; phylum Arthropoda; class Insecta; order Lepidoptera; family Crambidae; genus Diatraea; species Diatraea saccharalis. Next base: position 456,963 of record OU893348.1, on the reverse strand, counting down.
TTTTTTTATAATGAAACGTTCCGCACGCTGTCTTTAGTTAGACTGATAAGGAAGGCGTAGTTTCGTTATGTATGTGTGCGTGAAACTGTGTACGAATACGCCAAGGCGTAGTTTTGTCGGCTTCACTTTTCTGTTAGGCAAAACTCCGTCTATACTTTTTATTTAGTCTGAGTATGGAAGTATTAAAGTACACCTTTTTTTTTTTTTTTTTGAGAAATGCTTTCCGCATACCCGCTTTACCCTGCGCGAGCTCCACGGGTTATATGGGACTCTCCCCTGCGGACCAACCCCAGAATGCAGAATGGGACTGGTCAAAGAACAGAGGCCTACCCACTAAAACTCAGCGATGTCCCTCACTGCGGGGGATCAGTGCGCGGTAACGGTCCCCAACGGGACCACTTCCCGCGCATGCCGTCCCCGCTCGACCTCGAGCGCGCTAACCCGCCAGACTTGCCCCCTGTCAAAGGCAGGAGATGCGCAATTGAGCATCTCCCACCCTTGCCCGTCTATGAGAGGGTATTCACACGGACTGAACCCTCGTGAATCCCTCACCCCGATAGCCCCGGATACCAATGTCCAGCCCAGCGTGCACCGAACCAGTCACCGGTATTCCGTTCCTTAGTCGCGCTCTGATAGTGGCCCCGCCGAGGCCCGATCACTCCACACACCGAACGGTGTGTGGGGCAGTCCGGCCCCGACGGCCCCACTACCAGAGAGCAAGATGGAAAATTCCCTCACCAGCATACGCCGGCCGACTCCTCGGTTTTCCTCACTACCAGCTCTCCGAGCCTCCCTGCCGATCGTAACCAGCAGGGTTGCAAGGCGAGAAGGTAACCTTCGCGGATTCAAGACCTCGAGTACGGGAACACTGTCGTGCTCCCGCCACCAGAGGCCCGTCGTCCGGTCCGCACGGAAAGATCTGAGGCACGGGAATTTGGCTGCCCACCAGGAACAAGAAGCCCGCGTCCCCCCCCCCCCCCGGCCCACCGGCATCGCATCCGGTGCCCTCTCTAAGGAGAGGGATGGAAGCAACGCCGACGGGGCGGGGGAGGGGAAAGGTAAGTGGAATAAGGTAAGTGTTTATGTAATATGTAGTTGTAGTTAGTATTAAGTGTATGAGTGACGATGTATGTGTGTGTCTGCTAGTGAATGAGTGTATGCGAGTGTGTCCGTAAGTGTGATGTATGTGTGTGTGATGATGAGTGATCCAATGACCGCCCCTCCGGAGCCATGCCACCCCCGAGGTGGTGTCTCACGGCCCCGGAGGGGCGATCACCGGTACTCTGAGTGTAAGTGATGTTAGTCTGTATGTGTATGTGAGTGTTGTGAATGTGAGTGTGAGGGTGTGCATGTGCATGATCACCGGGCCAAAGGGAGGGCTCGCAGGAGCGAACCAACCCCGGCCCGGAGAGCACCACATACACACCAAGGGGGCGCGGGCCTCAAGTCCCTGGTCTCTATTTACGGAGGTAGTAGGCGCGCATAGCGCCTTCTCCTCCTTCCCCCCCTACGGCGGCGAGGTCCCCCGCGCGCATCCTCGCGCATCCTCTCAGCCGCCTCTTTCTGCGTCATGACATCTTCGCAGAAGTATGTCATGGCCCTCCACGCACGGTCACTGCTTAGCATTGCCTGCACTACCCTAAGCAGGGAGAGATCCTGGCCAATCACTGCTGTCAGTGCGCTGCGCTGCATATGCCACGTGCTGCACTCTTCCAGAGTGTGCTGCGCCGTGTCATCAGCGTTGCCGCACTCATGGCATATTGGAGTAACTTCCCTCCCGATACGGTACAGGTAGTGGCCGAAACAGCCATGTCCAGTCATCACCTGCACCAGACGGAAGGTTAGTCCCCCTCGTCTCCGTTCGCACCACTCCTCCAGGACAGGGAGTATTGCGTCTATGGTGCGTCTGCCAAACTGTGCTCTCTCTAGGAGCCCTCTCCATTCAGTAAGGCGTCTCTCCTCCCCATCTCTCCTTGCCCTTAATAGGTCGTCCGGGCAAGGCCTCTCTCCTCTCTCCCTTGCTATAACCCGCGCCTTGTGGATGTCCGCTAGGATGCGGGCGTCCAGCTCCCATGGGGGAGCGCCAGATAATGCACAAGCCGCAGCATACGACACCGTGCGATAGCCCCTGATGGTTCTATTGGCGATGACTCTCTGCGGTCTTCGCAGTTGTCTTTTGTTTTCGCCATCAAGGGCATCGAACCACACTGGGGCCCCGTAGAGGGCCATGCATCTAATCACTCCAGAGAAGAGCCTTCTGCACACCGACCCTGGTCCCCCCACGTTAGGCAGCAATCTCCCCAATGCTGCAGCCGTGCCTTCAAGCCTGGGAGCCAGCCTCTTGAAATGTTCGTGGAAATTCCACCTGCTGTCAAGATGTAATCCCAGGTACTTGATGCACGGCTTAAGAGGGATAGTAACCCCATCTAAGATGATGGAGGAACCGGCCGGAGGGCCACGCCTAGGACCATGGAAGGCGATGACTTCTGTCTTAGGAGTGGCTACTTCCAAGCCCAGCATCCTTATCCTATTGATGATGAGGGAGGCTCCAATTCTCGCTAGGCTGTTTGCTTCGGAGTAACTGCTGCCACGTACAGTGATCATGGTGTCATCCGCGTAGCAGATGACATCCATGCGCGGCAGCAGTGCTCCTCGGATGGCCCAATCATACCCGAGGTTCCACAGGAGCGGTCCCAGCACCGACCCCTGTGGAACACCTCGGACCATTTCGCGCGACACAATTAGACCCTCGTGATTTATAAACAATACCTGACGCTCCTCTAGGTACTGTTCGATGATCCGTCTTAAATATGTGGGAAGGCGATGGAAGCGTAGAGCGTCCCTGATGCAGCAGTAGGGGAGGGTGTTAAAGGCATTTGCGATATCCAAGGATATCGCAATGACAACCTCTCTCCTACTGATTGCCTTTTCGGTTATGCTCTTGAGCTTCAAGAGAGCATCCACCGTTCCCAACATTCTCCTGAAACCAATCTGGTTCGTGGATAGGTTTGGGCCCGTTGTATCCAGGTGCTGCACGACGCGATCGGCAATGATCTTCTCGAAGACCTTGCCGACCTCGTCGAGCAGCACAATGGGACGATAGGCCGACGGGGATTCTGGGGATCTACCTTCTTTTGCCAGCAAACATAGTCGGCCTCTTTTCCAGCTTTTTGGGAAGGTACCCCTGTCCAAGCATGCATTGTACAATGCTCGGGTGTACTCCCCGAGGTGTTTCATGGCCAGGGGAAAAATACGGCCAGGAACACCATCGGGGCCAGGGGCCTTCCGCTTGTATTTAAGCCGTTCGAAAGCATCCCCGAACTCCTCCTCCGTTATCGGAGGGAAATCCGGATCCAGTAAACATATTTACGGGGGGGTGGTGCTCTCACTTTAGGCATGGAAGTATTACATACTTCAGTGAGAGCATCCCTCAGTCTGTCCGCTGCTACGTTTGTGTCTTCGTCGAATTCAGATGGAATCGACCAGGCCTGTACGACTGCAGCCTCCTCCAAAAGCTCTTTATCTAGCTTGGTTGTGGACCATTTGGGAAATAAGAGTTCCCGTAGGTTAGTCGATGTCGGACCACTTATACCGGATTCCGGGGCAATCCAGAATCTAAGGTATCTGTGGTCCGACATGGAGTACTTGTCCACTATCACACGCCAGTCTCGGAACCGCGGTGCTAGGGCTGGGGTAGCGAATGTTAAATCCACTATGGATCCACCCCCACCCCTAACGCAGGTAAAGACGTTACCCCGGTTCATGACTTCCAGGCCATGTGTTCCAGCCCAGTCCACCACTATTCCTCCCTTCACCGTGTCTCTGGGGGACCCCCATGCAGTGTGTTTCGCATTGAAATCCCCCAGGACTATCATTCTGCTTGTTTCATGGCGCCGTATAGCCCCGGCCACGCCGTCTATCCAGGTCTGGTACTGGGCGACGGTTCTGGTGGGGGAAAAATATATGGCTACTATGCGAAATTCGCCCCAGTCCGCAACCACGAAGCCCGGTCCCCTTTTCACCGTTAGGATAGGCGGAGAGTACTCCCGGGTACGAGGGATAAGGATTGCGACGCTGTTGTTAATATCGCTTGTCCAATTGTCCCATTCTGGCACATAGTAGGGCTCAGCAAAGACAGCGATATCAGCGTCCCATTCTTTGACCGTCTGCAACAGGAGGTCCTGAGCCCCTGCTGCATGGTTTATGTTGCCCTGGAGAAAGCTGATGGGTCTTCTAAACATTACGAAGACATTTCATCGTTCTCTAGAGCAACATTCTCTTCCCTCAATATGGTGGCAGTGGCTGTAGTCTTGGCTCGGATCCTTTTAGCCATAAACTTTGCTGCCGGTGGTTTGCACTTTATGCTGCCCATGGTATGCTTGGAAGGCAAGCCGGCCTTAGAGCATATTAGGCAGTTTGCTTCCTGTTTGCAACCGGCGGCTTTATGGCCACTGTTACCGCATTTGAAGCAGAGCCCACTAAGATCTACTTCACTTGGACATAGTTCCCTCGTGTGCCCCACGCCCATGCACTTGAAGCATCGCATGGGTCGTGGGGAGAGGACCTTAGCTGTTGCGGATGTTCAACTCACCAGGAATTTACCACTGGTGATGGCTTTGGCAGTCGCAATAGGGCATCTGCATATTACCGCCCCCAATCCCGCAGCGTTGAAACTTATATTGCCTACCCTTACTTGTTCAGGGCGGCATCCTCCCGATTTGACAATGGCCGATATCACCTCTTCTCTGTCCACGGAATCATCAAGGCCAGAGATTCTGATATCGGCGCATTTGGTGGGTCTGGCCACTTTGAGTATGTCTCCACATGACTCCCTTATTTTGTTGGCTAAGGAGTCGGCTTGTTCCCCACTAGCATTTCCTGCAATCTCAAATTTTCTGCCCCCTGTTGCTGTGGGACGGATTTTCACAGCGGAGATACCCAGGTCCTTGAGTTGGATATCTTGCCTGACCTGCTTAACAACCTGTGAGTAGGTTACACCCTTCCCCTTGGCCTCTTCCGAAAGGGTGATAACGACAGCCGTTGACCGAGGTGTAGAGAGCCTCGGTTTAGGCCAGGTTTTCTCGCCTTTGGACTTCGGCAGCCGTCCTTTGGTAGATGCCGTCACCTCAGCAAACGTCCTAGCTGGATTAGAGGAAGTGGGTTTAAGGGGCTTTGAGGGCTTGGAGGTAGCTGTTCTTTGTTCCTTGGGAACATTGGCGGCCACCTTTCTTGCCTTCTTTGCCTCTTTGGCTCTTTTCCTCTTTTCGACCTTTTTGTTGCCCACTACCGTCCATTCACTCTCCTGCTGTGTCTGGGTCTTTTGCACGGCCGCTGATTCTTTTTGGTTCCGCTTTTCAGGGGCAGGATGTGGGGTGCGTCCCTTAAGAGCGGTGCCACTAGAGACAGTGGGTTGTGGTTGTGTATGAGTTCTGCCGGCACTAGGAGTGGTGTTGTCTGGGGAATGGCCAGACTGCACTATTTTGTCCTTTTTTCTGTTGTCTGCTGCCAGAGGAGGGCGTATGTTCTTCTCTGGCAACAAGCGGTCCTGGATACCCTCAAACCTCGCATTTATCTTGTTTCCTATGGAGACAAGAAGCGACTTCTCCAGCTCGTTCATTGCATTACCAAGGATTTGGCCTAAGTACTCCTCAAAGGAGGCGTCCTTGGTAAGAGCTGGTCTTTCCACATTGGAGGGTAATGGAGGGAGAGGAAGGTCTTCTGTCCTGCCGTAGGAAGGAGTTGGAGGCTTAGTAGCCTTTTTCCTGCTTTCTCGGCTCTTTTCCTCCAGAGTCCTCTTGATGGCCACGAGTTCCTTCTTCATGTGTTCGTATTCGCGGCTTAATCTCTCATTATCTGCCCTCAATCTCCTTATCTGCTCCGTTTCAGACTGATTGGCGATTCTACCGATTGCCCTGCTTAGTTTTTGGGTAGTTTCCCTCATGTGCTTAATAATAGAGCCTTTCACATTCTTGGACTTATCAATGTCCCCCAGAATTGTCCTTATATGTTTCCTGGCGATGATTTCGGGGGTGCCCTCCTCAGTATCATCATCGCCGCTTTGCCGTTTCCGGTATATGCTCCCTTGTATTGCTGGTTCATCACCAGATAGGTCCCCATTCCTAGACCCATCCGAACCGTCTGTACCATCAGAGTCTGAGCTTCCTCTGATGCTGCCAGCATAATCTTCTCCTACCACCTTTCTGGTTTCCCTCTCCTTTTGGAGTTTCCTCCTTGCCTCAGCCATGCTAATTGAACTGCCCGAACTCACATGTCCGTCCGACCAGTCCGTCCTTCGCCTTGTCCTCTTTTTATTTTGCCTTTGGGCTTTTGGCTCTCCCTTCCGGTCGTCGGAAGCTCTACCATCATCTTCGGTACTCAGTTTATCGAGCTTCCTCTTGGAAGCTGTGGTAGGTGGGAAGTTCAAGGGCCCAGTCCGTCCCCTCCATGGGGGAGAAGGTCTCACTCCTCGATATTGGTTGGGATCGAGCGAGTCCGGTCCCATCCGAGAGCTTCCTGTTCGTCCCTTCATTATCTGACTTGTCAGCAAACGAGTTCCTCGAGTTACTTCTCGAGTGGCTTACTACAGTGTCCTCAGAGCCGAGAATGAAGGCTGCACTCTTCCTATTGATGTCAGATTTGTTTGACGTACTAGGGTCTTCCAAATCTGTTGTCACTACCGGTGATGCGGTCGCAGATTGGAGCGTTTTATCTCCCGAGGGGGGGAGAGGTGACTCACTCCTAACAACCTCTTTCTGCTTCCGTGTCGTACTCCTGGTCTGCCTTTTGGTAGTTTCTACCGTCGTCATATCCTGTACTGAGCCATATACAAGAAGCATTTAAAACCACTCTCCAAATTTTAGTATGTTAATCTTTACGACAAATAATGAAATACGTGTTTTTCTTTTTATGTCGTTTAGAACAAAAATGTTGAGTTATATCGTCACCAAGTTATTTTCAAAAAACATACATTTGTGGACGCTCCCGCTGCCCAGTACGTGCGCTTTACGCGCTACGTTAGTTCCCCCCCCCCTCCCTTCCCGCAATTCATTGATAGTAATACAAGTACGTTTGCGAGTTAGTAGCAGCTACCTAAAATGTTTTCGTTTTTTTATGCTAGGGCAAATGGTACATAAAGTTGAAACCTTTCCTTCATACTTTTACGGGCTTAGGACCGTCAAATTGCAAAAATTCTATTAGATACCTACTATTACAATAACTATACTGCTTTAAATTTATAAATAAGTAGGTAAGCAAATATCAAGTTACCTAAAATTCTGTTTAGTTAAACCAATAATAAAAAAAGTAGGTACTTAACTAGATATTCTTTGCAATCAGGCGTATTTAAAAAATCATCAACTTTATGTACATAATCAACTAATCACTTTATCCTACCTAATTTAACTATTTACCTACGTATACTTTAATAATTGTTCAAAGTGCATACCGTTCCTCTCCACACAGAGTCTTGCACGTTTTTGCACATTGTCTTTTAATTTGGCGAGCACTACAGTGTCATTTTTCACGTGGTCAAATGCCGCACTAATTTGCACTTTTAAGTCCTCGAGGCTTTGTGCTTCTTCAAAATACACACGTCTTTTGATTTCACCCCACAAATAAAAGTCGCACGGTGTTAGGTCCGGCGATCGAGCAGGCCACACGATGGGGCCTCCGCGTCCAATCCATCGATCACCATATTCTATGGTGAGATGATCTCGGACGGCGGCGGCGTAATGGGGTGGTGCACCGTCCAGTTGAAAATAAAAATCCCGGAAGTAGGCCACGGGCAAGTCCTCCATGAAATCGGCAATGACATGCCGCAACATATCGAGGAAGTTGCCGCCGGTGAGCGGCCCTTCGATGAAGTACGGCCCCAGTATTTTCGTGCCTATAACACCGGCCCACACATTGACACTAAAGCGCACTTGATGGTGGGTTTCCCGAATCATATGCGGATTTCTGAAGGACCACCAGTGTTCGTTATGATGGTTATAAAGCCCCACACGAGTAAACAATGCTTCGTCAGTCCACAAAATGTTGGCATTAGGGTGTGCAATCAGCCATTCACAAAAGGTGCGACGGGGCACATTATCTCCATCGTGTAGAGCTTGGACCTTTTGGAAGTGGTAAGGGTGTAGCCCTGTCACATTCAGCAGCTTCCACACGGCATAGTGGCTTACGTTAAATCGGCGTGCGGCATCTCGTGTACTGGCTCGCGGGTCCCTTTCGAAGAAATCCAAGATTTCATCTTCGATTTCAACTGCAAGTCTTGATCTTCCACCTCCGCGAGCGTGAGCAGGCGTAGTAAATTGACCATAGTCCAATAGCCTTTGGTTCACAGCCAAAAATGTCTCGCGACTAGGTACTGCGGGGTTTATTAATCCCTGATTTTGCAGGGCTGGGATGGATTCTGTTTCGTATAGTCTCCGAGCTGCATTTAAACTTTCACCGCTTAAAATGTAACACCGCACCATTTCGTAATATTCGCGATTGGAATACATTCCGACGCGCTAAGTGTGGGGCTGCGGCGGGTGGCGCGCAACACGGAAGCAAAGGCGGAAGCGCGTGCGTTCAAAGGGATTATGCGCGGGTGACTGATGTTGCCGACTAAATAAAAAACCGAGCAGATATCGTCGGCGGTGCATGCGCGGCGCATGCGCGGCGCATCCCCTGCGCCCGCGCCCCTTGCTACCCCTGCTCGTTTCGTTCATAACTAATGTGACAATGCGAATGTTATAATTATCTTGTAATTACAAAAAGTTTACACTTCATTTTGAAAATTTTACATACTGTTTTTTTTTCATATATGTGATCTATTAACGATACCTAATGCCTAGAAAAAATTTGGAGAGTCATTTTAAATGCAGGCGGTATAGAGGATCCTTCAGCAGATAAAAGTGATCTGAAGGATTCACGGCTAGTGTCTCTCCCTCTCTCATTAGGGTCATCAGCTCTGCTGTTCGAGCCTGCCCTATTGCTGCTCTCGATGCCTCCCCTGCTCCTCGATCTCGATCTCAATCTCTGGGTCGGCTCACAACCTAAAGGGCCCCGAGTTTGAGCTAGATCTTCCTTGTCTCCGCGCTACTCCGCCCGCGCTAGGCCCATCCCGTCTGTACGGGGAATCTCCCTCTACTGCACACCGCTCGCTTCCACCCGAGCTCGGCCCACCTGCTTCCAAAAGGGGTTTTTTGTTTGTGTTAAAAAGTTTCTCCATTTTGGTCCCACGATCATGGTCGGAACAACGGTCCATCTGCGTAGAGCCGCCTTACGCAGACAAGGCTATGGTTGTGAAGGTGAGGGTCGCCCGGTCCTCACCTCCAGAGGACGTGTAGCGACCGGCAAAAAACCGCCGGCCACGAACCCCTCGCCCACGTCCAGCTTGGGCTGGTTGTTTTTTGTTGAGGTTGTCTCCTCCTGGGGACACCCAATAAAGGGCAGCCCCGCCCCGGCTCCACACTTGCGGAGTAACGGGGTCGGCCGATGGTTGCCGAAACAGCACCCGTAGCTCAAGCCCACCATAAGACAACGGGCCCACCGCCCTCGCTGGCGCGGCCGCTACCCGAATTACTCTCAGGACGCCCGCCCAGCTCGAACCGCGTCGCCGCTTCCTGGCTTACCGCCAGGGCGCCGACCCGGAGCCCAACACCGAAACGTCAAGGGACAGAACCCTCAACACTCCTCACGACGGCCCATGAAGGGCCAACGACGGCCTACTACAGGCCGAAACCTCCCATCCATGCTCGACTGCCGCTACTCGGAATATGTCCGAGACGCCAGTCGGGCCCCTCTTTTGTTGCTCGTTAGCTCCACCCCGGGGACACGTGCAGGGTATCTAAGGACCAACGCCTGCGGACGTGAGCAACTCGTCCCCCTATTAAAGTACACCTATTATAGATTTCATATAGAAGGTATATAATTATTATAATTATAGATGTCTATTTATAGATTTCATATAGAAGGTATATAATTAATTAATTCTGAGATAAGCGATACAGTTATACTAAACAAGTACAAACTTTTAACTTAAGATGTCTTAAAAATGAAATTATAAATAATCTACCTCTAGGTATATAGGTAGAACTTCTTATGTGACACTCGCACTCTTACTCATAAGTGTTTATTTTTGTTGTGTTCATTTTATTTATGATATCTTTATTAAATATAACTTACAATATTATATTGATATCAATATAAAACTGTGAACGCAAAATTAATCAAATATAATAATAGAACAAATTTCCTTTTTTAGTAGCAAGTTTTCATATTTTTTTCGTCTGTTTGGGCAGGTGGTCGCGACTGATATAACCTTTCGCTACTAGTAAGCGTATTTTCATCGATGTTCAGGTAACATTTATGAAAATACGCTTACTTGTAGCGAAAAGTTAGATCAGGGGGCCAATTCTACTAAATAAATTTTGTTTAAATCGAATCGAAAACGGATCGAAACCGAACGAAGTACAGTTTTTATTGGCTAAAATAGAACTGGAATTGTATCGTGTGTCGATCCGTTTTCGATTCGATTAAACAAAATTTATTTAGTAGAATTGGCCCCCAGTTGCCCGAATTGGGAAAGGTTAAATGTTGGAGTCTCGGAGTGTCTAGTACTAGTGAACTTACAGGTATGTTATTATTATAAATATTGTTTTATGCGCGCTTTGCGCTTATAATAATTATAACAAATGAACTTTGTTTTGCTTTTTCTTGTTGGTGAATATTTTGAGCATTTTAAATTCGAAGTTAGAATAATCTTTATTCAAATTGACTTCTTAAAAGTACTTTTTAATCGTCCAACATTTTTTTCCTTACCATTCGTTCAGGACGTCTTTGAACTGATAAAAAGAACGAGTAAGAAACTCACCAGCTCTAATAGGAGTAATGACATTCACAAAAAACATGTCATAACCAGATCAATACATTATAGTTTTTATTAAATATATACATAAGAAATTATATTAACAACAACGATTATCATAAAATCTCTAATTAAATTATGCTCTCGACGCTTTTGGATTGACTAAAAATTCCGAGTTTATAGATTTAAACAAAATACTGTCAATTTTCATTATAACACTGGTTGTCTTGTCAATATAATCACTGAGGAGCACCGGCTGCTAGCCAACAGTCGGGATCAAACATCCTAACTTAATAAGCTCTGGTTTGTTCAACCGTGTATAGCGATTGAAGTTTCAAAAACTTTGGACCCGAGCGGTGACCATGTACGGTTAATAACGGGTCGCTGAACATCGTATTAAGTACGCTGAAACATTTTTGACAAACAAACAAACAGAACTTTGTGCCGTATTACCTAGTTATGTTCTCGCTCCTCCGTGTTAGACTAGGCCTAGGCCGTCTTATATAAAACGTGGTCTAACATTAGGTTTAAATTATGTATTATCCGACCAAAATAAACAGGCAACACTTCTCAATTTGACGGTTGTTCTTCTGTTATTGTCTGTTTTCTCTACGACTAATGGTGTAAATCGAGTACCTTAGAAGGGGGTAAGGGTTTAGTCAGTACTCTGGGAATAGTTCCTATGAGTTGTCGATGGCATTTTGTGTATTATTTAGATTTTTTCGTGCCACCAATTCGGCAACATTCGTTTTAATTTCTAAAGGCACAGCTTGTATTAAAATGTATACATATATATTCTACTGTACCTGCGAGATCTCTGTGCATCGTTCACAAACAAATATTGTGTACTGCTGATTTAACCATTTAACTTATTCAATAATCCGAGGCTAACCATCTAATGTTAGGCTGGCAACGCTGTTAAGATTAAACTGTTAAATCCACAAGTCGTGTTTGGGAGAGCACGTTACATGTATCGATTCCAATGTCAGTGCGTAGGTATGTCTTTGAGCTTGTGGATGTTTTCAGAACGGATTTCCGTTTCAGTTCAGTGGATACGGCTAGACGGTATGAAATTGTGTTTGCAACTCAAAATTATAGGCCAATGCCGTAGTTGGAATTATATTTATGTTTGGTATTTAAAAATCTGGTACAGATTTCTATTGAAATCTGGTACAGCGCGGGTCATAGAAATAGAAATTTGAACAATTTTATCTTTTGATTTTAAACTTTAACGCGTCGAATGTAGAGTTCAAAGTCGGCGAAAATTTGATATACATATTGTGATAACTTGACTTGTTGTAGTACTATGAAGATCGTGTGTAAATAATAAATTTAATTAAAATATGATCTTGTTTTACATCTATAAAGTATGAAAGTACCGTTTTACAGTATTAGGTATACTGACATAAAACCTTCATGGTGTAATATATTCCAGTGAGACTTCATTCACAAGACACCTGGTTCTTTTTTTAAATATGAATTCCGTTCCGAACAAGAAGTTTAATAAACGCTTTCTCAATGGAAACTTTGACTTTAAGAACAAACCACGTGGAAGACTGCTCAGGTTAATAATGCTGAATTGAAGGAGATTATAGAAGCCGATCAGATTACCCAGCAATTTGCGACATGGTATAACGTTATCTAAATATTGACTCTTAAATGGGTGCCTCATAATTTGACTGATCTGTAGCTAAAACGCGTATTGAAACTTGCGTTGCCTTGTCGAATCGGTATAGAAATGAAGGAATGTTTGATCGACTTGTGACATGTGACGTAAAGTGGATAGGTACTTTCCGATAACCGAAAGCGAAAAATGCAACAATGAAGAGCAGATCAGATACATACATATATATCATTGTTTGATTTTTTTTATTACCTACATCCAAAATAATATAGAAACGCATTTCATATACAATTAAATTTAGGAATGTCGCTATTATTTTAGAGTATGAATCAAAATCGAGTTGTTTTTTTAATACTCTAATATTTTCTCATTTAATTTACGCCATTAGGACACCGAAGCATTCGCTTACGAAAGCGAAACATTTGAAAGACTATGCGAATATGCACAGGGTTGTCACATTTTGAGAAACTATTGAATATATAGCTATTGAATTCGTGACAATCGGTTTCGTGACAATAGAAATAGGGACGGGTGTGAACCCTGAATGCGAAACTTGTGCGTCTGTGTAGCGATGTTTTTCATACTGAGAAGGACTCAGCTATATCACCGATCTAATAATAGAGCGAGACAAAGCACATGCTTAACATTGCCATACAGAGAGATTTCCTAAACGCTTCACATTCACAAGCGAAAGCGTCGGTGTACTAACGTTAAATTTGGAATTTACAAGCAACGTTTTGACTCGATTCACTGTTCCCGCTCGCTTGTGCGTTGCAGTTTGTTTTTCACGATATAGTCCCGAGGCGTGACACGTACGAACGTGCCTAAGCAAGCACAGACAACGGACTCAAGCACGTACTTCTACATACACTACGTTATAACACTACGTTACATCACCATTCACCTGTAGTAAAATTATAATTAGAATTTTTAATTAAGAAGAAATGTCATTACCATAAATGCAATTAGATAAGTGCTGTTTTCGAAACGACACTTTAATATCCCTATTATTTTTATTTTGTACTCATAACTTATGATGATAATGTTAGGTGATTTAAGGATACCAAAATGTAGAATTTGAACACCCAGGCGATTTAAGTGGAATAAACCAATTTTTTGAGTGAAAAAAACTTAAGTAAGTACATGTAGTATATTTTATTAAATTGATAAATTTAAATCGGCTTTTGATTGATTTCTTTAGGAAGATAGTAAAACAAGCAGAACTATAATAATATTGGATATACATTTTTACAAAGTACTCATTATGTTAAATTTTAATTTAAAAATTATAAGCAAATAAAACCTTTAAAATATAATTTTACTGTTTGGATGGAATGCCTGAACACTTAAAATTTACAGCTTGAATAATTTGTCACTTCTGTTTTTCACCTATTAATTTTTCACCCATCCTTCCACCATTGGTATTGGTATATTGGTAAGGCTTAATCCCTTGGTTTACGTACCTCGTAATTCATAAGCATGCTTGCGAACTAAATGAATTTAACAAAATAAGTACAATCAAGCAGCAATGTGTCTACTACCTACCGTTTCGCCAAATCATATGCGTCAGAATAAGTGCTAATAGATGTAGTCATCACACAGAATAATACAGTCGCGAAACTAACAACAAACGGTCGAAAACATGTGCAAATGCGAGACGCGCGCATTTAGGTGAATTCTCAGAGGGTCTCGAGGGGGGCTCACTTGCGCTTGTCACGACAAGACTTTTAGATATACGGAGAGCGAGCGATCTCAATGAAACTCACACGAAAATATTGCGTAGTATATGGATGGATGTTTCAATTCGGCGTAAAATTTATTAATTGTATCACAGGATGAGTTTGTACAATACGTCGAGAACATGAACGCCATATTTCGCAGTTGCTTTAGTATAGAAAACATTAACTGTAAAATAGCGGAATTTATAAAAAAATAAATAGATGAGATCCCTTTTAACGCCCCTTGCCCATGTTTCCCGATAGTTTATTAAAAAAAAACTATTTATAAGAATAAGGGGTTTTTTATTCCATAAATTTCAATAATAAAGCGTTCAAAACTTGTTAAAGACAAGTAACAGACGAAAATACTTTTCACTGTGTAAAATATAACAAGTTAATAACAATATTTTTTTTTAAAACAATATGATATTGTCTTATTAACTAGTTTTATTAAGAAGGCAACCCTAGCGCTCCAATGCAGCGTAGGTATTTATTTCCAGAATTCGCTCTTTTGCTACTGTATTATTCTGTGGCCATCGTAGTAAAGAACAGTAAAAGATTCAAAATCAAAATAAAATATTTATTCAGTCTAGGCTGTTACAAGCACTTATAAAAGTCGAGATTCAAATAGGTATATTGTGAATACACTTAATGGTAGATTGCTATTCAGTATAGGTTAATTCTAGTTAATTTGTATTTGACTATAGTGTTTAGGTTATCAAAATTCTGAATGTTATTTTATGAAAGGTCAATATGTAGTTATTTGCTGTTCTTAAAAAAGAGAATAAATACTTACATATGAATGCTGCTATTTCTATATTTACCATGTTAGTTATTTGATAACATTTCTTACTTGAGTTATCTCTAATAGGCGTTTTTTTCTCTCTCATTATTAATTCATAGACAAACAGTGGGGAACAAGTCAGTGGGGCATACGCAGCCAACTTCACGACGAGTCATTCAAGTAGCCGCAACTCTCTGTCAACATTCCCGTCGCAATTAAGTAGGGAAAACTTCCCACTTATTCACTTACAAACTGTCTTTGTGGACATTTGTAAGAGAGAGGAAAAATACGTATCAATTGGATTTAGCTCGGTCGTGTTACCAATTAATTATATTATACTATATATATATATATATATATTATTTATTTATATTATTTGGAAAAATATGTCATATAATAAAATTTTCGAGTAAGTGTAAAAATATAAAAGTTTAGAAGTTCTGAACGAGCGCACTGGCCAAAACTAGGTCTTCTGCCATATGTATTAGTACGCGACGGATCGCCCGTCGAGTGTGTAAGACAGACAGATATTATAAATTATGATGGTTCGGTTAGAATCTTTTAGACACAGAAAGGGCAATGATATATGTAGAATATAGTTCTTCTATTTGTGATTGGGGAAATAAAATCTTTATTAGGTTAAAAATACTTATAAATGCAAAATTCACAACATATAACATCTTAAAATTATACCATTAATAGTTATTATTATCCTTTAATATCCCCACTTGAGCTAACTCGAGTTGCCTTTGTTGTCTCAGATACTCCTGCAGGGACTTTAGTTGCTCATCTTGGAATTTGAGGAATGTATGATGATTATGTTATCTAATATTAATAAAAAAATGGCGCTCGAAATATTACAAGGGCTAGTCCTAGGATGGATGACGAAAATTTATTGTCTGGAGCTCCTCCGTATGCTCCTGAGTCGTTAACCGGGCTTTCGTGGTGGGTTATGGCCCGTTGTTCCTATTCGATTTCATTTGATACCATCCATATTGGAGGATTGGAGTGCGACCGCAATTTTATCTAGCTGCAGGATCTTGCAATGCTATGACGATATTTCGTTTCAAGTTACTACTTTGATATGTCTTTTGGTTTATAAACAAGTTACAACTTTTACATGTCTTTTGGTTGATAAACGAATAAGCTTTTTAAACTGCTATCAAATCCATAATCATCTTTATCGTTCGTTCGTCATTAATAAAGTACATAATTTTGTTCTTCGTATTGTATAAAAAATATTTTTATACAAAAAAAAGTGTGGATGTAAACAGCACGGCCATAAACATCATTTATTAATTTCACGTTTCGACAGTTATTTTATCACTCGCATAAACGATGTGTGTTTCATACTCGTTGCAATCGAGCGAATCAGAAATGGCGAATTTGTTAGGTCAAACAAAAATCAGTAGAAAACGAGCGATCGACGCGTGACAAATGATTCAAAAATAGAGCTCTGTGTAAAAGTAGTAACATGTATTCTTTGGCTAGAGGTGGTCGCACCCCTGAGCCCCAACAGTGGGGAGTTGGGGACATTAATAGGTTGGTGGTGACTCCATTGCTGGGGCTGAGGCCCTCTCTATGGGTGAAATTAAATCAATAGAACGGGAAATAGCCCACGAAAAATGTGCTCACTCTAGTGGATTATAAGAATCTTTTAACGTGTGCATTAGTTCCTTCATTTTAGCTTATCTTGTGTTCATTCCCCTTGGCATCCTTGTAACATTGTTCTGGGTTGAGTTATTAAAATATAAACTTGGCTGAACGTCGGACGAATAATGTTGTTACGTTGCAACTTACTCGCTATAACTTCAGTAACTTGATCTAATTTCACACTATGAACTATAAACATGAACTGACATACAAAATTTTTATTTAGCATGTGTTTATATAAGTAATTTATAAATATTATTTTGAAAAAAATAGAACCGACTTCAAACTTCAAAAAAATAATAAATAATATTTATCTCTAAAGTGATTGATTCAAGAAAATGCTATTGATATTTTTTTTTACATAATAGGTAACACTATAAATATTAAATATCTATAAATAAAAATATTCTACATAATGAAAGTCTAAGAAAAGTCAGAAAAGGATTTATAAGTCATTCATCTAATTATTTACGCAGGCAAAGTCGCGGGGAAACAGCCAGTTTGATAGAAATTCACAATTCAAGAAGAAATGGATGAAAATACCTACTTTAATAAAAAAAAAATACACCAAAGCGTACAGTATATATAATCGTTTAATGAGGGCTACGGTTTTATTGCTCATCAGATGGCGCGGCAGTCGCGAGAGGTCCTGTCAAGTTTGTTCACTACGAGATTGAACTTAAATCATACATCAATACATACATATCATTAAACATTTCGAATATGCTGAATAAACACGAACTAACCTCTGATTTAGCTCTTTTTTTCTTAGTTCCGGCTTTAAATCACTGACATTCATTGACCGGTATTTCATAATTTCTTTTATGAATCTCAGGTAAACCAAAATAAGCGTCAAAATTCGTTTATATGAAAATAAACGTGTGTAGTTTACCGACAATATATGATATTTGACATTTTGATCCGCTTTGTCCTATAACGACTAATTATATGTACAACCTATGACCTACAGACTTTGAAAGTTGTATTTATTATTCTGATAATACATATTATTATGGTAATGACATGATTTATGTAAATGTCATTACTTATGATAAAGAGCTGGTAAGTTTCTTTCGCTTGTTCTTCTTGTCAGCCAAAAGACGTCATGAATGGTAGGGGGAAAAAAAGGTTTTTTTGACGATTCAAAAGTGCTTGAAATAAGCTTATTTGAATAAAGATATTTTCATTTTATTTCAATGCAAAATACGAAATTATTTTTTTTAGCTGAAATAAGCATACCATCTAAAACTTTAGGTGAAGTCTGATGAAAAGCGTATTTTGTTTTGTGATAAAAGGCAAACTAGTGATTCGATTTTTTTATTAAATTAAGCTGGGACCACCTCGGTCCATTACGTTGTCGAATAAAAAAGAATTTTGAAAATCAGCCAACAATTGGCGGAGTAATCTCGTAACAAACACACAAAAAAACATACAGTCGATTTGAGAACCACCTCCTTCTTTGAAGTCGTTTAATAAACAAGCTTTCCACTGGTGAATTTGGTGAAAAATAAACGACTATAAATACTAATATCAGGCAAAGGAATTTCCGAGTAAAAGCTAGTATATTATAATTTATGTGCTCGAAGGTAATATTCATTTTATGCAATATTATAATGATGGGAAAATGAAACAGAACGTTGTGACGTCACGTTCTCCGTCTGTGAGATATTTGAGTAGGGTATAATCCGTCCAGAAAGATGGTCAGATGCCTTTGGGCGTAGTTAATCGCATTGGTTCAAAAGGGAGGGAACTACTAGGGATGTCAAAAATAATCGATTTAATTAAAGTAGATATCGATTTTAATACCAGTTCTTTTTTTTATATAAATAATGAAATTTTAAAACCATTCAATCCGTTATTACCGTTTTTTCATCTGCAACTCCCCGACATTAAGTTTGATCTTTTGGTCTGGAGCCCGGTACACGAACTCAAAGAATACTATCTCCATTATATTACAATAAAACCATATGTGCATCTATGTATGATGACATTCCTTCCGTGTTTTAAAAACAGTTTAGTTGATTAATTTAACCAAACATTAATTAGATGGAGTCAACGAACTTTACTGTTTTACCGACATTTGGTTGATATTTATGTCATTTATTATTTATTGCTGAAACCTCATTTTTCAAACGACCATTTTGGAAAGATTTTCGTGACAAAAAGTTTTTCATCTGAAGTATTAAAAGTCAAATTTTTAACAATGTAACGGAATAAATTGACAAAAACGATATTACATCCTACAATAAAAGCAGATTAATAAAAAACCGACTTTTTATGTACAATGTCACATCCCTAGAAACTATGTTGACAAAGGACTTTATTATAATATGGCGGAACATTTCCGTTATTGAGCGACTCGAAAACGTTCATGGTTTGTTGAAGAGTTGCGAAATCGATTCCATGTTGGCTCAATGTAGAAGTTTAGATGAAAATTTATAAGTTGCACATCATCACCAGCCTTTTAATGTCTCCAATGCTGGAGCTCAAGCCTTCCCTATGGATGAAATCGGCTCAAATCGTTAGGACGATTGAGCCATCCACGAACCACTACGCGGGACTAGCGCGTATTAGTGGATATAAACGACTGGAGATGCAAGCGCGACTAATAGTTTAACGTGCCTTCCAAGCACGTAGGAGCTCGAGATAATAAAATTTGGTCACCCATCCTATGACTGACCATCGCAAAAATAGCTCGAGCGCGTTAACCACTGCGGCATCGAGCTCTTTATATTAAACAGGAATGGCGACTAATTTTTGTTTGTTTGTTTGTCAGGTAGATTGTTGAAAAATATTAAACACGTATTTTTTTATTTTTTTCATAATCATTAATTTACGGCGACACATTGAGCTAAAATGTCACATGACGTCACGCTTTGGTACATTTGCTACAAAACTGTGACGTAGCGGGCCTCCACTCGTCAACTTTAATACCTATTATATAAGCTATTTCTCGTTAAATTGAAGTAAAAAATACGTATCTAAAAATTTTCTATCATCTGACTGACGGACTAGATTGAATATCTTTTTTTTTACTCAGTCATCATCCCTATTTATATATATTAAATATAATATAATCAGGACATGGCACATAAGTTATTATGAACCTCAGGTCGCTAAAGACCATATTTCGCATTCGTTCGAGCCTCATTAACTCTCCGCCGGGTTAGAGAAGGGTTGCCCAACGTTAGGGTTTCACCGGTCAAGTTAAGATTATAACTACTAACATTCTCTGTAAATGTCAACATTATCCGTTTCAGTAAAACTCTTGGGAAGTAACATTAGATATCTAAAATATAAATATATATTTTGTGACGCTCTTTGAATAAAAGTTTTCATAGTCTCTTTAAATACAAAACTGACAAAAATTGGAGGATGAAGTTCAAAATTGAAAGCGGATTATTGGCATTCTCTGGCGTGATAATGGTCGCAGCTTTAAGGGATGCACACACCGAAAATCTCTAACATTCTTTAATTCTTTCATAAAGAAAAGTAATAGAGTAATAGTAGTAGTAGTATAGTAGTAATAGTATGGGTTGCAAGATTTTTTGCCGTTTGTGCATGTATATTATTTATTTGCGGATGGTGCACGGGTATATAATGTAGTTAGTTACTTTTAAGTTGTAGAAGTTGCTTTAAATAAGTGTAAAGTGAAAATTAAATGAAACTAGTGAAAATGGGGACTGTAATTTTTTTATGCAATATATAAAATTACAGTCCCCATTTTAGAGACTACTGTCACTACTATTAGCTACTACTATTTCACCATTAATTACAGATCACTTTATTAGAGTAACTGCCCGTTGCACAAACATCCCTTAAAATTGGCTTTAGCTTAAAGCGACATTACCGATACAAATGTTTAAATTTAGAATATAAAATCTTAACGAAAGTTTGTGCAACTGGGCGTAAGTTCGCCTACACCAGTTTGCCTACTGAGTCTAATACACACGGCTGCATAAAACAATTGACAGTATTGTATAGCCTGCAACAGTATTGCTGTTGACTATCCATACTAATTACAACATAATTACAGGACTGTAAAATAGGATTAATACTAATGAATAAATAAAAATAAAATAAATTAAATAGCAAATACAGAAACGCAGGAGACAAAACGAAAAGGAAAGAACAAATTGTAAAAACATAACTTATACCTAAATAAAATTAGAAAAATGATGATATCTTTCCGGCAAGTCGCTAATATTTATTGCAATGTTTTTCTGCAAGGTAACATTTTATTTTAATAAATGAGTTGATATTATAGAATTGTTATTTAAACATATTTTACGTGTCCAACAGCCCTAGCATTAAGGAGCAAATATGATACACGATTCATTGTTGGGCCGCGTGATTTTGACGGAAGATATCAATCATCTTGGTTTATTTTTTCTAAAAAAACGCCACTACAATGCGCGTCCTTTAATAAAATAAATCGAGGCATTCAATCTGCTAACTGTAACGTAATAAACAACTAATGTTATTTACAACAATTCCATCACTAATATAATCAAGATAAACTAATATTACTCGTACTTTTCCTGCAACTTCGCCTGCGTATATTGTAGCCTATGTTACCCGCGTATTATGTAGCTGCCTTTAGGTGAAAGAATTTTCAAGATTGCATCAACATTTCCAAAAATTGTCCCCTACATATAAACGAACAAACAAAGTTAGAAACGTCATGCATTTGTAATGTTAGTTCAATAGATGTTCATTTGGATTTGAGATCAATGTGGCTCACTCCGTCGCTTTATTTATTTTAACATTTACAAACAGAAACAATTAAATTAGCGACCAATAAGTACACAGTTATAGACTAGCACTCCACTAATGTGTGCATTTGTGCAATATGTGCAATGTTTTTGTCATTAAAATAATTCACTTA
Source organism: Diatraea saccharalis (assembly GCA_918026875.4). Taxonomy (NCBI): domain Eukaryota; kingdom Metazoa; phylum Arthropoda; class Insecta; order Lepidoptera; family Crambidae; genus Diatraea; species Diatraea saccharalis. The sequence goes on along the minus strand of OU893348.1, from coordinate 435,447 downwards.
AGCAATAATTTCACCGAATGAAAATTTGTCATCAAAATTTGCGTTAGTTAACAAAGTGAAATTTAGGCAAAACGTTCGTTGGCCAGTGATAATCGGCGAAACAATTTTCGGCCGAAAGATAATGTAACCAGCATTGCATAGCCGTGTAATCTTTAAGAAATGAACAATTATACTCATCTTAAAAGGAATTCATATTTTGAAGAAACGTTTAATAAACCTCATCGTCTTACGAACGGGAATTCAGTCAAATAACACGAAATTTGAATATAATTTAGATTAAACGTATCTAAGCATTTTGCAAAAGGTACACTTTCCTCAGACTTATATTTTCTGAAATAGTCACCTTTATATAATCTTTCGCATTTTCGGTTCGCATACCTCGATTCCACTAAGTAAACAAATCATGTAATCAATTATTTCGGAAAGTATAAGTCTGATAAACATGTTTTTACAAAAATTATCAAGTAAGTTGCATCTAAATCATATTGAAATTTCTTGATATTAGCAAGGAACCATTTTTTATGCATTGTTCATTTTTTATTTATACGATGGCTCTCTTTTATCTTTTAATAATCTAGCCCAAGGACAAAAATAAGGTCAACGGTGGGACGAGATTACCCAGTAGGAACCTATTCACTCTTTTGCGGGGTATTTGTCGTTATACCCCTAGTTTGACCAATATTACCAATTTTCTCATAAATATAAGCCTTAATGGTTCCTTTAGCATTATTAATGTGTAATATGAACTCGAATGTGAGTTTTATATATCAGCATTGTTCCGAACATTACATCCATTTGGAAACAGCATAAAAGTTAATGAGGTACGAACAAAAGATAGGGCTCATTAAGCACACGTGAACGTACAATTCACCCTTCAGCCTCAGGCATGTAAGGAAAACATCGTTTTATTTAAGCGCTACCATTAAACAATAGGTTTTTGGTTTTCAGGTATCACGTGACGTTATAAAAAGAAAAATTATGAGTTTGTTGCACCAAGTTACTTTAACAATGAAAAACATAAAAGTACCGTTTAAGCAAATAATAATGAGCTATCATTTGACAATGTTAGATGACATTATCTGTAAACTATAACCATCTAAATGACGTTGGATAAAGTTATTCTTTTACTATGCTAAGAAAGAGGATGGTGTAACGCATTCCACAGTCAATGCTAAAGTTAAAGTCAGTGTAACGGATATTGTCTGACATATATACCTAAATTTTAACTGCAATTATGGTGCAATCTAACTCATGTAGTATTGCAGGCTATACAACCTATATACTGATTTAATGTACTGCATTTACAGCTGATACAGCTGTTCAAACTTATTGAAAACTACAAGAAAATACCGCTAATTCTTTTTAAGAATCTAGATTATTTGTATCCATGATATTGTTATCATACGTTTGGTTTGTACATCCACTAATCAAACGCTTTTATAGGTTTAGGTCTTACTCGCATCCATAAAGAAGTATATGCCATTATAGCATTGAAGAAGACGAAGCAAAAGTTTTTTTTTGTAAGATGTATTTTTGAAAACGGAAAGCTTGTCATGTAATAATAATGTTGTTTAACCGCTATCAAGGAAGTTACTAATCTGTTCTGTAAAGCTAAGTGTTTCCCTAATTACATATTTAAATAAATATAAATTTTAGCCGTCATGGTTAATGGAAAGTTAAATCTCGTTAGATCCGGTATTAATCAAAATTTGTTGGCAATTAAATTTCAATTAAAATTTGGTTTCAGGTAAAATAATGATTCCTTATTAGGTAGATATTGGGAGCTATTAATCTAATATTTAATATAAACTAGTTAATAAACAATAAATATCGGCGACCCCACGAGTTTCATGTCATCTTATAATTAGTCAAAGCATTTAATTGCTAAGTTTAAATTCATATAATTTAGTCCATTTTACATGCTATGTTATGCAATATTATAAATAAAACACTTAAATATAAATTTGATGATTTTTTTTCAAATATTATTAGATAAATTGAATCTAATTTCAGAGTAATTTCCAAATGTTTAAGCCCATTTTACTTGCTGATACTATACTTTTACATTCGATATATCGATTCTATTTACAGTTTTACTTCAGTTTGAAAGAACATTTTTAGAATATCCTGTTTACTATTTTAGGCAATATTGTCAAAGATAAATAATATTAATCAACAAAACGAAAGTGAGATTAAAATAAATTGCATTATTAACTGTTGAAAAGTCAAATTAAAAATAACGAGCCATTTATTTGACTAATAGCAGGGTCTATCAATTTTTATTTTCAGCTTGAAATACTGACTAATTAAGTCTAATGTCTTGCTTCTTCATTGAATGATGACAGTGAAGGGAAAATTGGTATTTTAATAATTTTTAGTATCGAATTTGAAAAGATAAATTTTTAAATTGTACTTATTAGTGTAAATATTGAAATTAATTAAGACGATATAAATAATTATTTTATCTACTTATTCAATAGAATCCAAGTATAAGATTATGTCACGAGTTATATTTTAATTGTTTCCAAGTATGTGTTTAGATTTATTTATTTAACTATTCTATAATTTTTTGTAGGATTACAGATTAAATTGGAAACGCATACAAGTTTACAATAAATAAAAATATATATCTAAAGATAAAATAATTATTAAATAATGTCAAATATTTAAACAAGATATATATATAAAATATTATTTAAGTTAGTAAACTTCTCAAACTTCATCATGTTGACAATTATTATCTATACTAATATTATAAAGTTGAAGAGTTTGTTTGTTTGAACGCGCTAATCTCAGGAACTGTTCTAAATGTGATTTGAATTGAAAAATTCTTTTTGTGTTGAATAGGCCATTTATCGAGGAAGGCTTTAGGCTATATAACATCACGCTGCAACTATTAGGAGCGAAGAAATAATGGAAAACGCGGATGAAGTCGCTGACGGCCGCACGTTTAAAAATAGATAAAAAATAGTAAACTACTTAGTGAATGAGCATGTCCTTCTCCACAACTGACAGTTCACTGTCCGTTAGCAGATGTACCTGTCCTAAATGTGACAATGGCATCTCCTTCTGGAGCTTGTTGATTAGCACCAGGGGAAGATTTTGTCATTAATATGACACTACCTCCGCAACCGCGTGGTTCGAATTTAAGGTCTCTAATCCCTGGGGTCTCGGGTTTGATTCTTGGTCGGACCAAGTCTTACCTTCGTTGTCTCAGATACTCCATAATACCGGGGCTTTAGCTACTCTTCTTGGAATCTGAGCAATGTATGTGATGTTGAATACTATTTATTTACTGCTTCGGGTTTTATATAATTAGTTGCTAACAAATCCTTTTCCCTAAATTGCATTGAGATGGTGGTCACTTCAGATCTATATGAAAATCAATTTGACCCATAAAATTTAACGATATACTCAAGTGCATGGTTTAAGTACAATAAAGATTCCATTTTTCGGTCCAGTGCCTAGTGGGTAATTTTTCGCTTACAAAGGTATCCCGGGGCATCAGATCGAGAGCCGTCAAGTGGCTCTTTGTCAAAATCGACGATAGAAAAATACTTGTGGTTTACTTTGCTACATAAACTCATAAACTCTTAAGGTCGCTACTGTCACTTAATTATCTTATTTAAAGAACGACATTTCTACTAATATTATACAGAGGTAAAGTTTCTAACTTTGTTTGGTTGTTTGTAGGCTTCGGAAATACAGATCAGATCATGATAATTCTTTCACTTAATGGCTGGTGTACACGCAGTAGCGGCGTTAGGGTAGGGCGCGGTTGGGCGACCGCCCAGGGGCGCCGGACAAAAAGGGGCGCCGCAGGCAGCGGCGCCCCTTTTTCGTCCGGCGCTTCTTTTTGATTCTGTATAATGAGGAAGTATTTTAAAAAAACGAAAGCACTACAAAAATACCTCCACCTAGATGGCGACTCTAGCAAAAGTTGATTTTTGCAGGAAACGAATGGAACAAAGACAGTCATTTCCGTTCATTTTAACTAACATATTAAAAAACTGAAATTTGAAAAGTTCGAAACTTAGATATCAATATAAATACGAAAAAGTACAAATAGAATATGAGTTGTTAATTGAGTTTTGAAAACTAATTTACTTTTAAACATGAAAGAAAACTGGAAGGGTTGTCATGGAGAAATCAAGAACATACCGTAGCGACATCTAGTTTGATTTCGGGAACTAATGTTTTTTTTTTTTCTTATACTTCCTCATTTCCCACAGACGCCCTCTTATAGTTCCCTTGCATATTGAACAAGGCCTACTGGGTCGGCGAAAAAAGAACATGAACCTTGAGTTTTTTTTTTTATTTTCAAGTTGCCTCACTTTCAGTATGAATTGAAACGAAACTTAACAAAAAATATATTATATTATGGTAAAACAGAACAACACACCGATTACCAATATGAAGATATGTATTTTATTAGGTAATATGACGTACATTGGTGGGCGTTATCGCTCGGTCATTTAAGAAAATTTTCGTTTGAGCATGTTTAAACGTTAAGCTGAAGCTAAAATGCTGCAATACAAACGAATGCATCGGCAGTGGAACCTCTGTCTGGCAAGTCAGATGGAATAGCTACTACTCAAAAGATTGTGGATGAAAAATCCCGAAGTAAGGGAGCAAGTTGTGCTATGATTACAGATGCTGCTCAGGATAAATCTTTTATTGATGTACAACAAATACGTGTACTAGATGATTTTGATACTGTTTTCCCGAATATAGCGGATCCAGCTACTTGTTCACTTATTCGAAATAGCAAAATAATTGATCATATAATAAGTAGTGGCCCACTGCAAACTCACTGTCACAAAGTTACAACAATTACACAAAGTTATAGATAACAATTATGTGACACCCTGTTAGGGTAAAATTGAATCTGTACTTACCTAATGATGTGATCCGTCAAAAATGAATCAGCTACTTATACGCTATTTATATGTCTACGTTTTAAATAAAACTAATGTCACTATATAGTTGGAAGAAGAACATCGTAACGTAGCGTTAAACGTTTGATTACAATGTTTGTTTGTTTTAAAATAATCGAATAATTTTTTTAAGAGCGTCCACTTATATCGAGCAAGAAGATAATAGTTGATTGTGTTTTTCTTCGTCAAAAATTAAAAGAGATAGATCTAGGGAATTCCCGATTATAGAAAAAAAAAATTGGACGCTCTTAAAAAAATCATTATAGAATAATTTTTTTAAGAGCGTCCACTTATGTCAAGCAAGAAGATAAATGTTCATTGTGTTCTTCTTCGTCAAAAATTAAAAGAGATAGATCTAGGGAATCCCCGATTATAAAAAAACACAATGTTTCCGTATGGTCGGAAAGTCGGGGATTCCCGAGAAATTAAACCGATTAAACACGTAAACCGAGTAAACGTTCCATTCTAATGCTGCCAACTTAACAATCTACCTAAATTTAGGGAAAATTACAAGTAAGTAGGCAGGGTCGGCGAAAAAAAGACAAGTAACTGATTTGTAGTATGTAGTAGTAACTGATTGTAATTGAATTGCAGTTAGAGGGCGCCGAAGAAATTTCGCCCAGGGCGCCAATAGTGCTAAAACCGGCACTGTGTACACGTATTAAGTAGCATACTAAATTGTTAACTTAATTTTCATTGATTATTTTGTCTTTATATGTACTTAAATTAAGTTGACTACTAATGAATTTAATACTTGTAAATCAGCCATTATAATTTTTTTTATGTTTCAATTCAATTTAGTTGAGTTCTAATAGCTCGGTGGTGTAGTAGATAAGCGCAGCGGCTCGCGTTCATTGTTGTTGGGCAACTTTCGCAAGGGTCGGTCACGGAATGGGTGACCAAAAATTGTTATCTCAAGATACTCTGTGCTTCGGAAGGCACCTTAAGCCATTGGTGCCGGCTGTATCTGCAGTTGTTAAAGGCCTCCACTCCGTATTGGGCCAGCATCCTCTTTGACAATTCATAGGGAGGACATGAGCCCCGCATAGGGCTGATGATGATGATATCTTAATTTTATCATTACATATCAATATATTTTATAAATTTCTATACGATCGAAATTACATCTTTCACGTTTATTCAAACAAAGCCTCTTTACATCTCAGTTGTGTAGGTAACTTACGTATCTTAATAAGATCTATGGAGATTTCCTCCTCGCCTCACATAATATCAACAGAATGACTTTTTAAGGGAGAATTTCCTAAAAAAAGAAGATATTTGTACAGCCTTTTTAGGCATACAGTAAATCGAAATGAAAATGTTTTTGTTTTATATAGTAGTCGATAAGGTTGATGGAAATATACTACTAAATAATAAATATAATTTATAACTTATTCTTATTATCTCAATTTATTTATTTAAGAAAATTATATTTTGCACCTGGACAATCTCAGAATTTTGTTTGCTATAGCCGTACAATTATGATCTTATATATGCTATTCTTCTATTGTATAAACGATTTTTCTATTCTTCTATTTTATCAAGCTTAAGAATAAACTTTAAAGTAAAGATTACTCAACAGTTTCTTGTACCATATTAACACGTCCCTTTTACGTATGTAAAATAGACTTATTATTAAAAAACATCCACAACAGAAAAATGAAACACCCATTTTCACAGAACAGAAAAAAGAACAAACAAAATTAACAACTCGCTGGTTTTTTCATTAAGCAACACTGACGATGACTATTAGTTTATTTATAAATCACAAGCAAAAGAATTCCACTTGGATGTTCCAAAGTGTCCAGATAAAGTTCAACAAACAATTGCCAAGCGCCACACTTATCGTTCATCCCCTGAAAACATTTTTGTGTTGATCTTTCGTAAAAAGTCAGCTGAATGAAATTAAGGTCGGAGCATTGTCCCAAGCGGGTTAGTCGAGCGTCTCATAACAGCCGAATAGGGATAATTGTGTAGAAATATCGCCAACCATTGTTCATAAGGAAAGCTTTTAGTGTTCGTAAAATTTTGTTGCCGCCTAAAACGCTACTACCACGCAGCGTCATTGTTGATAAGCAATTTTATATTTTTCTTTTTTGGCGGTAAAATTAGAACAGACCAGGATTTCTCATTTATTATCTTCTAGGATTCCTTGGAAATCTAATGGCGAGTCTCTCCTTAATATATTAATGAGACAAATAATAAATGCCCAACTGCGTTATTGTAAAATTATACAGATTAATGTTGAGGGTTAATTCATAAAAAAAACACTTCGAGATGCTGACACTCTAATACACTGACAACACAACACTCCACTGTGAGTGTCACTCACACAATAAATATTTTCTACTATCTTTTTTATGATGATTCAAATCAGTATGTATTAAACTTAAGTACAATAACGAGATATTATTTTATTCGTTTTAATAGCCTTTATAATGAAGTTTTCCTTTACTTTCTTGCAATGAAACGAAATTCCTCCTTTTGAACAAGACGGCTCCCACCGAACCTAATCACCCGAGAAATGGACTGACACGTAACAACTTTGTTTTTGCCAATTTCACTTAAATAGAGTTTGTTTTCTACGCGGTTCGTACTACTTTCATAAAGATAGAAAACTTTTTGTCGCTCTTTTTATTCTGTATATAAGTATTCAACCTTTTTATAATAAACTAGCTATTGCTTGAGCTTCGTCTGCGTGATATATTACTATTTATGGTTTCTCAAATTGACTGAATGTCTGTTTTTGTTTTATAGTTCAGTAGTGGTGAGACTCTGACGTTTTTTTTGGAAGAGTATATTCTCGGAATGGTCTCATTTAAACTGATGTGCTAATGACTACAGTACTCACCACTGTCATCTTTCGGATGGCGTCGAAAGTATTCTATTTGATTTTAATGTTATAAAAATGACTTCACCAAAAGGAAACATTGTCAATACTAAACATAAATAACTTTTTCACAAAAGCAAAATAACATTTCCATTTTCAATATGCGGAGTGTGTGATTCTGATTTGTCTGGAGAATTGTTTGCACAAACAACAAACTAGTTTGTCATGCGTCCGTGACACGTGGTGTTGTATAACGATATTGGAATGTTTTCTTAACTTGCAAGTGGCTCAGATGTAGCAATAACGTCTGGACATGTCACCGTACTGAATATAAATAAGGGAAAAAGAGAGGTTGATAAACAATATTATATATTTGTTTCAGATAGATTTTCAGTATCACATAAAAGACAGTATCAGAATTGTCTTCATTCTATATCTGCCTCATATATTTGAGAATAAGATCTCAGAGTTACTAAAAACTACCCCCTTTGCGTGAAACACTAGACAGGAAAAAAATATACTCAGTGTAGAAAATTTTGTATTGTGTTTTTTGCGGTGAATCAAATTTTTTTCTTCATTTGCACTTCCGGATAATATTGGAGATTAAAAAAATTGTATATAACACATCGATGCATCGTTTCGATAGTGTCCACGACCTCGATTTTGCTAATTTTTACGTAATAATATCATCCCAATAGAATCTTAACTACTTTTATTTTGCCATTGTATTGTACTATCTATCTGAAGTCCAGTATTATTAGAGCCATGTCTTCCTCACAAATTGAATGTGACAAATATATTTAATTCTTTGTGATCTAGTAACCAGAATATGCAATAGGAGCGCTACTCACTTCACACGCTAACATTAATAGAATTTCCCCACATGTTGATCTCATTATTTTTATTATGTACTGTTGATTTTTTCTTATGACTATTACGCTCTCGCTTTCTTTCTTTCTTTCTAATGAACCGCTTGTTTAGCAATTAGCAGGACAGGGCCCTTTTAAGTTCCCGCTGAAGTATTAGCAGGTAAGGAGGCAAAAACGTGACCTGATACAGATTTGGAACTTATCTTGAAAAAATATTCACTATACAGACTTATTCGATCATTATAGAGGCGAGTTGTGTCTCCAGTTTTGTTTATCTTTATGCTCATTAACCGCTATTGAAATTATCAGAGAAATCGCCTGATTTTAATTGCTTAGCTAACTTAAAACTAATTAATTGTGTACACAGTCCTACAATTTACTAGACATAAACGTAATATATTATGCGAGACGTAGGTACGAGTACCTGCTTGGGTATAGTTGAATTTAATTTATCTTAAAAAGTGTGTCTCAAACTTTGGGCTATACGAACCCCCGTAAAAGATTTCAGATGACAGCGAAGTCCTTAACTAATCAACCCCCACCCACCGCTTGCTCTCCAAAGAAAAAATATATATGTTTTTTAAACATAAATGGTAATATAACACGATGCTACAAATATATTTAACAAAACGTATGTACAATTGTTAATGTTCACAACATAGAGCGAACGGTGGATCCCATAGAATGGAAATACACCGAAAGGTGTCTTATGTTGTGTGAATACTAGATTGCTCAGACACTATGACGTCTCAACGAGGTAGAAGGGTACAGCGTGCTATGCAGTAAGCCCTAAGAAATGGTGTTGATTACTTGATAGCGCGATTTAAAATGGAACTGCGCCATCTGTTGTCAAGGAGTAGTACTTTTCATATGTAATTTGTCTTATAGTTACAAATTATGGGTGGGTTTGTTTTTTGTCAATTGAGTCAATTTTAGGAGTAATTTTGGACAATTTCATCTTCGTCATCAAATTATTGAGCCACCATTATATAAATCGCAAACCCCCATAGGTTCCCGTGGCTAACTTTGAGAAATTCTGATCCAGCGTTATAAATTACAGTTTACTCAAAGGCAAAATAAAACTTTTCTAATCAATTTAAACATTTTGCTTTCATGTTTTAACGTACCTAATATTAATTTCTTCGTGTTTTCGTATGATTCAATTAAAGCGAGTCTGTTAAATATACTGAAAGTCATTCCAAATGAATACTGGAACGTTAATTTATCTTATATAAAACGTGTCAATAAATTACATTAAAAAACATTGCCTATATAAATGCAACAGTAATGGGTGCGACTGACCAACTCTCCTTTAAGACACGATTTTTCAACTACGTTAGTTATAAGAACGTTTTTTGTTAGATTTTATCAATGAACTAGATGTTTTTCCGCAACTTAGCCTGCGTAAAATATTCTTTATATCACCTGTGTATGATATAGCTAGTGTTGCCAGGTGTCCCGATTTACGCGGGACGTCCCGATTTTCAGGGGTCCGGGGACGCGTCCCGATTTGTACATAATCGGGACGCTAAATGTCCCGAAAAATCAATTATTTTTTCCATTTTTGAAAGCCCCTAACTATATTTATAGCTATGTCCGAAAGCAAAAAAGCTACCAAACTAATAGTAATACTTGTTTTTTTGTCTGTCCCGATTTACAACCCCAAATCCCGATTAACTACACGCGCTGTCCCGATTAATAATAAATTGGACCTGGCAACACTAGATATAGCTTTCCGTAGGTGAAAGAATTTACTTGATTACATCAGTATTTCCTAAGATTAACCCCCACAAGTAAACAATGTTAGAAACTTAAAATTTTAATATAAGTAGGCACAGATCAATAATTATTTTATTGTTTTATAACGATATGTTAATTCTATTCGCGTTTGCGTGGTTAGTTACTTTCGATGACGACATTCCATAAAAACTTTTAGGATTTTCTATCTATTTGCATAAAACTTTAAGACTTAACATAAAATGGCATGCGTTTGTTACGCATTATGGCTTACCCATACTAATGTTTAAGCATAGCTTCTTTAAGGTTAATAGGTAATATTAAAAAAAAAATATAGCGTATCGGCGCACTATCTACGGATAGGTAAATTGATTTTTTCAGTAATAATCGTCAATGTTTATAATGTTATTGAGAACAGCTACTGTTGCTGACAAAGGAGATTGATGTGGGTTCGGAAACTAGGGTTGCATCAGAAATAAATAGAAATAAAGTCTTTGTATTATTTATGAACGTTCAGTTTCATGCCCTTAACCAATACGATAACGGATAATACAATTTGTAACATAAAATATAGTTTTTTTTCAATCAAATGGAACATTTGGAATAACGATAGATTGATAGACTATTTTTTTAACCCGGGGTAGCATACGTTTCCTTTGGCTTATATGGATGGAACGTTGGTACTATATGCGTTTTCAAGTGTGTTATATTTTACAATTTATTATGAGAAATACTATATTTCGATGAAAAAAATTTGATAACCCTATTAGCAGCCTTAACTCGTGCGGAACAATTCTTAGAAACCTTTCTCTGTGTGTCACTGTTGAGTGTATAAAACAGGGATAACAAAATATTTCTATCAGGGTTACAGTTACATGGTCTCACTGTTGATTTGAAAATAGGTCAGTTATAAAAGGAGGTCGTGAAAAATATATTTGAAAAGTGGAGAAGATTGAAGAATGCCCACACCAAACTGGTTGAGGAGGGCTTAAGATGATGGCAATAAATTCATAAGTCAATTGATGTTACAAGTTGACCTCAATTTGAAAATTGAAAGTGTTGGACAAAAGAAAATATTTCGCTTTATGATTTGTTTCGACTTTATTTGTAACTCTACTCAATAACAATTTTATAAGTGCTAGATATATTGGTACGAACCTGAAGGTTAAACATGATCTGTCCAGTGGATGAATCCATCCGAAGATTTGCCGACAAAGTTGAAAAGGCCAGAAGGGACGATGATTATCAAATTTTTTGGGCGGACAGAAATTTTGCCCCTTGTCATAGAAGATGAAAGGACTCCTACTGTAGTTTGTTATGTTATTGTTAACTAGTTCTTTTAGAAAATGTTCAATAGCAGCAAAAAGAAACATAGTCTACGCGACTACCACAATACTCTAGTTTACTCCGCCAGACATACTACTAAATGTTAGACAGATTACTGAATGTTTGTCTATTCTATGGTCTGTCTGGCGGAGTAACGGTCCTTAAAACCGAATATACATTATAAAACTAGTGACACGAAACTAATTTCGGTACATGTGAAACTACTTTCGTAATGGCGTGCTGTCAATAGTATCTCTGAGACACTGACTCCATCATCATCCAAGTTTTACTATGCAAAAGTGGTGTCGTGTCATTAGTTAATTAGTCGCGTGAAACTAGTTTAAACAAACACATGCGCATCGTACTAAACTACTCTAGTATCGTGAAAATAATGAAACTGCTAGCATAATTGATATAATGAAACTAGTTTCATGTAATTCCTTATGAAAATTCAGCTGAACGGTTATATACTGGAAGATGAGTCGCGTCTCGTTGACCGCGGTAGGTCAGCAGGACTGACAATATATATTATAATCTCTGAAAATGCCGAGGCTGAGTTTGAAAAAGATCCCTAAAAGAGAGTGAGCATACAACTCGTACTTCAATCCTTTGCTTAGAGACGAACGTAGATTATTCGAAAGAAAAAAAAACATTATATTAACAGTTTTCTATGTTCTGCAGCTCTTTATTTTCTATTTTATTTGAGTGTGAACCATATTTAATTGTTTTCATTTGTCTCATTGACTAATCCATTTATTGCGTCTCGTTTTCTCTTTGTCTTTATGTGCAGCTTTAATCCTCGCTTGGCTTCAAAAGAAGTTTCTAGGGTTTGTTAATCTCTTCTAGTTATTAAGTATTACAATTAAATACAAAAATTTAAAGATAATATAAAAACAATTTGTTGTAAAAACATAATGGAAAGATAAATAAGGTAAATAAGGAATTACATTACAGACATAAAATCATTTGTTCAATAGGTGGCCTCATCGCTTAACAGAGATTTCTTCCAGGCAATCTGTAATGGAAGAAGCAATGATATGTAACGTAGGCTGCGCGCATTGCAATTAAAACTAAATAATGTTGTTACAAAACCATTAATAACTATTGTAATAAATAAATATACGATACTTAAAGTACAAGAAAAAATTTAAATAGATTTCTGTTTGAAAACTAGAGATTTGAAAGACTCGTCTGGGCGCGTCTAACATTCTCAGGTAAGGAAATCTACTTAAGTTTCTTTTTAGAAACAAGCTTTTTTATGTTATATGTATTTTGGACTAGATTTTGTATAGACAAATCGAATGAACACAAATTTAACAGGGTTGCGTTACTTAATTAAAATTTTCTAGTTCCATTATCTGACTCAGGATATTATCACGGATCAAAATCCTCGTCAAGACAAATCACACTAGCTCAAATTCTAAGGGATTGCTTCGTTTAATCACAGGTTTCATGGCTACCATCTGGCTTCATCGTCAGATTAATTGCATCCCACTTAATATCTAAGTAAATCTTGTAAGCTTTTGATTCACTTCTTTTTATTCGGTTGAACGGAAATTTTATATGCATATACATGTAAAATTTCAGTGCCACCGAATAAAAAGAAGTGGGTCAAAAGGTTATAAGATTTGACCCAAACCAACTAACGAGGCAAGTCAAATGAAAGCTATTAAAACTATTTAGACACCATAGATTCCCATATTACATATCTCCGTATATATAACTGGCTGTTTACATTATAACCTATACCACTCGCGTATTACAAAACTTCTAGTGTGGGAAAGAATTTTTAAAATCGATCTAGCTTCTTTTGAGCCTACTCAAAGCCAACAAAAAATCAAATCTTTCTTATTCGTAATATTAGTATAGATAAAGATAATTTGTACTTGTCAAAATGAACAGCTGAAATGTTTAAAAATGTCGTGAACATTGCATTTCTTTGTGATGAAACACATTAATAAACCGTTCCGCAATCTTGTTTGTGAGCAGGGGTTGGGTAAACAATATTAATATATTAGACGTGAAAAACGAAAGAGCCTTTTTTTTAAACAAATGTTCGTTCCGGAGGTCGGGGTTAACGTTTCATTTTATTGCGAAAATTGCAAAGGGTTTTTATTATTGGTGATAATCTGTGACAGTCGAATTTTGTCCTAGATTATATTAAGACAAACAAGAAGTTTTTACATTTCTATCGCAAACAATAAGTGACATTTAATTTGGTGAAGGATACTATACTAACTAATGCGAGGTTTAGATTGATTTCTTAGAGTCAAAGACATTTTATAAACTTTATAGAGTTTTTTATTTTTATTTTATGATTTTTTTTATTGTTCATAGCAAGTTTTGACTCTTGTTAAAGACAATGTTAATTAAGCGAATGGTACTTTACACCTAGAAGTGAAATAAGATTAAGTATCTTCGGTCGTGGGCAGAAAAAATTCACTACGAATTTCAGAACGCCAATAGCTCAATTCTGTTCTTAGAGGTTTGGTCTCCAAAATTACAAAGAAGCAATAAATCGAGGAGCAATATCTTTGTAAGAGGCACTCAAAGAATGTCTTTGTATTAAATAAGCAGCAACCGCAAAACTTCAATTAAAAATCGCTATCAAATAAAAAGAAAACAGCTTAATGAATGATTGCGATTAAGGTCACGATGATATTAAAACATTATTGTATTTCCTTTTACAAATTAAATAATAAATGGCATTAATCAAAGAATAAACCGAAGCCATAAATTGAAGAGATTTTTGGACATATTTAATTAAATGTAAAGGGGTAGTGGCTTTGTGGCCTATTCTGAGCCAATATTTGTGCTATTCAAGAAAGCATTTGTGTTTAATGCTCAAATGCTTCTATATTATTAAGTTTTAGGGTTCAATTGAAAGATGACGATTTGTAAACGAAGTACGAGTGGAACAAGTTTGACGACTAATAATGCTTCTTATAAATAATAAAAATTTAATAAACTTAACAGACATCGTAGGAGTCTTGTATCATAAAAAAATTTCAAAAGACTGGATATAACAGAGAAAATTAACCACCACAGAAGATTAGCCAGCAGTATTTTAAATCTCTAATTAGCGATTTTGATTCGACGTTTAACGTCCTAATTAAATTGACTTTGGCAAAACATTTGAAGATAAATTCAATGAACGATTTCAGTGAGTTGGAATTAACGCTAAAGTTGAAAATGTGTGTAGTGGTAAAAACGGTTGGGTGTTTATCGAATTAAATGTATAATCTGATCAACGAATGAAAAGAATTCATTGATTATTGAGCTAGCGTCTCTATCAATTAGGTTAGATTTGCATTAAATTAGATGTAGGTGTAGTAAAAGTGAACGTTAACTGTGTCCGTACGCATGCAACGGATTTTCCATACCCTTGTATGAATTTGTATGGTACACCGTCTGCTATTCGTACCGGCCTCACCGACCGCACGCGTTATATGAGCAAATAATGCGATGCTTGCCGATGACGATGGATTACTCCAATAAACGCATGCCGGATTTTATGACTTTAAAAAAATTATAATTCTTCGTGTTCTTATATTGCTTGAATTTATAAAATTATTATCTCGAGCTCCTCCTTGCTTCGGAAGGCACATTATGCCGTTGCATCTGCAGTCAGTTAATACCCACCAATCGCACTGGGCTCGCGTGATGGATCATGGCTCATTCTCCCATTTCAATTTGAATCGATTTCATCTATATGGGCTAGTGTCCCATCAGAAGTGTCATTAAAAAGGTTATTCTTTTTAATTACCAACATCTTTTACATTTATACAGTATACAGAAAAAAAATCTTTTAAACTAACTTAGTAAATGCAAAGATGATTATAGGTAAACACAACATGCAATCCAACAAATTATTCTATCTATAAAGTAACAGAAACAGTGTATCAACTACATTATACTTATTCCTAACTATTAAGGTAATTATACAGTTTTATTTTTATTTTTTATATTGCGATTATCTAACTATGTTATTATATTAATAAGTCTGAGTTGCACCATTGAAAGTCTTTAAAAATAAGGTAAAAGAGCATTACTTATCTGTCACTTCATGAATATTAAATAAGCTGTTGTATATTTACTATTACGTATTTATATGTGTATGTATATATTAGTATAGAAAAATTTTATTTCGACCGTATAGTACACCATTTACTACCCATTTTTTTATGTAACTGTCCAGTCTAACTTTCGGTTGCCTGGAAGATATTGCTTTTTAGCGATAATACCGCCGATTGTACTGGTTATTGTTATAAATAGTTATGTTGATTTTTCTTTTCAAGTACAATAAAGTGTTCATTCCTTCATTCATAAGCAATTACAGTTATTCGTTTATGTCTAATTTGACTTTACTACTCACAGTGGAATGTGCTACACCATCCTCTTTCTCGACATAGTAAAAAAATAATTTTAACTAGCGAAGATTGGGTGGTCATCACCTAATCATTGCCATATGGTGCAACTGATTATTCGCTTAACCGAAACTTGTTGGTTATTGTTGTTTATTGTTAAAGTAAGTCGGTGCAAATAAACTCTAGCAGTGTTATAAATAAACAAGGTTTAACGACGGACTAAATTTACGCTGAGACTGCATTTAGTATCAGTCATAATTTATACTACAAAACAGAGACTTACTAATGGTTAACCTAGTACGGGGTTCTACGGGAGTAATATTTAATCCTAGAAGGTATTAGGTTTGCTTATTCTCTGTATAATATGACCTTGAACTAATACTAAAATTGCAAAACAAGCTAAACAAAGTTGGATACCTTGTTTATTAATAGCACTATAAGAGTTATATTAATTGACTGCTTTTAACGACTTCAAATGTCGCTGTAATCAACATTCTTTTTGAAATACAAATTATAATATTTATTAGTTCCTTTAATATCTCACTTCTTTGCCATATAGATTGAGCTGAGTTATTAAAATTGTGCTTGACAAATTTTGGGTAAAGACTCAGAAAACACTATTTACTTATAGTTTAATTTATCTCTTGATGCATTACCACTATAATTACGCTTTCGCAAACACAAATGTGAAATGTATGAATATGTCACCGTAATATTTTGGGATTCGTAATTTTTTGCGGTTAATACCGGAAAAAAAGCGGAAATATAAGTATATAAGCTTTTCAAAAATAGACGAAATTTTAGATTTGTGAGCAGGCTTTTCAGGTGGCATGTTAATTCGTGCAAGTTATACATACTGTGCATTATTGCTGGCAACTTAACATTACATAAATCAATAGAATTATATAAATTTATAAATGCAGTCGCATTTTATTTTGGAATATTAAAAAAGATGGTATCATTTGATTGATCTCCTTTCGTTATATCGTGAAAAAGTGAATATCTGTCCAAATTAAATAAAATAAGATTAAAATCGATATTCCAAAACCACCCTATTATAAAATGAAATACATCTCTGTAATTGAAACTACACTAAACCATTTTATTTATAATACAATGAACTTGGAATTTCATTCTCAATTTAAAACCAAACTAAGTTCCCCGTTTTGACGTTAGTGTACGGGCTCTTACCAAATTGGCTGAAATAAAACATGCAAACAGGAAGAGTCATGTATAATACCTACCCTCGGATACACCTGTTTTCTACCCTCCAACTGCGCATGTGTTGTTTTCAGTACAAGCCGGCTAGTAGACTTTTAGCCAGCGAAGAGAGTACACGTCACTCCTCTGCGGCTTGTCAGAAGTTTCGTTCACGAACGAAAAATTTAATATTTCATCTTTTAAATATCATTATAAACAGTTAAACTTTTTTAATTAAGTGTTAACAGTACTATAAAGGTTGAATATCAACTGCCAAAGTTCTTGTTTATAGTAAAAAAAGTATATTTAAGTGAGTTTTGTAAGGTTTTTGTCTTGTTGTTGTGGGTAAAGTAGTTTGTATCAAGATGTGGTGGATCTTGCGTCGTGCCCGGCTCACAGGTGCATCTCTCTTCAGTCAAGCCTCTGGGACTGCGAATAATAACAACGCCAAAACAGGTTAGTGGTATAATTTTGTCTGTTAAATCTGCATTTTTCTGCCTGGTTTCTATTTTGCAACAATTGAAATTTCGTTTTAAGCTATCAATTCGTCGATTTTACTGGATGTATTTAGTGAACTTAGTATACTATTTCATCGTTATCATTAGTTTGTTAACAAACACACTGCTGGACCTACAGGCCTCACCCATGAATGCAATCAAATTGAAGCGAATAGAGAAAACGGGCTATTACCCACCATACGTGACCAGTGTGGATTGGTGGCTGTTAAAGACTGCAAATTCAGGTTTGACCAATGGCTTAACGTACCTTATGAAGTACAGAGGAGCACGAGATAGTAAATTTTTGGTCACCCATCCCTTGACCTGCCCTTGCGTAAGTTGCTTCACTTCCGCATAGTAGCTAACTATTGTGCCTTCGAGCTAATATTGCCAGGTGACTGTTAGTATACGATCAAAAACTTGTATTTCACGAAAACTTACAACGGTTAATACACGTTTAAGAAGGTGAAGGTTGAGTGTGTATTAGTTTTTATGCCATTTGCTTACTGAATAGCGTTTAATATCGCATATAATTATAAGAATAAATAACATGATTGTAGACAATGGTATAGAAAATATAAAAGTATATATAAATAGTGTCTTATTTTTTCAAATCATTTAAAAATTCCTTATGCTGAAATTATGAGAAAATAATTATTTGGAAATCTTAGAACAAGACTTTTCATTTAATTGTCACGATGCATTCTTTTTGAAACTTTATTTTCATAAATACCTAGTCAACAGCGCGTTAGGCTATGCCTTAATGCATTGTTAGTAGAGTTGAAAATCAATTGAAGAAATCTTACATATTGTAGTAGGTTGATATGCAGCCGTGTGTACATTACATTGATTTACATATTTGAAATAAATTCAACTTTGTGTAATTTTGTGACAGAAGTACGGACAAATAGAAAGCTTAATAACCAATCCTATAAGGGTACCGTTTCTCTTTGGCGACGAAATACCTCGAACTACAACGAATGTTACTAAAATAATTAGCAGAATTGTGTTACCCGTTCCATAGTTTTGCAATTAGCAACACATTTAGCGATTTATTTTTATTTAAACATATCTTGAATCACTCTGTATAAGATCTCAGCGTACAACAACTTAGTTTTAAACTATTATATATAGATCACAATAGTCTCTTTTCTTATATGGGGCTTTACAAAAGAGTTCGGATTAAATACAGTAATAATATAAATGTTTGGAAACTTATTAGGAGCCTATATATATAAAATTCTTGCGTTACTGAGTGACTGACTGACTGACAGACAACGTAAAGCCGAAACTAATAAGCGTAGAAAGTTGAAATTTGGAATGGAGACTCCTTAGAGAGTGTGGAGGAGCACTAAAAGAGGATTTTTGAAAACTTCCGAACCTCGAAGGGGCTAAATTAGGGGATGAAATATTTTATGAGTTTTTTTTATTTCTGGACTTAAAACAAAACCACGCGGGCGAAGTCGCGAGCAAAAGCTATAAGAAAAAAGTACCTACCGAAATAGTAAAAAATACTACTTCTGCGTTTAGCCTAATTGGGTCGATATAATAATACTATGTAAGTAGGTTTTTTTAGACAAATTGTTTTCTTTTAATTTTCCCCGCTCGTATTCTTTTAGAATAAATTATCTTATTACCACCGTTGCATAAATTAAGACGTTGCTTTTTAAGAAGCGAATTTTTAATATTCAAGAAAAAATTTCATTAAGACTTTTAATTAAACGTATAGACGATTTGATGTAGGAGTTTTTGGGAAGTTACTTTTTGAATATAAATATTTTATGCATAAAATAACCGAGAAGAAATTCTAAGAATTCTGGGAAAAATGTGTCTATATATATTAAGGGTTGAGCTATATCCATACTTGTCGCTCTGAACTGCCATATGCTAGAGCGAGTATGCGACCAGGGTTCGAAAGCCTGTTTAAAATTATTAGCCTGCTTGTTAGAAAACTCCATACAATTTTTTTTTGAGGGCGTAGTACAGGGTTTCGGTTATTCAGAGTGGACATTATTTCGGTTCATTGATCGAAGACCAAGATTAAACGGATTTTTTCAAAATACTGGTTAATTTCGCTCACAGATTTCGTAATATCCGCCCATCTATCGCTATCTTTGTCTTGTCTGTATGTCTTCTCAGTCTCCCACTTTCATTTTTGCTTGGAATGAGTTTAATCCGTGGTTATAATGCTCGCGAAACTATTTTCGAGCGTGCATTTACGAAAAACCTGGTTAATAATATTTATTTACAGGTACCGCGGTCGGTCTGCGATATAGTTGTTAAGCGACTTTCGCAAGAGCTGGACATAGGATGAGCAAGAATTTATTATCCCGAGCTTCTCCGTACTTCGGAAGGCACGTTAAGCCGTATATCCCAGCTGTATCTCCAGTCGTTTACACCCCCTGAGCCCCAGCAGTGGGGATTTTAATAGGCTGTTGACTGTGATAATGATCTATTAACCCTTCTCAAGCACTGTGTGCGATAACACGCCGCGGAATCCGCGATAGGTAACATGTTATTTTTCTCGCTTTAACAAAAGGCGCTTTTGAGCGAGAGAAAAGGATAAGGCGGCACCCTAAGTGTGGTACGTCTGTATATATTGGACACAGGCTAATGAGTTTTATTAAAATACGAATATGACAATTTACTCCGTGGATTTTGTGCCGTCTCACAAACGCCTACATAAACAAAAATAAATTGCCAAAATGTATGTAGTCATGTGGGTCAAGAGTGAGCAGTGGGGAAAGCAGCAGCAGAGCTTGTACTTAGTCAAAGGAAAAAAAACACTGGTATGCCAAGCCGATTCTTCAGTACCTCTTCAAATATATCAGTATTTAAACGATTCTTATCTTCCACAGCAATCATAACGTTTTAATGAAGTAACATGAAATATTTAAAAAAATAAGAGCCTCCATATCTTTCACTGGCTCCCTCGCTGGTTTCCGTCTGGGATAATGTAGAAAATTAACTTTTTTATATTATATCGTGTTTAGGAGATGTGGTACTTTACTGTTTTATAGTACTCGTATTATTGAGTGTCGTTTTTGCAGACATTCAATAATACGAGTACTATAGCAACTCATTTTGGAATGATATGAGCTGAGCAATGTATGTGATATTATCTAATATTAATATACGTTTGAACATACTCGTAATTGGTGAGTGTCATTAAAGCAGCTTCATCAAGCTATTACCACAGCAACCCACATTTTAGGGTTTATTAATAAGGTCATCTGTTTGCATGTGGAGTTTAAATTTGGATTCTATACGTAGAAGTGAAGCATATTTGGAATACTGGTTGGTTATTGGGCATAATTTTGAAGAAAAACCTGAATAGCTCAATATATAATCATCAAGTTATAGGAAAATTATTAAACTTAAAAAATACAAAGTATCAAGTAACACAAAAGCAGAAACTTTAACTAAATTGTAACCAAAACAAATATCTACGAAAACGTGTTTTGACTCAGGATGCAGGTAATTTGAAATGTAGTACTTCCTAACTTAAATGTCCTGGATAGCTCAGTCATGGGTTCGAGTCCCATCTCAGAGTGTCAGGGACGAAGTGGACTTCTCATAAAGAATATCTATACTATAATAAAAACGTAACCGATCGATGTCTGTACATTGAAGATATATGAAAAAAACTGTTATGAGGGACATTTATAAGAGTAATAGAACACAAAACAATGATTTTTAAATTTTTTGTCTGTTTGTCTGTTTGTCGGTTTGACTGTTTGTCTGTGCGTTTGTGCACGATAATCTCAGAAACGGCTGAACCGATTAAAATGCAGTTTTCACTATTATATTGCGACATTCTTCCGTTAACATTTAGTGTAAGATTTATTTCAATCGGTTCACAAATAAAAAAGTTATGTCAATTTGAAGTGACGTGGTCGCCAAAATTGCTATGAAATATTAACTGTTTTATTAAATTTTCGTCTTTGATATATTGATCATCATCATTAACTCTTTCACAGCCAAACTGCAGGGCCTCGGGCCTTTGTTTAATAATTTTTGGTCACCCATCCCGTGAACAACTCTTGCAAAAATTGCTTAGCAATAGCGATCGTGCGCAGCGGCGCATATCCGTAGCGCCATCGAGCTACGAATTAATATTGTCTATAAAATGATAATTTGTATGATAACAAATAAAAAAATAAGATTCCAAAATTTTTTAAAACTCCGAAGTAAGTTGACCTCATTTATATATGGCCAATCATATTAAATAGGGTTCAGCTTATAATGGACATGTGGTATACGATCACGCGAGTAGGAGAACAAGCGGAAAGAGCCTTTCAATGATGCAATTAAGCCTCGGGTACTTTACAGTGAACGCATATTTTTATCAGATTAGGTTCACGTCGTCTTCGGGGCCAGCGGCAATGCGGGAGCGGCTGCCAACCACCTGGCAGCCGCTCCCGCATTGCACGGTTTCGTCTGTCTGGGAGAGGCACTCGATTTACCCGAGTCTCTCCAATTTTCCATCTGCAAGAGGACCAATGGTCCAATACTTGAGTGTCCTGGTGACTCGGCCATAGCTTGCCGGTTTTCATTTCCCATGAGAAGGTGTAGAGTACGGGTTTTGGTGGGTAGGCTCTGGGGACCCACCGGGCAGCTCACTGTCGGTTTTACGGAGGAGAATCCTACTCACCCCTGTTGCTTGCCAGGTAACAGAGACAATGTCAGAAGTTTTTCCACGGCGGTAAAAAACTTCGATTTACGTCAACGTAAATCGAAGTATCAACGTAAAAGAAGTTAAGAACGTAAAGATAACTCGAGTTATATATTTTTTTTCTCTTATTGCTATTTTTTTATGTTAATACTCTTTTTGTTTTTTTTTTACATACAAATTGCTGTAGATACGTACTTCAAAGTTGGTATTTTCAGTATTCGCTGGAAACAATGCTTTATTCATTGGTCACAACACTCATATAATATTACGCGGGTCTGAGGGTCGGTTCAGAGTAGCCCGGGGGCGTAGTGAATAAGCGCCATGGCCTGCGATTGTAGTTGTTAAGCAACTTTCGCAAAGATCGAGCACAAGATGGATGACCAAAAAATATTATCTCAAGGAACTCTAAGCTTCAGAAAGCACGTAAAGCGATTGGTCCCGGTTGTATTGGCAGTCGTTAATATCCTCCAATCCACATTGGGCCAGCATGGAGGGTCGTGGCCCATCCTCTTTAACCATCCATAAAGAAGGCCTGAGCTCCTGCAGTTGGTGACGAAAAAGGGCTGATGATGATGATGATGACGATGATGAGGGCCGTTCAAATCTGACAAAAGCCCAGTTAAGAACCTCACGGAAGTATGTTAGTAGACGATTTCCTTCGAGTATGGAAAGTCGAAATTAAAATATGTATATATTTTTTTTTATCAATAAATAAAACTCCACGTATCTTCTGTCAGACATGTACTGACCGACTTTTATAGACAAAAAAGAGATCAGACAGAAAGCGCTCGGTCTCGGGAGACACCTGAAAAATGCGTAGCGTATTTAACTGCCTATCGCGAGGCTCATGCACTATAAAGTTGAATCTGAAGCAATGGTATGAGTATAAAACTTCTTTTGATAGGGAAATGCGCTTGGTCTCTTAAAGAGCTTGCAGTTTGCACAATAGAGATCGAGAAAGTAGTTTAGTTTATCGCCAACCCGTGTTGTCTTCATACACCACAGGCGTACCGCAGATAATGAACTAGCTATTTTCCCACAACTTTGCCGCATAATTATAGCCTATGACATGCGCGTCTGATGTAGCATCCCGTAGGTCGGAAACGCTCTGCAACTATCGGTCCAGTAGTATTGGAGCAAATTCGATGCAAACAAACAAACAACCGAATCTTTCCTCTTTATAATATTAGTATAGCTTAGGTATAAGGGGTCCGATGGCGTAGTGGGTTAGCGTATTCGGTTTAAATTGCAGTTAATTAAGTAAGTAAACACAACAAGGACATGAATACTTATTTTACATAAATAAGTACAAATGACAAACTCATCGCTAGCCAGCGATTTCTTCCAGGCAAACTATCATTACATGAAAAATAGAACAACAAAATAGCCGATTGTGCATACAACTATACAAATAATAATAATTTAAAAAGATCAAAAACAAAAGAAGGACCGTTTAAAGTTACGAATAAATTGCTCAGACACAAGCGACAACCAGAGCGCGAGAAACGGGAAAAAAATTGAAAAGTAACATTCGTAAGGACCGTTTACAAGATGGGTGACCAAAACATTATTATCTTGAGCATTGTGCACAACAATGGCATAATGCACATTAAGCCGTTAGTCCTGGCTGCATAAGCAACGTTAACACCCACCGATCCGCATTAAGCCCGCGTAGTGGGTTATGGCCCATTGATCTTATTCGATTCGTCTGCATTCATAGAAAAAAAAAAAATTATACCAAAATACTTCCCACGCAGACGAAGTCGCGGGCACAGCTAGTATTATATAAATTTTCCATCTAATCTTTTTGGAGGTAAGTAAAGACAAATAATGCGTTCATAAACTACTTAAAAGTTACCTAGAGAATCTGAATATGTGCTTCAAGTCACCTATATATAAGTAGGCAATGTTAGGTACGCATTTAATCCTATCGCATCTACCTACCCTGTAAGCCTACCCGCAAGCATACGCAGTAAGTGTACCGTATAAAAGGTATATGAAGAAATGTATATATAACAAAACTTATTCATAAAGTTCCTTTTACCTAATCAAAGCATTTTGAGATGGCAATTTGTAATTTGAATAAAATAATAACTTATATCTTAATATTAATTATTGTAAATTGTTAATTCTTTATACCAATCTTAGTAAAACCTTTTAAGAGTGAGAATGTTTGCTAATATTTGGTCACTACCTACTATGTAGTGAGTTTCTTATCTATTATAGTGGAGATAACGGGTGAAATAGGATCGTTTGCTAAAAGCAGTGATTTATGGAGACAAAGGATAAGCTTTAGTGTGTAGTTGATCAGTATCAGGTTTTATTTTAACTTATTATTGATAGGAAACTAATAAACATATAATATATCACGAATTAAGTTCCAATATAAAAAATACTAGATTAGTATGTAAAACGGGTTTATAAAAATCCATTACGAATGATAATTTAAGCGTAATACCTAATAATTTAATGCTACTGCTATATGGACCAAATGGATTTTTTGTGTGGCAAAATTGATCAGATATAATTATAGTAGCTATATAATATAAGTAGCTCGATGGCGTACTGGATAAGCGCGGCGATCCGCGATCGTTTTCGTTAAGCAACTTTCGCAAGGGTCGGTCACGGGATGGGTGACCTAAAAATTATTATCTCGAGCTACTCCGTGCTTCGGAAGGCACGGTAAGCTGTTGGTCCCGGCTGCATTTGCAGTCGTTAATACCCTCCAATCCGCATTGGGCCAGCGTGGAGGGTCATGGCCCATCCTCCTTAACCATCCATAAGGAAGGCCTGAGCCCCTGCAGTGGGGACGTAAAAGGGCTGTTGATGATGATAATCTACTGTAAGTATTTTGGATATACTTTCAGCAGAGAGGTTTTTACGATACGGTGCGGACGCGTGCTGTTTTGCCTGTAATCGATGCTTTATCTTTCGAAGCCGAAGAAGACCTATAATAAACCAGTTATGTTTATAGAATTATACCAAAAGAATGCTCCAAAAGAAAAAATTTGAGTCTTGTTTCGATGTCCATATAGTGCAGATGGCAATTAACAAATGTGGGTGGAACAGCGGCGCAATGATGGTTACAATCATGGTGGAATTCACTGATCAGCCATCATGGGCAATAGTGTTGAAGCCCTATTAGGAATAAAATGACCCCTAACTTGTAACACATAACCTATGTGACGCTGCAACGTAGTTCAATGTCCCGCAACATGCTAAGCTTTTTACTTTATTTCACGCGGGATATGTTGCTTGCTCCCGTCCTAAGAGCGAGCACACACGTCTCGCTTCAATGTCGTGCCATTAGTTATAGAATGTATTTGTATGCGCAATATATCTCACCGTACAAACATTCAGATCACTTACAATTCACCAACTCTTGTTTTTGTTGTAGTGAAAAATTCCAAATCCATCAATCACCTCTCATTCATTTCGAGTTACTTAGTTACACTTACTCCTTAAACGATTGTTGTGGTATGCAAAATGTTTCACGACGTTTGTTGTCCATTTGATCCCTAGTGTACTCGGGCTTGTTTAACTCGACGTTTATATTTAGCAACATATTTTGATCTCATACTTATTTAATCACCAGCCCTTTTACGTCCCCACTGCAGGGGCTCAGGCCTTCCTTATGGATGGTTAAGGAGGATGGGCCATGACCCTCCACGCTGGCCCAATGCGGATTGGAGGGTATTAACGACTGCAAATGCAGCCGGGACCAACGGCTTAACGTGCCTTCCGAAGCATGGAGTAGCTGGAGATAATAATTTTTTGGTCACCCATCTCGTGACCGACCCTTGCGAAAGTTGCTTAACGACTACGATCGCGGGCCGCGGCGCTTATCCACTACGCCACCGAGCTACTCCAGCTACATAGTTATTAATAGGTCATTAACAACATATCACCCCAGGAGTGAGTTGAGACTGCTACTTGACCAACACTTGTTACCATTTGATCCGCAATTGAATTTTGCACTGAAACAAACAATAAAGGTAATATTACTATTATAAATACGTTATGAATACGATATAAATACGTTAATAGACAATAAATACATTAACAGCGTTTGGCTTGCATAATATATGAGGATATAAAGAGATCTAATGTCATCTATTTTGTGTTAAGCTTTCATGGTCATTTATATTAGAATAATAGTTTTTTTACGGGACTTCTACCATGTACTATGTACCATGTACACGGTGCTGTTGCAATGATCTCGTATTAACTGAAGTTATCTTATGTTATCTGGCTGCGTTGTTGCGTGCTCTTGTGCAACGTTGCACATTTTTTGAGCGTGACGTTTAAATGCTTAAATGTTGCCTTGGATACATAGCTTTATAGAATTGTTAAGAAAGTCCATACAACTAACAAAGACTAGACAAAATCTATTGACCGAGTCAATAAGATGGTATCGAAAATGTATTTCATTAATTACATGAAAACTATTAATGTAAAATAGGGCGTCTTAGGCGTGGGTTACGATGCTTATGACCATAATGAAAAGAAAAAAGAATATGATTAAAAAAATTAAATAGGGGCGGACAAAAATTCATAAGGTGACGTTTTAATTTAACATCTTCTCAAATATGCTCTAATTTTTCTATTTTCATTAAATTACTTTAAAAGAAAATTTATTACTTGTCCTTTTATAGTAGTCTTTCGCAAAACGAAAAGTGTTTATTCATTTTCCGTTTAAGATAAGGCCTGTATCTAAACTAATATTAGAAAGATGAAAGATTTCGTTGTTTCTTTTTGCATTGCATTTTTGCATTTCCAAATCTACTAGATGCATTTAAAAATTCTTTCATATTATATTAGTATATGTATTTACTTTTATGAATTTTCACATTCATCTTTCTTTAATACACTTGCCTGCAGTCTCTTTACTCAATCGGTATAGCTTCTTTAAGTCAAGGGTAGCCTGGTAGAGTATGCTACCTTAGCAATAAGGCCGCCTTTTGCATCGATGTTTCTAATAATAATTGTTTTCATGTTTACGTTTTTATGGGCAATAAAGTATATTCATTCATTCACTTACGGAAAGTTGCATCGTACGCGTCTAGGCTATTTGTTGGAAAATTCGCAGGAACGCAACTACTTTTATTATATTTTAGCTAATCTTTGAACGCATAATTTTCACTCATAAAGCTGTGCATTAAACATGTCGAGAGCGTGTCACGTGACGCAACTTAAGTAAGTAATGTTACATAATACATAATAATGAGTAGGTAGGCTTAATGTGGATAACATATAATACTATACAACTAACTTAACGAAACATTATCTTCGTAATTAAAACAGATTCCGAACATTAATGGATTACACATCTGTTGTTTATTTGAGGAGAGGAGGAGAATCCGAGTCGTAGGCAATTTAGGGTTGCCATCTTAAAATTTTTAAAGGGCTTTAAAAAGGAGTTCTCAATTCGGATATTTTTTAAAATTGTATTTATAGTGATATATTTACTTATCTAGTATAACAACTATGACAAAGTTACAGCAGTCATTACAAGTGTTAACCGATCTAAAAAAAAACAAAAAACTTTATATTTCATATCATCCTAAGATTTAGTTTCCTTATTGTTTTTACGCTTAGCATTAAGTGTTACGTGCACGGATGAAATCGGTGATAGTGTAATGTTTCCAGTAACGCGTTATCTATCCGCCATCAACTCATCTTTAGAACCCGTTTTAAAGCTCGGCACACAACAATGACACACTAACAATGACTGCTGTAATATTGACACAGTTGTTGGTCATCAACACTCCGCACAAGTTTGCGAGGATCCACAAAAGCTTCTGTGCTTCTAAGCGAACTTGGATTGAGCTTTTCACGTACAAACGACCATTAAAGGCGTCTTAGTGCAGAAAATTTGAGTTCCCGCACTTAATTATTAGTAATTTTTATTTTTTTTGTTCTTTTGAGCAACCTTAGTAGTTATATTGTTTAGTTTCTCCATATTTTGTATGGTTATACGTCGTTGAATCAATTTTAGGAATGAATTCAAGAAAATTCGGTAGCCCTGCGGCAACTGTAGATACAGCAAAATAATGAGTTTGCTTAATCTCAAGATCATCGTGTACGTTGTTATAGTGTTCTCTGTCTAACAAACCGTTGAAAGTAGGTTCTACTGAAACATTTCACCAAATATTTTCTGTTTGAAGAGGTAAGGTTAGAATAAGATAACAAATGAAATATTGTTGATTGCACCGTGAAAAAAGATTTAATGGTAAGCAAACTCATTACATTGTCGCATAAAGGGCGTCAGATTATATGATATGCACAAAGGAGTCATCTTTTTTTGATGAAGGGGACTGTAATTAACGGCTGCCTGATTCTCTCCAACCACGCGGAACAGTCGAGGCTGTATTCTGCTCTATGATGTACCCTCGCTTGGATAAGGATCCGTCAGGGGCTCCCGACCATCATTCATAAATTCTGAAAAGTGTAACGGTGCGCCATTCATCATGTTACTAAAATAGAAATTTTGTATGTCTCTGATCTTAAACTTCGTTTTTGATTAGTCTTTATTTGTAATATTAAATAATAGTAAAACAAACTGCTGTTGGTATTTCAAATATTTTAAACATACTTTTATATACATTTTCTACCTTTTAGTTGCAGTTTTTTTTATTATAACACTAAAATTTACCTTCAAGCTTATTCCCGTGTTTTAAATTCAAACCAACGAATATCCTAGCATCACAGAGTCTCAAATTTACATCCAGTGACGTAGATATATAAAATAAAAAGTTGAAAAGACTTTAGGAAATACATAAGTACAATTCACGGTGTCGAATTAATAACAAAATTTCCGTGTTCATCGCAATAGCCGTCTTGTAAGTAAAATGTGGAACTAACCACATTGAAGCCTCAAATGATCATAGTCACGTCACCCTAAGGGAATCATGGCTTCAATTCACTACACGTGTGCATCGAGTTAACTTAGAACGATGTTCTTATATCTCTATAGATATAGTATTATAGAGTGGACAGGTTTAATTTTTTTTTGTTTCTTTGCGTTGAATAGGCCCCGAACTACTGTACAGACTTTAAAAATTCTTTCATATATGGGAAGTTTATTGAATTCTTAACTTATAATAAAGTTGCTGTTTTCCCGTGACTTAGCACTCGCAAATTATCGCACGCGCATTATATACATACAGTAACCGTAGATGAAAGAATTTTTAAAAACTGTACAGCAGTTCGGAGCCTATTTGGTGCAAACAAAACACACAATCAAATCTTTGTCTTTATAATATTAGTACAGATACAATACACGTATTAGTCTTTCCAGTTTGGTGTATCCACATGAATCCAGCCCGCGCACGACATGTTTTGTCTACAGCCAAAAATCACTCGGGATTATCCGATACAATACTTAATTCACGTTTCGTTTCTCGAGTTTGTCATGTTACACGTGCCAGCTCGATATAAATTGCAGATTTCAGCTGACGCTTAGAATGTCTCACCAATCCAATTATAATATTGCTAGACTCAATCGTAATGTGTTTGTGAATAGAAAGAGAACAAATAAATATTACTGGAGAAGGTGTGTGACGCAGTGATGTCAGGTTTATAATGCGGAGATTAAGTAACTTCCACAAGGGCCCGTCTTAACATCCATAAATTCGAACAAGACCCCTCTAGGTCCCTGTGGTAGCTTATGGCCTGTTCTTTTTGATTCCGTTTAAAGGGAACTATGAAGTTATTTCCAATTCGTTGTTCAAAAATACATAGATAATGATGGTAATGATAAAACAAAGTTATCGAAGTCTTTTGAAAAGAGATATAATACTCGGACAAAGCCGAACCACTATTGTTGACATTTCTCATTAATGTCATAAGTCCAATAGTATACAAGTCTTTACGTATTAATTACTTATAAAATCAAGAGTTAAACATGAATTATGAGTAAGGTTAAGTTAAATTTAGCAATAATAATCTGTGAACGTAGTCACGTACAAGGTCAAAGATTTAAAGTGCCGATTATATCCAAAAAGAGGTGTTTTTTACTTTTTTTTCGTATAAATATAAAGTGCCAATTTAAAAAAGTTTAAATATTTTTTCTTAACACAAACAGTCTGCTGTTTCGTTTTCAAGCTTGATTTGGGTGATATGGAGATAGTGTGGTAGGACGTAGGAGTTTTTATTCCGTAAAATAATTCCATAAAGGAATAAAACATTAGACAAAATCACAAACATTGCTCAGATTCCAAGATAAGTAGCTAAAGCCCCTGTATTATGGAGTATCTGAGACAACGAAGGTAACACAACACACTAATCCGAGACAATACAAACAAAAAACTTTTTCTACATTGTTTGAATTTGTTACGGGAAAATTCTAATACATCCTTATTTCATTAAGAATATAAATTGTGAGATGGCGCTTTAATTATGTTTTAACTCTTTTCATAAAATGAGTCAATAACAAAAGAACTTGCTGTGAATATTAAATAAATAAAAATTTGCTTTTCATTTGAATGCGTTGATAAGTTAAATAACTTTTGAATTTGATGTCAAAACCAGTGATTATTTTTTACAAAACTGCCCAAAACAAAAGTAATATAAAAATAATTAAGATTGATGAAACACCATAAAAAAGTCGCTTCTACTGAAAAACTATTATTTTTCGCAGAAAAGGTCGCAAAAAGTAATTCTGCGTACTTACTAATTAAATTACTCTTAAATGGGTTTGTCTGATTCTTTATGAGACGTTTCGAATTCTTTTTTATGACCCTTCAGTGACCACGTCTTCAAAGGAACTTGAAATGTCAATTAGAATAAAAAAAATATTTAAATAAACCAGCTAAAACCCTTTTGCGAGTAATTTTATTTAATACATAAGTCTATTTAACTTTCTATAGTATATAAAGTACATGTTTAGAATGTTAATAGCTGATTAAGAATTTTTAAGACACATCTATCGTTCCTTTTACGATTGGTACCTCTATAATATTAGGAAAGCTGATTTTACCCACAATCCCTTCCTTCTGAGGGCGCAATATCTATCTGGAAGCTTCGTCCTCAAAATGTGTCTAGATGCGCTTATTATAATATCGTTTTATATTTATTTTTTTATTGGTAATAATATTAATTTATTCAATTTGGTCGTCATTATTTGGTTCTTTAGATTTTCTCACGGAATTGCTTATTTAGCCCGCGGTGTAATTACCCCGAGGATAGGAAACAGTGTTTTAGTTTATCATTTTCTGTGAAATATTAAATAAATAGTCTGTTTATTGCGTTTTCATGGTAGAAATTTTAATTTCGATTAAAGCTTTACCATAATTAAAAAATTAGACATTGTCGATAATCGTCAAATAATGTATTTGCCTACCAATAACAATTTCATTTTTATAATTTAAAAAAAAATCAGTTCAGATTTGAATCAAGTAGCATATTCATATTTAATAATATATTTGACGTGTCAATTTTTGGTGGCGCCATCACTGCGGTTAAAGGTTCGATTCGCCGCGTCAATGTAGGAAACTAACTTTTATAAATTGTCTCTGGTTTGGATGTCGTGGTACTTTTGTTGTACCACATTAACTCATATGATTTGGTATCATTTTGATGTAGCTTTATTTTATTACATTTCTAATGCTGTGACTGTTTTAGACGCTGCATTCGACGCTGTAATTTTAGTAGAATTGTACATACTGCTCAGTATTGTTAGTTGTTCGATATTAGCAATTTCCATATATATTTCGTAGACCCTATTAATATCGGAATGTGAAATAAGCTTGATAATAGATAAGGATGTCTTCACACTTTCCGCTTCTCTCTATTTTCTTTTCGCTTTGTGTGCAGGCGAGTAATCGATAACCTCGCGTGCCTCCTCACAATATCTTATTCCAACATCTAAAGTTCTATTGCTTGTGGAATTTACGAAGCATGAAAGTTTTAGTATTAGACGAGAGTGTGTATCAGAAAACTATTGCTGCTATATATTCTGGCTGTTTGCATCAACAATTTCTGAAGGACAATTAGCCAAGTAGCAAAATTTGGTACTATAGAAGTAAGAAAGTTTTAACGCGTGCTTATTGGTTTTATAATAATCTTGTTAAACCCAAATAAGGCGCAGTTTTAACACTGATTTATTCTAAAAGCATAACATAAATTCTTTTTAATATCATAGAATGAAATCGCTTTGTTTTTGAAACCTTTATAGTACAACCAGTCATATTGGGTACTATTATAGATCTTTTTTTTATCACTGTATGGTAACTATAGGCCTTAGTCTTAGTTATGGAAAATAATGTTACTTGGGTATGTCTAAGTAGGTATGATTTTCTATTAGTAAGGTACACATATAAATTTAATACAATAAATATATAAATTTAGCAATAAACAACATTCTATTTAAGTAGCTTTATAGAAACAAGGAAGGTTCAACAACACCCAGATCTAAGACAAGAGAAAAAAAGAAATTTTGTTTTTATGGTATATTTTTTCATTTTATTAACACTATAGACTGTATCTCATGTGAGAGAATTTCGGTATTAAAAAATATCTATAACTTTAAATCACAAAAATACGAAACTAAACCTTTTTGTACATAACAAACATATCTTCTCACTTCTCGGCCAAAATCCTTTTTTCAAAATATCTACAAACAATACTCAGTGAATCCACGCCAACAAATTTGTGGGTATATGCTATTGGCGTATAATAGCCATTCGCTAATGGTGTCTGACGACGGTTTGGTATTCGTGGAATTATTTTTAATTAGCTAAATTAATTAATTATGATTTAATTTACTATTAAAATTATATTATTTTTATTTTTTAAATAGTAATATTTTAATCTGAGCTTTCATGAATCTTCATTCTTTTTAAATTAATGTGAAAAAGTTATTAGTACTGGAATTAATTTGGTGAAATTATATAATCATCATCATCGGCCCTTTTACGCTCTCACTGCAGGGGCTCAGGTCTTTCTTAAGGAGAAGAACAATAAGAATCACTCCATCAATAATTAATTCTCCATACAAATTTTCATTCCTTTCTCACATTCAATTGGTCATTTATTAGCATAAAAACTATCTTGTATCGTTTATAAGGCCTCGTACTATCTCTATACTACATTTTATCAAAAGTAGTTGCTTAAACATAACAGATAGGGGTTCGCATTTGTAAAATTAGGTAAGGATTAGAATTTACAGCGAAAAATGGAAGTAGTTTTATCATACAGATGTTTTCGTGTGACTTCGCTCCATAAAATTATAAATTTTAGATTGAATTGACATTTCAAAGTATATTTATGTTTTTTTTATTGTAATTATAATTTAATATGTTAGGGATCACAACTAAAGTTAAAAACTGTTATCACCACATGTTTAAACAAATAAAGCACAATTATAGCCAATGCCATCCGTATATATGTAGTTTCCTTAGACGAACGTATTGTTAAAATAAAAAAAAAAACCATACACAATGAAATCTTTGCTCTTTATAATATTTATGTAGATATTGGTATAAAATTATTTATTTATTTATTTTATGCTTACAATTATCGTTACAGTAAGGTACCCAATGCGATAATGCATCTCATATACATTTGATATTGACATATACATATAAAATATCGACGTCTATGTGTACTTTATGGAATTCATGAAAAAAGAAATGTTCGTTTTTTATGTAATAATAGTGAATGTGACTTCAAATTCTATTGTTTATATTGCATCTACGAAAAATAAACATATATAGATACCTAGTTGGAAATTTATTTATTATTATCTAGAAATAGTTTTAATATTTCAGTTCTAAGCTATATATTTTCTATTACTATACACTGGTTATTTCGTCGTTCTAAAAATATTCACGTTCTCTGAAATGTCAGACTGAATGAAACCAATTTCGTAGCTTTGAATATTTTTTGACATTCTTTTATAGCGCGGGAAAATTGCACGAATTTTTCATGGCGTCAATTCATGCTGTCGAGTTTGCGCGATAGATGCTATAGACTAAAACTGGAGTTCAACAGAGTTGATCAGCAGTGCAGTGCCAAACGCATCGTCGAGTACAGCGCTATCGTAGCATTAGAAGTTCATTTGCTTGCCCTTTGTCTCAGTAATTAATTTAGGGTCGGTGCAAGTATGTAGAATACTTACTCCATACTTGTCGATCAGCCATCACCTCACATTCAGTTCTTCCTTACACATATCATCTTTCACACAGTCTTTCCATCTTTTATTCCTTTTTCCTCCCTTTGCATTTCTTTCCACATTCATGCCCATAAACATTTTCTTTACACGCAAATCATATCATCTCATCACATGTCCATACCAAGATATCTGTTGCTTCTCTATTTTATTTATTTATTGAACTTTATTGACCAATATAAACATGGTACAAAAGGCGGACTTAATGCTAATAGCATTCTCTCCCTGTTAACCTTTGCGTAAATTGACAAATGCGATGGCGGTACAATGCAATAAAAATATTTGAAGAATTTAAATAAAACTCCAACAAATAATATACCCAAAATATAAATAAACTTACACATAATTATACAGCGAATATACATGTATATATATATATATATATATATATACATAGATGATAATGACAATCTTGACAACCCTCAAAAAGAATTGAACTTTTTTTTAACTTAAATTTATTTGTAGACGTCCTAATGGATTCCACAGTCAAATTGATTGAAGAGTTGGACATAAAGCCAGTGTACATTTTACTTACACTGGCGCTACTTACAAACCTCTTCTAATGTACTTATTCTATATATTATCAATTCTTTACGTCTCGTCACTCCACTTATCCATATTAGCATACGCATTTCAGACAAGATGATAGGTTTTATAAATTACCCTATTCGGGGTCGCACATAGTTCCCGTGACTTATCACCATTTCATCTATCCTGAGCTAATTCGGTTCTACAGTCCTCTACAGTACAGACCTATGTCATTTTCAAATAGTGAAAAGCCCGCAAAAGTATCCATCTGATGTAGCATTAGAGGTTCAATTAAACAAAATCTAGGTACTTCAAAAGGTAATTAACTACTACTTAAAAGATCAAGAGCTCGCCGTAGATTGAACGATGGCATAAAGTTTCGACAATTACAAGCGCTTTTAACAGCCTAAATGATAATATAAATGATTTTGGTTTGATTTAATAATAGTTTAAATATCGTATTTTATTATTTTTTGAAGTTTGATAAAAATATGTTTATATTTAACCTGTACCGTTTCATTATATTTAATGGGCGTGTAATAAAGTTCAAAGTTCGTTTTGTTTCACATTAATGTTCAAAGACACGTAATTGGCATCCCTT
Organism: Diatraea saccharalis; assembly: GCA_918026875.4. Lineage (NCBI taxonomy): Eukaryota > Metazoa > Arthropoda > Insecta > Lepidoptera > Crambidae > Diatraea > Diatraea saccharalis. The sequence goes on along the minus strand of OU893348.1, from coordinate 399,708 downwards.
ATACATCGAAAACTCGTTTGTTTACTACGAAAATACCTACTTAATAATGAATGTCGACAAATTCTTTGTCTGCTTTTGCTCATTAGTACTACGTATAAAGGTAAATGAGCTAGGAAGAGCAGTTGTTAACGCGTTCAGTCTTCAATATGGAAGCTAAGCATCTTTTGCAAGGTGGGATGGGTGACCGAAAATTTATTATCTTAAACAACTCCTGTTTCGGAAGGCACGTTGAGCTTTTGGTCTCGGCTGCATCTGCATTCCCCGGTCTGGGTCAATGAAGAAGATGAAGTTTTTTTCTATATTCTGGCAAATAAACTATTATTATTATACAAATGATTTTGCTACTTATATTGTATGTGATGTTGTTTAAAAATAGCTAGCTGTTTTCTCAATTTGAAATGAGATATTTTGTTTAAGATGGCTTCTTAACGACTCGAAGGTCACTCACGTTAGAATATTAAATTAAGTTAAATTCGCATATAAATAAATCAGGCACTGTACTCTAAAAACTCGATATACCCGCAACTGTTTCATTGTCTGTCCTGCTCTAACTTTCCTATATTTTAATGTCAGAGAGTAGGAGCACAATGAAGTTCACGATATATCGGAAATTGGTTTTCAGTGTACGACCGCAGTTCAGAGAAAGAAATTTTTCAACATCGTAACAGATTGGTTTTTTAATGAATTCTCCGTAATGTACCGTTAATGACAATATATTCTCGTCAACCAGTAACATGTTTACATTTATCACCTCGTTGACAGAGATATATGGTGATAATACACGAAAAACTTGGTTGTGGCTTGTGTCAGATTGAAGTGAAAATTGTATATTTCTACTAATATTATAAAGGGGTTAAGTCTCTATTTGTTTGAAGGAAATTACAGCCAATGTAGATAGCCTTTAAAATACTGATTCGATCATACGCGGGTGGCATAGCCTATAAATTACATGGGTGAAGTCGTGAGAAAACAGCTAGTTTCAAAATAGTCCGTGGGAGAGCCACGCTTCGGCATGAATGGGCCGGCTCGACCGGAGTGATACCACGGCCTCAGAGAAAACCGACGTGAAGTTTTGTCGTGTGAGTGAGGGTACCAGAGGCCCAACCCCTCCCTATTCCCTTCCCTCTACCCCTCAACCCTTCCCTCTAAGGCCGGCAGCGCGCTTGTAGCCCCTCCGGTGTTGCATGTGTCTATGGGCGACGGTAATCACTTACCATCAGGTGATCCGTCTGCTTGTCTGCCCCCTGTCCCATAAAAAAAACATTATTTATTACCAGAGTGCAATTAGTGTTTCTTAATACCGCTGACGACGTAGTTAAAATGTTAACAGCACACAATCAAGTCAATGGTGATGTGACATTGGGATGCCTCATTCTGGACCTGGACTTGGACATCCAGATTCTGGGGTATCGTGTTCAGGAACTAACTTTGGAGATTCGGTTATTAAAAAGATATAGACTTCTAGATTACACACAGATCAGAATTAACACAACATCTGGGGTGCTACTACCTCATCCTCTATAGAGTTAGGTACTCGCACCCTGTAGAATACACCATCTTATACATATGCCATGGTGATATTTCTTTTAATTTTACTATTTTGACATGTAGTTGAGTAGCTCGGTGGCGTAGTGGATAAGCGCCGCGGCCCGCGATCGTAGTCGTTAAGCAACTTTCGCAAGGGTCGGTCACGGGATGGGTGACCAAAAAATTATTATCTTGAGCTACTCCGTGCTTCGGACGGCACGTTAAGCCGTTGGTCCCGGCTGCATTTGCAGTCGTTAATATCCTCGTTGGGCCAGCGTGGAGTGTCATGGCCCATCCTCCTTAACCATCCACGAGGAAGGCCTGAGCCCCTGCAGTGGGGACGTAAAAGGGCTGGTGATGGTGATGACATGTAGTTAAATAACAACGAACGCACGATAAAGTTTACATTAAACTTAGTAATTTATCCCAAATTAATCCACCAAAAGTCATGTCAAAGTGGTAACATGTAACGAAATATCGGTATTATATCACTAAGACGTCGTATACTATGGCTAGAATCAAGGCTAGAGGGTTAAGTGGGCGTACTCCTGTTGTATTTCTGAAAACGAAATTTTGACTATTTTCAAAATGCTAATAGGACTCCAAAGAATTGCATTTTTCTATAATTATGATGCAATTGAGGTAGGCCACTGACCTTTGACATTGTCTCTGCTGCACAGATAATCTTTACGGATATGATTTTAATATAAAATGATAAGAACGGAGACCAGTCGCCCGAATTGCGAAAGGTCTTGGGTTCGAGTCTCTTTTCAGGGTACCCGGGGGTGGTGAAAAAATTAAAATGTTACGGCATTAGTGCCTATATAGGTATAACGAAGTCAAAAGGAAAACTATCACACTTTGGTTGACTTTACAAGTTCATGAGTAATAATCGACTAATTGTATTTAACTCGAAAATTTTGAACAACTCCACAGAAAACAACAAACGTGATGAACAAGCCGATGTTCTTGCGTCCTAGGAGGTACTGTGGGTAAGTATTCCAAAAACAAAAAAAAAAGCCTCATAAATATCATTACAAAACCACAAATACATTATTTTATAAGCATTTTATTTGTGTCAATAATTAAACTAAATACATCCATAAACGGCTTATACACGTGATTTTTTAAATTTTTAATGGATAGTGGTACGGAACCTTTCGTGTACTAGTCCGAATTGCACTTGACCGGTATTTTAAGCATTTTTTATTTTTATTCGAGGACAAATAGAATATGAGCACAGGTGAAACGTTTATTCGTACAAACAGATATCAACGTCGTTTCTTACAACAATTAATAATTAGATTTTTATTCGAACGCGAACGTTAAATTAATTTTGCTTCCCACGACACCCACGTGAAATTTCATGCTTTGAAAGTTTATCCAAATTGCCTGTTAGTGTGATGAGTTAATTGTGCGTAACTCAAAGGCGTAAATTGATTGTAATTTCAAGTCAATTTAACAGAACTTCTCTAGTGTACTATGATTACTTTACTACTTGGAAATTTCCCTGGAAACGACTTGTAGTAATGACATATTACTATGATAAACACTGAAATACTAAGCAGAGATATAATTAAATTTATCTATTTTACAAACAGGAGTTTAACTAAGAGTTTCCAGATAGAATAATTAAAATAATCAGTTTAGAATATATTAGATAATCAAATAATCAAAATAACTGCTTCCGTAGATAATTGGATCGTACGCTGGTTTCATTGAGTTGTTATCTCTAACGTTCGATTCTCTTTTGAAGTCAAAGTAATAATACTTTTGAATCGTCCAATATTTTTTCTATACTATCCGTTCAGGACGTCTTTTGGCTGATAAGAAGAACGAGCAAGAAACTCATCAGCTCTAATAGCAGCAATGACATAAAGCCATGTTATAACCAGATTAATAATACATTATAAATATACGAAGTCACTTTACATTAGAATATTGAACTTTTCCATATTGTCTAGGGTTTGGGTGTTGTGGTATCTTCGTTAGCCCATAACGGCTTAGTTACACTAGTCGATGACATCCGCGTACTGGGTGCGGTATATTTCTGGGGTTCGCTTTAATTGGTCATTGTTTTATTGACCGACTAATGAGACGACCGCGTGTTGACCCCGTCGACCAGTTTCCAGACTGTCCACGTGCTTGCTGACCGACCAAGGTGACTTTGGTTGAAACGATACCAATTGGCACCTTCCAACGATACCAACTGGCACCTTCCAACGATAGTGTCGCCATACTGAAGAGACATGGTTAACAACCAGCAACGCCACCTTAACTGAGCCATAATACAAGTTTTTCAGCTACACAAACTAGGAATTACACACAAAATAAAGTACACGGTAAAAAAATCCCAAATAATAATAATTATTACCTAACGTGAACCCGTGAAGTTTGAACGGTAATAAATTGTTATTAAGTGACAACATGAGTTACGTTTATTCTTCATAAAAACAAAAGGCGTATAACAATATTATATGAATTCTGTATGTTTACATCATCAGGGCGTATATCGTAATATTACTTCATAAAAAGTAACAACAAAATTTATAACATACTTTCTAGTTATTTTATATAGAAGATATTACAATTATATAACTCTAAGTGCTTAGGTTATAAAATTAAAAAAAAAACACAACTTTACGTATTATTTTAGTACCTATTTGTTTTAATTTGCTTCTTTGATAACGTTTTATATATATTATACACGTATATATATTTATCATCACACCAGCCCTTTTACGTCCCACTGCAGGGGCTCAGGCCTTCCTTATGGATAGTTAAGGAGTATGGGCCATGACACTCCACGCTGGCCAATGCGGATTGGAAGGTATTAACGACTGCAAATGCAGCCGGGACCAACGGCTTAACGTGCCTTCCGAAGCACGGAGTAGCTCGAGATAATACATTTTTGGGCACCCATCCCGTGACCGACCCTTGCGAAAGTTGCTTAACGACAACGATCGCGGGCCGCGGCGCTTAACCACTACGCCACCGAGCTACATATATACATATGCTATATATATTATACTCGTATATATTATATATGTAATAAATTAATTATATATGTAATAAATATCTCTTCTATTCTATATACAATGAGGATCTATAAATTCGAAAGGAAAAAGAAATACTTCAATAGTGTAGTAACGCTATTGGCGTTAATAGTTCGGAAACGTATGAAAGAACATATGCGAAAATTTTCTTTTATTTACATGTTTTCCACTTAAATCTCGATATTCAATAACATTTTAATAATGGATTAAGTTTAGATACTTAAATATAAATCCGGTATATTTTTGTAATCTATATAATATTAATAAGTTATAAAAAAAACTATGGACTCTTTTTTTACAAAGGTAATTGGCGATAAAACGCTTAAACTTTCATGTCACTAGTTTAAAATATTAAACTGGAAAATGATACAAAATTAAAAGCAATGGGTGAAATAATAAAAATACCATTATTATAAGACTTTATACAAATTATCCACACAACATAATGGGAAAGCTTTTTTTAAACTTTACCTACACTAAGAGAGGAACTCCCAAAATTTAAAGATTTTATTCACTAAGGCTATAATGTAATTAGGTTTATGGGCTATGAAGTACGCCCGCGAGATTGCACGGGAAGGTTATCTTTTGTACGTGACAGGAATATCATATGATGGATTCACGTACGTGACTCGCCGTATCCACACCTTTAATTTTTGATGCAGTAACTTATAAATTGATTTCTTTGAAAAAGTATTTATTGTGAGTGTATTAAGGTCGATTGATAAGCATAATAAGTCGTGTTGTCAAGTTACACAACATGAGTACACGAAAAAAGCTAAAATATAATATAATTTTGACCTTAACTCGTCCCTCCACGGAGCATTCTCATAAGTTGTTACACATAATTAGACCTTATTGTACCAAATATCGAGTCTTCATTTCGTAGTTGCGTATAATGGTTTATTGTTTTGCTACTCTGTGGTTTAAATAGAGAGAGATCTGTAAAGGATAAACCTCATTCTCTCATTTATTTGTATCGGTGCGGTATCACTATCTCCTTTATTCTACAATAATACATTTTTTTTTATTGATAGTATCAGATGTTACATTAAAATGTTTATAAATAAATCTTCATAAATATTCAATACATTTGATATAAGCTAGCCTTTTGCTAGCTTATCTCAAATGTATTAAATTTGAGATAAGCTTGTAACGGTGTGGCCGTACCACCGTTTATTCGTCCCAAGTTTCCGCATGCAAACTTTTTGTCTATAGTCTTCAACATCATTTATTTTTGTTAATCACCGTAATAAAAGAAATTAATCATTCGTAATTTCTTTTATTATCCTCTAATAAAATCTAATTCTCAAATTTAGTTAGCCTTTCATTCATACGCTCAAGCATCGAACCCGTCACAAGCTAGCAAAAGGCTAGCTTAGCATAGCACTTGCGTTATGAAAATAAGAGACTAAGAAGGTTTTCGAATTTTCCAAACTTAATACTATTAAGTACCATATTGAACTCTATTGAAACTTCGAATAGGATGCGTAATACATCGTTGATGTATCGAAGTTTTGATCGTATCTTAAGCCAGTTAAGATACTTGTTACAAGTTGTATTATCGACAGGTACTTCCATTGGAGACGTTGTAATTGGGTTAAAGATTATATGCGCAAATGATGCGATTTTGGTCGTGCGATGCGTTTTTCAATTAATTGAAGCAGGTCTAAGCGTCAACATATTAATTAATTTACTTTCACTTTTTATTTTGATTAAAATATTTAGAAAATATTTTGATGTAGCAATCGATCAAATGACAGCTGCCATGACTACTAACCTAATAAGCGCCATTTAGCTTTTAAACTTGACAAAGATCTGCAGCTTTGGTTGTATATGTCACGCCATTCCTGAACGAACATCACATTTTAAAAATGAAATCAAGACGCAAACTACATCTCGCGTGCCTACTTTTCGGAGTAATAAATACAAAAGAACCATCATATTTATATAGTAGACTTGTCTGGTTCGATAGTAAAAAAAAACTAGGCAGGAGGCAATGTGCAAAGCAGCTGGCTACTGAATATCATAGAACTTCATCTAAAATTTGGAATAACATCCCTCCGCCAATAAGAGATAGTAAATCACTGTTTGCTTTTAAAAAACACTTGCAGCAATACCTGATGGATGCACAGCGTGAGCTGGGTAATATCTATATGGATGTCTCACTCATTTAGCACTTTCTAGATGAGAATGATGTACCCTTGCGTCTTCTTGTATTGGCTTCAAAGTGGCCTGACTCTGTTGAGAGGCTTGCTTTGATGTAAGATAAATTAAATTCAGGCATATTTATTACAAATTATTTTAATTTATTGAATAAAATTTTAAATTTTGATTATTATTGCAATGGTGTAATTTGATTTTATATATTATTTTATATAATGAAATTCCATTCTATTATATTATTTAGTCAATATTTGATCAATTATCTTGTAGTGCTGTTTATATTCAGTACATCGAGGTCACTTTTTATTTTTATATTAGTTTATAAGTACTTATTTGTTATTATTGATTATTATCAATGGAATATTATTGGAATGAATTGTGGCTTTCCCTTGGTGCAAGTTGGTTCGGTTTGTGCTGCTTGTGGGCTCGACGTCAGAAATGTATAATTCTTTTACTTTATTTTTATTTTTTTTGTTACCTTCATTTGGTCTGTACTGTGTGGCATCCGTGTGTCAAAGAAGGAAAGGGTCTTGTTGAAAATCAGCGTCAGCGTCACTGACAAATGCTGAACTAGATGCCTTTTTGACGCAGGCATGGGACACTATTTTTTACTTTTATTTAAGCTTTCTTCTGTATGTTTGTCTTTATTCTACTGTGTCCTGTATCTGTGTTGAATAAATGAATTTGAATTGAATTTGTATGATTAGTCATCGTACGTTAATTAATAAAACAGGCGTTAACTTACATAATAAAATAATAATATTTAGAGCTCGTACACTTATTAACTTATTATTAATAATATTTAGAGCTCGTACAAGATAATTGTGCGACGGTGGCTCACAAATAAATGTACGTGTACCTCCACCAATTATTTACTCTAGAGGTATTTTCTGGAAGCATCTTCCGAAGATATTGTAATTTGATATTTTCACGGTAGTTATTAACAATATATTGCACTGCGGGTTCAAACATTTGCACTTATGCTTCAATTAGCGACATTGATGAGATTTGTATATTAAATCTCGCCGTACGACTGTTCGTACATTCGTAGTCAATTACGACGACACCTATATAACTTTCATTTATGTTACAATAGTTTCGACATTTTCTGCTTCTGTCAAAAGCTAAAAGTCTTGCGATAAAAATTTTGTCAGGAAAAATTCGCAGTCTCCGGTTATTTCTGTAAAAAAAAGAGAAAGATCTAGCCAAAATTCAGTGATAGCAAAATTTTATTTACACTGAATTATTCTGTTTTTCTACTATCTGCTATTTATCATAATCTTATACCATATAAATTTGAGTCACCCATCCCGTCACCGACCCTAGCGAAAGTTGCTTAACGATAACGATCGCGGGCCGCGGCACTTATCCACTACGCAACCGAGCTACTCATTTAAGTTTCATTTAAGTTGTTATTTGATAAACATATTGAGTACATTGTCAAGAAATCTTATAAGGCTTTGGGATTTTAATTAGATCTTCCAAACAGTTAAAAAAAATGAAACAGCTAAAAATATTATATTATGTTTAGGTTCGAAGTCATATCGAGTATACTTCTCAGATTCGGAACCCAGGATATGATATATATGTTTCTAGCTTGGAAAACATTCAAAGGAAATTTGTGCGTTTTATTTGCGCCCGTTTAAGGATTCGCATGTCAACCCACGAACAGCGTTGCTCACGTTTGGATCTCCTTCCCCTGTCATTGCGCAGAAAAATCACTGATGTTTGTTTTCTACTTAATATTGCTCAAAGAAAGCTAGCTAATCGGGAACTCTTGAGCAAAATTCAGATCAAAATCCCGAACTTAAATCTTCGTCTGAAAATATTTTGCTTCGCCTTTTGTGTGTACGAAATTTAAGAGTAACAGCATTATTAATTAGAATTAATAATTTGATCGACGAACTGAATACAAAGTTGAATGATGTTAGTCGATTCGACCTTTTCAATAGCACGACAGGACATATTAAGAATGTATTAAGTTCCTACCTTGAACGTACGGTTCTGAGTGAAGTCATCGCTGAACATGTCTCTAGCATACCGTGATTACAGTGCATAGTTGTATTTGCATACAGATGTTATCCGCCTTAATTATTTTACATAAATAATACTCATTTCTACAAATTTTCTGCATATATGCGGAAGCTTGTTATTAGCCTATAATTATATTGTAAATAATGCTGTAAGCTCCCCAAAGAGAATAAAATGGAATAGAATAAATTTTTTAAGTTATTTTTAACCCTTATAGATATACCGCGTTATAAATCTGTCTGCCAATCAAACATGTATCTTATGAATGAGTGTTAATAGTAAATTTTAATGGAAGAATGTAAAATAACATATTCCTACTTCAACGCAATCAAAATACACGATTCTGATTATGTTGATTTTGTTGAGATGATTATTATGAAACTAATCAATGAAGAATCTATGTTAATAGGGTATCCTTTAATAAAGAAAAGTGAAACCAAAACCTTCATATATGGTTACGATCATAAATGTATAGTGGTTACACTACCCGCAACTTTCGTCGACGTACGGGCCAATAGTTTCCAACAACTGCAAAGTTATTCTCTCAGTCCAATTTATCTTTTCGTTAGAGCAATGTTCAGTGCTTTAGTAGTTTATGTTTGTATGAAAACGAGAAATTTCAGTGCACGATCGGACTTGCAATTTGCAGTATCTTTTTGGGTACGTTTACCACAACTGTAATTAATCACTGAAACATATAAATGATTTCTGACTATAAACATCATCATCATCAGCCCTTTATTTCGTCCGCACTGCAGGAGCTCAGGCTTTCCTTATGGATGTTCAAGGAGCATGGGCTATGACCCTCCACGCTGGCCCAATGTGGACTGACGGGTATTAACGACTGCTAATGCAGCCGTGACCAACGGCTTAATATGCCTTCCGAAGCACGGAGTAGCTGGAGATAATAATGGAGATAATTTTTTGGTCATCCATCCCGTGACCGACCATTGCGACAATGATCGCGTGCCGCGGCGCTTATCCACTAAGTTACCGAGCTACTCCACCGAGCGACTATAAAAATGTGTAATTATAAATAAATACAGGCAGGCAATCCCGGTGTTTGCAGGATCCCGCACATAGAAAATATTAGTATTTATATTAGGCAAAAAATCAACGAAACACGTTAATAAACTTTTAAACTTTCGCCCGTAACCCGTTTGAAACGTCGGGAAATATAGGTAGGTGAAAAACCTAACTATCATTCTATCGCGTTAATACCCATTTCATACAATCTAATAACTCCACATTTATTTTAGGTTTACTATTAGCATGAGATTAATCAAATTGAGCCGTTTAATTATCACTGAAAACTGAAATAAATACCGAAAAAAGAAGAATCATTAAAACTACAAATATATCTAAAAAGTCGTGTTAGTTACACCAATAGGGATGATGACTGGGTAAAAAAAATGCAATTCTATTTAGTCCGTCAGTCAGATAATAGAAAAATATTAGATACGTATTTTTTTTTACTTCAATTTAACAAGAAATAGTATAGATAACAGGCATTAAAGTTGAGGAGTGGGGGCTCGCTACGTCACAGTTGAGTAGAAAACGTATCCTAACGTGACGTCATGCGAAATTTCAACTCAATGTAACGCCGTAATTTTATGATTACGAAAAAAATAAAAAAATACGTGTTTAATATTTTTTTACACTCTACCCGACGGACAAACAAACAAAAATTAGTCATCATCCCTATTATAACTGGAGAACGGCTGAATCGATTTTTATGATATTTGTGTTTTTGGATTTCTCTTCATCGGGAACACGATAATAAGTGTTAAAATATATAGTGATTAAATCCAATTGTACGTTACGTTTATTTTCAATGTTATAATAGTTTATAATAGTGTGTTTTGTAATTCTCAGTAAGTGAAAATTTGTAATTCTTTTGATAATAAATTAAATTTTAATGATTAAATATAGGACAACATCACACACATTGTTCCGATTCCGAGGTAAGTAGCTTATGCACTTTTGTTTTGGATATCAGAAACAACGGGGGGAATACAAATATATACATAATATAAATAGAAAACACCCAGACAGAGAACAGACATAATTGTTAATAACAAAAATGTTTGTCCTCGGTGGGGATTGAACCTACGACTCTCGGTGCAATTATTATATTTTATCAATACAATATTAATTGTAAAAGAATTAAAAAGCAGTGACAATAGGGATTTGTCATAATAAATCGAAACTCACAGTTCATGTAATGTTGTATATGTCCCATTGCTTGTTTTAAATTATGACTGAATAATTTTGTATCAATTTTAAAATTATTCTCATTCATTTACTGTTAAGCGGAACAAAGTTTGCGGGTTCCGCAAGTTACTACATAATTGAAATATAAACCGATAACATTTTCAACTAAATATTGACAAAAGTAATTATGGCTTAAAATGATTCAGTTTGGCCATTTTGTCTGTCAGTCTTTAGTCACCGATCGATCGCACTCGCGAGAGGTCGTGTGCATGTTTCTTTCTAGTCTTGCAAACCCCGCAGATCCCGTGCCTGTATTTCCGCATCACTAGATTAGAAAAAAGATGGGGTGTCCCGCAATACAGTCATCAGTATTCCGAGATTGGAAACCGTCATAAGGTGTGTCTGAGTCAACTTGTAGAGTACGCTACATTTATTAATTTCACTTTTATTATATTTTGTGCATTTTATACACAGTTTTCACAATTAGATAGGAAAGTTTATTTTACATTCATACGTCATCACTCTCTCTCGCTCGCTCACCACTGATATCACACTCCAATAAAACGCGATCAATCTGATCACAGACGATCAATTGTGATCGCACTCGAATTTTACGAGATCTTTCCACTTTCGGGTTTAAAGTAAATCACTGTTTCATTATCTTTTCATCAGGCACACAAATTTCACAAAATTTCACACACAAATGCGGAAGGCTATATTATATATATATAAAGCAGATATCCAGTTAACTTTCCCATTTGCACCATGTCATAACTAATAACGACTGACCCTAAAATAACACCGCCCTTATTAAGTGTTTATTTTTGCGCCATCTCTCGTATACGAGTTAATTACATAACGTAACCGTTGGATGGTCTCCATAAAATGATTCACATTATTCTAACGATTATAATTTTATTAAAATGTTCTCTCCGTCGCATGTTTATGGAAAAAGCAACGTTAGGACGCACGTATTTTGCAATTTTTATTATATTAAGGGAGGAAAGCGTTAAATTAAAAAAAAAGTAATAAATAAGAGTCAATTTGTATATAGATATATTCATGACAGGCCGTAACTTCTTGGTTTATAAATAAATTTTAATGTAATTTTTTATTTGATAGAAAGGACCCAATACATTTAATTCATAAGCAGTGCTGGTGACATGAAGGTTTTAGTAATTTTGTTATTAATATATGCGTTAACCGCCTATTTATTGAATCTCACATTATTACTATAAGCACCAAAGTAGAAAAAATGTGATTTATATTTAAATTTTATTCAAGATGCTGAGGGTTCTACTACCTTTTTACTTTATTTGATAAATTTAAAATTGAAACGTAAAATTATACTGCCATTAAAGTAAAAATACTGAGAGGAAATTTAATATTTTACTGATTATTTTAGGGTTCATCGTTCGCAAAAGTTGTCATTAACGTGAACAACCCTTTTGTAAAACTTGGTAATTACAACTTGTTATTAAACTTAGAAGTTCCTAATTTTTAATAAAAAATAGTCTATCAGTAACTATTTTTATTTAAAAGTATTTATAATGATCATTAAAAGTCAGACAACTTATTAGATTAAAATGAACTTTCTAAATGATTTTATGAATAAAGTGTTAAGTTGTTAAATAATCTATACTAAAATCTTTCTCGTAATTTCCTTCGTCCACAAGTAAAAACTAGTAAAGGTAATGGGTAGGCATGTTCGATTGGTTCGGACACGTAGAAAGAATATACAATGAAAAAATCACAAAAGTGGTAGACAACGCGAACCTGGAATGAAGTAGAAGTCGGGTATTCTAAGATGCTTTCACGATCAAATTGATCGCATGCTAATGATGCCAGGGCAATGGAGAGGGTAACTAATTCCATCCTTATTTATTTTTTCGTTCACTATTAAAAATCGTATGAATATACCTTCCATAGTTATTGAGGTTATCTGGTTCATATAGACGATGGGAAGAGACAGTTTGATAATAAGTAGGAAAGAAATTTGATCTGATTGATTTGATCTGAGTGTCACTGTGAAATTAAACAGCTCCGTTGGTTCGAATACTGGGAAAGAATGTGGATTGAAAGAATAATGAGAGTACACAACAACACTGCGAAAGTGGAAGGATGTAGATGCCGGAAAGGCAAGACAAATCTTTTACGATTAATTTAATCGCTCATGTATGAAAAGACAAATGAATGTCATAAAAGCCAAAGTCGTGCCTTGCGGCACTCGGTGCTCTTTATATACCCCTCAAGTTCGCTGGGCGTGTAGTTCGACATTCATAGCGATCGTGAAGTAGAAATCGCAAAGGTCAATGATCGATCCATCACTAGAAAACTAACGAATATCGTAAATTTAACAGTTGCATACGGTACGTGACTAAGCGAGTAGCGATCGAATTCGGTAAGTTTTCGATCGCAAACTCTATCGAGACCGCAGTCCCTGGGAATTCTTGACATTGATAGCGATAGTTAAGTAACGATCGCAGAATTCACTGACTGAGCTGTCAAACTCGATCGCTAGAAAAGTAAAGAATATATCTAATTTGACAGTTACACTTGGCACGTGGCTTGTTAGGCGTATATTCAAATGTAGAGACTTGCTATAATCGTTAACTCACGATCGGTTGGAGTTGGTAACCGAATTGGGTAATATTGCGATAGCAAACCCGCTACTGCAGCTCCTGGCATGCAGTAGTGATATTCTGTTAAAAACAGCTTCGAACGCGTAGTTGAATATGGCGTCGTTGCAGCATAATTGTTCAATCGAATAAAAACCTACTGCAAAAGGTAATAAGGTTTTTATTTTATTCAAGTTCTATGACGTAACAGCTTTGTATTCGACGCTGTTAACAGAATAATATAGCATACTTGTTCATATTCCTGTTTATTGTCTGTATGAAAATAAATATTGCACGGTGAATTTGTTGCTTTTATTATATTTAATATTTTTCTTTCTAAAACAAAGCGTGTAAAAAACGTTAATGTACTGTGTTTTTACGGTATCTGTCGGTTCGTTGCGTTCCTAAAATATATAGCTTAGCGATGCGAGCGCGGTACCGTCTCAGGTGTCACGTATGTGTACACGCGCCGTCATGGGAATCTGTTTTATTTTTTTCTTTTTAACTTCGCTTTTATTTGACGATTATTTTCGTAATAAAAATACGAGCTCAGTTAAACCGTTGGAACTGTGGAAAGCTTTTGTCTGCTGTAAATGACATATTTATATAAAAAAAAATACTTTATGTACACTTGAAAGTTGTTGGAGGTTCTATCCAATTTAGTTGCTGGCCATCGTACATTCGAAAGTTAATATGTGACGGTGACGTATGACTTTTGCTATCTGTTTGTTTTGTTGTCAATAAAAATTTCACGTATATTTACAACCCAACTTTGTGTTTACTTTATTTAGCTAGTAGGAACTTAAGTTCTGATTCTGAAAGTGCATCAGCTCTGCGTGGTAGAGGTGCTGAATCCACAGCTCCTCTTACAAAAGTATATGTCGGCGGGTACTCCGAAGGGGCTATTACGAAGCCCAAATAGATCGTCCATATCGGAGTACTAACTTTAAAATAACACTGCAGGCGTCTATACCAACGTGGATTTGTTACATTTTATCAATTTTCATACGAAAATATAACGAGATGAGCGTGATGTCATCGGATGTCTTTACTCCTCGGCGATCGGAAACAGAATGTGTGCCAAAATGGCGGCAACTTGGTTTTTATTAATGAACTGTCAAAGTCATTGTCACCATTCTAATAAAATTAAAAGTATCGATGATCACGCTCTCTTTACAATCGAGTAATTAAGTAATCGAGTAACTAGCAATTAAAATAAAAGAAACTAAATCAAACGATCTTCGTAAAGATGATGCGACATATATATATTTCTTATTATATACGAGTGCATGGCAAATCATATGCGAGTCTTGTGTTAAGTAATGTCCTTTGATATTGTCGGTGGTTGTCAGTTTGTATATATTAATGATCGCTAGATGGTGATGACGTTTGTGTGCCCTATATATGTGATAGATTACATATGATTCTACATCGCATATGTAAGCTCTTTTATCAGATAATTATATACTCCAACGTTTATTTGAATAAATAACTTTTGTCTTGCGTTTTATTTTTTATTTTAAATTTTTTTTTAAATTTTAAAATTAGTATTTATTCTAATTTTATTTTAATTAAAAAAAAATTAAAATTAATATTTTTTTTTAATGAAATGAGGTATTTTGATAACTAATTTCCAAATTGAGTGCTTGTTTAGCTTTAAGAACATGTACTTCGGAAATAGAAAATCTGAAACTACGAAGGTAACACAACGCCCAGATCCAAGTATTAAAAAACGATTATTTTCTACATAGACCCGACCAGCTACTGAACTCGGGACCTAGAAATGGCCACACCTTGAAATTGGAGTTTGAGCCTCTCGAATACGGTGGTCGTAAGCGCAAACGTTCTAATAACCATAAACTAAAAGACATCAGGAAAATAAAATTGATACTTATTACAAACTAGCAGTAACACGCGGCTTCGCCTACGTTGTCTAAGGTGTGCACACTGACTCGCTACCTACTCGATCATATGGTAATCTTAATTAAAAATCTACCAGTGAGCATTTACCTTTATATCATCATTGACAACGATAGTACCGATTTGAATTATTCAAAACATTATTTAATCTTGCGTAAACAGCTTAAATAATTTTATAATGAATTTACGAACTTCTAATCCCACTTTCATCCAGTTATGTGCTTTTTTCTCGGGATAGGGTATAAGATAGACATACAACTGACGTGGACTTTCTTCTAGAACTTTTAAAGGGAATAAATTGCGTACCTTTTACTATTTACGCAGCGCACACAAGGAAAGCTCCCAAAAAGTAAAATATTCTTCCGTTTTTGCAATATTTTTCATTGCTGCTCCACTTCTATTAGTAATGGGATAGTAATTAAAAAAAAAATCAATTCGTACCAGTAGTTCCTGAGATTAGCGAATTCAAACAAACAAATTCTTTAGCTTTATAAATACACAAACAAACAAACTCGCTATGCGACAATACAAGTTGAGTTCAGACAGCCGGTGCATCATATTTTGTAGGCATTATGCACTTAAATTTATCGTTTTTATTGAAATAAGATAATCTTGTGCTTAAAAATTATGAATCTTTATTATTTATTAAGAAATAATTATTATGGTACAAATATTGTTCAACAATATTATCGCAGGTAGAAGAAATTCACAGTTAACTTATTGTTGAAGTATTTTGGTTATTAATAAGATTTTTTCTATATTTAATCAATGATATTACAAAATTTCGAGGCCGCAGCTATACGACTATATGTGTAAGAGATAACATTATATTTCATCTGTTCAGATTAGTAGCTTATCAAGAAGCTCAAAAAAATGCCACTGCGTATTTTATGAAAATCTTTACAATATATATCTACAATTTTGGGTTTAAAGCACAATTTACAAAAAGCAAATCAGCTACGGACTATGCCTGTAGTTCTGCACTATTCAAAAAGTCAAAATTAGTAATACATTTTTGATTCCGAGATCAATAACACTAAAATTGACCATTTAAAGCAAAAATCACAGGCAAAAGGCCCTTAAATATTTAACCCTTTCATCGCATAAGATAATCTGTCACGTTGTCACGCACGCTAGTCCTACATGGTAGTGTTGCGTTATACTAGATAAATATATGTAAGATACTAAGGACACCTATTCCTAGTATAATACTCGATCTAAATATCTTACCTTATCTACCTTACGTTAATAATTTCACGTTGTAATTGGTCACACTAGACGTCGCTTGTTTATTCTTAACATTATTTACTAACTTACTATTTTACGCTAAAGCTACTTCGAGCACATAGGAAAAGGTTATCTCAGTTAAGGAGTTAGAAGTTCATACTTTTTTTGTAATGTTATTTAAGGTAATGTTGTAAGTTATATATGTAGGTAATGTATGTAAATTATGTTTATCAATTGGATGAAAAAAAAAATATTATCTACTTAAGGAAACGTACTCCGAAGTATTAAAGTCGAAAATTATGAAATGCAGTAAAATACTAGGTGAGTTTCGATCCTACCCTAATGTACTCGTACATCACATTAGGGTTGGATCGAAAATTATGTAATTTATAGAAATACTAGGTGGATCAAATAATTAGAAAATTGGAATGGGAGTCGCTTAGTATTCTGAAATACTTGACACGTCCATGAACGAGAACAGCTCCATGTTCCAGTTAATACGCCTCATCTCTAGTGTAGGGTGGCGCTGATTCATCCACTTTACTACGAGTTCGGGATGCGGTGACCGAGGAGGTCACAATTCGCCTTTTCAGCAAGTCGTCAGTTCTGTTGAAGCTCGTCAAGAGGCGACCTGACAAGCAAAAGCTGAATTCGAGCGAGAATGAAAAAGACTTCCCTTGCTAAAAAATTAAATTAGCATCTCCCTTGTCAAAAAATTATACATTAATCCGTATATTTGTCAAATGCTGATTCAAATACTGATTGTTAAATAAAACAATTCCAGGTACTTTTAAAATGCTCCGTAAAGCATCCACCTTGGCAAAAAATTATACATTAATCCTTGTGTTTGTTACATGTCACTTCAAAAGTGATAGTGTTGGTGGTCTACATGAAGGACATTAACTAATAAAACTTTCACTTGGCGCTTAAAAGGAACATGTGCTTAACGTAATCTTGATTATTTCATAATTACCTATATAGTTTAATCATATCCTTAATGCATATTGCTTGCACATCACAATATTGTCTCTACAATTCACAGTATGCAATTTTATTCTTTTCATTATATTTTTTTAAGGGGATAGTTATAAATATATGAATCATTTGTCTCTCAGTTACGAATGATTCACATGTCTTTTTTTAAGCATCAAGTGAAAGTTTTGTAAATATAATGTCCTTCATGTAGACCACTAACACTATCACTTTTGAAGTGACATGTAACAAACACATGGATTAATGTATAATTTTTTGACAAGATGGATGCTTTACGGAGCATTTTAAAAGTACCTGGAATTGTTTTAATAAGTAATTATTTGTTAAAAATAGATTTTGATGCTGAAAACGTATCCTTTATCACTCATTATTTTTATTTTGTTTTCTCTTTTGCCTTGATGCCCAGCATTAAGCTTTTGTTTATATATTATGTCTATTAAGTAGTAAAATACAATGGTGATTGGGCTATAAAATGTGATGGATATTGGTGGGTGTGTTGATTGCTATTCACGACGTCAATTGACTGAGATCAGTAACTTTTTGTTTGTTCGGTTAACATAAATAGTGTTGTATATGTACACTAAGACTGGATAGCATCTCAAGAGAAATTAAAGTTAAGGTCGTCCGCTGACTTAAACACTGACCAAGGAATACGTTGCACCATCCTCATTCTTTGCATAGTAAAAAATAATATTCACTTTCATTTGTGAATGTTATTGTTTGGATAGATGCAGTTAACAGCTACAATTATAATGTTCTCTGCCAAATACCAAATAATGCAACTGATTATTTGCTTAGCCGGTATATACATAGTACAAAACGCAGGTATATATGTATAATATAGGACTACGCTTAAGTATAATAGTGTGTCATATTACTCTATCCATATAATTTTCTTTAAAAATGATACAGATTTTTTCTTTATTTCAATATAGTAATATATATAATAATATAACAATATATATAATATAGTTTTCTTTATTTTAATATAGTTATATTATAGACAGTGAATATCTATCAGCTGTGTTTCGTATGTCATGTCTTCAAAACTTTCAAGATAATTTTCAGATACACATGTGTTTATAATTAATTGAGATATTAGCGCCAATGTAGCGGTTGTCTGCTTTGTTGTAAATTCTAGATTAATTTTCAAGTAGTTTATATGTATAAAATAATCCCGATGAAATGCTAATAATAAATATATTATGTTTTGTTTCAGGTACAGTTGCTACTTATTAAGATAGAACTGAAGGTATCACTTTACATTACCACAGATACGCAAAAATTCATACAGATGCCTCATCCCATAGAACAAAATGTGACCGTTCTAACTCGGGCTATTTTTTCTTACTTGAGTCGGAGCTAGATGCCGCAAGTGAGCAAGCAACACTTAGAATTGGAAATGGCTATTCTATGGATATTCGCATAAATGTCAATAGCTGGCGTTGATTCGTAGCAAACCATAAAGGAACGTTAATATAGATACACATTAAATATACCCTACATATAACAGTTTCTTGTGTCTACTATTGAATGTAAGTTTATTGTCTTTTATTTTTGTTCTAAATTGTCAATCAATTAAAAAATTAAACACCAAGAGAAAATGTTTTAAATAAAATAATAACAAAAATGTAGTAGATATTATGTAATAACAATAAATTTAAGTTAATTATAATAGAATTTTGAATTTACCTAAGTAATTATATTGTGGTAAATTGCATTCACAATACTACAAGTATTTATATAAACCACAGAACACAGAAACAAGTACTTATATGAATTTAACAGTCGATTGCAACATGTACAATCAACAGTTTCTCCAATTGGTTTTATACCTTAATATTTGAAGGTAGAGTTTAAAATCAACTATATATTGATATATTGTGAGCAGCATTTCTTACGAATATTTATTCATTATATCGTGTAAAATACCTGAAATAAAGTTTTATCCCCTATTTTATCCGGGTGGAATTTATCAAAATCCTTTCTTAGGGGATGCCTACGTCGTAGCTTTATGCGTGCGAAGTCTCAGCCAGATCGGTTAAAAATTTACAAAGTTTCATACAAATTTTCATTCCTTATTTTATCCACTTGAGGGTAGAATTGATCAAAATACTTTCTAAGCGGATGCCTACGTCATAACATCTACCTGCATGCCAAATTTCAGCCCGATCCGTCCAGTACTTTGGGCTGTGAGTTGAGAGATCGCTATGTCAGTCAGTTCAGCTTTGAGTTATACATTTAAGATAAATCAGTTTCTATTTTTGAAAAAAACTTTATTTGAAACCTTATTTGTAAATGCACTTACAACACTGACATTGTTTGTGTTATTGTCGATAGGTTGTGAATAAGGGAGAATAAGCAGATTGTTAATACAAGAGATATTTTAACGAAGGTTTGACAGCACCTATTAAGATATGCTTGACTTTAATAATTGACCTAACTTACTCTCGAAATCAAACGCGACCAATCGACACTGGAATTGAGGTATTCGATACTCTTGACGTGCGTCACTGGCGTCAATAGGGATGATAACTGGGTAAAAAAAATGCAATTCTATTTAGTCCGTTAGTTAGATAATAGAAAAATATTAGATACATCTTTTTTTTTACTTTAATTTAACAAGAAAAAGCTTAGATAACAGGCATTAAAGTTGAGGAGTGGGCGTTCGCTACGTCACAGTTGAGTAGAAAACGTATTCTAACGTGACGTCATGCGAAATTTCAACTCAATGTAATGACGTAATTTTATGATTACGAAAAAAATAAAAAAATACGTGTTTAATATTTTTTAACACTACCTGACGGACAAACAAACAAAAATTAGTCATCATCCCTATTGCGTTAATATTGACTGTTCAATAATTTCAAAATTAAATAATTAAAATATTTTTTTTAAAGCTAGCTTTTATTAATGCGCGCTAAAACGTAAATAAATAATGATTATATTTGATCTATTTCACATTCACAATGCTATACAGAAAAATATTCTTAATGAAAAGTCCTTAAAAATTCCATTTGTCCCTGGTGCTCTGACATGGAGCTAATGAAATCGGAGGCGAGCAAATAGACATTTTTTACGCGCTACAAGTTCTTCAACTGTTAGAGAAAATGTAATGTTTAGAATTTAATTATTCATGTTAAAAAGTATATGTTAAAGATTTATTATATTTTTATTTTTACTCATTAGTTTTGTCTTCAATGTTGTTGTTATCATAAAGACAGATCTAAAGAGTTATTTCATTTTAAGTTTCTTTGATTACCTTCCAGCTCCATCATCACTAGACCTTGGTCTGGAAAGGATCTAATACAAAAGTCCTCATAAAGACGGATCTAACGAGCCCAAACACGATGCAGTAGCGTTATTTCATGATTAAGTTCCTATGACCACCTTCCGATTTCATTGTCATATCAGCTTATTGACACCATAATATTGCATTGTCATCTGAATCACATGGCTGTGTAAAATTGCAAGCCTACCGGAAATTAGGAAGTGGGTCAAATTTGAGTGCCAAGATTCGCGCACTAACACACATACAAGGCAAGTTAAATATAAAAGCTTGTAATAAAAATGAATTTGTGCTATAATTTGTATCCGTTACCTTTCCACATTAGTATTATCGATATGGTTTAATTGATATAATCGTCACTATTGTAGAGACTGTCCGCAGCTAACTACATTTTTGTTTATGTTGTATTTTTTGGACTCAATTTTTACCCAAAGGGTAAAAAGGGAGCCCTATTCTGAAGACTTCGCTGTTTGTCTGTCTGTATCCCATGGACCGTGAAAATTGATCAGTTGATGTATTTCTGTTGCTGCTTTAACAACAAGCACTCAAAACCAGAATAAAAAAATATTTAAGGGAGCTCATACAACAAACGTGATGGTTTAGCTCGTTTTTGGTACGGAGCGCGTTCGTGTGCGAGTCCAACTCGCGCTTGGCCTTACACCTTAGTATCTTGTCGGGTGTTTGTAGTTTCATTCTGATGCTCTTTATAATTCATCAACATCAGCCTAATAAGTGTCATTATTGCTCAAATCAAATCAATATCTTTTGCTTAATATAGGCTGTAGAAGCACTTGTGCAAGGCTAAACTCGTATCTTTTTCTTCTTACTACGGGCATCCCCGCAACTCGACGGCAAAATTTGCCTGTTTTCCGTGTGGTGGGTGTCTGGCCAGCAATTATTCCAGCCAGATCAGCTCCACCAGAAACGCTACCAGCGTCTTCAAGTCTGTGATGGCCTCCTGGAGGTTACTCAGCAAGCCGAGGTATCGTGCCCGATAATTGGCCATTATGTTGCATTCCAGCGGGTTGCTGTTTCTTCTGCCTCCATGAATCCCATGCACAGAGGGTTGTCACTGTTACTTAGTTTAAAAAGGTGTTTAAAGTTTCAATGACTAATATCACTGTTATAAGTGTACTAGAATCTGATTGCAATGGATGAATGGAGTGGTTATTCAGTACTAATTAATTTGTACTGAATAATTACTCGTATTGATATTGATATTTTATATTTCTTTTACAACCCTTAGAGTATCAGACGATTTTTGACTAGTCAATGGACGCTTCGAATGTTGACCTCTCATAGCACTGTACACATGTCACCATTTTTGTTTGTATCAAAAATTGTGCCTATGAGCTCTCCAGTTTTAATAGAAACTGCTAATAAAATATTTCCACTCAAAAACAAAGGCATACAAAGATTCAAGATTAATTGTGGTGGGACCTATTGCTTTCAAGGAGAATAAGACCGGTATCCAGCATGGAGGTCTCGAATACTACCACGTTTTGGACTTGCTAGAGACTGCAAGAGTGGAAACTCTTGGGTTACACGAAAATAATCAATCTTAACATAACATAACCATTGATTATTTTCGTTATATGAGAATATAATATGTTTCTGTGAGAGAGTTCCATGAGAAGCAACTTTGTTGTATGTTTATTCGACGGTCATTAGCCGGCATGGATATTCTTAACGATAAAGAATGAAAATTTTAAATGAATACCTCGTGTAAGTAATTTTTATTCAAATCCAAACCTTAATAACACTCTCCCGTGAAATTAGTTTATTCGGAGATGGTACACTTTCATGAAACGACGAATACAAAATGAGTTTGAATTGAAAATATATTATCGATCAAACTAGGAAAAGAACCTTTGCCTGCCTTTTGTATAATGTTATCTTGTTTTTGTGTAGACACTCTCAAGTCTGCCATTTGTGAGCACCTTACAATTCCCAAGTTGATATTAAAATCTGATATTGAATAGGAGGTTTCGCTGATAGGGCGAAAACAAAATGTCAGGTCAAGGCAGCCAGCGAAGAGATATACTTATTTTACGATCTTTCAATTCAAAGTTATTCAATAAAAGATACAACCTTTTTTTTTGTAAGAGAAAACTTGAATAGGAGTGAATTGTTTGAAATGGATCAAATATTTTGGACGGTTCAAAGAAGTTTCTAATAACTTTAGATTAGCGCTGATGTACCAATACGCACTAAGGTTGCTTGATGGGTTATTGCTCCATTTTTTCTATGCGATTCTATCATAGCGAAGTGGCGAAGGCCTATGCCTCGGTAGTGGGCGTATTAAGAGGGCGCGCGAGTAATAATACAATAACAATATCCTTAATGAAAAATCTTTAAAAACCACTTTGTTCCTGCTAGTCTGAGATGGTATTACCAAGGATCAGGGAGTGAAACAAAGTGGATTTTTAAGCATTTTTCATTAAAAATATTTTCCAGTATTGCATTTTGAATGCAAAATTATTCACTTATAATTAATAATAATGTTATTGGAAAAGAATACTACAATTATTTCTTAAAGATTTTGTTGCAGCCAAAACATGAATCTATGAAGTTTATACTATTCTTATCCATGAGATACATCGCAGCTAGTTTTATAGAGTAGGGTTTTATAGGCCAGCTATACATAAGCTTACATCCACGGCAAAGGGGGGAGGAAGAGCACTAGATCTGATAGCGATGGATCACCTGTTCAAATCCAGAATGGAACCTTGCTTTGACGGTATTATTTTCAAATACTTTGAGATAGAATCTTCTGAATATTAACGCCATCTATTGTTAATACGAATTAAACCGTAACGTTCCACCTCGACTATGATTAATTGTAGCCTATTTACATTGTTCCAACTGCGGAGTAATAGGAGATTAATGTTATGGGTGTCTTGGTAATGAGTCATTAAGGGTCACGGTAAACTCCATCTGTTCAAAAGCTAAATGAGTTTCAAATTTCATTAAATGTTTTAATTCAGAGTGTTTGTGTCCATAAAGATGAATGATAAAATTCAAACGCTATTTTACTGTCTCTTTCAGAGGAAATTAAATTATAAAAGTTTAAGGGACTTACGGCTGGAATAGACTTTTTATAAGAAAATAAGATTGTGGAACGACTTTTGAATGCCTTTTTATAAATATGTTGAAATGAGGTTATTTAATATTAAAATTGGATAAGTTTTATTAATATCTGTTAAATTTGACGATCTTCTATTATAATATTATACTATACTACTATGTATGCATAGAATAGAATGACTTAAGAAGTATTTTAATCAAAGGTACATTGAGGTGGTGTACAAACATCATGGCTCATACTCTAGTTGCGGAATTTCTGTGCTCTATAATTGGTAAACGACCAATCAAATGAGCCTACGAATTTATTATTATTTTTTTTATAAATATTAGACAAATTTAATCTCAAATTAGTACCTTAAGCTTGTATTATAGAAATCTAAAGCAATGAAGATAAGAATCCGTCCAGATTCTTTATTACTCCGACCGGGAATCGAAACACAACGATCGGCCATGGAAATATGAACAATTCGGAAATAATTCGCTTTCTTATTTGTGAGGGACATAACAAAGTCTACCCGAATCTCTAAGATGCACGAATAATATTTTATTTATAAGTATAAATCTATCTAAATGTATTGCTAAGTCTTGTAGAGTAATGCTCTATGATGTCTATGGCAACACCACTGTCATGTTAATATGGAGGCATAGAAATATTAATAAGAAATATTAGATTGTTTTCTAAATTGTAAGAGATTGTGTTACATAAATATCACAAGGATAATAAATGAAGAATATCAATAAATACTACATAGTTTTATTTCTTTAATCAAGACAAAGTTTACATACAAAACTATAGATACTAAGCATTAAACTCGGGAATGAGACGAATCGGCTTACATTTCAGAGACAAAATCATTGACGTGCGATAAAAGTTCTAATGAAGAGAAAATAACACTAATGTTGAGGGGAATAGTGAAGTTAACACGTTTTCCTATAGAAACTAGACGGCATAAAGTCGGTAGGGTCAGCTTCTTTGTCACATTATGTAGCAAAAAGCGGAAATGAGAGAGCTTATGTGCTGTTTCGTTATAAAAAGTCTCAATGTAAACCTCAACGCTGTCAAGGCATAAATCTTCAATGAAATAAAACCTTTATTACCTTTTGAAGTAAGTTTTGTAGCAGCGCTGTGCTCGTTGCCGATTTTAAGGTTGTTTTTATAACAGGACAGCACTGCTGGATTCACACGCAAAGGGTACCGCATAAATATTTAATTGCGAAAACCATACACTTCTCATAGATGTTCATGTAATCTCCATTAATTCTATATTAGGAATTATTTTCTATATTTTTATTCAACATTTTCTTAAATAACTTCAAAACTATTAAAAATATTTAAAAGAAAATGTTTTTGATATTCTCCTAATAAGGTCTTTCTTTATGTCACACGATAATGCAAAGATTTTACTTTATTTTCTACTTAACCTCCAGAGGAGGCCGTTCCAAATTTATTTATTTACGGTATCGACCGTCTTTGGGAGAGCGAGTTACATAATTAGTGTCTATCAACATCGGCTGTTATGTTAGAAACGGACGGACAGACATAAAATCCGATTTTTTTTTGTACTGAACCCGGAAAATAGGATGTTACAATATTCCAAATAATAGTTTACAATATTTAACTAATTCAACGACAATGTTCGCTGTTACATTGTCGCTATTTCTACATGATTAAGTAAATATTAATACAAGCAATTTCCATTATATATTTATAGTTTCAATTTATATACTTAGTTTAGACAGAAATAACTTTCAGCCGCGAAGATTAATAGATAAATCAGCGCGCGCGATCAACTCTTATTGATTGTCAAATATATTAAGGAGACCAGCCTGATTGCAGTATAATATACCTTTTTATCTGGTAATGTCAATATTCTAGTCTTTTTTGTATCGTCATAAAGGAAGAGGCTAAAACCGTAATATATATTCATCGTTCATGTGTCCTTTGTTGCCGTAAGCCCTGGTTGCATCAACCGGTGGTGCACAAACAGACGGGACAGTATCTCAATAGCCAATTTGAAGGAACGGGATCAGTAGTCGTTGAGCCGAGTTACTGCTTGAAAACATATGGGAAGATTTTCGTGGCGTCAAATTGTCTCTTTCTACATTTTTAAAAGTGTAGGATAAACAAAGGATCTTTCTAAAATTTCATTAGATTCATCTTAATAATAATGTTTGAAGTACTAAACTACACGAAAATGTGTGACGCAATATCCCTGCCGCCTGACGAATGACGAATGGCAGGGCAGGGATATTGCGTCACATATTTTCTGGCAAGGACACGTACCTGCATAGATTTTTCATTGAAGCGTGAAAAAAATATTATACGAAAGAAAACGAAGAGATTAAAATCGAAAACACTATATAAAACAGCAATCTAACTTTTTATTCGATAAGTTATTTAAAAATAATGTATTTTTTTATATCTTATCTTTATTAAAATTAAGTTTGTTTATCATTATTTTTATTGAACCCTTCTCTTAATACTCGGCCATAGACAGACAAAATATTTGTATGCCATGAAATATGCAGATATAATATAAAAAAAAAATTTTTTTTTTCCATTTAAATCTATAATAACTTATCCGACCGTATTGAATTATTTTAACTCCCGAATCCATTATCCCTACTCGTTCCAGTGCTAATTGTTAGCGTTTTCGTGCGGTCAGGCCGGCAGCAATACGCACTCGTGTAATCCCATTAGTGCCCATTTAGTTAAAGTGGGGTCGTAGAGTAGAGATAGTTGGTTCGGTCTGAAACGCGAGTGGATTTTCCCATGCTAGTTGCGGGCCACAATAGCTTTGGAGGGTTTGTAGAAACTACATTTTGATAAAGTTTTTGTTATTATCAATAGACAATTTGTCTAATCTCAATGAGACAGAAATATATTAATTTATTATAATAATCAACAGTGTATTATTGTTGCGTAAATCGTAAAATATTGGGCGTAAAGGGCTTTCAGTCTGCGAAGAAGATGTTAGGCTGGTATCTAAATGGACGATCATAGGATGAGTGACCAAAATTTATTACCATTACAAGTTATATCGTGAATTAATCGATCACAAATTCAAAGTAATATCAAATCAAATTATGTGTGGTAATAATTTAAGTTATTATCTGCGTAAATATCGAATATCTATTGCTGGTGAGGCGGTGTGTACATAGCCGAGAACTAACGCGGAGTCTAAATCAAAATAAATTTTAAATAAAAAAGCGAAAGAAAAGAATCTTTAGGAAGGAGATTGTCCATCCATAGATTACAGCCGATAGAAGTCTGATATAAAACCTTACTTACCGAACTTGTACGCGAAAATATCCACTTCAGCACCACTAATGAAAAGTTTGTTCACTGAACGACACATATGCGCTGCCGTGTCAATCGCATCTCCTGCATCTCAAAAAACCGCGTTTTGAATAAATCGATTTTAAAGTTTTTTAAGGTTTTGGTTTTTAAAGCTCTTTTAGGTAAATTTTTTTCCTTTGTTATATTTTATTTTATTCATGTTCTCTAAAAAAAGGCAAAAAGTTTAGTTAAAAATTTTACAACTCTTCCATACAAAAGCTTTAACGCGCCCTACTGCATTTTTAGTTAAATGAGTTATGCGTTATAAATTCTGAAGTATTATAAATCGAAATATTTATTGCATCTGTTAGTTGCATGAGCTTGAATGAATTAAGTATGGGAACAAAGAGAATATTAACTTGCCTAATTTAATTGCAAATCTCCTGTAAATTCAGTTGCCGGATAAAAGTAGCGGATATATTATTTGCATATCTCCTGTAACTCAACTACATTCAAAATCAAAAAATATTGTTTCAGCAATAATATAAGTATAGTTCGATGTAAAAAAAAGGCATTTGGTACCTGCAGGGCGTAAAAGTTATCTATAGATAACTGATTTTCGCGTGACACGGCAAGCCTATGGGGCCAAAATAAGAAGTATTATTGTGTAGAGTGATTAACTTTTGGTGGCAGCGCCTGGCCCCTAAATCTGTCGCTTTGATTTTCGCAATTCGCTTTGATGGTGCTTTTTACATTCTATTTTTAATATTTATTTTAAGATATAATAGCGGAACTTAGACCTATTTAAGGACAGAACAATAAAATCTGAATAAAGAAATAAGCCAGCTCAGCAGCGAACAATCACGTCTATGGAACAATATTCTTCAAGAGTACTTCTTACGAAACGTCTTCAGGCAGTAATATTTCAATCTGCAAAGTCAGTCAGAGCACTTTGTTACACAATATGACGTCATAGAAAACGCCAAGGGTACGACCTTTTTTAAAATATATATTATTTTCTATATCTAGAATTAATAAAATATGATATTACATGTAAATTAAAATGAGGGTGTTTCAAAATCAAAAAAATCTAAATCGAAATTGTTTCAGTTTAGGCTTTTACAGAGCACTTGTGAAATCCCAAAAAATATTTTTGTAGATCATTGTAATTTGTTATATATGTACTGTTCTTTACTGTAAAAAATCTATTTATATATATATTCAACAAACCACTTACCCTCGCACCACCCTCTGCTCTGAGTGCCCTATTGTTTCGACTTTTGTGAACCGACATTACATTTTAACGACTTTGTTGATTCCGATTGAAAGCTTTATTTATGTTTAGAAATATTGGTTTGTATTTTACGATTCGTTTTTTTTTCTATTTATTAAGGTATGTTTAAAAAATTAAAAACCACGTCAAGGACACACCTATGAACTATTATGAGGTGATTATACTTTTACTTTTAATGGCTAATTTCTATACAAATTTTCATCCCCTATTTCAAATAGTTTTTTCGCTATAAAAGGTAACCTACGTTCTTTCCCGAGGTCAACTTTATTTTTGAATTTTATATCTTAAATTGTAGATCACCCGCGTATGATGCAGTTTGCTGTAGGTGAAAGTTATCAAATTTTAAAGTTTGTTCAGTAGTTTCAGAGCTTATTTAATGCAAATAAACAAACACACAATCAAATCCGTCCTCTTTATAAAATTAGTATTATTAATTAGTCATATTCTTTATGAATATACAACATGAAAATGTATGTCTAAAATTGAATATGTATGCGAAATCCTGATGACTTGCTGATAACTCGCTATTTTATCTATCTATATTCTATATTGTATGAATAAAAATGAATCGCTAAATATGTTGCTAAGCACAAAACTTGTGGACGGTAGCACCGATTTGACTGATTTCTTTTTATTGTGTTTGATGACGTCTGAGGAACGTTATTATGAAGAGAAAAATAGTAACAAATGCGAGGAAAATAGTAAAAAACAGAACGTATTTTTTTCCTATTTTAAACCATCCAACCACTCGGCCAGCTGTCAAATTTTTGACGTCATTCAAATCAAAACAAAAACGCGTTAGTATTATCTTTGGTATGCCTTCAAGTTAATAAGAGGTCGCATTTACGGCTAGTATTTATAATAGTCGATGATCCAGTGTCGCTATGTGTAAGAAAATGACTTCATAAATATTTCAGCGGTACTATGCGCTGTATCTGAAGTACAGACATTTGTTAGTATGGCATTGATGTATAACATAAGCTATTCTGTTACAAAATCAGCCTCGAACTTCAAGTCAAGCGTGGCAGACAGCATAGAGTTTGAATGGAATAAGACCTTTAATATCTTTTGAAGCAGCACGCGTAGCATGACAAACTTGAGAAACGCTTTGTCTACACTCATTTGTCAGTTTCTCGGGTCGAAAGTGAGATATAGTATGGGCGCACCCGAGAAAAGTGACATTTGAGTGTAGACAAAACGTTCTCGAGTTCGTCATGCTACGCGTACAGAGTGGTAAGTGTAAGTTTTACGCTAACGCGTTCACTAGTGAGCGCGTTCAGAATATGTATGGAGATTTGTAGTTCTTGGTAGTTACCGCTAGGGGCGCTGTACCGGATTCCATACTAAAATCTTAACGCGCTCACGATCGACAGTGAACGTAAACGTCAAAAAAACTTACACTAAGCACTCAGGTCTAATTCGTTTGAGTTCAGGGCTGTTTTTTTTTTATAAAAAATAGCACTGTTAGTGTGACATCTACAGTTAAGTTAAGTACAGTTAAGTTTTACGCACGTTGCTAAAGCAAGATCATTATTATGCAATTATAGCTTGAAATATATAATATATACATATGTTTGTTATATCATATAACGAAATATAAAAAATTGCTCATTTCAAATGAAATATTTTCTCTTCTGCAGAACTGTTTACACAACCAAAGTACCAGAGTGAAAATTAATCATACTTGTATGTTGAAATGCTGTGACTTTGCTGTTATACTTTTATTTTACGTTTTGGTGACTGATTATGAACTCTCTATTCATACATTTTTTATATCCCACATAAATTATTTATAACATCAAGAACAGAGAGTTCCACTCAGGAAAAGACTTAGCTTTCTGAAGACTTAACTTGCCTAATTCAACTAAACTATGTTTCCTATGTGCTGTATGACATAATTTAAATTGATAATAAATTATCAACAGATTGAGCTTTAAAATAGATCAAAGACATTTGGCCTCTTTCTGGCTCCACGCCCGTGTTTTGGTCGTGACGTGTTGTCGACAGTATCATAAGGCCATTAGTTCTTGTCAAATTTGTTCGTCTTGATTCCCTTGTGAGTGGCAAAATTTATTGCCTGAACTTAGAAGTTTCATTTCTTAAAGCTCCAAGGGATTGCAGGTCTGAGTATTTGATATTAATTTTAACCAACCTCGTTTCTGAGAAAAATATATCTTAATAGATATAGAAAAATATCTTATGAGGATTCACTTTTTCTATAGCGGTACGGAACCCTATAAAATGACATACTATTAAGACAGTCAAATGTTAGTAACCAAAGTCATTTATAATTTGAAAATCGAATATCGTTCCTTTCTCCACTATTAACAATATTAAATTTAAAAGTTGAATACTATGTTCGAAATTTAAATTTTCAAACGAAGAACATCGTTAGGCATTCACCCGTGTGTACAGCTGTAGACCTTAGAGTAGATTTACATTCGTAAGTCATTATTTTATTTCACCAGCTTCCTAAGCATATAAAGTGAGTGAAAAGAAATCACTCACGTTCGACATCTAGAGCACAATAAAAGAAACGTACGTTTTTCAACTTTACAGCTCCCCAGCTTTATGTATAACAACGGTTTTATGTTTAGGGCTCTCTTTGCGAGCCACAATAAAAAAGCGTATTTCAAAAAACATTTCAATTGTTCATGGTACAAAAATATAACACGGTTAACAGAGCAATATTAAGGTACAGTTTAATTCAGTGTAATTTCTTTTGTTCTTAAACAATTCTTTTCTAATTTACCTTTGTTGATGTTATTATACTATGTAAAGCCCCACGCTGGGCGCCAGTTCTTGATATTATAACAAGTAGAAAATTAGCACAAACGCAATTCAAGGCGAATGTCGTGTTACAAATTTATGTGTCAAATTCTACACTTCGTACGCATACATTTTTTGTTTACGCTATCTATGTGTCTTTGAGACTTAAAGTTCAAATTATAATAATAGCTCAGGAACATTCTAGTGTTAACAAAGACTGTAACTATGAAATGAGCGATTCTTTTAGTTAGTTTTCGGCTGACTTTTAAAAAAAGGAGGATGTATGAGACGCATTGCGATTGCGACACGATATCTTAAATTAGTTAAAAGATAATGTTGGGATATCATAATAAGCTGTTGTATCTATTTTGCAGTACGTTGTAAATCAGATAATGGCGAGTGTACCATTTACATACCGAATCTTAATTGTATTTAGTAATTGACATTTATTTTTTATTATTAAGGAAGATTAACAAAAAAATAGACCAACTTCATTTATTTTTATTTGTCAGTAAGGTACCACGTTGGGGCGCCAGTCAATATCCAAACATTACCTACATTAACATGAAAACAAGTTATCATAAATACGGTTTCAGGATAATATATACTTTAACGACCTACTTCCTGCAACAGCTATTCATAAAAATTCATAAGGCAGAATTTTTTACACTCATTAATTTTCTTAAAGTGTAAATTAAATATGGCGGACTGCTTAAAGACGGGTCGCTGTAAAAATGCAGCAAATTTACTAATGAATGTGGGTTTTTTTAACCTTTGAATGCTTACTTGCTCCTAATGTGAGACTAACTAGATCTTTCAATTTATACGGCAAAAACGTCATTCGAAACCCGCAAATACTTTCCAGTTTTATTTCGGTAGGAAATGTGTCAAGATCAATTTGATATTTATTCTGAAATAACTTTCGAACCAAAGGCAAATATAAAATACATTATCTATAGTGTTTACGTAGTTTGTATAGTTGTAAATATACACACACTAGTAAAAAATAATAAAGGCGCTTGTTAATTTAGTCTTACCCAGGATAACTGCCGAATTTAAGAAATTAAACATATCAAATCGATAGTCAACGCAATTTATCGAGTAGGGTAATAATAATATTTTTTATTTTATTTTTCTTCTACATTTTGAGCAAAAAATGTGTAAAACATGCAAAATATAACAAGTTTCTGTAGAAGACAGGAATCCAAACTAGGTAGACCCCGTTCTATGGCACTTCTGGCCTCTACCCCTCGAATTAATAATCACAATGTCATTAAAAAAAAGGTTTCAAAACAATGAAAAGCAAAAAGTATCCCCACAAGTGTTATATAGAGTGAGACCGCATGCAAGCTAGTGGGTGGATGTGCGCATTTTTGTGTTTGTGTTCTTGTATGTAACTGTATGTGTTTATAGTAAGAGAGTGTGTGTGAAAAAATGTCTAATTAAAGGTATTTGAAATAAAGAAAATCACGCATTGCATTTAAATGCAAAGCTTTTTAGATATACTTGAATACCATACATTGCGAGTAGCGTTTCCAGTAGGGTAACACGTGCGCTTGTATAAAAGGTTATACAAACCACATAGTCTGAAAAAACTTCTTTTGATCGTAGAGAATTTACAGCCTTAAAGATACAGAGTACTCAATAACACTAAAACTTTCAACAGTTATACTAGTTAGAATATAAAATGGTCGTGCTTAACTGTTCCCGCGGGAGGGTGGGATGATCCAACCAATTTCTCGCATCGTAAGGATTTTATTTCAATACGGACGTGTGAGCCCCGAGGGACGCTTAAATATCTCACGGTGGTGTTACGACCTACATATTGTCGCTTGTACAGTCAACAGCAAGTCAAGTTTTACAAAACTGTCGGACTTTTAACCTAAATATATCTAATTTGATAGTATAATAATAGAAAAGAATTCATTAAAAATGAGAATAATATTTGAAATAACACAAAAAATAATAAAAGTTCAATTTTTATGTACAAAATAACAAAGTCCCAATAAACTGTTGAAAATGAGAATACTTCTACTATTAATGACTTCAGAAAATTTCAAAACCACCTCTAAATTTCACCATTTTCTTCATATATTCCCGTAATTATACTGTTTTCATAACCATTGGGAAAACTGATAAATAGTTACTCTGTAGTTAAAGGCTTTACTCACGAATTTTGCAATAATGTTTTGCGAGTAATTAATTAAAATAATATTTGTTTAATTATTTTGCACAATAGCGCAAAATAATTAAACAAAAATAGCTAGAATTCAAAGTCAACAAGTCTCTATCAATTTCATTTCGTCTACTTTTCTCTTAAATTATATCCTATGTTACCCGAGTATTATGTAGGTTATTGTAGGTGAAAAAATTTAAAAAATCAGTCCAATATTTTCGAAGCCAGATGAGCGGTTAATTTTTTCAAGAAATATTGATGTTTTATGTAGTTTATTAAATGATGACTTCAGAATTGAATGATGATGATGACTTGAATGATGACTAAAAATTAACCGATTTTAGATAAAATATATTTTTTAGCTTTTGTAAATATGAAATTTGTTCTATTTAAAAAAAATACATTATTTTTAGTGACACTTATATAGGTACTATATATAAATATTTTGTACAGATATCACAAAGACATTAAATATCTATATAAAATAAAATTTATTTATAACGAAGTCCTGGATTTTTATTTGTATGCGCCAAGTAATCATGCCTATTTAGATAAAAAATAATATATAGATATATTTTATCGATAGCTCAATAGAAATAGGGAAACCTGAGGAAAGCTGGAGTAATACGAGGATCGGACGCAAGATGATCAAAGAGTTAACTATATAACTTTACTAAAATCATAAATCTAAGCTATAGAATTTAAAAAATACTACAAAATAAATAAATAGTATATTATATTATAAAAGAATGTTATATAAAGAAAACTACTGATTCGATTTTGATATTGGCGGAGTCATCACGTAACAAAAACACAAAACATTAATAGAAAATAATAATATAAAAACTTAAAGTAGATTGTTAATACTATGTTAAAACTGGCTACCCAAATGTTTAAAGCGATTTCTTACAGGCAACCCGAGGATGAAAGATAATGTTGATACCTAGCAGTGCCCGTGACTTCGGCCGCGTGGTCGTGTAGACGTGATCTATCTGTCAATGAAAATCCCGTCAAAATCGGTCCAGCCGTTTCAGAGATTAGCCGTGACAAACAAACAGACAGACAGATAAATAATTTAAAAAAAATAATTTGTATTATCTACCGCGGTTATTTTGACGTTACAAATAGACTCTCCAATTTTATTTATTTATTTATATGAGGATGTGAATTTTAGTAATTGAGACAAAATAATAACATCTTAATTAATTATCAATATAAAATCATAATAGACGTTATGGAGAGTATAATAAAAAAAGATTTGGGAATCTTAATGGATTTGTTTACTTACTTTTAAAAATGGTTGTTTAAAACAAAAGGCGCAGTCATTTGTTCGGGTGATTAATTAAAAGAATTCCGCCCGTCCGCCGGCTGGGGTTGGCTTATCTAACTCCTTGCTACAACTCCCATTAATTCTCGGTTGGTGACCTACTCACCTGGCGAAATAATGAATTACAAATATCTGCTATATCATCAATCGTTGAATAATATGAACATAGTTGATATTCCCACAGAATTGATATCTTTCTTTTTGCTTATAAAAACGTAACCGAAGCTCGAGACATTATTCAACTAGACACTCATACGAGTGTATCCATAGTCAAGTAGAACTGATTACTTGAGTATAGCAAATATTTTTATCGAATAGACGTGAATTTGAATAAAACTAGAAACTGTCAAAAGTTTCATTCAAATTCTTATTTATTTATTAAAAGTTAGTACTTTTACTTAAGTAATTCTATTCGAATAGATACGAATGAAAGACAGAGAAGATCGCGGTAATCTAGCTATGTAAATATAAATTAATTTTATTGCGTTATTTATAAAATGTTTTTTTTTTCCTGTGCATGCGCGAAAATAAATAGAAAGTTGTACATTAAAGGCACTGCCTCAACACGCACGCACAGGCCGCACGACACGCAGCGCATTACACGGATTTGTCGACGTCATACTTTGTTTAAATTATTTGTGGGTATTATATTTGGAAACACTGATCTGATTAAGAAAATTATTTCACCTACGGAAAGTTACATCAGACGCGGGTAGCTTAGGCTATAATTTACGCGAGCGATGTCGCGGGAAGACCGCTAGCAATATACGAATATAATAAAGCAAAAATTTAGTATTTTCAACACATTAAGCCAGTATATTGTATATTTCGCTTCGCGTTGCCGCACCTTTGATGGAAGGGTTATATACCGGAGAATATGCTAGATGCCTTTGGTATGTACCTATATACAGTAATATTTATTTCTTTTGAAGCTTTGAAAACCTACTTTCAGTGGTAAATATTTTGTTCTGAAATTATATTAATGTTGCTTTTATAAAAGTCTCCTGACATTTTTTTCAGATCTAAATCAGCGGAAAATCCTAAGAGATAAAAGGCGAAGGTTAACCAAGGTTGGAATAAATTAGTGTTTTTGTTTTATCATTGCGCAAATGAAAGTAACATTAATTAATTGAGATTTTTACTCTGATTAGTGGGGTGGAAAAAATATTGACAAGAAATAAACTAAACAACTGAAATAGTATGAGTTACTTACTATTTATTTACACAGATGTTTTTTTTTCTGTCGTCTACAAGAAAAAATCAAATTAACGTAATTTATTTATTGATAAATTATAAATGATTTTTTATAAGTAGCTGTTACTGACCGAGTCACATTTATGATAGACTCGCCGGGTAAGTTCGGTGAACTTCGTTCCGCCATATACCCGTTTTTATATATTTTTAAACTAACATATACACACACACACACACACTGACTCACACCTCCACGCGGTCAACAGTGACTCAAACTATATATTATATTAGTCCAAATAAGAAAAAAAGAATACTATAGTACTTATATTTTGCTAAATTATATATTAATATTGTAAAAAACTAAAACAAAAAAAAAAAACAACTTAATGCAATATAAGTAAACCGTGCGCCTTGTAAATTGAATGTGAGTAAGATATGTATAATTTTTTGGTTATTACAAGCCAATCTTTGCTTAGTGTAGGGATCGCTAGAATTATGCACAGTTTGTTAAATGTTAATGGAAAATAAAGTTATTATTATTACAATAAATTTTCTTAAATACAAACTTTCTCCTGACAATAAGGAACACATAAAAAAGAATCATCCAATTTCGTGCAGTCGTTCGGAAGTTATGCGCGTACATACATTTCGACGATTCATTTATATATATAGATAATTGGTTTAGGCATCCTCATAATCGATTTTACATAATATCTCATCAACATCGGCCTATGCCACTGCTGCGACATAGGCCGCAGGAATTAACGAATAGGGAGAATGTGCACTGTATGACCCAGTACGTAGGTCCAATGTGGGTTGGTGAGTGTTAACAACTGTAGATACCAACAGCTTAACGTGCCTTCCGAAACGGGGACACATTCGAAATTTTTGGTCACCCATCTTATTGTGGGTGGCATCTTAATACTGATTGGAATTATCACAGCATAATAATTCCAATCAGTATTCCAATATCAGAAGCGGTAAAATGAAAAACTATAGTTTAAATAAAAATTGGCGCACGGGCAGACAAATACATACAATCGTATGGAGCGAGCGAAGGATGCGTGCTTCGCGTCTTGGTAAGTCTCAGACAGGCGATCGGGAAGGCGTGTCAATTACTTTTTTCAACAGCTTCGTAAATAGCTTCATAAAAGGCATCCGTTATATCCCAGGTCAACTCCACATCTTTTTAAATTAATTAAACTATTTAGTGTTTTAGGCGTAAAAGCTAAAAAGCGTAACGTAGAGACAGATAGATTGAGAGATTCAGTTACTTTGGTATTTATAATAAGAGGTATGATTAATGGTATAGGTAACTGTAAAAATATAATGTGAAATGTTCACGGAAAATAATTGTTAAAAACAGAAGGACTCAAATTGCCATGAGGTTCATTATAAAATTTAGAAGGCAATGAATGAATGAATGAATTTATTTGCTTCAAATATGGTTACATAAAATACGTTAAACAATCTATAATGATCTCACTCTTAGTCGTCTCCAGCAAGCAAAAACCATTATCATATTTACAAAACAGGTTATACTCATTACAGGTAATAACATATAAAATTATAATTATAATCAAAAATGTCACGTCAATGATAAAAATAATTAAATTAACAATAAATGTCACGAACAGAAACAAAATAATTATAAAAAACAAAAGACCTTTAGCAAAAATTCGCGAACTTAAGTCAACCACATCTCGATCCAAAGTAGTTCTTGGCAATTAAAAGCTTAATAATTTGCGAACGGCTCACTTTAACGGACTTCGCACACTACTAATATTTTTGAAAGATCTATCCAACAATATCCCACATTATAGGGAAATAGAAAAAATCATCCCCACTTTACATGAAGGGGACCATAAAAAAAGGAATCTTATTAATTATATCTTATTAATCTGTTTTATTATAAAATTAAATTCAAAAATCTTCGGAAATTTACACCTTTTATGATATTTTCAACTACCACGACCACAACTTCTCAATTATGTTCAATCTTTTTTTGGTATCGGATACCTAAGTAGTACTACTATTCGCTACAACTCTTAAAAACACCAAAATGCCCGCAGTTTTTACACAAAAAACAATGAAAATGTATTTTTTCCTTAAATTTTCACAGATTTTTACGTTCCGTAATCTTTGACTTACGGTCTTGTAAAAAAAAAGTATGGACACCACTGTGGCAAGTTGTTTTAAAAATTGACTGAACTCATCAAGATTCCAAAATGGTATAATAATCTAAGATAACTAGTCACAGTAAAAAAATATGCACACCACCCCGATCACCCGACCTAAACCCCCTGGACTTTTTCTATTGGGGTTGTCTCAAAGACAAAATCTATGAAAAACCCATTACGACATTGGACGAGCTTCGGCAAAAAATTAGTCAGGCTGCGTCACATATCAATGCTAAACGGTATGCACGAAAAATAAAACGCTCTTTTTAAGGCGATGTCGTGCATGTATTAATGCCGGTGGAAAACAATTTGAACATTTACTGTAATGTTAATTATTAATAAATGAATGAGACTAAAACTCACTATTGTTTTATATCAATATTTTTTTTAAATATTAAAACATTTCGGAACAGTACAATTTATTACTCACAACTTTGGTTCTTGATTCTAAATGGTATGATTTTTAGTTTGTTGCTAGTTATCATGAAGTATTATACCATTATGGAATCTTCATGAGCTGCGTCAATTTTAAAAACAACTTGCCGCAGTAGTGTCCATACTTTTTTTCTACATGACTGTGAGTCAAAGATTACGCAACGTAAAAATCTGTGAAAATTTAAGGAAAAAAATACATTTTGATTGTTTTTTGTGTAAATACTGTGGGCATTTTGGTGTTTTTAACAGTTGTAGCGAATATTAGTACTACTTAGGTATCTGATACCAAAAAAAGATTGAACATAATTGAGAAGTTGTGGTCGTGGTAATTGAAAATATCATAAAAGGTGTAAATTTTCGAAAATTTTCGAATTTAATTTTATAATAAAAAAGATTAATAAGATATAATTTTTTTCTTATTTTTCCATAAGTACACATGAGCAAGGGTACCTCTTGGCGCCCGCTTATCGTTGAATTTTGGGACACGTTGTATAATCCTATCAGAGTTAATAATTTTAATCTTCCAAGCAAAGGGCGACAGCTCCGTGGGACCAGCGCTACATATTGCCCTAACACATTTTTTTGTAGTAAAAATACTTGATTGATATGAGGAGAATTATCATATAATATGAGTCCGTACCACAGTTGAAGCTACATAGCAATGATATGGGCGCTAGCCCTGCTTTTTCACAGTCAGAGAAGCAAGCGAAAAGTTAGTTTATCTATAGATACTAATATTATAAAGAGCAAAGATATTTTTGTTTGTTTGTTTATATTGAAAAGGCTCCAAAACAACGGGACCGATTTTAAAAATTCTTTAACCTGCAGGAATCTTCATCATACGCAGGTGACATAAGCTATAATTTATGCGGGCAAAGTAGCGGGTAACAGCTAGTTTTCTTTTATAATACCGAAACAACTGCTTCTTTTTCCTAACCAATAATTCAAATACAAAGTGTCATACATTTTTCATATTTCGTGAATTTAATAATAAAAAAATGCGACTCGCCTAATCTGCATTTAGAATACGTTTCCACGAAACCCGAAATTGTCGTAATCGGAATAATCTCACGAGCAGAGTCTTCAGACGTTATGATCTTCGCAGAATTTCAAGCGTCTCACCGAAATGCCTCGGGAATTGTACGCATATATCGGGAGCTTCGATGTTAATTTCTATAAGCACCTTTATCTGTAATAGGACTTTGTAGTATATAAGATTGCTCCTCGATTAATAAAGGTGAAAAGAAAATTCCACTCTAAACCAATTTCATAAAAGAACCAGTTTTATAAAAGAAAAATGTTTAAAGAATGTGTTCTAAGAAATATATCCATTTATGCAGCTCTGTCAGTCAGTGGTTAGTACTTTCGGTTTGCTATACTAAAGTTAGGTAACTATCGCAAGGACCGGTCACAGAATGATGTCCAAAAAAATTATATGAGGTCCTTACATATGAAATTGGTGTTTGGTATGGGAGGAACAAAAAGTTGAATATTTTTTAATATATTTATTTAATCAAAGTATAAACCGTTGTTATCTATGCACTTTTGCCATCTCATAGGTATATAGTTAATTCATCCCCTCACTAAAAAAACCATAAAATTGGGAATGGGAATCAATAAAATCTTTGAAGGCGATTTGCACTGCCCCATCGGAGTTGAATATTTTCCCTTGCAAGAAGTTATCCAAATTTCGAAAAAAATTATAATCTTGGATAATCATGACAATGATAATGTTGGAGCCAAGGTCCGGGAAGTACGTTGGATGCCTTAGACATTCCAATTAAAGCTCTTCTAATTTGGTAGCCGTCGGTTGTGCAGTGTGAGGTCTAGCGTTGTCGTGAAGTAGCAGTGGCGTAGAGCCATTGACTGGTAAATGGCTGTATAAATTTGAATTTGGAATTCCCAACCAAGGAGGAGAAATTTGTGATTAAAGTGGCCAGTACGAAAAAACGTTATTTCATATGTAAGACCCTAATATTTAGAGCTTTTTCGTGCTTCGGAAAGTACGTTAAGCCACCTGCGTGGCGGGTTACGGCACATTTTTCCTATTCGATCTATGGGGCAGACCTATAGATCAGAGTGAACTTTATGAAGATGATGATGATATAATATTAGGTATCTGTATTACTAAACAGACTGATTTAAAGAATACTTTAATTCCTTTATTAAAAAAAGCGAGAAAGAAGAAAAAGAAAGAGAAGAAGAAGGACAAGAAAAAGAAGTCAGCAGTGCCATGTTTAAGGTTAATAATATATTATGAAGTTTATGAATTTATTTTTTTTATATCCATGTTTTATTTTAAGCGAAGTGAGCATCTTTATTCGTTCACAGACACCATAAGAGCATTTAAAGTATAATTTATATTATGAATGGAAGATTGAAATATCCTATTAATGTGGCTCGTTGCTGAATGTCGACGAGATATTCCGCCTCCGTGAACATAACTAGCATACCGGAGAAGCATTGAACGTCTTATCACACCTAAAGGTCTCTATAAAATATTATATTATTATCCGAATGTAACATTCCTTTAAATCTAATAGAAGTTGTAATATGTAATCCACATCCCATTGTTTATATTATAAATGCGAATATGTTTTTTGCGTGTTTGTTTGTTGCGCTTACACCACTCAACTGATATGAATTAAATTGTATGTATGGATTAAGATTGCACGAAACACTGAGAAGGCCTAAGAATAGTTTTATCCTAGAAATCATCTCATAAAATAGTGTGAAAAGAGATAAAAGTTTGAACGGACAATCATTCAATTCCTTTTATTAGATTAATTATTACCTGTTCACATTAAAATAACTAAAAAGTATTTTGAAACTATTTTAAAAGAGTTAAAGTTTTAAAAACTCGGAAAAAATGGCTTTCTATGAATAATATCTCACAACCGTAGTCAAGGGTAAAAATTAGTCGAAATACAAAAAAAAGTAGTTTTTGTCTATTTTGTTTTACAAAAGTGAGTGAGTGAAATAGTGGATTAAAGAAATTAATAAAGAAGAAAACTCGTTTTATATTGGATTACCGTTATGGATTATATCATTATCGATAGAATAATTACTACAAAAAATCAGATCATTTGAATAATAACACTATACTTATTTAAATAAGAAAATTAGGCCATAATTGTTGACCTGATTCAATAAAAAAACAAGATTGATTTAGTTTTTTTTATTTTTCAGAACAAAGACTGACATTTATTGATAGAGTTTTCCTTCTCATTAGTTTCATTCATTTCACTTTTTTGTCATTCATCTGACCTAGTTACTTGGCATTTGAGTAATTCCCACAAAGATAGAGGAGCGTCGTGGATCTCATTAGTTTTTACTTCGGAAACTATCGCCTGTTCTATAGATAACTACTTTAAGAGTGAAATGTGTCTAAAACAGTAAAGCTAATGAATCTTCACGTATAATTAAGACTGAATAAATAAATGTATTGTTAACTGGAACTCAAAAGAGATTGGAATACTTAAATTTTTTTTCTTTCGAATAAATATTCATTAACGCCTGTGAGAGGTTTTGTAGAGAAAAATCGTGAAGAAAATAGAAAAAGAAAACATTTACCTTTTAAATCCAGTCAACGACAGTTTTTTCGTATAATTCAGTACTGATTATCATAAAACTTTGGATGTAGGTTTTATTAAGCCTATACTGAAAATGTACAACAAGTTAGGTGTTTATTCATTTTCCTGAAAAACTTTTTTTAAAGTTTAAATCAATCTGTCAATGAACTTATATTCTATAAAACATTCTGAACTAATATTTCTTACGAGAGGACCTGCATAAACCCTCAGAGTGAGAGCAACCCCAAGTTACAGTCAACTTTTAAGTACCTACAGGTTAGTGGAAAAGTAAAAATCGCTTCTAATACCCGTTATTATAAGTATGTAATTATGCAGCGCGATAGTTTAAAAGTGAATATAGTAGAACCATAAATTTCAAATTTTCATGAAACTGTGTGCTGTTTAACAGAATTATGTAGTTAGGAACATTATACATACTTATTTCAAACAATAGGAATTTGTTGTAAAAAAGGTGTTAAAATCTATTTATTACCTGTTTCCGTTATGCTCATGAGTTTGAAATCAAATATAATAAAGTTAAATTACTCACCAAATCCGAACAAAAGAGGTATGTAATTGTTCTATTTAACCATTTTAATAATATTATTTAGGTTACCATACGAACTGGTTTTATATTATTTTTTATTTTGTTGCAGTTTCTTGTTTACCGTTTATTAAATCAAGCTCTCAAGCTTAGTCAGCCTCCTATCTATTTGCCTAAGCATCGAACTTTAACAGTAGTCTATATCCAAGCTTAGAATTATCCGTATACAACATTTTATCAAAGTCCATTCAGTAGTTTTTGCTTGAAGAAGTAACAAACATACAAACATCCAAACTTTGACTTTTATAATGTTTATAATATTATATATGTACATAAACGTCATATCGGTAGACAGATAGACTGACGCCTTAAAAGTGATATGACAACCCTGCGAGTAACGCTGTCTTTCTCCCTCTGGACTATTTTTCATAGATACCGAGTGGACATAGTTCACAGAGTGAGCCCGTAAATTATAACCTCACAGGATTAACAAACTTTATTTAAAAATCAAATCTACACTTACCAAACTTTATGTTCAACTCTTCACTTCAATTAGTAACATGTTGCCCAGCTGTATTTTTAAAGGGCAATGTACTCTCTATATCCAAGCTGGTTCAAATACAAAAATGTTTGTTTATTTTCTTTGGCTCCGAATAAACTGAATAAACCGAGAGTTTAAAACATGGTTTTATTTAATTTGATGAAATGAATAAATACGTGCCCGAGTGGCTAGCACGCCGGTTTCATGATGTCATCTTCTCTGAGGTCTCAAGATCGACTGCGGGTCGGGTCATCACGGAACATTAACTTTTCTAGTGTTGTGGTACTTACGTTGTTTGAAATTACCATAATACAAGTGCTTAAGTTACTTTATTTGGGATCTGAGTAAATTATGTGCTGCTACTACATCACATATTCTACTCAGATCCCAATTTAGTGGCATAGCTCAATCGTTGTTGTTGTTATGCAATTTTTGCAATGGTCTGTCACGAGATGGGTGAAAAAAAAATATTATGTCGAGTTTCCCGGTTTGCGTCTCGGCTGCCTT
Source organism: Diatraea saccharalis (assembly GCA_918026875.4). Lineage (NCBI taxonomy): Eukaryota > Metazoa > Arthropoda > Insecta > Lepidoptera > Crambidae > Diatraea > Diatraea saccharalis. Next base: position 355,764 of record OU893348.1, on the reverse strand, counting down.
TGAAGTCGCTAATAGCCTTCAATCCGCATTGAGCCTTCGTGACGGGGTATGCCCCATCTTTCTGAACCATCCATAAGGAAGGCCCGAGCCCCTACCGTGGGAACGTAAAATGTGATATTTTTTAATAATAATTCAAAAAATACTTAATGAAATGATCTCAAAGAAAAATCCAAGGCAGTTCCCTTAGTGTTCGTGACGGCATTTGAAGTAATGACCATCCTATAACCGGGTGATTGCCTCTATAAATAGAGCTATCAAAGGCCTCGGTGATACTGCCGGATTCTGAAGAACTTTCTACTTTCGCTGCCGGTCAAGCCCAAATAATAACAGAATAATAAATGAAACAACTTTCAAACGGTATTTTTTTATTAATCGACGTTTCGGACGAATAAAAATTATAGAAGTATTTTTTCTAGGTAAATATTTTAAAAATCCTTCACCAATATGTTGGATCTGTTACCGCTAGTTTGGTTATTATTGTCACTGTACAATGTTATTTATGATTATATAATATAAGGCTAATTATTTGAGACTTGAGCGTGGCTCGAGGTTAACTAAAGCAAATATTTTCATTATAAAAACCGGTATACCCAGTAGAATACAACACTTATGAAATTTTAACTTTTTGTGACCAGACCAGAAAATTCATCGGGATCAGAATTCGTTGGGAAATACTCCATGGTATTTCGTCTCCGACAAAATAAAATAAAAGCAGTGTTTTATTATTCAAGTGAAAAGAAGTAGAAGTGAAATTAGTGAAGACTGATTTTATTGAGTTAATAAAACATTATTTACTTCGACTAACTAAGATTGAGAGGGAGGCGGGACTTTTGTTGATATTGTCACTCCGTAATTTCTTAGGTACTTATAGATATAGGGCGTGTACTGACTTTTAATTGTATTTCGGAACTGGAACAGCAGAAAGTCAAACAAAAGTCGGAACAGCAACAAATATTCTAAGAGACTGAACGTACTTACATGTGGTTGTAACTTCTTCCTAATTGGAAGTTGTTATTTTCTTTGAGTATGTTTAAATAATCAAAACACCAAGTTTCTTTCGGTTCTTTGTTTATATAAAGCTTTCCGTCAGCGGCTCCGCCCGCGTGGTCTTGATTTAACCATACATAGGGATGTATATATTTTGTTGTAATTTTTAAATTAACGTTAACAATATTGTTCAATTATTGCCTATTTTTAAAGAGGGTGGATGTAAAAATTTCCACTAACTTTGGTTGGGTGTCATTGTCTTGTGATGGACCCATCACTCGGTTCAACGCGCGCACCTGAGACGAACGTTTCGCCTCTTAGTGCTTTACACTGAGGCCCTTCGTACACTAGGCTACGCAAATCTTCGATACTCGACGATTTTAGTCTCCAAGCGACTACCGCCATACAAATTCATGGAGGATCGTACACTAGTTGCGTCGCCGACATTCGTCACGCGACTCGCGTCGCACCAGTCGTACGCTACCTGCCTGCCGAGGTCGTCGCCACAAAAGTCGCAGCGATTTTCACGATGGCGGAGCATTTATTGAACGTCAGTAGTGGCTAAATAGGCAATTCACGTCTTGCGATTCAATGCCGTGTGTACGGACCGTGCGCTACTCGATATTCGCGACACGATACTAAATTAGTATCCAAGATTTGCGTAGCTTAGTGTACGAAGGGCCTTAGACGTTCTAAGTTCCAACTGAACTTTGATAGCCGTGCTATATGTTCTGTGACGTACACATTAACCTGCCGCGAGAGACAATCCTGCACGCGTAGCACGACGAACTCGTCAACTTTTTGACTACACTCAAATGTCACTTTTCTCGGGTGCGCTCATACAATATCTCACTCGATCCGAGAAAGTGACTTTTGGATGTAGACAAAGTGTTTCTCGAGTTTGTCATACTACAAGTGCATAGGACCGAACCGCAGTGTGTGCTACCAGCACTGGTGACCTTCACTTCAAGGGTAAACGATCAGGATTGGTGAAAGTTATCTACACTCTTAATTTGGCAGGAATTCTCTCATACTTCACTACTGTTCACCATATACATACAGTACAAAAGAATACGTCCTTTTTTATGAATAGGCTAGTGGACAACTTTTTTATTTTATAAATTAATAGTCCATTAATATCTGGGATATAACGTAGAAGTAACAGCATGTCTGCGATTAATAGTTTCGGTGATGGTACTGTGTTTATGGAACTGCTGCTAGTAGACCGAAAACGCTCATAATAAATACAAGGCACTGCGTGACGTCACACGGTGCTACGGCAGCCAAAATCATAAGAGCATGTGGGCAATCTTTGTGATATCTTTATTAATTGTGCGTTTGTTTATACTTGTTAATATGGCATTACTTAGTAAGTGGAAGTGGCATTAGCATATTTCAAGTTTTCGAAGCACAATATTTTCCAAATTAATGTCATAAAATGTACTAAGTTGAAAAAAAAACCGTATTTTCACTTGTAGGACAAAAGCCTGTTGTGAAAAAATTGCACAAATGATATAACATGCATTATCTCTGGAGAACCGTGGTTGAGTGGGTTAAAATAGCCAATACACAATATTTATGCAGGCGTTGAATTATCCATATATCGAATGTCATGAAAATCTGTTCAGTACATTAGACGTATTCTGGATAAAATCCGGGAGTGGAAGTTGTTTAATCGTAGCAGTGCAGTATTTGTAATTAATATCCAATGAAACGCATATTTAATAAAAGTTCTTAGATTTTAGAGTTTTATGGCATCCAATATAGAATTTACTATTTGGTTCTGATATCAATTCCATCTACGTAGACTCTTAAATTGCTATCCCTTCGGACCTTTTAGAAAGTCAAAAGTATTCTATATGTTAATAGAGACTATGAACCCTCTCTGTGTGAAATTACAAAATCCGTAAAAAGTTTTAACAAATAGAATCTCTCACATTTGTAAAGTTAGATTAAATGCTTGAATAAGCGAATAGTAGATAACTTTTCTCATTTATCTCGAAATTCATGGGTATTATCGTATAACAAATTGTATGAATTCAAAATTACCTATATTCGAGGTTTAATGTTAGTTATAAGGAATCCTGAAAATCGGTTAACTACGCCATACATTAATCTTCGACCAAAAAATAATCGTTGAAGCAAAATCTTATCTGGACCCTTCTGCAGGTGTCCCACAACTATCTTTAGTAGTCCACAAATTATTTAGCCACATAAATTGCTTATCGATCGTATAAGAATTGGGTGTCCGTGTCCCGGGAATGACCTTCGAATGTGTGAGAGAACAGTCAATGTGATTAATAGAAATCAAATAACCGGGACGTTACATACCAACATATCTGTACTAATATCAGGAAAGATTTTTAATTTATTCGCTTTGTAGGTTAAGAAAATAAAGGACCGATTTTTTAAATTCTTTTACCCACAGGAAGCTTCATGATACTTGAGTGATATCTACGCGGAAGTATAATATACGTGGGCAAAGTTGCGGAAAAACAGTTAATCTTACTATTATTATAAAGGCCAAAGTTTTGATGTTTTTTACTTTTTCCCGCAAAAGCTACTAAATGGTTTTTTTAATCATAAGCCTGGATTACCATTTGTACTACTATTAGTCTCACTAAACAGTTCCCTAGAGACCTCGCGGGTGAAGCCACTGGCGGGAAGCTAGTATAAAATAAAGCTAAACAAAAAACAACAGTTAGATCATCATCAGCCTATTAATATGTCCATCGCTAGGTCATATCTCCATGAAAGAATAATATAGAGAACATGCAATCCAGCTATTATGGATATATATAAAAATTTGGTCACCCGTTTAATATTGACTTCAGTAGCTTAATTTCCAGAAACGCAGACCGAATGCACTGCCGCTGTGCTGTCGAGCTTCAATGTTTAATCATTAAATGTTATACAGGGCTCCATCAGATCACAGAGGGATTTTCGCAGGATTTGTTCCGACAACTGCTCGTTAAGACCCGACTTAAAATCGGTAGACCGGACTCAAATTACAATTGGAACACCTGCGATTCAATCCGTACCTTTATACGGCGCATGAAAAGATATCGAAGTGATTAAATCCTTATCTCTTTAATTAACCTTTTAAAGGATTAATGTTTGAAAATGTATTTTTTTCCTTTTTTGTGGTACAAACAGCAGCACCTTTTAAAATCCATTGAATGAAATTGACAGTTTTTATTACTTGACTGTACTTTCGACATTTATTGGTCGTATTAAGCTTAATTTGGTGATCGATTTAAACTGCAGCTATTCCACAGAAATTATCAAGCGAATTTTTCGAATATATCAAATTTTTATCGAACACTAGTTGTTTTCCTGTAACTTCGCACGCTTAAATTATAGCCTATGTTGACCCCGTATGATGTAGCTAGAACTTTTAAAATAGATCCAGATTATTTATTATATATATTAGTATAGATATACTGCGTCAAACATTGTAGGCACTTAATATTTACACAGCACCGCACGAATCCATATGTAAACGAAAGTAGAATTTCCGGTTATCTTTAGCAACCTTACAATAAAACGTGATAAATTTAATCGCGAGCAGTATATTTATTTTAAATAATCGTACTTAGGGTGGATACTAATTGTTTTGTAGCCAGTTGCACAAAGGTTCATTAAAATTTTCATTAGTTTAAAGCGACATTACCCATACAAATTTGACAATCATTAGAGCTTAAAGGCGTCTTTAAACCTTAATAGATGTTTCTGCAACTGGCCGTTAAACTAATATTATAAAATGTTTAGATTTTATTGTTTGTTTGTTTCCATTGAATTAGCTGCGAAACAAATAATTTTGAAGAATTATGTCACGTAATGGAAGTTACATCATACGTAAGCTATAATTTACGTGGGTGAAGTCGCGGGAAAATAGTAAGTATATTATAATCAGAAAGATCTGTCGGTTTGATTATTTAAACATAAAATAAAATTACAAAGGATTCAGTGAGAGGGACGAAAATGAAATAACAGCAACAGAGCTGTTATCATTAATTGCCTAGAGAATTTTATCATTATTACCCACTGAAGATATCTCGGAGCTCGCTCAGGTATACCTCATTCATTATGTGCTTCCATGAGAACAATACAGATTGTATTCAGAAATTTTCTTTTTATTTTACAGTTGTTATGTTGGTCGATTGTACATAGTCACTATTGTAGAGCATAAAGTTTAATAGAGTACGAGTATATATAGTATAGTACGAGCGAGGCATATTTTCTTTTCTCTCTTTATAATTTACTTACACCGGAGCAAAATAAACCAGCAATGTGTGAATATAAACATTTTAAAAAATCATGTTCGTTGAAAGGGAGCCCTTTTAAATATCTGTTTTATTATAATTAACCGATTTTAAAATCCAAAAGATGGAGATTCTTTTATGGATGTTCACAGATTTTACCTCCAATTGTTGACTAATTTTCAAAATTCTTTTCTATTCTACAGCTTAATGGCGATATCCATTTAAATTTTAATAAAATCAAATCAGTAGTTTTCCTTTTATAACAGAACAAAATACGCTTTTCACCATATATTACCAAATAAATAATTTTCAAACAGTTCCTCGAGTAACTGTTTTAAATTGTTCGATAGTTCTTTTTTTATTTAGCTCACAACAGTACTTTAATGTGAATGTTTCTTAAAAATAAGTTTTAAATAAAAATTATGTAAATACGTAAGTACTTAACAAAAATACATACCTGACATCAGAGCACCCCTCAATTACTGGGCTTAGGAAAGAGCATAAAATTTTTTGCAAGCCTGTTTTTTATAATGTCAGTAAGCACTAAAGAGGGGGTATTTGGAAATCCTCGCAATCTCAGGAAATAAAATTCTTCGCTCAACGAGTAATTTGCATAACATTTTTTTTCAATTTTTGTAACTGAATACAAAGAAGATAACACTGAGAAACGTATAAAAGTCTTTCTTATTTCCTTATTACATTTAGATCTATCGACTTTTGTAAAATACAAAGGTATACACTTACAAGGTGCTTACAAGGCATGTCTACAGCTCGGCAATTAACATGTTGAGGTTATTGATGTGCATTTACTGCCAGTTGCACAAACGTCCAATAAAATTTTCGTTACTATAAAGTGACATTACTCATACAAATTTGACATTCATTAGAGCTTTGAGGCGTCATTAAACCTTAATTGACGTTTGTGCAACAGACCGTGTCTTTTAAATGTACCTCTAAACATAGATCGGTTGTCCACTTCCTTTAATTATAATTAATCGGATTCTGTATAAAAAGTAGGTACAACTGTAAAGCCTACTCTTAATCAATTAGATGAATAAATATTGAAAGAGAATATACTTTAATAACTGAAAAGAAATAATACTACTCTATATATCTAACCGTAAATCTACTAAAAAAAAAGGCGAATACTAATGATTTATTATATCTAACGTCGAGTATCAGAGGTTTTTGAAAGTGCTTCAATGTACCTTCATATTTTTAGATCTCTAATATAAAATTGTAAAATAAAATAACTAAATCAATTTATCGAGGTTATGGTGAATCTTGTCTGCGATTAAAGGACAAAGTTTATGTCAGTATTGGTCCGAACAAAGTAAGTATTGGTCCGAACTCAAAATAAATGCGTTAGTATAATGAATAGATTACACCAAGACTTACCTCCCACAGATTGACCGAATAATATCAGAAGATATAAAAAATAAATAAGAAATAGTTTAGGGTTGTTTTATGGAACGTTTTGTAATCTAAAATAATTTCAAACCATGACATACTCGTACTATAACTTTTTATTTTTACTCTTTAATGCGTTCGTTTGTTTTTGGCAGTAGCTTTTTTTAATTATTTTGATTTTAGTCGACATATTGTATCTAGTGTTGCCATGATCCCGTGTAGTCTTTCGAAAGATATGGTGGAATAAAAAAACTCGCATACACACTCGTACATTGATCCTATGCACAGTAACTACTACTAGTTTTATAAAAACCGCAAACATGTAAGAAAAGCACACGTCAGTCTCGATAGGACACCTCGAAAGATATGCAGTTGCACTCGGTCCAATCTGCGTGTCACGTAAGAAATCCAGCTTTAAGATACTCGTATATATATATTCATTAACTTCTATACAGTAAAAATGTGTAATTGGAAAAATAATGCATTTAACAAAGTTTTATCTTGTACTCCCATCAACTATCAAAACGAAAGCGGCAACATTTTGCAATCATGATAGATACGATATGCGTTACGTGACGATAACAACCCTACTGTCGCATACAATTTGCCAAATGCGTCGCCCTTGTTAGGTAATTAGCTTGCATTAGGAGCGTGTATCGAAGCGGTGGCGGAAGCTTGAGTAGACTACTTATTAAAGTCGGATATATAGCCTCATTATTTTCCTCCGTGCCTCGAAAGGCATGTTAAGTGGAAACGGTTTGCATCTGCAATCCTAAACATCAGTACTATTCTGGAAGCCTACTCTAATTCACCGAAAAACGAAATATCGTTCGAAATTTCGGACGTTTCCTACCACAATTACGTTCGTTCCGAATATTCAACGAACGAAAATGTTTGACATATTTATTTTCTAAACCTACTCTATTTCACGAAATGACAAAACGAACATTTGAGTTTGACATCTAATTGTTCGGAATTCTTACCTCAAATTGACGAAGTAAAAAATGTTACCTTTTCATTTTCGTTAGCAATTTTTATTTTCGAAATGGGGTCTATATTACTATTAATCGAGTCAGCTCTCAGTAAAGAACGATTAGACCGTAGAAGAAATCGGCAGCGGCTTCAAAATAGCCTTAATATAAGAAATATTCTCGAAACTGAGTTTGTAAGTATTTACAGACTCAGTTGTGAATTATTTCAAGAACTATGCCAAGAGATTATACCTTTACTGCGTCCACAGGCAAGATCTCATGCCATCGAGTCCACAATTAAACTTGGAAGATATTTTATCGTAGTTCTTGATAAAAAAAATTGCATGCCTACCATTATGCATTTGATATTTTTATGATTCTTAAAGCGTTGAATTTTTATGCCCGAGGTAGTTACCAAGGATTCGTATCTCAAAACTTGGATGGGCCTATGGCCCAACAAACAGTTTCACGGTGTTAGGAGGTTAGGACTGTCCTCAATTCACCAGATAGGTATTATAAGAAAATATATTATTCCCTCAAAACTAAAATGAAAGGAATCTTATTAAGAGACAGTGAGTACCTAATAGTTTATTGTTTATTTTGGCTTTACGTATAATTGGAAAAAATATGCATTTAACATAATAAAGTCTTTTACTGAATTGTCAAGATAAATTTCGGAACTCACAATAATTAAATAAAATATTAGTAAACACTGAACAGTTTGGTGAAAACTTGTAAAACTTTTGGCGGGATGAGAATCGTTTGTATTATACGGATATTTAAGATTGCCATACGTTGATTATAGCCATCGTATAAATGAAAGGTTGTTTTTAAATATGTCGGTTAATACTGTGGATAAAAGAGTTCTTTATAGTGTCTTGATAAGTTGTAACGAAAAATAAAATTCATTAATATACTAAGTTTTTCGTTATATTATTATAATATTTTATGTTTAAACAATGTTTAGCCACTAAAATTTTATTTAAAAGAAATATATATATTGTTTAATATTATATATTTCAAGATATGGTAAAAACCGGAATTTGACATTATAAGAAATCCAATAACGCCATTCACTCCAATCGATCACGAAAATTGTCTTTGGAATCGAACATTCGTTGGTGTATACGAAAATGATAAAGAGTAGCGTTACATGCGAAATTTCGTTTTATTTTCGTTCGTAAACGAAATTTCGTTTTCGAGAAAGCGAGTAGGCCTCCTGTTCGTACTGCAGTACTATTCTGTAGAAAATTCACCATTGAACTTGACGTCAAGCACAGCACAGCAAAGAGGTTCAATGAAAAATTTTTACTAACAGAAAAGTAAATCTGAAGACTTAAGCCCCAACAGTGAGGATATGAATAGTCTGATGATAATATTAGATAACTGGTTTATCGCTATATTCGAGGACGCAACTTTCTTAAACGCGAGTTTCGATTAAATGTAATTTGAAGGAAACACCCATGGGAACAATAACGGTGTTGCGTAAACAAATGATGTTCTAGGCGGTAAGTGACATTAGAAGGGTTACCCTCTTGTAGTAGCTGTTATTTATTGTAGATAATATATTATGTTCTTTCGGAGATGTATTTAATTGTAGTTTACATTCTTTCAAAGTTCCACTATTGTGTGATAGTACTTAATTTATTAGTATAGTAATAGTACCCATTATGTTATTTAAAGTTTTCATGTTGTGTTTTGAAAACACAAATTAGAATCTTAGTGCTGAAATAATTTCTTTGCTTTTTTTTTGTATAAATGCTGTGTACAATTATTATTGGAATATAGATTTATAAAGTAACCGGTAGATGTTAAGTATAATGTACAATTTATGTTCTGTTATTGTACCTCAAACAATAACAATAAATAAAATAAAATTTATAACCGACTTCAAAATAAGTTAATGTTCTCAAACTATTGTAAAGAAAACAATTCAGTAGGTCCGATGCCCGTTGGGACAGTTAAGTACTCAAGTGGCGAAAGGGTTAAGATCACCGGGAAGCGTTAGATGAGGACTGATTGGATATTATCTGGCTGAGATGATGGTGAACATCCCGCGCTAAGCCTGTCAAGCTGCTAATTCCGATTATGATCAAACGTACAATCAAAATTAATAATCAGTCTTGTATTATAAGATTTAAAATACACAGCATTAAGTTTCTGTGTCACTCACAACGTGCGGACACTTGACCGATGACGCGGAACCTGAAACATTCTGACTTGTTGTTTGTTAGTCTTCTGCTTAGATTTTAAATTTCTCAAATTTTAGGATGAGTAGCTAAAACCCCCGTATTATCGAGTATCTGAGACAAAGAAGATACAGTATAAAAAAGCACATTATCTATATTAACCCGACCGGTACTCGGCTATTTATACTTAAATTGTGTTTACCGTCCTTTGCAAACCTTAAAAAATGCATTGTAATATTATTAATAGTTCTCATAAGAAGTGTAAGAAAGAAAATACAATATTACTCTAACGTGTATGAAGTTACAACAGGATATATGAAATACAATTTAAAAGTCTGAGGTCGTTATATCCAACAGCACATCGGGTTATATATAATAATGTAAGTACTAAATAGTTTTTGTGTCAATTTACTTTTTCAAAGTCGAATAAATCTCAATTCACATTGATGGTATTAGCTGGGGTCTATTGAACAGTCTAATAGCATTTTCTTTTGACGCCAACTCGGTTCGCTGTTTAGTCATGAAAAGTATTGAGTGTAAAATCTTCACTTATGTTTAAGAGTCGTATTACGTGCACACTAAGTGCTAAAATTCGATAAAGATATCTTTTAAATACAGATTTAAATCGACAATCTAGGCTGTTCTGTTGAATTAAGTATCTTTACCTAATAACATTTAATTGGGTTAAAGTTATATATAAATTGAAAGATAAAAAGCCCTTAAATGTAATTTATATCTTGGTTAAAAACAGATCCATACAATCAGGTAATAATCATGCCATGAATGACCCATGGTTATATTAATAGAATAGTAATTTTATAGTAGACATTGGACCAAAAAACCTCGTTGTCCGATACAAACTTCGTCCCCGTTTTTCACCCCTTTAGGGGTAGAATTTAGGCTGTGCGTTGATTCGTCATTCATTCAAGATAAAGCATTTTATATGTTTAGATTAGACCTAAGAAGACAAAACTTGGAAGTTTGTAAAATTGACACTTTTTCTGTCATCATCATCAGTACAGATAATACCTTACTTCACTTATGAAAATCAAATGTATTAAAGTTTTCCTTTTATGAAATTAAACTTCAAAAATAATTGGAAAGGTGTTACGAATAAAGACAAACAGACGCAAATTGTTACGAAAGCTTTTAAAAATTATTATATAATTTCTTTGTTAAGAATTTAAGTGTAACAAACTTTCCTTTCAAGAGAAAATTTTTAAACTGAAGTTTTAAAATATAGTAGAGGTTTAGTCTAGGTGGGGCGCACTGGGAACCACTGGGCCAGGAGAACAGTCTTAGTTCTTAAAATTTAAGATGTTGTTGTAAAGATTCTTTAAGTTAATTATAAAAGCAGTAAAATATATTAATGGCCAAAAGGGGGTCAGTGGCCAAGCCGAAGTCATCTACCCTAATGCCATCGGCTCGCAATTCTATGGTAAAAGTAAAAAGTATTGAGTGTATATGAATGGGCTTGAAAAATGATGTTTCATTTTAAAAGGTGGTAGCATTAATTTATTTCTAGGTCTAAGAGGTTTTTCATTATGGTATCATCTCGATTGGTATAGAAATTTGGGTATTTTCAAACAAACTTGCATAGTTCAAGTATATATAATAGTCCTATTGAAGTCCAGTGGTAAGGTAGTATTTAATACAATATAGTAATTTCATAGTTTATTGTTATTAGAACCGGCAAAACTTTAAAGAGATTTGTCACATTCAGAACTTTTCGCTTGGCAGTTGTTTATTCCTCCATGATCTAAAAAGTATATATGTATTGCTGTATATTGTACGATCCAGATTATCCGCCGATAAATCCTTTACGATGCTCAAAAGCCGCGTGCTCTGATATCGTGAAATCAGATTTCAAAGAAAAGCAAGAAGCTGTCGCGAAGCGCTTAAAATTGACGGGATTATATCTCTATCTGTTTGTGTACTGCTGTTTTTTTTTATAATTTTCGAAGAGAGATTTCTATGAAAAATAGAAACGCTTTTATTTTTATAAAGTGACAAACGGATTCGCTAATGAAAGTATTAGATCTGTATCGTCGCTAAATTCTTTCTTCGCCTTCTAGTCTACCTATTGAAAATATCTTAAAGATTTAGTTTATCGGACTAGCAAATATTATCAATGGAACAGGAGAACACCGAGAACGGATTATTCAGCTGCTGAGGAAATCAATAATACAGTTTCTACACGTCGGCGTTTAAAGTCTCTTGGTAGTATACCGATTGTAAATAAGACAAAGAGATCTGATTTAAAACTAAGAAAATGGTGCCTTATTTAATCAAATCGAGTCCTATCAAAATGAAGACCAACGAATAGAGCGGTAGAACTGCGATTGTACCGCGTAACTTCAATCACTGACTGATCTGCTAAACTGTAAGCCCTAATGATCTGTCAGCTCAAATGTTGATTTGTCATCCTCACAATTAAAGCTAAAAGTCACGCAGTGGAGCCTTCTTTCCTTTATGAATGGTTAAGGAGGATGGGCCATCACCGCTAGCCCAATGCGGATTGGAGGGTATAAGCAGGATCAACTACTTAACGTTTAAAGCACGGAGTAGCTCGAGATAATAATTTTTTGGTCACCCGTCCCGTGACCGACCCTTGTGAAAGTTATCTTATCTATCGGTTATCTATCGGCTACTCATCGATCGGAATAATATAAAAAAATAACTTTATTACGAGTCTAGTTTTGGTAGTGCACTTTTTTCATATTCCATATTACAAGTGATTTAGCTACTTAATTAGGGATCTGAGCAATGTGTGCGATGTTGTCTAATATTTATTTTATTATACATCTCCAAACATTGTATACATTACTCAATGTTTGTGATACTTGTACGTGATTTGACCGGGAATGTCGAAATGTTTCGAGTTGGTCGGAGGCTAACAAGCTACGCTCATAATGAGCCACTTATCTTCACGCTGCGGCGCATAACATACATAATAAAGATAAGAATTTCTTATCGTGTTCAGGAGTCCAGGTTATCTCTGTGGATTATTTTAAGTCGCAATATATTTTACTTCACTCCATAATCCGAACAAATACTTATTATAAACTAACTGTGCCCGCCACCTCATTCGCATTGAAAATCCTAAATGTCTCCTTATTACATGATGTACCAGCCAGTGAAAATCCTATCAAAATCGATCCAGTCGTTACAAATTTTAGCTGGAACAAACGGAAAGACAAAAATGTAAAAAAGTGTTATTTTGGTATATATACTGTGTATACATATATATATGCATTTAGACAAAGCGGTTATAAACATTAAAGACACTCAAATTTCATTTAATTGCATAGATGTTTAAGTGATACAGTTTGTTTTTTTACAGTTTTACAACCAAACCGTCAAGTGACAAGAGAAGATAGTTTCAGTAAAAGTATTATAAAATAAATATTAGCAAACTTAAATAATTGCCCAGATATCAAACTAGGTAACTAAAGTCTTTGTACTATGGAAATTTGAAACGACGAAGGTATCACAACACCCCGAATCAAGACAATATTATATTGTTTGTTGAAGCCTATGTCAAGACACAGGTCAAGATAATCCATGCAATAATTGAAGTTGTTAAATTGCATCTAAGTTTTTATAAGGCGTTATATTTTTATAAAAACTGTTGTGAGGTAGGTTAGTGCTAACTACTCACTTTCACTTTTCGCTCGACCATTGAATTGTATAGAAGCAAAATTACCGAGATTATACATTTTTTTCAAGTATTTCAGGGTTTTATTGAAGAAACTCCATTTTTGTGCTGAAACATGGTTAATTTTCTACATTGACAGGAATCGAACCCGGAGGAGCTATTGCGACACCTTGAAACCGAATTACGAACTGGGGCCGTAAATATTTAGAATATTTTACGAAAATCTCATATCCTACTGCGGACTTAAAGCATTTTCCTTGTACAATATAAAATGACACAATTACGGCCATACATCGCAACACATTCATGTTGAATGAAAAATAAATTTATGTCAATTTGCGTGACTGTAATGCCTTTATGCGACACATCGTAGGCGTTGGCACCTTTGTCGACGCGCTTTGACTCGCAAGCCCATTCAAATAAAAATCTTGGCTGAGCACGAATCGAATTTGGAGTTCCGTGCAATCAATAATGATTAATGATTTGAAGTGTACTTTCTGTGAGAACTTTTATCTACGGTATGCAGGGCTAACAAAAAAAAAAACAAATTAATAAATATAAATTATCCATGTTTTTTTTTAAATGCTCTCTCTGAGCGGAATCTCTTCGCGTGTATTATGATATCATTATGGTCATCATCATCATCGAAGACCACTTGTCCTTTACTGTGTATGTAACGGATAAGCTCCAAGTAAAAATGTGAACGGAGATTTGGCCGCCGCCATATCTTTGAGATACGATTTTGAGTGACGTTTGTTTGTTATTTATTAACAAGTAGTTGTTGTCCCGCGAATTTCCATGCGTAAATTATAGTCTATTTTAACCCCGTATGATGTAACCACTCGTAGGTGAAAGAATTTTTAAAGTCGGTAAAGTAGCTTTGGAGCCTAATCGATGTAAACAAACAATCAAACAATCAAACTCTTTCTCTTTATGATATTAGTATAGAAATATAGAAAAGTGCTGTGAAAGTGCAAAGACATACAATATAACTGGGCGCGAAAATGGAAGGAAATCTGTGTGCAAGATTAACCGGTATTTAAAGCAAAAACTCTCACACATACTCACACAAACACACACACATAATACACACACACCTGCCCATGGCACAATAGAAAATCAGGGAATAAAAAACTGCTACTGTCAATACGTCGGTAACGATTAACTTGCTGTGTAGATGCTATAAAACCATATAAGAAATAAAAAGTTTAAAGTACGTGTACTGTGTGTAAATAAACTATACAATTTAAATGTAGAAAATATTCTGTACTAGAGACGGAGAGCCTTAAATAAACTGTGTAAATAAACTATACAATTTAAATGTAGAAAATACTCTGAAAAAGAGAGAGCTTAGTCTGCTCGTATGTAAACGAAATCTGTTCGCAAATTGTATGCACCTCAAAAGTAGTATACTTTACTGCAGTTAACAGAAAAGACATATAATAAATGGAGTTATTATAGCGTTTAAAAAATAAGACATTGTTAAAAAATGTACGTAATTTGTCTATTAATTGCCTTTTTCCTTGAAAAAGGTTTAATGTTCAGGTATCTTCAGACGGTACTCAAATCTGAGATCAATCATAATCAGGATAGCTCTTCTGATTGAGCTACCGAGGACCTTCGCCCTTGCTTAGAGCGCCACTATTGAATATTGGAAATCAGCTACTTTACAACCGGAGAACAGTTCAGTTACGATTGTTGTCATGACTACCTTCTGATATTTTGGAGTCACGCCTTCTTCCTCCTTCTCCAACACGAAATTTTGCCCTGTGTTTTGTTCATCATTGTCCCAGGAATTCTCTTTAAGTCTTGATGCAGTATCGGCCATTAAATCTTGCTCAAAATTCCTGAAAAGAATGGACATATACGTACTATAATCTTACCTTGATGAATAGATAACTATACTGAGAGTTGATTACTTAATTAATCACTCTCCCACTGAGAATGGGCCTAAATAAAATTTACTTATAGTATAGAATAGTAAACTGATTGCAGATGAAAACATAACGAAATAGTATAAGCATTATAAGCTAGAGAAGCTCATATTCCAATGCCCAAAAGCTTGACCCAAGTGAGGATTCATTAACGAGACTTGCGAATTTCAATTTTTTTTTACTTTAGGTACTAATGAGTGCCAGTACTTCAGAATTTCAACAGACTTGTTGAGGTCTCCAGTAGCTCAATTCGATGAGCGATCCTCAAATTATGAAAAGCTACGATTTTAAGTTGTAAATAACTTGTAGGTGAATAAAATACTTTAATTATTTTAAGGAAGTGTTTCTTCAAGACGATAAAATATTATGTTTATTTTTATTTAAATTATGATTATTATTGTTACAGGTAAATCAAGCGAGCAATGAATCTGGTCAATGAGATTATACAGATCAACGGATAAAGTAAAAGATATTTTTTATCTATACTAGCTGTTTCGGCAGAATTTGTGCTGGTACATTGCTTTTTGTTATTTTTTATGGCCTTGTTACTTTATGCACGGAAATTCTGCCAACATACTGTAGTAAGGGAGACTGTTCTGCTACTTGAAACTTCCAATCAAAAAAGGCATATGAAAAAAAATCCTAACAGGTCTTTTTTGTTTTGTTGATTTCAAATATTTGACAGTTGGCGACAGAGAAGTTTCTACAGGAAAAATAATTATCGTTTTTACTGTTATTTTATATATACTTCGTAATTTTTTTTTTTCTCTTTAAAAAGACCTTCCACATACTTCATCAAATATAACAATAAAGAAAGCAATGAAATTGATACAGGCATTCTCGAGTATTGCGCTTAGCAACACATTTTGCGATTCATTTTTATTTATATAGTCTATAGTAAATCATACTGGAATAGATATATGATTATCATACCCAATAATGTGATTTCCCTAAGTCAAGCTATATTACTTTGGCACCTTGTTTAAACACTAGATGGCGGCAGATATGGAAAATGCAATGGCGTACTTAGGCTTTTCTTTTGTGAACACACTCCAGAATTGAGTAGATTATATTGTCTTTCAATATCTAAGTCTGGTCTGATACTAAGTAATCGTAGTCCAGTTAACGATCATTTTAGGTCAACTAGTCCAGGTAACGTACCTGTATAATTTTGCTAAGCAGCACGAGTTTTTTGATTTATCCTCTATTTCATATTTGATACTGCGATAGTGAAGATTTGCGTTCGCTTTGGGAATTAATGCCATCTTTTTTCTGGGTTGAAAATGTTTTTCTGAAAATAATTAACTCTTTTTGTAAAGTTTTTCCTGGAAGGCGATATTTTTTGTCACCCATTTGCGAGTGAAAGTGATTTTTGTAATTTCTATAGAGCATATCACACAAATAAAAATAGATATGTATATATAAAAATTCGTAGTGCCAGGAAAGCTAACACAACGAAAGAAGAATTATTATTATGTTATACGAGGAAGTATTTTCAAGTATCGACTTGTAATTTAAGAAGTACATCTGAATAACTACATCTGAATAACAAAAAGAGGCTTACAGGCTCAGCTTTCATTAAAACACATCTTCGCTTTCAATGCGCGTCTGATTTTGCTGGAGAGACTTGCACTAACGAGATTACTTTGTGAAACTAGTAATTAATGTTTTTAGGTTTGTTTCTTTGAGCTGCACACTATTGCTTTAGGAATCTCTATGATATTCAAGCTAATTTAAGGTATAGTACAAGTATGTGAGCTTAATGCGGATTGGTGAGTGTTGAGATGTCGTTTTGAATGTGTTACGGATTAGGAGTTATCTATTTGTTTTTAAATGAGTTCAAAAAAAAGGAGAAAGTTTTCAAATGGACTGTATGTTTTTTTTTGTGTGTTTGTTACGCGATTATTCCGCCAATTGTTAATTGATTCCCAAAATTTTTTTGACCTCCATTTCAATTTTTTCTAAATTGAATAAGTTCCTTATTCCTTTTATAACAAAACAAAATACGCTTTTCATCAGATTTCACCGAAATATTTAGGTTTATTTTAGCTAAAAAACAAAAGATTTCATATTTTGCATTCATTCAAAATGCGAAAGCAAGATTTTCTATGTTCAAAGAGGATGTAGGTATTCCTTACTCTTTGGTGGCTATATTGTTTATGAAAATGGGTATTTCTTCTTGAATTTTGAACCAATTTCTAATAAACTTTCTATTTCCCCGCGACTTCGCCGGCGTAAATTATAACCCCCGCGTATAATGCGAGAAGACGGGTCCCGTAGATGAAAGACTTTTATAAATGGGTCCATAGTCTCGAAGCCTATCCAATGTAAACAAACAAGCAAACAAATGTTTCCTCTTTATAATATGAATAAAGATTATTGAAATTATATTTAGGCGTGCCATCTCTACCATAAAACTTTAAATAGCACACACGACTTGATTTGACTTATGAACCTATGACATGGAAGACAAGATTTTAATCTGATAATTAAGACAGGTTCATCTAAATCTAGCAATCCTAAAAAATTATAGATAAGGATAGTTTTTAGGGTTTTTAGATTTATCATGTGTGTGTGTCCATCCGTATGTCACTGCCACTTTTTCTTAACTATTAGGACTACACAGTTGAAATTTGGTAAGTGGATGTGTTCTGTGAATTTGCTTTACGATTTTATAGAAAAACAAAAAATCTAAAATGTAACTCCTGAAATTAAAACAAATTTCAAACCTATACAACCTTCTATATTATATTGTTATGGAAATATTTTCAATAATTACTTTAAAGTCCCAAAGTCAATAATTTGAAAGATAGAGACTTTCCAAGTGGTAAAATAAGTGCCCTCCACTTTGAAAATGATGAATATTATTAAAAATAATGATAATATTAAAAACAATTTTTTTGCAAATCTAGGCTCACTACGAGACTCTGTATTGGCGAATCTAACTCGCACTTGTCTATTTTTTTTGCCGAACAAAATATGGCGGACGGTTCAATGCTCTTTACATTACAAATCAAATAAATGTTCTCAACTTTTCGATATGGTCCCTTATGTACTCAGGATCCAAGAGTTAACCTTCCACCATTTTATCTAATAACAGCGGTCGTTTGGGACTGGGAACATTTAGTTTCTTACTTCATGTTTGCCAACTAGTAATTTACCAAATAAGTATCAAATTAATAATCTAGAACGCTTAACTCTAGATTTACATCAATACTTCCAGGAAGAAATTTCGTAAACACCATTTGGGCAAAAGGAAAAAGGGAAAATGACGGAGTTTAATTCAAAAAATATCAATAAATCTAAACTTTGAATATTTACAATAAATAACAGTCTTATTAAGCCATAATTTTTGTACCTCAAAGCAGTAGGTACAAAAAATGCATTAGAGCCATTTCCGCTGCAGGATATCTTGATAGTTGTAATCAATTATTTAAAGTATTAAGTATATGCTTTCCCATTACAAGTATGTATACATGTACGGAATATGTATATTTGTATATAAATATGCTAACTTATTTGAAACAAATAAAGACATTGACCGTAGAGGGAGAAATGCAACGGCACAGCGTGTCCATGTATATGCAAGCTACAACTACTGCATGGAAATACACACAGAACACAGAGGTAATACGTATTTTCAACAAATTACGAACAGACAAAATACAGTTACTATTTAATAAATTTGAAAATATAATATTTACATTATAAAATTTATAATAATGTAAATGACTTTGTAAATGATCAATATTGACATTATTTCGAATAATTTAAAGTTGCATGTACGAAAATTATATTGTTATTTTAAGTTTCACTGACATTAAGAAATATGAATGAGATGGATATAGATTTTTAAAACATTTGTACGTTGACCAAGTCAACAGAATGTGTGTGCTTTGAGAAACAATATCAAATTTGTGAACACGTTCTTGCAAGTAAAAATTTCATTAAAGTCTCAACTTTTATACTCAATTTTGTGCATCTATGCTATTATCTCCTAAATATTAATGAGATATAACTACCGTAAGATATAAACCAATATTTTGAGATTTTATTAAAAAAATAATGCATAACTTATACCTGTGGATCGTATTTTTGTTATTATACCTTTTTGAGTTTTTTATTTATAAGCCGAAAGAATGCCTTCAAATTTTATCACACGTTATATAAAACAATTCAGAACTGAGTCCTTAAATAAATATGTGTTTACATTTTTTTGCTTTATTTTTATTCCAAATTTGAAATTCAACACGTTCGATACTATTTATATTTATTACAATAATAAATATACTGATTCAATTGTGCAGACAGCATAATTGATGTATTACGTGTCTCGTAGCACGGACGTGAGTATCGTAGTCGCGTAGCGCTATTATACACTCCTACGGTGTTACGTAGCGATCCGCTAAAATGAATACGTGCTACGGAAATTTATATGAACTGGTAAATGTTAAAAGAGGTAAGGTACTAAAGTAAATCTTCAATAATAAAGACAAAAACAAATGGATATAATCAATTAATCTGTACACTTAACAGCTTTACTAATAAAAAGCAATATCTTTCAGCAACCTTTGCATACTGAATAAAATATATCTAAATTTGAGTAGCTTATGGTGTCTCAAAAACTTTAAACGTATATTCAATAAATGAATTAAATATAATAGCTTAAAAGATAAATAGAATTGTCTGGATTCAATATTAACTTACTCTGGCCATAAATACTTTTAGGATAAAAATAAACAAATATTACTTTTAAATTTCGAATCTGTGATATGATTGTTCATTGTTTTTTCTTATTTTCGCACCAATATATTATAAAATATTTTGTGATATTAAAATAAAGTAGGATGATAAAGAGAATCGCATCACTGCGATTACATAACATAAAATAATACCTATTTTATGTTACAGGGAAGGAGCCAAACATAATTTTCAAAACCCTCCATACACTTTGTATTAGTAAAATGTTTGTGTACCGGGCTATTGATAGGTCCAAAGAAACCTCCTCTGTATGTGAAAGAAAAAGATCTGCCCGTCCACGTAGTGTTCGTACGAAAAGGCGATCAAAGAGGTAAGGGAAAGATTTCGAAGAAATTCTGTCCGAATGCAAAAGATTTTATCTCTGGAGGTGAAGATGAGAAGAGAAGAAGTGAAGAAGAGAAGAAGACACCTAGAAACATGTCGCGTATTTTAAAAAATTACTTAAGACTTACAGCCTGAAAGATACACTGGTCACTTCTTAAGAAATAATTTAAAAAATAATAGGGTGTTAAAATCAAAACAACTACATAAGCAGTATGTAAAGGGTGGTAACAGATTTTTTTTTTGTTTATGGATGTAAAAAATTAACAGTTGTGCAATATTTTAACTAACAAAAATGACCGTATATACGTGTATGCTCAAAGCCCTTAGGAACTTCATGATTAGTCAATAGAGTACAAAGTAGGCATTATCCGTCTTAAGTGATGCTTTTAGTGGGTGTTAGCTATGACCGAGCCATATGTTTGTGAAAAGGCACAAATGTATTAAGATACCATTCTCGAGAAGGTAGTTAAATTCCTTAACAACACCATGTTCAGTAACCAAGCAGGGTCCTCTCAGCGCCAGCTTATACAACTGGATCCACCCAATCATGGTTAGAAACGAACGTTCCGGACTTCATTAGAGCTCAAGACTAGCCGTCATCTAGTCCAGATCTTAATCCGCTGGATTATAATTTATGATCAGTTTTAGAAAGTAATTCTTGCTCTAAACCTTATGATAATCCGGAGTCCCTAAAACAATCCATACGACTGGCAGTTAAAAAAATTCCCATTGAAAGAGTGCGTATGTCTATTGATAACTGGCTTCAACGTTTAACGTTTGTATAGTACTGTATTGGTAAGAGTATGTATATTTCTGGTATTGAATTCAATTTTAAAACAGTCTTTTGCTAGCTCAAATAACTATCTATATTTAGATAAAAAATGTGATAACATAAAAAATCAAGTCTGTTTACTTTTAATGTTATCTAAATGTAATAAGTATCGATATTTATTTGGTAATAGCTGTTGTATATATACTTCATAGTCATTTTGGTTATTTATGAAGTTATGATCATTTGTCATGACATATCCATTGTAACGTGATTTGAAGTAAACACCATTGCTTTACAATACATTGTTTCAATGTTATAATTATATAAGACTAGCTGTCTGCGTGGGAAAGTATATTAGTAAAATTCTTCCTTGGATAGAATAGGATTAATTGACCATAACCCACTACGCGAGCTCAATGCGGTTGGTGCAGCGTGATACAGCCAGCAGCAACGCTTTAACGTGCATTCCGAAGCACGGAGTAGCTCAACAGATAATAATGCTTTGGCCAGCCATCCTATTAATGACCCTTACGATTTTTTTTCCATCTTTTTTTCTCGCTTCTCGCGCTTTGGTTGTCAATTGTGGCATTTTGATCGTACATCTTCAAGTAGAGCAAAAAGTAAAAAGGGCACGGGTGTACCATCCATTTCTCGAAGCCATTCGGGCCGTTTTTGACCCCCTGTAACTTCATTGTGGAGTAAACTAAAAGCCTAAATTTTCAGTGACCAAGAAGGTATCACATAACGAGGCACATTTCTAAATCACATAAATTTGAACGAGTACTTTAAGAATGATTGCAGTTCAAAATACCTTAATTTTGTTACCAACTGATTCATAGATCATCAAAATTCCAAGGTACGTCTAGCAGACCCACGGGTTCCAAATTTTGAACACAGTTATAATTTTGCATACAAAGTCAGGACAAAATCTAACATAATTAAATATTTGTTCCTTTTATTACATTTTTGTATTTTTTATTATTGTGGAGTATTTTGAAAACATCCGTCAATTTGTTGCATAGTTAACACAAACCAAAGCGAATTTTACAAAAAATTACCAAGGAGTATACATATTATACAAAATAAAATATACATATTTAAAATTTACGATAAGGAAACTATTATCATAGGAAAAGCTATTTACATTTCGACATAATTATGCATACCATAGATATATAAATCTATGTAGCGTACAGAGCGGACCAACGAACGGCTAACAAATGGAATCAAATGGGCTTCGTCAATAAATCCATAGGTATAATGATGGACACATAAGAGACAAGGTTAAATTGATTCTTCAGTATTGCGGTCAAGCGGTAAAGCTCGGTGGCGTAGTGAATAAGCGCCACGGCCCGCGATCGTTGTTGTTAAGCAACTTTTGCGAGGGTCGGTCACGGGATGAGCGACCAAAAAAATTATTATCTCAAGCTAGCTCCGTGCTTCGGAAGGCATTCTTCAATCTGCATTGGGACAGCGTGGTGGGTCATGGCCTATCCTCCTTAACCATTAATAAGGAAGGCCTGAACCCCTGCAATGGGGATGGAACGGGCTGATGATAATAATGTTGAAGCATATGTGGCACTTTTGAGACGGACATCTTTGGTTTGCTGTATTCTGAATAGAATAGAATTATGGAAGATGCTTTCATTGAGTAGATTTATCGACAGCCAATAAATACATTAGGCTTTTTAAAAAGTCCATAAAGACAAAGAGTGAATGATCTTTGATGCCCGTAACTGACGCTCAAGATAAAGTACCCGAAAATAAGAAAGGAGAACTACCTACACAAAGTTATGAGATCCCATCAAAAACATAACACGTACAAAATGCACAAGTCTCGCAATGCAAACCTGCCGCCGGAAAAGTTATGAAATAAAGTAAATCAAATCGATGAATTCAGTACTTATCTTTCTGTGTGAGCAGCTATCCAACATTGTCATAGATTTAGAGATACTTGGTAAACGCATAGGTATGGTAAAATAGTGTTATATAAAAAATCTATCTTAAGTTATTGACTCTACACTTTATTGATTTAAAATTACTTAGGTGATTAATGGGTGTGTGCGTTTGATAAGTATTCCTAAGTCTATGGCGTGTTTTTGGCGAACGCAATAATTTTTTTTATAGTATAGATTTATAATGAATATGTTTAGTTAAATTTATAAAAATATTCTTTACATTTTATTCTATCCAAATTGAAGGCCTGTACCCAAACCGTGGTGACGTTAATAGGCTGGTGATTACGATCAATATATTCAATGATACTTTTTTCCTTGGCATGCATGTCAAATACATTATTTATAGATATTGTCAAACTTAACATTAACATAGGTGAAATGAGGTCCCATTAATATTATAAAGTGGAATGATTAAATTGTTTGTTTGCATCGAAATGGCTTCAAAACTACTTGATTGGTTTGAAAATCTTTTAACCAACGACGGGAAGCTCATACACCTTTAATTTACCCGGTCCAAGATATGGGAAAATATAGTATTGTATACATTTATTATTATTTCGATATGAAATCTGATTCTTATAAAGAATTTAGATTATTAGGTAAAGCCCTAAACATATAAAAACGAGGTGAACCAACTAACGAGTGCTGTACAGCCGGTTAGGTCTAGATAAAACTAGATTTATTCGGTTTTTGGAAAGCGTAAATCTCCTCAGGAACACCTTTTAGGTAAAATGTTTTATTTGTAATGTTGAGGAGTCCTATCTTAGGATGCGGGAAAGTCTATAAAATTACTACCTAGCTAAACTACTCACCTTGGAATCTGAGCAGTGTGTGTAATGTTATATTTGTCTAACATTTATTATATCTGTAATTTATTACTAATCGGAATGTTAGACTTTTTTTTATCGTAAAAAGTTATTTTGTATTACGAACGATTCCTACAAATAAAAACTGTATCTCATTTTTAGTTATTTTAGCATTTTTATTTTGAATTGAACTCCGTATTCGGTTAAATTGAGTTACAGTGTTTTCTTCTGTTAGTGTTATTTTTGTTTCTGTAGATTTTTTAACACCTTTTAGATCTTTTCCACGTGTAACTTAAAATGACAAAAACAAATTGTCAACCCAATTCCTACGGTCGGTGGGCACAATAATAACAGTTTTGTCTACCTTCTTTTTTACTTGTGTTGAACAACGGACGTTTACTGTTTTTTTCACTTCTATTTTATATAAAAGTAGCTGTTTTCCCCGATTTGGCCGAAAGTTAGAAACTTTACCACCTTAAATATGGTCCTGTATTAAAGTATAAAGCTTCCTTTTGTATCACTCTGCATATAAAAGCGCATTAAAATCGGATTTCAGCGTACAAAAAACGGCAAGTGACTTCGTTTTAACCTCATCATAAATCTTAAGTAGTATAACTAACGATATTTTAGAACTTCAATGCTTTCAGTAAAAAAAAATACTTATGTATTCTTGAGAGCTATACGGATTTATTTCAAGAAGGTGAATCGAATCTTTTGGTATAGTATTTATATCCTCAACCCTTTCTTACCCTCGTACTTTTTTTTATTACGTAACGTTCCACCTTAAACACAACCGCTCAATACTGATATAGCTATAAATTTCATAAGGATAATGCAAAAATCATCACATTTATAAGAGTCCTTACGCAAATATTAAACGGAAATACTCAACGACTTCGAAAGGAGAATATAAATAAAAAATATTATCTTACATATCTAACGTTAAGGCTTTTACAGATGACGGGGCTGGTAATAATAGTAATACATCATAAATAATAAAAATCGTATATGTATGCATAGCTCCAATATTCGTCGTTTGCTCAATCGACTCGTTTCTTGAAGACGAACGACATAAGTTTTGATAGAAAACGGGATAACGTAATTTGTTTTGTACGGATAGTTAACAGTGATTTAAGTTATGCAAAAACTTATAAATAAGACTGAACTTTTTGCTGTCTTCGTAAGTAATATATTATAGTATAACACGAACAAAACATTGGAATAAGACAAAACGAGAGAGTTATGTCTCTCTTATTCAATATTTTATACCTGAAACTGGCGATTTATAAAAGTTCTTGCAATAGAATATACTTTCATTGAATATGAATCGCAGATCAGTATTCTCGCAAAGAAATCTATTCTTCGCGAACGGTTAATTTTATAAAAAGATATAAAATTCTTTATAAGGTCCAAATTACTCTGAATGATACTTTTAACTTTTCCCTTTTGGGAAAAGGTTAACTCAAATCATGTAATTCGGTTACTATAAAGAAACTCTGCTTATATAAATGAAATAATAACCTTTTTTATTTCATTTAAAACCCTTTTGATCAGTTTTGCGTTCACAATGCTATACTGAAATATATTCTTAATGAAAAATAATTAAAAATTCACTTTGTCCCCGGCACTTTGAGATGGGAAATCAGATTATTTTAGTGAATCACACTAGTCTTTATTAGTCACTATTGAGTCTTGAGTATTAAACAAAGTATCTATTAGAAATTACGAAAAACAGGACAAAGTGATTTATTTGATATGCGGTGAAAAAAAGCACAAGTTTCTACTTTCAATACTGTCATTAAGTAAAACATAGTAAATGTAATGAGTATTATGACGTTAACAGAAGTAGAACTTGAAAGCTACTGTCGATTATGTACATATTTCGCTTTTATCGCTATATCACTAGCCAACTATCGCGATCGGTGCTAAATTTCTAAATCACATTACTCGAACTTTCACAATCCGGACAATGCAGGACACAACAGAACCCTTTGTGTTGATTTTTTAAAGATGTCGTTTAAACATTCAGAACACAAATTCTCAATCAATGTAACAGACGATAAGTAACTTTGCAGTCAATAGATAATCTACTAGTGTATTGAATTTTTTCCATGATATGTGCTATGTGTGCGTGAAAATTAGAAATCTGTGCACAAAAATATTGCATTCGTTATTATAAAGAGATAGATTTTTTTTGTAACCTTATAACATCTCTGATACAGTAGAAAGAAACTTTTTACACAAACCTTGCTACATGGTTCTACTCTTTTTACCTCGGGAAAATCACATCACACTCTTTCCCTGCAGCCTGACGGAATGCAGGAGGTACTCAGTGTAATTACCACTGAGCAGGTCAAACGCCTGGGGAACTTCCACTAAAAACATTGGGACTAGTGCCTAGGAATCGTGACTACGATTGAAGCAGGGGTCCCCACATAAAGGGTGGTAGGTTTAGTGACTACTAAACCTACCACCCTTTATGCGGGGGCTCCCCTGCTTCCCACCTTGACAGTGAGAGAATAAGAGCATAAATGGCCTCTCCCATGTCACGTAAGGCAGTGCACTGCGCACATGGTTGTTAGTCATATTACGCTAACTAAGCGCTCAGGAGGTACTCAGTGTAATTACCACTGAGCAGGTCAAACGCCTGGGGAACTTTCACTAAAAACATTGGTATTAGTGCCTAGGAATCGTAGTCACCAAACCTACCTCCCTTTATGTGGGGGCTCCCCTGCTTTCCACCTTGACAGTGAGAGAGAATAAGAGCATAAATGGCCTCTCCCATGTCAGGTGAAGCAGTGCACTGCGCACATGGTTGTTAGTCATATTACGCTAACTGAGCGCTCTTCCAATTGTTCTACCATAACATTTAAGCAATTTTTGTAAAGGATTGTAACGGGTCTGAGCCAACTTAGATGGTGGTAGTCAAATCAAACTAGGTTGACTAGAGTTGACAAGTATATTTATGGTTAAAAAAAATATAAAAACGATGCACCTTTACAGGCTGACCTTCGGATGGCTAACAAAATTCAAAAATTATTATTGGAGTCTACAAAATTATGGAGGAAGTTATTTCAACGTTTCGTAGCATACGTAAGAAATCTAGGTACAAATTTAATGTCGTCCTCTATGCCTCTAGAGAATTTATCGGAGTGATCAATATACTGGCGGGGCTCCGTTGCTATGCATTTTTTATGAATGCTCACTTTGAGTCGATCATTTTTGTCATCTATGTGGTAATATTACCGAGGAAAAAGGATATATATCCTCATTTACTATATTTCATATTATTTAATTTTTTCATTGTTACACTTAAATAATTATACAAATGCCCATCGGAGGTCACATATATATATATATATATATATATTATATATATATATATATATATTTAATTAAATTATATATATAAAGTTTATAAAAAAAATGCAAAAGAACTCAAGAGACATTTGATATTGTCTTTATCTTAATGGTCCTTGTTTATAGTGAATCGTAAGCGGCTCTCGAAAATTATTGCGGGAAGTGAAATTAATAGATGAAATATTTCTCAGAGTTTGTGGGGCGTTGTAGGATCTTGTTACAATTAGTAGTTTCGGAGCTTATTTAATTCAAAAAAAAAAGTATCTTATCTCCTCTCTTTATAATATGTATTAGTATAGATTGTATTAAATTGATAGGCTTAATAATAGTTTCTGACTACATAAAAATTCTCTTATTAGAATAAATTTCCAACTAAATAAGGCAGTAGATTGCTAAGTTTTATATGTTTGGAATAATCTTTAGTGTTTTAAAATTCCGTTTGCGTATTTTGGAATAAACAATTTTATATATCACAATACGAATTTACACACCATTTAGAAAGCCAGTTCCAAAAGTCAATGAATATTAATATATTTTGTGCCGATACTTATTACTTAATACAAAATTAATTTAACTACGCGAGGAATTGTATTATCATAATTTAATTTAGTTAACAGGTACGACAGCTTGGTTGAGTTGAAATTCGTGGGAATTAACATTACAGATACGCTTTCAATTATAAAGGTACTATTATTTAATATAACTAAATACAAATCTTTATTTAGAAGTGTTGAATACGTTTAAGATAATACAAACAAATAAAGAAAGTGTGCAATCTTTATTGAGTAAGCTCCTAGATAGTTTGAAACCAAGAAGATACGAGTAAATATTCATCATCATCATCATCATCATCAGCCCTTTTACGTCCCCACTGCAAGGGCTCAGGCCTTCCTGATAGATAAATAAAAATATTTTTAAAATAGAACCGGCTTCAAACTTAAAAAAAAAGATAAATAATACCAAAATCAAAAGTGACTCGTTCAAGAAAATGCTATTGAAGTCGGACGGAGGGCTTCTCTGGGTTTATAATGAATATTGATATTTTTTATATAGGGTAAAAGCCGGATAGTTGCCTCAGTGGGATAGTTGCCCCGGTTCTAAGTACACTATGTTAAGGACGTTGGCGGCGTTAGCGCTTTACTGCATTTGTAAGTGCCCCTCCCGCAGGCCTCAGTGCCATGTGAACCGTTGGTGTAGGCGCACATGTTTCGTTCGTGCGAGTGAAAATCTTCCGCGACGGAACATTGGAGGGCGTCGATAGTATTTGGGTAAGTCATTTCTGTTAAATATTTTTCTAAATGATGGTGGATTTAGTTAACATTTTGTTTATTTGCGTGCATTAGAGTTTAAATTACACTGTTTATTAAGTTTTATTGTTGAATTGTTTTTATTTATTTTACAAATAAGAAAGGCAAGTATCCGTAACAAAAAGGATAGTTGCCCTAGTTACTCTCACGGATAAGTCGCCCTTGGTTCAACTATCCGCAACTGTGCATTCATTGCAGCTTTTTGAATTTATCTTTGGACTGTAAATGACTGCGTATAAACTATATATTTAGAAGTATAACTACATGCGTGCTTGACTGACCTAATTATTATTTTTTTCACTTCCAGGAAAATACCCTGTCCTCGGCATTGAATATGAAAAAAGACTAGTAGCTCATATAATGAAGCTCGGAGATGCAGGATTTCTTCCTGAACGAAGTACAATTCGCAAATTAGTATACGAATTTGCCGAAAAACTGGAGTTGAAGCACAATTTTAACAAAGAATGGCTGGACCACAATGGCTAAAAAGCTTTCTTGAGAGAAATCCCGAAATAGTTTTGAGACAAACTGAGGGTTTATCAACCCAAAGAGCGAAAGGTCTGAATAGAGCTGAAGTTGCAAAGTTTTATAATCTATTTACAAATGTCCTAACTGAGAATGATTTGCTAGATAAACCGGATAGAATCTATAACATGGATAAAACTGGTGTTCAACTCAATTATAAAAATGGTAAAGTACTCGCCAAGAAAGGTGCTAAAGCAGTTAAATCAGTTACTTCCGGTGAAAAATGATAAACAATGACTGTTGTTGATTGTTGTAACGCAATTGGCTGTTTTCTTCCACCAGTTCTGATTATTAAAGGAGTTAATAAAAAAACAGAATTTGAAGAGGGACTTCCGCCTTGTTCAAAAGTTTATATGCAAAAGCAATCTGCATACATTTCTTCAGACCTTTTTTATAAATGACTGACTGAACATTTTATTCCTCGTAAACCACCAGGAAAGGTATTGTGGCAACCCACATCATATCTATTATTTTTATTGCCATTATAATATTACAATTTATACTTACAAACTAATATACAATAAAATTAACTTACACTAATATTTACAACTTACATTCTAAAACCTAATAAAAACTTATATCTATATATTTACAGTATAACAAATATTTATTAAATAAAATCTAAATATAATACACACATAATAAGCAAGAAAATAAGTAAGAACGTAATCTAATAAAATCTTTGGCATAGCATTATAACGCACGAACATAGCTTGGCGTGGTATAGTAGCCGCCTTACGCACTTCTATTGTTCGAGTTTTTATACGTATTCCTTTACATTCAAATAGTAGTCCGGCGGCGCGCGACCCTCCGATCGCTAGTGATAAACTGACCACAACGCGAAGCGCATGTCGCTCGGATCGATACGCAACACACTCGTATGCTCACGCGCCGACATTTATTACGAAACCGTATTATTATTTCACCTCCTTTTGCACACCTTCCAAAATATCGGAGATACCTCAACACCCAGCCATCTCCAAAGTATTATTAATTTTAGATGGTCATTCATCACACTCAAGTGCTGTCAATGTGTTAGAAGCTGCTCGGGACAATGACGTAGTATTACGTTTACCTAGCCACACTACTTCTGCTTTACAACCATTAGATGTATCAGTGTTCGGGCCATTTAAAAAATATTATTATGCTGAGACAAACAATTTCATGCGCTTGAATCCACAAAAAAAAATTAATTGGTACAATTCAGGTCAGCTAATTGGGAAGGCGTGGATTCGAGCTATTCCTGCTAATGCAATTAGCGATTTTCGTGGCAGCGGCATTTATCCAGTTAATCCAAGCGCTCTGCCTGATGATGAATTTGCTATATCAGATATTGCACTCCGGGAACTTGCGCAAGAACGAGAGTCTGATTCGCTAAACGATCAAGCGAAACTGAATCTGAAAACACTGATTTTATAGAACTTAGCAAAGAAAGAGTTTCAATAAAGAGAAAAATACAAATTTATAGTTCTGACAGTGAAAATGAAGAAAATGTTATGAGTCCAAAAACATCCAAAGGAAAAGCTACCGAAGGACTACCAATCGAATGGACCAAAGTTGATTGCCATATTGTTTTATATTTAAAATAAATACTATTTTATTAATAAGTTTGAAGGCAATTTTTGTTGTATTTTTGTGGTTTAAAAATGTTTATTATTTTATAATGTTGATTAGTACTTAATCAAAGATGATAGTAAATAATAAAGACTGATTACTTAAATTGATATACATTTCTTTTATTTAAAAAATCATAGTGAGGCACCTATCCCCGCCCAAGGCAAGTATCCCCCGAGGCATTTTTGACGTCAGGCTACTATCTGCTAGAGTAGGCAACTATCCCCTTTTTTAGAGGTCAAATAAAACAGGAATTAGTCAAAGCCCTTATTAATTATGTTAACTAAAATAGGCTACTATGAAAGATCAAAGACCTATGTTTTGATATACATGTTGCATTATTCTTCATAAGTACATATTTTTTTATAATAGAGCTTTTTTGAAAAGTGGGGCAACTATCCGGGTTTTACGCTAATAGGTAGGTAACACTAAAGATATTAAATATTTATATAAATAAAAATATTCACCATTGTAGACTTTGTTTATTTGCTCGATAAGATTGAAATGGGACTTCGGGCCATCAAATTTTAATTAAAAAAACATACATCGCCGTTAAACATATCCTTTTTTTCACCAACACCTCCTCCTTTTGGATTTTGAAGTCGTTAAAAAAAGCGATGGTTGTTTTATTCATCATTAACATATTAAGCACTCCGTTTCACTATTAAATACACTGAAATTAAATGTGACTTTGTCACATAAACTTTTTGCTGTTAGTAACATTCATAAAACAAATAACAAAATTAATATAACTTTAAACAATGTTCATTCAATAGACGTCATTTAGCGACCGAGCTATTGTTCGTAATGAGACGAAACTCAATATAAAAAAGGTGAAATGAGATATTTTTCGTCATCTCCGAAGGCGGAGATAGAGGGTAGATTGCGCCCCGTAATAATATTCCTTGTCGGCGGCGGGCGAGCAGTAATTTGGTGTAGTAAACCTCTTTATGAGGTTGTTACAGCACGATCCAAGTGGTCATCCCTGCATTTAGGTCAGTGCTCATTTTGCTCGGTACCGACTTGCGGCAAATGTTTAGAGCTACTGAAATATTGGTGCCGTTAAGGAATATTGAGTACCTCGGTGGTGGAGTGGATAAGCGCCGTGCCCGAGATCGTTGATAATAAGCAAATTCCGCAAGGTCAATCACGGAATGGGTGACCAAAATATGTTGACTCGAGTTAGTCTGTGCTTCCGTATGCTGATAATGAGGTGTACTGCAAGAGTTTAAGGGACAAGCGGTCAGCACTCATTTTCAGTTTTGGTGATGATCCGCAGAGTGTACAAAACTACATTATTATGACAAAAATAATGTTTGCAGTGAAAAAAAACTGATATTATGTAAGTTGCATCTATATCAATATTATTATAAAGGGATAAAGTTTCTAATTTTGTCTGTTTGTAGGGCGCAATCTTAGTAAATATGTATCCGATCATAACAAGCTTATGACCTACAGGAAGCTACATCATAATCGTGTGCTTTACGCAGCCGAAGGCGCGAGCAGCTAGTCGGAGAATAAATTTAATTAAGCTTTTTATAAACATGTGGTCCAAGATAAAATATTTTTATCAGTATACCTATACTATTGAAATAAACATAAAAATATTAATTACTAGCTTTGCGCCAGCGGCTTAGCCTGCGTGGTACCTAGGGAACTGTTTATTTGGATGTCGATTCATTTCATGACACGGATATAATTACAAATGAGAAATTGAATAGTAAATAATTGCTACTATGGCAACGTTTAAATTTCCCATACAAATTTCCACTCCCATTTTTATCCTTTCATTTTATTTCCTCTTATTTTCTGTTTTTCAGGATAAAATATTTCAGGATATAGCCTATGTTGACCGCATATGATGTAGGTAATAAAATTTTAAAAATCGATCTCGTAGTTTTAAAGCCTATTTCTTGCAAACAATCAAACAAAGAATCAAACCTTTCTTCTTAATATTATTATTATAGATAACTTCGGCCGTGACTTTTCATTCATTGGCTAGATTTGGCGAAAGTAAATCCGTGCCCTTATACATATACAGTTTAGTTCAAATTCTTAGAATCCTTTTTTTTAAGCAGGGAAAATTCAACTTTAATCCAGGGTTCTCCAATCAAGCATTCGTCGCAGGCTTAAGCAAGGCCGGCCTACCTGGTAAAACCAGCTGCGAGTACCCTTCGGAGGAGTGTGGGAGGGAGCCGGCAAGGAGTCCGCAAGTTCCAAATTCTTAGAATCCTATCTAAGCGAGTCAAAACATATATTGAAGGGCTACTCAGTAATCCTGTGTACCTACTTGACATGCTTGGATAACATATATCTAATCTAGTGTAGCACAAGTAGTCGTATGTTACACAAGTATGATGCGATGTTTTTGATTGCTCTTCGTTTGGGATTACATTGTAAGAAGAACTTAATCAACGTAATCTCTTTTATTGTATAGAGAATATTAATGTTATTATTAAGATAAACTTGCTTTTATTAATTCAGCAACATATTCTATAAGTATAAGTATTCTACAATTTATAATCTTAGGATTAGGGACTCTTTAAGGGAGAAATTTAAGGAAATAGACATTATGACTGTTGCTTCTCAATACATATACGAGAACTTAATGTACGTTCGTAAAAATATTAGTTTGTTTTCTATAAAAAGTGATGTACACAATTTTAATACAAGAAATAAAAATAAATTAACGGTGCCTGTCACTAGACTGCAAAAAGTTAATAACTCTTTCAAGGGTCTTTGTGTGCGCTTCTACAATAAGGTCCCAAGCAAAATACAACAATTAGATATCATGCAGTTTAAATCTACTATTAAAAAAATACTTATTAAAAAAGCTTATTATAAGGTATTCGATTATATAACAGATAAGAACGCTTGGACTTGAGATGATCCAGCAATTGGATAGGTGATTACTTCTAAACTCATTATCTTGTTTCCATTATTATTAAATGATTATGTTATTATTATAAGACCATAGTTTTTTTTATCTCTGTTTATAATGTATTGATCTGGTAATGACATGGTTTTTGTAAATGTCATTACTCATATTAGAGCTGGTGAGTTTCTTGCTCGTTCTTCTTATCAGCCAAAAGACGTCCTGAACGAGTGGTAGGGAAAAAATGTTGGACGATTCAAAAGTACTTTTACGAAGTCTATTTGAATAAAGATTATTTTGACTTTGACTTTGTATCGAATAGCAAATCACGCACCTCAACGTCAGAGATTGGTCATAGGTTTCACCCATCTGGAAATTTACGAAAGTTGATTAACAACGATCACGGTTCGCGGTGCTTATCTGCTGCGGTATCGAAGTATATATATAGTATATATTCATTTCAGATTTTATATCATATCACCAGCCCTTTTACGTCCCCACTGCAGGGGCTCAGGCCTTTCTTATGGATGGTTAAGGAGGATGGGCCATGACCCTCCACGCTGGCCCAATGCGGATTTGAGGGTATTAACGACTGCAAATGCAGCCGGGACCAACGGCTTAACGTGCCTTCCGAAGCACGGAGTAGCTCGAGATAATAATTTTGGTCACCCATCCCGTGACCGACCCTTGCGAAAGTTGCTTAACGATTACGATC
Source organism: Diatraea saccharalis (assembly GCA_918026875.4). Taxonomy (NCBI): domain Eukaryota; kingdom Metazoa; phylum Arthropoda; class Insecta; order Lepidoptera; family Crambidae; genus Diatraea; species Diatraea saccharalis. Next base: position 321,333 of record OU893348.1, on the reverse strand, counting down.
GCGGGCCGCGGCGCTTATCCACTACGCCACCGAGCTACTTAGACAGATTTTATACGCATAACAAATTAAAAATAACTAATTAAAACCAAAAGATAAATACGTTATGCATAATTGCATCAAACATTAATGAAAGAGAAGGCAAACTTGAAAGCTTATTTGCTTGACTTATCATCCGCCGCCATTTTACGCTGCAAATTAATTTATCATAATAATTTTTTAAGTGCTCGATCCAGGAATAAACATGAAATTCGCACCTTCATACAAAATCCATATAGATGAGAACTATTAATTGTACACCCACCTACATTTTGTTATAATTCCATAACTTTACTACGTAATTACTTTTTAAACCTTTTAATATTATACATGATAAGGTAAGTTTGTTTATTTGTTACACTTCAATGCATATACTACTGAGCAGATTTTAATATAATTTAGGACATAGTTGATAGAGGACATAGGTAACCTTTTATCTCGAAAAAGGGGTTGCAATATAGGATGACAGTTGATTTATTTTCTCTCTTCACAAAAGTATGGATGAAACGTACAGAGGTTTTTTATAGTATGAATATAGTTGTTAACCGTCGTGATGCTTGCGTCTTCATCCCGCTAGAGGGCGCCGATGTGCAGCCGTATCGATACTAGAGCCCTCTGCTGGCGTAATGTTATTGTATGCCACAACACTCATCATTGAAAGTAAGTATACGACGCGGATGAAGACGCGGGCAAAACCTAGTTTGGCCGTGGGCCTAAATTGGGTCGTGTGCCATTCTGGGATTAACCTAAGATATCACAGAGACATTTTCCAAGAACTTACTCACTTACTTACTTTTTTAGGTTGATTACGCATGCGAATTTTTTATTTCACTATAAATTTTAAATATATAATTTATATATAATATATAAAGTAGACGACCTCTGTAGAGTGGTTTGCATGCAGGTTTCGAGATGTTGCCATCTCGGAGGTCCCGAGTTCAATTCCCGGTCGGCTAAATATAGAAAATGAACTTTTCTACATTGTCTCGGGTCTGGATGTTTTATTTATATTACTAAGTTTTACCACACGTCCGTCATATAGAATATTTAAAAATTAACATAACCTGTGTCACTTGGGATGACAAACCCTTTTCAGTAAATATAAATATTAGACAACATCACATTGCTCAGATTCCAAGATGAGTAGCTAAAGCCCCCGTATTATGGAGTATCTGAGACAACGAAGGTAACACAACATCCAGACCCCAAGTCAATATAGAAAAGTCCATTTTCTACATTGACCCGACCGGGAATCGAAACCGGGACCTCAGAGATGGCGACACCTTGAAACCGGCGTGCGAACCACTCGGCTACGGAGGTCGTCATTGCGTCAATAATGTCTTAAATTAAATGATATCAGTACTTAAATATGTGATACATATCTCAGCATTTATAAATTCTTTTTAATAATTCCTTAATTGTATAAAAATTATTTTCTTTCAGCCATTAAAAAAAATCTTATTTTTTAAGAAAACAATTTAATTCCTTTATTTCAGTCCATATCTTATTATATATTCTGACGCACATTGTTATACAAGTTTTATTATATTTCGATGTTTCGGGCTTACTTATATATAACTAATTTGTGTTTATTTCTTCGCATTCTAGAGCTATGGCCAGCAGAGGCTTTTATAAAAGTTATCATCATAAGAATATCACTTTTGTTCTAGAACATATTCAATTTTTCGTCCTCTTTCGGGCTCTCTAATCAATATTTCATTGTCTTTTTTATTTACATAGTTAAGTCCACTAAAAATAGTCGGATGTCCACATGAAGTTAAAGCAAAAACAACTGATGTTTACTTGCGACTTTTGGCCTCTTGTAATATTGAAATAATGCCTTCAAAGTAAGTCTGATGTTCATATAAGATAATTCATTTCTCAAATTAAAACTTGAAATCCGTTCAGTGGTTTCCGCGTGAAAGAGTAACGAACATCCTAACAAACTTTCTCATTTATAATATTAGTAGGATATTAACGGTTCACATTGTCCTCCCATACTTTTGTTCTACAACAATAGGAGAACCAGGAAATATCGAATTACAAATAAACAACGACATTATTCTATGTTTTGCTTTGTTCTATGTATGTTTTGTATTTGGTGTTAACAATAAAGTGTTACATAAAGTGTCCATCTATTTATCTATCTATTCTCTGATGTAGAACCGATACGAGATATGCTTTTATTTCAAAGTGAGACATTTATCAACAAACTGGGATTCCTTTAGGGTGTATTCAGCGGAAATGGTACAAAAAGCTCATGTAAGCGACAGGAATATTCATCCAGAATAATAAAGAGATTTACTCTTGAAGTTGGGATACGTCTCTAAGGGCCTGAGATAAATCGGAATAATATGTATTGAAATATGACAATGGCGAGTACTGACAATTGTGAGCGTTTCGTTAAAAGTTTCGTTTCTATGCCCCATTTGATCACTGTTATGAATTGAAGAAAATAACGAAGGCAATTATCAAAGTAAGCGACAATAAGATACCTACAATTCAATAAATACGGAAACTTGCAAAACGACGAGGGAACGCAGCAAGAAAAAAAAAACAAAACAAATCCAAAGAAAAGGACATTTAAAATAATTTAAATAAGAGTACAATGTGTCAAAAGAATGTTTTTCTGAAGCATATTAATCTGATCTACAAAAGAAAGTAAAACACATCTTCACTTCTATAAGCTTATTGAATGCAAACCAAGAGTTTCTTGCATTACACTAATTTCAGAGAGGTTGCTATCTTCTGCGTAGTTCACGCTATTGGATTTATAATAACGTCACTTTTTCATCATGTTAAAATAATCTGTCTTTAAATCTTCATTTAAGACTAAAGTGTCGAGCCCTTAGCCTTGAGTCTTAAGTGAACACGAAATCTGTCAAGGGTCCGAAACGTCATGAAAACAAACACAAACCCGCTGAAACCATTCAAAGTAGTTTCATTTAATGAGTAGTGCACATGAAAATATAAGAAATAAGTATGTAATCTAACTGTCGTTAATGCAGAGTGTATTATATCCACCACCAGCCCTTTTACGTCCCCACTGCAGGGGCTCAGGCCTTCCTTATGGATGTTTAAGGAGGATGGGCCATGACCCTCTACGCTGGCCCAATGCGGATTGGAGGGTATTGACGACTGCAAATGCAGCCGGGACCAACGGCTTAACGTACCTTCCGAAGCACGGAGTAGCTCGAGATAATAAATTTTTTTGGTCACCCATCCTGTGACCGACCCTTGCGAAAGTTGCTTAACGACTACGATCGCGGGCCACAGCGCTTATCCACTACGCCACCGAGCTATTATATGGTCTATCATATATGTGAAATTTTAATTATTTGAGATCAATATGCAAAAAATCAGTTTCATATTTTATCTCACACCAACAAGCAGGTGGTTTCTCCACTACTGGGGATCGAGCCTTCCCTATGAAATCGAATCGAATAGAGATAATAGGCCATCATCACCCACCAATGCGTATTAGTGGGTATGAACGACTCCAGATGCAGCCGGGACCAACGGGTTGACATGCCGAAGCACGGAGGAGCTCGAGTTGATAAATGTTTGGTCACCCATCCTAATTTTTGGTCACCCATCCTATTACCGGCCATTGCCAAAGTTGCTTAACAACCGCACCATAAGCACTGCGACATCAAGCTCCTCGCAGTTCGTGTTAAATACCTCAAGTTAATAAATTTTTCTTCAATAACCCTACGATGTAAGTAAATCAATGAACGTAGGCTACTACGGATATGAGTCCCATGCCCTTCGATCTTTCAAATAACCTTTGCCTTTGTATCAACCTTCACTCGTGAGAGAAGTCTTGACATGAGCTTTAAACTCATGTAGAAGACGGTTCAGTAATATCCCGCGACAGTTTATTACAAACCTATATTGAAATTCACTTGTAAGACAATTATTATAAAGGTTTTTAATATTTTTTTTATTATTAAATAAATACATAGATTGTATATATTTTGATAAAATTCGATAATTTTTTTTTTGTATTACATTGTTATGCCGCTTCGTCGCTGGTTATAACTGTCCAGCCAGGCAGATCAATTTGTTTACAACTAATTAAAAAAAAAATTCTTCAATTACGTAAAAAAACTTTTTATTTTTCTGTGTAAATCCTTGATTAGGTAATTCAACCCATCTGAATTTCATGAATTAACATGTTAATGTAACAATGTATCCATATATTTTTATTCCTTGCTGTATTGGTGTACAATAAATAATATTTAATTAATTCATTCTATCATTCATATAAACTTTGTACCCAAAAATCAAAAATCAAATAAAAGATGACAAAATTGAAAGATCATACTGAGACAACTCATTGCCAAGTGGATACTTTGAATATAAAGAGGTTATACGGAGATGTATGTTTTTTTTTTAATCTATGATCACCGATATTTCCGTCAATTGTTGACCGATATTATTCGACAACTTGATGGATTGAGGTGGTTCCATAAAATTATATCGAAATCAAATAAGTAGTTTTCCTTTTATAACAAAACAAAATACGCTTTCTAACAGATATTACCTAAATATTAAGATGATATGTTATGACATCGCACATTTCAGTTGAAAACAAAAGATTGCGTATTTAGAATTCATTCAAAATCTGAAAGGAAGATTTTATATGTTTAACGAGTTTGTATACTCTTTGATACATACTTTTTATAAACGTCATAGATAGTACGTATCTATGAGTAAAGTATATATATTTAATTGGTTCAACACACCTACCCCTATAATATTACATATATATATATATATATATATATATATATATATATATATATATATATATATATATATATATATATGTCGCATCATCATTACGAAGATCGTTTGATTTAGTTTCTTTTATTTTTAATTGCTAGTTACTCGATTACTTAATTACTCGATTGTAAAGAGAGCGTGATCATCGATACTTTTGATTTTATTAGAATGGTGACACTGACTTTGACAGTTCGTTAATAAAAACCAAGTTGCCGCCATTTTGGCACACATTCTGTTTCCGATGGCCGAGGAGTAATGACATCTGATGACATCACGCTCATCTCGTTATATTTTCATGTGAAAAGTGATAAAATGGAATAAATCCACGTTGGTATACACGCCTGCAGTGTTATTTTAAAGATAGTCCCCTGATATGGACGATCTATTTGGGCTTCGTAATAGCACATTCGGACTACCCGCCGTTATATATATATATATTAGGGATTATAGATGAAAGACTTTTATAAATCGGTCCAATAGTTTCGGGGCGTATCTAATGGTAACAAACGATCAATCAAATCGTTTCTCTTTAAAATATGAATATAGATTATTGAAAAAAAATATGTCATGCAAATAAACAAAATCTCCTATTTTAATACTTTAACTATTTTGAATATTTTTATTGGGTTGGCACAAAAGTAATGAGACACACTAGAAAAATCTATAACATTTCCTTTTTAAAATAAATTTTTTCGATAATATTCTAGAATGTTGTACAACATTCTAGGTACTTCTGGTGTAGGGTATATAAAGCCGCGCTCGCGATTTGTTTAGTCAGTTTGAAGAAAAATGGACGAGCGACAAGTTCGAACACTATACTTATACGAGTACTTGTTAGGCCACAGTGCGCGGGCTGCGGCTGACAATATCAACAATGCATTAGGCGCTGGAAGTACAAGCCATGCGACGGTGTCCCGATGGTTTGACCGTTTTAAATCAGGAGACAGGAGCCTTGAAAGTCATCCACGCTCAGGGCGACCACCCGCAGTGAATGATGACGATTTGCGCCGCGAACTGCAGTTGAATCCGGATGCTACCACTCGTGAATTAGCGGAAGCACTTAAATGCAGTCACCACGCCGTGGAACACCATCTGCATGAGCTTGGTTATCAAAAAGTTTTGGCTCGGTGGGTACCGCACATCCTTACAGACGCCAGTCGTGCAGTCCGTGTCGCTATCTGTCAGTCACTTTTGCTGCGACCCCGACGTAAAGAGTTTTTGTCAGATCTGGTTACTGGAGATGAATCATGGATTTATTACGAGAAAGATACACGTCGTGCTTTTTGGCTGCCTCGAGAAGAAACGCCACCAACTCAACCGAAGCCGAGTCAAAAGAACCGCCGAAAAATTCTGCTTTGCTGTTTCTGGGATGCGCAAGGCATACTGTTTTATGAGCTATTACACAATGAAACTATAAACGCTGACAAATATTCAACCCAGCTTACCAAATTATCTGCCGCTATCAAGAAAAAACGACGAAGACGAGTCAATGTAGTTTTACTGCACGATAACGCTCGACCTCACGTCGCATCTGTGGTTCGCCGGCAGTTGGAGAACTTGGGCTGGGAGACGATACCCCACCCACCTTATTCCCCAGACCTCGCCCCATCAGACTATCATTTGTTTAGAGCCCTGAAACAGCATTTGCGGGGTAAACAATTTCATGATTTCTCTGACGTAGAGGCGGAGTTGAACAACTTTTTCGAGGCCCAGCCATCAGAGTTCTGGGCAAAAGGCATCCAAACTTTGCCGGATCGTTGGAAAGAAGTCTTAGATACTAATGGTAATTACATCATTGACTAAACTTTTTTTATTGTAATAATAATAAAAAAGTAAACACTTAAACCAGGTGTCTCATTACTTTTGTGCCAACCCGATATTTACAAAGATATTTAATATACTTTTTTGTGATATTGATATTTTTTATATAAACATTGATATAATAAAAAAATATCAATATCACAAAAAGCATGAAATAAAAACTTTTTGTAAAAAGTAGAACTGACTTCAATAACATTTTCTTGAATAAGTCGTTTTTGAGATAAAGCTTTTAATTATAACGAAAAAAAATAAAAAAATACGTGTTTAATATTTTGCAACAATCTACCGACAAAACAAACAAAATTTGTCGTCATTCGTATTTTATTAAACTAGATAACCTGAAAATGGATTATGAAAATCGACAAAAATAAACAAACGTGGATTGTCCTCTAAATATTTTTATATAATATTATTAAACACTAATACAAAAATGTATTTGAATTAAATCTCCCGTCTGAAAGAAAAGCACCCATCCATACTGCTGGAATACCTCAAGTCCAATCATTCTTATCTCCTATATAATTAGATAATAAAAATAAAATATAAAATAAAAAATAAAAAAGCCTTTTATTCCATGCACATAATATATCAGTCTAGATTTGCAACAATCCTATTCATATCGATAACATTGCATTACATTTTTATATTACAGATACCTTAAATCATTCATTATAACATTCAGATTAATTGCAATAGCAAATAGATAACAACCTCATTACATTATTAGTCCAAACCTCATTTTAATTCTTTATTAATTAATTCAATCAATACCAATAAACATTAATTCATTACAACAATCTAAAATGTGTATATACAAAAATAAAACTTAATAAATAATATCCAAATTTCATAAAATAATACTTATAATTCTAATTTGCATGGACCCCTCTCAGGTAAAGGCCTCCTCCAAGGATTTCCATTTTTCTCTATTTTTTGCTACCTGTAGCCAGTTTATTCCTGCGATCTTTCTTATATCATCCTCCCATCTCATGTAGGGTCTCCCTACCCGGCGTTTGCCTGGCGGGCCCTTCCATGTGGTTACATTTATGGTCCACCTGTTGTCCAGGTATCGGGCTATATGACCGGCCCATCTGAATTTTTGTGTTTGGGCATAAGCCAGCGCGTCTATCACTTTGGTGTTTTTTCTTATTTCTGAGTGTCGTATTTTGTGCATTTTTTTAATGTTTAGCATACTACGTTCCATTCCTTTCTGGCACGAACTGATTTTGTTTTTCATTTTATTTGTAAATTTCCACGTCTGACAGGCATATGTTAGAGAGGGCAGAATGCACGAGTCCATGGTTTTCTTTTTGAGTTTTATTGACATATTGCTTTTAAATACTTCCTTTAGGCTCCAATATTTATTCCAAGCATGTTTGATTCTGCGCTCTATCTCCAATCCATTGCTGTTGTTTTTAAAACTTATTTGTTTTCCAAGATAGATGTACTGATCTACGTACTCCAGCCGCTCATTCTCCAACATAATACGCTTCTTAATGCTGTTTGTCATGGCTTTTGTCTTTGACAAGTTCATCTCTAGTCCCACTCTTTTACTGCTTTCATGGAGTGTCTCTAACATGTACTGCAGGCCCCAGCTAGTTTCTGACAATAACACTATATCGTCTGCAAATCTTAGATGGCTCAAGTATCTACCATTAATATTTAAACCATATTTCTTCCAATCCAGATTCTTTACGATAGTTTCCAGCACTGCTATAAAAAGTTTTGGTGACAACGGGTCGCCCTGTTTCACTCCTCTCTTTATAGGAAAGCTCTGGCCAGTTATTTCCAATTTTACTTTACTAGTGCTGTTACTATAAATGTTTCTTATGACTTCTATGTATTTGTTCTCTACTTTTTGAATTTTTAGGGCTTCCCAGATACTCGTGTGAGATATTGTATCAAATGCTTTTTGGTAGTCGACAAAGACGATGTAGAGTGGTGTTTGCTTTTCCATGTACTTTTCAATAATTAGTTCTAAGGAATGAATGTGATCTATCGTGGAAAATCCTTTGCGAAAACCTGCTTGTTCTACGGGTTGATATTTATCTATTGTTTCGCTTATTCTGTTGTTTATGATTGAAGAAAATAATTTATATAGAGTCGGTAATAGGCTAATGGGTCTATAGTTACCAATGTCATGGGGATCTCCTTTTTTATAGAGCAAGATAATGTTTGATTCGGACCATTGTATTGGTATAGTCACCGTCTCTAGGATGAGATTAAATAGGTGCGTCAGTGGCGTGGCCAATAGAGCCGCTCCGTATCTGATAGCCTCATTTGTGACTTTATCTGGGCCTGGGCTTTTATCCGTTTTTAATCTTTTTATGGCTTGAAGAATTTCTGATTCGTCAATGGGTTGAATTTTTTCTTCAAAATCCGTCTGCAATGTCTCTGCATTGTGCTCTGTGTTCTCGCTGTTTAGAAGGTGTTCATCTGATTTGGCGCTGTACAAGTCTTGATAAAAATTTGTTGCAATATTGACGATGTCTTTGCGTTTGTATGATGTTTTCCCCAGCTGGTTCAAACCCTCGATCCAGGCTCTATTTGTTCGAAGTTCCTTAGAGGCTTTTTTTAGACTCCCGTCCTGCTCGAGATGTTTTTCTAAAGTAGCAGCTCTGTGGGTTTTGTAATCAAATTTGATATATTTACTTGTTAGCTTATATAGAGCGCTGAGTTCGTTTCTTTGGGTGTGGGTTTTATTTGTAGTTTTCTGGAGTAATTTTCTTCTCATTATAAGTGATAGTGTTTTTTCTGATAAAATTTTATGTTTAATATTGGATCGGTTGGTTGAATTTTTGGTTTCCAGGCTTTGCATTATAGCACTTATCAGTGAATCATAATATCTTTGGACAGTATTTGTTTCATTCCAGTTTAACAGATAATTTTCAAGACAATTTTTGTATTCTGTTATATCTTCGTCACTTTTAAGAGTACTTATTTGCTTGCTTGTATATGCCACTCTACTTTTATGAGGTTTTGATAGGGTAATTGTGCTTCTGACTAGTCTGTGGTCTGATGGAAAATTTAAATTTAATGTTTCTATATTTTGAAATAATTTTGGTTGGTTAGTTGTTATGTAATCTATTTCATTTTTATACTGACCGTTAGGGGATCGCCATGTCCATCTACGACTTGGTTTTTTCTTAAAGAACGTGTTGATAATCGAAAGTTTCTTTTCAAAAGCAAAGTTTAACAATCTCTGGCCTCTTTCATTTCTTTGTCCATATCCGTATCTTTTTGTTATTAAATATTCGTCTTTTAGGGGTTGACCAATCTTTGCATTAAAATCACCCATCACAATTAGATTTTTATGGGCGAATTGTATGGCTTTGTCTATAGAATAGTAGAATTCATTGATATCTTCCTCGTCTGCCGACTCAGTAGGTGCATATACTTGTATTATGCTTATACAATAGCCTTAATTAGATATCTCATAATAAGTTTTTCTTGTAAGTGTTTTTAATAGTATATTTATTACTGGATTACCAGAAAATAGTATATGAAAAAACTAAAAAATGGAGTAGTATTTTTTTAACTACCATCAAAGAAAGAGGCACCAATAAAGTAATGAAATAAAAGTACTTGTATTTATTATGATATTATAGTCTCAATTATGAACAAAACTAGTGGTTAAGTTACAATTGGCAATTGACAGGATTATTTATAAAATAATACAAAATTTTTAGTTGTTATAAAGACAAATTAAATATTTATATAAGGTTTTTAAAGATTATATTGGTAATTTTAAACGAAAGAACATGAAAAGGCAAAGAGTAAAGTGACAAAGCCATAATGCTTTTTAAAAACAATTTAATATGAATAGATAGGGTGTTCCTCTTACAAAACCGTGTAGGTTTAACAATTATAATGATATTGTCTATAACATCAAACGAACATCGACGAAATATTACCTGGTTACGTTAAATTTCACACCGCCTTACCCACCTGAGGCCCCAACACTTCGGGCTCAAATTCCTCGTGAATGATGAATTATTTACGTGTTTATACGTGACAAGGGAATATTTAACCAGGTGAAATGTATGAGAAGATTATGTTAAGATTACACACACAACTTTTTACAAGAAATTTGTTTTATGTAGAGTCTTGACAACGCGTAAAAGCTGTTTTCCATGTTAAGCGAATACGTAAGAATATTGTATAAGTATGTAGGTTTACAAATTAAGCATATAATTAAATTAATAGATATTCTGAATATTCGGACCGGTGGTAAGCGCATCCGGTCTGCGATGCGGAAGTTAAGCCACTATCGAAAGGACCAATCATTGGATGGGTAATCAATAATTTATAATCTCGAGCTCTTCTTCACGTTAAGACGTTGATCTCTGTTGCATCTGCAGTCGTTTACACCCACCAATCTTCATTTGGCCCACGCGGTGTAACATGTCTCATTCTCCCCATTCGATCAAATTCAATTCCATCCATACGGAAGGCCTAAGCCCTAGACATCTCATTACACGTAAAAATAATTCCATAGGTACCCCCATAACCTATCAAATACAGTGAGTCTTAGAAAAATTCACATTTACAAAAACTTATTAAAATGCATGCCGCAACAAATGGTAGTATTACCTATTTAAAAAGGAACACAATACAATATTTTTGCAGAATTCACGGTTGAATAATACTTGATTGCTTGTTCGTTACATAGATGATCTTAGTATAATTATAGAACCCCAAGAAGGGTAGATACTAATTACCCTAATTAGGTAGGTCAGATGGGCAGTGCCTTCAAATGTATTTTTAATGATAATCACAGAGAAATCGATTCAGCAGCTGCGTTTATTTTATTCGTATATATCAAAATATTTTTGAATTTATAATAAATTGAATTCCATGATTATGTGTTCAGTTAAGTAGCTAGGTTTAATTTAGGTTGGCCTAGTTTGAGTTTGGCTAGTGTTTGTTTTGAAGCACGCAGATTCTAAAATGCTTAGTTCTAAATTAATTGCTTTAGAGTTTGCTGCAAGTTTACACGTACCACATTAATGACATGAAAAGAGCGATGGCTTACGAGTACATTAGATTTATTTATTAATCAAATTAAATACACAAGTTTTTTAAATATATCAACAATATACTACTACTGATTTATAATAATAATACATTATTATATATTTAAAATAAGTATTTTCTTTGGACTAATCATTACTTTATGAATCCGGCAGAAATGATATTCAGAATGGTTAGAATAATTAAGTGTTAAATTATTTTCAAAATAATATCTTTCATCAACCTCCGTAGTCGAATGTTATATATTCAGGTTACACGGAGCTTCCATCTGTTAGGTTCCAGGTTCGTTTTCTGATTGAATCATTGTCATTTTGTTGTAAAATTACAGCACAACAGATTAGTACCGTAAATCAATGGAATTTCATTTCAAAATTGATTTCACAGAGCCCTTTTGTAGTATTCTAAAGTGTCTATAGGGACATTTTAAGCTGCAGGCTTTTCAATACGCTTTATGAATTTCGTTGTATCAAAGAGGATCTCAAGATTAATATTCTTCATAATATCAGTTGGCAGACCGCTTATCTTTCCTTTCTGAGCACTCAAAAAATCTGATCGCCTAAATTAGATATTTTCCGTCTTTCCATTCTCCACAGACCAATTACTTTAGAAGGACAAAGTACTGTCACTGAATATGAAAACTTAAACAAAGTCAAAAGGAAGAAGTCAGGTTACCGCAGGAATTCCATTGATACAACATGTCCGAATTAATATAATATGAGATATATGCCCTCGAATGTAAATTCGGAAAGTTTCGAATAGTTCTTGTAATTTTGTTACAAACATATATGTGAAGAATATCTGCACACCAGAAGCAGTGACAGGACATACCTCCGTTGCATCATAAATTCGAAAAATTAGTTTGAAATGTATGCCATATAACTTCGTATCTCAATCAAAAACACATCAGACTCTAATAATTTTGGATAATATGTATAATTTGCCGTAAAATTCAAATTATTAATCTCCTTGCCTAAGAAAATTATGAATTCAAATTACCGTGTCATTCTCATTTTAATATTGTATAAAACCTTTTCCTTTTTTGCATCTGTCCACATATGAGTCGTAAGTATTAAACACTATGTTGATTGACATAATAAATCAAATAAACAACAAATAACGATAATTACACAACAACCGGTAATATTAACGGACCACCCCGGATATAGCTTTGATTATATGTAAGGTATTTGTTATTGGACATTTACAATATTTTACATAGTATAGAAAAAGCATGCAGGTAGAATAAATGTGGTCGAGATGCGTTCGTTACGCAGTAACGCTCGCTGACCGCATTTCTAATGAAGATATAAGAAATAGAGTTAGCCTGAGAGTTAGTGTAAAAATTGTCAGAAACACGCTCTATTGGTTCGGATAAGTAGATAGATCGACGGATGAAAGAATGACAAAACTGATCCACGACGCCAAAAGTAGAAGAATTTAGAAGCCGAGGAAGACACACCTTTCACAATTTATCGGTCGCATGCTGTTACAAAGTATAAATATATATAATTAAGAGTAAGATCGTGCGTTATGGCACTTGGTCCTCTCTACATATCAGCAAGGATTATGATGTGAAGATATAAACGGATGTCTTTACGATAACTTATAAGATATATAAATGTAAAACGGTATATAAATAGACAACCAAAAATTGCTTAGACTCCAAACCAAGTGTTTAATACTCGTGTATTATGGAAGTCCTATTCAATCCACACCATAGACCATACAGGAAAGATCATTTTCTACATTATGGACGGAAATCCAACACGTGACCTTAGATACCATTAAACTGTCTAGCGAGCTACACGGTCTTTCTATTCGCTAAGATCGAATTACTCAATTATATGATTTCTCATATGCATTGCAACATCCGTGCACATTACTATAGATTTACTCTCCGACCGATATTTATGGTCAATGCTGGACGCTAATATTTAAAATATAAAGATTTGCTTTCTTTTCTTGCTGTTTAATAATCTTTCTTTTTGAACGACTTCAGCATTACGACGACATTAGCGGTTAATTTAATAATAAAGTAGAATGGGCAAAAGTCGGCTAAAATGACATAAATTGCGTACTACGCATTTATTTATCAAAAATCTTCTCTTTAATTATAATTTATGCTATATAAATATTATTATATAATTATGCGGCGTTTAAAATTAACCGTATTAAAACAATTGCTAAACTGACCAATTTAGACTAATGTCAACCATGCAACATAGACTAGATTAGGATGATCGCCTTATCGATTATAGAAAAATAAAGGATTAATCTCGTATCGAAAAAATCTAAGATAAGACTTTCTTCGGTTTGCTTTTGAGCATGAAAAAAGGTATGTACGCTATTTCATAGTAAATTAAGAGACAAATTAATTGAATCTTAATATGACGCGTACAAACTGAACCAACGATTGGCCAAGTTAACATTCATCACTAATCCGAAAGAATAGGCTTTGTTTATTCGTGTAGGCATAAGGATAAGTTTTCACGGAGGAAGAAACATGCGTGTTTAAGTTGTTATACATAAATATAACAAAATGTTTGGTGTTATACATAAATACAACAAGATTACATTAGATAAATACCTAAATATCTTAAATTAAGATTTCTAGTGACATTCGTTATAATATTTTCTTTAGTGGTGAGTATATACCTACCTACTGCAATATAACTATGACTACCTACTAAGTTTCAAGTTATTGATCGACTTGACATGCGAACTTCCTACCATTACTTTTACAATATGAAGTATTTTAACTTTGATAATGTTAATTAGGTACTATATTAGTCAAATACTAGTTTTTAATCGGCCCAGTCGTTTTAGCGTTTATCTTTTACAATAAAAAATTCAATCTTTCCTTTTTGTAATATAGGTATAGATTAGACTTTTTCGCAATTTAATGTTTATATTCATTAGTCATCGATTGTTTGAAATACAATATTCATTTTATTGCTCTTATATACGTAGATATTATAACGACATAACCTTAAAATCTCTGTTAAATATTCAGATATTCTCAAACTCCGGCATAATTTTAAAATGGTTTTTTACCTACTCATTCTAGAAATAATTCTCTATCGTTTACCATTGGTTCCACCAATATGCACGGCTACGCAAAAATAGCCGAACTCTCATAGTAAATTGCCCATTCTCCTTTAAGAATATTTCAGAGAAGCCTCTTTCGTTTCACAAAATAATCCCTATTTGTAAAGTAAAAAAAGGTTTGTAAACACAAAAATCTGATTATTTATAGTTTTTCATTGAGTTTCATTGATAAAGTTTTTTTTTTTGTTTTTCCTCAATGCTTAAAATATTTTAGCGCAAACATTAGCATATCGCAAAATTTATGTTTGCGATATGCTAATACTTGCGCCTTTCCAAAATGAGTAGTATTAATCATGGCCTTCAAATAAGCTACATTCTGTTTTCGATATTAGATTTTTCTCCGCTCGGGTAAACATTATAACAATGAAGACTAATAAAAAAGTTTTTTATGTACATGTTCGATATTCAAACTCGACGATACCCTTGTAATAGACGACAGACAGAGTTCCCAGAAAATCTAAGGACGCGTTTCCATTTTGTCACGTGCACTTTTTGTGTGTCGTGGTTTGTATTTCATTATACATATAGTGACGTCGATCACCGATCTAAACTGAAGTGAATAAATTTGATTGTTGTAAAGACGATTTTCGACATTGTCAAGTTATTAAACAATGTCGAAAATTTAAAAATTGTATTCATACATCAAAAAAATAGTTCTTATTTTGAGAATCGAACCCGCACGTTTTGAAAATAAAATTGACATTATTTCTACTGAGATTGAACAAGCCGATGTTCTTGCGTCCTAGGAGGTACTGAGGGTAAATAAAACCGCGTCATAAACTGACCATAGTTTTGTATTCCAAAAACAAAAAAATCCTCCCTTACAAGGAAACTGACATTAGATATATACCTTTTTAAACAAAACATAACACCGCGATATTCTAAATGTACAGCTCCATCTTTTAATGAAAATAACAAATATTTACGTCATAAATATCATTCACATAACCATAAATACATTATTTTATAAGCATTTTATTTGTGTTAATAATTAAACTAAATACATGCATAAACGGCTTATACATAATCGCCCACCAAGGACAAACTAAGCTTTGTCCTTAATACACTTGTAAATAACATCATATGACATCGCCCACCATAACACGGTATACCTATAACTTAACAATTAAAGTTACATTAAATACAAATTAGTCACAATAAAATATTTTATATGTTAAACATGCTTTCAATATCAATCAGCAATAGGAAGGATACAAATTTTAGAAACAGGCCGTTTTAAAGTGCCGCCTTTAACCTTCAAAGTAACTACCTTAACTATATTATCATCCCCTGGATGAGTTGCAATCACTCTACCATAAAGCCAACGTCTAGCAGATAAGTAAATTTCCTTTTTTTTTTTTTTTTGACGAATATATATTTATTCGGATGATTATTTATGAATCTGCCTCCTACTTTAAAATCATATTCACCTTTAATAGACAAATTGAAACATTTGTATCTTCTAAGTTTTGGTAAGTTTTTTATTTTCTTATAATATCTTTTTTCATTCCCATAATTCCTGACTTGACACAATTTTAACACTTTATTCTTAAGTATACGTAACTTACATTTAGCCAAAAATTCATAATTCTTATTTAATTTACCATTTGTTCTCATTTTTAAAACTTTTATTTCTTTCAGTATGACACTGACTATCGTTATAATTTCTTTCTTCTTCTTCATTTGATTTTACAAATGTTTTATTATTAGACTGCTTTTGTATCTCCAATACAATCTTTTCTGATAATGAATTCATTTCTTCATATTGCCTAACGCCTTCGTGAATAATTTCCCAACCTTTCCTTTCATCACTATCCAGTTCACACTTCAACATCGGCACTTCATTCTTCTCTACTTGACAATGCATGACATTTATTATTTCAGATGACTTACTACATGCATCAACGATTCCCGATAAAATCCATCCTAGTGATGTGCATTGCGCAAGTAGTGAACCACGTGCTCCCTTTTTAATTCCATCTTGTATTATCTGACTATACACTTCAGAACCTAATAACATATCAATTCGATTTGATGTGTAATAGCCAGGGTCCGCGAGAACAATCTCAGATATTTCCTTCCATTCCACTGATTTTATCTCCTTGGTAGGCAACAATGTGGTAATGGACTTTAACACATAAGCGTTAACATTAAGAATAACATTTTGATCAATACGTGACATTATTTTTATATTGACCATAGCCTTGGATATTAATCCACTTTCACCACCTACTCCACAAATTTGAGCCTTAACTGGAATTTTCTTTAAACCCAACATTTGAACCATAGATTCCGTCACAAAAGAAGACTGGGATCCTTGATCCAATAAAGCGCGAATCGTAAACATTCTACCATTTGCTGCCATAGAATTTACTAAGGCGGTGGCAAGTAGCACCTTCTTGTATCTTGCATGATTAGTCGAAATGCAAGAAACCATAGGAATCGACTCAATATTGTCAATATTTGACAAAGAAGTACTTGGTTTCGGACTATCATCAATTGAAACCGCACTGTTAACTAAAATCTTCTCTTTTTGGGAGACCGTACCCTCTGTACCTTTAGGATGCAAAAGAACGTGATGCCTTTTCTTGCAAATACGACATCTAACATTACTTTGACAGCTCTTAGCAGAGTGATTACGACCCAAGCAACAAAAACATACATTGTTATTTAAAACAAAGTTACGCCGCGACTCTACAGTCTCATTTAAAAAACCCTTACAAAAATTAAGTTTATGTCCTTCTGAACAAAACTGACAAACCAATTTTGCTATATGTAATGATTTCATTTTATCAATTGGCATTTTATGAAATTGATTTTTATACCCTGTTTTATGCCCAGATTCTAAAAATTCGATGGCACGATAGCGATTTTTAAGAAAATGCTCAAATTGCTTATAAGTTGGCAATTCATCTGTATCACTGTCAGTCACAAAAAATTCCCACTGCCGTCGAGTTTCTAAATCCAATTTTAAAGTAATAATGTGTATTACAAGTACATCCCAACTATCTGTATTTACCCCAATATTAGACAAAGCGGACAAACAATCATTAGTAGTATCTAACAACTCCTTTAATCCACTAGCTGACTCGAATATAATATTTTTCTGAGACAACAACCTTTTCATAATATGACTACATATATATCTCTTATTACTGTACCTTTCTTCAAGTAATTTCCAACACCTATCATAATTACAGTCAGTAACAGGAATATTATTTAACAGTTGTTCAGCCTCTCCTTGTAAATATCTCTTTAAATACAATATTTTTTGAACATTTCCTAAATCATTATTATTATGTATCAAAGAACAAAATAGATCTCGAAAGGTATTCCATTCTGAATACTTTCCAGAAAAACTGGGAATATTAACCTTCGGAAGTTTTATATGAGATGTATTTGTACTATGTTGAGCAACCGTAACAGATTCATTAAACTGTTTATTTTCAAATGTTGACAAAATATATTTTAATTCTATTTTATACTCAAAATAAACTTCTTCTCCATTATCATATATATCATTTTTAACATAAGTTGTTTCAGCTAATTCATCTGCAGAAGACACTGCACGCATCAATTCCTTATGACCTGCAGAGAACTCAAACCACATTTGCTCTAACAGTTCTATACGCCCTTCCACATACTCTTTTGTAATGCGGCCTTTAGGACTCTTTTTAAAGTTAATCTTTGCTTTTGTAAGCCGAGCGTACAAATCTTCTTGAAAATGAATCAATTTCTCCATTTTAACATTCAAAAATAAACTTCAAACAAAGCAAAATAAAGATCTTATTTCAATAACCTAAACGTAAACAAAACTCTTTTATACAAATCTACGACCAAATATTTTTTTAAATTTTTCTAAGTCTTAAACCTCTTTTGTATCGGGCCAAAATTGGGCATAGGTTCCCCGTACCTTCGTTTTTATTAAAACTATTCTAAGTCCCTAATTCTACAATACAAATTATTCTAAGTCCATATAAGCAAACACTAAATTCATTAAAGTTAAAATCTTCTAGTACTTAAAGTTCAAATTAGTTCACTTTTATTTTTTGACTTCACTTCAGTTTCAAAGTTAAGCTCTTCATAAGAATAAGGTTTAAAATAAAAGTACTCACAGTTGTATTTCCGTTTCACTCACACATACACAATAGAACTCATGCCATCCTTGTCTAGCACGATCTCCAAGTTATCCGCGCCGCTGACTGCTACCTGGTTCCTCCAGATGGCTCATCTGCAGCAAGTTTCCACCTTCGTATCCTCCACAAGCTAGTGTCTCCAGCTCGTGGCCCTGACAGCGTCCTTGCTGTCTGACTGGTCTCAATGCTTCCAAGTGCGCTGATCCAGCCACCAGTCACGTTTGCAACAGCGATCCACTGTCCGTGACTTCTCCGAACAAAAATAACCTGCACTTTTACGTGCCCTCGGACTGTGCTACTGCACTATCCGGCTCCGTAGGACCATGAACAAGCCGATGTTCTTGCGTCCTAGGAGGTACTGAGGGTAAATAAAACCGCGTCATAAACTGACCATAGTTTTGTATTCCAAAAACAAAAAAATCCTCCCTTACAAGGAAACTGACATTAGATATATACCTTTTTAAACAAAACATAACACCGCGATATTCTAAATGTACAGCTCCATCTTTTAATGAAAATAACAAATATTTACGTCATAAATATCATTCACATAACCATAAATACATTATTTTATAAGCATTTTATTTGTGTTAATAATTAAACTAAATACATGCATAAACGGCTTATACAGAGATACTGATTGCGTAGTTCTTAAGTAGTTAAAATTGTACCCCTATTATTTAGATAAGAAATTGCTGTAGACTTTGATTTTTAAATAAATAAATAAATAATTATATTCACATATGTATTTACACAAAACAATTCAAATATCTTTCAAAAAATGTTTTAAAATGGGATTAAGGGGCTCGTCAAAACATTTTTGTATTATTTAAAATACTAACTTTATTTTTAACACCATTAATTCGTTTTCTAATAAAACCCATCATTTACTCAATAATTGTACCTCTGAAAGTGAAAAAAGTTTTTCTTTTTTTAAATGCAGGTGAAATGCAATATAAAACCAAACCTTAAACCAGGGCTCTGACACCGCACAGGCTTAAGCGGGGTGGGCCTACCTGCTAAAATACGCTGTGAGTACCTTCCGGGGTGGGGGGAGGACCCGGGCTCCGACTAGGAGCCGACGAGGAGTCCGGGTCCCCACGTACTCTGAAACGGAATAGGAAGAAAATATTTTGGTCGTGAAATATAAATAAATAATAGGCAATGTCACATATATTGCTCAGAACCCAAATTAAACACCTAAATCACTCAGACAGTATAGAAAAAAAATCTATATTGACCCGATCGGGATCGAACTCGAGACATCAGAGAGAAACGACACCTTGAAACCGGCGTAAATACCACTCAACGTCAGTACATTGTCTTCTTATTTTCGTATTATTAAAATAAAGAAATATTATAGAAATTAAACTTATGTATAAATATTTATTTCTTTGATAACATCAAAATGTATCAATATATTCAGAAATATTTGAAAATATTGTTAGCCCCTAATATACTTACGAATCGAATGAACATCATACGTTATGAGTGAAATGGAATGTTATTTATTTTCTATGTTCTTACTTTATTAGATAAATTAAATTGCTTCTTAGAACAATATTACGCCAACACATTATTAAAATGTCAGTAGTATTTTATATAAAGTTTGTTTTATACATTTAAAGAGTTTAAAAAATTTACGAGTATATTTAATGAAAAAATTGTTTGTACACGCTCTTTAGTGCACGAGATTCCGCGATAATCTAAGAAGAAGGGTCCTACCTGATCCATAGACATTAAAGGTATATTGTCCATATGGAGTAAGACTCGATATATATGCATATATTATTGTCCACATTGAGTCGGATAAGTTTTCAAATTTTAACATGTACTTCGTCTGCGTGGAAAAAGTATATTAGGAGAATTCTTTCTTTCATGGATGGAATCGTATGGAATAAAATAAATGGTCCATAACCAACGACGCGAGCCCAACGCGAATTGATGGATGTTAACAACTGCTGAAGCAGCCAAGATCAATTCTTAAGTACGGAGGAGTTATATAAAATATTTATTTATTTATACATGTTCAATAAAGAGTATTACTTATTTACTAATCCACATCGTAAACCGAATGCTCTAACCCACTATGCCATAGGACTTCTTATATAATCTGTACTATAATATTATGAAGAGGAAAGTTTTGATTGACCAACCCCCAGAGTGGGGGCTGGTTAAAAAGCAGGGACCTACCCACTAAAACTCAGCGATGTCCCTCACTGCGGTGGAACGACGCGCGGTAACGGTCCCCAAAGGAATGACTTCCTGCGCATGCCTTTTACAGGGCGGGTCCCATCTCAGATTCATCAACCCCCCAGACAGAGCAAAGGGCGTGCAATGCCTAGTGTAAGCGCTAACCCGCTAGACTGCCCCTCGTCAAAGGCAAGAGATGCGCAACTGTGCATTTCTCACCTTAACCCGTCTAAGAGAGGGAGTTCACCTGGGCTAAACTCTCATGAATCCCTTAACGCCGATAGCCCCAGATACCAATGTCCTGCTCATGGTGAGCGAAACCAGTCACCAGTAGTCCGTTTCTTAGTCACGCTCTGGTGGCACCGCCCAACCCGGTCACTCCACACACCGAATGGTGTGCCACTACCTCTACCAGGACTCATACCATCTTGCATGTGTGTTACGATCAGCAGTTAGACGTGTTAAGGGGTCTTCAGGGGTTTCATGATATCAAATGTTTATCACATAACCTGGTCTGAAATATCCTACGTCTCGCCGCTGTACGACCTTCTTAAGAATCTCATCCTTTTTGTAGTTTTGCAGTGAGACAGGTTATTAAGTCGAGCTAATGCTTCTGACACTGTCTCTGCTACTTGGCAAGTAACAAAGCGTGAGTAGTTTTGCCGAACAAAAGTACAATTTTGGCGTACACAATACTTCAAATTGACATAATTTTGTTATTTATAAACCGATTAAAATAAAACATACACTAACTGTTAACGAAACATTAGCACAATACAACAGTGAAAACTGTATTTAAATATGTTCAGCCGTTTCTGAGATTAGCGTGCACAAACGTACAGAAAAAAAGACAAAAATTTTAAAAATCATTTTTTCTACTCTATAACGTTTATAAATGCCTCTCATAATAGTTTTTCATATAATTTCAATATACATATATCGATCAGTTAAAGTTTTTTTATTATAGCATAGAAAACGTTTACATCTCGAGAAAGATATGACCGTTATGAGTATCATTTTAAGGATGCGGAAGTCACAACAATGCATGATATAGGACCCAAATACTTCCGTAAAGAATCTCATTTCGCGGCCGTTCAATACGCCTTTTTTTACAGCCGCGAGGCAAATTGTTCACTTAGATACAGCTATAATGCATCCTCCCAAAAATGAAGAGATAATTGAAACAATGTTACTTTTATAGTCTAGCGAAGTTTATTGTTGTAGGTTCACGTTTCCATTATATTGTAACGATAAATTTGTCGTCGGTTGTTTATCGTGTCTAGCTGTTCTCATTTTAATATTACAAGAGCAAAAATGAGTTTTCTAAATATTAATGTTTAAGTATGTGGATGAACTGAAGTTAAAACCTGTATTTTTTTTCTTTTTTTTATGTGATAGGGGGCAGACGAACAGACGGATGGTGGATGATGGTAAATGATTACCGTCGCCCATGGACACCTGCAACACCAGAGGAGCTACAAGCGCTGCCGGCCTTTGAGGGACGAATATGCTCTATATAGTGATAAGACGGCTGATTATAACTAACGTAACTTATTTTTTTTTATTTTTCTCCGTATTTTGTTTACCATAAACTTTACTCTAGCTATCTATCTACAGTTCTACCTCAAAGCAGAAATAAAAAGCACATTAGTTTTGCCTATACGAGATGTAATAACGTATACGAATGGGTAATATCGGTAATATGATAAAATACATGTCAATATTTGCAACTTAGTTTAATGGGAGCAATTTGAACGTTCAAAGAGATATGGAAATTTCTTTCTGATAACATCCTCGACGTTTTTAGTTAATAATAATGACGTTTATGTATTTCTTCTACACATAGAACATACGTATATAGCATATACAGAAACACCAAGTATATGGAAAAGACAGGAATCCAAACTAGAAGAACCCGTTTTATGGCAATCCTGGCTTACACCTCTCGGAATTCTGAATTCTGAAATACGATGTCTTCACTAAGAAAATAATTAGCATCACTGTAAGTGTGATTAGATGGTTAAATTCAGTTTCTTAAATACCTTCTATTCGTATACCTTCTATTGAACGTATGTTCAACTAAAAATAAAAAATATTTACCTACTGGATGGGTGATAGTATAAGATATACATATAGTATAAGCTTTTAAGGCGACCGATATGTCTATCACAGACCACGAAGCCTGTGATTGAGACATCGGTTATTAAGAATTCCATTTTTTTTTAAATAAGAATATAAATAGTAAATTATTTTTATATAGCTAATATGTCATATATTCATTAAATCAAAGAAATTTAAACAGTAATCTATGTTTTTGACCTCTCGACTCTTTATAAAATAGCTGTTCAAGAGCGAGTTGGGATTCCATAAATAATAACTGCATCTGACACTTTCATTCATCACCTTTTAACGTACGTCCGTAGTCAACAAGGAACCCTTATAACTTCACCTTGCCAGTCTCTCTGTCCGTCTGTCCGTCCGCGGTCTAGCTCAAAAACTGTTGATACTAAAACGTTGTAATTTGGTATGAGTTAGGGCGAGGTTGTAATAAATTACCACTTTTTAAACTAATTTTAATCTGAGACTGTGCTAATATTTGCTAAATAAAAATGATTTTATGAAAATTAAATATATGATTGATTTATTTCTAAAAGCATAAACATAAATTTCAATAATTGTGCTCGATAGGAAAAATTGCAAAGATGACTCTTAATAGATTTTTGGATTGTTCATGTATTTCATCTTAACTATATAAGGAAATATATACAAAAATTTGCTTTCATATAATCTAAAGTTATTATAACAGCATTTGTTATTATTTTTCTGTGAATAAAAATGTATGAAATCAAGCGAGCGTCTTTTTTTCGCAATGTGTATTTGTTTGCATACTTGTATGGAAACGTGAGTAGAGGTACAAGGGTCCTTAATCGCGCCAACTAAGCGGTAAAATAAATTTGGATATTTTTTTTTCTTATTTCATGTACATTTCAATGCACCAGCTGGAGATTAAATATTGGTCAACCATCCAAAGACCAACCTTAGCGATAGTACAATTAATCGTTATAATGTAATCACTGCGTCATCGAGTAACTCATAAACAACTACCATAGATAATATAGAACTCTGCTACATACTCCTGACACACAATAAACATTTTGTAATAAAAAGAGTCGTTTTACGGGTATAAGTGCACATTACTTTTCTCGCACTACCAAGTAAGTAGTTGTCGGAATTACTGGCACTTCTGTAAATTGCGTAAGCTGCTTACATAAGGGGTCTGCTTGAAATGAACGGGCGACTAACTGAGAGAACTAAGTCGCTTCCGCGCCCGATGTTATCTTACTCAAACTATCTCTGCAAGCATGTAATCAAAGTATCTCTAATAAACATAATTATGTAATATATGTTACATTAATAATAATTATTATCTTATTAATATCTCATTCATAGTAAGATAGATAAAAACCTGAATATAGTTTACCCCAAGGATTTAGTTTCATTGCTATCTTACGGTCGCAATCTAGTAATATTGTAAAAACCCAGCTCGTTCGAGATAAAAATTAATTCCAATGATAAAACGAATATTATTCGTAAAATGTAAACCCGATTAGTTAGAATAGGGTAGATCCAATACGGATAGGTATGAACGACACAGAAACAGCCGGTACTAACGGCTT
Organism: Diatraea saccharalis; assembly: GCA_918026875.4. Lineage (NCBI taxonomy): Eukaryota > Metazoa > Arthropoda > Insecta > Lepidoptera > Crambidae > Diatraea > Diatraea saccharalis. The sequence goes on along the minus strand of OU893348.1, from coordinate 296,540 downwards.
AAAATGCTTTTCGAAGCTCGAGACAATAAATTTTATGGTCACCCGTTCAATGACCGGTTCTTGGTTGCTTAACCTTCGAATCGCGCACCGAAAGCTTTAAAATCTAGCTCCTCGTTCACTCATCAACAATGTTGTACTTGTATTTATGTAATAGAGAAATGCTCAAAAATTTGTCGGTCTCTTGGGCCTGAGAAATCCGAGATCATAACCGTTCGCAATTCGGGAGACTAATCTAATCAATTAAGATACTCGAGACCTTATCTCAAAACTTATTCCATCTTATCATCAAATGAGGACTAAGTTTAGTACCACATTTACCCAGTATCCAATAAAATTAAGTCAACACGTTTCAATTTGACTTTTTCTATTCTGTCATAGTCAATTTGCTTTAGGAGGTCAATGGTTTAAACCAAGAACTCAATTACCGTACGTGGTACCGATGTTCCATTTTAAGGCGGAATTAGTTTAGCGCTGCGGTCAGTCTGGGCAAGCGTAACGGACAGACTTTCGCACAGACAGAGAATCAGTCAAGGGGTTCACTGTAACGATTTAACTGGCGTAACCCACGTACGGTAAAATGAGAGTAATGCTGTTCCCATCTATCCCCATGGGTAGTCCTCGATCTAAATATATGTAACTCAAAGCTAACTGACTGACATAGTGATCTATCAATGCACAGCCCAAACCACTGGATGGATCGGGCTGAATTTTAGCATGCAGGTAGATGTTATCATTAAGGTATCCGCTAAGAAAGGATTTTGATCAATTCTACCCTCAAGGAGATAAAATAGGGGATGAAAGTTTGTATAAACCTTCTTAGATTTTCAACTGATTGAACTAAAATTAAAGATTGAAGCTACTATGATGAAGACGTCCGCTTAAATAGGATTTAGATAAATTCAACCCCCGTGGGGATAAAATAAGGGATTATGGAGGATGTAAATGTATTAGAATCATTTCAGGTATTTTACACGATATAATGAATAAACTATTCGTTAGAAATGCTGCTCAAAGTAACTTTACCACGCGGACGAAGTCGCGGGCAAAAGCTAGTTGGAACATAACTAGGATATTTGTATATACTTGTACATATGTATAAGTATATCGAAGTTGTGCATAAATAGACGTCTCAAGGTACTATGTACATGTGAACACAGCTTTTAAATTTTAACAAATAATAAAGTAGATGGATTGTCCCTGTCCCGATGTTTGTCTTTTTGTAAATCATATCCGGCAAGCTAAATTTTAGCTACTTGCAATTATATACTTATATAATCGGTATTATTATTAATCTGAACTGGCCGCCGTAACAAAATGGCGGCGTCCATATTTCTAAACAACCTACCTAATAAAGGAACATATTTCTGAACAACCTACCTAATAAAACCTACCTAATATTTTTTTTTTGTTTTATGTTTGTATTTTTTTATTTCCTTCTTTTCTTATACATTATCATTGTATCTGTTCTTGTAAGGTGTGGTCAATAAACTTTCTTTCTTTTCTTTCTAATATAGGTATTTAAAAGGGCTTAACTTCTAGAATACGATACAGCAAATAAAAGCTTGTTTAAAAACTCTTTTATAAGAATATCTAATAAGATTTTTTGTGTAATCATTTGGCTATAACTAAGTTGAAATCTCGCATGACGTCACGCCTTTGTGCATTTTCTACATATATTGTCTAAGCCATTTCTTGTTAAATTGAAGCAAATAAAAAAACACGTATCTAATATTTCTCTATTATTGGCCTGACTGACTAAATAGAAGTCTGAGTATACAGACATCATCCTTATTACATATTTTTAAAGAAATAAAACAAGAAATAATTTTAGAAGTAGATAAATTACATGAACTTATATTACAATATTATATTTATTTATTCCAACACTACAACAAATTAAGTAGACTCTAATTATAGCTTGAAATTTGTTATTTTTTATGTGAGAAGCCAACTGTGTACGCATTGCTCGAACTGTGGAAACATTAACAATTGACGCATTAATAAATAAAAATCTTTACATAGCCACGACGGCTAATAGAATTAGCTAGTAATGACAGCTAACTCGTTTGAATTTTCCACTAGAAGCGCTAGTGTAGAGTGAGGTCTTCTAAATGCCAAATGATACTAGGTTACTTACTATACCAATAACAAACTTGTCAAAGTGCCGGTCATTTGCTTAACCGGCAGTTCAAGCAAATCAGTTACTTCATTGGGCAATGGATATAAGACGTCAAAAATTAAACGGTTAACTCTAACCGCCCAAGTTTCGCCGGTTAAAGTTGTTTTACTACGCCAAGAAAGAGGATCGTGTAACGTATTCCACAGTTAATGTTAAAGTCAGATTGACAGGTATTGTCAAATGTGACATATAGCTTAACTTTATTTGCTCTTAAAGTGCATTCGCTCATATTTGTCGGTTAAAAATGTTTCTTTTCAAGTACCTAAACGAATTTTGCGCTTATTTTGGGATATTTGAGATCCATTAAAGCAATTATGAATTACGTCAATTCATATTTCATATATTTTATCGCAATTTAAGTTTATCGAATTTTCAATTTCACATGCGATGATTCTTCGTTGTACTAACGTACAGTATAGTACATTACGATATTAGTGCGTTATGATGGTTATAACATGCGAGGCGGAATTTCAGCCAGAGCCGAAGGCGAGGGCGTAATTGAGCCGAGCATGTTATAACCATTACGCACGTATATCGTACGACGTTTTTTAACACATTTGCGAGGACACAGAAAAAAAAACATTAAATAAACTCAATCTGTGAATGTACACTGTTGCTTTCCCGCCATTTTAACAGCGCGCTAGCGCTGCCTACTGACTGGCGCCGCGCGGCGATTAGTTCGAAATTTGAATAGCAACAGCGCGCGAAATGGCAAATAATACCGTTATGGAATTTGTATGGACTATCACTTAACTATTTGCTTTGGTAATACACGCGTTTTTTATTACCCGCTTTACATATTTAAAACCGGTGGAATTACATCAGCTTTACGAGCAAAGGTGTTAAAAAATACATAATGCTTAAGAGTTAGGCAGAATGTGGTGATACTGTGCTCGTCGTGTGATATGTGATCGCAAGACTATGCCAGCCGATACTCATAACGAGTAAAAATCATAATTGTTGTCTAAACTTAAAAACACTTTGAATATCGAAGCAGAATAATATTTCACTATAAGAAGGTGGTATCATTGTGGTATTGCGCTGTAGGTACATACATTTGTAGTTGCAGGCTTAGCCGTAATTTTCACGTCATTGTGTTGATTTGTAAGATGTCCACACCGTTACCCAGCAATAAGTATAACTGTGTCATAAACTATGTTTTAATACATAAAAGTGACATTCCTATTTTCGTTCTATGATTATAAATCCATTTTCTAATTGGGGTGTATAAGTCGTAATTTGGACGGCATTGTGTGGATTTTTAACATGTCCACACTGTTACCCAGCAATTAGTATAACAGTGACCTTTAAAAATTCAAATTTTCGTTTTATGATTATAAATGCATTTTCTAATTGAGGTTTATAAGGATGTGCTTAATTTCGTGCTTAAAATTTCACGTTGAATATTTGGATAACGAATGATCGTAACGAAAAACTCATATTGGAAGTTCCTCGATGGATAACTAATAACGTACAATATATTTGATCGTAAATCTTTCCAGTGACAGCTAATATTACCTGAATACCGAACAAACGGTTCCTTTAATGTCTTTAAAAGATATGCTGTTGTGATCATACCCATAATAAAACTTAGCCAGAGAAAAGATAGTAGAAGTGTTGGAAGCGAAATGTCTTAATGAAGTCATATAAAAATTGAAGGATTAGATGATTCGATTTTACTTAAATTTATATTCAAAACTAGCTTTACACCTGCTGCTTCGCTCGTGTGGTTTACCTAAGTGATATTGAAACCTGTATCTAACCTCTGTATAAGTTGAATGTTACAAAATCCTTTCTTGGTGAACCTTTAGAATATAATAAATATGTACACCTATAAGCTAGATTCGTCCAGACAGCTGTGCGTTATAAAACTATCAGTCATCTTAGTTTTATAAATATAAATAAAGACCTTATTTCTTTGTTGTGAAAACAATTATAAATTAGCTGCGTCAAGCTAAAATCTTAAGCGTATTCCACTAAAAACTGTTTATTGACATTTTAAAATATTTATTTGTTACTACTTATTGTTTTTCCAAATAAAAGGAATTTCGTTTATCATGGAGCTTTTTCTATGAATTCAGTCAAAATTAAACTCAACAGATACATAAAATCAAACTCCAAGTTAAAGAAAAAATAGTAACTAAAAGCACATACATTTATTTGTTTTTATATATTCTGGCATAATGTAAGGACTCTTTAAAACTCTCTTGCAATAAAATAAAATAGCGGCCACAATAACGGTACAATCAAAGCACTTTGCAGTCTTAAGAACTCATTATGCCATTTCAACTCTTGAGAATTGACCAAGGGATTTTAACTTTACCCGAGGTGCCTAATAAAAGCATTCTTGTTAAAGTTAGAAGGCGGAACTTTTCAACTGGTAGAAATCTCTTTTGTTAGTGGGAAAACGCTTCTGTTTAATACAAAGTATTGAAAAAAAGAATAGAAGAATTGATCAGATTGTGACCTTTGACCTTTTTATTGTGTTAAAAAGGAGGTTTAAAAACTCTTTAGATTAATCTAACCTCTTATTTGGTAAATGGCATGAGGCGATTATCTAAAATCAAATTATAACGCAATCCATTTCAAAGGTATAGTGAAAGTATTTTGATAGCGATTTATGGAATTAAACCACCTTCAACATCGCAATAGCTTTTGGAATTAATGATGATTTCAATGACCGCGAAACATAATAGAAATGTACCGAAATGGTCGAAAGTTTGCAGATAGAATATCGTTTTACATTTCAAACGCTTTTTACCGATTATTGTATTGGGTCACCACTTTACTGAAATGTTATGTGTTTTATTTATTAATATATAGGTTGATATTTAACTTATTAATAAGTTTACTATCTGACTCTATTTATACGAAGGATCGGTAAAATAAATAAACGTGTTCACAGTTATGAGTTTACTTTCAGACTATTTGATGTTGAAGTGCCACTTACAAAATACAAAATATCATAGATTACTTTGCCACAGAGTGGTCGACAAAGATTATAAAACAGATGTGCCACAGCTTACTTGACTTATGGTCAGTTGCACAAACGTCCATTAAGGTTTAATGACGCCTTTAAGCTCTTATGAATGTCAAATTAGTATGGGTAATGTCGCTTTAAACTTATGAAAATTTTAATAGACGTTTGTGCAACTGGCTGTTAGACAATTACAATTAACGTTAAATATACGGTACCTATCGTTCATTCAATATCTTTAAAAAAAGTCGTGATCACAATCGCTATTTAATGTCAAATAATTGTAGAGTGAATTTCGTAAATATATTTCAAATGGCAAATTGAAAGGGGTTGCCCCTGATTAGCCCCCCGAAAAATTAATGTCATATGAGTTATTCAATTAAAAAAGATCTAATGTAATACATTTTATACCAAGAAGTTTGGATATGTTTATATTTATTTTATAATATATTTCTAAGACGACTTCTATTGGAAAGAAGGTTTTTATGTCATATACCAAATAGAACGCGAATGACTTAATTCAGAATCTTAACGGCCAGTATCAGTCAATAAACATACAAAGAGTATATCCATAGAACGTTTTTATACATAGGCAATACCTACGAATAAGATCACACAGGAGGGCACTGAATGAGGTGAAAGAAAGAAAATTTAGAATTCTATGTATCAACAAAGGCGGAGCTCGATAACGCAATAGTTAGCCCGCCCGGTCTGCGATACGGTTTTTAAGCAACTTTCTCAAGGGCTAGTCATAGGATGGGTGAAATTTATTATCTCGTACTCCATGCTTCGGAAGGCACGTTAAGCCGTTAGTCCCAGCTGCATCTGCAGTTCTTAACACCCATCAATCAGCACTGAACCAGGTCATGGCCCATTCGATCTATTCTATTTGATTCGAGCGAAGACCTAGGCCCCACTAGTGAAGACATTAACAGGCTGATGATGATGGTGAAACAGTGTGAATAAAATTAGTTTCGTTTGCCTCCTTCGGCTCTGATAGACATGCGATCACTAGAAGAATATCAATATAATAAAATAAAGCCAAACATTCTATAATAACTGTCCTGGTGGATTGTTTTTTCATTGAATTTAGCTAAACATACCCATGCTCTTTTGAGAGTGAGACTATATGCCCCCGTGGGAGCTTCAGGATAAAAGGTATATGAAAATACTCTTATCTAAAAGGGTCAAGTTGTTAAAAATTCAGGTCAATCCGTATACAAATTTTGCAGGATTTGCTGACAAAAATATACTAGGAATAAATATCTGCTGTAGTCTGTATCTGTATATGTGTAGTAACTCGACCTGTCTTTGCATGAGTAACAAACCCGAGAAAAAGTTATTTAGGAAAAATGATTAATAAGAATAATAAGTGCATGAAACTGTGTTTGTATTTGTTACATAAATCATACTCGCGTTTATTTTTCTCTTTTTAGGGTTCCGTACCCAAATGGCAAAACGGGGACCCTATTACTAAGACTTCGCTGTCTGTCTGTCTGTCTATCACCAGGCTGTATAATATTTAAGATAAAATTTAATGTCACGTATGGAGAGGTAAAATAATTTTTACGAACCGACATTAAGAAAGAGCAAAGCGCATTACTCTAAATTTCAAATTACGAAAAATGATATTTTTAAACTCACACGATTTGTATACATTATAATTATATGCAATCGGGTCTTGTTCGTGCATTTTTTAAACAATTAATTTACCTCGACGTTTCGGCTACGTTACAGCAGCCGTGGTCACGAGGAGACTGGAGAACTGGCGGGTGTCGTCTTCTGATTTTAGTTGAGGGTAATCCAGTAATAATGTCTTTAACTGATTTTCAGATGTACCCTCCACTTGATTTTATTATACGTAAAGGTGGCGACACACTGCACTTACGGTATCCGAGAATATTGTTCGTGGTTGTTTGCGATCGCGACACTTATACATTTTTATAACCGGATTCCACGATGGTGAGAGTTTATAAACTCTCACCAACGTGGAATCCGGTTATTGCAGTGTGTCCGTACCGTAAGTGTTACCGTAAGTGCAGTGTGTCGCCACCTTTACGTATAATAAAATCAAGTGAAGGGTACATCTGAAAATCAGTTAAAGACATTATTACTGGATTACCCTCAACTAAAATCAGAAGACGACACCCGCCAGTTCTCCAGTCTCCTCGTGACCACGGCTGCTGTAACGTAGCCGAAACGTCGAGGTAAATTAATTGTTTAAAAAATGCACGAACAAGACCCGATTGTATATAATTATAATACGAAAAATGAATTATAAAAATGAAATTATTTTAAGGATCAAAGACAAAAAGTTTGGATTCGGAAACCTAGGACAAAATAAACGATGTGGTACGGCGCACCGTTAAAAAAATAATTACAAAAGCAAATATTTTATTTAAAAAACAATAATTTATAATAAAATTATTATTATTATTAGCTATTAACAGATCAAATTTTATTAAAACTTGCACTTACTCAAGTAATAACTTCTCTCGACTATAGATTTATAGATACGAATCTAAGTAATTGAGTCCCCGTTTTAACCTTTAAGTATGAACACAAAAAATACAGATATGTCAGTTAACTTTTATGTTTAGTCGATTTACTTACCCGCGAGTGCATCTATTCCAGATATAACATAAATATTCTAAATTTCTGTTGGTGTAAAAGTTAAATCCACAGGTTAAGTCTGTTGATGCAGCGAAATAATCATAAATGTATATCTATATATAAAATCGTAGTAAGTAAAACAAAGAGTACTTTTATATTAAATAAAACTTAAAGAGTTAACGGTAAATTGTGCACGTAAAACCAATACTCAAATATAGATTATACACATTTCATGTAATCAAACGATTGTAATCACATAAACAACTGAAAGCAATATTGGACTGGAAAGCTTTTCCTTTTGTTTTGATACCGAATAAATTGTAGCATTCCAAAGGTCAACATCGTTCTTTGGCGATGTTTATATAACGTGTTCGGTTACAGGCCACATAACACATTGTTCCCGGATGAAATATCAAGCCTATTGTTCGTCAACCTGACTATAATATATATTTACATATATATGATAAATCATTTGTGGTATCTAACAGAACATTTAGCGGGAACAAATAAAATACCTCATATAAACAAAAAACTTCAATAAGACAAGTTGAACGGTACTGAAAAATTGTCCATTATTAATTTAAAAGGAATTTTCAACGTTTCGTTTTGCTTACTCGCTTACTTTTTACCTTTACCAGAATTTCTTTTCATCTGCTGTGCTATTTATTAATTTATTTTAGGATATCTTCACGCATATCGCGTTTGTATTTAGTTTTATTGTCGTGTTCACATAAGACACCTCCTTTAAAAGAGAGAGAGTGCACGGAGAGCGTTTAGTGGGTATGCCATCCGCGTTTTGACTAGCTTTTACTCCACCCACTACCGCTGCCCCGGCGGGGAAGTGCATAAAGCATTCTCTACGATAAAAAAGGTCGAAGCTGTTTGCTGTTCTACATATTTCATCCGACGTAGTACTGTACATAGAAGTGTAAGTAGTAATATCTTTGTGATAGAAAAAAAAACAGTATGTCTTCGGAGTTGGGAGAATCTTGTTTTCCATTTTACAAAAAAAATATTAAAGAAACAATGTCAGTTGTCGATAGCTTAAAACTGTATTTTTATTATATTTGTTTAATTTCGCATTCAATATGCTATATTCATAAATATCTTTAGTACAAAATGCTTTAATACCAGTTTATCCGATATGGAACGAGATGAGAACTAAGGCCAAATTGTCTAATTGGAAATATATTTCAATCCGTTTCAATTTTAAAATTTAAAGATATTCACGAATTTCACGCTACAAATATTTAATTAGCGATTTTGATCGCGACTTTTTTGAATATGTTAAATGAATGATATTCATTTAACATATTAATATAGTCTAAGATATAGTCTAAGGCAAGCGTCACACGCAAATATTACTTTAAATTTCAAATTATTATTATGTTTCTTAATCATTCATATCACATTCGTTCCTATAGTGAATGCGACTTAAACGTTACAAATGGCTGTCACGATCTCTTACGTACCTTTGAAAGTGATTGCAATAGATTTTGAAAATAGACAATTATTCCAATGTATTTTAAATTTATTAATATGATCTATTTGCAGGTTATCTCACGACGTACCTTCAATTAAATAAATTATACTTGATATTTTTTTATTATCGATGGCTGAGCGTGGTTTGTAGAATCGTTAAATTACAAGATCAAAAAATCTAATAAAAATAATATAAAAACAATTACCTATCAAAAGAAAAGAAAACTCCTCGTCAGTTTTTATGAAAATTAAAATATTCTTATTTTACTAACGCAAATGAACTTTTCTATATTGTCTCGGGTCAGGGTGTTGTCGCACCGTCGTTGTCTCAGATACTTCACAATACTAGGGCTTTAACTACTCATATTGGAACATGAGCAACGTATGTGATGTTGTCTTATAGTCTATATCGCTCACTGAATAGTACAGTGGCACAACTCAAAAACCATTATTTCGAGAAACGCTCTTCGAAGTTATGAAAATCTAATATATTTATAATTATGAAAAACAATTTTTTTAGCATAACAATTAAATTGTTTGTATTATATTATTACTGTTAAGTTTTTTATTTTTTCTTTAAATTATCTATGGGATGCCACCATAATGTTGTGGCGTTTTCTCGAAATAATGGTTTTTGAGTTGTGCCACTGTACTATTCAGTGAGCGATATATAAAAAATTCATCCCTATTTCCCTTACGGTCAGTTGCACAAACGTCCTTTAATTTGTATGGGTAATGTTTTTAATGCACTTTTGTGCAACTGGCTGTTAGTCACGCCAACACACGTGAACGGCTAGACTGATATCGCTAATTATTTTTTGTTGTGTTTGTTATTGTCAGGAAAAGGTTCGTATGAAAGAAAAAAATAAGAAAAATGTGTGGAAAATTTTAAAATTTAAGAATATTTAACTACCACATAAAACTATTTCTAATCTAACCTTATTGCTTTAGACAATATAAACTTTTTCAATGTAACCTTGTGACATTTGACATACAATTGAAGGAATGCGTGCTGCAATAATATGAATGCGTCATAGATATGACAAGACAACGATATACACGCCATCTTTTATTCATTCAATTTTTATTTTACATGTAGAAATTAGTTTAATCGCTTGACATTGGCAGAATTGAACGAAATGCTCAGATAAGCCATTAAGTAGAAGAAAAAGATCGGAAAACGTCTGACGGCTCAGCTAGTTTACTTTTACTATAATTATAGATTTATCGAACTAACAGATAAAAAATAATATATTACACAAAACGAAATTATATAACGAATTTAACTAAAGAAAAATCAAACAATGAGCTCGATCAAGCGTAGACTAAAGCAAAGGCTCTTGAAAACAAAGATATTTTTTATAAACCTTCCACGTATATTCTTCTTAATAAAAAAAATAATATAGCATCAAAATATTTACATTTTCTTATAAACAGCGAAAGTTTTGTTTGTTAATTTAATATTATCGCTATTCACTTAAACCTTACCGCTTATTATAGTTCAATATACCTAATAGGTTCCTGTCAAACGTTGATTTATGCTCAACACAGCCTCAGGCGATCCTTACTATGATAAATTAAGTCAGAGGAATCCATAATAAGTAAGGTAAGGATACTCATTGATAAATAATATTGATGAGAACAATGGTGCATTGGTTAATCCGTCGATGATTGTAGATATTAAGAAACTTTTGCAAAAGTCGATTGTTAGAAAGGTGACCACAACATTAGCATCCAGTTCTGGAATTAACCTTTGATACGTCAAAGGTATAAACGGTATTAGTTTTGCAATAATTCAACATTTTAAAGACTGTACATGGTAAAGAAATAGTATGCGTATTTGACTATGCTTTATTTGTAACGCTTTTTAATCCCAAAATGTGGTAAGTGGCTAAAAAGGCTTACTTTACACGTGTTTCGCCAATTCGAAAACAGCCACATCATAAGCAGCTGTTGCATGTATCTTTACACCATTTGGAATACTTGCAGGAATCACCAGTAGACTGCAGGTACACTAATTCGTAACTAATATACGATTTGTTTATGTTTATTTACTTAATACTTGGTTTAATAAATTGTACATGAGTATAGACATATAAAGTATTATAATTAAATCATAATTTTAAGGGGCCTTTATCTTCATAAAGTTTCAATAATATTACTACATACTGGCATATTTAAAGTCCATACATTGTTTTCTCCTATAAATTATTTGCCAGTAGCTGCTCCGGGATATGATTTATTTGTGTATTCATTTAGTGAGCCGCTTCCACATACATTTTAGATGTCTAGACCAAAACTCCCCAAAAGAAGTCTGATTTATGCTTCTCGCGTGGCTTTCGGTTTCATTTTTTATGAATCAGTACCCACGAAAGAGAATTATGAGTTCTGTGTAACTTATTTAAACTAACAGTGTGTGTGTGTCTATGTGTGTGAGGAATGTGAAGAACTAGCGAGTTAGGTCTGCGCACAAAGGCCATTTATAGGATGGGTGATCATTATTTTGACTTCCTCCGTGCTAGGTGGTGCAGGTTGCACCTGCAGTCGTTGATACTTAATCCGCGCTGGGTCTGCGTTATAAGTTATGGCCCGTTCTCCGTATTTGATTCCATTCATAAAGAAGGCTTTATCGCAGCAGTGGCAACATTAGCTGTGGATGAAGAGGTGTAACATTAGAACAGTGTTGTTTATCATGGTAATTTGTGGATGATCCCTTATTCAAAAAATAACGGTTTGATAAGTATGCCTATTTACACATACCTTTAAAGCTAGCCAACCTTCGTTACTTAATTTCTGTCACTCTCTCTCTTTCTTTCTCTCTCACCATCTTTATAGCTTTATGTCTTCTTGTTTGTATAGGAAAAGAATAGAACATTATTTTACTAATATCCTCCCAATTTTCCCATTTTTCATAAAAAAACTTTCATAGTATTTCAATGAATGTAAAAAAAACGACATTTTAGACTCAAAACATGATAAGTCTGATAATATTCGGGTAAAACTCGAAACATATAGATGACAAATGCGTAGTATCCCAATCTGTTTTATTGAAACCGCTTCCTAGAGATATTTTCCTTTTACATCCTTATTCGGAGTGAAATAATTCGACGTCTTTATTTTGTGGGTATTACAAAAACCGGCCAGGGTCCCGTGGGGCGCATCGGGCTTCCCGATAATGTATCAACGTCAAACGATACCCGTACAGTTGTACAGTAGACGTAGAATTCTGGAACTTATACCACACTAACTGAGGGTTGGGTTTGCTCTAACAGTTCGGTTTTATACCTAATTGGTGCATGATGGTTGGGAATAATCAGTAATATCCACATCATTTCAGAGCTCTGATAATTAAACTTTATACCGAGTCCTCTCAGGCCTTGTTTATATTCGGCAATGAATTATTTCTCTACAATTTAGTTGAGAAATAATTCATAATAAGTAATACTGTTGTGTAAAGTGACTTTATAGTCTAATGTAGACATTTTTCAATTCGAAATTTCTCTATGTAATAATACAGGCAGAAAAAACAGCCCTTGCTGAGTTTCTAGCTATTGTTTTGTACAAGTACGTTAAAAGTACCTTATGTTTTTCAACTTTCACTTGTAACAGCTAAAATAATTTGAGTTTTGAATTTTGTATATCCATTTATACATTTTATCCATCCTTTTTACGTGTGTGAACCGATTTTTATTTGGCAAAACTTTTACATTTATTAAAATAAGGAGCTTGATGGTGCAATGGACACTTGGTCTGCGCTGTGTTTTTAAGCAATTTTTGCGATGGCTGATCACAGGATGGGTGACCAAAACTTACTATCTCGAGATCCTCCGTGCTTCTGAAGGCACGTTAAGCCGTTGGTTCCGGCTGCATCGTTTTCATGTGCAGTCGTTAATACCCACCAATACGCACTGTACCCATGTGGTAAGTTATGGTCCATTCTCCCTGTACGATTCCATCCAAAGGGAAGGCCTGAGTTGCAGCAGTGGGGATATTAATAGACTGGTGATGATGATTAAAGTGAACTGTTCAATGAACATTACAATAATAATACATAGGCAAATAAATGTGAATACTCTAAATGAAAAACATCATAGGTAATTTAAAAAGTCCAGCCTTTCCTTTTAGCCGAAAACAGATGTTTGAATTCATTAACGCAGTCTAATAATATAATTTGATAAATATAACTCTGAAAATGCTATATTGTTATTTATAAATAGACGAATTCTTTAACGTCGAAAGTGTAATGAGACATGCATTTTTCAATAAAATCATAGTAAAATAAATTAAATTGACAGTCAAATGTAATAAAATCGTAATGAGAACACCTAAAGTTTCTATTATAAAGATATCGGTCAAAACATATAACCTTTTTGTTCAAAAGATATCGTGTATTGTGTACTGGCAGAGTCACCTAGTGACGAAGAGAAATTTATAGACGTTATTAAGTGTATAACTTTATTTTTACAACAAACTATATAGAGTCGTTAAGCCGCTTTTGGAATTTATCTTCATCGGTATTGTTGCCGAGCTTAAAGTATAACTGACATTTTTCACAAACTTCCACAATGGCCGTTGAAAATGGTGGAAGTTATTTCAAGGCCTCAAAAACTAGTGTTGGGACAATATCGATAGGCTTTATTTTATAAATAATTTTGTCATTAAAGTCTACTAACGCGTTCAGTGATATATCTCAGGAAATTAAATCTTAAAATGCAGTCAGGATTCAAATTACGGCACTGATAATTATTTTTAAAAAGTTATTATAGCTACCCGAATGCGATTCGGACCCTAAAATGACGATCTACTACACTTACCCAATGCGATTCGGATCCAATGATTTTCAGCATTTCACGTTCATCGATCGTGAGCGCGTTAAGATTTTTTAGCATCGATCCCACAGAGCCCCTAGCGGAACCTGTAAGAACTACTACAATTTTACTAAAACAAATTCCGAGTCTGATGCACTCTGAATTTGTAGTAGCACCGTGTTTAATAATAATAATTCATTATTTAGCTACCACACAATGTACTAATATCAAACAGAATGAATAAATAAACACACAAAGTGGTCCTAAAAAGATATCCATTCACATAGTGTGGATAATGGCATTAAGATACCTCAACGCTGATCTTCCATTTACACCAGATGATTTTCTACTTTAGATTAGTTTTAGATAATTCATTTAACATATTTTATATTAAACACTAAGCTTAGCTCATTACAATTTCTCTTATGAAATAAATCGGAACATATCTTATAAAATATAATATCATAGCTCGAGCCCTGATAATATCCATCACGTTATAGCCTTGATACCAAATTATAATCTACTAAATTAAGTAACTATCGTATTTGATTCCCAATTCATCATTGCCAACTTCTATAAGGGCGCCCATAATTTATTTGTATTAGAATGAAAATATTTCACGAATATCTAATGATATTAACATAGATGTATATTTATATTATTTTATTTTATCCATCTGCAATCAGCTCTGCAGCTTTTTTATTTATAAATAATCAGATTTTTTTTATATTTTTGTGTGGTGTAGTGGATAAGCGCCGCGGCCCGCGATCGTAGTTGCTAAACAACTTTTGCAAGGGTCGGCCACGGGATGGGTGACCAAAAAATTATTATCTCGAGCTACTCCGTGCTTCGGAAGGCATGTTAAGCCGTTGGTCCCGGCTGCATTTGCAGTCGTTAATACCCTCTAATCCGCATTAGGCCAGCGTGGAGGGTCATGGCCCATCCTCCCTAACTATCCATAAGGAAGGCATGAGCCCCTGCAGTAGGCACATAAAAGGGCTGGTGATGATGATGTGATGAATTTGGTTTATTCACATCCTGCGTTTTGTTTAAACAGTTTGTTAAAATGTGGCTATTCGCTTACGCGGATGCGTTATTGTCTAACAGTATCAAACTGGTTTTTATGATGCCTTTGCTATTTTAAATTGGAGATTAATAGTTAGTGGTAAAAAAAAGGTAATGTATGGGTATTTATTTGCTATCTTGATCGTATCATACTATAGTCTATCATTCATGTGAATAAGCCCAATCAAATTAGTGTTTTACGTCGGAATGAGAGATGATAAGTACAAAAGTTACATACAATACTTCTTGTACAAGATTTTCCAGGTTTTGAAAACTAATTACCGTACCATAAATATCACAGTAGGGCCTCTTACTCCATAACGAATTAAAACGGCAGTACGAGTCAAGTTAGCTTTAACTATCCAATAACTTATAAAGCCTCTGCTACACTCTGGTGATGTCTACGTGATTCAATACTGTTTTGCCTTGTCGACAAGCAAGATGGAACGTGTAGTCAGCCGATAGGAAAACCAGTGTTACAATGCATCCCCAATAGGGTAGTTTCGGTAGTGTGCGTAATTCATGAAATTGCACAAAAACTAAAATTATATCGTAATAAATATAGAGATTCTGATTTTGAGTCTTAAAATAGCGCGATTATCTTAAAATTAAATTCGTGATTTTTTTTTTTGTCTTTGTGTTACGTGATTTAAAACACGTCCCGTCATTGTCGCGACATAGCTGTCTAAAGATATACTTATTTATTATAAATTAAATTCCTAGATGTTGAAATATTTATTTTATTACTTTTTAAAATTAAAATAACCAGTTACAAGTATTATTTCAAACAGAGTAGAATACCCTATTCTGAGGTTTTATGAAAAATTGTTAGACATAAATTGACAATACCGTTTTTGAAACAAATAGGTATATTTTTTTTTTTAAATCAACCAAAGAAATAGTTTATTATTAAAATATATAAAATTTTATGATAAACATAAATAATTTTTAATAAAACAAAATTTAAAAACAGCGTAAATCAGTTTGTCGGTCCTGTTCTTAAAGATCCCAGGAATATCTATTAGAGAAATATTAAATTATTTTATTTTAGACGAGGCCGATTTTAGAATTGTTTGTCATGACATGACTTTTATTTCGTTTTGTATAATATCAAATAATTATTACTCAAAAAGGAATACGAACATTTTTATAATAAAAAATACTGCACTAACGCGTGCTTGTTTGTAATCAATAATGCATAACAGTTGAATTGTGAAATACCAATACATATAGGTATTTAAATAACTATTTATTAAAACATATGATTAAAACAATTTTAGAGGTGTTTTTGTAATAAATATCTGATTTAGTTTTGGGAAAGACGACTTTAAATAATATTAACTGATGGCCTGTGATAAACTTATGCCTAATTTGCAAATAAGAGCTGACGAGTGCCATCAAGTTAGAAATTCAATTCTTCATAAAGTTTAACGTAAACTATATACGATATCGTAAACTGTATAGTAATTAAATAGTTTACTTTTGAACGAAAAAACAAAATTCTTAAAGACAAACTCATACTAGAGATACAGTCTAATTTTGGCATTCCAAAAGTTGTTTTTAAAGTTAAATACCGTGTCTGTGTCGTGAGTTATTCAATGGTCATATAAAACTTTTGTTGTGTAATATCCAGTTATATTATTCAAATTATGTTACAGAAGGTCACATTTGCGACAAATGTATTACTTATACGTATTCTTGTGCACTCAACCTATATTTTATTTGTAGGAGATAATTGCGGAAAATCGATTAACTTTTGACGATGATGAATCGCGTATCTCGAAATTTTTGAGACAACATTTAAGACTCTAAGATGGATTTGTATATGACTTTCCAGCTTATTACTCTTATTCTAAGATTAACCTCTTATTGTCTTGCTCTGGCTGGGCCTCTTGTCTTGTTCTTTTATTCTTTTGATGAGATAAAAAGTTAATCCAGGCTATTTATCTATTTGTGTGCAATATTTATTTGCTAAAAGAATTAACACAAATATTAACTTGCATATTTTAAATCTCAGTGGCATTAAAAGATTTACCTGTCAATATTTTAGAGACAGTTGTCGAGTTACAATCAATGTTTTATTTAATTATTGGTTCTGTCAACGTTGTTCTGGATAGGGTCATAAACGACAAAATACGGTAACCTTGGTGACAGGACAGGTTATATCGATATCGATATTAATATCCTGTTGACATGACAACACTATGCCACAACACAACAGAAGCCACAAATTACAGTTTACAACTTTAAACAAACATGGACGATTCTTTGTACAAAGTCCCAAGTTGTTACGCCGTCATTCTTGAACTTAGAGTTAATGGTGTTGCACACCATGACTAACGGATGACAATGCGAAAAACTTGGGTTTATTGACGACAGCTGATAATTTAACGTCAGAGAATCAAAGAATATATCGATCGATCATACAGTTGTAAGAATTATGAAAATCAAAAAGGTTGTGTGTATTTAAAAGATCGAGTGTATCAAAAGTTTGAGTGTAGACGACCTCCGTAGCCGAGTGGTTCGCACGCCGGTTTCAAGGTGTCGCCATCTCTGAGGTTCCGGATTCGATTCCCGGTCGGGTCAATGTAGAAAATGAACTTTTCCATATTTTTTAGGGTCCGAGTGTTGTGGTACCATCTTTGTATCAGACACTCCATTATACGGCAACTTTAGCTACTTATCTTGGAATTTGCGCAATGTGATGTTGCTTAATATTTAATATATAATAATAATAATAATAAAGTATTTATTTTGCCAACACACAACACAACCCAGTATAAAACAAACAGGACAATTAACATTTACTACATACAAGAACTTAAAGTGTTGTGTGCTGTCAAAACTGACCTCAGCTCAGCGTAAGCAATGGGTACACCCGTTGCACTGGTATTCTGCACTATATTTAATTGCATATTATAGATCATCACTAAAAACTTTCGATTTCATTTTCAGCTGAACAGATATACAAAAACAGTAAAACATATATAACAACTTACTGTGAATGTGAATGTGGATAGCGTAGGAACGATGGTCATGGAGATCTATAGAGGAGGCCTACGTTCGGATGTGGCCATCGTACGGCTGTTGATGATAAGGGACTATATTGAGTCCATAGGTCAATAATCAAATTCTCTTTGCTTGGTCGTGGGCACATTATAGAAGCCAAACATTACGACGCCATTTGGAATCTTTATGTTTTCCGATAAGCCCTATCATGTGATCGGGGTTCTATGATAATATTTCAGAGAGATTAGAAATTAAATTGGATGATTGTACTATACCGCTATGCTATTCTGTTAAAAACAGATGTCACCTCAGTGCTTCAATGAAATAAAACCATTATTACCTTTTGAAATAGGTTTTAATTGTTGAACCTCTACAACTTGACAGATCTGCATACGATGATGAGTTTGAGACTGTTTCCATAACATAATAGCACTACTGTTCTATAAATATTACAACATACAAATGATTTTGAGCTATAATAATTTTCACAGATAAATTACAATATTAATGTTTGCGGAAATTCGAAGAGGAAATTCACGAGTATTGTGTTAACCTCATATTAGATTCTATTTACATACAACAATTACGCTTTTCACACAGATGTTAAGCTGAGATTTATATAATTTAAATAAAAAAACCATACACATTTTCAGCTCAGGAGTGTTATGGAGCTAAGGTAAAAATGAATGCGAAAATACGAGGGTTGTCAGAGTCAGATGAATACAAAGGATGGCTTATTGCTCCAGTAACGTAATCGCAAAATCCTTAACAGTAATCTTAAGAAATGCATTTGATGTATTTGTTGCTCTCGTCCATCTGATTTCTTCAAGAAGGGCATCAATAGGCACCAATGCGTTGGCAAAGATGCACTAATTGCATGGGTGATTACTTTGATTAAAAGAAATAAACTATATATAATTCATTTTTTATTTCCTTTCACACAAAATTGTACAGTATGTTTTTATATGCTATGTGATAACTACGGGTGAGCTAATGAAAGATGGACTGTATTAAAATAATATGATATATTCGGAAAACACAGTAAAACAAAGATAACACAAATTAATATTCAAATTATACAATAGATCAGATCACGAACGTAAAGACACACAAAAATTTGACAGACAACCAAAATCTATAAAAACGTCAATCATATTCAAAATATTTACAAAGCTTTATAAAAAAGGTGAGATGACCAGCCAGTTGCTAACACTATGATTAGGACTATACATTACTCCAGTGTGAAAAGCTGGTGCTATAGGTTTCCGAGAGAAACCAGTTACACAGGTCACCAGGGCCTCCCTATAAAACACAATTATTATAAAAAAAAGGAAAAACAAAAGGAATTTAAAAACAGAGTTCACATTTTGCTTTGTGTGTGTGTATTTGTGCATACATGAGTGTGTGTGTGTGAGCGTACGTACGTTTTTGTGAATAAGTATGCATTTATATTTATACCAGGGTAACTCATTTGAGAGTAGCTGATTAGCAATATGATAATTGTATTTTAGTTATTTAATGGGTATAAGAAGAGCTTCAGTGGATTGGTAATCCAATTCACGAAGATAAACTGTAACAGTTTCTTTACAAAGGGCTCTATGAAGCGGATAAATATTTAAAACCGAATTTAATTTATTATAAAGGTAACTACCTAAAAATCCAAAAAAATTGTGTGATGTGGCTGTTCTGTGAAGTGTTATGAAACAAACAGCGCTTTTTCTACGTTTGTTCTTGAATAACTGTGGATCGTATTTCAATTCGCTGTGTTTTCTTAGAACAGTGTGTAAGACATAGGTTTGTCTGACTGTAAGCACTCACCACTTAGATAGAGGTCCACTGTGGGGAATCGAAACGAAAAACCAGCAGCCACCTTTAGAATTGCCCGTTGCACTCTCTCAACTTCATAAAAAAGCTTCGTTCATCTCATAAAATCCGACAATTTCATAGGTAAAAACCTAATATAAAATCAATCTGTATCCACTTTAAAACTATCGCACTGCATTTTAATGCCACTAACAAGGGTCAAGATACTTCACTTGACATATTCTCGGACAGCTTGTCATACATAAACGGAATTATAGCCAACACCCATAGTGCTATTGATTGATTTTTTATTATTTATATTGTTTTATGTTCTCTAGTTTGGTGATTTTGACTTTATGTTTTTTGCACTTCAATGTATTTAAATAACATTGTTCTTTACTAAGGTCAGAGATATTTGTTTACTGTTAAATTTACCGCTATCTGTGGAGGCTTGTCATTTGCTCTTGTCAAATAGTTTGTAAGTTACTTTGTAATTCGAGCAGTTAGCCACCCTAAAAAAATTAAATAAAAAAAATAAATAGAATAAAATTTTCAATTACTTATCATACCGGGTATAAGACGCAATTTTACAGGTCAGTGTAAAATCCCGGTATTATAAAAATCAATCTGGTTCGTGATCAATGATCAATATTGCGAATTAATTTCAAAAATCTTGTGATCCATTTCAATCTGGCATCAATCAACACGTAACACGATTAATCTGACATCAATCTGATCAAGATCACGGATTGATTTGACGTCATGTTGATCGTTTAATAACGTGATCAGTATCAATCGGCTTATAAATCTAAACATAACTTTTTGTTAATTGATCTAAAGCATTATTTTTCTGAGGTTTTAGTGGCAATCGTGTTGGCACAAACTAGAATATGATGAAAACTCTGACGAATTTTTCGAGCACTTATTACTTTTTCTATACTACAGGGTGTATTTTCATTAATGTTCCGGCAATGCACCCAGACAGCCAAAAGAAATATTTAAACTTTCGATACTGACGAAAATTTGAACTAATGATTATATTATGTCAATTTTGCACAATGCTATACTGAAAAATATTCTGTACAAGCTTTCGCTAGCGGCTTCGCCCGCGGATACCCTAGGGTTAAGTGGGATAAAAAGTATCCTATTATCTAAGTCAGCTAATACCCTATCTGTATACCAAATTTCATCAAAATCCGTTCAGTAGTTTCGGCGTG
This sequence comes from Diatraea saccharalis, assembly GCA_918026875.4. Lineage (NCBI taxonomy): Eukaryota > Metazoa > Arthropoda > Insecta > Lepidoptera > Crambidae > Diatraea > Diatraea saccharalis. The sequence goes on along the minus strand of OU893348.1, from coordinate 275,387 downwards.
ATTGACAAACAAAGAAACTTTCACATTTACAATATTAATAGGAAATTCTTTAAAAATCGTTAGTCCTGTTAGGTCCTGGGTAGCTCAGTGATTAAAGCAGCCGCCTGGATTGCGAAAGGACATGGGTTCTAATCCCATCTCAGAGCGAGTGGGACAAAGTGGATTTTATTATAAGCATCATTTTCAATATAGCATTGTGAATGCAAAATGAATCAAATATAATAACCATATTTTCAAAGCAAAAAAAAACTGAATACGTTCAGAATGAAAATCAAACATCGGTATCACATTCGGACGGTCGGTATATGCTGAATATTAATGAGTGCCTTCAAACAATACCATTCCATATGGGCCGGGTACAGGATCCCTTCAGGAATTCATGATCGACAAAGGCTGTTCAGCAATTTAAATTATTTTTTCTGCGATTTCTATCATCTTAATTGATTAATTTAAATATAAAAAGTTCACGACTTCAATGGCCTTTCATAGATGACAACAATGACCATTGTTGAACTATGACAAGCCTTATCTAAATTTATTTCATACTAGTTTGCCGCTAACGGAAGTGTCCTCGGCCCGCGTAGTCCCTACCTTAGGTATACAAACCTTCCTCTGGAATCACTCTGTATATTATATACTGAAGTCCGCATTCAAATCCGTTGGGTAGTTTGAAAGCCCTTAGCGTACAGACAAGGAAGTTACTTTGTTTTATACTATGTTAATAGATTATTGTTATCATATACTGTAAGAAACGCACCTATCCGAAACAAACTTGCCCTCCTAAATTCCAAATAGGTCCTATTTTATAACAATTGTATTGCCTTCCCGTTCAATTCCAAGAGGTCGTAACATTTGATACCTTCCGTTGGCACGTGAAAGTACTCAGTGAGAGCTGTACGAATTCATTACTTGTTACAGTTTTTCACTACGCTCCGTCAATTCTATTGGATGGCAATACGATGAAATGTACCGGAATATCAAGTAGGCCGGTTTACTAATGGAAACTTTCTGCAAAACAAACTCGCTTTAATTAAATAGATAAATATTGGTTTGTTGTTATTTTCGAGAAACCACATTCTTTAGTGACTCAATGTGATTAAAACAGAAATTATAGGTTTTAGTGATATGTAATGAAGAAAGAACACGTGGACAACGGACACGTGGGTGATGGAGCTCACTACAACCGAAACGCTTCGACAGACTGATGACAGGAAGACATGGAATCAGCTCGTCAACCCCGTACCAAAATATTTCAAGAGGAGTACGACTATTAACAAAGTATAATCGACGTGTACATCTAAAAATAATGAAGAGTCGATTTGAAAGAAAGTGTCGATGCTGCAGAAATTTAACTAATATTGGCAACTTGATAGTGGAAGGCTGTAGAAGCCGAGAGAGTCAAAGAAATGTTTTTGGCAATCAAACTGTTTTTGACTTGCTAATTTTAAAATAAATCTATATATTTAAGTTGGGTGTGTCCTCCTTCTAACTTTTCTTTTCGTCACCTTTAACATTTTAATCTAGAAAACGCATTTTAAAACGATAGCACGAAACCAAACAGGAGACTGTATTTCACTAACATAATGATGAGTTGTCATTTTTTCAAATGCTTGGCTATTTCAAAGTAACTTCGAGGTTAAATAAATTGTGTTGGAAATGTGAAGAAGAAAAAATATCCTAGGTAGGCGTGTTTCAAACGACATCAGGGTAGAATGAAACGATATTTATTCCAAAGGTTCGGCCGGCGCCGATCACCCTGACACAAACCTTTTTATTTTCCGGCACACATAACGTTTGATGTGTACCCACGTAAACTGAGGGTAGCGTGAAAACACTATGGAAATCGGACTTCCTGAATTTAACAATGGACATATTTAAAGAATAGTGCCTGACAGAAGCTGTATAATATGGCACCATACCAAGATGCCAGTTTCAAACAATTTACTCCATGATTTAGTTACAATATTATACGACAGTGTTACAAACTTATCGGACCCGGTGACTGCGTCGCTCTTGTTGAATTCAATACTACCACTAAATAATATTTCCCCAGTTTTTAGGGTAATAATAATGACATTGCCCAAATTTTCAAGGAGTGGTGGGAAATTGCGTTTTTAGTATTATTATACAATACGAGCAGCGTTGCCATCCTCAAGAAATTAGAAAACTCACCATTATAAAAATAGGGGAAAACAGTACGTTAAGAAAAAGGCATATTTCATACTGTTACACTTTTATTAGTTATCAGGACTTAAATACATACATTGTTATATTATAGTATTGATCCCAAAAACTAATTTAGTGTCCACTCTAATCCTCAACATCCTTTTTAAAATCACACATAGTTTTGATGAATTTCTTTATGTGCCTTTCTGTGGTTTCAAATAAATAGCAGTTGGTTATTTCGGATTGTATTTGCAAAGTTTAATAGGTGGCGCTGAACGCTAATTGAAAAACAGTAAAAATTTGGAATGAATCAGAAAACTGGTGCATCCATGTGAACACAGCGAATTTACGGTTAAAACAGTAGGTTGTTAATGAACAATTTCCATATTGTAAATATGATCGTATGAAATTTCTGTATTCGAACCGATAAATCAGGTCATTTCATCGTAAGAATCACTGCTTTCGGTTTCGCTATCGCTTTCAATGAAACCGAGAGAATGGGACACGACCTACCCGAGCGGCTCCTTCAAAAGTTGACAATTTAGCCTAGGCCTTATTTATTACTTCCACTTTCTAACTGTTGTAACTTGTTGATTATATAAATATTAAGTTCCATCTTAAGTCATAATTTTATTTGCTGAGATATCTACTTAATATACACTCATTATAATTTTAATCTTAATATAAATAAAGACGCGTTGCCGTTTTAATTTATTTTTCAATATCAATCACCCTCTCTCCGTCCTTGAAGAGTAGACCGCGGTAAAATATATTGTTGTCTCAAATTTGAATATGGCCGATACGAACGATACGGCACGCTCTCTATAGAAAGGCTGAGGTGCGCTGTTTATGAAAAAAAATATGGTAATATTTTGTTAAGAAAACGAAGCTTTAGGTTTTTTTGCATTATATCTAAAAGTTTTCTTATTATTGCACAACTTTCTAAAGATTTTAACGCATGTTTCAATATACAAATGATTCCATATAAATTAGAGTAAGTATTTTCAACGTAACTGATAAGTATATTGATAGACGGTAGCTATATTTTTATTAATAATCCTTAATCTCTCACAGTCGGTTGCACAAACGACCATTAAAATTGCCATTTGTTTAAGGCGACATTACCCATACAAATTTGACATTCATTAGAGCTTATAGGCGTCATTAAATCTTAATGGATGTTTGTGCAACTGACTGTCTATATAGTGCACGGCAACAGCGTAAGATCCGACACAAATATCGATAACAAATTGGTGAAATGATTGTAAAATCGGAACAGAAATACAAAAATCTAGTCCTATTATGGTAAAGCCTCTTTAAAAACGTTTATAATTGATAAACTGGAATGTTCTTAGAACAATGTTATTCGGACTAGTTAGAATTGTTTTAATGCCCGCCGAGCTTACTCGGGCTTAATTTTAATGAGCTATCATTATGATGTCTGTTATTTCATGCTTATAAAGTCAATTGCGGAGATTATAAGATTGATAAATTGACCCTCAAAATTGTTTTAAACGCTTTGAATATATTATTACTAGGTGCTGCAAAAACACTTCAATTGGTTTTTACCCTAAGAATAAAGGTACATTTAAGTTGTACCTAATTAAAAGTAATAAATCAACTTCCTATTTCTAGGGATATGTCGCACTCACAATGTTTGGGTATTTATTATGCTTTGTCCATGACATATACAAATCAATACTCGAGAAAAATCTTTGTTGTATGATTAATTGAATCCGTCTTCTTTATGATTTTTATCTTTTATTTATTTTATTTTACGTACTCGTATCTTAAGACAGGGTGGAAAGATAAATTACTGTCCTTATATGCTGGCCGTAATAAGATAGACATGGATAGAGGATGGCGAACTGTGCGTAAACTAGAATTTTTAATTACTTACAGATCTTTGCGATAATTATAAATACGTTGCATATTGCCCTCGGCTACAAAATGACTTCAAGTTTCTCAATAAAATAATGAATATAAACATAATTACGAGAGGAAATTAGCAAAGTGTTGAATTTTAACTTAATGGTAACTTTGTGATTTTTTCTACCGACAAAACTTTGTGACTGCAAATTTTGATGTGAAAAAACCTTTATAAATGTGATATTATTTTTTCATTTTCAATGTCAACTTATTTGGATATCATGTCCTGGCACAAAATATCTTAACGCGTAACAACGCACTTCAGGCTCGACTTTCATCTGTCTCACCGACGCCTTATTAAATGTAAATTGCACCCGTGCGATTACCGGCACGATTCGCTGGCTTTAAAAAAAACTAATTGACACGAATGCATTATTACTCTTGTGAGCGATTTTTATTATGCTAGTTTCATGGACATAAAGGAAAACATTCTATTTTACTTATAGAGATATAACGGTGCGTCGTAACACACCGTTTATTTCGTCCTAGGTTCCCGCATCCAAACTTTTTGTCTATGATGTTTAACATAATTTCTTTTTTATTATTCACTTTTCTTAATTTGAAATTTTGAGTACCGCGATGTGCTCTTTCTGAATGACAACATAGCATCAATTTGTAATACAAAAAAGTGTTAGAATTTATCAAAATACATTTTTTATTGTTACTTCTGTTATTTTCACGTATTATAATTCAGTAAAGAAAAATGTAACCATATTACTAAAGTTCTATTTTTCTACAATCCAAGGAGGGGTTTTTTATTTACACCAATCATGTATTAAAAAGTTTAGATGGATTATCTGTGCATAACATTGACAACAAAAAAGAAAGGCAACTGATCGAGTTTCACATTAGTCACGTTTCAGTTGTGGCTAATGTCATTTTCACTCTTAATTTTTTATGAATAATTGTAGAAAAAATGCCTTCCTGCGTCTTTAAACAATGCACAAATTACACATTGATAATGAGAAAAGCAAAAAAAATAATTCTACTTGCTCTTTTATTTTTTAATAAAAATAACAGGTAAAAGTCATTTAACGCGACCATTTTTTCGTGCATTGTGTTCTATAACGATACAGCAGCGTAAACGTAAAGCTATTCTAATATGTTTATCTCTTTCTAACAAGAGGTATGCTGAAGATTCCAACAGGAAGAGAAATATTTTTGATTTCTTCGCGCCCTTTGTAGTTGTATTATAATGTTACGCTACCACAATGAAGTTTGTGCTATTTTCAAACACAACAATGTACGGGTATGATGTGTCTAATAATAAAACGCCAATCCGTGCGACTGCTATAGCTGTTGAAGCTACCCGAGACCCAACGTAACTGACTAATTTAACAAGCTCTGTTACTTTCGCCACATCTTATAAGTTTAAGCAATTTTCTTAACGATAAATATTAATTACCTCATCACCAGCCTATTAATATCCCTATTAAACAACCAGCCTATTAAATAGTGAAGGCCTGCTGGGGCTCAGGTCTTCATTATGGATGGAATCGAATAGGGACAATGAGCCATGATCCACCACGCGGGTGCAGTACCGCATCCATCGCATCCATAACGACCGCAGACCAACGGCTTAACGTACCTTCCGAAACAGGGAGGAGTTCGAGATGATAAATTTTTGTCACCCATCATATAACCGGCCATAGTGAAAGTTGCTCCTCATTAAGTACCTATATTATTATATTTTAATTAAAATTTCATGAATAAACAATGAATTTTCGTCTTTTAATCATCTACATTTCAACGAAAATTTAACAAAGGCTTTTTAATAAGAAACACGTGACTATTCATGTGACTAGATCTCTAATAGGCAACTTAAGGGTAAGTTCTCACTGTTCGAACGCAAAACGATGTTCTGAGTAGATTTTATAAGGAATCGTCAACTAGCCTTTTGGAGGCTACCCATGGAAAGCATTTACAAAGGACAACTTTTAAATACGTGAACTTATTATATCCGAAAAATTCTTCTTTTAATAGGTTATTTGATAAACAATTTTGGAAATACTTTGGTATTTTTTTTAATAGAACCGTTATATACATAGTCCCTGGATTTTCGAAGAATTTATAATCAAGGATAGATTTTCGTCGACATTAATCATTAATCGTCGATTAACACGAGTCCTAAAATAGTTTAGACATGTTGTTGGATAACCACAACTCCGTGAAACAGAAGTAGAAGCCAAGCGGCCGCACAGTCGGTCATTTACCCATGCCAACCAAAAAACTTCCATGGTCCAATGTTGTAGTACCCCTGAAGATGCATTATCTAAGATGCATCATCACCATAACCACTCTGCCAAGAGTGAAATAGTTTTTTACAGGCACTTGTCCTATTTTTTTTTTATTGGTATGGCAGTGTGTATTGACAAACAGAGACCAAAAAAATTAAAACGTAACCATCAAAATTATTAATTTTATTACTAGCTGGTTGTGTAAATCATTAAATATTCACTGTATAAAAGCTTTTAAAATAACAGCCCCGTCTGTGCGATTGATGTATACTTACCTTAAAGCTACAATTCTGAGCTACGTTTCCTTTGTAAATTGAATGGAATACTACAGAACAATATTGCTATTATTTAGAAATGTTTTGTTGTCTCTTTCTAAACAGCGTTTAAGGGAACTCCGTTTAATATTTATATTATAGGCTCCGATTCTGAGAATATAAATAGCATATAAATAGCGCCAATGTCTCCGAATATAAATAGCGCCAATGTCTCCGAACAGCGGTTTTATAATACTATGAGCACGGATTATAAGAAGGTTTGGAAATGTGTTATTTGTGCTAGTCAGCAGCCGAAGGTTGACAACACTAACACGCCTGTTCGGGGGACGGCCGTCGGAGTCACCGTGCAGCGAGGAGCCGCTGTTGATACTTCCCTCAATTTGGACTTGGATTATATGAATGATACCGCACACAATATGACTATCGAGATGACTGATTTTCAGGCGTTTGTCATGGAGATGCGAGCATTTAGGGAAGAGATGCGGGAGGAGATGCGAGCTAATCGTTTAGAGATGAAAAGGCTGAATGATGCAATTGCTGCGCTGACGGGCAGGGTTACGGAATGCGAGGGTCAGGTTGATGTCCTCAGGGAGCGTTGCAATAAAATTGAAGCACAACTCTCTGCCGAAAAAGCGGATAATACGACACTTGTGGCTGAAATTGATAACTTGAAATTGGCACTAAATGATCGGGATCAAGATTTGTTGTTCACGGACCTTGAGTTGACCTGCATACCTGAGCAGGTGAATGAAAATTTACAGCATTTAATCGGTACGGTGGCTACTAAGCTTGGCGTGGAATTGGCTGAACAGGAAGTTGTTAGTGCGGTACGAGTTGGACGTATACTTGACGCAACCCAGACCCCTGGTGTGCCTCGTGTTCGTCCCATTGTGGTGCGGCTGGCACGGCGTGCTGTCCGTGATCGTCTGCTGGAGGCTGCGAGAGTGCGTCGTGGTGTCACTACCGAAGGCTTAGGCCTTCCCGGAAGACCGTGTCGGTTTTTCTTTAATGAGAGGCTCACTAAGTCAAACAGACAGTTATTTCGGCGGGCGCGTCAGTTGGGCCGTGATCGTGGATGGCGCTACGTCTGGACGAAAAATGGTCGAATTTATGCACGACAGTATCCAGGTGTGGGTTCAGTTCGTCATACCATCCGCTCAGAGGCTGATCTTGGTCGAGTTTTTGGCCTGGACGCAATATGAGCTTTTAGATTCCAGTGTTTGCTTTTTCTCATTTTGCTTCTTTTGTATGCTTATGCTTCACTCATTGTATAAACATTGCTCATGGATAGTATTGTCATATTTAAGTATGCTATGTAATCATGAACTATATTTTTTAATGCTTTTACCACGGTATCTAGAAGTACCCTATCACCATGTAATAAGTATTTATAATGACATTGTATTGTTATTGAGTGTCTTTTTTAAAGTAGTAATCACGCTTTTTGCTTATAATTTTATGTTTTTATATCTCTACTCAATGATTTTGTATGTTTACTTTAAATTAATGTGTAGGTTAATATTTAATGCACATGATAATGCCGGAACGATGAAACTTCTTGCTTGCTTATACATTCATGTGGATGTCGGCGGAGAGGTGGGCAATTAAATTGAAATTTTTTCTAGGATAATCTTTATTTTCCACGATTTAACTATTTATTTTACACTGATCCCCTGACTACTTGCTCACCTTCCTTTTTAAAAAATCGCCATCTTCTCTTTTTTCATATCTTCCCTTTCATTCCCACAAAACTTGCCTCTCTTTCATCCATCGTCTTACGTTCCATTTCCCACATTCGGCCATCCTACATATGTGGATGACCACATCCACTCATACTCATCTCACAAACAACAATTTTCCATGGTTAATAAATCCTTACATTCATTTCATCAGTCATTCACACAGTTATACTACAATCCAAATCTCACAAAAATACAATTATGTTAGGTATTACTTAGCCTAGTTCTTATTAGAAACAAATATTTATTTTTAAATCTTATCTTCTATTAAAATGATAGTACAGATGACTCGGTATCTATTCTTCGACTATTCTTGGTATACATACAAATCCCTTTCTACTTTATATTACATAAGAAACAATTGTTAATTCATTCAAACTGCTTTTATATTTATGAAATTAATCAAGAACAATGACTTTATAGAAGTTACATAAAAAGTAAACTAATAAGCAGTTATTCGTAAACTGTTACATTTCCTGGCATAACATAATTACAAAGTAAGTTTAGGAAGACATCCCCTTTTTTTAAAAAAATGATAAGTAAGTTGTATTTTAATGACACTTATAATAGTTCAATATCCTAAACAAAATACATTTGTTATAATAACTTAAGAAAATGGATGAGATACAAAATACACTGATTTTCAACACAAATAATGGTCACAAAATTCTCAGTCAAGCAATTTACCCTGGCCACCTTTTCATATGATCTGCAGCAGTGGAAGTCTTCCACGGCCCTTCCACAGAACTATCAACCTTTACCACATCATAACGATCATTGCAATGAACACTTACCACTTTATATGGGCCTAGGTACTTTGGTTTCAACTTGGAGCAAGTACCAAACTGGGTCTTCTTTATGGCCACCAACTCACCAACTGAGTACTTAGTGCTGTCCTTCCTCTTCTTATTGTAATGTTTTCTATTTTCTTCCTGTACTCTAAGTATTTGTGCTTTAGCTTTGGCTCTTAATTCTTCTCTATTTTGAGTAAATTCTTCTAAATTTTCTTCCTGCAATAATCTGTGAATTTCTATATCTTCTTTCTGGTTCATTCTTGTGCCAAACAATAATTCAAATGGTGATGTCTCAATGCTTCTTTGGTATGTACTATTTATAGCTCGTTGTAATCTACTTACATGTTTGTACCATGATGTTGGTTCTTCGATGCACAGTTTGGTTAGCACAGCGATAATTATGCGATGAATCCTTTCAACTTGCCCATTGCCTCGTGGAATGCCTGTTGTTATAGTGACATGCTGTATATTTTCTTCATGACAAAAGTCTGTGAACTCATGTGCAGTGAATGCTGTACCTCTATCTGTGATGATTCTTGAGGGATTTCCAAAACATTGCTGAAATATTCTTAGCTTGTCAATAGTTTCCTTTGAAGTTGTTCCTTTTGTAGGAAATATCCATACAAATTTAGTGAATGCATCCACCACTGTTAGTATGTAGTTGTATTGCTTTCTTGTTTCTGATAAAGGCCCAATATGATCGCAATGCACTGTCTGTAATGGAATATTATCTTTGTGTATTGTATTTAAAAATCCTTCTTGCTTACCTTCTTTCTTTGTTGCTAACAAGCATGGAATGCATGTTACAATAAAATCTTCTAGCTTTCTTGATAAGTCTTTAATATAATAATCTTTGTTAATTAGGTCTGTCATCTTCCTTTTCCCAAAATGTCCAATGTTATGTATTTTTTTAATTATTTCAGTCTCCATACTTCTAGGTATTACTAACTGTCTTTGTGAGCCTTTATACAGTAAATCATTTTCGATAAAGAAGTCTGAATAGGATCTCTCTTTCAATATCTCCTTTACTGCCTTGAGTCCATCATCCATCTCCTGAGCTCTCTTTATCTGTTGATGGAGGTCTCGTGTTATGACACTAACACAAGGGTTTCGGCTCAAAGCGTCTACATGCTTCATTTTTGTTCCTGGACGATGTTCTATGGTGTAGTCAAACTCTTGTAGTAGTAAAACCCATCTCGCAACTCTGGTACTTAAATCTTTTTTCTTCAGTGTCATTTCAAATGCTGAACAATCTGTTATTATTTTAAACGAAATTCCAAGCAGGTACTTACGAAACTTCTTTACTCCTTCTATTATAGCAAGTGCTTCAAGCTCATAGCTTGTGTACCTTTTTTCGGCATCTGAAGTCTTCCTGCTCATGTAATATACTGGATGAAATCCACCATCATTTGGATCCTTTTGCATTAGAATTGCTGAATATGCAAGGATAGACGCATCTGTATGAAGTTCGGTTTCCAAATCAATGTTAAATATTCTCAATACTGGTTTGCTCGATAATCTTTGTTTCAAAGTATTAAATGCTTCCTTTTCTATGTTGTTAAATGTGAATGATTCATTTTTTTTCAACAGCTCAGTCAAAGGTCTTGCTATTGCTGCATAGTCCTTTACATATTTTCTGAAATAGGAAGTTAAGCCGATAAAAGAATGTAATTGTTTATATGTTTTAGGTTCAGGAAACCTTAATACTGCATCAGTCTTATCTGGGGACGGCTGTATCTTGCCATCCTCAACAACATGTCCCAAATACTCCACCTTTGTAGTTAACAGATCACATTTTTTCCAATTCATTTCTAAGCCATAGTCTGATGCTATCTTTAGTACTGATTGTAATCTTTCAATTCCTTGAAGACAACTGTCAGATAAAATAATCAAATCGTCAATGAAAATTAATAACCATCCTTTGGCTACTAGTTCTCGAAGAATTATAGTAATAAAACGGGTGAAATATTTTGGACTAATTGAAAGACCAAAGGGAGCTTTTAAAAATTCATATTGTCCTTGATGAGTGACAAAAGAAGTATACTTAACAGAGTCTTCATCAATACTCAAATGAAAAAAAGCATTTTTTAAATCTAACAGAGAGAAATATTTAGCATTTACTAACTTGTCAATATGATCTTCTATAATTGGTAGGGGAAATTCATCTTTAACTATTTTTTTATTCAGCAAGCGGTAGTCTACACATATGCGTGTAGTACCATCTTTCTTTTTAACCAGCACTAACGGACTTGCATACTCAGAAAAACTAGGTCTTATAATATTTTTATCAAGCCACTCACCAATTTGCTTCTCTACTTCTTTCTGTTCAAAAATACTAAGTCTCCTCGGTCGCTGGGCTACTGGTTGATCATCTTTCAATACAATCTTCATCTTGATTGGTGCCTGCTTTGTTTGATTTGCAGTATACTTATTGACTAAGTCCTGTACTTGTTCCCGTATCTGAGAATTAGTTATGTGAGAGAAAGGCTGATCCTGTACACAAATACTGCTGAAACAATCTTTACACTGTGGCAATATGCTGACTGAACCTTTTGCTATCATTACTGTGGTAAGGGATAAAAAATCTTGACCTAATATTAAACTATAAGGTATAGTCTGATCGGGCACAATATGTAAAACAATTTGAAAACAAAAACCATCGATTTCTATTTTAATTGTAAAATTACCTAATGAGTTTACCTGCGTCTTTCCCAAACCAATGAAGGAAATGCTTTCTTTTTCAAACTGTGTAACACATAACTCGAAAAATAATTTGCTAGATACCAACGAAAGATCGCACCCCGAATCTATTAGAGCCGGAACACATTTATTCGCAATTAACACTGTCTTTACGGAACTATTTTGTATTTTATTCATATTATTTACAATAGATTCGTCTTGCACATTCATCATGACGCTTTTATTTTGTTTACATTGACAGTTCTCTTTATCCATTTTTACTGCATCGTGATTGGTTGAATCGGATCCGCCATCTTGCGTCAGTGGCGCCGATGTTTTCTCGCTGCAGGCGCCCCCTACCGACGAAATGTAGACTTTGCGATGGGATGGTTTCAATATGGCGTTGTCGTTGCCACGATGTCTATATTCGCCACGAGAATATACTGCGTCACCATTACTGTCGCCGCCATTTTCTTTACGTGATACACTTGTACACTGCGTCGCGATATGGCCAAACATGTTGCACTTGAAACATTTGAGTCCTTTTTCTTTATGTGGACACGAATGCGATTGATGACTTTTTTCCCCACAGCTATAACAGAACTTAGATGATAACTTGTCACGATTTATGTATGGTTTTAAATTATTCTGATAATTGTTACTACGTCGTGATTGCGACTTCTCATTGTTTTTCTTCACAATTTCGTACACTTTAATTTTTTCCTTTAGTTCTACGTAGGTATTAATACCATAAAGCATAATCTTGTTTATCTCATTATCCACGATGCCATCAACTATGTATTGAATTGCTACGTAATCTGGCATTTTCCCGCGTTTACCTAGTTCTTTCATGGCTAACATGTATTCATAGCATGATTCGTCTTTCTTTTTCATTCTTTTCGACATAATTTCATGGATTTCTTTTATATTCACGGAATCGGGAAATTCTTTTAGTAGCGCCGCTTTCAATTCATCGTATGATCTGAATGTTTTTTCTGTTTTAAGCCAGAGAGCTGCCGTCGACACGAGGCTGCGTCTCGCGATAAGTAACTGTTGCAGTGCGCTCCAGCCGTAAATCTCCGCGCTTTCTTCAATGTCACGCACCCATTTAGATATTGGATATGTAGGGTCGTTCCCCGAGAATTTAAGTATAGTTTCTTCGCTCATACGTACTTCTACCGCGCTGCTGTTGCCGGCCATGTCGGTAGCACATGTCTTATTGTCGGTCATTTCTTTTTCTTTGGGATTCGTCTTAAATATTTCGTCTTAATCTTTTCTTTTGCCCTCTTTGTCAGCCATGCGGTGTGTCCACGTGTCCACGTAGTCCTTACCAACTCGAAAAATATCCGTCGATCCCGGACGAGCCCCCAAATTGTGGATGTCGGCGGAGAGGTGGGCAATTAAATTGAAATTTTTTCTAGGATAATCTTTATTTTCCACGATTTAACTATTTATTTTACACTGATCCCCTGACTACTTGCTCACCTTCCTTTTTAAAAAATCGCCATCTTCTCTTTTTTCATATCTTCCCTTTCATTCCCACAAAACTTGCCTCTCTTTCATCCATCGTCTTACGTTCCATTTCCCACATTCATATATTAAATTTATATTTCATCATTTACATTCTACATTATACTTATTTAATCAAATGGCTAATATCTATTTATTATTATATCTTAATATTAATGCATGAAATATATATTCAGATACTTGCTGTAGCTTATGTATTTATAAATAACCCAACATGAATGCCAGATGCAAATTTTTGAAGTTAGCGTTATATAATGCAGGTTCGTTAAATACGGGACATGATGATTTTATTGTGGCTATGACTCGTTTTGATGCGGATATCGTCGCTATTAATGAGACGTGGTTACGTGCCGGTCAGGAAGCAAGGGCACCCGTTGTCCCTGGCTACCGGCTTCGGAATATTCCTCGACCACAGCATATGCGGGGCGGAAGAGGCGGAGGAGTCGCATTCTATGTAAAAAAACCGTTACGTGTGCAGCTTTTAAGTCCTATTCAAGTAAATATCGAACAGATGTGGCTGTCGACTACAGCAAACGGTCAACGTGTGTTGGTAGGTACGGCATATAGGCCTCAGTGGGTGAGTGTGGACTCTTTTTTCGACGCATTGACGGAAACTATAGCGACCTTTACGAATTACGAACACATTGTTCTTATGGGTGATTTTAATGTTAACGTTATTGATAGCTGTAGTGATAATGTAAGGAAACTTAATGAGTTCCTACAGTGTTTGGACTTGCGACAAGTCGTGACTGAATGTACACACTACTCCATTGACTCAGATACCTTAATTGACCTAGTATGTACTGACTGTAGGATTCGTGACCTTTCCGTCTCAAATATAACTGGTTCATTGGGTCACGCAATGATTAACTTTAGTTTAGTGCTAAAAAAATCGAAGATTCCGTCGAAATATATGATACACAGACCTCTGGGTAGGATGGACTTGGCGTGTTTTAATGCTGATCTTAACTCAATTGAATGGGAGTCGGTCTCTGGGTTGACCTCAGTTGAATTGATGGTGGATAGGTTCAGTCAGCTTTTACTATCACTTTTTGATAGACATGCTCCGCTTACAACACTAAAATTAAAACAGGATAGGTCGTTGCCCTGGATAACGGATACAATCAAAGTAATGATGGAATTACGGAATAAAGCCTTTGCTAGATATCGTAGATCAAAAACTGATGCAAACAAGAAGTACTATAATGACCTTCAGAGATTGCTCAAAAAAAGTATTCACAATGAAAAATGTGCGTATTTTAATTATTATATTAACGCTAATAGTGGAAATAGTAAGCATTTTTGGAAAAATTTAAAGCAGAAAGTACTTGTGCAACCTTCTAGGGATGTTATCCCTGATAGTTTGGGTAGTCCTGACCAAATAAACAATCACTTTTTAAAAGTACCTGGATCCGACGCTGTTGCTATATCTCATATGACCTATTTTGAATATCATAGGTTTCGATCATCTGAATCAAATTTTATTTTGCAGCCTGTCTCTGAGGCTGATGTTTCTGATTACCTTAGGTCTATAAAATCGAATACTGTCGGAAGTGACGGTATCAGCAGGGATATGGTACTTCTTACCTTGCCAAGAACTCTGTCGGTTATTACAGATGTTATAAATAAATCTATCACAACGGGAATTGTCCCTGATAAATGGAAGTATGCTTTTGTGACACCTGTACCCAAGACTGAGCCTGTAACCGATTTCAAGGATCTAAGACCTATTAGTGTATTACCTTTTTTATCAAAGCTTCTTGAGAGGGCTGTTCATTGTCAGCTGATGAAATATGTGGAGAACAATAATATTCTCCCGTCACACCAGTCTGGGTTTAGGAAGGGACGTGGTACTGTTACAGCGCTGCTTGATGTCACAGATAATATTCTGTCGTGTCAGGATGAAGGGCAATGTACTCTGTTGACTCTGCTTGACTTTTCTCGAGCATTTGATTGTATTAGCATCCCACTTCTACTGTCTAAGATGGCATACTATGGCTTTGATTCTTCATCAGTCAAATGGTTTAGTAGCTACCTTTCTGGCCGTTACCAATCTGTTAAGCTGGCAACGGAGAGTGGTTTTTATTTGTATTCTAAACATTCTTCAGTTGATCGTGGAGTGCCGCAGGGATCAATACTTGGGCCATTGCTCTTTACTATTTACAGTGCTGACCTGCCTAATGTGATCAGACATTGTAAATATCAATGTTACGCCGATGATGTACAATTGTATATTTCTGCGCATCCCTCTCGTATATCTCGGGCCCTGCAGCTAATGCATGAAGACTTGAACGCTGTGGCCTCGTGGTCAAGTAAAAACGCCCTGGTGCTGAACGCGGCTAAATCAAAGTTCATGCTTTTTGGATCAGAAAAGCAGACTGCCAGTATTCTGCACAGAGGTTTGATAATTAAGCTATCGGGAGAAACCTTGGAGTGTGTCAATGAGGTAAAGAATTTGGGCATTATTTTGGATAGTCGGTTGCGCTTTGAAACCCATGTGCTAAATTTAGTTCGTAATTGCTTCTATCGCCTGAAAATTTTATATAAAATCCGTAATTATCTGTCAGAAAAAGCACGCATCGCACTTTGTGAATCCTTGGTTCTCTCTAGATTAAATTATGGGGATTTAGTCTACGGACCTCGTCTGTTGCAAAGAACTCAGAGGTTGATTCAACGTGTACAAAACTCGTGTTGTCGGTTTTGTTTCAGCATACCTCCCCGAACTCATGTCTCACCGTATATAGATAGTGCTTTGATGCTAAATATGGAGTCACGTAGGAAACTACATCTTGCAGTCCTCATGTTCGGCATCATGAAATTTAAAAATCCCAATTATCTTTATGAGAAACTTAAATTTTCGAAATTGCACTGTATATATGGATCGGGTGAGCCAAGATCGGTAAGGCCACCTTTAGCTACCTATAGCCATAGGAGTGTTGCCTTTACTGGTTCCTTCCGTTACCAGGCGACCAAATGTTGGAATAATATACCTCCTCCAATACGGCAGATTCCAACGCGGAACTCATTTAAGACACATTTTAAGAATCTGTTATTGGATTCCCAACAGAGAGGTGTTAGGTAAGGTGTCGTCGAGGTGACGGTTGGCCTTTGCTCTTCTTCATTTTGTTTTTGGTTTGTGTGTGCATGACAAGATTTAATATAATCATTTTATTTAAAATTTTGACATTTACCTTAATCTTCATAATCAATTTTCATACTAAACAAACATGATTCAATTTATTATTATGTTAATTATTATTATTTAATTTATAATGCAATTCATTTTTAGTCTATTATTTCCTAATCTAATTCACTTTGTATTCCAAGTTTTATAATCTTATGTAATTTATTGAAATAGTTTCAAAGTATATATCATCAATATTTAATTTTGAACTTTGACGAATAGTATATACCTATTTAGTTGCATCACCGCTAATCCATTTATTTTTTAGGTTAAAGCTGAAAATCAGTAGTTTGCTCAATAAGCAAACATATTACTGAGCTTTTGCCTTTTTGCATCGTTCCGGCACACATGCAGAGTTGTGTATGTCTTTTGTTTATTTTTTTCTTCTTTAATATTTAATCTTGTATTCATTCAACTTTATAATTGTTGGCATGTGTGTGTGTGATATATGCAAATAAAATTATTATTCATTCATTCATTCATTCATTCATATTTCAAACGACATCATCATAGTTCAAAGTATGATTAAAAACAGCCCAGAACGAAGCAGACTCGCGCCCTGGCGAATGTGCCATGATAATATTAAATAGTAGTAACAGTTGTTTCGGAACCTATTCGCTTCAAAGAAACAAATGATCAAATCATTCCTCTTTATAATATTGGTGAAGATATAATAGCTGTCCTTTTCTACCAAATGAGTAAATGTTAGAGTATGTTAGAGTGCGATAGACGAAACAGTCTCGAAGAAAGATTTAAAGAATACGGAGCTAGACTAATGCGTATCCTATATTAATTAAACAATATCAATTAAAAAGTTAAAGTCACAAATAAAGTTTAACAAAAATTCAAATCACTGAAGCTCATAACATTCTATAATAACTATATGTCACTGAAGTATTAAAGCACCATAACGATGTTCGGGTCCGTAAGAAATTATAAACACAGTGCCGGAATATAAAAGCGTAACAGCAACTGCTACGGGCACCTAATAAAAGGAGCCCTGATCATTATGAGGCGTAATTTTAAAATTATTTGAAAGATATTCACGAATTTCCCGCTACAACTATTTGATATGTGATAACGATTGTGCTCGCGACGTGTTTTGTTGAAAGATATTGGAAGAATTATAACTTTAATTTGATGTTAACTAGAATTGTCGAATGCAAGCGTTTTAATTATATTTCTTAATCATTGAAATTACCATTTGTAATATAAATTGCGGCTTTAAACGTTGTGTGATTCCATAAGTGGCTATAACGGTCGGTATACCTTTAAAATTGATCTTGATAGAATTAAAATTCGACAATTAGCCCCCAGGCCCACATTTCGAGTGTCAGTCCATAAAATAAAAAAGGCAAAAAAATCTTTTGGAGCAATGACGTCGCAGCAAGAAAATTTTGAACGCAGTCATACTTTTAAAATCTACCTAGTGACTCTGTGTTCTACATCAACATTATCGTTCCTAAAGGCAAACTATATTATCTTCTATGGTAGTAATTGTACAGGGCAGACTATTATCTTAGTAATTTAAGTACAAAGTCAAAGTTAATCCAAATTCAAATTAATTTAGTCAGTCTAGACTTGTTACAAGCACCGGTCAGAGTCGGAACTCTATGCTATCGGTTCGTAAACACAGAGATTACTAAATTTATTCCGTTATTTTCAGTGTTACCTTTAAGGCCGTAAGCTGGACGCCCGCGGTTTAACGCAAACCAACCAGTCCTTACCCGTTCAGTTGGCGGGACCCACACAAGCATAACCTTTTTTATGGATCCTCCCACCACCCGTACTCGATACATGCCTAACCACCCGTACTCGATACATGCCTAACAAATAAGAATATACTTAACTGCAGAAATTTGCAATAATTGTTAAAATAAAATAACATAACGACCGAATTCGGTTAACTTGCTATCGTAAACTGAAACTGCATGCCCAGAAGTTTTACTTAGTTTTAGTAATAATCGACCAGGGCCTCGCGTTCACACGATCCGGCCCTGTCTGAACTAGTAAGATAATAAGTTAAGATAACACTGTAGGGCGCCGTAAAACAATTTACTCGGCTCCAACACTCGGGAGATATCGAGGAGTTGATGGGTCGCGCCCGACACGTGTCTCGGACACGCTGCCACGTTTAGACCCACCCTTGACGATATTGGGTTAAAGACTTCGTTCCCATCGATCGGCTTAGCCGATATTGAGTTAAAGTATTTACGTTCCCTTCGATCAATAAGCGGCTTAAAGTAAAATTTGATTTTATAAACCTAAACAGCCGAAGGATTTTTTTTACTAACATTTAAAACTTTTGATTGATGAAAATCTATATTCAATAAAACATTCTCATATTGTGGTAGAAAATTAATTTATATTTCAGAACATACTAGTATTCTTAATTAATATTTTATTGAAATATTTTATTGATAACAGGCGTCCTATTCGAAGAATCAGTTAAATAATATTGTCATTTGTGATATAAGTTGAAGAAAACATTATTTGATTTTTTGAATTTTTATTCTGATTTTCTTTTCTGATACATAGTATAAAAAAATCGCTTAGATCTTTAAAACTACGTCACTTTTTTCAGGTCAAGAGTAGAATAAATTTTTTGTTCTACTTTTATTTCCTAAGGCATATGATCCCATATTTACCTGCGAGCAAAAAAAAATATTGAACATTTTAAATTACATTGAATTTTTCCATAAAGCTATTCTTTAGGTAGGTTTTATCTCAAAGTTCCTTAAGGAAGAAATCACGAATAGTTTTAACTTATATAGAGGAAATATTTTATTGTTTGTTTCTTTATCTGCATTGAATCGGCTCTGAAACTACTGGACTGATTTAAAACTATTTTCACCTACGTGAAACTACATCATAAACGGGTGACGAATTTACTTGGGCGAAGTGGCAAGAAAACAGTTAACAGTTAGTACGTAATAAATATGTAAATATATAGTTACGCAGACATATGGCAACACAATCACGCGACATAGAACATTATTGTATTGCTATAACTTTATCAACAGTAGATAAGCATCGCTTTGATTAGAGAAACTCATCATAACAATCCAATTAACTCAGAGTGGATCTGTTGTTATTATTGTGACTGTGAGTGGTGTTTGTGACTAGTTTCCGTTCGTCGATACGGCACGTGTCTAGGGTGTGAGCGATTTCTGCATCACATCCCATTGCACCCGCATTCGGGCAGTTATTATCACTATAACTAATCGTTTACACTTCCAGTTGCACTACTAGGATATTGATGAATAAATTACATTAAAAGAATGTTTAAAAATACTAAAAGTTTCAGTTACCTACACATTCCTATACTGCATATAGTTTCTGAATATTAATATTAATTATGACCGTCCTAAGCTTCTCTAACTTGCAACAATCTCGAATCGCAGTTTGAACTAAGTTCAAGCACTTACTACATTATGTTTCTTTTCATTACACCAATTAATATGCAATTAAAACTTTGTTCTCTTTACGTTATCTGAACTTTATGTTAGTTATGTGTTGTTGATACTAAAAAATAATTCTACACAGAAACAATAATATCGACTCCAGGCAACCATAACATGGAGATAGAGATAACATATAATGAAGAGGGAGGGTGCAATTTTAACCTTAATACTTGAAGTATTTTAATTATTTTATCAAATTAACTTACCAACACTTTTTCTTGAAATCAATTTAGTGACACATTGTTTTTCTTAAGTCATGAACATCGGATTTTTTTAATAAAAAAATAGTAATCTTACAGTAAGTGGCGTTTATGTAATAAGTTATAATATAATTTTAGTTTCAAGTGACACCTCAACACTAGACCTGAAGACCTATTCTGTTTCTCCGAAAACGAAAATTTCTTTATTTACGAAATGCTAATACGACTGCAAAGAAACGCATTTTTCGATAATTTATGAATTTTATGATGCATAGAGGTAGGACCTGAGACTGTCTCTACTCATTACGCCTGTACTCTTTCCGGACACACTTATAATTTCAACAAAAATATAAGAACGATTTGCAATTTTCCGATTTTTGTTCAAGGATAAACAGAATAAGCTCTCAGGAATCATGATAATTAATTCGTACGAGTTATTCACTCATACATTATCCTTTAGCTGATAAACTAATTCAACCGCAACTCATATCCAATGCATACTCAAACTTGTCATGACGTCAAATGCACATTAAGCCACCGTCCATATCAAAGTTCCTGACAGTCCTTTTGAAGTTTCCACAGTGTAGTTGCCTAGCATGTTACATAGGAAATACGGCTTAGTTCACAAAGTTATTCAGCCAGTAATTTGACTAGAGCGACTCGTTCTGTTAACATCCGCAGTCCCGAAGCGCATTTAGCAGTTTGTCCAACTAATCTAGTGTAATAAGTTAAACCACCAATTTGTGTGTAAACACTTAAGCTTTGTATCTTTTATATTTATGTTTTTATTTAAGGATTTTATAAATATTATATGTATAGTCAACCCAGTTTATGAATAAAAAAATAAAAAAATATATATAAACCGAATATATTCTTAAAGAAAAAGCTACTTTGTCCCTGGAACACTGAGATGGGATCCCATCTCAGTTCTCTCCCTTCATATCTCTCTCTTCGAATAACTCTTGAAAAAAACAAACATGATTTTATTGCGTTTTTTATGGATAATTGTACGGGATCCATTATGCACGAGTCCGATTTGAGCTTGCCCGTTTTTTTAAGAATATATTTTAATGGAGAATAATAATCGGACGACGAAATAATATATGGGTGATTATTAACGAGACTGATAAATAAACGAAGAGTGTTGAATTACATTTGCGAAAACTGTATTAAATTGCCAATAATTATGAACGAGTAAAAATTCAAAAATACTTGAAATGAGTTACTAATGGTAGGAAACAGTTTTATCTAAAATAGGAACTAATTTCAAAGTATCTGAGTTAAATAATAAATTAATCGAAAAAAATACTGAGTGGACGAAACTATATTCGTTCGAAATTGAAGAGATGGCAGAATATCCGTTGGCAAAATTGAATTTTGAGTGACGCACTAAAATTTCTGAAAATGCTGAATTGAGAAAGCAAGAACAAGCTGACCGTCAACTTGCTATGAAGATCAGGCGTAGAAGAATCTTGTACAAGAAAAGCATTAGGGCTGTTTTAAGCTCTTAAGATAAAAGCATTTATCTGAAAGTCCACAATAAGCACTACTCTATTTAAAATATATTTTTAACAAATAGTACCCCATAGTGCATGCCAAGGGGTGGTGATTTCTAATACAAGCTAATTCCATTTCAAACACCAGCTCCTCACAGCATTAATATTAAGAATAGCTATTCATGTATCCAATGCAATGTTTTGTTAGGAAAATAAATTAAAAAAAAATTATTATATTATTCTTTGATTTAAAATTCAATTTCCTATAATGTGTCGCTAACCTTAAAAAATAATCCTTATTAGAACCCAATATAAATAGCTCTATCTAAATATATATAACTCAAAGGTGACTGACTGACATAGTGATCTATCAACGCTCAGCCCAAACCACTGGACGGATCGGGCTGAAATTTGGCATGCAGGTAGATGTTGTGATGTAGGCATCCGCTAAGAAAGGATTTTGATCGATTCTACTCCCAAAGAGATAAAATAGGAGATGAAAGTTTGTATGAAACTTTGTCAATTTTAAACCGATCGAGCTGAGACTTTGCATGCACAAAGCTGCTATGAGGTAGGCATCCCCTAAGAAAGGATTTTGATAAAATCTACCCCTAAGGGGATAAAATATGGGATGGAACTTTATTTCGGGTATTTTACACGATATAATGAATAAATATTCGTTAGAAATGCTGCTCAAAGTAACTTTACCACGCGGACGAAGTCGCGGGCAAAAGCTAGTCTATATATATAACCCTTCATAACAATGAATGTCGCTTTGATACCCGATTTAGTGCAGTTAAAATAACCCAACTATCGTAACATTTAGCGAGAAACGTATAAACGTTAACAAAGCAAGAGCTTACCTGCCCTGCGATTCTGTAAAAATAAAAACCCGAATTGGAATTCACCCAGGAGTCAGAATTCACTTCAAAAAGCGGCACCCGCTCCATCTCGTGGGATAAGTGAGGTTCGAAATGACATAGGAATAGAATATCCGTGTACGTATAATCAATCACTTTTGTTTTATATTTTATATAAAATGGAATCAATAGAATTTCTTCATTAAATGGCATGAATTCGTACACATGAGTGAATTCTAATTCGGGTTTGGATGTTTATAGAATCGCAGGGCACAAGTTAGATGTAGTATAACAGCTAAAGAGCATGATATAGTGTCGAGATTTTACTTATTCTAACCGCAAGGTGGCATTCAAAGATTAAACTTATAAATCAACACTCAGTTTTTGTAGTAAACTACATACTACATCTTTTTAATATTATTAAGGCGAAATTTTCTAGGTTTGGATGTTTGTTACTTCTTAGTGCAAAAACTTCTGAACGGATTTTGATTAAATTTGATATATAAACTTTGGTAAATTCTGAGTCCAGATTAACATATAAGTCACTTTTTACCGCACTAAAAGGTTACCTAGGGATAGAAGTACTTCCAAGGGTGTTTTAACGGTTAAAGATATATACGAATGTTTTCTAGAGAAAATTTGGCGAGCTTTAAATTACATATACATAAAAAGTGCTTCATGCCGCATATCTATGCGCTCAGATTTTTCAACAAAAATGAAAAAACTTCGTTAAAGTGTATCTTGATATTTTCTTCGTTTTTAGATATTTATTTGAGTAGGTGATATTGAATTATTATATAATTACCTCATATGATTACCGTCAAACAAATTAAATACAAAAAAATGACTTTTACACCAAATCAATTGGATTTTAGATAGATAGAATATTCTTTATTGCACACACAAAGACAATATACTAAATGTATGACAAAAACAGGAGACGTACAATTGGCGGCCTTATCACTAAAAGTGATTTCTTCCAGGCAACCTTGGGATGGAGTTAAATATAAAAGACCTAATGATGGGGTAGTGGATGGTGTACAAATAAACAATTTATAAATATACATAATTGACAATTGTTATATACTTAATTATAATTTACCTACATATACTATAATATAATAAATATTATCATATAAAATATAATATATATATAAACATATATAACACCTATATACATACTTTCATGGACAGGTAGTGCTCTCTGATAAGTTTCCTAAATATATTTAGAGAATTAGCTTTTCTAATCGACAAAGGTAGCGCATTCCATAGGCGTACACCAATACGATGTTTTTGATAAAAACACACACTGCCAATTTTCTAAATTCTATTCCTTGTGTACGTATCTATTATGATTTAAAAGCTTTTTTACATGAATTCAATAGCTTTTTTTATTAATAAGGTCTGTAGTAACGATATTATTGTTTTTCTAATTAAAATTTAAAAAAATATAATTAAAGCAGCGATGGTTAAGAGAGCGTTTAAGTACAAGGAACACAATATTCGTTTATATACTCAAGAAAATTATTCAGAGTAGAATAAAGCTTTTATAGCGTTATAAAATCACGTTGGTTTTTTTGGGAATTCCCTTAAATATTTATATAATCCCGTTGTTTAGTATTTGTTATTACAGCGGCATCAAAAATTCATCATTTGTGAAAATTTCAACCTAACTGTCACGGTTCATGAGTTGCAACCTGGTGAATTACGGACAGACAGACGGAGGGACGGTCATCGGAGTCTGAGTAATAGGGTTCCGTTTTTTTACGGAACTCTAATACGGATCTCGTTCCAAGAAATCTTCGCCAAATTCATCACCAGCCCTTTTTACGTCCCCACTGCAGGGGCTCAGGCCTTCCTTATGGATGGTTAAGGAGGATGGGCCATGACCCTCCTCGCTGGCCCAATGCGGATTGGAGGGTATTAACGACTGCAAATGCTGCCGGGACCAACGGCTTAACGTGCCTTCCGAAGCACGGAGTAGCTCGAGATAATAATTTTTTGGTCACCCATCTCGTGACCGACCCTTGCGAAAGTTGCTTAACGACTACGATCGCGGGTCGCGGCGCTTATCCACTACGCCACCGAGCTACTTCATCAATCCTATTAATATTATAAATGTGAAAGTTTCTTTGTTTGGATGTTAAGATGTTTGGATGTTTGTCCGTCAATCACGCCGAAACTACTGAACGGATTTCGATGAAATTTGGTATACAGATAGGGTGTTAGCTGAATTAGATAATGGGAATTTTTATCCCACTAAACAATTCCCTAGGGTCCACGCGGGCGAAGCCGCTGGCGAAAGCTAGTAAGGTAATAAATATCGAGGATGCAGTCTACTACTATGCATAATTTTGCATTGAATCATCCTCTTCAAGAAAGCGGAAACCCCTAATTATTCGTATTATTATTAAACAGGAACATTTAACATGCTTTGCAGTGATTTCACTTCTACTTAACCATTAGGTATTGTAAAATAGTAACGGTACAGGGCATATAAGATAATTTTATGGTGGCTTCAAGAAAAAAACACACTCTCTAAACACTATCTGTTTAAATTAATACATACCAGGAATAAACCTTCACTTTGGCATCAAGCTTATGAGGTTGGTTTACCGTGAGTTCTGATATTTGTGTAACTTTACCTGTTTTACTCTCTGGTATATACAAATGCGAAACTCGGTCTGCAATCATCTAGATGAAAGTATGATACACTAAATAAGATAAAAGAAGATTAGAATACATCTTATACGTATCCTATGAAAGTAATGAAACGGGTAGAAGTTTTATATAAATTAAAAAAATATATAAACTTGACAACTTCAAAAGAATCGAATAATAATTCTTATTCTCATAAGGTATTAAATATCTGACTTTAAATGTAATCTGTATAAGTCATGATAAGAATAATTTCACCATTTTCAAGTTTGATAACCGCTTGATTTCTTGGTGCAACCGTGGTTGCGTATTATAACTTTTTATTTTATGATTTTCTGGTCAAATATGACAATTAACTATTCTTGTTTAAGATAACCATAATTAACTGCACACCTATTGCTCTACATTTAAAAAAAAGACGATGTTTTTCTAAATCCCTTAAATTGTATGCGTCTCCTAACTTTTAGATTATCTAGAAAATTTATAATACAGCATTGGTTATTTAAAAAAATAAACATTTTTATTGTAGGGTTCTTGTGTGACAACTATCACATCAAGATAATTTAGACGTTCTCTCGATTTCTTCTTTATATTAAATCGAAACTACTGATATAATTTCGTCGAAAACCACTTGTCACAGTTTTTTGATCAGAAGCCCCAAAATTTCTTTAGCAATGGGATCATGTCCCTGCCTACAAGATGGCAAATTTATCGAACAAAATGGGTACCTACGTACTTTAGTAAAATGTAAATAAACTTTATTAAATAATGTTTTGAATTTTCATATAAAATGCAAAGACACATATCCCCAACCTAATATTTTTTTCAGAGGAAAGGATATTTTAGCACAGGTGTTTCAAAAATAAAGGAGAATTTCTGATGGTATACAACACCAGCAATCGTAACATTAAACTCGAGTTACTTTGATTTGACTTTCATAGGATTCATTAAAAAATGCACTCAACGTAACAAATCAGTTTCAATCAAATTTTATTGGATATTTAATTAAACTTTGAGTGTATTTTCATTATTCCGATGGCAACTAAATGAAAATCAATTGGGCTACATAGCAGAACTCAAGAAAAGTATGTATATTTCGTGAAATCGAGCTACGTCACATACCTATCGTATGTGTTGGTTAAAAAATATTTTCTTTTTTGTATAAATTTGTACAATTTGTTTATACAAAAGAGGTCTTTACAAGACTTTTGCAGTTTGATCCTCATTTGTAATCTGGCTAAGCCGAAATAGGTAGCAAGCGGTGCGTGGAGGCTGACGCGGCATTAACTCCCGTGACGAACTTTATCTCGACTCCACATTAGAAGGTCATTTGTGAGATTAATTATAATCTCGTAAATGCTACAAAGGACATGTCAACGAAGTTAAATCTGTGACGTAGCTCTTTGTGTAGATATTCGTGAGAGGAAATATTTATTATGCACATGTAAGTTAACGTAGTGAAGCCTGCGATATTACGATACGATAATACGATTTATGACTTAAATATTCCATTTTTCATCAGCGACTACAATTTCCAATGTGTCAATGAAAATGTTGTATCTTATTCTAAATGAAAATAGGTTTAAAAAATCCACGTTAACCCTGGCACTCTGAGATGGGAAAATATAAAATGTTGGATCGTGTTTTATTTTTTCATCTAGCTGGTAAACAAAAATGTGCTATAGTTTAAGCTGTTGATCCACAGACTCAAATAATATCTATGCACACTGTATATTATGTATGAGATTAGTATGGCTCTTAAATAGCTAAAAAACAACAAGTAGGGTACGACGGAATCACCTCAGAGCTTCTGAGAGCGGGCGGTAAGCCGATACTTAATTTCCTCCAAAAGCTCTTCAATTCCGTTATTTTCGGGGTAAAACGCCGAAAGCATGGAGTGAGAGTGAGGTCGTCCAGTTTTTTAAAAAGGGTGAAAAAGCGCTTTTGAAAAACTATAGGCCAATCTCGCTTTTGAGCCATGTTTATAAATAGTTCTCAAGGGTTAATACGAATCATCTCACTCGCAAGCTCGACGACTTCGAGCCTCCCGAACAAGCTGGATTCCGAAAGGGCTATAGTACCGTGGACCATATAGACCAGAAGTCCGGAGAGTACAACTAACCACTCTGTTTGGCGTTCGTGGACGACGAGAAAGCCTTTGATTCGATCAAGACATGGGCGGTGAAGCAGTCTCTCCAAAGGTGCCAAGTGGACTACAGGATGTACCTGTAGTCCACTTGGTACTAAGAACTCTAATCCTATCCAATTGCAGCGAGGCATAAGGCAAGAAGACGTTATCTCTCCAAAGCTATTCATCGGTGCGTTGGAGGATATTATAAAGATTCTGGTTTGGAAAAGATACGGCATCAATATTAATGGTGAGTATCTTACATACCTATGCTTTGCCGATCATGTAGTCCTAATGTCTGAGATCTTGGAAGACCTGAACACCATGCTTGAATATCTCAGTACTGCATCCCAAAAAATGGGTCTTAAGATGAACATGGACAAGACGGAATACTAATCTTCGAGTTGTCGACTATTATGTGTACGTAGGACAGACAGTCCAGCTAGGCAAATCCAAGTTCGAGATAGAGATCTCTCGTCGAATCCAGCGGATGAGGCAATGGAGATCTATGGGGGAGGCCTATGCTCACCAGTGGGTGTCTTACAGCTGCTGATGATGATGATGATATTTTCAAGATTTGCCATTCTTTTTCGAATATCTATTTTCAGCATAGTAAGCTAATAAGCCTGAAATCATAAAAGATTGTTCCAAGTTTCAGCAATGAGGTCATAATGGATAAGGAATTATTGACTATATGAATTACACATAAACAGAGATCCTTAATGATTATAATGAAATTTAAGAAGAGTCGTCGACGATTTTATCAAACAAACGAGCGTTATCAACAGGGGTCGCTCTAGAGATTCATAAGTATATTTCTTTTACGATAAAGATAAGTAAATTAAATAATGTTATCGTTTCTTATGCATCGAAATCGAATACAATATTTTTTCCCCTGCTAGAAGAATGGACGTAAGCACAAATCTTGAATACTATTACAATTCAATATTAACCTCAATTCTTTTTAAAAATTAAGCTAGCCGCCATTCTGCCAACTGTTCCCGTTAAAAGAAGTCCAATTCTTTCCTTAATGGTCTCTTTTATCTAAAATGTCCACATTGTCCCACAAACACAACGTCTGGTATTTCACTCATTCGCAAATATTACTCTACTGCCTTGATTTCTGGATCCATTGAAATATATAACGAAATACAATACTCACTCGATCAAATTGTATAGGTATGGGACAGCTGTATTTTGCTTCCGTAGTAAATGGGCACTTTGTCTTGTCTTTAATGTTGGAAGAGTCTTAAATATAAATTTAAGGATATTTAAATAATATGAATAAAGTTTTGACAATTAGCACAAACTAGAATAAATTTCTCTATATACAAGAAAGCCAACAGGAAAATACTGAGTATATTATACAAAAGTAAACTTTTTAATATTTTTCATTTAACCACAAAATAGCGTTATACGAAACCAACAAAACCAAACTAGAACTACATTTAATTTAATTATGAAAATCGTACAACAATATTGCCACCAGTATTTAAACGTCAAAGGTTAATGATAAAATAATACTGTTAAAATTTATCATAACTTAAAATTGTATTAACAATGTTCTAATAATTAAATTACTTATTTTCGTTCTCTGTAATAGTATAAATATCATTATATATATTGTAATTGATTTGAAATTCTGTTTCAATGATATTAAACGTAATATTTTTAAAGTTCTTAGACACACAAAGCGGCACCCAACTGTTTGAAATTAATTACTTTTATAAATTAAATTACTTTCGGTCGAGTGGCGCCATGTTTTCTCTGGTTTAATGTACGTTTAACTCGTTAAAACAAATCTCGCACACATGTTTACTTTTTAACGGTATGCCGTATTTTCATAATGACTGGTGATACACTGTGTACCATACACACAGTGTATCACTTGTACAAGATGTAGGTAACTGAAAATAACACTCCCTGCTGGATCCCAGGCTCTTCCCTTAAAAGTTAAGGTGCAGGGAGAGCACTTAATGGGTATTCCATCCGCGCCGCGTTTTGACTAGTCTTTGGGCGGATGGAGAGACCCGGACACCCTTCGCTGCCTGTGAAGCGGTAGAAACCCCCTACGACAAAAAGCTAACAAAAGCTATTTTTTATGAGACAACATATCACATTGTTCAAATTTCCAGATGAGTGTGTAAAAGAGTATCTGAGACAATGAAGTTATCACAATAAACAGATCCAAAACAATATAGATAAGTTGACACGACCGGGTTTCGAATCTGGGACTTCAGAGATTGCAACCCCTTAATATCGGCGTGCAAACTATTTGGCTACGAAGGTCGTAAGTTATCTGTTTCTAGGGCAGGCGAAAGAAGGAACAATAAACCAAATTATTTATGAGAGCGTTAAAATAAAACTATATGTATCGCTTTCCATAGACATGTGTAAAGTTTCCACGTAGTACTTTGTTTTGTGCACGAAACGCTATATATCTGATCCCAGCCTGTACAACAATAGTACTACTCAGAAACTATTCAGAGATCTATATTAATCTGTATTACAATACGTATCGCTATTTTCAGCAGTAATAAAATACTTTAAGTCCTCGTCCAGTTAGATATAAGCTTGTTATTTTGGTTTCTGAATTTTAACATACTAACGATGCTCGACTTTATACGCAACAAAAGAAAACATTAAATACGACCCACATTATTTCCTATATTTATTCGCGACCCTCATATTTTGAAATGGAAAAAATCATAGACAAAATAAATCGCATAGCACAAAACGTCATCTGTTGCCGCCGAATCAATCAATTTCTATTTACTCTGTAAACAGGCAAAGGCACGGAGCGTACAGCCGCAAGATAGAGTATTTTTATCGGTACGTCTCAGATATTGCGTCGAGTAATGAAATCAATCTCCGGCGACGATATTTCCGAACCTGATTGCCGGGATCTCGTTCCTCGCGCCCTGTAAAATCCGTCAATTTGGTTCCATTCCTGGGAATGTTTGGAAGTGAAGCGTTCCTTAAACTTAAACATAACTCATTTAGTAATTATTTTACCTTCCTAAACCGTT
Source organism: Diatraea saccharalis (assembly GCA_918026875.4). Lineage (NCBI taxonomy): Eukaryota > Metazoa > Arthropoda > Insecta > Lepidoptera > Crambidae > Diatraea > Diatraea saccharalis. The sequence goes on along the minus strand of OU893348.1, from coordinate 245,019 downwards.
TAACTTCCTAAATTACATGTTTAATTAATAAAACAGTTATTTCAGTTTTCCCAGTAGTTTTATAGTTAAGTTGAACCTAATATAATTTTAGTATACAGCAACCAAAAACATTTCAACTGTCCTCTTCTATCTAAAGCGTTTAAACGAAAATGCGCTTAGGTATGAAGAAGTATAAAGTTATCATTGCATAAATTCCACTACCAATTTCACGTGTAAATATCCAAAATCACAACACATACACCAATTTTACGACACCAGAGTAGATTTGTGTCATGCGCATAGTTAAACTATTTTCACCTAACTAATTTCACAACGATTCACATGACAAAACTAGTGTCGCAACGCCAACTGCACATAATATATTTTCAATGTTTATAAAGTCTCCGAGACACTGTTGATTTCAAGTAATTACGAAACTAGTTTCACATGTGCTGTAATTAATTTCGTGAAACGTGTAAATTCGATTTCTATACATATTATAAAAACATTATATTTCGCTATTACGCGGAGATCTTTTTAACTACACAATAGATTTGAATGCCATTTTATCAAAATACAGAGTAATTCAAGTTTATGTACATGAAACAACTCTAGGGTCCTGTATTATTACAGGACATGTAGTGGAAGCCGCTGACGGAAAACTAGTTAGAGAATAAGGCATTGTGGTTTTAATATAATATGCTCTTACCAAGGAGATATTATGGAAAATATAATCCTGATTGGACATTATAAGATATAGGTAATGAACATTAGTAACATAAAATAAGTCACATAATCAAAACGGTTCCATTTATTTTATAGTAACTGTACTTACTAGAGTTTGGCAAGCGAAACGTGACACCACCTATTTTTCCGTTTTCATATGGCAACAACATAGAACTGTCAGTTTGACACTACGTTAGACAATTCAAGAATATTGAATTTTGTTGTTTTTGCGAATTTGAACTTGTGTTTTTGGTTAAAAATTATGTCGAAGCCGATAAAAAGTTCATCGAGGAAACTTCTTTCCATCATGATTGACAAGTTTACTGAAGTGAAAACTGAATTAAATAAAAATTTCATGGAGAAATTACAACGATTAGATAAAGTTGTATCTTTTTTAGGTTAGTTTTGTATTATAATTTTGATACTTTCGTTTTAATTTTCTGTAATTAACTAAACAGATATTTTTTATAAAATATTGCTCTATTTCAGATAACTGTGATGGTGATATTCAACCAATAATGGAGGAGATAAATGCAATAAAAACTTTAGAAAAACAAGAAATGCTGAATTCGGAAACGCAGTACTTACAAAAAATTTCTTCAATGACAGGTCTCTTTTCTTGTTTTGATTTAAGATAGATTGATAGTATTCCTATAATATTTACATAGGTTTTTTATGATGTATTGGTTTTTATTGTTGACATCCAATGATGTCATAAGAATGTTTTGTTTAACAAGGAAATTCACAGAATTCATGAAACTAATCAAACCATGTAATTGTTATACATGCTAAATATGCACATAAACTTAACTAAATTAAACATAAATTGCATTCATAGTTGAATAGGTATTTAAATTATTTTGATGTATGTGTCTATCATTATTTGCTTTTAAATACATTTAACATATCTTTGTTTCAAAGTGTTTAATCTTTTATAGATGTAAGTATAAGGACACTAAGAAGGATAAAAAATGAAGCATTAATTAATAAAGGAAAATGGGACACTCCTGGGAAAAAACGACCTCATCAACCAACAGTGTCTGCTTTAGATAATTTTGATTTAAGTGCAATTCGGAATAAAGTAAATGAATTTTACTGTGTGAAAAAAATTGTTCCAACATTAAGAAGCCTTCACAATGAATTAAAAGATGCAATAGGATTCAGTGGTAGCCGTGAGACTTTACGAAAAATTATGCTTAAGAATGGATTTTCTTTTAAAAGCAATGAAAATGAACGTTCTATGCTTATAGAAAAATACCAGATTTCTGCATGGAGGCACAAGTATTTGAGAGAAATAAATATAAAACGAAACGAAGGAAAGCAAATTGTGTACCTTGATGAAACTTATGTACATCAGAATTATAAAGTTAAAAAGTCTTGGCAAGGACCTTCAACAACTGGTGTCACTACAAAGATATCCTCTGGAAAACGGCATATTGTTGTGCATGCTGGATCTGAGGAAGGTTTTGTGCCTGGTGCATTATTAGTGTTCAGTAGTAAATCCAAATCTGCTGATTATCATGATGATATGAACTCATCGAACTTTATGAAATGGGTCAGAGAAAAATTAATACCAAATTTAAGTAAGCCCAGTGTAATTGTTATGGATAATGCCAGCTACCATATAAAACAAATCAATAAACCGCCTATAATGTCTAATACCAAAGCAGATATCCGTAAATGGCTTGTAAATAATGGAATACATTTTGAGGAATATCAGACAAAGGCAGAGTTAATGTGTTTGGTTAATGATAAGAAAACATTGCCTGTATATGAAGCTGAAGAGATTTTAAAAGAACATAATCATGAACTTTTATTGCTGCCACCGTATCATTGTGACTTAAACCCAATAGAGATGGTTTGGAGTCAAGCAAAAAGAAAAATTGCAAGCAGAAACATTGGAATACCAGGAAAGGAAATGGAAAACTTAATAATAGAGTGTTTTAACTTAATTACCCCTAGTGACTGGAAGAAATACACTGATCATGTTTTAAATGTCGAAAATGATTACAAATTAAAAGATGGCATTGTTGAAAACGAACTTGAAAAATTTATTATATCTGTTGGTGCAGACAGTAGTGAAGAGAGTGACTCTGATGATTCCTTGTCATTGTTATCAGGTGTAGAATATTTAGAAACAGATTTTGACTATGAATCAGACTAAAGTATTTTTAGTCTGATTCATAGTCAAAATCTTATCTTAAATTTTCTATTGTGATTAACATGATGATTTTGTGACACCTGTATTATGTAATTTATCCATGGCACTTAATTGTAACAAAAATAAATGTTTTTTTTATTGTAATCTGGTGTTTATATTGACTAATTTAATTTGATAGATAGTGGTTCTGGATCAGAGCAAAAGGTTGTGATGAAAATCCCTTAGGAGACATGTATGTGTTATGAACACATTATAAATATAAGGGCCAGAAATCAAAATTGGCTAACATCACATTTATTAAAAAAATGTGGCCAGAGTCGCCCATATTCATTACAAAAAAACAAAGAAGTCGTTGCAAAAAACACCCTTTTAATTAATGACAAATATGAATTTTTAATATTATAAGTGCTGTTAGCCAATAGGTATAACGAATGGGTTAAAAAAAAGATTCGATTTAGTCCGTCAGTCAGATAATAGAAAAATATTGGATACGTATTTTTTTTCGCTTTAATTTAACAACAAATGGCTTAAGAGGTACTATGCGACGACTTCAAATATGCTTTGCAACAATGTTACTTTAATACAGTTTATCGATACGAAATCAAGTGTCAAAATGGAGTCCAGTGGAGAATGCCGATATTGACATTTCGAAATTGCTCATCATTGATAGAGAATACGAAATAGTGATTTTGACACAATCAAAGTGTCTATTTTTTACGGTGATGACGATTCTTGGTTGTCAGTTGAGTTAGTGAATAGGCCTACTGATATGCTGTTAACTGTACAATTAAGAACAGTCACGCTTTAGTCAAATGTTCCAAAACAAATAATTTTAATTGATATCTAAATGTTAAGATTAAATATAATTAATAAAAGTATCAAAATTATTTTGCAGTACTACATTCAGTGTTTACTGCTTAAGAATTTTTGAAATTGCCGCCCTTTTCTTGTGACACGTTTCGCTTGCCAGACTCTATATTAACTCTCTAACCAACAAAATTATTTTAAGTAATGCCTGCCGTTATGTTTGTTATACGGGTTTCTGATGGAGAAAAATAATTAACATTATTGCTATTATTATTAAAAAGTCGAGTATTTATATGTATGTGTCATCGCTTTTTTTTTGTTTTTTTTTTTCTCAGTCCTGGCCTAGGATCCATGACCTCCAATGAGCTACATTAACAAGACTATTGAAATATCATGTATCTAGTTGTTTCTTTCGTTTAACTAAAATAAAGACGTCATTATTCCAATATTATCAGTAACATCCATCGATAAATACACAGTTTTTTTTAATAACATCAGTAATTAATTAGTTCTAAAACGTTTTTGTTTAATTTTACTTATTTACGTATATGGTATAATTTCAGTATAAAAACTAGCAATCAACAACCCTATTTAGAAAATAATTTTCCTAGTTCCCCACATGAAGTGATGAAATTCAATTTGCACCCGACATCGTTTCCGACCCAGTTGGTTTTCTTTCCTCTTCCGAGTAAGCGTGGACTGTCCTAGAACTAGGGTTGCCAGATCCAGGTTAATCATTTCCTGGACATTAATGAGGCCACGTACGAAACGAATCAGATTTTTGGTCTCCGGTCCGGGCTTAAACTAAGTAGGAAAATATTTTTATAAAAATCTTTTTAATTACATTTTTATACTGTTCAATACAAAAAAATGTTATCCAACCTAAAGCCGCTCACCCCTCCCCTTGCTCACCTCACGCCATAATTTCGTAACTTAGTGGAATAGTATTTTTTTCATTCCGGGTCAGCAAAGTAAAATTACTGGATATAATTATTGGACACGGAACAACACGCAAAATTGCGGGACAATCCCGGAAATCCCGGCCATCTGGCAACCCTAGCTAGAACTGAAATACGCTTGCTATATTCAATTTACCATCACTAATACAATTAAAATATGTTTTTATGTAATAATTCCAACGACTACAAGATTCTGGTAAAATCATAAAATTGTTCAAAGATTTGTTTACTACATAATTGACTCGAGGAAGGGTTTACTTTTATGAATGTATAATAATTTTTACTAATTTATGTGCGTTTTTGAGTAGAAGATGTGCCTAATTCTTTCAATTAATTCCATAAAAATCTAGGGTGATCCGATTTCAATAAATATTTGTTTACCTCCTTCAGCGTATATCCTATCCAAAAAAAAGTTATAGTCTTTGTATGGACGCCGACATCGAGTACGTATAGACGAGAAGTTTTCCTCTTGTTGCGACACGACTGCCGGAGTCCCATAAGGTGGCGTTCTATCTCTTCTTCTTTTAGCAATTTTTATGTACAACATTTCTAAGAACCTTTCTTCTTCCTACCACCTTTATGCAGACGACTTACAAAGCTAGAGACAAGCCCCCCTTTACGGCTAAGTGAGTCAGTGCATACAACTTATATTTATTTAGATCAGATAGTACTCGTAGCATGGATTAAGTGTTTTGATCTTAAAGTAAATCCAACAAAGACTAACTAAAAAAATAATGATTATAAAATCAGACTACTCTGTAAAAGGTTCTGCGTCGCAAAACATAAGAAATTAACTCCTTCCCATCTTTGTTGTCCGGTGTTATTATTTATTACGTATAAAAGGTAAAGAATTGAATAATAATACTTTCATAGGTGGATACAAATATTGTTGTTTATTAGGTAACTTAGGTAACTTAGGAGTAGCTCGGTGGAGTAGTGGATAAGCGCCGCGGCCTGCGATCGTAGTCGTTAAGCAACTTTCGCAAGGGTCGGTAACGGGATGGGTGACCAAAAAATTATTATCTCGAGCTACTCCGTGCTTCGGAAGGCACGTTAAGCTGTTGGTCCCGGCTGCATTTGCAGTCGTTAATACCCTCCAATCCGCATTGGGCCAGCGTGGAGGGTCATGGCCCATCCTCCTTAACCATCCATAAGGAAGGCCTGAGCCCCTGCAGTGGGGACGTAAAAGGGCTGGTGGTGAAGTGGTGGTAAGGTAACTATATAAATTATTTTATGCAAACACTTGACATGTAAAAATCATTCTTACATATTATTTATATCTACTATAGTAATAAATAAGTTACCAACTGTAACAAGAAAAGCGCCAAGTCAATTTGTTACAAGAACAATCCTGAATTTAAACATGAAATTTTCGCTTGTGTGCACATTTAAATGAGAAAATCAAGAGTTTATTGAAAATGAATCCAGAGCCCATTTCTAAAATGCCAGCTTTTGAAGTTTCTTCCATGAATTCAAGGGCAAATCTCGCGAACAGTATAAATTCATTCACGAGCAAAGATATTTAAATACAATTGTTTGTTATGAAAGCACCTCAAGCAAATCTTCTGTGAACAAAACAGAGTCAAAGTGTAATTAAAAATAAGATTATTACATGTTTTTTCTTTGGTAATACTTAATTAAAGCAAAAACGTAATTAACTAAAACATAAAATAGTTTATAAAGTTTATTAAAAGCATTTTTAATTTACTCTTTTTTGACATAAATCATAATGTTTGAATTTATTATTTTATTTTTCTACATTTTCTTTAAATTGTCGATGATTTCGTCGCTAGAAGCGCTAGTGTAGAGCGTAGTCTTCAAAATGTCAAATATCACATTTTATTTGGTGAGCTACGCACGTTACCTGAGAGTCAGGTCACTATTGACGTTATTTTTCTTTATTTCTTTCTATTGACGTTATTTTTCTTTATATTGTGTGACAAAAAATATTATTTTATTGATTACGATTATTGTAAAAGTGCTGCGTCATTCCCTTGGCTAAAAAATTACTCATAAATTTATCAATGTTCTTAACAAAAGATAGAAAAAATGTATAAATTTTAATGATTTCTGTCAGATTTTTATTTTCAATCGAAAAATATATATAAAAACACGTTTTGTTGTGATAAAACTCTTACAGCTAGTTGCACAAACGTCCATTAAAATTTTCATTAGTTTAAAGGGACATTACCCATACAAATTTGACATTCATTAGACTTTAAAGGAGTCATTAAACATTAACGGACGTTTGTGCAACTGACCGTTAGTAACCTAATATCGTTTTTAAATTTTTTATTACAGTTTATTTGGGCGTTATTTCCTTATGTATTATCTTGTTTATTTGTTAGAAATATTTGTTTGTAATTACTTTTAGTCAACCATAGGATACGAGTATTAGTGTACCTATTTGATATTCAGTAATACTTTCTACAGTTTTGTGTTCTGCAATGTTGTGTTATAAAAAATAATTAAAATGGATCTTTATCACACACCTGACATTCTGGCGATTGTATATTTTTTAATTAACCTTTAATTTTGTGTAAACCATTTGAAAAAGTGTCTAGGCATATTTAGATAAAAATTAATATATTTTATTAGGAAATGGTTTTCCTAACTATTGACTTTCTTAATTAATTATTATTAAGCAACCTGAATGAACAATCAACATATACTTGAACGCGTCACTGCACGTTCTCAATTTACACAATCTATTAGCTCACAATAGATAAATATCTATCCGGGTATGCGAGTATATAACATCAAACAATGATTTACTTCATCCCCTAATGTGGTTCGTCCTTATCTCACTACCCTCGTCATCCAAGACACAGATGGGGTAATCCATTCGTGTGTTTGCATCCGGGAATAAAATTCCACGTGTTCCCTACTCCTGATAAAGCCAACGGGATTACGATGCTGTGCGCGAGAACCCTTTGAACATTGCGTTAAGAATTATTTATGAATTTATAAAAGTATTTATGAAATGAAGATTTTGTTGACACCGCTGGTCTGATATGTGACAGTTTTTAAGATAAATCACATGAAAAGCTATAAAATACTACATAGTATTATTTTAATGATCGAATGAAAAGTAAATTTACCATTTTACAAAACTGGAAAATTAAAAGAAGTTTTTCAATTAGTTTCATTTTAAGGATTGCCTTCAAAGGAGCTAATTGAAAGCGATAAATAATACGCATCTAAAAGACAATTTAATATTCAAGACTTCTATTGTACCCAAACAGTTAATTAATGTCGCTTTTGAATGAAGACAGCTTTGAGTCTGCAAGTAGTTGGGACAATGATAGTTTTACTAGTTTAACTTCACTGTCTGATTCTCTTAGTTCTTGTTTCTCTGATGTGCAGAAAAAAATCAATGTTGTTTATATAAATGCTCAAAGCATTCCAACCCATTTTACGGATATGCTGACGAGTTTTTACTGTAAGAACATTCATGCTATTCTTGTCTCTGAGTCGTGGTTAAAGCCTTGCCTTTCTTCATCTTCCTATACACTGCCAGGCTTTAGTCTCATAAGGGATGATCGTACAACCGAGGTTGGAGGTGGTGTTGCGATATATCTCCGTGCAAATATTCTTTTCTCTGTAGTGGATATTTCCACACAACTACCACCATAGTAGCGAGCACCTTTTCCTAGAGGTTGAGTTGAGGCATTCAAAAATTCTTTTAGACGTAAACTATAACCCGTTCTCATATCTCCAGTAGTGGTTGAATATTTTCATTACCTGTCTGCCAGCGAATTTGCATTGAATATTTCTGCTGGGGTGCCCAATGATGGGGTTCTATCTACATAATTTTTTGCAATTTTTATTAATTCCATTTCTTATAAGCGGCTTCAGAATTTTTGTATTATATTTATATGTATAGATAGCACTTCAGTTTCTTTGGTACCTAGAATTCATTATATAATTATTTATATTCCATTCTCAGGGACAAAAAATGAAGACATAGGGGACATTAGATAGGGCTGTAATAATTTAACAAGCGGTACCAAAAGTATATTTATATACTAAATATAAGTATAGTTTACTAATACTTATACCTACTGTATTTTTATGAGTATATGATAGCTTTTAAAAAAAATATAATAGGTATAAGTATTATAAAAACTGACACTAGAAGAAATTGCTATTAACTGCAAATTCATTAGGTATTGTCGATTAATTCAAGATCTTCAACTTAGACATCCACCTCCTGTCATGATTCTGGCATGTAACTGAATAAACACATTTATATTATAAAAAAAAAACCTTTTTTTTATACCAGTTGGTAGCTTTTTTATTTTCCATTATGAATTTTTAAATAAACTGGCTCAAATTGGGGTGATGACTGGGTAAAAAAAGCAATTCTATTTAGTCAATTAGTATTTTGTTTTTGCTTGACATATCATTTCTTGTGAATTGAAGCAAAAACAAAATTATCTATGGATAAGAGGCATTTTAATTGAGGAGTGGGGATTGCAACGTCACAACTGTGTTGAAAATTTACAAAGGTGTGATGTCATGCGACATTTCAACTCAACATATCGCCGTTATTTATTAATAACACAAAAATACGTGTTTAATATTCTTCTAAAATTTATCATAATACCTACCGAAAAAGATGTACCGTTCTTGCAATGATTTTGACAACACTGATGTTTCTTTTTTTTTTATTCCATATTTCATAACGCAGCCGTTCTGGTTTTGGTGGGATTATCATCCAGTGTTTGCAGAATAAAAAAAATATAGTTTTATCTACCATTGATTAGTTAACAAAATCTTAAGTGCCGTTAATAATGACTACTTAAGAAGTTAAGTAGTGGTTAGTTAAGTGGTAATTAAAGTTAGTTATAAATAAGACTGTTAAACAATAATAAACTATATCATTAAAAAAGTGTGTTACAGTATTTATTATTAGAAAAACGTTCTAACAGCTATCGCTATGATTTTGAGTTACACGAAAGAGCCCCAGGTTATCCAAAACTGCCTTCTAAAAACTAGAACGTTAGGTGCAAAATCCATTAGCAGATAAATATTTCATGGTTACCTGATACACAGCTGTGTGTCTCCTCTTTTACGTTTTCCATTACACAGAGTGCTCCAGTTACTCGCTCCTACATCAATGTATAATTATTTCTTATCGCATCAACAAATGCCAACGAAAAAACACAAATAACATTAGGAGTCGCTATAAATTTCAAAATTCGTCGTACAAATTTACATTGATATAGGAGGGCAAAAAAACGAGCTGCGTCCCACGGGACGTAGGTCAATTGCAATTTTAATTAAAACTCGGTCCAATGCTACAGAGCGGACTATTGTGACCAATCTTTACTATCATACACATATAACAGTTATATGTAAACTATGCTACTAGAGGAATATAACTGAATATGAGTTATAATTCCTAATTTATAATATTGAAAATTCTTCTTAAGTTATTCCTAATAGTGGGATATTAAAATTATTAGTCGTAATCGCTTTTGGAATGAATGATGATTTGAATGATCAAAAAATATAAAAAAATAACTTTGTTACATATGTCGAAAAATGCAGTTAGCATTCGACCACAGAATATATTCAACTCATTCGTGTTATATATAGCTTTCAAGCAGATAAATACTTTGCTTAGAGAATTCCAACTCATCGATTCGCTGGGATTTTTTTTTTATTTTATTGTATTAAAATTTAATAAGTAAATTCAGTACGAACACCATTTTAGGTATACTGTAACGGTGTGCCATACCACCGTTTATTTTGTCCTAGGTTTCAGCCGTACCACCGTTTGTTTCGTCCTATGTTTCAGCATGAAAACTTTTTGTCTTTGATATTCAACATCATTTCTTTTTATTCACCTTTCGTAATTTGAAATTTTAACTATTCCAATATGAAAAAATTGATCTGTTGTGAACATGTTATTGTAAATCGTATAAATTTAAATATAAAAATTTTATATTAGTGATTTTATTATGTTATTATATTGTTATTATATAAATTATATATCATTTAAAATAAAATTATAACTTAAAATATCGGCCAAGTTTATATATTACAGGAAACCCAATAAGGGGTAGTTATTTGTTCTATTTAGCTTACGAACTGTTTATATAACTTAGGTAGGAACTGTTTTTATATTATATTTTTTTCTTTACCCTTTACTTAATAATAATAATAATAATTGATACTTTAATGCTCTCACATAATTATTAATATTAAGATAACAATATTGGTACTAATGCTAGGGTGGGCAAAGGTGGTCTTATCGCTGAAAGCGATCTCTTCCAGATAACCTTTGTGTAACATGTGGAGAGAAAGACCGGAGGTAGTGTGCTAATAGAAAAGATGTAAGCCAAAAATAATATATCAATAAATAAAGCATTATGATACTGAAGGTGAAATGCACAAACATGTGAATTACAAAATAAAGAATATCTTATAAGTACATATCTAAAAGATGCTTATGTAACATAGATTTGAAAATGGCAACAGTTTTTGCGTGTCGAATAGCAGACGGCAGCTTATTCCAGAGCCCAGCAGTTTTAATGGTAAAGGACTCATGGTAATATCCCGATCTAGAATGTGGAATCTCTAGCACATTATCCATCCCAGATCGCAGCTCACGACTATGATGGAAACGTTCCTTAAGGTGAGAAGAAGATCATAAAGGATTTTATACAGGAAAGTGAGAACATGCTCTTCACGATGCTGTCTTATGGGCAGCCACTTAAGCCTACGTCTAATTCAGTTATGTGGTCAATTTTTCGCAGACCGTATATAAATCTAATACAAAGATTTTTTAGACGCTGAAGTTTGTTGAGCATGTCCTCACTTAGATCAATGAGACAGACATCAGCGTTATCCATAACTGGGATAAGTAAAGATTGCGTCAACTCAATTTTAGTTTTCAAAGAAAGCAGATTTTTCCATCTTTTAAGTGCCCCCGTGGCAGCACGCACCTTACGGCTGAGCTCAGCAATGTGCGGAGACCAGGATAGGGAGGGATCAAAGAAAACGCCCAAGTTTTTTAAACACTACTAGGGGATAGAGTGACTCCACTCAAGATAAGAGGCGGATTGACCATATGGTTGAGCTTTGCAATCTGCCTCGCGCCACCGATGATGATAGCTTGCGATTTATTAGGATTAACGGTAAGACCGTAAACTTGACTGCATTTTTGGACAGTCACAAGATCAAGATTAAGCTTAGCGATCTGCTAATTGATGTCGTCGACTGAGGTCTGAGAAAAATTTGTACATCAGATGATATATTTATATGCAGATGCATATTAATATTATTGACACGAGATAAAGGGTGTGTGGTGGTCAATAAATTTTCAATAAATGTTTATTTATTTACTATAAAATTAATCAATTCTCAAGCTTCGTCAGCCTTTCATTAATTCGCCCAAGCATCGAACCCGTCAGAATACTATTCCACATATGGTTACTTTCCTCTAATAGACAAGGTAATCAGAGAGTAATAAAATCTATACAAAGTTGTCTGTGCGCTGAGATCTTTAAAACTGATCAACGAGTTTTAATGCGTTATTTTTATCAATATACAGAGTGATTCAATATGAAGGTTTATTTTATATATATATATATATATATAAAAGGACCACGCAACAATCCCGCTGGCGGAAAGCTAGCAATACATAAAATAATATTAAATAACATCGCACATATTATTATTATGTCAGAAGAAGTTTAACAGTAGGTTTTATTTGAGTGAAGTAAACTGAAGAACTAATTCTATATCATTTAATGGAGCAAGAAACTAATTTATGATAATGGAAATAGCACATATAATTTTAATCATACTAAATTAGTTTCTCATTCTAGTCTAACCATGTATAACAACTTCAATAAAATGATAAAGTTTTCACCTTTCCCACGTATGTTGAAATTGGCTAAGTCCCAACCGGGCGTCCTTTATTAACGCTAAATTAAAGATCTCGAACGTAGGAAATGTCTTTTAGTACAATAAAAACGTCACCAAATTAAACTCCACTACTTGGAAATAAGACTTCAGATGTAGTAATTAATTGTTTGCCGGTTGAAAATTAAATGTAAACTTTCCACTTTATCTCGCACTTTGAACAAGTAACTGGAAGTTTATAGACAATTAACAAAGTTCTCAACAACATCATGCAAATTAATAATAGTACATTAATTATAAAATAGTCTGAGAAACATTTAATAAATAATACCTCTATATTTTTCTTTCTGTAAATAGGTTTTATAACAAAGTAAATTTATTTATTCTTCCATGTCTTTGAATAGTATGTTGAGTATAAATTAAAGCTACAAATAAATCATGATGACGTATTCTAGTGTAAAAAGAGTAACGACCGCCAAAGAAGCTCTCAAGGATTTTTTTTATTATGTTTATCTACAGTTGATATAATAACGTACCCAAAATTCGGAAACGTTGGAGGGTCTTATTCTAATTGTATAACCTCTTAAAGAACGCAACATGCATACAATAAAAGTAAATAAAAACTAAAAAAAAAAACATTATTTTAACTTTTTCGCAAGTAACTAGTTTGTTAAATAGTCTAAGAATCATTGCAATTGAGTCACTAAAATCGATTTCGTTATAGTAAATATTATAAAGACTACAAAGACGAGGAATGGGTGAGGACTGTCCATAATTAGTTTTGTCATCCTTTTTACGAGGATATCGGTAGGGAATTTTAAAATTAATGCTCAATAATAACTGTGGACTGTAGGGGAGACCCGTCCAAAACCGTACACCGAGGTAAAACCGTATAGTGTAGCTGTGTCCATTATTATTTGAAATTTCGCACGCATTTGTAAGTAGTCAATAGGATCAATCTGTCAACAGACACTTGTCGCTACCGGCGCAAGTGTTAATAAGTTATAAGGAAAATAATGTTTTTAGGTGTTTTGATCTTATTTTTTAAAGGATTAAAAGTTTGATTAGTGGACATATTATAACATATAAGTAAGTACAACAATAATTACGTTAAACTGTGTATATTTATTCAATTATGTGCAATGTTTTAACAACGAATGTGACTCTATGAAGTAGTAGATGGTGAATTTATTGGTTATGTTCAATTGGTCAAAACCGTACGGGGTAAAACCGGATAGTACACTGTTTTGACCCGATAACATGTTAATTAATTATTTATGTTATTCTTCATAGGTTTCTTTAAAATGCCACGTACTACTACCCAACAAAGTTGGATCCCAGAAATAATGAAAAAGGCTATGCAAAGGGTTATTGAAGGAGAAATGGGATATCTAAAAGCATCGATCACTTACGGTGTCCCCAAGTCAACTTTACAGGACCGTGTAAATAAATTTAAATAATATATTTTTATGGTTGCGTAGCATCACGTTAATTTTGGGGTAATATCGTATATAGTATACGGTTTTGTCCATACCTCGAGGCAAAATCGAAATTCGTCGAGGGTACGTTTTTGATGATTTATTTTTGTTATCAAGACGACTAAAGTATTATTTTTTGTTAATTCCTGTAGTCAACGAGAGTCTTTAATAAATGTGTTGATTGCTAAAACATAAATTTTATTTATTTCCCATTTATATAGTTTGTTTTGACCCGGTCTCCCCTATATTATTTTGAAGCAATCTGTAAGCAAATATTAGTTTCAACAAATCTCTTCGGTGACGAAGCCTGATCAAGTTGAATCGCTTTAGACTGCTTTCATAGGATTTAAGTCTCTTAGTTTCACCTTATGTGAAAGTTAAATACCATCTGAATCTCTTCTGTATCATTTCCATCCTTATAATCTTGCGCAATGAGTTCGCCATAATACCTATGCATACTATAAATATGGAGTATATTATCACTAACAAAGTATACAAAAATAAATGAAATAATAACACCACATACATGGCTCAGATTCCAAGATGACTATCTAAAGCTCTCGTATTATGTAGTATCTCATAAGACGAAGATTACCACAACGCCCAGAGCCAAGTCAGTTTTTGAGGACTACACTAAATTCTTTGGATTTTGTTTTAAATATCTGAAAGATGTTACTCGAGTTGTTTTTCTTCATTACCCTTTTAATATTATTACAATGTGTTAAAGGAATGACTTTTCCTCTCTACTTTATCGAAGAAGATTCTCTTTGTCGAAACATAAAAGAAACTAAGATTGTTCGTTATCTGCTACGCAAACCTTTTTGACAGTATACATTCAAAATTATCAGCTTAATAGTTAAGTCATTCAAAGTATTTAGAATAAAAACAATTGTAAAACTTCAGTGACAAATAAAATATACAGCTGCGATGCTAAATTTTCTAAACAACGTGGCAGCCTGGCCTTGATTTTCTTTAAAAGTGACACTAAAAATGAAATACATTGATAATATATCAATATAGAATAGCTCAGTGGCGTAGTGGATAAGCGTCCCGGCCCGCGATCGTAGTTATTAAGCAATTTTCGCAAGGGTCGGTCACGGGATGGGTGACCAAAAAATTATTATCGCGAGCTACTCCGTGCTTCGGAAGGCACGTTAAGCCTTTGATCCCGGCTGCATTTTGCAGTCGTTAATACCCTTCGATCCACATTAGGCCAGTGTGGAGGGTCATGGCCCATCCTCCTTAACCAACCCTAAGGAAGGCCTGAGCCCCTGCAGTGGGGACGTAAAAAGGGCTAGTGATGATGATGATATCAATATGCCAAATCATAATTAAAACATAGATACACTTCAGTCACTGGGTCCACAGTGGACATAAAATTTCTGTTATTGAGTCATTAATCATGATAACATAATCTTATCATATGAACTGTTCCATTTGAAGGCATAATTACAATAAGGCATCAACCCTGCCGGCGTTAATTACAGTCTGTAATCGTGACGAAATTTAAGCAATTTGGCTACAATATTTAAGCGCAAAACTTTGTCAAACATTCTTCATTTGAGAACAATGACAAATAATTTGAGAAGCTTAAAACAGATGACGCTAGTTTATTTGGTGGTCACGTCGGCTTTTTTTATGCGTCTCTTTTAAGATTAGATTAAAAACTCTCGCTGATGATTTTATTTATATTTTTAATTGAATGTTTAATGATCTTATAATGGATTGAAATAAATAAAAAAATGAATTTGAAAATGAATGAATGATATACGAGCAGTTTAAATCTTTGGTTTAAGTTTTTTCTACTTTATGTTTTGTTTCTGTGGGTTTAGATTATGTTTCTATTAAATTCTTTAATATCGTTTATTATATGACGAATGTATTTTATGTATGCTTTAGTGGTAGTTTCTTTATTTATTACTGTTTGAAGATCATACGGGTTTAAATTATGATTGTGATTAAAGTTGTAATAACTAAAGGTTTGTATATATTTAAGGCGGGTATTATTGAATTTGGGGCAATTTTCAGTTAAATGATTGAGTGATTAAATAGTGGGCATTTGTCGGTAGATTTTATTTTAAAGCGGTGTACATACTTCAGGTGGTAGCTGTTAGGAAAGAGTTGAGTTGTGGCAAAGTCAGGAAGTACACTTTCTAATGTTTTGTTCAATGAGTCTATATTGGGCATGAATTGTTTAGTATGTAGTCCTGTATTACTGTTTATATATCTACTATTGATTTCTATTTCAGTTTCTAATTTGGCCATTCTTTTTTGGTAAGACACTGGGAAGTAGGTGAATTCTACCGCTGTTTTCATCGTAGTAGCTAGTTTTGCTGTTTGGTCAGCTAGTTCGTTGCCAATGAGTCCAATATGAGCTTTTATCTGTCGCCTAAATGTTTAGGAATCGCCTAAAGTGAAAATGAATTATACCAACGACTTGAAACAATGTCTTAAATTATTGTGACATGCGTTATGCGGCGCCTCGTATTAGGCATTTGTATAAATGTGTTAAGGGATAAAGTAAATAATTATTTGGAATTAAAGCTTAGGCGATTCGTATGATTAGGCGTTTCTTAGTTAAGCTATGCCTTGTTTTAAGTTTTTAAAAAAGGGTTTAAGACCTTCTAATTTCTAATTCATGCCAATTCGTTTGACCTACAATCACACCAGCGCTGCCTAGCTAAATCGTTAAAATTGTTTTTGTACTAATAACGTTGGATAGAGCGGGAAAAGGAAGTTACAACATGATATTTGTTTGCGATATGTAATTTGGTACACTATTGTTCGCAAATGACTTAAGCAACAACCGAAGTTTGCACAGATGAACTCGATTAATTGGCTTTTTGCAGTGAGATCACGTGAAGTCAATTCAGTGAAATTTGAATGCTTTCGAATATCAACATACATATAATTTATTCGTGCGAATGTGATCTCGTTACTTTTAAATGATAAAACGCACCCCCTCCCCCCCTCCCATTCTTCATTCCCAAACGGATTTGCATAACCAATGAGTTTGGGGAAAGGTGTTTAAAAAAGGTGAGCTTGCTATACTGTTCCGATTACTCGCAGAAACGTTAACAGGAAAGGTCGTTATCTGTAGAAAATAAAAGCAGAGTGTTAGAGCTTTTTTGTTATTCCATTGTGATGAAAAATCTTTAAATATCAAATACATAAATCGACGTATCCATAGAATAAAGTAACATCTACATAATCATTAATCTCATGAAGATAACAATTTGACTATCTACTCGCACAAAATTATCTGTTACTTTTGTTACACTTTACTTTGTTTTAACAGCACATTACTTTTTAAATTATGATTTCACTAGTTATATATTAATTTGAATCAATATAAATAAGTCTAATACTAATAATGTGATGTGATGTCGTTTAAATTAGTATTTTTTTCACTTCTCTTTCAGTTTCATTTGGGCATGCGGTATTTATCTATAAATAATCATTCGAGTTTTTAAATTAAATAACTTTGTATTAATTATTAGTTGTAATAATATATTCAAATTCCGGTAAATCTAATAAACAAAACCTTAGAAAAATTATAAGTATCTGTTAATTACAGATTATTTGGTCTTTACTCTTTTGTTTACTACTTTTCGAGCGACTGTTGTCGTAAAAACTTCGGTGTAAAAAGTATGTGAATCCAATATTTTAGTGATTCCTGAGAAAAATATTCTAGGCGTCAGAATCATCTTTCTTTTATATCTCACTGCAAGTTTAATAAATTAAGTGGTATATTATAGATTAGTTAGAATATTATTATTTTCTGATCGTTATCTGTGTACTCTTTCTTATATGAACCTCGTTTAAAAAATATCAATACATACTCTTAAAATCGAAATATGTAATATCTTTCTCATCATATTAAAATACGTTATTCAGACTAGATAGATAACAAAATAGCACTGCTATTCCTTAATTAAACCAGGTTCAAATTCGCCTCGTGCACAGCGCGTTTACAGCACAAAGGTTCGATCAAATAAAAACTTTTTGAAGTAGGTTTTATATAAGTATAGTTTTCGATGTATTTGATATTTTATATATCGTGAATTACAGTGCTATTCTGTTATAATAATTTCACGGTAAGAGCAGCGCGGAATGATTCAATCAAATAAAACCTACTTTATGGTAATAAAGGTTTTATTGCATTGAACTTCTTTACTGTTTTATTGCAGAATCGTACTGCAGTTCACGGGATATCAAATATCGAATTTAAAGATACTTGAATTTTTATCGGCAATCACTGATGTTCGCTCTTGGTGTACTACTCGTACTTTCCCTATTCAGACGAATTTAAAACATAGCCTTCACCAATTAAGCTCAACGAATTGAATTAAGTAAACCCTTTTTATAACATCTTTCCTGAAACAGCGGGCCATTAAAATGTGAAGAGAAAAAAAATGCGATTTTGTTAATAAAAATCTTCCAGAGGGAACGGTAATGAAGGCCCGTTTACAAAATTTACATAGGGAATGATGCTCGTTTGTTGTTTCGTTTTTTTTCCCTTATTGGTTGAAATTGTGTTGTTTAGCTTGTTATAGTAAATTGTTTGACAGGCTGGGAGGAAATTTAATACAATGAAATGCTACTTATTGGTCATGGCCCATCCTCCTTAACTATATAAGGACCATAAATACAATCTTACAACAAGGCTGGACAAGTACCCGCAGGGAGGACCCGCGGTCCCGCAAGAGGTCCAGTCTAGAAGAGGATCCAGTCCCACACGGGCCTGAGCCCATAACAAGTATTGGGACTGTAAAATGGCTGGTGATGATACTGATGCCTTATGAGATGTATCGCTTGGTCGCTACCATAGCATTCACTGTTATAATATTGAGCATCTAGCATCTACATCTAGCAGTACGCTATAGCATTTGCCGTCAAAAGCATTTGCCGTCGCCCTATTCCTTTCTGACTCAGGATGTATTTCATCATTAGCCCCTTTCACGTCCCCACTGCAGGGGCTCAGGCCTTCCTTATGAATGGTTAAGGAGGATGGGCCATGACCCTCCACGCTGACCCAATGCGGATTGGAGGGTATCAACGACTGCAAACGCAGCCGAGACCAACGGCATAACGTGCCTTCCGAAGCGCGGAGTAGTTCGAGACAATAATCCCCCGGTCACCCATCCTGTGACCGACCCCTGCGAAAGCTGCTCAACGACAACGATCGCGGGCCGCGGCGCCTATCCACTACGCCACCGAGCTACTCTACTACTACTAATACAGGATGTATTTATTTATTTATTATTATTGAATATTAATATAAAATATATACATTTACAGCATTTCGTCTTTAAACGACGGTTTAACTAGTCGCTGTACATTCGCTTAGCGCTTAGGGTTACAAAACAAATTGAATAGAAAATAATATTGTTATTGCTCTTAGTAAATACAAGTTAGTCACTTCAATTTTTTTAATATGGATATTAAGAATCGACGAAATGATGCGAAAATTGATGGAAACCATCGGATAATGTTGAATATCTCGGCAACGTTTTGCGACATTAAATATATAGACTGCTAGTAGCAGATGGACTGTAGACTGGATTTTAAAAGCGGGCAGGTAGCAGAGTAAAACACTTGGTTTGAAGAAACTCGGAGAACGTTCGAAGGCAGAACATGCTTTATTGCGAAAAATCGATTAGTTATGTACAATTTGATTGATCGCACTTGGGGGGGGGGGAGGTTTCGCTGTTTCCCCACTGGTGGCGCTGTTGTCGCAGCGTGGCTCGATGTCCTTTACACTGCTTTAACTAAAAACACAAAATAGAAGACGCGAGGCACTTTGGATGAGGTGAGAATCTTGGCTGACAACATACACAGTGTGACTGCAAGACTCGATTTAAGACTACGAAGAATAGGGACATGCTTACGAAGAAACTAATGAAGTCAAGAAAGCAAAGAAAGACGTATAAGTAAATAAGATTGCGCCTAGTGTGTGGCTCTTGGCCTTCTCTCTTTGTACTCCTTTCGCTACGTGAACAATCTGACGTGAAGATAAATATACAAATTGATATATAACAGACGCTATAATTAAACAAAAGGCTGACTGTACATAAAAATAATAGAATAAACAAATAATCATAATATAATTTTCTCAGGATACCGTTTATCCTATAGATAATAAGTATCATCAAAGTGACAATAAACAGAAAAGGAGATTATTACGAGCCAATGCTTCAACACAAAATGACGAATAAGGTGTCGCGTAAAAAAAAAAAAAAAGATATTACATATGATATTGCTGACATTATTTTCTGTGAATCTCATACTAAACTTATTTTTATTAAATGACCGCCATATATATATATTTTATTTCTTAGAAACAACATTTTTTCTACTGAAACATAACAAACTACACGGACTTTTTGAGACCCACGAATGACAAAAGTCGTTAGTCACAGCTGTCATCGTGAAATTGGATAAATTAACACCTCCCATTCCCCCCCGTCAAAAGTTATAACAACTGTAATTAACCATTTCATATCTTTGCAGGTAATGACAACAACATTAATCAAGAAATTATCCAATTGTATTTGACTTGAGGTAAGCAAAAAAATAATATTGAAAAAAATATCCGAATATGGAATGTTGAAATTTCTTCTCAAATTATTTCTAATAGAAGAAAAAATTTGCGATCGGCTTGCGCGTTCTCTTGAAATTTCTATAAAGAGTAATTTGGAAACTAATATAAGTATACTGTTTCATATTTGGTTACTTTTTTCTTTTAATTATTTTGACTGCTGTAAAATGATGCAATAAAATAAGGATTCTATGATTAAAACGTAGGCAGTTTATAGCGTGGGAGAATTATTATCATTACTGCCTACATTCTACATAAAATCATTTCCGTAGTTTGTTTGTCTTTATCACAAAATATCAGCAGAGAATTTATGGAGCATAATATAGTCAATTTCACAAGTATAGACAAATGGTATATACCGCCGAGAAAATGGTGCGATCAGCTTGGTCCGGTTTCCATCGTATATTGAGACTAACATAAAATTCAAATGACATTACTTATGTTTTAATTGGCGTTGATATTATATTAAAAATAAATATCTGGGTATTCTAGTAATATTTAATTGGATTATAAAGCTTCAGAATGATCGAATGGGGATTTCAAAATGTCGCCATCTCTGAGGTCCCGGGTTCGATCCGAATCAATATAGAAAATGTCTTTGTGTCTGAGTGTTGTGAAACCTTCGTTATTTCAGATTTCAATGATACTTTAACTACCTAATTTGGGATCTGAGCTTTTTAATAATATTTATCTATTTATCATCGACCTGTTAATGTCCCCAATGCTCAAAGACCGGTCATAGGATGTCATCGTGTAATATAACGACAGAAAGTATTTTTTTGAGGAAGGGTATCTTTTATTCCGAGGTCTTCCTACAGAATTAAATATAAAGCAAAAAGGAAGCAATAGTAATAAAGTAGCATCATATCTTTATCATAAAACAGGTCTTGAACAAATGTAGGGTTTCATACGACATTCCCATTTATATTAAGAAACTAATCTGGCGACGTAAAGAGACATAAATATCTCGCAAGGTAACGAGAAAAGTATTACAATATCCGACACGCTTCGCTGCCTAAATGAGGATATATGCAAGCGCGCAGAGCCTTTCATAATGTGGTGACTCTTGAATCAGCGACATCAATCTCACCCGCGTAATTACCGGCAAGATGAACACTATGAGCTACCGTTCACAATTACTAGACTGCGTTGAGGGAAAGCCTGTATCGCGCTTATAATGTTTTTATTCCTATTCATATATACAATGGTTGGACTCCGACGAATACCTAGTTGCCACCACCAAGCTACCACCCCGGTGCCTCATTATCATCAGCACTTTTTTATGTCCATATTGCAATCCTCATCCTAATGAATGGTTAAGAAGGATGGACCATTACCCTCCACGCTGGCCCAATACGGATTAGTGGATACTAACAACTGCAAATTCAGCTGAGACCAACGCGAAAGTTGCCTCAACAACGATCACGAATCACGGCTTTTATCCAGTACGCCACCGAGATACTATATCCATGCCTACAATTATTCCTGAAACAGGGGCCCATATTAATATGTATAGGGAGATTAAAAACTACTACTATTACCAATAATCAAACTTTTATGCTTATTATTGCTTAAACTAATTATTTAAAAAAAAACAATATTTTATGCTTATTAGGTTATATATTACGTCTGCGCGTGACGTCACGACCTCTTTACTCGTATCTTAGAGAATTTAAACTTATGCATACGTGTAACGTTATTCGTTTCAGAGTGCCTTGAAGTCTTGACTAAAGTAGTGTTATCGCAGTTAATTTTGAAAATTATATTTTTTTAGATTTTAAATTATTTTTTACACCTATTCATGATCAGTGACGTCACTTGAACTGTTTTGAATAGAATTGTCCTTTTTGTGGTAAATGCTTTAGTATAATAAATGGTATATATTAAACCATCAAATTAATAGTTACAAATGGTATTCATACGCCTTATGTACCACCATTTAAACATACTAGGTCCTGCTTTTGGCACTATCCCTGTTACCTGGCAAGCAACAGGGGGAGTTTGAGACACTCCTATGTGAACCCACTCGGCAGATGAGCTGCCCAGTGAGTTCCCGGAAGCCTACCCACCGAAACCCCTACGGTGTACCCTCTCGTGGGAGATGAAACCCGAGAATTAGTGACCAAGTCGCCAGGACAACACTTATTAGAGCCTAACGTATGTGGACTTATACAATATTTAAAAAAATCAATTTTATTTATAGTCCATTAAAACATGACCGGCTAGTATATAATACCATATACATTAGAATTATACTTTTAAAAATATACTTCTTTATAAACTTAGCATCTCCTGCAAAGTTCTAATTTTACATTTCTTATATAACTAATAACTCATCGACGTACTTACCTATATAATCGCTGGTTTACACGTACTTAAACACTTAAAATTAAGTTAAACATCTACTTACTACTTCTTTATTTAAACTAGTGTAAACTAGTCATAATTCGTATACCTACTAATATCATCTTCAAAACTGTATTTTATATTAAAAATCATTGTATATAATGAGTACGCATTATTTAAATAAATTAATATGTCAATAAATTATAATTACAATTTGCAAAAAGAAATAATTATGTGCCGACGTTGTAGAAATAATAAATTTAATAATTAACGACAATTTGTTGTGCCTCGTCTTATTTTTTCCTTAATGTCACATTTTATATAATAACGAGCGACCTTCAATGTAAAATACGTTTTCGAGGCAACCAAATAGAATTATTAATGAAATATTTGGAAGCAGATTGTCAGTGTTAAATACGAATTCACTGGGCGATAAGCTTTATTTGCGATTCAAATTTGTGAATAATCTCTCGTTTTTGAATAATCTCTCGATATTTTGGAATGGAAAATATAAAATCCACTTTATATTCCAATTGCTTTGAAATAATTCTGATAACGGTAAAATTATTATAAGATTAATAAATAATTACTGAAATATTATAATCTATATCATCATCTATATAAAAATAAATAAACATTAATTCAGTTTTCATTAATTAGACATTCAACATCGTCAGCCTATTATGATGACCCACTGCTATTATCGAATTATTACATAAAGGAAATTGTAAACAGATAATAATTAAATTATTATTATACCGTTTTCTAATTTGATGAGGAAAATAAAAGGTAAATTCTTTATAGACAATAGTAAAGATCGGTTTTCTATCTATTTGTTTTGCTTCGATTTTTAGATCGATCTGGGTGGCAAAAAATCGAATTAAAACAGATTTTCGATAGTCAAAATCAGTATCCCTAGCTTAGAATTTCAATGAAATACTCCTTTACCTTTTCGAATAAGTTATATTTAAATGAACCTCTGTGTTTATGATAACGCTGCCCTCGAATTTGAGCTCAACGCTGTTTCTATAATAGAATAGCGCTGATGTTAATGTCTTGGTCATAATTAATGAGTATTAATGTGAAAATCAGTATACCTCCTAATCTGAAAACAAGTTCAGTCTCAACTAATTGTAATTTCAAAAACAAGTTCGTGTACTAACGTATTAGTTTAATTAACTATAGCGATGAAACAACCCTTCGTTATTCACCTGCTGTAATTAAATGAAACAGCGCACAGTTTTTGTTTGCTTAGTTAATTTTTAATTAATCTCACTTTATTATTATCCTCTATAAATTGCTTAAAAAATATTGCTGTGTAGCAAAAGGTTATATTTATTAAAACATTAATTTGTTATCATATCGTGTGCTACAAAATATGATTTAATTATACTTTTCGGTTTAGCAGAATATTCATTTTCTTCGTTCTACGTGTTTGTATTTGTTTTTTTTTTTTACTTCAAACGATTCCCAGTCGGATCAATGTAGAAAATTAGCTTCTCTACATTGTATCGAGTCTGAATATCATGGTACCTCCAGTCTGTGACATGAGTAGTTTTACTTTTTATTACGACAATTGATTCCATTGTTACCCTTAACTGACATCGTGGGGTAAATTATCACCCCAGTCGCATAAAAACAAGTATATTTTTTTCCCCATTGCAGGTAGATTTTTTTCCGTCTAAGTATTCTTAGTGCAGCGCATGCGCCAGAGGGTAGTAGACGCATCGCCCGTGATTAATCATCCGTTTGAGCTGTACAGACTTACAAAGTACAGAGGGGTAAGTTTACACCCCACTATGTTAGATACGTATGTTGTTTTTTTAACATAGTCAAATACTATTTTATTGTTTTTTTCGGAATAAAAGCAATATGAGTAACTTTCTTACCCACGAACAAGTTGAAAACATCCTAGAAAACGAATACCGTGATGAAGAACTGGATCTACCAGATTTCATGTCCAATTTTGAGTGATTATGAAGACGCGGCATCAGAACACAGTAATCATGAAACTGACTCTGAAATGGAGCTGGATAATGAAGATTCCCGTAATGGGAGTTCAGATGATGACTTACCACTTTCACGAATTGCATATTATACCGGAAAGAATGGGTTCAAATGGTCAAAATCTCCTCCACCTATGTCCAGAACTCAAGCTCATAATATTATAAGTCAGCGGCCAGGAATCAAAGGACCAGCTGTTGCAAAAATTATTCTAGTATAAACCAAATCAAAGATATTTGAATAAGCGAAGCTAATTTGTTCCTACTATTAATATTAAGTATTTTGTTTAAGACTGATTCAGAAGCAAATGTGAAAAAACCAGAAATGTCATGTCTTTTCCAAATTTATAAAATAAATATATTTTCTTAAATAAATGTTGTTTTTTCTTTATTTACAGATTTGTAATATGCTGTCTTAATATATAAAATCATAATCTAAAGTTATTTCTAACAATTACATAGTTTTTCTTTAATTTTTAATTGGGGTAGAATTTTACCCCGCGATGTCAGTTAAGTAACAAAAAAGCACTATGTTAGTTGGGGGTTAAAAAAATATATACAATTATGTATTTCCAAAGTCTTACATTTTCATTTCATTTTATTTTGTTATTAACACCTCCATTGTTTCAGATTCCTTGATAAAAATGCATCAGCTAGTCAAGTTAGGATCTAGCTTTGTATTTGATGGTGTGCATTATTTTGCAATATTTATTAATATAGTATTTCTACTTTATCATTTTCTACTATTAATTTTTTGAAATAATAAAAATACTTACCACTTATCATATTCTGTTACTATTAAGAGGGCGCATTCACTAAGAATGTTTATTGATTTAATAAAGTTAGAAACCACTTCTTTATTGCCTGGAAGCTATTCTCTAGCGATAAGGCCGCCGATTGTACTGCTAATACTTTCACTGTCCCTGTCGTTCATTCACTTTCCTCGCCGTTTGACAGATGCCTTAGGGTGTGTGGGACTCTCCATCCACACGAGCGTGAGCATCCGAAGGGCCTGGAATCCTGCAAGGACTGCTCCACATCCAACCCTCAATAAGTGTAAACTAGACTAAATAAATTATTTTAAATTTGAATTTACCTTTACGCCCGCCCTTAACATCACAGTAATACATTATAATACGATATCCATCTGTCGCATCAGCACTTACATTCGGAACAATCGACCTTTCCATCTAAGACAGTCGCCTGTCTACGGAAATCCGTAGTACTGTAGCGTTGGCTTGATTGATTGCTACGTTCTGAGCTACGATGTAGCAGTTACATAATCGATCGGGGAATGTTAGTGCAATGAATTACTTTATTAAAATATGTATCTTAAAATATTATAACTACATGTTCTAAATATTGTTATCCTTTTCCTATATAAGGCTTCTCGTATATTCATCTCGCATTTTATTCTTCGCACTTTAATTCGACACAATTGGACGTGCTAACCTATTTTCTTCCAGACATCATTTTTATTCCATATGATTGATGTCTTGTTATGTATTGTTTATTCGTTCTTATTTCTAGGATTTCACAACACAGTTTCTTTGACATTGAGTATGAATTACCAACTTATTTTGATCGCCCATCTGATTGCACTCCGTTGCGAAAACTTCTTAGCTTTTGCAATCAGAGCGAACTTCACTATCAAGCGGAATGAATAGACGATAAACAATTTTTCACCATCGACCTATCAATGTCCTTCTTACTAGGCTTCCTTACAGGGCTTCCTTATAGATGCAATCGAATAGGAAGGACGGTGGATATTACAACTACAAATGCAACTGGGACCAATATCTTAACGTGCCTTCTGAAGCACGGAGGAGCTCGGGATATAAAACTATTCTATGGTCGCCTCTCTTATCGCCGTCCTTTACTAAATATGCTTAGCCACCGCATTATAAACCTAACGTTACCTAACTAAAGCTTACCAATTATTATGGTTCAATTTTTAATCAAACATTTAATTACACGCACCTTACGTCACACTTTTTCAATAAAATATTTTAACAATACTCTGTTCTGAAATAATAATAGGGCTCAAATTTGCTTAACTGTCGGACGGTTTCTGAATAGAGAAGTGTACAAAATCTCAACTGAATATTATCAATAACTTAAGTTTTGTACGTTTCATATGGCAAAAAGTCTTAGTTTTATCGAATTGTTATCAACTAATTATTTAAAAATTATAAATCAGTAATCAAAACCTGTTTAAATGACGTTTAAAATGGCTTAAGCACGGTTTGAGTCATTCTCAACTTCAGATTCTCAATTCAGAAACCGGGTGTAAGTCGATTCGCCGTTTAATCACCTGTACATGGGGATTCTAAAAGTTTCCAACTCTCAAAAGTTTGTTAAATCTAAGAACGCCATTAATAAATTACCAATTACTAGAATGAGGCTCGCTAGTGTTTATCGGAGAGCCTTTTATACCCTTTTGAAGTCTACTTGAATTTTAATTAAGGAATAATGGAACATGAGCTGAAACAAAGTAGGTAGTTCTGGGTTAATTTATTTTTTAATAAACCACCGTATTTGATCTCAAGCCCTCTACATTGTTTGGATCTATTGATAACCATACACTTCCTCTTTCATTGAGGATATCATCTAACGTTACAAATATATTCGAATACAACAGTAATTGCCATTTTGAAAATGGTAAATGTTGTTTATTGTTTATTAGTGAGTAGAAAATTGATATACCACTTGTTTTGAATTTATTTATGTTATCTTTTAATTATTAAAAAAAAAACTTACATCATGTACATTAACAATATCTGAATCTTTCTCTTTTTAATAGAAAAACATATTTGTATATTGCTATCTATAGATGTGTCATATGTAATTCAATTCATCTACGTCACTGTCAACATGTCAAAGTTGCGTTTTGGTAAATTAATTGAGGTCACATCATCATCAGCACGCGTGAGCCCCGAGAGAACTGTTAACAGTTACAATGAATTATTAATAAGTTTGTCCAATGTAGTGATGTTACCAAGCTCCGAATATAGGTTAATTGTAACGTATTCGGATACGGTAAGCCACAACTGATATAGCTCACCGATGTACCTGCGCAGAGGGATAAATTTCGAAGCGCGGCAAATATCGGCCAATCAGAGTGATCCAAGTATCACGCCATCAAGCGATCCACCAATGTCCACATGCCTGATCTCCGCTAAGTAAGCGTGAATCAGACACGGCGTTGTATTACACCTTATGGTTATTCAAACAAGACTCACTATAAATTTTAATAAAAATTTTAATATTGAAAAAATTTAAACGCGTATTTTTTTCATTTTTACGCAATTTATAAATAAGGGCCATAATTTTTCGTGTTACACGACTAATAAACGAAGCATTTCTTTTTCCTAAATATCCAACTAAACCAATATTTCTATCCTATTTTTGAATTTAACGACATAACAACCCTAGTCCAAACCGTCTATAGTTCTTCAGTATTGATAGGTAAGACGTTTTTGGGAATATTGTAAAAATTACGAAGAAGTGAGTTTAAGTAATTTTAGGGTTCCCTACTTTACGAGGAAATAAACAAACGATTATAATATCACTTGAGTGACAATGTTTCCATCCATTTGTCACATCTAATTTACTTTAAAGTTACTGGCACAAATCAAAAGACGGAAGTGCGTAAGGACCCTAATAATGAAACCTAACAATTTATTAGTTTTACTATTTCTTGTATTTGAAGTTTGCATATCTTATTTAGTTATAACTCGCGCTGTCGAATCCCAACCTAGGTTTTGGGTATTACGTGAAACCAGTTTCAGTCTGATGCCGCTACCGTTAAGAACTCGTAAATGTAAATAAATATTGTTATGTAAATTGCATTTTGTTTCTAAACACGATCTTACATGTTAAAATAGTTAAAAACTGGTTATTGATATCCACAGTAGTAGAACACAGACTTTCCATACGAATAGAATCACGCAAATCCAATGCCGAGTACAAATTCCCGTTGGCAATAATAAAACAAATGTTTCATTCTTTCTTATCGTAAATGCATATAAATAACAAAAACAAATGCATATAGCAATAATTATAATAATAATACATCTTATCATAGATTCAGACATGACCAGAGGCATAACGTATCATTCGAAGCACAGAGGTGCTAGTATATTATTTTAATTTTATATATAATTGTAAAAAAGACCGAATTAGTGGTCAACAGCATAAGAGTGAAAACGTAACGGACTCACAGATAGAAATACTTCCCCATTCATAAAATAAACAAGGATTATATTAATTTCCACTGTTCCAACATATCCAAACTCATGGAATAACCTGTCCAAAGCTCGACTAACTAAAACCCAATACCGATACTTTGAAACTGGTCGTACCCAAACAGTAATAAAGTTTTGATATAAAATAAATTCACTGTTCAGTCGATAGGGGGACAAGGGGATTAAAGGACTAGTCCGATTAGGGTTGTCTACCGCTATTATTCGAGGACAAACCACCGGCTTAATTAAAATGTCATTTCACTTCTTATAATAACGAGTGTTTCAAAAAGTATTCAACATATAAAAGTAACAAGATTAGTTCTTAAAACAGTTTTTGTTAGATTCCAATACAACAGACAATCAGCTTATCTTTATAATAAAACAAAAAAGAAACACATTTTTACATTTTTACTTTTTTTAGAGCTATCATAATCACATACGAATACACACACACAAACCTTTGTAATGTTAAGATAAATGTATCAAGTAAAACAAATTATGGATTCAAAAAAAAACCGCAACAATACAATTCTGAAAAAATTAATAATACGTGTATTATAAGATATGGTAAATAAAGTTTTCTTTTTCTTTCTTTTCTTTTCTTAGTAGGAATATTAATAGTTATTTACAGTAAGTTCCATAAAATGTAAATGAACTAGATACCCGTAATAAAATACACTTAAAACTCATGCGAAATCGAATAAGAAGTCGATGATTATTTGAGGACTGCATAATGCATGAACCTTTGCCTTTCCCCCTTAACGTTCGCTAATATTGTTTAAAAAATATAGTTTTCTTGATTTTATCACAACACGTTCACAAATAATTGTACCTACCATAAATAAATATGTCAACCCTATAAGGAACCGAACTCGCCCATGAGAGAGTTACGTCATCACTGATAACCATCACAGCTTAACCCTGGGCCTTAATGACAATCAATAAATACTAATATATCAACCGTGTAAGCTTTACAACTTTAATTTTGTTGTTATAATATAAATAGTAACATAATTGATATTTGAGTAGCTCGGTGGCGTAGTGGATAAGCGCCGCGGCCCGCGATCGTTGTTGTTAAGCAACTTTTGCAAGGGTCGGTCACGGGATGGGTGACCGAAAAAAAATATCTCGTACTACTATGTGCTTCGGAAGGCACGTTAAGCCATTGGTCTCGGCTGCATTTGTTGTCGTTAATACTCTCCAATCCGCATTGGCCCACCGTGGGGGGTCATGGCTCATCCTCCTTAACCATCCATAAAGGAAGGCCTGAGCCCCTGCAATAGGGACGTAAAAGAGCTGATGATGTTGATATAAATAATCTCACAAGGACAGAATAGTGCTTAGGAACAGAAAGTTATAGCAGTAGTTTCATTGGTATGCTAATTTTTACGACTTAACTCACCATGTGCTATTACTAGCTTTTTCCTAAATTCCATTTTAATAGTGAGCGAATTCATTGACATTTGCATCGGCCCATAATAAATACCAAAAGCCGCAAAGGAATCACCGTGTTACCATGTTTTTCCCATTATAGCAGCCTCCGGCTGAACGCGAACGCAGTTGATTTCAATTATTTAAGTAACCACGATTGATTAAACTAGTATGTACTAATTAATATATAGTTTAAAGGATAATGATGGAGAAAAAAAAATTAAATTTATTCCGTTAGATAATAGAAAATTTATGAGATACGTGTTTTTTTGCTTCAATGTATCAAGAAATTACTTAGATAATAGGCATATAAGTTGGGAATAAGAGCTTTTGCTACGTCACAACTATGTAGAAAGTGTACAAAGATGTTACATTATTAATTTTTTAATTACGCAAAAAAATATAAAATACGAGACGGAAAATCAAACAAAAATTAGCTTTTAGCTTTCATTGCGACTCGTGTTTTTATTATAGAAATAATAGCGTACTCGATAGTTTTGTATTAGTTATAAAAAACAGCCATTTCTACCAATAAAAAAATTACCTATATGAATTATATTTGTAAGCGAAAATCCATTGATAGATTTAAGACCTTTTTTACTTATTTAAATCGATCGAGTAATCTTTGCTTTTTGTATTGGTCTCAATATTTTTCATTGTACTCGTGATCCAATAGTCAATACCCTATAATACTACTTGCTCCAGAATTAATCAGACTTAAGTCACTAAGCTGCTAGATCCTTAATGCACTCGCTTGGGACATCTTATAAAAGGCGACTGAACAAACACATTTCTACGTATATTCCATTTAATCTGAAAGCGTACTCCGTATCTCTGGAAAAGAAAATTTCGTAACTTTTTAAAACGCTATTACAAATTCCCGTAAGCATTGTTTATGGAACCTTAAAATCAGAACAGGAACCCTGTCAGGTCTGTGTTTTTAGACATTTTCTCCGGAATGTGTGGATGTATTCAGTTGTAATTAAAAGCGTATTATGACCTATTTAAATACTCGCAATAAAGTAAAAACCCATTTAGCAAGAAACATAAAAACTACAAACCTTATTTTACTCACACAAACAGTCCTGTCAGAATATTATCAGTGAAGCGATGTCATAGTCGTAGCATCTTAAGCTGAGACAGGTTCCTAATTGGAACCTCACACACGAATTCCTTTTGTTATTTCATTTGACGTCTTTTTATGATCATGTAGTTTTATTGGGTCAATAAACGCTATGTCATTTCATATTTAAACATTTTTTTAAAAGAAAAAGAAAGATAATTACTTTATTTGTAGTTAGTAAAAACGGCAACGTAACTCGAATGGAGACAAGAGCTTTATAACAGTAACGTTAAGCTTGTCTATTGCAGTAGGTGTTTGGTTTGCGCAATCGTTGCGCAATTTCTATTCGCATCTAGTCCTTTTTATTTATATATCGCGCAAAACAAATAAAAGATATTGTAACAAAATGAGATCGTAAAAAAAACGAATTTTATGAGTAAACTACATAAAATAAATGTGTACAGTAACAAAACGTGACAACTGTTGACATTTCACGCGAGTATAAACCGATCCACAACAGAGAAAATGGTTTATTTTTCTAATTAATTTTGTAGAGGTTTATATTAAGTTTTACGTCAGCCATAGAACTGTTTTAACAATAATGCAAAATTTATCAAATGTAATAAATCAATAATAATGTTAAAATTATCAAACAAAACATACAGATAAAAATAATAATCACAGTATATAACGCAACATAGTATTTTATGTTATTTTTAGATTTCGACGGGTATTTTTTTATTATGGAGGTACACCATAGATTTATTTTAACATAATGTATTTAATATTACCACAATGATTGCAATTCCGATTGTACAAACTAGATTAAATTTAGTTTTTTTTAATATCTATTGTCAAATTGTGTTTTATATTTTTATTTATTATCATGGTGAATAGAATACTACTATAATTTATATTGATATAAAATTTACGGATTACTTGCTGCTAAGCTTGATAACTTTATTTATTTAATAGTGTAAATAAAAAACTGTTATAACAAAAAAAAAACAGTTCGTAATGGATTTCTAAAAGTAGTTAGATAAAACATTTACATACCTTTTCCTCGGGTTGTAGATACAAATGGAACTTTAGTACCTAATACGTTACATTTTCTTTTACTGATTTATACGTGAAATTAACAGAACTACTAATAATGTTCTATTTTGATAAATTCTAACACTTTTTTGTATCAGATATTTATACTATATTTTCTTTTATTAATGGCTTATCTGCGCATTTCGCACAATTCTGCCAATGTCAAGTTAATAAATAAATTTCTACATGAAAAACGAAAATTTCACTGGATGAATTTTCACGAACTGACATTCAGAAAGAACATATTGAGTTACTCTGATTTTTCATCTCGTGTCGCCATCTTTCATTCATTTCATTTTCATTTTACATGTAAAAATTAACTTATTTACTTGACATTGGCAGAATTGTGCGAAATGCGCAGATGAGCCGTAGCCGAGTGGTTCGCACGCTGGTTTCAAGGTGTCGCCATCTCTGAGGTCCCGGGTTCGATTCCCGGTCGGGTTAATGTAGAAAATGAACTTTCCTATATTGTCTCGGGTCTGGGTGTTGTGTGATCTTCGTTGTCTCAGATACTCCATAATACGGGAGCTTTAGCTACTCATCTTGGAATCTGAGCAATGTATATGATGTTGTTTAATATTTATTTATTTATTAAAAAAGAAGAAGAAGAATTTAAAATTACGAAAAGTGAATATATTATATGTTAAAGCTCTTGGATAAAAAGTTTGGATGCGTGAACCTAGGACGAAATAATACAATTACAATGGTATTAAAATACAACACCGTTCACGCATCATAATCAAAACATTTATAGTTTTAGAAGTGAGTAATTAGTACCTTATCACTTACCAAGATCACTTACAAATTCTACGACAGTTAAATTAATAATGAAGGAGACGATGACTATAATTACTACAATTCAGTTGGAACTTTAAACAAAAGACAAACTTTAATTATTTTCACAGTGATTAATTCACTGTTTTATATATTGTTTTATACTACTTTATTATATTGTTTACATTATTTTGTCATATATTGTTTTATTGTTTACTAGCTATTTTCCTGTGACTTCGCACGCGGTAATTATACCTTTTGTCAACCCCGTATGATGTAGCTACCCGTAGGTGAAAGGATTTTTCAAAACGGTCCATTCGTTGCATCGAATAGGATGCAAATAAATCAAATCTTTCCTTTTTATAATAATCATCAGTCCTTTTACGTCCCCACTGCAGGGGCTCAGGCCTCCCTTATGGATAGTTAGGGAGGATGGGCTATGACCCTCCACGCTGGCCCAATGCGGATTGGCGGGTATTAACGACTGCAAATGCAGCCAGAACCAACGGCTTAACGTGCATGAAGCACGGAGTAGCTCGAGATAATAATTTTTGGTCACCCATCCCGTGACCGACCCTTACGAAAGTTGCTTAACGACAACGATCGAGGGCCGCGGCGCTTGACTACTACGCCACCGAGCTACTCTTTATAATATTAGTACAGATTTTACACAACAAAAAAATTTAGAGTAAGCCATTTAAATTAAAGGATATTTCTTCTTTACATAACATCATCCCTAGAGTTAAAAGAATTGCGAAAAGGAAGTCTAGAAAACAAATTAAATAACATCATATCAACTCAAATAAAGTAGAATAGGATTTGAAAAAAATCTCAATCACATTAAATACGAATTGGTTTTGATATAATATCGGGTTTAAATGGTAATACGGTTCCATTATACGAATAACCAGCGAGCCGCGGTCTACGCTATTGGAATCGCAATAATCAAAGATTTTCGTGGTTAGATTTGTAATATTAAAGCTGAGTTTCAAGATAAAAGAGAAAACGAGAAGTAATCGACCCGTCAATGTGATATATATAGACAGAAGTTCATTGCGTCAAAAACTAATTTTACCTGACTGCAAAATCGAAAAAGAAAATGTTCTACGTTCGACAGATATGTATTTTGGACCTTCACCTATTTAAATAACCGCTGCGCCATCGAACTCCTCAATCTATAAGATATATCGGTAAAATAAGATATATTGATATCTTTTGTTCACCTCCGAATCTTCTTATTTCTGAATTATTCACGTAGAGAAACCCCAATTAGAGCCCTTTAGATTCTTTATAACGCCCAGGGCCAGCCCGGCCATATAGACAAACTAAGCAACTGCCTACGGTGCTTGTATTT
Source organism: Diatraea saccharalis (assembly GCA_918026875.4). Classification (NCBI taxonomy): domain Eukaryota; kingdom Metazoa; phylum Arthropoda; class Insecta; order Lepidoptera; family Crambidae; genus Diatraea; species Diatraea saccharalis. The sequence goes on along the minus strand of OU893348.1, from coordinate 210,117 downwards.
GACAGGCGGCATGCCATGCCAAACAGATTATGTCTGCTCTAAAATGTAATTGCTTAAAAAATGACTTCTTTGAACACGAGTCCATATCTAAGGAGTATCTTTTGTCATTAGCAAAATTACACCCTTAAATATGTGTAACTTCATTAATTTTTTATTTTGTTGTGAGTTTTTATGGGCATCGTTTCAATGTTCTATTTAAGGTGCCAGGTTTCATTGACTATACGAGTCAATCTTTTTGACCACGTGACGGCGTCATACATCATCACTGCAACACTGATTGATATAGTCTTTGAGAACTGTCAAATCTGATATATGTCTGTCAATAAATAAAATGTTCTTCTTTGACATACGACGGCAATGACTTTCTGGATGTCGTTAGAAAGTCGTTAGTTCAATTGTCTTTGCATCGATTTCTTCAGAACGCAGTTGTAATGAAACGAACATTTATTAGTATCTACATATTATAGTGACTGATAAAATTAACAGCGAGTATTTTAATATTTGATGAATGAAAATTCATAGTAATTGGGGTTGGCGGATTTTTGAAGCATTTCATAATTTAAGAATTATCGTAAAAACATTACCGAGAGTTACTAACCAGGGAAACGTTCACTATTTCCCCTCTCAACGAGATGACAAGGTCGAATTTATGAAGGCACAAGGGTCTTATTTCTTAGTTATGTAGAGACTGGATTGCCAGGAAGCACCCTCAATGTCAAAGGCAGGAATTAATCTTTGGGAAATATATAGTTTATACTCGTAGGCAAAGTTATTATTACTAACCGTAGCAATACTTTACTGTGACAATTTCCGTATTAACCTTGAAAGATGTTTTTATATTCCTCAGTAATATATGCCATATGCAATGGCGACATTTTTGTATTCTTACGATATATTATCAGTGTCAAGTCAGTCGATTAACGATTTAGTTCAACATGCTTCCAGTATTTTTAATGTTTAAAATATTAATGGAAAATCCAAATTTTTACTGTGACGCTTAGATTTTTTCTTACTTAACCATCCATAAGGAAAGCCTTAGCCCCTGCAGTGGGGACGTAATAGGGCTGATGACGATGTACAGTCTTTTATTTTTGGGGCAAACTTTGTATGGAGCGTGGGCGATGTCCTTTCATAGTAAAGAATGATTTACTTTTTTAAAGACAAAATCTTACTGCACGTCAATTTTAACACCATTATTAATTCTATTAATAACTTTCCAATTAAATATAGTAACATCTTTCAAATAATGGCATTTAATAATGCTTATTACGTTAATTGTTACGTGAAATATTAACGTGCAAACATTAATCTGAATCTCAATCTCATAAGAACCGATATATCATATTTTAATTATCTCAGGAATAATTGATGAGCTCAAACATTGCTCAGCTATTGTATCGGTTACAATACCCAAGAGATATCTTAGGCATATTCCAATAATTATTGCACGAAAATAGTATGAATTCATTAATTATAGGTATGTCTTATGGCCTAATGGATGGGAATTAAACAATTTAATGCTATGCTTACATATGAAATAAGGCAGCTAGAAAATATGTAACCGTTACTCAAATTTATTTACTCTATAAAATAGACTTCTCGTTAAAACGCAAAACTTAAGTCTAAATACCTATGCTCCTCACAAGCAATATCGTCGAGACTCTATTGTATACTAAATTTTCAGGCTACAACATATCTTTAACATCGACATAGAGAACTGAAAACGCAAATTACTGAATTACTGTGCGTTTATTAGAGCGTTAAGCGCAAACTGAACGGATGCCAGGTCCGTCGGAAAATGTGACAAACACGTCAGTCCCTAAGATGCTCCTAACTAAAGCTCCTATACTAAAGAGTTATCTTTAAATGATTTATAATTGCATTATACGTGCCTTTTTTGAACACTTTTGTGGTTTATGAGGATAAGAGTGGGCGTAAACCTAAAAGACTAAAAAAGAGGAGCTACCTTTTTAATTACTCGCAAACTATTACGATTATTTTAAAACTTAAGTACTACGTTCTGATTATAAATGACACAAAACGAAATGTACATTCTCATAGTAGACCGTCATTATACATAATCAAAATAAATATAGTTCTTCCAAACATTTTGAAAGCTCATGAATATACAAACAGCTCTGATCCTACATTTGCCGCTACAAAGACAATACATCTGACTTGTTAATTCGTTTTTTAAAGAGCGGCCAACCCATAAACGGCGCAATGCGAGCTCTGTTGAATTACAAAAAATTTTTTTAGAACTTGAAACAAACCTTCTTCAATGTTCGTGATAAAATGTTACTTTATAACGCGTTGGGTTCCAGAAATATTCAATTTCATTATTCAAATATAAAGTTTAAATACAAAACGATGCAATAATACCTTTTTGCTTAGTTTTAATCAAGTTTATTTATTTACCTCTCTTTCATTTCAATGTTTTTTTTTAGCTATTGTTTAATTTAAAGACTTTGTTATTAGTTTGTCATCTAATCAAGACGCACTATTTGTATCGAAAATGTCAACAAATCACTTGCGTAATTTTGCGAGAAGAACAAACAAGTAGCTATAGAAAAAAAATTTCTTCCTCAAAAATTATAGGTTTTTAAAGAACAAAATTCCTATTTGTTATCATAGTACAACATAATACAACATAATACTTCGTATTATTTACTGAGCATATATAAAGCGCCCTACTTTAAGCGTAGAGGCTGACCTCGTAGCTAAGTAATCTGCCTGTAAGAGCTTCCGAGATAATACTTTTTCAATCAAGGATAAAATACACCGGATTACCAACCATCAAACGTGCGATCGGAGAATTCAAACTTTGCAGTTTTAGCCGTACGGCTTCAACTAATTATAAAGTGACTTTCATAGGCTTTAAAGTATATATACTTGTATATTTTAAGTTTTGTATATTTATTTTCATGTGACATGTATTAAAGATTAAATAAACTATACGATTCAAATCACGAGTCACGGGAAATGCTATTTATGTAGTTATATAATAACTTATATAATTATAATATTATATATAACTAATATTATATATATAACTAATATTATATATATAACTAATATTATATAATTACATAAATATTTGTCTAGTCAAATCTAGTAGATAATTTCAACAAATTTCCTTAAATTAGTTCAGTGAATTGACGCAAAATTCTCGACAGAAATCGAATTAAAATAACTTGAGTGACAGTACTACAAAATAAACATTTGAGATTTACTTATTTTAATAAAAGTAATGGTTCTTATGACTTTGGGAAAGTTATTTTTGTCGATTGACTGTAATAATTAGCGATTCCTTTGGTATTTGATTTCATATTTTTTCCTGAATATAAACCAAAATAATTGTCTAAACAGTTATGTTTACTTTCATAGGCTTTAAAGTATACAACAGTTATGTTTAGACTTTTAAAGGATTAAATAAAGACTTTCACCACTCATAAAATAGCTTTCACCACTTATAGAGTAGTTCAGTGGCGTAGTGGATAAGCGCCACGGCCCGCGAACTTTCGCAAGGGTCGGTCACGGGATGGGTGACCAAAATAATTATTAAACCTATGTGAGCGTGTCTGAAGTTTTACATGCCAAATTCATCATTATAAAATACGAAAACCCTTTTTATTCCTAATGTTACAATTTGCCCCTAGCCAATTACAACTAGCCCCAATCATGGAATAAGTTGTATTATAATCTCACGAGTGTTAACTCGTGAGATTATAATACAATTAACTTTTTACAAACATTCGTTTCAAGTTTGATTATTTTTTTTATTTTAAGTCAATAGTTGAATAGTTGTTAATTGGAATAGTACTGCTAGATTTAGTAAATACCAAACAAGTAAGCTTTTATAGCCAAGAGACTAAAAATTATTACAACTAGTCCCCAACTCCCCTACATATCTATGTTTTCGTATTACCTGATTGATGGACTAAATATAATATCTTTTTTTACCCAGGCCTCATCCCTATTTCAATTTAGTCATGTGTAAAATGAATCAATAAAATTTTTAAGTTTCAATTTGTCGTGTAAATAAAACCTAAATACATCTAAACTTGAAAATCTACAGACACGATATTAATGTGCAGATTAAAATACTTTTTTAAGACTCAGCTATAAAATTATCTAACAAATTAATAATTTCTGTACAATTAATCCCGACATTTAAAGCACCATCACGTTTCGTACGCGACTAGAATTATTTTGGGAGCTTTTTAATTTTATAATAAGGCTTAAGAGAAATAGTAAAATTAAATACAAGTACCAATAATTTAATAATGGTTTTGTATTATAATATATTAAAAAACCGTTCCCGAGTTTCTGGAAAGCTTTTATAGAGGTTTGAATTTTTTCAAGCGGTCGTTACTCGGCTAGGATACATAAACGAATACGATTTATATCACATTAGCTTTCCCTATTGAAGAGATATAAAAACATATTACATTTAATCAATTTCTCATTCACAATGCTACACTGAAAAATATTCTTAATAAAACATGCTTAAAAAAATCCACTTGGTCCCTGGCACCCTGAGATGGTCATAATATATGTAAGAATATATTATATACTAATTCAGGCTTAAAACTATTAAAGAATGACAAACTTTATATACGACATGACGTACGTCTATACGCGCGATGCTACATTCAATTTATAACATTCATATTATTGGATTAGATTTATAAACATTTAAATAAAACTATAACATACAAACTTAAAACTTATTTCCTTTTCTAAGCTCCGATAAATAACAGAGATGTTTTATTCTTAATTGATCCTAGTTTTCCACATCCAAGCAAAGTTGAGCTTAATTTTTTTTCACAAAAGGTCGGAAGTTCATTCGTCGCCGCAATCTAATAGAAGGAGACTTCATTACCGCATAAGACTTTAGGTACCAGCGTTAGTAGAACTTAAGTATCGTCTTCGAAATGTAGGTTCTAGAGCATTGCAAATGCCAAGACAAACTGGACACCTTAGTTGGGTAATCAGTGGTGGAATTATACTCGATGGAGGCTCTTGGTTTATTATATAACCAATTATATCTGCGAGAATAAAAAATGCAACTATTGCGACCGCTAATTACTGGTTCCTTATCACTGAAAAAACGCTTCAATATTTTATATACAAACTCTCGTGGGATTAAAATATCGTTTTAAAAAAACTAGAGGCAAGTAATATTTTTATCTTTATAAAATATCAATTATATAGTTTTTTGGGACCTAAATTTGAGGTAATTTGAATTTACACCAAATAATAATAAATAGGTAGCTCGGTGGCGTAGTGGATAAGCGCCGCGGCCCGCGATCGTAATCGTTAAGCAACTTTCGCAAGGGTCGGTCACGGGATGGGTGACCAAACATTATTATCTCGAGCTACTCCGTGCTTCGGAAGGCACGTTAAGCCGTTGGTCCCGGTTGCGTTTGCAGCCGTTAATACCCTCCAATCCGCATTGGGCCAGCGTGGAGGGTCATGGCCCATCCTCCTTAACCATCCATAAGGAAGGCCTGAGCCCCTGCAGTGGGGACGTTAAAGGGCTGGTGATGAATAAATAAATAATAATATAGATTAGATAACAATTTAGAAGCAAATTATGAAAAGAGAGGCAAAAAGTAATTTTTTGCCTCTCTTTTCATAATTTGCTTCCTTTAATTTCCCGCAATTGATAGAACAATATGGACAACAGCCAGAGACAATCCGGACAAACATAAATAAAATATAGTTGTCACCGAAACTAGACGCTGACTACATCATAGAAAAGTCGATAAAAAAATAAATACCTACTATTTATCCGTATAAAGACTTCACATGAACAAACAAATACAAATTACTCCTAACAAAGCAATGTTCCTTAGAATCCATCAAGGAAAAGAACAAATTGAAGAACTATTTGTCAACCACGGCCTTGCCCGAGGTTGTACCGCTACACCGACAATGGGCTAGGAAAAAGTCCCTAAAAAGGAAAACATAATTAGCCACGAGTATGGTTGCCAGGTCACACCTAATAGCCGGACATACCAAATACTTTGGTCGGACATTTGGATACAAAGGCCGGACACCTTTCCACCCAAATTTTTATTTTTAGTAGTTACATTGAGAATTTTGTGTCTCGATATTAATAGGTACGTCAAAGAAATTGTATGTAAAATCAAGCTTATTATTATCATGAATCTATCGACTCATCTGCGCTCGGCCAAGTCGACCTTACAAAAGCCAGACTGGCCGGACACCGTTGGCCTTATATATATTGGTTGGATACGCATTTAAAAACTACCTATGTCCGGCTTTATCCGGACGCCTGGTAACGCTAGCCACGAGACAATATGCCAGATAAATAAATTGTCCAGCGGATGAGGAAAACTATTACGGGGCTCTACACGATAATACATTTCAAGCGTAGTAAAATATCTCATGAATGGTTTTGTTTTCGAATGGCATGTGTAAAAGTAATTACATATACACATTATTAGTTTTGAATATAATATCATAGTCATATCTCATAACGTAAATAAGATATCAAATATCATATAGCGAAAAATTAAGTATAACCAAAACAAATAACACTAGCAAATGGTAGTAATCAATAATTAACTTACCCTTAGTTATTAGTTACGTTTTTGACAAATCAAAATATGTTCGAGAACTGTGATAATTTTTTAATTAACAGAAACAGGCGCGTACTTTGATTGTAGAATTATTCAATGTATTCATGATTTTTATTTATTTATTTAATTGGTACATAAAACAGCCACAGGCCAATACAAATGTACACAACTAGCTTAACTATTATTACAAAAATGATTTAACCATTAAAATAAACAATACAGAAATTGTAAAAAAAAATAATATAGATACATACTTTCATTTATGTATTCATATTATGCCCATACTTGCAATCATGCATTGCATAACCTAAAAAAATAATAAAAAAACATTTTTCCACTTATACACATATTCACACACACACATAAATGTACTCATATTGTAACGGATTTCTCCTATAATTTTGGTTTGAGAAAAGAAATTAAAAAATATAAATGGTGTACAATTTATTTTTGAATGAAGTGAAATAACAATTTTTAAAATTCAATTATAATTTTTATACAAATTACAAATGATTAATTCCAAACTACTAAGTACAAATTACCAATTACAAATCCCCAATTACAAATCACCAATTACAAATCACTAATTACAAATCACTAATTACCCCCTTTAAGTAAAAAAAAGGTATTTATTTGTTTGACCTTGGCTTCGCTGCCGTACTCAGAAGGAGTACGGCAACACAACAAACCGGGGGCTGTCTGTTGTCCTACGGTCTCACTGTCCAGCGTTATAAGTCGTAGACAGAAAATAACATTTATTAAACTTAATGTTACTAAACACAAAAATAGTTGGGCACAGCTCAATGTTCAGCTTGTCTTTTGTTTAAATAAATTTAATACAATTTCTTCCACCTCAACAACAAAACAATCAGGTGCTCCCTTTTATTCAGCTCAGTAATGTAGGTGGGTCAAACCACAGATACCCATCCACATGGAGCAGTATAGCATTTACATACGGTTACTGGTGGTACCGTCAACCTGTATCGGACAACTCGCACCAGGCAGCCAGTACAATACAGCCAGTACCAGACAGTCAGGATAATACAGCCAGTACCAGACAACCAGTACAATACAGCCAGTACCAGACAGCCTCTCGGTTTGAGAGGCGAAAAATTGTAAAAAACACTTATGCGACCGGCGCCCACAAATTCGCAGCACTGCTCGGCCTTCTCTGCTTCAAAATCACCACGAATGGAAGCCCACGTATTCAACAAAACGAGCCGAGACACGGTAGACTTGTAGACTTCTCTTCACTCTTAGATGATCAGCAGAATAAAAGGAAAGACAAAGCCGGGTTCCGACTTAAATACGATTTCCATTTCCATTCGACCCAAGCGACCTGAACAGCTGTTAAATGAAGCAACTCCGTTTCACGGACAACACACAATGGCTACAAATTTTGACCTTTAAAAATTTAATAGGAAAAATACATAAATAAAATATTTATGTTTTATGGAATTGAAAATAAAATTATAGGACACATGCAAATATGCATGAAAAAACTGACAAAACCCTGCATACAAAGGAATATAACTAGGTGACAACTTCACACTATTGCTTTATTTTCTTAATTCAACGTTCTAAAACCTGAAGTCTGATTTAATAATTTTGTTATAAAAATGAGTTTTCGAAACAGCTATTTATTGTAATTTTAACGAATTGATTATATTCTATAAAGAAGGTCAAATACTACTTATTTGTTATTAAAAATAGGGAAAAGAAATTTAATTTGGAAGAAAATATAAATATGTGAAAGTAAGTTCTAAGGTTAATTACGGCTTTCGGAACGTACACCAAGTGTCAAAATAAATGCTTTGGTGTTTTGTAAACAATAGGTTCAATTTTATTTTGTAGAATTAATAAGGTTATTTCTAATGGAAGCAAATGAGAAAATAGTTAAAAGTTATAATTTTAAGACAAACTATTGGTTCTATTTTGTATCTTGGTGATTGATAGATTGGTAAATACGAGTGGAAGGTTGTCACCGGTTAAGGAATAATGAAATGATATTAATAAAAACAATTTTGATGCCCTAATGACTTTATCAGAAAAAAATGGTAAGTTGACATCCTTAAAACAATGTTTAGAAATCACAATATACTTGAACATTACTAGACAAGACTAATAAAATGTTGTGAAAGTTAAAATAAAACAACATCAAATTTTCCAGTGTTACAGTACTCCCCTCTCCGGTGAAGAATTTGACGTAGGAACAAGTCAAATTCGAGCTGGCCCTCCAGCTCTCTCAAACAACATCCAAAAGAAAATAATCCACACTAAAATGGTGAAAGAAAATTAATATGGTAATTTAATATCTGTATAAAAACAACCATATAAAACATCTAAACTAAATGGGGATTCTTATAATTTAATTCATCATAAGTAAAATACCCACAAATTAACCTAATCATAACTACTCAAATCACTAACAGCGAGCAATCACCACACCTACAAACTGCATAACCCAAAAAATAAAACCACTCTATCCGTCGACAGGGACACCATGACCGATCCCGAACAGTTTGCAACGGAAACCGGGGGAACGGATCCAACAAAGTATTGAAACAAAAAAAAGAAAATACCATTGTCTCCAGTAGACCACAAATCCAGACAAAGCCAGCTCCCAGGACATAAAATACACGGCCTACCCGTGGTCCGGGGTAAACAACTGTATTTCAATCAACACAGAGAACTACATACATTATAAAAAAATCACTGTACATCTAAGTGACAAAAATATTAACCACAATCTTCAAAACTTTACCACAGACTTCAACAAAACTTATCCTCCTCCGATAAGTATAAACATCCCTCCAACACAACATAAGTAGCTGTCCTACTCGAGAAAGAGTACGACAACTTTGTATAATAGATATCTTTACACACAAACATTCCAACACAACATCAGTAGCTGACATACTCGAGAGAGAGTATGACAACTGTATAATACTCATTTAAACATTAACCTAACCTCAATGTAAAGCGAAATTTGGGTGTGGTGACGTACTTGGAAATTAAGTACGACAACACAACCACCGAATCAGATTGCCAAAGGTCGCCGTATGGAAGAACGGGAACCCAACCTCTTAACGCGGCTCCGCCTCCTAATTTCATCAGCGTCTTGAAAATCCGCCTTGCGACGTCGACGACTATAATACATAGCAACTCGACAACGAACCTTTCTAAGAACTGGACCTACTTTAACAGGTTTCAACTGACCGAGCACACCAATACATACATCACGAGGAACCACCCTAAAACTATAGAGGCCCTTTCTCTTACCACCAGACCTTGTAAAATTATTTAAAACAACTCCCCGACAAACCCGTTGAGAAGAAGAAATTTTAGTAGCTCTTCTACGAAATCGAAGCCTTCCTCCTACAAGTGCAGCACGAACCGCGACGAGGGCTCGGTCACACCGTTCCATCGTATTCACTTTAGGAGAAGTTGTGGGAGGATGCACTCGAGGGCCAATTGAGCTATTGGACACTGTCTCTACCTCGTGACCGAGGACTGGTGGGTCACTATCCGCAACCTGGGTAGTATCATGCACCGACGAAACCCATTCCTCCGATCCTACCAAAACCACCTGTACACCACACTCATCCAACACTGCAGGAACACCAGATCCTTCCAACAACGCAGGACTTTTCTCGTGCTCATGGGAACCTACATCGCAGGGCACTAAATTAACATTTGGCTGTGTGACCGACTTGGACGCCGCCTCGGCACTGCCGAAAACTTCGTAATCCTCTTCAGCGGACTGAACTTTGGCACCACTGCGGATATTATAAGCTACCCTATCCATACTAAATAGGAAGGCAAACAAACTTCGTTGTAGATTTCTCAAAAGCCAACAATCCTCCGCATTCTCAGGCTCCAATCGGGTAATCCTATGAAAAAGATGATTACCCAGTGCTTCTATTCTATCCAACTGATTCAACAAAAGAGGCTGCCGAGCACGTGACGTTTCCAAGTCTCTAAACTTATTTTGTATTATAATTAATTCAAGGCTAATATCTCCGTCAAAACACGCGATCTCGTCAGTGGGCATAATGACATTCAGATCATTGACCTGAACACGAAGTTCGTCTATAGTCTTGGCTGGTACTCCATCCCTAATTTGTACTTCATAAACTAACTCATCTTTACTCAAGAGATTGAATTTAATGGGACGCTCCTGTAGTTGGGCCATGGTATCATTCCACTTTATACACTGCAGTTGAATACAATTTATCTATAAACGCACTTATAATTAAAGTACCCACACAAAATCAACTATGTCACAGTTAAATATAACCGCTACAAAAAATAGTTATTTATTTATATACCTTAATGAAGTAAAGCATATACACAAATTAATACAGACAGTCATAGATATAAAAATATAAAACACACTTATAGTTATTATCTCTGAACAAAAAATTGGTAAGACAAGCTGACCCGACCGCGAGCAAAAGACCACAGGTCAGAGGAATAAGCCACATTAAGCGCTGTCCCTAATGTTCGGGCGCCATAATTGTAACGGATTTCTCCTATAATTTTGGTTTGAGAAAAGAAATTAAAAAATATAAATGGTGTACAATTTATTTTTGAATGAAGTGAAATAACAATTTTTAAAATTCAATTATAATTTTTATACAAATTACAAATGATTAATTCCAAACTACTAAGTACAAATTACCAATTACAAATCCCCAATTACAAATCACCAATTACAAATCACTAATTACAAATCACTAATTACAAATCACTAATTACCCCCTTTAAGTAAAAAAAAGGTATTTATTTGTTTGACCTTGGCTTCGCTGCCGTACTCAGAAGGAGTACGGCAACACAACAAACCGGGGGCTGTCTGTTGTCCTACGGTCTCACTGTCCAGCGTTATAAGTCGTAGACAGAAAATAACATTTATTAAACTTAATGTTACTAAACACAAAAATAGTTGGGCACAGCTCAATGTTCAGCTTGTCTTTTGTTTAAATAAATTTAATACAATTTCTTCCACCTCAACAACAAAACAATCAGGTGCTCCCTTTTATTCAGCTCAGTAATGTAGGTGGGTCAAACCACAGATACCCATCCACATGGAGCAGTATAGCATTTACATACGGTTACTGGTGGTACCGTCAACCTGTATCGGACAACTCGCACCAGGCAGCCAGTACAATACAGCCAGTACCAGACAGTCAGGATAATACAGCCAGTACCAGACAACCAGTACAATACAGCCAGTACCAGACAGCCTCTCGGTTTGAGAGGCGAAAAATTGTAAAAAACACTTATGCGACCGGCGCCCACAAATTCGCAGCACTGCTCGGCCTTCTGTGCTTCAAAATCACCACGAATGGAAGCCCACGTATTCAACAAAACGAGCCGAGACACGGTAGACTTGTAGACTTCTCTTCACTCTTAGATGATCAGCAGAATAAAAGGAAAGACAAAGCCGGGTTCCGACTTAAATACGATTTCCATTTCCATTCGACCCAAGCGACCTGAACAGCTGTTAAATGAAGCAACTCCGTTTCACGGACAACACACAATGGCTACAAATTTTGACCTTTAAAAATTTAATAGGAAAAATACATAAATAAAATATTTATGTTTTATGGAATTGAAAATAAAATTATAGGACACATGCAAATATGCATGAAAAAACTGACAAAACCCTGCATACAAAGGAATATAACTAGGTGACAACTTCACACTATTGCTTTATTTTCTTAATTCAACGTTCTAAAACCTGAAGTCTGATTTAATAATTTTGTTATAAAAATGAGTTTTCGAAACAGCTATTTATTGTAATTTTAACGAATTGATTATATTCTATAAAGAAGGTCAAATACTACTTATTTGTTATTAAAAATAGGGAAAAGAAATTTAATTTGGAAGAAAATATAAATATGTGAAAGTAAGTTCTAAGGTTAATTACGGCTTTCGGAACGTACACCAAGTGTCAAAATAAATGCTTTGGTGTTTTGTAAACAATAGGTTCAATTTTATTTTGTAGAATTAATAAGGTTATTTCTAATGGAAGCAAATGAGAAAATAGTTAAAAGTTATAATTTTAAGACAAACTATTGGTTCTATTTTGTATCTTGGTGATTGATAGATTGGTAAATACGAGTGGAAGGTTGTCACCGGTTAAGGAATAATGAAATGATATTAATAAAAACAATTTTGATGCCCTAATGACTTTATCAGAAAAAAATGGTAAGTTGACATCCTTAAAACAATGTTTAGAAATCACAATATACTTGAACATTACTAGACAAGACTAATAAAATGTTGTGAAAGTTAAAATAAAACAACATCAAATTTTCCAGTGTTACAATATGTTTACATAGATAAGTTATTGATAAAAAAAAACATTATTGAAATGTAAAAATATGTTCCCTAACAAAAATATCTTATAGCTCTCGCTTTTGTTGTAGCTTTAATAGACGGGGAGCTCGTGACAAAAATGTGTAAGAATTTTTGAAACCTTAATTTTTGAGTATGTTAAAGTGCGAAGTGCAATCAATATCTGTAGAAGTTAAGCGCTGGAACACCTAGCGGAGGCGTAAAACAAACTTCTAGCGACTATCTAATGTGTCCGTTAAATTTATCATTGAGTATTTTTTTATGAAACAATTAACTATTAGAGCACCTTTAATACGTGTTAAGATTATTCCTGTTTTACATTGCCCCGTCGCCAACAGGTGTTCCAGAAGCTGACCTCCGCACTGGGTACTTCAAAATACTGAAATTTTAAGCATCCGAAAGCATTTTTGTCACGATCTCTTAGACTATAAGATTGATCACGGATCACTAGATCAAAGGGAACAAACAGTGCTTACAAAGGCAGCTAGAGCTTTATGATATTTCTTTATTTTCTTACATGGTTACCTGAGATCACTTAACATACTTTTTTACCTTTTTGTGTCCTTGTGACAAAAACAAAAAAATGATACTTCGAAAAATTAAACCTGACTTCATAATAACCCCCTTTAAAAGAATTTAACAAATTAAAGATCTTTATTTAAAATATATACACCGGCATCATAGGGTATGTTAGCAAATGATGACAAGAAAGAGATTATGTGAAATAAATCCTATAAGTTTATGTATTGTGTGAATATAATTATTAGAGGAATTAAATTATTGGATGATTATGTTATTGATTACTAAAAGTGATATAAAAATTAAAACTGGTGCCTAATTATCTTATTTTAAAATATATCACAATCCATTTCGAAGTTAAATAACTTCGAAAGACATTCAAGAACTTCACGCTTCAACTATTTGAGATATGGTAGCGATTGTAATCACGTTTTTTTAAGATATTAAATGAATGATACCATATATAGACGTTGTTTAAATTGTGCAAATATTACTTTCGACGGGTTTAAACTAAGTTAATATCATGTTTGTTAATCATTCATTCCTAAAGCGATCGCGACCTACACAATTCCATACTACGCTAGCACAATCGATATACCTTTAACAGGAATTGCGTTAGATTTTAAAATCATACAACTAGGTCATAACATATAGAGAAACGGATAAGAGATATATTATGACGTGAAAGTTTCTGGAAACGTCAACGAATAACTTCGCACGCTACAAATCAAATCTGAAATCCACGCCTCAGCGAGTAAGATTTATGTAGACAGAGTTCCCATACCGTACGCCATTATACAAACCCCGCAGCGGCTCTATTCAACGTTCCTTATCGCGAGGTTACCGCAAATTTCACCGACGATTACCCAAGTACACTCAGCTACGAGCGATTAACGGCTTTACTCTAGAACAGTTCAACTAAGCTTTGGTCGAACATCTGGGTATTGTTCCTCCATATATAAAGAAAGTGTAGAGGCAAGTAACCGAATATAGAAAATGATATCTAATATGGAATATTCAAACTATTTCAATTGTCAGAGAAAGTAACTTAAGTATTTCATTTTAGGTATACTATTCCATATTTGGTAATCTTTCTCTAATATTCTTGTATAATAACAAAACTAAAGGTGTTTTATTAAATTTTTTTATGAGAAATATTTTTAATATTTCTATTGTCACGACATTGTCCAACAGGTTCCTTTACCGCTAGAGCCCGTGGAATTTGCCAGCCTTACATCTGTAAGTTAAAATTGTAGTTATACTACCGAGGAATAGCTTCCTCGTTCGGGTAATGCAGTATAAGCATAAATTAAGGTGAAGTTTTACTAAATCTCCACTTTAAAACCACTTTTATTATAAGACTATGATAATATTTGCCAAATAAAAATCATTTCATGAAATTTAAACATGGTCCATTGTTTACAAAGACCAGAAACAAATACTCATACACACACATCACACACACACACACACACACACACACACACACACACAATGCATATTTGTATGGAAACGTTAGCGGAAGTAAGCATTTAGTCTAATACAATCTAATAAAATTAAGAAATTCTATTTAGTCCGCCTGTTAGTTAGATAATAGAAAAATATTAGATACCTATTTTTGTTTCCATCAAAATTCTTCAAAAATCTACCTGAGGGACAGACAAAAAAACGGCATATTAATCGATTAACGAAAAAATGATTTCATGTAACCTTTGAAGTTGAAGTTGTTAATTTCAATTCGACATCTCTGTATGTAATAAAACTGGGAGAAAGAAGCAGCCCTTACTGAGTTTGTTGCCGGTTCTTCTCAGTACAAGGTCTAACGCCGTAGATTTTGTATTTGTATCTATAACATTCTAGACGGAATAAGTAATATTGAATTTCAAAATAGTTGTTTAAATTATAGTAGATAGTGTTTCTTAAGTCCATACTTCTCTCGACTATATATATATATATATATACAAGTTTTAGATTTATTATTAATGCTACCTGTTTAATGTATAATATCAATAATTTCACATAACAAATAACCTCTGTCAGAATACTATGGCAGTTTCGCGGTGATGGTTCCGGAGCCCGACTCCCGTTACGCCGTAACAAGTTACCTACATGTTAGACAATCACTCATGTATCCCGTTGTTGGGTATAATTTATTTACACTTCCGTACCCTATTTCGCACACATATTAGGGTTGCTCATAAAGACAGAGAGAAAACGAAACTAAATCAATAGTACATAGAGCTTTAGTGGAATTATACCTTAAATGCCTTTTCAAGTAAATTTGATTTAGTGGTTCAATCACCACTATGTTGCGGCAGTGTTGTGTTTGTCGCTGCGTTCGACGCTGCATTTTAACATGTCAGTTTAGATATCATAAATTGATATACCATCAAATATGGATATTTGATAGTGCGGATCCGCACTCTGAAATCTAGTTATTTAACACCCGGTTTCTGAATTGAGAGTTTAATGTTAAGAACGCATCAAACTATACTCAAACATTACTTAAACAAGTTTTCGTTGCTGATTTTAGTTTTTTAATGATCAGTTAACAGTTTGATAAAACTTAGACTATATTCTTAATGAAAAATGCACTTGACCCTGGTATTCTGAGATGGAACTCGCAATCCAGGCGACTGTTCTAACCACTGAACTACCCAAGACCTAACAGGACTGACGAATTTTTCAAGCACTTGTTACTTTTTTGCTGCTTCAGAGCGTATTTTCTTCTATGTTCAGGCAATCGACCCAAACAGCCGAAAGGAATATTTTTATAAATATTTAAACTTTCGATAAAGATGAAAATTTGTTATAATTATTATATTAAATTAATTTTGCATTCACAATGCTATATTATATTGAATATGTTAGGATATTACGGTGACTCGGCTTCCCGAGTCTCGTCCTCCAGATGAGGGTACACCGTAGGGGATTTTAGTAGATAGTAAGTCCTCTATGTACCAGCCAGATTGAAAAAACGGACAGAGGAGAGTCCTACACATCCCATTCAGTTACCAGGTGGCAGGATGCCTACTGCCTTTCCCCGACATTATAAATACAATATTTTATGAGTAACATAAACACGTTTCTTTCAATGATTCCTAGAAGATTCACGACTCGAATTTATTTTTGTGTACTCGGAAAGTTTGCCAAATTCTTTGAAGTGTTTGTGATCTGTAAATGATACGCTCTAAGGTCGGCAACCTTTTTGGCAACAGTATTTATGTATTATCTAAGGATATCACTAAACTCGGCTTCGGGTCAAACAAAACATTTTGTTAAAAAGGGATATATCCTATACAGCCTAACCTAAGACAATGTGTATCTTATATTTCTATTGAAACTATTCAAAACGTTGATATTGAACGTAGAAATACATCTTAGGACTTTTTGGAGACAATTAAAACTTGATAATTTGGAATAATCACTCGATGACCTGCTGACGTAATATTAATCTACTTATCTAATAATTTGTTTTAACATCGATAAATCAAAATAATGTTAACGTTATACAAACATAAACCGTTTAGAAAACTACTAATATACATCAGCACAATTCAAATTGAAATCTGCTGGCTGGCAGGTTTACAAATTAACAATGCTTTATTAGAACATTTCAGAAACTTTAATATTACCTACGTTTCTAAAACGAAATATTCAGCGTGATGAAACCACTCCAAAGTTATGCAAATTGGAATTTCACAAATAACATTTACAATTTTTCTTCCGGAATAGACGAATGATAAATATATATAAAAATATTTATATCGATACAAGATGACATAAACAATGATAGTTTACATCGAAATAAAAACTTTTTATCATATTTTTTTATTATGTTCACCGATTTTTCAACGAATTGAAAGACAAATTTCAAAGTTCTTTTTTATTCGACAGCTTAATGGCCTGAGGTGGTCTCATTTAAATTTAATCGAAATCGAATCAGTAGTTTTCTTTTAACAAAATATACTTTTCGTGTTATATCACCTAAATGTTTAGATGACATGTTTATATCAGCGTCCAAAATTTTTATATTGATTGTGAAGTTACGGTTCTACAAATCTTTACTACTTCTAGACTACTCATTTTCAAAAAAAAAACAGCTAATTGACTCGTCTAGAACTCTAAAAAAGCTATTACTTATTTATTTATTAAACTTTATTGATTAGTAATGAAATGGTTTAAAAGAAAGAAGTATAATTTACTACTTACTCCCTTGCATAAAAATCATGGAAACAAAATATTCTATTCCATTATTCTGTTACATATGCATTTAATTCCATTATGTGAGTTGTAAAAAGTCCAATTCAATTCACAATTTGACGAAACACTTCGCAAATGTGCAACTTTAACAAACCTACAGCTACAGTAAATTGCCCTTAGGTTATTAGATACAGTATATAATAAATTACACATGTTCAAGCCACTACTACACTGACATACGTTACTGGCACTAGAAACATAAACACAATTGAATTTTTTATAAGTTGCAATACCGTAACGACTCTACCAGCAGCGGTATCTAGAGCACAATCGGACATTATAAATTATTAACACCATATGCGGTCATTCCAAGCTAGACAAATCTGAGACATATATAAATTGTTTATCTATACAATCTATAGGATCTGAAGGAAAAACATTATTATCACTTATATTTCCATCTAATTTAGGTATGTATTTAGGAAACCAACTTTTTTAGCTCTGAATAAGACATTTATTTATCTAATTATCGATTTTTAATCTTTGGAAAAAAGCTTATATTTATGATATTTGACCAATTTCTCATTCACAATGCCATACTGAAAAATATTCCTAATGAAAAATGCTAAAAACATCCACTTTGTCCCTGGGACTCGAACCCAAGACCTTTCGCTATACGCTATAGCAAAAAAGTAACAAGTGCTTGAAAGATTCGTCAGTCTTGTTACGAATTGGTAGCTCAGTGGTTAGAGCACTCGTCCGTATTGCGAAAGGTCATAAGTTCGATTCACATCTCATAGTGCAAGGGGCATAGTGGATTTTTAAGCGTTTTTCATTTAACTTTTATTTATTTCTATATATTAGCTTTTTGCTTTTTATAGCAAAAAAGGAACAAACAACTGTTTTATAGTCTATCTAAGCCACAGTCTTATAATATAGGTATAGGCTAATTTTACTAATGTTTACGTAATAATTTAATCTCAACTACTTGCATCTTACCGTTGTACTATCTACTTGAAGTCTCAACAATGATAAGATATAATAACTCTTATATAACAATCATAGTTTGAATACAACATAAAAATTGAAGTGGATTAGACAAATATAAGCCATTTGAATATGAAATTTAGCCAAATCAAAAATTGAATTTCAATTTATTCAAAGTTCGTTGAATGACTTCTATTGTATACAAGTCTTCGAGTTCATGTCAGACATTTAATTGTTCAAATTTGCTTTTTCGAGCAAGTTATTTTACTTGTAGAAGTATAGAAATTATTATTTTCAAAGTTCAATTGAAAAAGACCTTTGAATTTCACTATCAGCTTCATTCAACGCCGCGTAACGCTCGTAATTAAAAGCTTGTTCTAAGTGAGCCTCACGTAAAATTTGCTCTAGATTGGGAATATTAATAACGTGATATTGTGGTACCCAATCTGATATGTAGGTGTCTACCATATTTAATGTAATGTACTGATGTATACCTATATGACACAGGTAGTTTCAAGTGTTAGCGCGATTCAATCGCACACAACGCCATCTAGTAATGCGTAAATGCGCTCTGTAACATTACTATTAAAACTTAATTGGGAATACATTTTCGAATCAATAAATCATAATTAAAAACTTCCCTGCTGTTAAACTCATAGCCATTAACAGTAAACGTGACCAGAATACTGAATTAAAAGTTTATAAAGTCACTGATGGAACTAGAAGAAAAATCTAATGCGTTTCAATATACCTAATCAAACCTAGAAAAACGTAGCCAATCTAGTTTTGTGTTTCTTAATAAGTGTTTTATCGAAGTTTGCACGATTTTACCGAAAGCGGCATAGCATGATCCTCTTGATTTTTTAAGACCGCAATGCATTTAAGTTTTATGTAAAGTTGCAATAATAAGACGATTTCTGATGGACCGATTTCTTATTTATCACATAATCACAAATATTTTTTTTGTAAGTGTCACCCTCATATTATTGTAACGTGTCACTTGCGTATCACCTATCTATTTAATTTTACTTGCACGGTATGTGCTCTATGAAAGAATCTTCACGTGGATCTTGGCTAGTGGGGTTCCGATGTCTCGCTCTTAAGTCTGCGGTTCTTAATTAGAGAAATTCTTACCTAAAAAGATTCTTACCTTCCCTGGATTTTTCATAAATTATTTTTTTATAATAGCCAAAATAAGGCACTTTGCCTTATTGAACTGGATTTTTCTGGAATTCAGAATTCCCTAGTTCCATATTCAAGAGAATTCTGATAAGGTGATTTAAGATAACCTCCATGACTGAATGACTCAAATTCAAACACCGTTTCATAAACAGTTGCTATATGTAAGATTTAGGGGTTCGACTCCCGTCCCAATTAATGTCGTAGATGAACTTTAGTATATTATCTTAGGTATGGGTATAATGGAAAACTTTGTTGTCTTAGAAAGCTACAATACCGTAACTTTTTCACTGATTTTTGGACCTGAACAATATCACGTTGTCCAATACCTATTTATTTATTAGGCACAAGAGGCATACTGTACATAATAAACAAAGAGCATTATTATCTTTAGATAACAATACGTAGTCCTTGAACCTTTATAGAACTAGCTAATAAGTAGCTACTTACTGAAATCATGTAGGTATATTATGAACTCTTAATACGGACTATAACAATAGTTGTTGTTGATTGGTTTAGGTTGTTAATTTACGAGTACAAGACTTTTATATAAACAATAAATGTATTATTTTTCTTTTTTCGATATACAGTATCAGAAATAAAATTATTCAAATAAGTATAGGTATATTTTGTCTTTGATCAGCGTAGCTACATTCAATATTTTAACTTCAATATTCTATTTAGGTAAAATAAATATCTAACGTGAATGTAATTGTCTATTAACAAAAATCAGTAATGAGCTCGGCTGTTGCCTTTAAGCAGATTTATTGCTATCTCGACAGCATGTATCGCAGTGCCGGGTGCACACATCACTCCGTAACCGCCGTGTCCATAGCAATGCACCACCTTCAGACCACCCACCATCTCTGGCTCAACACGAACAGGTACCCGATGGGGACGCAACCCCACCTTATGGTCCACAATCTTCGCTTTCTTTAAAGCTGGCAACATTTCGTAGACACGCTCCAAAATGGCCGCAGTGTCATGCTTGTTAACTTCCATGTTATAACTATCGTATTGTCTCACTCCACCCAAAGTAGCCACCCCATCCAAACCAGGAATTATATAAGTATCATAATCACCGTAAAATGCAAACTTCAACCAAGGTGCATGCGCTTTCACAACCTGCCCGCGGATGGGTACCAAGTCATGATCGTTACACAGGTATTTGGCGCCAAAACCAGAGCAATTCAAGACCAAATCGTACTTTGCTAGGGATGTGAAACTATCGACTTTACCATTAACAATGACACCCCCTTTTCTTTTGAATATCTGCTCAAGCCAAGGTAAATGTTTTTCGCAGCCTACTTTTAATGTAGAGAAATACGATCCGTATTTCCAATCGCCATTGACGAGTTTCAACTCGTCTTCTTGCACTGGTCTATAGATAGGTAGGAGATCCTCAATTAAGTGGTTTCTTGTAACGTGATAGTTTTCTTTGGAAAATATGTAACTGTCAAAAGCCATAATGCCAGCGTCGACGGATTCAAAACTTTTTAATATATCTTGCCAGTAATACCAGGATTCGTTGATCCATTTTTTCGTTATCTCCGGCGTAGGCCCTTTGAAACTAGTGCCTGGCCTGAAGATGCCCGCAGCCACGCAACTGGTGGTGTCATGGTGAAATTTCTCAGCAAACAACGTTATATTAGTTTTATCAAGCTTTTCTTGTAATATTTTTGCAACCGTCAAACCCACTATTCCAGCTCCGACCACAGCTATTTTCGGAGAATCTTTATTCATATTTACCTGAAAAGGGTATAAGAAAAGGTAAATTCCAAAATTATGAAAATTGCAGTTCTAAATTACTATATCTACTAATGTAACTACATTGAATGAAGAGCTCTTATATTCTGCCATTACTGCATACTAAGTTTATACAATTCAAATACCAAGATAATGTTATCCTAAAAGCTATGATAAAATAAGCGCAATCACATTAATGTTAAGTAGGCAGGTACACATAAATTGAGAAATAACAGAAATCTAAAAACCAAATAGTAATAAGAGACTAGTAGAAATGAATACTCTGGTCTTAAGTAATTAAAAACTGAAGTCACCAAATACACTCTCTATTTAAACTCGTCTATTTTACTGGCAAGCTAAAGCTCTGGGAAAAGTGTAATTGTTTTGACCTTCGTATTCCATTGTACTACCTAATTGTCATTAGGGATATGTTTAAAATACACGCTCTTCTGTTACGTCTGCTAAATAATTCTCTTTATAAACCTCTTATGAAAATTTAGCAAAATTATTTTTTTTTAGCGATTATATTAAATATAATTGCTAAATGTGTTGTAATCCAAAAGAAAGATCATTTTAAACCCGACCGTAAATATCGTAGTACCCGGGATATCAAAGATGATGAGATCTGCATGCAAGCCACTCTACTACCGAGGTCGTCAGTGTCCTAGATAAACTTCTATTGTAAAGCTAAGGTTGATTTATTCAAGTTCGTATTTTTTCTAAGATTCGTATTTAAGCTAATAACACTTTCTAGGTACACATACGAACCTTTACCAATTGTTTCGTACTATTTTGAAGTAATATCATCAAAATTGTATTCATAAACTATTATAAATAGATTCTTTAGCACTTTTATACATAGTTGTACAATACGAAGTTTAAAACGCAGTGAGTTCATTAAAACCTGTTTGGACAGATTTTTCTTAAATATAAATGATAAACGCACCTCTTTCTTACGGAACATGACATTGATACTTTTTACGCAATAAATTATCACTTTGTAGCAATTCTGATATGCTAAAAATAGACCAAATTTAGTTATAATTCTGTCAACTGCAATTTGGGACAGTTTTTTAATGTAAATTTGATTATGATCCTAGTTGGTAGAAATAAATAAATTATTATTATTATTAGTACTACAGAATATTAAGCTAAATTTATCAATCTTAGTGCTAACAATGTACACACAGTACAGATTCTCCTTTTTAGCGTTTATTAATTGTTTTATGGTTCGGAGATCGTACTACAATAAAAATTTAATCATTTGTTTTACTATTATCTAATAATTGTTTTACTATTATTAGATAATAGTAAAACAAATAAATATATTTTTAATGATGTAAATAAATGTAAATAAATCACAATTAATGATGACATAA
This sequence comes from Diatraea saccharalis, assembly GCA_918026875.4. Classification (NCBI taxonomy): domain Eukaryota; kingdom Metazoa; phylum Arthropoda; class Insecta; order Lepidoptera; family Crambidae; genus Diatraea; species Diatraea saccharalis. The sequence goes on along the minus strand of OU893348.1, from coordinate 187,130 downwards.
TTACCTATTTGTGTGCTGTAGATAAGTATGGGTGTATTTAAGAATCAATACTTTTTTAACATCATCAATATATTTTTTGCTAATATAAAATATGTGAGATATTAATATTCAACTCAAGAGAAGAGAGATACGTATATAAGTTCCTTATGTTACCTATTATCATAAGATATCACAAAATAATAAATCTGTCTTATTTATAACTCCTATCAACAATGGTAGCAATTCTGTTGCACAAACTAGACTAAAGTTTAAGTACAGGGTTTTCAAATGCGAAAGTCACTAAAAAGAAATTAATTATATTTCTTTGATTACTTAAAACTATTGTTAAAAGAAATCCAAAATAAAGCTAGAACTTTTTTTGTTTAGTTTAGATAATAGAGTGGTATATAAAACAGAATCAGCACCATTAAGAGTGATATCACATCACTGACTTGATAGGTATTTAACAATAACAATGGTCCCCAAAATGTGCCATTAATTCCCAGAAACTATACAAATAAAATTGCCTTTTAAAAAAGACACAGTTATTGATAATATTTAGTAAAAATAGATATAAGTACTTACAATTCTATACTTTGTTTATTTATGAAATGGCTCAATAAACAGCACAAAAATAAACCAAATGCTAGAGATGTAGACATGAAATGAGCAACGAAACAAACTATTATAATCTATCGTCGAAACGAGAGGTATCAATCGACTCGTGACTAACATGTGTAGCATGATAAACTCGAGACACAATTTGTCTACACCAAATTTCAGTATTCTTCGGTCGAGAGTAAGATCTTTTATAAGTGCACCCGACGAAAATAACATGATGGATGTAGAATATAATTTTCTCGAGTTTGTCATGCTATGCGTGCAGAAATTAAGTAGAATAGACGACCTATAGTTCAATACACGTAACAAAAATAGTAAAGATATCGCAGTGATTTCGTTTTCCTATTCACGTCTATGAATAAATCCTATTTTAAAGTAGTTCTATCAGAGTATCGTCGAATCGTATTCACCTAATCAATCGTATTAAAACGGATAACCATGCTGTCTATTTCTCGACGAAGGTTACGACTTGTGTGGTGTGAACGGAGTCGCTTCATGAATATTCAGGTACGGCGATCCGATTTTTTCCGGTCCGGAATGATATGAAAAACCCGGAAGAGTAGCTTGTGCACTTGTCCGTTTTTTTCCTGATCGGAGCGGCGCAGTGTATGGCAGCTCTCTTTGAAGCTACATGTCACTTACGGTAGGTACGATGACATTTTTGGAACGTCGGTAATTGCGTTCGAAAACGTTGAAAGGTACCTAAATAATAACCTGATCATTTTACATAAACCATAATAAATTGAGGCAAGACGAAAGCATTTTTTTTTTACCACTATCAGATGTCAAAACTTATACCCTTACTAATTTAGAAACAGCATTATTCACATACAATATCTAAAAATATCTGTGACATTAGAATAAAATTACTGATAATGGTCTAGTACTTGATGTTTAAATTAATAAACGTGCTATTTTTTTTTAAGTTTTGTAAAAACAATTTTAAAGCGATTACAGAGATAGACCAATCGGTGGCGCCATTTCGTAAACAAATCGAAATTAGTGCCGTATAAGCGGAGAATTAATATGCTAAATGAACTTTACGAGATCAGTTGACTGTATTATATATAGGCATAATTTTATACGAGTGGTGTAGTTTCTTTGAGCAGAAATATTTTTCCCTTAGAATCCTTCTTTTTTAATTTTTTTTTTTATGACACAAAAAGTCATTTCAATTTTTATTACAATATAGACCTGAATGCGAAAAAAAGATTGAGTGCCACTTTATTGCTTTTGTTAATCTTCTGTTTAATCTTTATTATTACTTCTGTTATCAAATATTTATCTTTACTTATCAAATGTCTAAAAAACTTTTAATAATGACAAATTTCCAGGCAAACTTTCGTCCAATATTTTTCGCGATAAAATGTAGCCTATGTCCTTTCTTAAAGTTAAGTCTATTTACTATATTAATTTTCATTAAGATGGATTAAGATCTTACCTTAAGTTATCGATACTTATACGATTCTAAAATCTAGCTAAGTATCGATACTAGAACCATACGCTGATCAAATTAGAATTAATTCGAGTTTGCCAAAGCATTATCACTGCATATTTACGAACTATATTAAATCATCATATAAAATATAGCATTTTATATAATAAAATTCAAAATTTAACAGGTAATGCATGAGCATGTGGTACTCATCACTAGCTCATTGCAAAGAGAGCGGTATTGTGCGCGCGAAGATTATTATTTTATTAACGTTTAAAATTAACATAAATGCTACTTACTGGTGAAAGGAAATATTTTTATTCTATTACGTTACACATTGAAATTCTAAATGGCCAAAAAAGGGCTGTGGCCAAAACCTGGTTCTTATCCTGATTTATCTACAGGTATAAAATAAACATAATGGAAAAAGAAGTTATGAAACCAAAAATACACATTTCGCCTATTTCAAGCCTTAAAATATATGAATAAGCCACAAAATATTATTACAATAATTTATTTTGTTTTTTTGGAAAAGGCCATTTAATCTGTTAATATTAAGGTATAACAAACTAAAAGGATAATTTTTCAAAACATAGTTAAAAGTAATAACAAAGTGAAAGACTATATATATTGACTTTTAGTGCAACAAGGTTTACTTATTGTAAAAATCATAATAGCAGTTGCTATTTAATCAACCATTACAATTAACAAACTTAACAATCGAAAACATCAAAAATTGTGTATGAATTCAACAGAACCTAACTCAACGTACTCGTCAACCAATGAGGAAAAGTTGATTTTTGCAGGAAACGAATGGTCCAAAGAAAGTAATTTCTTTTCATTTTAACTAACATATTAAAAAACTGAAGTTTGAAAAGTTCGAAACTTAGATATCAATACAAATACGAAAAAAAACAAATAGAATATGAGTTGTTTAATGAGTTTTGTAAACTAATTTACTTTTAAACAGAAGAAAATCGGAAGGATGTGTCATGGAGAAATCAAAAACATACCGAAGCGCCATCTTGTTTGATTACGGGAACTAATGTTTTTTTTTAAATACTTTCCCATTACGTCATCATGTTGTACGCAATTACATCATCAAAATGGCAGCCAGGCGCATTAGCAAATTTACGGGGACTATATCAAAATATTTTTCAACATAGATTATTTTGTGGCACATCTGTTTTATAATCAATAAAATAAAATATATAATATAATATATATAATATAATATATAACAATATAATATAACATAATATAATTATACTAATAAATAAAACACATAACATTTCGGTAAATTGGTGACCCAATATAATAATCGGTAAAATTTGTTTTTGATTTCAATAAATAATTCTTAAATAATAAATATTCAAAAACTTAAATTTTTATTTTCAGAATCAAGGCCGCCTCGGAAAAATTACAATCAACTATCGAGTAATGAAAAACTGGATAATCGACAAGTGGAAGACATTCATATCGAGGAAGCTGAAGTAGAATCAGATGCCAGTAGTACCGATTTGGATGAACGCGATACACGAGGGGTATGCCCGCCTTGTGCGCATGATCGCTACAACAATAACATTCGAAGACATGCACACGATGATTTCAGCGATGATACAGATTATGGTAAGCATTCAACTATAATCGTAGACGTAGATATTTGTGACTAAATAGCACTGACTGCTTATGAGTACTTACAATATTTTTTATTTATACACAAACACTGCTGTCGCTGTTTATGAGTATATTTGCTAATATTTTCTTAAGCTGCGTCAGCACACTTCAAACCTCAACAAGCCATCATAAATGCAAATATGTAGATGGTATGCTGGACTTGGTCTATGTAGGTTTCCAAGCGCTAGTAGCCGATTCGGTCGATTAGGGTTTTTATCACAAATCAAAAATATTTAGCCGGAAGTGATTGCAACGCGTTCACACGTTCGTGGGAGTTTGGAGTTTGAGGCAAGTGGCAATCGTGCAGACGAGGCATTAGATATCGATTCTATTTGCACATGCGCATCACTATGGACTTTTAGGAAACGTTCTATCCTTGCTAAAAAATACAAGTTTCTCTATGGTTTATGTCATAAGATGTAAACGTCACTGAAACGTCATGGTGGTCATGGTTGTCATTTGATGTCAATGGTGTCGTTTGTAATTTTTGTATAAGTTCGTGGAACTTTAACGTAAAGAGAACTGTAATTAAATTTAGTGGTCAACGAAGAAGATTTTAACTTTACTAAGCGTCTAGTAAATATTAAATTGCGTTCTTCATCACAATACAATCAAAATGACCAATTTAAAGTCTGAACTAGACGAATATATGCTTCAAAAAGAAAGTCGTAGAAGCTACTTCAGTCTTCCTTCAATCTCTACCCCTAGTTTCCTTTCAAGAAGTACAGAAAGCCCTGACGATGATACTGTTACCTGGTTTCAGCAAACACAAAAGGATTATTTTACTTTGGTAAGTTTTTAATAACAATCTATTTAAGTACATAAAAATTGAATAACATCATCCTATGAGTCATAATAAATGTTGTATTGAATTTCTGTTTCAGAGTCGAACACAACGATTTATCGGCTTTGGTGCTTGTTTGGGTTTGGGATTCCTCTGTTTTATACTATCGTTTATTTATATTCCTGTATTACTCTTACAAGCGAAAAAGTTTGTCTTACTATTTTCATTGGGAAGCTTGTTCTTTATTATGAGGTATGTTGTATTTTATAGATTCTTAAAAGTATTATTAACATATTAGAGATTGTCTGCAAAAAGCAGTGTAGTAAAATTATTACAATGTAATACTTCATGTTAACATAAAATTTGGAATTCTTATGATATTAATAATCTTAAAAATATATATATATATAATACTTTATTTCACTTTTCAGCTTCAGTTTTCTCTATGGACCATGGGCACACATTAAATCTCTATTCTCAAAAGAAAGAGCTATAGCCACATCTTTATATATATTGACCATGATTGCAACATTATACTGTGCTTTGAGTCTAAAAAGCACACTTTTAACAGTAATATGTGCAATAGCACAATTCACAGCTCTGTTCTGGATGATCATGGGATCTGTGCCTGGAGGATCCTCAGGAATGAGATTCTTCGGGAACATGTTCAAATCTTCAGTGTCCAACACTCTACCAATATAACACACATTGTTTTGGCATAATTTCCCTACCTGTGGTCTGCAGTTTCATCTCTAATTACCAACTTTTGTATTGCAATAAATTTATAAATAATTGATATCTGATACCTCGAGGGACCTTGAGATCACTCATGATTGACTAAAAAAGGTTGGGAAGTTAATAGACCAAAAAAGGTTGGGAAGTACTAGATTAGAGCACAGTTTAGCAAAAAAGGCTCTATCCACTAGAAGCAACTGTGATATAGGATTTTATTTATTTAAATGTAATTTATAAAACTAAAGTCTTGTGTTACTGTAATTAAATCTGCTTACTATTTTCATAAATTACATTTTAATAAATAAAACCTAACATCACATGGGGTCAGAAGTTGGATGTGACATCTCAGAATATTTTTGTTTACATCTATTGGATCTATGCAGATTCTTATTTTTCCATTTGTCTTACAACAACAATAGGATTCATAACAGGTGTAGTCTCTGTTTCCAGTTTGGTGACATCTAATTTCACCATTCTGTCAAGTTCTTTTTTAAACTCCTCTCTTATTGCATGTGGTATTTGTCTTAACGATTTAATGTCAAATTTTTGGTTCTCAATAACATCAATGTCATACACATAACCTCTATAACAGCCTAAGCCTTCAAATATATCTTTATATTGACTTTCCTTTCATGTCTTAACTCTTGCAACAAGTCCTGATTTCCACATGGAGTAAATCCTAAGTTACTTTTTCTGCAACTATGTCGAAAAAAATATCAAATGGCAAAAAGTTGTAGGTGAGACAAAATTATTATATTTTGTATAATAATTTTGTCTCACCTACAACTTTTTGGCCTAGAATTTCTTGTTTGGCTAGGTTTAAGAACTGCTTTTATTTTTTTCAATGTATGCATTGGTAAAACATTGCATTCTGCACCTGTGTCTAGTTTAATGTTAAAATTCACATTGCCAACTTTTACTCTGGTGCGAAATAATCTTTGAACATATCTTTAATTACTTGTAGGTTGTTTTATTCTAAGTTTAAAACTATTGTATATCCCAATTGCATCTGGGCCTAATATTGCCATAAACGTCGCTGCTTGCACTTCGACTGGCTTTTTATCTAATTGAATACCATTCAAACTGTTGTAACCACTTATTCTAGCTCGTTGATTTGTCCAAATCAATTTGTAGGTTAGCTGGCGGCTTTAAACCAGATAGTGCGTCTTTGCGTTCATCGTCACGTTACATCTTACAAATTTTCTTTATTGTACGCGTAACTATCCCACTTCTGACACCATGTGACGTTGGATTTTATTTATTCAAACGTGATTTGAAAATACACTTCAAGTGTAACGCGTCAAATTTGTATGGAAATTTGACATTCACTAGTGCTTAAAAAGCTTACCGTACTGTAATTAAAATTGCTTACTATTTTCATAAATTACGTTTTAATAAATACAACCCAACGCAATGAACGAAAACGAAAATTCTATTTTGTCCGTTAGACAGATTATAGAAAAATATTAGATAAGTATTTCTTTACTTCAATTTAACAAGAAATAGCTTAGATAACAGGCATTAAAGTTGAGAAGCGAGGGCTCGTACGTCACAGTTTTGTAGAAAATGTACAAAAGCGTGACGTCATGTGACATTTTAACTCAATGTCTCGCCGTAATTTAATGATTATGAAAAAAAATACGTATGTAATATTTTTCAACAATCTATCTGACGGACAATACAAACAAAAAATATTCGTCCCTAATGTTGCAATAAAAAAAAATGTGATTGTGATTACCTACATAGTTTCGAATTGGAAAAGTTAATATTTCTATTGCCTTTGAAGTATTTCACCCGGGGTTAAAACATATCCAAATATTGTATTGTCATTAGCATTATCAGGAACAAGTGTTAAATAATGTTTATATTTTTTTATTTTAAATTTCTTTTTTATAATACCACTAGGTTTCCGCCAGCGGCTTCGCCCGCGTGGTCCCCTGGTGCCTTACTCATAGATCTAAACTCCACTCCCACACGCCTGGACGTCCACTTTCCAACGGGCCGTGCAGCGGAAATCGTAATATTTTAATTTCATCATAACTTCAAAACCAAACGTCCAATTTTATTCATTCAAAGACCAAATATTATCTACATAAACTGTACTTAGTAATGAAATATTTTGATAAAGATTAATAGCATGAGTAAAATAAACGCGTTTAAATGTAATCCAAAAAAAAAATCAATATTTTTAAATAAGAAAATGGTTGTTGTACCTCACTCGACATAGATAGGTATAGTGTTTCGCAGACTTATTTGTAGATATTTATAAGATCTACAATTAATTAGAACATTTTATGGTTCTATCTATTATAATTTAGGCAGCGTACGCAAAATAAGTAACTTTACTGGTTGATTTTTTACACCTCGTGTCCGAAAAACCCAAATACCTTATGGAACCCCATTTTTTTCCAGAATAAAATATAGCCTATGTTACTCGTGGATAATGTAGCTTCCGAATGGTGAAAGAGTTTTTAAAATCGGTCCAGTAGTTTTTGAGCCTATTCATTACAATTAAACAAACACAAACAAAGTTTTCCTCTTTATAATATTAGTATAGATAAAAGCAATACTTGGGCAAGTATGTGGAAATACTTCAAGGGCAATAAATTAACTAACTGAAAAGTTCTTTGAAGTGGAGTTTGGCAATTTTTGAGAAAACTATGTTCCTCAACATTTGTAAATGTCAATAACTGTATTGATTACTTATTAAGACTTGTATAGTTTGTATACTTTTTATAAGAATGAAATTATTTTTGTAAATACCAATAGTGATAACGTTATTTTTTATTTAGGATAATTACCCATAACAGTACCCATGCCGGAATGTTAGCATATATGCATTTAATTTTATATGACACATATCAATTACTGTATGATTTATATCGATTATTAGAGAATTAACAATTTGTATAAAATTGCCAATTGTTTAATATTGTAAAGTGGAGCGAAATTGTGATAATTAAACATACAGCAGCATTGAAGTTAGTTAAGTACAACCAATTAGAAAAATTGTAGTTCTTAATAACATATGGTGTTGGGCGCTTATTAATTTCGCACGTCACGTTTTCTTGGATAACGTCCACAATTTGAAAGAGACGTCCAACTTTTAAGCATTTTTATAATTTGCAGTATGGACGCAAAACTATAATAAACATGTTAAGTACCTATATAAATAATTTTCTTATAAAGATTCCTGTTACAATTTATTCTCCTCCGTAGCCGAGTGGTTCGCACGCCGGTTTCAAGGTGTCGCCATCTCTGAGGTCCCGGGTTCGATTCCCGATCGGGTCAATGTAGAAAATGAACTCTTCTATATTGTCTCGGATCTGGGTGTTGTGATGCTTTCGTTGTCTCAGATACTCCATAATACGGGGGCTTTAGCTACTCATCTTGGAATCTGAACAATGTATGTGATGTTGTTAAATATTTATTATTTATTATTCTGAAAAGTAGATAAAAGCAATGAAAATACCGCGACTGTTTTAGTGGAAAGATAATCGAAGGAAATTAAAGTCTTCAATATCTCAATAAACTTCTGTGTTATCGTCGTACCTTAAACGACCACGACAGAGTTACGTTATGAAATTTATAAGCGCCCGTTGGTTGTATCTTTACAGACCCGTAGTATCATCATTTACCATGGACCAATTATTTACTTTTATATTCGACGTTAGAACAACTATTATGTAAAAAAGTATGCGGCAGTTATTTTATCATAATAAATTATTTTGTTTAGAATTTTGTATCAGTCCCTTAAAACCACATGTAACATAATTAGATTATTTCTCGACTCTTTAAAGTCGGAACATCACATTTATGTTCCTCATTCTTTTCAACTGTCAAGAGATGGCGCAATGTTCTATTTTATTCGCAAAAATTTGGCATTTCTATTTATCTACGAAATTTTCTACTTTCGTAAATAAATAAAATAGTTAGTTAGAAGAGTAGATAGTTTGTAAAGATAGCTTAAATTTATTTACTCGCCCCTTCTAAATTATAACATGGTTATAAAAATCAAATCGATCATTTTGTTATTTATACAGCTTCGGTTCATAAACTGTGGTTGAAAAATTTTTATCAATATAGTATTTTGAATGAAAATTTGATCAAATATATGATGAGTCTCTAGGGCTTCTCCATTCAAACCTTTGTTCAATACCCCTAACCAAGATTTGAGTTTAAGTGTCGATTGGCAGACGGTCGGTACACACGGCTGCACGTCATTTCATCATTAATGCCCCCACTGCTGAGGTCCAGGCCTTCTCTGTGGATGGAATCGAATGAAATCCAACAGGGTGAATGGGCCATGACGATCCACCACGCGGACCCAGTGCGTATTAGTGTTAACGACTGCAGATGCAGCCTAGACCAACGGCTTAACGTGCAGGGAGGAACTAGAGATAATAAATTTTGGTCACCCATCCTATGACCAACCATTGCGAAAGTTGCTTAAAAACCGTATCGCAGACCGAGCGCGCTAACTACTGCGCCATCGAGCGCACAATATGTCAAATTTCCGCAATTGATTTTGAAATATACCTACGATGTATTAAAGTTTAAAATCAGGAAGAGAAAATTGACTGTTTTATAAGATGGGTCGTTCGTTATCCATTTTTTTAATCACAACGCAACCGCTATAAGCCGATATATTATGTAAAAATCCAAATCGACTTCGAATTCAATTCAAAAAGCGGCATCGGGTCAATCTTGAATTGATAATAACGTTTTGTGGCATAAGTGAAGTGAGTTTCGAAATGACATAGAATATATGAATAGAATATCTGAGACACGTATAATCAATCAATTTTGTTTTGTATTTTTATATAAAAATGGAATCGATAGAATTTCTACACTAAATGGACACATGAGTGAATTCGAATTTGAGTCTGGATTTTTAGACAATCGCAGGGCTGATCGCCAATCATCGATATCAAAACTGTCTATTTTTAATACTAGTTATTTCCACAACGCTATAGTCAAAGCGAATTTTACTCTTATAAAAACGCGATAAAGCTCAATTTCATTCACACGTATACCGACATCCTGTTGTTGTTTCATTAACACATGACAGGTTGCATTGTTAGCGACCCATATTATTTAAAACACGTGTTAAATCACGTGTTACAGTCTATACGGTTATTAAAATTGCATTACTTGACCATCAATGTAAAATGTTGATCTCTTAATTAAAAATGTCTACTTAACGCTGCGAAATGTGATCGCCACTCCTTGGTGATCGTGGATATTGTAAAGAGAGTCGCCTAAACATAAATTTACGTAAAGTCATTCAGCTTATAAGAAAAGTATATAAAACTGTCTATCGCATACTCTGGCGTGCTATTGACAGTGCGTTATGGAGCGAGTTGGTGCAACAGCGATACACTCTTGAATTTTGAAATGAATTCCTAACGTTTAGCTATTTTCGCGTGGGCAAGTCAACCACGGATGACAAAGTTCATCTTAAGCTTCCCTGAGCTTCGAATTAAGCCGTCGGTTAAGCTTGCAGTTGTTAACACAACAATCCTCTAAAAGACAGTTAATAAATTTAATGATAAAGTCTGTACACACTGCTGCACGTCAGGTTACCACATTTTGTCAAATTTCCGCAATTTATTTTGAGCTCTACTCTCAATGTATTAAGATTTAATACTAGATTCTGGCGAAATCCACAAAGGCAACGCCATTACAAAAATCAAGTGGCGAAATTTGACAGACTTATAGTCTTGGGGTGTTGTTGGCTGTATATAAACTATTAAATGTCGCATTTTGGGTCGTGCCAGGTTCTGTTTTCTATCATAGATTTACTTATATAGTAGAAAACAGAAATTTATAGTTATAGTAAGTTTGCGCCACAGAAAAAAATCGATGACACTAGTACACGCAGACACATTATACTACATCATAAACAACATTTAAGTACATGAAATTGTAATGAAATAAAATTCAAAGCTTCGTTATACTCATTTCAGACGAGGCGTTAACTTGCAACGTATGCGACAGATCATTTCCTACAAGGCGTCTCCTCGGCGATCATCAGCAAAAGAAACGGCATTTTGGGTGAGAACCTTTTTCATTGTTTTTCTTTTCTACTGCTATATACACATCTCAATATTTACATTTCTTCAGAGGTTTTGTCCTAATTTACGTACAACAGCTCCTCAGGCTATACAAAACTCAAATTTCTTGGGTCTATAGAGTTCAAAATCAATTGAAGAAACTTGACATATTGTGGTAACCCGATGTGCAGCCGTGTGTACATTGAAGTAGAGACCACGAACATAGAACGAAAAAAAATAGATATTTAATCATTTTGGAAAAACCATAAATTATAATCAGTAAATTTACAAAAAAAAATAAGAAACCCATTCTTCGATACATGTGCTACTGAAGTTTTATTAAGTTTCAGGAATTTCTTTATTAAAAATGAACCATTAATATTCAGATGCAGCGCGTGTGACAGTCTATTCCCATCGCTGATGGCGTTAGAACACCACAAGGAGGAGTTCCAGCACTGGAGTGACTCGTCGTACTGCAGCCACTCAGACTCTGAAGACAGCGAGCTGGAGCTCTGTCACGAGGACCGCCACAGGCTACTCTAATGCCACCACCTCATTATTGCCGGGGACAAGCCAGCCAAGCTGGGCACATTCGTTTGAACTCTTCTCAAGGCCCATGGAGCCCAGCTAAAACCCATTTGTGTAATTCTTACCAAATACAAGTTAAATTCACACAAGCCCCGAGTTTTTGGAGCTCCTGTAATAATTGTGAACCATCCGATTGAGTCGTAAAAATTTGTCTTTGTTCTGTCAAGTAATGGAATGAAGTATTTTTAAATAATAATATAATAAAAACCACTAATAACAAAATACAATATATCCTGGTGTAACTTAAATCTCTAATTTTGAATATCTAGTATCAATTTCTACTGGCGGCGCATAGTTGAAGCGAATCGAAGCGTCGATAGCAAATTCACCCTAATATCAAGAATATAATTCTACTTTGTTGAGAATATAACTCTTTGAGGGCTTAGACTCTGCTCTAGCATCAAATGACCCTCAAGTTATATCGGTTTTTTTATTATTATTGGCCCCATAGATTAACAGTATAAAAACGACGTAAGGTATATTATCAAAATGTCTACATCAGTAGCAAAATTATCAAGATTACTCCAAAAAATTTTCATGAAATCTCACGAGCACAAACTAAGTAATAAAAAAGAGAGTCCTTTTGACTGACTTTTTAATGTTTTCTTGAATTATAATTTATTAGATTTTTGATCATTTTTGTATTAACCATGCTATAATTGTATTTCCCTGCTTAGTCACATGATAATAAACCAAAAAATTTGTTTGCTAGACCATTAGAGGTTATACAGCTCATAAAATTAAAAATACAACTAATTTTATTAGAGCACCCGAGATGGTTGTTTTAAGTATTTTCTTATATTATATTCTGTTTCTGTGAATTGAATCTTGTTAGGCTGAAAACATATCATCATTCAAAGAAACTTGTATATGAATAAGAATTGGACGTATTACTGCAACTTTTTGCGCCAGAATGCAGCAACAGCACAAAAAATAAAAGTACATAGAATATCAGTATAAATGTAAATTTCAATATGTTTAAGTTACGATTTCGGCCTAATTGAAGAGCAACGCTCAATTTTTTATGATGCAATTGTCATCGTAATTGGTGGTGCCAAAAATACCTAAGTACAGTCGGCGTCATAATTTTGAGTGAATCTCAAGATTATCAAAAATGTCGTGAAGTACAAAATTTATATTTTATCTAAGCGCGCAGGGATCAAAATATCTTTATCCTTCAACTTTACTTACTCGAATTATAGAGTTGTTAGTTTATAATTAAATAATTATGACGCTGATAGTACATTTCTAAATCCAAATAAGGTTCCATATATACGGATATTTGTATTCTGGGCTATTCTACTCTACCATTAAACGCCAATATATAAAGGTTTAAAGCTATGAATATGAATGGAATTATGTTTTATTATATGTCATAGGTGTGATATCAGTCTCAAGTGTGTTCATTGTGTCGCTTTATATGTTGTATGCGAAAGAACATGGTTTTCAAAAAGATAATAAATTTATTATTGTATATGAACAAGCGACACTGCCACATAATTTTGGAAACTTCAAATTTTTCATGATAAATAATTTATGAACCTGAGCACTATGCTGTTTAGCCATTTTATATATCAAAATTAATTTGCTCAATTTTTTATTGCAATATTTTTTTTACTTTTATGACCCGGGGGCTATGTCATAAGATACAAATGTTTATAATTAATGCAAAAGGCTCATTTATGTATGTTTGATTAATGTTATTTTTTTCTTTTAAGAAAATAATCATTGCGGTGTTGTGGTTTATCGATCTAATGAAATCACAGTATTATAAAAAAATGTAATAAAAAAAACCGTAAAAAAACTCAACTGCTCAGGGCAGTGTCGTATAAACAAAAAATATTTAAAAAATGTGAATTCACAAAAGGCTGCTTTTATTAAGACATATAATTAAAAAACAAACAGCATGTTTGACCTCATTTTTTGTTTCAAAGATATTTTATTCACTTCAGTCCTGTATACTTCGTAAACATTTGACATAGTCTTATAATTACATAGCAAAATACCCAATCCAAATTTTGGCCCAACCTCTTGTATGCGGCTCTTGTGTATTTCGTCGTCTCGTTTGAGAGCCAAACAGCACCTCTTCGAATAGTAAAAAAGTATCAACTGTTTCTACTAAAACACCCAAGTTAAATCGATATCGAAAGGTACATAAAACAAAACTACCATTTACAAAATAAAGCTTTTATTTGACTTCAAATGTTAAGCCTACACTCATTATGTAGAAATTAAGTGAGTTATATACAATATCATTACAGTCTACAAGTAAAAATTAAAAAAAAAAAATGCAAAGCGTATTGTTTCTCTGAACGAACGTCAATACCGCAAGATCACAGTTTCCATATCCGCATACAAGAGGTCAATAAACCTATCTCACAATAAGTATGTTTACCTTGGAACCGTGAACGACTATCCCGGGGTGTCCACACATCAATACCCACACGGGAACACTTCACAATTCCAAGGATATATTCCACATTTGATTATTTGTATACTTTTTGGATTTCTCATATTTTGATATTGAAACAAAACTAATACGCTAGTTTTTTATCATGGATTAAGTAACTAACACGATTAAAATGAGCTCTAAACATACATCTTTCTATTGTGATTGCTAAGTTAAATTGTGAATATGTTCGAATCGTGTACAAGTAGACATATCACTTACTACAAAATGACATCGTATATTTTCTAAACAAAAAAAAAATACTTTGTAAAGTTCGCTCGAAAGCATATCTATCTGTAAATATTATAATTATACAATTTCTTAGTGATATCCCGGCAATAATGCATATCACTGTACTATTCTTGTAATGACTGAAAATTTAGATTTAGATGTAAATAAAGATAAACATTATAGATAAGAATGCGTCATCCACGTTTAGAATTTGAAATTCTTAGTGTCACACCGAATAAACGTTCCCCGTACCCTTCCCCGCGAGGTTCCGTGGAATCTTCCAATGTAGTGTCGTATATCGAATCCAGTGTAAAGTTTCCATTAGCGACTACTAATATTTTTGTAAATTATTATTATAAAATGTATGTAATAATTAACTACGCCGGACGGTGGAAGATCCCGAGCCGCCCTCGTCGCGACGAGACGGGACCGGTCGCGATCTCTCGCCGCCGCGCTCTACGACGTTTCGTATAAATAAAAATACGATTGAAAATATGTACAGAAATGTTTATTTTATAGGAAATCACATAACCACAGAGTACAGGCTACGACACACGTATGTACTGCGCTATGTCCGATCTCCCATAAACGTACCGAAAGGCCGCGATCGGCTCCTATCGTCCGGGGAGCGACGTACACATGTTTAATTTTTCATATTTATCGAATAATCAGGAATACAAATCACGAATCTCTTATAAAAGCATAATACGAGTAAGTCTAGTGACGTGCGGCCCTCCGCGTCGCGCGCGACCGGAGAGTCGACACACGATACATGTTACGTTAACGTTAGGATAATAATATCTGTCTCGCGCCGGCGTCGGGCCGGAGCGGCGGCGGCGGCGGCGGCGGGCCGGGGCCGGGGCCGGGGCCGCGCCGGGCGGGGGGCGGGGGGCGGGGGCCGCGCCCTCAAGCGCTGCCGTTAACCAGAGGCTCGGCCTTGGCCTTCGCCGCCCCCGCGCCCGCGCCCGCAGCGCCCACACCCGCGCCCGCTGCCGCGCCCGCGCCCGCAGCCGCCCCCGCCCCGTCGCGCCGCGCCTTGCTGCCCGCGCCCGCGCCCGCGCCCGCCGCCGCCCGCTTGTCCCCGGAGCCCTCGCCGCCCGCCCCCGCCGCAGGGCCCACACCGTTCTTCCACCCGCCACCTGTAACGTCCCCGCCCGCCCCATCCGTCGTTAGATACGTATCATAACAAAGTAACGTTAAGCACCCGTGTGCGAGTTAACGTCACGGTGTCCCCTATGTTTTATCCCAAATATACACCCAACTTTAGATCGCTTGAAAGTTCAAAGTTGCCAAAAAGGGAATTCAGGACATGAAATTATTGATATGATGGCCAGTAATCGTGTAACGTTGCCTATGCTAACCTTTTTCCTGTCCTAGAGATTAAATTATGTTAAAAATTAGGTTTGAAAATGAACATATAAAACAATATTCCTGCTAATCTGCCAATTACTTAGAGTATAGAAACTCATATAAACATCACTTACAAAAACTTAAGATTCTGTATGAATAAATAGACATACAATGGACACACAATTATGTCGACATCGGGAATGGTCAACTAGCATGTAGACAATCAGTACGTTTGCACTGTGCGCGACATAATCGACACGGTAACGTAAAGGAGTGCGGCTCAACGGTAAGTGTTAACAAAGCCGCATTACAATGGACATCACAGCATTGTGTTACGTGTAGCCTAAAATAATGGATAGCTTTAACGTTATCACGCACAACCTAAGGTAAATCTGAAAATCTTACATCATGTGTGACATGCAGTTGAGATGATGTTATGGTAAGAGCGCAAACTAATTAGCAGCAGGGCGGCAACGGTTCAGAGACATTAGCAATAAGTCGTTGAGTCGAGACTAGTTTATCAACGCTTTTAATTGGTATTTTAAACTTTCCTAGTCATTCAAAATCAAAAGTAACATTTTGTTATTTGATATATTACTGTGGATTTCTATACGGCTACCTTAGCTTTCAGCTAAGTAGATATCGAGTAACAACCTAACTCTTATAATGCTCCAAATCATCGTGCATTTAGTACCCGTGATCGCTCTGCTGCCTCCTATTGGTCAGATTGCAGATTAACACTATAAGCCAGTTTGCTTCTACACACAGCCTAGGACTACTGACATGCAATAATTGTAAAATCATCTCTATAGCTCAATGTCATTGAATATTTGTTAGCAGGTGCAGTGGATTTATGATACTGCAAGATGTTCTTTAGTCATGAAATTCTTACAAGTTTACAATAAAATGGATCATTGAACAATAGACACATAAAAACGTTTATATCTAATATAAAGCAGGATTTGTATTAAAAAATATACTGTGAAAATATGATGTTGACAATTTTATACTAAATCTTTAAATATTGTATCCCTACAAATGGAAAGATATCCCCACAAGGAATCCGGCGTGAAGATAATAAATTATTATATGAATATATAGATAGACGATTCAATTTGTAATAAATATGACGAATTAGTAATGCAGATGGCAAATGATAATGTCAGATGAACTTTAAGTAGTAAAATAAAAAGAAAATTGTTCCGTAAAATGGAATGTCATATAAGATCTAATAACATCCAATATTAACTTCATATTTACAAATCAATGAATAGTGGCACAAATTTTAAACCAACAGTAACATAAAATTTTAGTAATCATGGATTCTTAAAAAACACCCCCTTTGCAGGTCACTATAATAACATTTCTAGAAATACAATATTTAAGCATTCAAAATTGGAGTAATGCGATACAATATTATGTTAAAGACCAATTTTCGGTTCAACTTACAAGTAAATATGTACTACGAATATCAAGTATATAATTATAATCAATAATATAACATCTAACAAAACACATTTTTTTTTTACATGGAGACCTGTTTTAAGATCGAATTTTGTGTTTCTCGGATGGTTAAAAATTCACGAACGATAGCGATGTGGTGGCGTTAATTTGGTTAGGCGGGGCAAAATTCAAACAAGGTAGCGCCATTAAGAAACCGTGTTTTTTTAACTTTGATGAAAAAAGGGGTTGGTTGGTTAAACAATTGAAAAGATTAAATGAAACGGGGCAGACTGATTTCAAAATGTATTTCACCTTAGATATCAGCTCGTTTTTCAATTTATCTAAGTGTCAACACATAACTTATCGACTTTTAAATAATTTTAACAAACAAACAGCTGACATCACCCCCAACCTAACTAGCGCCATATTATGATTTGATTTTTATATTTTAGATTAGTAGTAATACGGGTGTAGACAGAAAACGAAAAAAAAACATATTATTTTTCTGGTCGTGTTCAATATACTTTAACTAATATTGCTTAAACTAATTTTGAAAAAAAAAACAAATATATTATGCTCGTTGTCACGTGACCGCAAATAGCGCTTGACGTCACACCTTTCTTACTCTTATCAGAACTTGAAGAATTCAACGTTACGCATACATAGAACGATATTCGTTTCATAGTGCCGTGACGTCATAACGACGCCACGACATAAGTTGTCGCGGGAAATTTATGAAAATCAATCTTATTTGTAGACTTCAATAGTATGAATGACTTTTTTCAGATATACAGTGGAACCTCTATAACTCGAACCTCGTTAAGGCGTAATCCTAAGTTAGTCGAAAATAATTTTTATTCCCTTCCGCAATATATCGAATTATTTAGACTATATAACTCAAACAATATTTATACTTTATAACTCGAAATTAAAAAAAAACAGACTCCGTAAGTCAAAATTAGTAAAATATAATGACGACGAACTTGGAATTCCCCGAACTCATAGCAATAAAATCCAAAAGGAATGTTCGAGGTAGCGATGGGCGATTGTTGCAAAAAACTAGACTAATACATTTGTATGTCATTTCTTTTAATAAATTTTGTGCCATAAAATTTATGAGAAATATTATTTCTAAGCGCCTTTCTATGTCGAAATTTTAGTTAAATTATTTGTATCTCGAAATTCTTGTTAAGTCGAAAACTCATTAACTCGAAATTTTTGGCATTTCCCTTGACATTCGAGTTATCGAGATTCCACTGTATATCTTGTATATCTATAAATTAAAAATATTCAAAATAAGTTGTCTACACCCCTATTAGTGTGTGATTGTGTTTGTGTGTTTGTATGTCTGTATGTTTGTGTTACCTGGGTTCCTGCGGCGGCGGCGCCGCGCAGTGGCCGGCTTGTCGCGTCCCTCCTCAGACGTGGCGGACTCTGCACAACACACGCGGGTCACCCATCGCCACGCGATACATTCCTACCCCCTAATCTCTACTAGACTCCTAACAGGGACCTATGTAACCCGATCGACTGGACTTAATTTACAAAAAACGTAGTGGTTTGTAAAATGGAATCTGGCCTACGCGAACACAAATTTGATATAGAAAAGATTATTTTTGAAATGTAGTTTGACAAGTGGTTGGGTATTTCACCAGTACCGAAAAGAAAAACACGATGTAAATTACGTAATCTTACTTGTAATGCTGAAATAATGTATCGATCATATATTTTTGTGTGTGTATTTTATTATGTAAAAGTTTTATTAATGTATAGGTAAAAAGTATCTGAACGGGCAAAATAAAATTCTAATTTTAAATCAAATTAAGCGATCATACATAAAAAGAAGTGAATTTGAAAACTTTCAGCCGACACCGAATTAGTTCGAGGCGTTTCTAGAGAAAAAAACTATAAAAGATAGCACTAATACGAAAAAGCCAGTTCCATACCGATATAGCAAACAACTAACCACCCATATATATACTACATAAAAAAAAATAGAAAATAAAGAAACATCCCATTCATCTCTACAACAAATGCTTAATGTACTAATTAAAATGTACATAATAAATACGATATACAATTACGATGCATAAATACACTTATAATTATCATAATAATTAACATTAAAACTACTACTCACTACATTTTAACTAGCACATTCAGTAACATTTTCAGATTATTAACATGAATGAATATTTTAAACTCAGGACTTTCTATTTCGCGTTGTTTCGTGTTTACACATAATTATTTTTAAACACTATTAGATCTCATCAAGCGTAAAACAACACTCAAGAATGCAATAGAAATGATAATACAGACTATTGCCGTATCTAGCGCGTACATTTGCATGAATGTGCATTTTAAAAAATTCATATATTGAGTCGTAAATAAATTTAAGTAATAAAATTATTACACTTGATAAGTTTGTTTTTGTCTCATTAGTGTATAGTTCCCTTCTAAAAAGGAATCTATACAAAACCCCGAAAACTATCGTAACTGCCATTAACTAATTTTTTTAATGGTTTCAAAGTTTGGAAAAGAAATCTATAAATTTATCTACAAACAATATTATCCATAAATATGAACTATATCCAACAATATTGGGGCTCTTGGTCAGTTATTTGTTGCATTATGGGGCAAGGGGTAAATTAGCTAGCAAAACATGTTATGAAATAAACAAATGCCGCCACGTTAATATGACATAATTTATACGATAGTTTTCGCATAGACAATCAAATAACAATACACAGTTATATTGTATATCAACAAAGTTTCTTACCTCTGTCGGCGCTGGATACGTCCTGGCTGTCTAGTACGGAGCTTTCGTCGTCAGTTTGCCTTCTTCTATCTTCACGTCGCCTCCCACTCTGCAAATTCGAGTGTTACTTTAATGTTTGGGGACTTCAAAACAACGCTTGTTCTAATATCCGCGCCAGTCATATCCACAAATTTTTTACAAATGATCTGTGGTCACATTTGTCGGTAAGATGGTCAACGGACGAACGCGCAAAAACTCCAAATGTGTGATACAACTTTGTACACATTCGTTAATTCCGCTGCCACACTTGGCTTTTTTGTAGGTGTTTGCGTATTTGAGCGAATATCTGCCATGGGTATAAGATTTTTGTTAAATCATTACATTTTGCTTTTTATGTAATTTATCGCTAGAATAACTTTAAGCGCATCTTGTCTTATTTATCTAGGTTTACTTTCCATCTAGACTACGCTCACTTTAAAAATTTCCTCGGGCGAACACGCATGAAAACACAGGAATGATCCGAACCTTAGATATAATGTGGAAACGCTCTCGCGTTCACTGGGACGTGAGTTAATATCGGTACAAATCTGACGCAAGATCCGTAAAGTAATATTTGAGTTTAACACTTACCTTACAATAATAATACAATTAACGATATACTTCAATCAATACAAATAACGCTGCGATTGCCATCGATATCACTAAGCCTAATTAAACAATTAGGCCTCTGATTTGGAATATCATACCTTTTGTCATGTAGACGTAATTTTAAACTCAAATAAAAATAATCAATCAAAACCCCGAACCAGTAAAACAAATTTGTCGACGCTGGGGTAGTGATGCGACTCGAGTGCTGAATTTTTCAAACTCGTACTCGAGTGAAAAAAAACTTGTCTCTATGCACACGAGTTATTGAGTCAACTCGGCTTATCCAATTGATTCTCTTGCTACTAGGAGTTATTTCATTACTCTAATTTATTTTTATATGCTTATCTTTTTTTATTTTCTTAGTCACATATATAAATAATATATCAAAACTATTTAAATGTGTATTTCATTTATATTCTATAAAAATACTAAGAGAAATTACACTCGAGTAGAATGTTTGCAATTTTTTTATTTGAGTGACTCGAAATCTCTAGTATGACACGAGTGATATAGTTAATGATGAAGCATTATAAGAAAAAAGGAAACACTAAAAAAGCACCTCACTAGATGGCGACTCTAGCAAAAGTTGAATGACCAAAGATATTCATTTCCGTACCTTTTCACTAACATATTAACAAACTGAAAAATTGCAAAATTCAAACCTTCCTTATCAATACCAATACGAAAAAGTACAAATAAAATATGAATTGAGCTTAGCATGTTTGCAAATCCGATGAGCCGAGCCCCCCACAGTTAACGGCTAACATCTCGATGTCACAATTCATGTAGGTGAATAGTGACGTCTTCACCCCCCACCCCCTTACGTGGAGGCGGTCGCTCCGGTCGAAGCACGCAATCAACTGTCCAAAGCAGTGTTTAGTCAGTAGGAGTCTGACATAACCACACAGCCGACTGTGTGGTATTTAATGAAGGATTTACCGCCTCCTTCCCCGTTGGGAGGGTGGTTCCGAACCGCTAAGGTTGAAGCCGGAGAAGGAAAAAAAAAGAATTACAATCCCACGTACGTTGGGTCTGGGCGGGGCGGGGTGCGCGGCGCCGCGCGGCGGGTGCGTGTGCGTGTGCGCGCGGCCGTTCTCCAGCGGCACGCGCCGCTCGCCGCGCTCGCTGGACCTAAACATATATACGTGGAAAATTTCTGTTGCATCAAAATCAAAACTGTTTATTCAATTAAAGCTTTTTCAATGCAGTTGCTGATAAAGCGCAAATTTTTTAATCCATTATAAACACCGAAAGTGAGTCTTTAAACGTGTAAAATAAAAATCTACTGAAATCCTTTACTGCACATGTGCTTAAAAGTATTTTTTAATATTTTTTGACCGAGCACCTAATAAATTTAAAAAAAAATATGAAAATATATCAAACTTTAACAAATAATTTTTACCTTTAATACATACTTAGTTTTATTAACCTATATATATATATTAACCTATAATTCGTGCCAAATTGAATTTCAATTTGGCCCTTATTCGTAAAACCTTACTTTACGCACTCGTATCTTAAATAACTATTACAGAGCACTCGTGAAAGTCGAAAACTACGCCATCGGTTCGCAAAACTACGGCTGGAGACCTTGTGCTGAGAAGAACCGGCTAGAAACTCAGCAAGGGCTGCTTTTTTCTCCCTGTTTTATTTCACACAGAGTAGTCTTATTGAAAAGTGACTTCATTAGAATATGAAGTCACTTTCCATTACAATATTAGAAAGTTAAATACAATAAAGTTAAAATATCTAACACCATGCCTCTTTGTCATTTAGATATTCCTTAACGGTATAATACCCTGTACTTTGTAGACAATTTTTAATACGACTTTTAAAACGATTTATCGGCAAATCTAATACGTCACTGGGGATCTTGTTAAAGTACTAAGAAAGAACCTATTACCTTCTGTAACCTGTAAGAAGGCATTATTAGCTTATATTTTTCTAGTGTTAAGTTTGTGTACATCACTATGCTTGGTATACACATTATTCCTAGTATACCTAATAATCCCTAATATTATACCTCCATTATACCTAATAATTCCTAGTATTGTTCCAGACAAAAGTATACAACTACAGTCGAACCTCTATAAGTCGAACATCAAGGGAGACGCCAAAAAATTCGAGTTATAGAGTTTTCGAATTATAGAGGATTTCGACTTAGGCGGATTTTGATTCGACATAAAGAGGTTGAGATTCATTCTTATTATTTTGAGTTAGAGAGGTAAAATAAATAAAAATTTTAGTTGCAGAGGTGATAAACATATTATAATTTTTGTATTACAAATCAACAATGTTCAAAACATCCTTAAATAAAAAATATGTCATTAAAAGAAGTCAGTAATTTTTTTTTTTTTGTTTTAGATAGTTTGGTTGTTCTCTATCTATAGCATTGTCCACCAGCAACTCTGAAGAAAAAGAATTTTCTGCTCTTCATACCATTATAAAGAGCAGAAAATTCTTTTTCTTCAGAGTTGCTGGTTTGCTCTATAAAATTCCGTAAAGTATTCAATGCTGTTCTTGCCTCTTTGATGGAAACCCATGGAGCGCATGGAGTATGTATTTTTCTTCGAGCTATAGAGGTGATAAATTTCAAATAATCGAGTTGTAAAGGTTGTAAAATCAAACATTGCTATGTTTGAGATACAGAGGTCCAATTTAATTTTTCGAGTTATAGAGGGAAAATATGTACCAAAATGGCTTACAGGGACTCACTGATTATTTCGACTAATAGAGGGTTGAAATTTCGAGTAATGGAGGTTTTGGTGTTTGAAGGGAAGGTAACAAAACATTTTTTCGAGATTCGGAGGTTTTCGACTTATCGAGGTTCGACTTAACGAGGTCCTACTGTATAAGTATATTGAGATGCAACCGTTGCAAAATGCAATATTCCAATTTCTTTAAATTTCTCTCTAAGAGATTTTCGCAAGGCCAACTAATAGATAGCTCTTGTTGTTCTTTTTTACACTATCTCCTTCACTAATAATCCGTTCTATTGTAGTACTCGACACGCCAATGAATATATACGAATCAATTCTTTACTGGTCAATTCATTTACACTTTAAATAAAAAAAAATCGTCAATATTCAGCTTCTTTTCACAAATTCTGCTATGAACATTACAAACAATATTTCTTGCTTGATATCTCAACGGTTTTTTGGATATTTTCACAAAATAAAATTAATACTTTCACACTTAACACCCAGAATATTTAATAAAATTAATTTACCTGCAGAAATGCAAAAGTCGAAGCAATCTATCCTATTAATATTATAAAGGCGAAAGTTTGTAAGTATGGATGTATGGATGTTTGTTACTCTTTCACGAAAAAACTACTGGACGGATTTGGATAAAACTTTACAGCAATATAGGTTATACATCAGAATAACACATAGGGTACTTTTTACTGGGAAAACTTCTCACTCCCACGGGATACCGACTTCCACGCGGACGAAGTCGCGGGCGTCCACTAGTTAAAAAATATTTTAAAAAAAGCCTTCCTGAGTATGATGTAACTGTTTTCATAAATTGGAGTTATTGATTGATTTTGGGTATAAATGAAATGAGTTAATAATTATCAAAAGAAAAACATATATAGTATGTTTAGGTCTATTAGTAGAGTGATATATAATTTTATACTTATATTCCTTCATATTAAGAAAAATATTTTATTTGTAAACTTTTAGGAATATTTTTTTTGGTCAATAAATACAAAAAAATATATATCTACAACAATTTACATTTGGATTTGATAGTTGTCAATAGAAGAGAATTTATATTGCCGTATGAAAGTCGAGATTTTTTCTTTTGTGTTCTTTTTTTGCCATCAGATTCTGGTACACCCAGGGCTTGCTTACTGGTTAATTTTCAAACCTAAATCATTGTCAAGTACATTAGAAGCATTAAATTTAGGTTTTGGCTCTACCTCAACCTCAAAAAATATCCGGTTTTCTTAAAGAGCGAAATGAAATAGGTTTTGGTATCAATATACCGGTTTTTGAGATTTTCATTTCACTCTTACCGACACATCGCTATCGAAAAGAAATGCCGACGCGTGCATGCACGTCTCGCTCTGGCTTAAACCGTTTATGCACCGCTCTCATTTCGGACGTGCTCCGAACGAAACCTTTACCAAAAACCAATCTAAATCTTCATTTATCGGTATTTTCAAAAGCGGTTTGAAGCCCTGGGTACACCTATGGTACTGTATACGTTACCTATTGGGCCTCGGCTGACGCGTGGGCCTCGGCCGGTACCCGCCGCCGCCGTCGCCGCGCTCCTCGCCCAGTTCCGGAGTCATACGTCGCCCGCCTGCAACAACACTCACGTTATCACAACAAACAATCGCACATTCACTATGTAGTTCTGAGAATCCTTTGCAGTCTTAAAAGCAAATTTAATGTAGAATAAAATAATGTAGTCATGGTTTGCTTGTTTCACATATCATGGCCTCGACTACTTGTTAACATTTACAGGCGCTGTTTACTTGTAAACATATAAGTTTCATAGAAAAATTACGTCCTTTGTATGCGCTCGGCTATTAAAAAATTCATTTGATTTTAATATTTTTTTTAATTTCTGTTATACCAGGTAAACCAACCAGATAATTCAAAAATACGAATCACAGTCGCATAGCATTCCCCTGTCAAACATCTAAATAAAAAATCTGCCCCCGCACATATATAAAAGTTACAGAGGATAAGCAAACCTACTTACATACTACTTTCTGAGAGTTAATAAATGTTACTCTCATAGAACCTCGTACTAGGTTAATCTTTGCTAAGCTTCTGCTTAATAATATGAATGTTGACTAATACTAATTGCAGTCTAAGAGTAAATTTACTCTTATAGTCCGTTTCACATAGCATGAGTACGACAAAGTTTGTTAACAATTCCATTTCACGTTTTACTGTGTATATATCAGATATTTATTTAAATTTGCATCTCAAAACAAAATTAATTTTTAATAGCCATAATTACTAAAATTTAACCCTACAAAGTTTAAAACATCAACACTTGTTTTGAAAATTTGAACTTTTTTTTCGATCATTTCAATCTAAATATGTATCAGATAATCATTTGATAATTTTTTTTAATCGTTATCATAACAATTAAACTTAAAAAATGTTGCATTTTTCCGACTCTGGTTCAAGATAAAAATGAATAAATATTATTCTTAAATTCAAATTTATAAACTGATATCACGGTCAATTATCTCTATTAGAAATTAACTTGGTAATTTTGAGCTTTTGTGTATATGTATACACTGGAAAGCAAACATGTAGTAACCAGCAGCTTTGTAGGATTAAATTTTAGTTATTTTACAACTAGTTGCACAAACGTTTATTAAAATTGTCATTAGTTTAAAGCGACATTACCAATACAAATTTGACATTCATTAGAGCTTAAGGGCGTCATTAAACCTAAATGAATGTTTGCGCAACTGGCCATTAGTGTGCTTTCCAGCGTCGATATTATCAATCACTCAATACCGTCACCGCACACGTGCTTATGTGTCAAAGGCTATAATATTAGTGATGTGCCGAGTCGGCTATATTTGGTATTCGAATACTTTGGTACTCATTAAAAAAGAATCGAGTCAGTACCCGAGTCAGAAGACTAGCACAAGTATTCAAATACTTCACTGGACTAGTGTATTATTTGAATCGAACTTTGTAGTTTGACGACAACTACACATTATAATGAACTATGAACAATAGGAAAGTATTTCAATAATAATAGATTAATACAGCTATAATCAATCATTTAATTATACTTGGGTAATTATGAACATTATTAAAAAGTTCTATAGAAGCACCCAAAGTAAATCTTGCTTTTATAATTTTAATCTTACTAAAATTATCGAAACCGTAAATAACTTTAAAATAAACAATTATATAAAATGAAATAAGAAAATAAACACGAACACTTATGTTAAAAACTTTTAGTTACGTCGTAAACGTAAAAAACTTCTATAAAAATATAAGTAATCAACGAAAATAAAATTATAGTACGAAACTAAGTACTTTCTGAACGAATTGTTCTGTATCATTAGCAGTGGTCGGAATTAAGTAGAGTTATTCGTGTACTTACACTGATTTCATACAGCGAAAGAATAAAGTGGATATGCCTCAAATCCCGAGATTAATTGTAAATTAATGTAAACTAATAAAAATTTTATGTTAATTATCTTTGTTTTATTTGTCTATCTCTGACGTCGTTATTATTATTTAGTTGTAAGATTGTTGACCACACGGGATTGTCCATTAGAAATCCCGGGAAGGTCCACATTAATATCAACATTTTGATGCAAGTACATAAATAACTCTACCTAATTCCGGCCTCTGATCATTAGTCGAAAATATAACCGTACGTGTTAAATATAAAAGGTTGCTATTAAAGTACACGACTCAGGATTCGAATACCGTAAGTACTCGAATCCTGTACTCGAGTACCTGCGTATCCGAATTCTGTATTTTAAGTACTCGAATAGCCGAGTACCTGCTAAGTATTCGAGTAAGTACTCGAGTCAGTCCGACTCGGCACATCTCTACTATATATGGCGGCCACGTACCGGGCGGGTACCGCGGCGGCGGCGGGCGCGGGCGGCGCGCGCGCGTGGGCGGCTGCCCGCGCGGCGGCGGGAACATGGTGGCGTTGCCGCTCAGCACCACGCGCAGCTGCTGGTCTATCTCCAGCTTCTCCGCGCGCAACTGCTCCACTTCCTGTGCGATGCCCGAACCGAATGTTATTCACGTTTATATTAAACTAGCTCACCCGCTAGCGGCGTCGCCACACGTCTTGTATTATACATGAATCGCTCTATCTATGAAAAATAACCGCATCAAAATCCGTTGCGTAGTTTTATAGATTTAAGCTTACATAGGGATAGCTTACATAGGTACAGAGAAAGCGACTTTATTTTATACTATGAAGTGAAATATTACAAAAACCAAAAATTTTATTTTTCATAATAATTCTAAGGAACAGAAATACTTCGCCGCGTGGTAAGAGACGAGGTTATAAAAGATTCTCGGAGGACTGTTCAGTGACAACTCTACATTGTCCTTGGGAAATTAAATCAGGAAGATGTAGCAGAGTCGCCCCTTTTGCGAGCGGAGAGGTTACACGCAAACCTCTCCTAGAAAGACAAGGAATTTTTTACTAATAATAAATGATAGACTGAACAACATCTATTAGAACTGGATACTTGAATTATATCAATAAATTATGAAATATGTTAGAATCAGGTAGTTGAATGTAAAAAAAACAATGTAGTCTTTTTTGTCTACACTAATATTATAAGAGAAAAAATTAGTTTGTTTGCGCCGAATAGACTCCGGAACTACTAGACCGATTTTAAAAATTCATAACTCATAACATAGAACATGGGTTATATTATAACCTGTAAAAAGGGAAGAAAATAGAAGTAGAAGTTTGTGTGGGGAATCAAAACGTTACGTTACCTTAATTTTAATTATAACCGTGTCATGATAAGAATGTCCAAATAAACGGTTCCCGATGGACGCAGACGAAGTCGCTGTCGGAAAGCTAGTTACTTTTTTTTTCATTTTTACAAAGTTAACTTGTGATTCTTGCGAGTGCAATAAGTACTCATCTTTATTAAAATGTAATGTTACAAAACTAATTGATTTTCCTTTACTTATAAGATGCTTTGGATAAAAATAAATCTGATTGTGGTATGAAACTATTAACATACTTTTCCGAGAACATTCAAGTAGCTAATTACCACATGTACCTACAATAAATAAACTATTCGCGTAACACTTTGTATGATGTTGTTATAAAGTTTTGAGACCCCATAAGCTACCCTGATCTAATCTAGATATAATTATATCCAGTTCGCAATAGTGCATTCAATAGGGATGATGACTAATTTTTGTTTGTTTGTCCGTCAGGTAGAGTGTTAAAAAATATTAAATACGTATTTTTTTCGTAATCATAAAATTACGTTACATCGAGTTGAAATTTCGCATGACGTCTCGTTAGAGTACGTTTTCTACTCAACTGTGACGTCAACTTTAATGCCTGTTATCTATTTCTTGTTAAATTGAAGTAAAAAAAAATACGTATCTAATATTTTTGACTGACTGACGGACTAAATAGAATTGCATTTTTTTTATCCCTATTTATTGTATCTGTACGAGACATCGTACATAACTATTATAACAATCACGAAAAACTTCATATCGGCATATCTGCCGTAACATAAATTTCTGTAATTAGCTATTAAGTCAGTCAGTGCAATAAACGCATTCTATCAACGCGGTCGTATCATTATCATAGCATTTTCCCAGCATAGTTCAATCTTAGTTCAGCATCCTTTAGGGAAAGCACCCTACAGTATCCATTTTTGTTTTGTCCGTTGATGTACTGTAAATATTTTTTCATGGATTTCGTTCATTCATTCATTCACCTTTAGATTGGTGTACAATAAATATTTTTTGCTCAATTTCGTTTATTCATTCATTCACCTTTAAATGCGCGACGTGATATTCGACGAGCACTTTCGCGTTAGCGATGTTCTCTCTGGTACCGACGAACACGAATGGCACCATGCCTTCCTCGCGCGGCGCCGACGGCTCTGGCTCATTATCACCCTCCACTTTCACCTAAATCACCATTTCAAAACAAACGTAAGTATATATACAACCAACAAATTAAGTAACAATTATAGAATCAATCATATACACAAAATAATATTGAAATAGATAAACTTATCTTTTATTAATCTATAAAAACTTTCCATCAGATTCCATCCAATTTATGTTTCTACTTATATGTCCAAGAAGACATTTACTTTTTACCTCACATAAGGTAAAAGTTAACAAAACGGATTATCTATTACTATTAGACAAGGATTTTTATTTATTTATATACTTTGATAAATAGCTTGTATAAGAATAACATGTATTATACCTCGACACCATCCTATTTTTTGTACTATCGCCAGTTAACTATGGCGACGAGCTCGTTAACGCGACAAGATTGTAGATATCGAAAGGAAATAATGAAGCTTAGCAATTTCTCACTTACATTGCATCTGATCTTTATTATTTTTATTATTTTTTGTTTAGTATTCGTCATTTTATAATAATAACTCATTCTATAAGTATGTTTTATATAAAGATTGATAGGTAACATCTTCAATAAAAACAAAAAAAAAAACTTCGCATAAACTAAATCTTTAGATGGCCATTGCTCACACTCAATCACCAGTTAGTAGAAGTATTTATCACTCGATGAGACTATTCAATCAGGTGAGATTTTATACAGAGGGAACGACAACAACCTTTCTCAGTATTATAGTAAACAAGTACATGTCTTACCCTGACGACGCCACTCTTGTCGACTATCTCTTGTATGACTTTGCCGTTTTTGCCTATAACTTTGCCAACCAATGCACGTGGTACAGTGATCGACTCCTCCGCGTATTCTAGCAGTGAGCGCGCCATACGCACCGCTTCTGTCGACTAACATATACATAAATATTAGATATTAGTGCAGATTCTGCTGTGCCGCTTTCTTAAAGTAAAATGTTATCATTCAGGTTCCTTTTAACACTATTCTATAGTCGAAACTAACGAAGGAAAAGTAATTACTCTGTGTGCTATTATATAATAGTAAATTTATTATTAATTTCTGTAATAATTATTTATTTTTAAAATTGAAAATGCACTATGGCAAGACCTAAATTAAGTCTGGTTTATGCAATTGAATTTCTATGAATATTACATACTTTTTCAGAACCCAAGTAGAATAAATATGATACATACATAGTAGATAGCACAACCACACAAGCCAGAGACAGTTTGATACTCAGGATTATCTTATAAAAACATAGTTCACTATAAATAAATCACCCTGTTAGCCAAAGGTAGCAGGTTACACTTCCTACCAGAGAATTCAGTAATTTTCTTTGATAAAAAGATTAATATTTGTTGGGAATTTGATACTACTCAAGCGACATTAGTCTTAAAGCCGTTGGCCCTGAAACTCCCATTCACTGTAAGCACTATGTTTGTCCGGTCGGTGAGTCGGCCGCCGAACAAACGAGGTGTCAAATGAAACTTTACAAGTGACCCCTCTGAATGTGCTACCTAAGGCAATAGTCTGATCTCCGAGGATCAATGAGAATAGAGTTACAAGATAAATAATGGGCATCGGAAAATGTCGCAAATAATTTTCTGACAATATAAAGAAAATTAACACAAAGTAGTTGAGTTCATTTACAATTTCGACTTTATTGCAATTAAATAAATATTAACGTCAATTATACAACAAATCAGTTGTATGCCATGTTAGTTGCGCGTCGGTGTCACTAACTTGTCAGTTGCAGACGCTATTGGAAGCTGGAAGGATATGAATTATATTGAGCTGATAAAACACTACATCATATTTTGTTTAATGTATTTCTCAAGTACCCATGTAATCTGTAAAGGGATATAGTCTAAGAGTAGCTCTATATAATTATACTACCTCAATGTGCCGATCATCTTCGGAAACACGAAGTTAGCCGATACCCATTATTAATCTTGAAGTATTGTATATAAGGTGAAATATTATTATATGCCAAAGACGTGGGGTGGATGAATTAAGTATGTCATACTACTTTTACTATGGGAACAACATCACAAAAAATATCGGCTGTTTAATACAAAATTGTAATACCTACAATCATGAACAGTATGAAACAGGTGTTGATGCCATAGTAAAAGTTGTTCAGTATACTTAACTCATCCACCCCACGATGTTCTGGCACATATTAATATTACACCCGGACATTTTAGGCGCCTCTACCTTAGCAAGTTAAGATATACAGTCGTGTTACCTCCCCGCAGATCTTGAAGGTGCAGGAGACCTCCTCGAGCTCGATGTTGGTGACGCCGGGCACCTTGCGCGCGTGCTGTATGTTGGCGCCGTGCGTGCCGATCGCGAGGCCCATCAGATCCTCGCGCACGGAAAACTCGTCCGTGTATCTGGATTGATCACTACATATTATAAAACAAAGTCAACCGCCGCTTCTGTCTGTCTCTCAATCTGTCTGTTCGCGATAAACTCGAAAAGTACTGGACGGATTTTCATGCAGTTTTTTTTCTCAATAGATAGAGCAATTCTCGAGGAAGGTTTTAGTGTATAGCAAGTTTAGGTTTTGTACAGACTGACGATATTACAACGACGAACAACAATGTCGGAAAAAATAAATCGGAAAATTTTCTCGAAAACGCCGCCAAAAACTTTTGAGTTATAACAAAACATTGTATGGTGGAATTTTACCTCTTTAATAAATCAACAAAAAAATCCGCGGTAGTATATGTCTATATTCCAAGGATAACCCACAATAACCATATTTTTACGTATACTTAAAACAGGGAAATGATAAGTTATTTACGAACCTATTTTTAACAATACAGTATTAATCTTTATTCAAATAAATAAGTTAGATACGTTATGCATGTAATGTAGATCAAAATTGCGTTTTACACTATATCAAAAAAAATCAATAACTAATGAGTTATCGAAAAATAAAAAAAAGTCCGGGCGAGCTATTAAATATCGATGAATAAAAATGAATCGCCGAAACACGCACATAACTTCCTAATTACAGTTCCAACTGCACCTAATTGGATGATTCTATTTTTCCATGACACGGTTTGTATATTAGATTTTGTTTTTAAACGAGTATAAGGCGGTACGTAGTTCGCCGGGTCAGATAGTTAATAATAATTTTAATGGCACAACACCAACAGAGTGACAGCTTAACTCTCGCTACAATTCTAGCCATAGCTATAAACGCGTTATATTGATTTTATCATTGAATACGTTAATATTATTTTACAATGATATGTTTTTTTTTAATATATTTAATAACTCTTGATAATTTTTCGAATTAGCTTATTACATATTTTTTGGGTAAAACGGGATCCCTATTATAAAGGGACTGTCCGCATCGAGCGAATTACTATTGCAGAATTACGACAGTAAATTTTTAATCATACACATTGAACCATATGCGAATATCCACACTTGCGGAAAAAAATCGTGTTGACTATAGATTTTCGCGTTTGCCGAAAATAACGAAATTCATATTGAAATGCTTATAATGCTAATTCAAAATAGACCATGATAGGCAATTAGGCAATCAGAAAACGAGGTTGTGGGAAGATATATATATTAAATTAGATCAAACTAATTAAAATTGTACTGTAGCTCATTTTTAAGGTTCACTGTCTGTCTGTCAGAAGACTGCATCTCATAAATCGTGATGGTAAGGCAGATAAAATTTTTTCAGATTTAACAGAATTTTAAAATCTTGCATTTTCTTATACTATCTATAAAAAACAGATTCCTAGTTTCTACTTACCCTCCTTGATTGTGAATTTTAGTTGACTCAAGTTGTCTTGCTGCCTCTTCAGTCTTTTTTAGCAATAACAGCTTCTGAGCTAAGTTCCTGTGAATTAATACATAACATTGTAACAATCAAGACTGAGGTGTTCTCAGACAATGAGAATAACGATAAAACATTTATTTATAGAGATCGTTTAATAATTAGTACATTAATGTGATGTAATAATTAGTATAATACAAAAAATAAATAAATAAAACTACTATAATTTTTAGGTCTAATATAAGTCCCCACTGAAAGGGCTCAGGCCTTCCTTATAGATGGTTAAGGAGGATGGGCCACGGACACTCCACGCTGACCTAATGCAATGAAGTGTATTAACGACTGCAAATACAGTCGGGACCAAAGACTTAACGACAAATTTTTGGTCACCCATCCCGTGACAACCCCCTTGTGAAAGTTGCGTAACAACGAGCGCGGGCCGCGGCGCTTATTCACTACGCCATCGAGCTACTCTTGAATGAAATAATGTCTCAAACTATACTTAAACGTCACTTTAAGTATAGTTTGAGACATTATTGCAGTTTGATAAAACTAGGACTTTTTGACTTGTGAAACATAAAAACTCAAGTTATTGAGAAAGATCATTTGAGATTTTGTACTTTTCTCAATTCAGAAACCGGCTAAAATGCTTTTTACCCGACGGCGCGACGCAAGGGAGGGTAATGTGTTTATCAGTCTATGTATGTTTGTTTCTATGTGGCATTCTCGAGACCAAATGCGTAGGCCGATTTTGATGATTCTTACGTCAATCGATTCGTCTTAACCTTGCGAGTATCACTAAAGACATGACAGTAATCGAAATTCACCACAGCGACAACCAGACGCCATATTGTCTAAATGAAAAAAAAAATCGATGAACGTTGAATAGGTATTTTAAAATCATCTTTAAATTCCTTTTATCGTTTTTCATTTTAAACAGTTTAGGATATAAGTATAACGATTTAAAGTTTTTTAACAAACAATATTATCTCCCTCGATGAAATGACTAGATTGCGAAATTTACCATCTTATAACAAAGTCTAATATAAAATAAATAATTTAAAGAAAAACAAAAAACCCGACTGCGTAAAAACGAATTTAAAAAAAGTAAATGAACAAATTAACTTAAATAAAAACTAAATAGAAAGAAACAAGCCCAGTAGTTTAGAATTCTACATTTATTTTTTAAAATTCGTTTTTACGCAGTCGGGTTTTTTGTTTTTCTTTAATGTAACAGAAACAGTCTTCGCAGTGTCTCACCTAAAGTGCATCTCTTGCAGCATATCAGCGCGTCGGTGGGAGGTCTCGCAGCGCGATATGACGGCGAGCACGGCGCGTTCGGGCACGTACCAGACGAGCGCGGCGCCGATCGCCTTCTGGAACTCCTTGTGTGCATTCTCCACCTTAGCACTGTGCATGTCATGCAAGCTGCGGGAATAAAACACTCTGAGTCCTTAAAGCTTATGTATATTGGGATGAAGGGACTTTTCGAAATGTTGACATCATTATTTTTTTCTCTAAATTAATATTAAGTAAGTGAAATTCTGTGAACCTCTTGATTAAATAGGAAAAATGGCTTTCAGAGGCATACAATAACCTGGCAGTGGTTATTATATATATTTTATAACAAAAAAAAACAAGGTTGTGAGTGATATAAAAAAACAAGGTTGTGAGTGATATAATAGCACGTTTTATTTTTGTCTGAAATATTAATTAGCTAGAAATTAAAATATATTAATTTATTTGCATATGGACGCCAACATTTTTTTCTTTATTTTTCTTTCCTTTCTTTTCCCCCTCTATCTGCAATCAGCCTCTAGGGCCTAGATAATGTATAGTAGAAACATGAGCCTAGTCTAGGCTTTAATCATATGCGCTAACTATGTTGCAACCGACCTCTGCTTCTGATTCTGCAACTGCAGAAGTTTCACATGTTTTCTAACATGCGTTTCTGTTTCCATAACTTTTATAAAGGAAATTTAAATGGAACGATCATTCACAACACACTGTTTGCTCGGAAGCTTGTTTGTTTGTTTATAGAGCGTGCGCGGTAGGTTGGGGAGGGGGGGTATGAATGTTCCCGGTGGGCGCATGCGATACTCGTTTTGGTTGGGCGTGAAGTGTTTATTTTTAGTAAAAATTAAGCTTATTATATAAAATATTGTTTATGCTAAGTTTTATTGTAATTTCTATTTCTGCTTCTGTTAAGTACCTTCCGATGCACCACTAGCTAACATCTACCATTATCAAGCCGGGTAATATTTCAGTAAGAAAGTTGGCCTAATCTGCTTCATATTTCTACTATTTCATCAAACATAATAATTAAATGTAATGAAATACCTGAAAATTAAAACTTACTAACAAGTATATGTTTGATGACATAGAATGTTGTAGGACACACTTTCTTAAACATTCTAGGTCTACAGATCCCTGTAGGAAATCAAGCACTATTTCCCTGCTTTACTGAAGAAAGCAATACAGACCACTTATTATTATTACAAATTATCAACAGTAAAAATGCATATGAAAATTTTACAAATGGGAAATTATATAGTTCATTATAAACTTTTCGCTAGCAAATCAGCATTTCAGAACATACAATAGTATAAACATAACTTTTAACTTAATATAAATCAAAAAGATAAACATTCAGTTGTAATTGCAAATCTTTTTTCAAACCTATGACATTATCACTTGAGTAAACAAATAAAATTGTGCTCATTTAAAGTTTAAACTGACTTTTATTAATATTCTCTACTACATTTTAACAGCTGTATACATATATACTGACTTTATTCTTTGAAAATAAAACAGGCAACTTACAAAATAATACTTAATTGAATTATCACAAGCAGCAAAACTTATCTAATAACTACATTATTGTGACTTTTTTGTAAAAAATACTGGTAGTATATCACATTAAATTCACTTCACCTAAATGAATTTCATTTAATGATTTTAAGCACTTTTTGACCCCCCACCCCTAAAGATTGGCATTTTTAATATTGTAAATAGCTGTACTAGTGTTCAAATCTGAAAGACATGGATTATAACGATAAAACTTTACATAAACCTAATACCATATTATCAAACTGTAATTAAAAAGTTCACTGAACTTATTTCCATAAATAAACTAATATTATCAATGCAAAATAACTGTTTTCTTTCACAGCAAAATTCTTAGTCTGTTGTAATTAGATTTGAATCAGAAAAGTTTCAAAACTGGAACTTAAATCCAAACTACCAATATTTGAAACCACCAAACCGTTCAGGCAATGTAACTATGCAAAAATAAAAAAGTTAGCGATAAATGTTACAAGTTTTATAAGATACCAATTTAGACTTAGGTGACAAATCTGTTCCCCAGGATAACATATATTTTTATTAGATGATTTCAGGTTATACAGTCCGTCAGTTTGCAATGCAGTTAGATACACTGAATTAGGTCACTACCAATAGCAATTGTATTGTAACAATTATTGAAATTGTATGTTTTTTCAAACAAAAATGCAACATTTGCAGATGATAGCGTGGGGAATATGGAAATGTCGATTTTTGTACTAAAATTTATTTAGTACAAAAATCAACAAAGTCAATCATTAAGGATTTTTCCAATTATCGGGCCTGAATTGAAGGACTTCTAAAATTAATTGTAAGTGATCAAATTTATGATATTATTTATCAGGTTACAAAAAATGTAGTGGCCCAGATGCTTCTTTTTTCATTGGTATATTAAAATAAGAAGACATTATTTTTAGGTTGTTTTAAAAAAAGTTTTTTTATATAACTTACATAAATAAATAAGTCTACTTACTAGTCCTTGAGATCGTCAGGTACTGTTATTTCAAACTTATGGAAGGTGTTTTTGTCAATCGGTGTTTTGGGTGTCTTGACCCTGAGGCGGTCCTTTGGCACTATTTCTGTATAGCAGTTGTCCCATTCTAAATACTCTATTACGAGGAAGTCACCCCTTATCATCTGAAATTGTAAAAACAAAATAGTTACAAAATTATTATTTATAACACCAAATATTATTTCAATACTTATTTAAAGTTTTAATTATAATACAAAAAGTTAAACTCAATAAAACCAAGGTTTCAAGGACAAAACTTTTCAAAGGGTCATCTTTAAGCTATATGCTAAATACCACCTGGTCTGGGATAATATGGAGGGTGAATAATACTGGTTATCAAACAAGAATTTAGTTTTAAAAAACACAAAGGATTAAAGTAAAATTAGGTACTTAAAATAGTATTATTACACAAAAGAGGGTAGTACAAATAATAAATAATATAGCTTTACAAATCAAATTTTCGCCTTTTGTTTGTTTATATTTATTAACATCTTCATTTTGTAATTCAATACCTTGATATTTGCTGTCCACCACCCACATGCTTCCTTTTCATTTGACCTCGCAAATACTTCGACCTCTTGGGTCTCCACGAATTCTGTGTGTTTGCCAGTGTCTTTAGGTGGCAAGAACACTTGCGAGAAAGGGAATTTAGACTCCGGTTGCCAGCTACAACACAAAATATAATGTAAATAAAAAAATGACACAATAAACTCTCCATAAATATTTCAGATGATTTGAAAGTAAAATAATTTTAACTCACTCATTTTCAAAGGCTACGAGAACCTCGTTGTCGAGCACGTCGGTGACAATGGCCTAAAAATAAAGGAAATTTCAGAACATTTTCATGATCTAATAATTTGGTAGTGTGCTCGAAATAAATATGTTAACTAGGTCAGATATGCGAAAAAACGGAACTACAATAAAATCTGGAGATATGCCTACACAGATTTTATTTCACAATCTATTCTAAAAATATAGAAATTAGCAAATTTACAACACATGGAAAAATCACGCCCTGTCAGACGGACATGGCGTCCATTCCAGCCGCGATGATCTTCCCGGAAAAATATTTTTGTAAGTAAAAGAAGCATAAAGAAAAAAACACATGGAAATCATTCACAACATGACTCATTAATTAGTCAGACATCTGCTTAGCGTAATTAAGATGTACTTCACGATTTACAAACCTTATAATAAGCACCATTTTCACCGTACACCTCGACCGACAAATCCTCCATTTTGGTTTGAAAAGCGTATTTGGCGTTTTCGGAGTGAGAACAAACTCTCGAAAGGAATCAACTAGCCAATCACGTCAAAGTATTTCAACATAGACAAAAGCCAAAGCGTTTATTTTTTTAGAGCTGTAGTTGTGTTTATATTGCTTTTGAGTTGCTGCGGCTGTGTTTTTGGTATAGATTAATTTAAAATCAGAATGGGAGTCCCCCGTAAAATAAAACGTGATTATGTGTCGTTACTACGGATGAGTAAAACAGTTAAATCTGAGTCACAGTAAATACTGACTTTTAGTATATACTGATTTTTTACGGTATTTGATCAATATTTACGCCTAAGACACAACACTTTTTTCGTATTTGTATTGATATCTAAGTTTCAGTTTTCAAATCAAATAATTTATTGCATGACACATAAAAATTATAAGATGGTAACTATTTTGTTGTTCGTGTACATGTGACGCCCTGTAAGGGCATAGTAATGTTGCAATACAATTTTGGAAGATTGAAAAAACACAAATAAAATTTAATAATTTTAGAAATTATATGTCAAGAAACTCATAACAACAATTAAATTAAATATAAATTAGGTATTTCAAATATTACAATGTTCATCAATAACAATGTTAAATTTAATAATAATAATAAAATATTTATGTCAGTATTTCATTAAAAGCGATATCTATATTGTAATATGCTTTATTTATTAAGAATAATTATAATTAATTATTTAATAGCATTTTAGTTTCCAGATTTTTCATACAGTTTTTTATTGAGATAGCATGTGGGCCAGACGAGACTATTTCTAATTTAGAGAAGTGTATTTTTAGTTTAATTAAATACCTATTGTCTAACGTTGTGTGTCTATTACTACTTGTACAAATGAGGAAGTATTTAAAAAAAAACATTACTTCCCGAAATCTAACTAGATGACGTCAAGGTACGTTCTTGATTTCTCCATGACAACCTTTTCTGTTTTCTTTCAAGATTAAAAGTAAATTAGTTTTCAAAACTCAATAAATAACTCATATTCTACTTGTACTTTTTCGTCTATTTGATATCTAAGTTTCGAAGTTTTCAAATTTCAGTTTTTAAATATGTTAGTTAATAGGAACGGATATGACTGTCTTTATTCCATTCGTTTCCTGCAAAAATCAACTTTTGCTAGAGTCGCCATCTAGTGGAGGTACGTTTTAGTGCTTTCGTTTTATTTAAATACTTCCTCATTAACAGGACAACTAGCTTAAATGATCTCAGATAAAAATTTATGCGAATCATTTTAATTATTTATTTCATTCGAAAACTTACAGCTATAATATATGTAATTAACTGCGAACTAATATTATTCAAAATGTTTGTGTTAAGCAAAAAGTGCAAAAAACAATTTAAAAAAGCCAGCCAGCAATGTCATTAGAAAGAAGTAAACAGCACTATCAGAAAATCTATTTTTCTCTTACCGTACATAATATTTATCTTGTAAAAATCTGACACCGATCTAAAAAAAATATTGATGTATTCCATACGGGTCTGAAAAAAAACTAAAAAAACTGAACAAATGAGTAGTTATAGGATTTTTAAAGTACTTGATTTACTGCTTATTCGCAATATAAAACCAAGATTCTTGAACGCCGAAGCAACTACGTGATCATTATGAGGATTAAATGACAACCCAGAATCTATGATGATACCCAAATCCCTAGTCATTCTTTGTAGACTTAGCCGTTTATATTGTTATCATATGTTATTATAATATTTTTCTTACGTGTGT
Organism: Diatraea saccharalis; assembly: GCA_918026875.4. NCBI lineage: Eukaryota > Metazoa > Arthropoda > Insecta > Lepidoptera > Crambidae > Diatraea > Diatraea saccharalis. The sequence continues at coordinate 147,114 of OU893348.1, read as the reverse complement.
AGGATATTGTGGAACATTTATCTGTATTGATAACAATTGATTGATAGGTAATATAGTAAGCGTTTAGGGAATTGAGGTCCTCCTGGAGTTTAAGACAATCGGGGGGAGATTTTATCACTCGGTATAACTTTGTATCATCGCCATACAGAAGATATTGGCTATGTTTTAGTGTATCATCCATATTATTTATGAACGATGCCTGAAGAACCCATCTTGTTCACTGACAATAAGATTTTGTAGAGATTGTGAGCTGTGACCATTTTCTCCATAATCTTACCCAAGACACAAGACTTAGAAATAGGTCTGTAATCTTCTTTGGAGTCTTTTTTATTGTTTTTTTATGTAATTCCTTGTTCTTTTTTAATTTCTTCTTTTTTTCAATAATAGGAGTTATTGAGATAGATTTATTTAGTTACAGACATGAGACAAACGTACATAAAATTGACAAAAGGTTTTTAAATGATACAATTAATTTAAAAAGAAAAAATGACACATAGGGCTGTATTTATTTTTGTATCTCACAGCCGCAACAAAAAAGGTAGCCAATTCAGCAATTTGTCAGGTCCTTATCGAACCCGACGCTGATTTTCAATTGGCTCTTTTTTTCTCAGCAGGTAGACGCCAATTTCTTCGAGCTCACAATAAAATTAAAAAAAAACACAGTACAAAAAATTACATATAAACAATCATAAACAATAGTAGGGTATTTGACACTATCGAAAATAAGTTGCATTTTATGGTCATCCTGATAGATAATAATCTAATAAAGCTTATTTCTTAACATCTGCAGAAAAAACATGTTTAGATTTAGTAAAATAACGTAAAGAAAATGCAATATTTTTAGGAATCTATTCAACGACGGAAACGTCCTATAATTGGTCGTCGTCACAACCAATCACGCACGATTCTATTTACTGGCCTTGGACGTCATCCATCAGCTGTCATGTCAAAGTAGTGTTAGAGAGATAAATAAAATATCGATGCCCGTAGGTATCGAGTACTTTATAGTAATTTACTGATAACAGAATACTTTGCCGCTTCTACTGATAAGAACTGCCAAAAAGAAATACAGAAATCATTTACTAAGCTTTTTAAAAAATCCAAGAAATAGGGAAAACGCCAGCAATTTAAAAAAATACCAACTTACATGTTTTTCTCATTTCTTAAACTTTACTATAATAATTCAAAATTACAAAGTCGATTCTGATGATATATAGTTAAAAACTAATTTTAAAAAATCATCGGTATCTAATTATCAATTGCTATTCATTTAGTGGACAGACATACTACATGCATGTATAAAAAAAATAGAATATTGTTTTTCCTACTAATGTCTCATCCATCTGTAGGTCGACAGGCTGTAAAGTGCGAGCCCTGTCAACAAATATAAATGAGTCGTAAAATATTAATGACAAAGAAAAAAACCAAAAAGAAAACCTTCAAATGTATCGATATGAAATAAAAAAGTTTCAATACTTTTAGCGAATCCTTACCTAATCCATCTCTACTCTATATAGCTAGATACTATACTATTGTGATTGTGAATCTATTTTCTTCTAGACTCGAAGTTTGTCTGTTATTTATAGAAGTGTTAGTACATTGTGACACTACGCACCACTTGTAGCTCACTTTTTAAAGAAAACCAGAGCAGAGGAAAATAAAAAACGTAAAAAATATGCACTACGACTTCAATTACTCTTTTAAATTATTACTTCAATATACTCTAGGGATGATCGATATTCATCGATGTTTTAAATTGGATAACATCGGCACATCGATGTTTTCGTGCCAAACATCGATGTTTATGAATAAAATGTCAAGATACCCTTTGGGCCATCTAACGTGCTCCAGATGTACTAGCTAGATGATCTCGTATATCAAGTTTAACTTTTTTATACTAGATGTCACCGGTTGCACTCGTAACTGGAGTACGCAAACAAATAGTTTTTTCTTTGCTTGCATTTTCCTAGGAAATTAGAAATAAATCTGTCAACTTCAGCGCTCGTTGGTATCTTATAAGTTACTTTATTCATCGGTCTTAGTTTCAAAGATTCGTACATTAGATAGTTCCACGTGCGAGTGCGGAATCGAAAAAGGTGCCACTGATCCCATCCTTTTTTTTTTTTTTTGACGCTGAGAAATGCGTTACGCATACCTGCTTCACCCTGCGCGGGCTCCACGGGTGATGTGGGACTCCTCCTGTGGCCCCACCCCCGAGGGGGCTAGACAAGAAACAGGAGTTTACCCACTAAAACTCAGCGATGTCCCTCTCATGGTGGGCGATGCGCGGGATCGGCCCGAAGGCCATACATCGTGCAGTTCGCCCCCATTCGGCCCGCCCTGAAAAGGGCAGGTCCCACTCGGGTTGGGGGTACGCCTCAGAGACATTCAAGACACACCCCCACGACGAGGCAGGAGCGTGCAATGCCGACCGGTGCGCGAACCAGCCAGCTGCCCCTGCTAGAGACCGGAGATGCGCAACTTTGCAATCTCCGGTCCCTACTGATCCCATCCTCTTCAACTGTCTGAAACAACCTACTTCATATGAGCAACTTCCATCTAAAACACCCCGTCCCATTAACCTTAATACTATCTTGTCTATTTCTGACATACCTATCTTTTTACGTCTTGTAAGCATATTAAAAAATATAACAATACACTATAATCTTCATGGCACTATCATATATTTATTGCTATAATTTTATTTAATTTATTAGTACAATTTTTGAAGTTTGCTTTGTGTTTTACTTTTAGAACAAGGGAGGAAGAAAACTATTAAAAACCGTTTCTCACTATCCCGCAAAATTTCTGTGTGAAACAGAAAAATGTCATTTATGTATATAAAAAAAGTTACTTTATGCTCGTTGGGCTTGTTCTCTCTCCGTGAAACTCCCGCGTGATTTTTTATGACACTTGTCTTATTCCATTACTTTTATGTTAAGGGGTAGAATCCACCTATCCCACATTAGAAAAGATTGCATTAAAATATTTATGTTGCACAGCGACTTTTACGGCTTCAGAGAGGCTTTTTTCTAAAGCTGGTCAATTCCTTTGACAGCAACGCAATCGATATTTGGGGAACATCGATGGTTTTCATCGAATTTTGACTTCAATGCCATATCGATGTTATTCAAATATCGACCATCCCTAATTTACTCTAAAGACAGTTGTTACTTATCAATTTGACATATTTACTGGCCTGTGACGTCACGATCAGCGCCATTACATAGAGAAGCGTTTTTCGCGCGCTTTTGGCTATTTAAATTTTAACAATTATTTACACCAAAAATAGAAAAGATTCCAATGAAATATTATGACAGTGTGTTTATAATGTAGCAAACAACGATTTAAAATAGTTTTCAGAAAAGTGTCAAATATCCTATTATCACATCTACCATTATACTATTTATTATTATTAATCAATATTTTATTATTATTATTACATTATTCGTAATTGACTTTATAAACTTATCAATTGCTAAGTATTCATATAAATATTACAATACATTAAATATTGTTCAAAATATTTGACTAGACTCAATATACTTCCGACCACAACACAGTGTGCAAGCTAATTCATATTACTTTGTCTGAAAAAAGTGTATACAACAATTTTGTTTTTGAGATCGGTACCTGATATTTATAAGAAAAATATCATAATTAGAAATAGATTGCTATTTTACTTACTAAAGAGACGGCTGGCACCGACTACAAAAAAATGTTGGTGTTATCAACATATATGTATATTACGCCATTTCATTCATCATCATTAACACATTAGCACTGTACACGGCTTTAAATCTAAACTAAAAATAATATTTCTTTCCTTTTATTCGTAACCACAAACTACATGACGATTTTTAAAGTCGGTTTATATTTTTTTGCACTGTATCTCTATCAACTTCTTCTTTTATTAACGGCTTATCTGCGCATTTCGCACAATTCTGCCAATGTCAAGTGAATAAATTCTTTAATTTCTACATGTAAAATGAAAAAAAATGAGCTTCTAGTTCGGAACACACGTCTATGCTTTAATAATCCAAGATTTGGCTGTATGGCTTAGTTCCTTCGCCTGTCCCATGGACGAATTATAATACTACTACTACGTCTATGCTTTATTATTGGCATTGACAAATGTCAAACAAATGTCATTCATTCGTGTTGTGATGAATGTGTTACAGATACAGATATAGGTATTTTCCGTATGTTAGTTGCCACGTATTAATGTTCACATTTTAAAAGTAATCAAATTATTTTTATTGGATTAAATCTCGTATAATATTTAATCACAAATAAAGCTTACCTTTCGTAGGTGTAGTTCATGCAATGAGTGGTAAGAAGAATGTTGTATTGGTTACCGGCGGTTCAGGCCTGGTCGGGCAAGCAATTAAATCGATCATCGAAAAGGAACAAACACAATATACTGAAACTATAAAAAACGAAACTTGGGTATTTTGTGGGTCAAAAGATGGTGATCTCAGGTATTTTAAAAGTTCTAGTTGATCCTCATAGAAAAGTACCTATATTTCGCTCTGTCACATATAGTTTTATGTTGTTACTCATTTTTCGAGAAACATTCCTGCCCTGAGCTTCTGTAAAAATCCAAACCCGAATTCGAATTCACTCCAAAAAGCGGCATCCGCTCAACCTTTAATAGATAATAACTTTTTGTGGCATATGTAAAGTGAGTTTCGAAACGACATAAGAATATAACACGTATATTCAATAAATTTTCTTTTGTATTTGTATACCAAAAATTGAATCAGTAGGATTTCTATACTCAATGATGTCAATTTGGACACATGAGTGAATTCTGAAATTGGCTTTTGATTTTTATAGAATCGTTGGGCTGATCTAATATTATATCTCTAAAGAAAAATCGGAACACTAAGGATCAATGGGTTGTTTTATTTTATATATTCATAGGCAACTTAAAATTGTGAATACCGTTTATTGTCATATTATTTTTATCAGTTGAGTTAGATTATTAAATGTTTATATTTAAAATTGGGTTCTTAACTCATTATAAAGAAAAAGGTGCCCCTACTAAATACTATTCTTTGATATCCAATGTTAGTAGATATCTTGCTAGCCATTGATTGATGTTACAAATACGTATGTTTGATAAGGATTAACATTTTCTTTGACACTTTTTATGATGAGTATGTGTTTTGCTTTCAGAGATAAAGCCCAAACAGAGGCATTGTTTGAAAAGCATCATCCCACATATGTGATTCATTTGGCAGCAATGGTTGGAGGTCTCTTCCATAACATGGCACATAATTTGGATTTTTTTGTGAGTGTTTTGTTTTGAGATTTTTTTTATCTAATTTAACAAAAATCTATTATAAAGATATGCAAATGCAGTTATGGCTAGCAATAATTATACTGAGCTATATAACTAGTAATTAATAAATAAAATTGAGTTTGTATAATCATAGTTCATTATTTAATCAACATTTTTAATACATTACTTAAATTTTCATAGTCTATTTTGACCTTTATTGAGAAATTAAGATTTAAATTAATTTGATGTAATTAAATTTCAAAAATCATACATATTCATGTATATAAACAATCAACATATTGCAAAAAAAGTTTTTTTTCATGTTTCAGAGGGAAAACATGGCAATAAATGATAATGTTCTGAATGCCAGTTACAAGTATGATGTAAAGAAGGTGGTATCATGCCTTTCCACATGCATTTTCCCTGATAAGACTATATATCCTATAGATGAAACAATGGTAAGTTATTTGTTATGTCATTTTGACATCTATTAATTAGCACTAACAAATCAACCGTAGTTCTCAGAAACATTAATTCAAACCACTTAGCTATGGAGGTTGTCAATTGTCATTGTCATAATAGATGTCCAATAGTACACCTGATTCCACTATTACACTTGGACTATAATACTCAATAGTTCATGATTTGTTTGCCTATGTTTCTTTTTACTATTATTGAAAAAATTATGAACATTGAATGCATACTTAATTAGGTCATGCATATAATCATGGTATCAGATTTGAGAATCACTGTGCTCATGTGCTTCCATAGGAATTTCATTGGTGCTTCAATACTGAGTATTGCGTTTTTTTATGATTTTAGGTACACAGTGGACCACCACATAATTCCAATTTCGGTTATAGCTATGCTAAACGGATGATTGACATATTAAATAGGTAAAATTAATTCTGAATTGTATTTTTTTTTTATATTTCTATACTAGATACAAATTTTCATTATCAATAGGTATTTCAGATAATCATACTGATATTATAATTTTTTATTATCTTTTAAAAATAACTTGGTGACACACAGATAGTCCATAGCCTGGATTACTTTTTACCTCACTAAAGTGTTCTAGACATAAAATTCCAAATCTCTAAGAAACAGAGATACAGTTCTGTGAATCTTAAAATTTCGAAAGTTTATATTGACTCTTGTACAGTCAACAGCATGTCAGATAACTACAAAAGATCTTTAGTCAACATAAAAAAAAAACTTGAAAGTGGTAGCTGTCACCATTGGCTTTTTTATATTGTGTGACTAACTATTTAATGCTCAAAAAATGACAAGCAAGTCTCAAGGTTGGAGCCTAGGAGCAGTGCCTTGGTAGTGTGCTATGACATTGACGGCCAGTTGCATTAACATCCTTTAATTATGACTTTAAGCTCTAATGGATGTTCTAAATTTGAGAATTTGTATGGTTATGGTTGTAGTTGTTTTCATATAAACAACTTTAAAATTAATTTCTTCTGCCTTTTTTGGAACGAGAATTAGGGCTTCCAATCCTGCATCCTGTATTCAATCCCGGTATTTGCTGGATCCTGTTATTCATTATTGAAAACTGAAATAAGTATCAAAAACACAAAAATCTACTACAAATATATTACTACTAACATTGACAAAACTAGTTTTGACTTTAATTATTTAGTTTGGTCAGTCACTGAGTGATCTCATGTCTTTCCAGTCACGCAAATCCCGTACTCCCGTATCACGGGATTGGAAAAAAGATGCGGGACCCCGCAATACCGAAATCTCGGTATTGGAAGCTCTATCGGATTAATGTGCGTTTCGTATAAAGATTTAATATACGTGTGTGCAGGGGTTATTATAGTCAACACGGGTGTATGTTCACGTCTGTGGTTCCGTGTAACGTGTTCGGTCCACACGATAACTTCAGCCTAACATCCTCACACGTCGTGCCTGCACTCATACGGCGGATGGATGACGCCATACGCGAAGGTTAGTGTTATAGAGCACGGCAGGAGAGTGTTGGGTCCGTATTTATATCATCAATTTGGAGCCCATTTATTTTATAAATATTTGACAACATCACATACATTGCTCAGTTTCCAAGATGAGTATCCCCGTATTATGGAGTATCTGAGACAACGAAGGTACCACAACACCCAGACCCGAGTCATTATAGAAAAGTTCATTTTCTACATTGACCCGACCGGGAATCGAACCCGGGACCTCAGAGATGGCGACACCATGAAACCGGCGTGCGGCACCTTGAAATCTCTTTTGTTGCTTTGTGTACGAGCCCCCATACCTAATCTTTGTATTTGTATTTTTGTATTACAGACCAACCAACATTCACAGTTCTGGGCAGTGGTAAACCGCTGCGCCAGTTCATATACTCGTTGGATCTTGCAAAACTGTTCGTCTGGGTGTTACGCAACTACGACAGTATAGAACCGATTATACTTTCAGGTGAGCTTAAAAATGAGAAATCTGATAATAATAGAATGATATTTCATACTCTTAAAATAATTTTTCAATGTGACAACTCTGAAATAAAACTAAAGAATTTGCCTTGGTTCAGTTCCTCTTTCCAGTTCTTCTCAGTACAATACACGTCTTTTATAAAAGATTTGCAAACAACAATTCTATATATAACAGTCATTGAATACATATCATTATAAACTATGAACACAGCCTAGGAGATTTTGTTTATAACCTTATTGCATGTGAGAGTTGTATTTTTTTTTAAATAAACCCCAAATTATTATACTTGAATGATAAATAACTAGTATGTCTATCACTTACAATAAAGGACCCGTGGCCTAATTCTCTAATTTTAAAATATATCTCAATCATTTTGATGTTTGAAATATATTCACGCTACAACTACGTGACGTGACTGCGATCGCGAAGTTTTTTTAAAGATATTCAATTAACGACATCGTTTAATTAACATTAATTAGACGCAAATATCTTTGAAACCTATTGTGAAACGAAATGCTTTCTGTAATCATTAGGTTTAGTTAAGTTTTTATCAAGTTTTTCATCACTCCAAGCCGACCTCCGTAGCCGAGTGGTTCGCACGCCGGTTTCAAGGTGTCGCCATCTCTGAGGTCCCGGGTTCGATTCCCGGTCGGGTCAATGTAGAAAATGAACTTTTCTATATTGACTCGGGTCTGGGTGTTGTGGTACCTTCGTTGTCTCAGATACTCCATAATACGGGGGCTTTAGCTACTCATCTTGGAATCTGAGCAATGTTTGTGATGTTGTTAAATATTTATTTATTTATTTTATTATTCGTTCCAAAAGCTACTTTAACTGTTACATAATACGATAAATTATAATCGATATACCTTTCAAAAGCATTGAGCTAGATTTTGAAATTTGATAATTAACGGACCTGCCATCCCTATATGTGATGTTGGTCAATATTTATTAACAGTGGACGAAGAAGCCGAAGTCTCAATCAGCGCTCTCGCTGAAGCTATTAAGAAGGCCCACGGTTACAGTGGACAGATAGTTTACGATACAAGTCAAGCTGATGGTCAGTACAAGAAGACAGCTTCCAACAAGAAACTGAGATCCTTATATAAAGATTTTGAGTTCACGCCCTTCGAAACAGCTATCCAGGAGACCGTGCAATGGTATAAAGATAATAGAGATTCCGCGAGAACGTAGCACCCAGGAAAATATTAAAAACGTATGCCGAAAAGAAATGTTATCAGAATTGAGGTACACTTAATTGTTTAATGCTGCCAAAATTAAAAATAATGATGCTATGTTATATATATTTTTAAACAAACAAATTGAAATACGATATTATAGATGTTTCAGTTTTTAGTGACGAAACAGTTTATTTTAAAGTCGAAGTGTTTTGAAACTGTATAAACATGCTCATTCTGCCAGTGTATGTATATAGTATATGATATAGAAATTGTTTTTAAGTATTTATTGAATAGATAAATAAATATATAACGTTGCATTTATATTTTGTTTCATTATTAATCGAGATGATGTCATCATCATCATCATCAGCCCTTTTATGTCCCCACTGCAGGGGCTCAGGCCTTCCTTATGGATGGTTAAGGAGGATGGGCCATGACCCTCCACGCTGGCCCAATGCGGATTGGAGGGTATTAACGACTGCAAATGCAGCCGGGACCAACGGCTTAACGTGCCTTCCGAAGCACGGAGTAGCTCGAGATAATTTTTGGTCACCCATCCCGTGACCGACCCCTGCGAAAGTTGCTTAACGACAACGATCGCGGGCCGCGGCGCTTAACCACTACGCCACCGAGATGATGTACTTTGTAGTAAATATCATAACGCAAAAATATTTAGGAATAAAAACTTAAAGAAAATTGCACCAATTTCAAACAAACGGGCAGGCGGAGGTCAAGGCTTCTGTAGATTATTAATTAAATGATAGGCGCCCGACTTTAATAACATTTTCTTAAATAAGTAGTTTTTGAGATAAGTGTTATTTATCTTTTTTTTTAGTTTGAGATCGGTTCATTTTTTTTAAGTTTCTATTTTATGCTTTTTAGTGATATCGATATTTTTTTAATAATAGGTAACACTAAAAATATTAAATATGTATAGGTTATAAATAAAAATATTCAATATAGTGAAAGTCTTAGAAAAAGATTTTGTTTATTTGCTCGGTATAATTTTTCCGATAATTCTATACTCATATTATAAAGAGGAAAGATTTGTTTGCTTGTTTGTTTGCATTGTATAGCCTTCGGCGCTATTGGACCGATTTATGAAAGTCTCAACTATGAGAAGCTACTTTTAATACGCGTTGGACAAGCAAAGTCGCAGGAAAACAGCTAGTCGATAGAAATTAGTTCATAATTTGCGAATAGGTCCAATATCTACTAAACCGAAAAACTTACCTTTCGGATTTTGAATGAAGTCCAATTACGCAATCTTTTGTTTTTTAGCTGTAAAGGGCCATGTCCTACCATGTCAACTAATTTTTTTTTTTTTTTTTTCTGTGTGGTAATCTGCAATCAGCATTGTATGCTTTAAGCAGATATTTTGAGTGTATCATCATTTGTAGAGTGTGTCCTCCAGTGAGAACAGCTACTCGTAGTTTTTATCATCCATCAGATTTGTTACAAGTCCAGGATGTCCTTTCTTTTAAGGCGCTTATTGTAGCTTCGATTTATTAGCTTTGCTGCCAGTTCATTTGGATGTCGTTTCAATCTGTCTGTGTAATTTTGTGTGTAATTTTGGATTTCTTCCTTCACAGTATTCATTCTTAGATATTTGTGGATTTCAGTGTTGGCTATGAACCACGGCACATTACTTAGAGATCGAAGTATGGCATTTTGTGCTCTTTGTAGTACTGAAATGCTGGAATTGCTAGCGCTTCCCCATAACTGGATTCCATAAGCCCAGACAGGCTTGAGAAATGTTTTGTAGATTAATAGCTTATTGTCAATAGACAACTTGCTGTTTCTTCCCAAGATCCAGGATAAGTCTTTATAGCGAATATTTAATTCATTTCTCTTGGTTTTGATATGATGGTTCCACGTGAGCCGTCGATCAAGATGTAGGCCAAGGTATCGCACTTTTTCATGGTGAGGAAGTGGTAAGTTTTCGAGTTTTACTTGAGGACAATTTCCAGTTCTGAGAGTGAATGTGACCTGTACCGATTTGGAGGCACTTGCTTTAATTTTCCATTTCTCTAACCATTTTGTGATTGCGTCTAGTCCAACTTGCAAGATTTGTGATGCAGCAATAGGATCTTTGCTACTAGCTAAAATTGCCGTGTCATCAGCGAATGTGGCTGTTGTGATTCCCTCTATTTGTGGAAGATCTGCTGTATAGACAGTATATAGGACCGGCCCCAGGACTGAACCTTGGGGAACACCAGCTTTGATCTCAAAGAATTTGGAGGTTTTATCTTTTTCTTTGACTTGGAAGATCCGTTCAGAAAGGTAAGAGCTCATAAGGGTGTAGAAGCTATGAGGAAGGCTGGTGCGTAGTTTACAAAGTAGGCCCTTGTGCCAAACTCTGTCAAAGGCCTGTTGTATGTCCAGAAAAGCAGACGAGCAGTATTCTTTTTCCTCTAGTGTTCTCCGTATCCTGTCAACAACGCGATGTACCTGTTCAATGGTTGAGTGTTGATGTCTAAACCCAAACTGGTGACTGGGTATTATCTTTGTGGCCTCTAATATTGGCAGTATTCTTTTCAAGAGTAATTTCTCAAACAGCTTAGATAGTATTGGGAGTTGGCTGATAGGTCTGTATGATGTGACATTGTTAGCTGGTTTACCTGGTTTATGTATCATTTGAATTTGTGATACTTTCCACAGGTTAGGGTAGTATTGTACTCTTAGAACACCATTGAATAGGATAGTTAAAAAGACAATAGCTTTTTGCGGTATTTGTTTTAGAATTTCTTTTGTGATAAGGTCAAATCCGGGAGCTTTTTTGTCTTTGAGGTCCGCTATCATTCTCCATACCTCTCTTACTGTTACAGGAGCTGGTGGTGGCGACATTGGAAGGTCTTGATTGAAAGTCGTATCGACTTCGCTTTCATTTTCAGAATTACTTATTTCATTTGGACAAAATACTTCAGCTAGGTGTTCAGCAAAAATATCAGCTTTTTCTTGAGAAGTTCGTGCCCAGCCATTATTTTTTCTGAGCGGTGGTTTAGGTAGTTGTGGTCTATCGTAGTTTTTAGTAAATTTCCATAAAGAATAATTTGTTGATACTGTAGGAGTCAATGATTCTAGTTGTGTTTGTAAGGTGCTATTGTGCCAGTGTTGAAGCATTTGTTTTAGTTTTTTAGCTTCTTTGTTAAAGAGTTTCTTATCTTCATCAAGCCTACTTAAATGCCAGACTCTTCTCTTTTCAAGGACAGCATTCTTTATTTCGAGGGGATAATTGGAGTGTCTTGTATAGCACATTTCGTCTGGAGTGTTTAGCCAGCAAGCCTTTTGTATAAGACATGTTATGTGTTTTGCCGCGTTTTCTATATCCTCTGCTGTTTTGAGGGCAATTTTGAGCTCAATCTTTTCATCAACAAACTCTCTGAAAGATTTCCAGTCGGTATTTCTATTATAAAGAGTATTTGGTCTGTGATATTCTATTAAAAGTGAGCTTACAGTCAATAGCACAGGTGTATGATCTGAGTAACTGTCATAACATGATTCGGGTTTTAGGTAGTGCTTCGAAAGGCCCTTCGTGATATAAAAATCGACAAGGTCCGGAGTTTTATTTGGGTCTGTCGGCCAGTAGGTTGGCTCTCCAGTGGAGATTGTTAGCAGCCTGTTATTGTTGACGCTTTTTTTTAATTCCCTTCCTCTGGTAGTAATAAGTCTGGATCCCCAATGAGTGTGCTTGGCGTTCCGATGATAAAACGGGTCCCAAGCGTTTTAAAGAACTCGTCATACATAATATTAGATATTTTATGTTTAGGGGGGCAGTATATTGCAGACACATTAAGATGGCCAGTGTTGTCTTCAATAGAAATTGTGGTGGCTTGAATATGTTGTGTTCTATATTCGGGCATAAGGTAATGTTTAACTGTTTTTCTTACGATTATTGCTGTGCCTGCATGCCCTGTGCAATCTGGGAGTAATGTCACATAGCACTGGTAATCCTTAAACTTGATATTAGAAGCTTCGGTGCAATGGGCTTCTGAAACTAGTAGTATATCTAGTTTGTAGTTATTTAATAGGAGCTCAACCTCATGTTTATTTGGTGTTAATCCATTTGTGTTCCAGGTTCCTAGTCTTATCGCAGTCATTTTGAGGTCTTGGCGAGGTGGTTGACAAGTGTAGTTAGGAGACTCATCAGAGTACTCATTTGTTCTAGAATAAGTTCGAACTTTCGTTTGTCTCGTGAGTAATACTTCAATATTATTACTGGATTCCTTGCTATTTCCAAATTTTACAGCTTCGGAGAACGATTTGTGTGGATCTTTGGTCGGTATGTGCCCTTCTGGCATACATGAGAGTGTTGGTTGCTGTAGATTTATGAGATGTTGCTGCTGCGGCCGCTCCACCTTCGATTGTCTATTGAAGGTTTTTTTCCTTGCAATGATTTCCTTGTACACCTCGCAGCCCTTGTAGTTTGCAGGGTGGGGTCCATCACAAAGAACGCACTGGGCTGGTGTATTCCTGTCTTGTTTTGGGCAATCGGAGGTTTTATGAGGCTGAGTACATTTCACGCAGCGATATGGTCTCATACAGTAGTTTTTTGAGTGACCATACTGCTGACACCGGATAAACCAACTAAATATTTGGGTGATATTTGGTGAAAAGTGTATTTTGTTTTGTTATAAATGTAAAACTACTGATTAGATTTCGATAAAATCGAATGGACCACCCCTTAAATTATTGTTGAATTTAGTATTGCATAAATTAATTATGAAAAACATATATTTTGTACTCGCTGTCACGTGACCACAAACAGTGCGTGACGTAACGCCGGTCTTACTTACATAGAACGATATTAACGTCATTGCGACGACATAACAGAAGTTGTTAAAGTTAAATTTATTTATAGATTTTAAACTTATTAAACGAATGACACTTTTTAAATATTTTTTAGATATATTTCATGTATATCTATAAAATAAAAATATAAAAAGTTGTCTACATCCCTATTATAATGTATTAACGAACAGAACAAAACAAAGGGTCAGATCACTTGCAACCAATATTGGACTTTATGTCTAATAAGTAGAGGTTCTATCTACCTATTTATTAATATATTCATTTGCTCGATTGTATACATTGGGCTTTTTGTAGTAGATTGTCTGTCTTACTATCGACTGTATTGCATTATAATTCCGATATTTTAATAAAATGCAAAATATCACAGTATTTTTAATAATTATTATTTACTGTTTATATAATTCACCCAATACAATAAGATATAATAGAAGTTTATATAAAAATACAAAATAATAAAACAATAATAATTTAGCATTTATTTACAAGAAACCACGTCATTACGAGATCGTACTTTTCCTTTTACGTCTGAATAAGGTATAAGTCCCGTAAATTGCTAATGCGTTAGAACCTTCCCAGCCAACACATAAGCCAGATAGTAGCGAAAATATACCACAATAAGCAGTGTCAAGCTTTATTACTTTTGCTTTACAGATGACGTTATGGGTTTATTTTGAATAAGAGAATTTTAAAATTAAAATAATGTTGTAAGCTTACTAAATTCTGTATAAAGTTTGCGATATTTTTTCAAGCTGAATAGTAAGCAAGAGTAGAATCTGTTAAACAAGCGATATTCAAATAAAAGTAATTAAAGCAAGCAAATAAAAGTAATTAAAAGTAATAAAAGCAAGAGTAGAATCTGTTAAACAAGCGATATTCAAAAAAAAGTAATTGAAACAGCTTTTATCTGCACAGTAGCTGAAGTTTTTGCATTGTCTTGTATAACATATTTATGCAAAGCAGTTAAACAGCGAAACGCTGAATATTAGACGAAATATTTTCTTTAAGCTGCATAGTGTACGAAATGGTACTAATTTATTCAGATGCTGAATATTTTAGATTTTTTCTTCTTTACACAGCTGACTTCTGCATAATTGAAAATAAACTCCTTGTTTTACCTAACTTATAGCGCTATAAGCGTACAATTGTCTTTGTGTTAAGCTTAAAACAATATCAGTTACAAATGTGGGTATCTTAAGCAGCAAATAACTGATTAGTTGAAGATATCGTATGTTTATATCCAGATATTTCACAATTTTGTGACCAAACTGATAAATACTGCATCAACAATATGCCTCCTCAGAAAATAATAACAAAAGCGTAAATGATTCATGGACAAAAGAAAAAGAACGGGAGGAATAAGAAGAGAGTATTCACGAGAGTATGAAAAGATAAAAAATAGTATCTGTGCAGTAATAGAAAAGGGTTTGACAACTAATACAAATAGGCCCGAGTCAAGAGTGCGACTAATACAGTTGAAGAGGGTTCTGTACATGATGATTGTGCAACACCATCAGGATTAGTGATTCAAACAAATAGAACGGGTCCAACTTTAGATGCAGATAACGAGAGTTATATGCGTGACATGTTTGCATATCAATCACAATTTCATAGTGATTCAAGTTCTACTGATTTGGAAGAAAACTCAGTATTTAATAAAAAATATTATTATTATTTTCAATAAATAAAAAATTATGTTGTTCTAATTCCATCAGTTCTGTTTAACATTTGAAATAATTCTTCCTTAGCTTTCCTCGGGTTCTTGCAAAGTAGCTCGCCTTTTTTTGGCCAGTATAATACTCCTTTGTTTTCCCTAGAAGCGGGCACTGTTTATAATTCAACTCGGCCTTTTTTATAAGTCGAAACGATTTTGAACATGTTTCTGAAAAAAATATACAATTTTTCTATAACACTTCAAAAATACTACAACACTATTATAAATACATTATATAATAAATCTCGATGTTTACGTTTGTATCTTACTTATTGACTACATGAGCGCAACAAGTCCGAGTGTATAAAAAGTACCTACATTAGTATAGGTCCCATCAACCTCAAATATTCATGGTTTATTTTCTATAAAAAGAACCCTTAAAAGCTGAATTAGAGTATACTGCATTATGTAATTTAAGACCTTTCTCTGAGAAATATATAATTATTGTACTTTAAACCAAATAATATCTGGATATGTAGTCGTATGTGAATTATTATGCAGAAATAAGCAAAATAATCACTGAAATAGATACTTTTATTCAAATAGGCCGTCCGCCATTAACTAACGTTCGACATAACCTCTTCTTTTAAAAATCTTCAACATTTATCTTATGAAACGCTTTGTTTAGTGAGCAGGAAACATTAGCAGTTATACAAAATTTGATTCTCATTATTTTCTAGGACTGAAATTTTATAAAAAGTAAAGATAATTTAATTTAAATATTATTTCACATTTGTTTACCTTTAAATTTGTAGCTTTATCTGAAGGCGCTCAAAAAATGTATAATAATCATATTGATAATTCACAGTAAAGTGCCATGCGTTTATATAATTCACCTTAAACTCACTTAAAATGTGTGAAACAATTTGCTTACCAAATTTTTGAAAACGTGAATTGGCGACCATTATAATATTTTGAACAAGTAACACAAAATAATCTCGTCACAATGAAAAATACATTTATACTTTTTTTACTTGCATAATTTCTTTGTAAAACTTCCCCTGAGATCGGAATTGTGAATATCATTTGAATATCTGAACTCACAAATTAACAACTGCATAAGAGATGTATAATTTCTGGACTGAAGAAAAAACAGAATTTATGCAGAAGATATTCAGTGTGTTGTACATCTATTCAGCTGCTATGTAGCTATTAATCAACTGTTATCCAAATTGAAGCAAGATATTTTGTGCCCAAATTGCTTGAATATCATCTGTATAAGCGCTTACACAGAAGTTATACAAATACTTTATCCAGCTTAAAGTCAAAAGAATTGCTTTTACGCAAAATTTATTCAGCTAATCTGTGTTGGCTGGGTTGTCTAAATAACACCCGCGTGACGTCATATGAAAATAGAAAGTACAGATAGCACAAAAAGCAATAGATAAATTATTGAAATATTTATAAATAATCCCCAAAGTATTGACTTTTAGTTTGTTAATTTATTGCGTGAATTTTTAAATTTTTATAATGAATTAAAAAAAAATTGAAAAGAAAACATTTTCTTTATAATAACGCGATGACAAATGGAAAGAACATTTTTTTAAACGTAAATAAAATAAAAGACATTAATTATATTTATTATTTGTGAAATTATGTTTACTTATTATGAAAAACATAATCGCAATA
The DNA here is from genome assembly GCA_918026875.4 of Diatraea saccharalis. Classification (NCBI taxonomy): domain Eukaryota; kingdom Metazoa; phylum Arthropoda; class Insecta; order Lepidoptera; family Crambidae; genus Diatraea; species Diatraea saccharalis. The sequence continues at coordinate 130,043 of OU893348.1, read as the reverse complement.
GTTAATTATGTATGAACACCGGAATGGAATCTCTTACGCAGCTATGTATATACCTAATCGCCGTGCATCGATGTCGAGGTCAAGCAGACACGAGTTGCCGACGTTGCAGTTTACACCACTTAAGCAATTATAATATTTTATATCCACTCTGTTTTCTAACACTGAAACGGTCATAGTTTATTTTTATAAGTATTTTCCTTTTTAATTAAATTTATTATAATAACTTTGTTTTTTTTTCGAACCTCCGGCTGCAGTTAACGTAATTAGTTGCTATTTTAGTCAATCATAACAAATAACAACAAAACTAAATAAAAACAATCGAAACCATGAGAAACATACCAAAAATTATGTCTGATCTGATGACACAACCCAGCACAATAAGTGTACTTGACAATCAGTGTTTATTTTTTAACGCTACTGATTTTTTAACGCAATTACGTCATCTAAATTGCGGCCAGGCGCAATAGCAATTTGCGGAGATTTTACATCTATTTTGATCATCTATTTATTTTATAATACAAACGGCTCATGTAACGAACTTTCGTCACAAATCACGGGAAAGACAAGCCGTGTTCGTCGTATGTGACAAATATTTTTTCTATAGCTGTGATGTATGCGGCCGTTCGTAAGTCCAAACCTAGATTGTACTTCTTTGCTGTTTGCATTACGTTCTGAAAACAAATATTATCTGTTATCCTTCGGAGTCCCTACGGAAGTGTTTAGTGGGATATATAATAGCCTATATGTTAATTCAGGCTTAGAATTATCCACGTACAAAATTTCATCAAAATTCGTTCAGTAGTTTTTGCGTGAAGAAGTAACAAACATCCAAACTTCCGCCTTAAATATATTAGTAACACGCGGGGTAGACTAATTTGTATTGGGTACTTTCGTATCTAATTACGAGAGAAAATGTCTTAACTTAAGAAGATATTTGTACAGAAAAAAAAATACGAATTTGAATTACAATGATTTCAGAACCGTTAAAAGTTAGAATACCTGTTATTTTTCACATCTATAAACTAGAAATATTTGCTTAAGTTACCATATTTGAAGAGTCATTGTACAGAGTGTAACCGGGTGTATCTGAATTGAGTATTTAAAGTTAAACAGGTTCAGTGTTATTACAAAAGAGATGTTAGACAGGGTTTTACCATCAGTGTTATTACAAAAAAGATAAACACGCGTTGAATACGTGTTTAAAAAAAATCTATTACAAAATCGTATTTAGGCATTGGTTAAGGCTAAACATCCCTTAAACATTGTTTAAAATATAAACACTCGTTGAGAGTTGTTTAACGCGTGTCTAACCTCAATATAGGTTGTGCTTTGTTGAAAATTCATCCATATTCTTAAGATAAAGATTATATTGATATAGTCGATTTAGGTTACATGAAAAGCTTTCAGGACGCGTAAGTAAATCAAACGCGAATTAATCCATTTGAGCAATACAATGAACTTTGATATAAAAGAAAGTACATATTTAGTGGATGAATTTTAAAAGCTATGCACACATGCACATGCCACGTGTATTTATTTGCAGATCTATACTTTCATCTCGAGGATTATGTGGAATATCGTCTTAAATAATTTCATATATTTTGTCAGCAAACACACCACTAAATATGTACTTTCTTTTATATCAAAGTTCATTGTATTGCTCAAATGGATTAATTCCCGTTCGGTTTACTTACGCGTCCCGAAAGCTTTCCATGTAATCTAAATCAACCATCTTTATCTTAAGAATATGGATGAATTTTCAACAAAGTGCTACCTATTTTGAGGTTAGACACGCGTTAAACAACTCTCAACGAGTGTTTATATTTTAAACAGTGTTTAGCCTTAAACAATGCCTAAATACGATTTTGTAATAGAAAATTTTTTAAACACGTGTTCAACGCGTGTTTATCTTTTTTGTAATATCACTGGTTAAGTTTCTGATTTAAGTTTATGTTATGATCAGGTGATAGATGTTTAATAAAACTAGGACTTTTTGCCATGTCAAACGTAAAAAACTTAAAGTTATTGAGAATAATCATTTGACATTTTGTATTGTATTTTTTTCAATTAAGAAATCGGCCGTGTATCACAAAAGTCACTGATACTTTTAGATCATGTGTGTTTGGTCTGTATTTCATTATTTGTGAAAGCAAACCCCGATCCAATGACAAAATCAAGAGATCAACAAATATCTATCCAATGAGTGGGCGTTACTTCGCAGGCGTTGACCATAGACTACTCGACGTCAGAGTTGACTGTGTGCCGCTGACATTATGTATTGTTTTGAGTATAGGCGTTGACCGTAGAGTACTCGAGGCCAGAGTTGACTATGTACCGCTGACATTATGTATTGTTTTGAGTATAGGCGTTGACCGTTGAGTACTCGAGGCCAGAGTTGACTATGTGCCGCTAACATTATGTATTGTTTTGAGTATAGGCGTTAACCGTAGAGTACTCGAGGCTAAAGGTGACACTATGGGCCGCTGACGTTATGTATTGTGATGAGTATAGGCGTTGACCATAGAGTACTCGAGGCCAGAGTTAACTATGTGCCGCTGTCATTGTGTTTTGTAATGAGTATAGGCGTTGACCATAGAGTACTCGAGGCCAGAGTTAACTATGTGCCGCTGTCATTGTGTTTTGCAATGAATATAGGCGTTGACCATAGAGTACTCGAGGCTAAAGGTGACTATGGGCCGCTGACGTTATGTATTGTGATGAGTATAGGTGTTACCTCGCAGGCGTTGACCATAGAGAACTCGAGGCCGGAGTTGACGATGTGCACTTCGCTGGCGCCTGACATCATGTCCTGGAACTGCGCTGACGGACTGATCTTCGCGTTCACCTCTGCCGATTTCAGAGACTGTTCCACAGAATCTGAACGATCACAGTTACACTTCATATACATTAATTTTATACCAAGTAGAAAGATACGTGTTAAGGCTCTCTTATACCTCCGCTTGCGTTCTCATACAAATACGAATTGAGAGTAAAGACGCATTCGGTTGATTTCATATATTTTTAAATACAGAAAAAATACAAATGCAATTATAAAAAAATGTGATCTAAAGTATATATCCAAACCTATTTTTGTATATATTTTTAATATATATGGATATGGATATATTTTATAGAAGTCATAAAATAGATCCATTTCAAGCGATTTTTCTATAAAGCCAATAATGGAAATTTATGTTTCAGTTTTTAGCAAGCAATCGATTATATGTTTGATTTTTATACAGGGAGGAACAAAATGACCGACACAGCCGAAAGTTTCAAGTTAGGTTACATGCAAACGTTCATTTTATTTGACAAATATTTAAAAATAGAGAAGGTGTAAAAATTGAGTAAAAATTTTAAATTTCTAAGTGTTGACAGCCCTTTAACGCGCATGCGCAATATCGATTGTGCGCAGATTACAACGGACCGCGAAATACATTAATTTAATTTAATTATTTACCGATATCTTAATGATAGTCGATGCTGAAAATGTTCAATTCTTCTCTGAAGACAGCTAAGCATGTTCTTTTGCATGCCAGTGTATGCACGCGCAAAACACATCACATTTCACACAAAACTAAACACAATCTTCACTAAACTAGACATAACACTCAAGACGAACACTCTAGTATCTTATTAACAACAATTCAATTAAAAATGCACTAGAACAAAACAAACATCGACAAAAAAGACGCTTCGCAGCGGTGCGTCGGCGGCGATGCGCAACAACACTCCAGCGCAAAAGGTCGGCGGCGACTGATCGACCGGACAATACCAACAGAATAATGAAACCGCCTGGCGGCTGGCGGGTGGGCGGGGCTTTGATATTGAGGGACGAACTCGGTTCATATTTTTTTTTATTCGTCTTTTGATATCACTCGTTTTTTAAAGTTCTTTTTAAATGCTATTTTAATAACAAATTCCTCAATGTTTTTAAAACAAAGTTCATTTGTGTTAATGATGAATCGCTGGAAGATTTGTGAGTTTATCAAGTTTAATTAACGATCCCATTGTTAAAGGAGTATTACCCCATTCAAACAATTTTTATGGAGAACTGCTTTTTTAAAATAACGTAAGTTAATGTTAGATTGATCTCTCTACAATAATTTAGGAAATTTTACACTCGGTTTCTTAATTGAGTATTTAAAGTTAAACGTCTCAAACTAACATCACTTAGTTTTCGTTTCCGATTTTAGTTTAATGATGATCAGTTGATAGCAGTTTGATAAAACTAAGACTATTTGACTTGTGAAATTAAAAAAAAACTTAGGTTATTGAGAATAAGCAGTAGAAATTTTCTACTTTTTTCAAATCATAAACCGGCTGTTAGTCTGTAAAACGATTTAAGCATTTTGACTGCCTTGTTTATTGATTGACTGCTAGAATTTGCATGAAAGCAGTCTTTTAAATCACAAACTAATTTATTTCGTTTTTAGAAATGAAGAAGTCAATGACCGATTTAAAACTTTTCCTTAGTACGTCCCAAAAACAGCTGACTCAGGGTTGAAAACACTCATTTGTTTTCAAAAACTTTGTAATTTAATATCTCCGAAACTATTTGACCTATATATTTTTTTTACATTATATTAAAGACAAATAGTACTCTCCAGGAACCTCGGGAGTGTCGGTCGTTCTGTTCCACCCAGAATAATGATTTTCATTTGGCAAATGATAGCAGAGTCTTAGAAATCAAATTTTTTAAAAAAAAGGTAACTTCGAACAGCCTCGCCTTAAGAAAAAAAAAATAACTAGGTTTTTCGAAAATTATTATTATTATAACCATTGGGATAAACCTGGTTGTTTCTAAGCATAAATGAAGGCTGAGCATCGTACGTTTTCTTTTTGGTATACACAATTTTTCAATGATGAGTGATCGATTACCAACCTAGCAGTGCAGTGTTAGAGTCCCTCCAGAATTTGATGCTCAGTTTTCCAAAGCTGACGTGATTGATATTCTTCAAGTATTCAAAGTAGGACACGGTCACCCCTCCCGCATTAGCCAATAGATCAGGTAACTGAAGGATATTTTTCTCTTGCAGTATTTTGTCGGCACTGGGTGTAGTGGGACCGTTCGCGCCTTCGCCTATTATCTGTAATGGATATTATTATATTATAAATAGTATCATAAATTGCCACAAATTGGTCAGTGGAGCAAAGCACTGAGAAGTCATTTTCATAATTAACAATTTTTATTAAGATAGTCAATAAAATATTTTTTTATTAAGGAACTGCAGTTTTAGGGTTCAAATAATTACAACAAAAAAACTGTTTCACATGCCATGCGCTTCCAAAATACGAGCGCTCTAGGCAGTTGCCTAGTTTGCTCTACCTTGTCAATATCTCTTCTCTATCATGCTACGAGAACGCGGCGTGTATAGGGTTTGTATACACACCTTGCAATTAATCTTGGGGGCGTTTTCATGTGTTAGCACCTTCTCAGTGGCAGCGACGACGAGTATGTCGCATTTCTCAAATAAAAGCTCCGGACCAGTTTCCTGGGCACCCGTGAAACCTTTCGCACTTCCGCGATTGCCAACTTTGTACTTCATAAGAGCCTGCATATTTACATGAAAATATATTATTAGGAGTCCAATGCCAGTTGATTTACTCATTTGTAGATGTTACAACGACGAAAGTTTTAAATTAGTTACATGTTATTGAGACCATTAATAGATGTCATACATAGGTAATGTATGTTGTGATAATAATTGACGGCAAAAACCTAGGCTTAAATTACTACACAAAGTTACAAGATGGCCTTGTGCAGCCTGCATCGCGCTAAGAAAGTGTTTCACGTAGTATTTGGTTAGATTAGATTTCTTACAGCATGAGATCATCTAGAGGGCGCTGTTGTCACATACGACGTTACATTAAATTGGCTATGGCATATAGCATTCGGAGAACTAAGTAAGACGCTTTTAATGATTCCTCATTTGTCCAGTTATAATGAGTACTTTCGAAGTTATAAGGGAACGGATGAACTTTCTTACATACATACCGGCAAAAAGCATAACCCTCCTTTTTGCTTGCCTTAGTGGGGTAAAAACAAATTTACCTCAATCGGTTCCTACAATTTTACACAATATAGCAATAGTACGTAGATCACTAGCAGCATTTTGCGAGTGATGATTATGGCTATTGAAACAAAACTTACTATACATTTTAATCGTACGTTCGCTTATAGTCGCAAGATTCACTATATGCCACTTTAGTAATTACTTATGTCTTATTTACATCTAGTTAAGTAGATAAGTGGTAAGTAGTGTCTTAACTTATTTTGAAGTTATTAAGTACATGCAAACACACAAATGAATAATAAGTAAAAACTTAGGTAACTACTTATGAGTTTAATTTAATGTTAAAATTAGAATCTATTTACTACTTTTTAAAATTGATTTATTAAAACTTTGCACAAACACAAATAAAGCGTACAAATGACGGATTTAATACCAGTACACTAGTCCTATTACACTAGTCTCAATACTATCTAAGATTTTTGAAAAATGTATGTTGAGTCGATTGTCGGACTTTTGCGATAAATTTAATATAATTCGACCTGAACAGTATGGGTTCCAAAAAAATCAATCAACAACTACTGCTATTTTCACACTCGTAAAATCGATATTAAAAGGTATAAATAAACAATTGGCCACAACGACAGTCTTTTTTGATTTGAGCAAGGCTTTTGATTTTGTTCAGCACAACACGCTTTTAAATAGGCTTGAATCCGCAGGAATTAGGGGTCTTCCTTTGGATTGGATTTGCTCTTATCTAAAGGATCGTTATCAAAGTGTAGTAATTACAAAACTTAACCAAAAAAATGAAATAGTATCATTTACTTCAGAATATAGATGCAATGAATGTGGTGTGCCACAAGGTAGCGTATTAGGACCATTTTTGTTTTTAATTTATATAAATTCTCTCCCAGAAGTAACAAACCACAGTTGCGTCCTATTTGCCGATGACATTTCCATTACAGTAAGGTCAAGTGATAAAATTGGTAATATTAATGTTAAAGATCATGAAATTGACATCAATAACGCAGTAGAAGCTATCGGTGGATGGTTAGAAGATAATAATTTACAAATGAATTTAACAAAGACAAATTTTATTAATTTTAATACTAATCTCACATCTAAATTAATTATCAAATATAAAAATTCAAAAATTAATGAAATAACGGAAACGAAATTTCTTGGCATAAATATTGATAAATATCTAAGTTGGAATAGTCATGTTGAAAATGTCTGTCACAGAATAAATAGGTTTGTTTATGTGCTAAAACGTCTCAGAAACATTACGAATAGAAATGTGGTGTTGTCAGTTTATCATGCGTACATTGTATCCATTATGCGGTATGGTCTCATTATATGGGGTAATAGTTCTAAGCTTGAAAGAGCTTTTATTGCACAAAAAAAGTGCATAAGAGCAATAACTTATAAATCGCCACGGGATTCATGTAAACCATTATTTAGGGAGCTTGGTTTGTTGCCATTACCATCACTATATATTTATGAAGCATGTGTTTTCGTTAAGTCAAATCCTGATTTGTTTTGTACAGCAATCGAATTGTATACGCGAACTCGTAGGAATGTTAATAGACTTGTCTTGGATGAAATTCCTAAGTCGGCAAAATACAATAAGAATTCTCTATGCATGTGTGTAAGGATGTATAATAAATTGCCGATTGACATTAAACAATTAAGAGTAAAATTATTTAAGACAAAGTTGTTTAGATGGCTGAATGAGTATAATTTTTATAGTGTTAAGCAGTACTTGGACATGTAATAATGTTTATAATAATAATAATGGGTTTATGACATTTATATCAAAATTTATAATCTTTTAATAATTATTTTATTTTTATTGTATTGTAATTAATTAATATATTTGCATGCTAATGAGAATAGCGAAACATGTTGAACTGCCTATTTTTGTAAAACTTTAAATACCATGTTTGACGCAAATAAAGATCTATTCTATTCTATTCTATTCAGTAGGCATTATCTACCAGTCAACCGGAGAGTTATGAAATAGAAACCTTAAAGTGACTTTTCCACTTAATTACGTGTAAAACAGCCATACACTGTACTTACAGTTGGACGATACGTACATCGGGGTCGATACCGTCGGGGTTGGTGAGGTTGCAGTCGTACTCGAGCACACCGATGATCTTGACCCCCTCCGCGTGCAGATACTTGGACGCGTAACTGCCCACGTTGCCGAACCCCTGCACTATGGCCGTTTTGTCCTAGAAACGATGCCAATACTCTTTTCGCAAATATTGTTGCGCGTGGGCCTGCGCCTACGTCCCTAGCGAGGTACGGGTGCGTATTGCGACGCCTTGGCCCCTGTGTTTACTCACGCAACAGTAACAAGCTAAATCGGACTACTCGACGCGACATATTTATTACAATTCAATACTTTTCAATGCAGTTGCTCATAAAGCGCTCTTTTTTTAATCCATTGTAAACACCGAAAGTGAGTCTTTAAACACGTGTTAAATAAAAATGTACTGAAATCCTTTACTGCACACGTGCTTAAAAGTATTTTTTTATTTTTTTGACAGAGCACCAAAAAAATTAAAAAAAAAATTGATGAAAATATGTCAAACTTTAGAGGCAAAAGTATTTCAAGGAGCCTAGAACGAATATTTTCAAATAAAAATGTATGACACGAAAACATGTTCAAATATCACGTTTAATTTTAACAAATAATTTTTACCTTTAATACATACTTAGTTTTATTATCCTATATATTTGTTTTATTTCCTCGCAAAAAGCATTGAAAAATGTAAGAAACTTGAGCGTAAAAGATTTTTCGAATTAACGCTAGAAATCAACGCATAATAATAAATGTCAAAAAGGATAATGTATAGATATTAATTACTTTGTTAAAAAAAAGTAATATTAATGGTGATTCCATATTATAACAATTTGTCATCGAAATTATCTTTTCAATCTCGTTACAAATATTTTGATATTAATTTTATCTTTTAAATTATGAGGTATACATAATATATTTGAGATTATACAAATACAGTAAGTATTTAACGATCAGTTGCACCAACGTCCAATAAGGCTGTAATCGCCAGTTGCACACAATTCCATTAAAAATGTCATTAGTTTAAACAGACATTACCCATACAAATTTGACATTTATTAGAGTGTAAAGGCCTCATTAAACCTTAATGGACGTTTGTGCAACTGAATGTGAGTCTTTTTTCTTCAACAATCATATTATTGCATATAAGTAAAATATACCGGAACATGTTATACATAGTATTGAGAACGCTTTTGGTGTGTATTTTTTATGACTATCGATAACAAAAAAATATTAAAAAACCAAAAAACACCTCTATTTTCTTTGTAATAAGGGATATTAAGGGACGTTAAGGGGAGAAGAAGAGGGTAAAAGTGGAGAGATCCTATATTTTGTGAGATCACATTTCTTTATATAAAAACACGAAAATTGGACTACGTGAAATATTTTAAAAGTAAATTTAAATGGAAATAGAACTATTTGCAGAAGTGATTGTTTAAATTACGAATTTTATCGGACGGGTGGACGAAAAGGGGGTGGAATGCGAGCTTAAGTTACCATTAGTTCGCTTGGATAACGCCGGGCAGTGCTAACACAGTATATTAAGCGTGCCTGTGTTACTTAAATGCTCCATCTAACACTAACAGTTTTAAGGTCGTTGGAGCCGGTCTCCCGGCGCCAAATATAATCATACGAAGTTTTTGCCCCGTTAAAAAGAATCATAGATCCGGGCCTGGGTGATTTCGAGATGCCTTAACATTGTTAACCTTGTACCCGGTGGGTGTGTCGATCAGGTTCATCCAGTATTCGTCCTTGATGAATCTGTCTATGGTCATAAACACCCCGCGGCCGGTCGCCTCCACTCGTCCGTGGATGCCGCCGCCGTTTATCGGTTTGCCGGTCACGCATGCCGCCGCGTTTATGTCCGAGTAACCTTCATACGTAGAACAAAGATCGTTGGCCCAATTGTTTCAATGGTATAGCGGTTGTGATAGGGATTTATGAAATTGTGTAACTTATAAAGTCACAATCGCTTTTTGAACGAACGATGATTTTAATGATATAAGTAAAAGTCATAGACAATTCATTTCGTTCGACATTTTTCCAATAGCTATCAAAGGGGCCGTTCATAAATTACGTCACACAAAATTCATGATTTTTGACTCCCTCTCCTGTCACATGTTTGTCTATACAAATTCTACTAAATATTGTTCAATGTCACAGTTCGTTGACCCCCCCCCCCTCCTAACGTGTGACGTAATTTATGGATGGCCCCAAAGATGTAACCATCACTTTGCGTAGACAATAGGGAATATGCGTCTGATTCAAAAAAAGGTTAAATATATTTTATTACAATCGGTATTGCTTTAGAATAAAGTCTATCTAAATATTTTTCAATATTAGTTCGTTTTCGTCTTGAAAATAATTATTAAAAAGTGCGAAATAAATGCGGTAACTTCAAAATATTTAAACGCCATGCTACTTGTCAGAGCGGATGTGACGAAAATGTACACGTAAAGGGATGTCGTTGTTACAAAAAGTTAACATCGATGCAATAACATCAATGTATTATGTCGCAAAATAAACAACTGATTACAATTTATATGATGTTTTGGACTTTTATTTTTATTTCACCAATTTGGTAAATTATATGATTTATTAAAAAAGTCTATTATACTTTAAAAATCGCTTAGTTGTTAATCGCTTTAGGTAATTGAATAATAATCAATCACTCAAAACCCATATTGATTAAAATGTCATATCTCTAGTAGTGTACTTTGACGTCACGACGAGCGCGCCAAAATTCCGATTAACTATATCTTTTAATTATCAAATTCAAATAGTTTTAAAAATTGGACAATTAGGACAGAGCTTTTTTTGGTTGGTACAAAATGCTCGTAGAATAAAACGTGATAATTAGTAAGGATATTCATACGTTAATTATATTATAGTAATACATTGGTATATATTACCCAATGTTTTGATATAGGTGTCGACGATCCAAGACATTTCCCTGCTGGAAGTGTTGACGTCCGGCGCCGGAACATCTATCCCAGCTCCTAGACGGACAAAATATTATTTTCAGCACATATACATACATTTGAATTATACTCAAATATAAGCCAAAAAACGTGTTGTTTCCGAAACATAACTTTGTGCTTTATTCAAATATAATAAGAGTAGTTTTTCAAACAGAGTAGATGCTAATGTACTCTAGAGAGTAATCTACAGACCTTTATTTTCTTAATACAACATGCTTAAAAAATCCACTTGGTCCCAGGAACCCTGAGATAGGAATCGAACCCACGCCCTATCGCATTCCTGCATTCTACTCTGTACCACTTAAAAATAAATTAAAGACTTTCGTCAGTTACCAATATAATGCTTTTTTGCCAACTCCATCGTATAACGTCTGGTTACTCTCTGTAACTCGGCAACAGTGTACTTTTTCGGATCTATACACACTCCTGAAACGAATGAGTATGAAGAAATATATTATGAACAAACGGTACAGATATCCATAATAGGGATGACTGGCTAAAAAACGAAATTTTATTTACACTGTTATGTCAATATAAAAGTTATAGTCATGTATTTTTTCTTGCTTCAATTTAACTAAAAAAATACTTGGATAAAAGGCATTAAAGTTGAAGAGTGGGGGCTCGCTACGTCACAACTACGCAGAAATGTACAAAGATGTGATGTAATGCGCCATTTCAACACATGTATCGCCGTAATTTATTGATTACGTGTCTATGATGATGATGATGATTATTCTTTAATAATCTACCCGACGGACAAACTAACAAAATTTGGGCCCTATTACCAACATGGGCATACCTATACGGTGGGGATCTTGCCCCACTCTCAACCCTAATGAAGCTCTATATGAAGTAACAAAATCAAATATTATTTACACTAAAATATTATAAAGAGGTGTCAGAGGGAACTTTTGTAGGAACTAATCTTCGGAAATACTGAACCAAACATAAAAATTCTTTCATCTGCGGTAAACATCATACGCGGGTGATATCTATACTGATATTATAAAGATTTGATTGTTTGTTTGCATCTAATTGGTTCCGAAACTACACTGGACGGATTTAAAAGTTCTCTTACCTACGGGAAGCTAAATTATACGCGGGTGACAAAAGCTTTAATTTATGCGGGAGAAGTCACGGTTACAGAACAGTTAGTAAGCCATATTTACGCAAGTGAAGTCGAAGGGAAACCGCTAGTATTTATTTTTTGTCAGATCTGACGTGTACGTTTCACGATGGTTCCAATACGTTCTTGCTCTTACTTTTTCATTTAGTACCTACATTACTATATTTTTTCCCCGCGATGAATAGAATAAGAGTTGACACCCTTGTATTATAAACTTTAAAATTTTACGTTAAGGTTTAAATAGAAGTAAACAGAGTTGTTTATCAATTACCTCCTTTAGCGCCCCCAAAGGGTATACTGGAACAAGCACACTTGTAAGTCATGAGTGCAGCTAAAGCTTTCACTTCTTCCAAGTCAACTGCATCAGAAAACCTTATTCCTGAAAAAAAAAAAAACGATGCATTCATTTTAACGACCTGAAAAGGATTTATATGTTCATATAAATTAGGGATTCTCTAAAAAATATAAAGGTCGCTAAAATATACATATCAACATTTCAAGGTGTTGCAATTTCTAAGTTCACGGATTACTGACTGAGTTAAAATAAAAAATTGAAGTATTCTCCATCGTCGTAGGCCTGGGTTCCAACCTTCTTAGGTAAGGGTTCCGTCCGACCTTCCTTACAGGATACAATCCTCGGTCCGCGTGAGGTACACAGGGCTTGAAACCGGTTCAGAATAAACCGTTTTTATTTAGGTAAAACCTATTCTCTTATAATGTTCCGTTCCGGATCGGACCTAAATGCGGAGTGAAATTCGGATGGAATAAAAACCGGCTAATTCGCTTGGTTCGTAAAAAGCAATGTTCTTACGCTTTAAATGCGAATTATATCATTTTTACGCGACGACATTTATCATACCTGTGTACGGATGTTATAGATAGGAGTGTAGGCACTTAAAAACCGCGCTGAAGTTTGTGAGATCATTGTCTGGAGTCATATTTAAACCGGTTAATGAAGAAAACCGTATTTCTAGTGAACTGATTTAAAAACCTGTTCAAAGGAGCTGAACCTTTTATGTAAAGTTCCGCATGTACTTACGTCGAACCGGTTCAACAAAAAAAAAACGGTTTCCAAGCCCTGGAGGTACATTGAAGCAGGTTTTATCAAAGACACCAATCACGTTTTGACATTGCTCCTTGGTGCAGGTCCTTTAGTAGGAGAGCCTCTATTTGATATAATACGGTTTATTTCTCCTGCGTTTACAAACAAAGGCCTAGCTGGTTCTGATATTGTCGTTATTCATTTCCATAGCACAAGCTTTTAGCTTTTGCTACTTCGGATTCTGATCCTTTTCAAGATTTCAATATAGATATACCGTGAACTATATCTTGGTTTGTCCTGCTTTAGCTAACATATTTTTATTGTAATAGGATAGGATAGAGCATGATGAAGTTTTATTATTATTCCAAGTCTGGGTTGACATTTGGCCACAATCTGACCGTAGTTCACCATCATTATCAACCTTTTTACGTCCCCACTGAAGGTGTTCAGGCTTTCCATATGGATAATTAAGGAGGATGGGATATGACTCTCCATACTGACCCAGTGCAGATTGGAGGGTATTAACGATTGCAAATGTAGCCGGGACCAACGGCTTAACGTACCTTCCGAAGCACGGAGTAATTCGAGAAAATAATTTTTTGGTCACCCATCCCGTGAACGACCTTTGCGAAAAATGCTTACAACAACGGTCGCGGGCCCCGGCGCTTATCCACTGCCATAGTAAGAGCATAGTTATCGACATATATATCTCAACTTCATCGTGGTCTGAGCTACGTATATTATGTAATGTTACCCTTCCTCCCTCTGTTAAAGCAGTTATTAAAAAATAATTAACCTCCTTTGCACGGTAAACGGTGTACACTGTGTTGCGAGCGGTAGCCCTGGATGATCTCATACTCTCCTGACTTCCTCTGCAGGGGGAATTCGAACTGCAACGAACTATTACAAGAACCCATAACCTGTCAACACAATAAGTAAATAAACTGTATGGGAGATGTAAATTTTTTCGTAAATATAGGTACAGGGAAGAAAAGGTATATTTAAGCCTATTATGTTTTAAATAACTTTAAAAATGTATAAAGATGTTTAAGTAAAATGACAAAAAAAGAAATAGTTTCTTAATATATTTTTTATTTTATTTTAAGACTGTTTATTTGATATGTCGCAAGAATTTCGCTTGCTTATTAGTTATTTATTTAATACATAATTCACAAATGTACAGGGGCGGACTTAATGCCTTATGCGTTCTCTGCCTGCCAGCCTTTTTGTCGCACGGAATCCAAACAAGAAAAAAGATTTACCTTTAATATACCAGCGACTCTATGCATCCTCTTCTTTTCCGACAAATGAGTATGTTTTTTCAGATATTCTATCAGAGCTGGCTCCACTACACGCACAGCGTTGTGGTAGTAGTACTCGACCATTCTGTAAAAGCTCGGATTCAGATCCGTCGCTATACTCTTTAAGTGTTCTGGTATTTCGTAGTTCCTTACACTTGTTCTAGTTGTGCCAAAACTAGAAGCTAAACACTTTCTCAGAGCAGTCCTTTGTAAAGATAATGACATATTTAAAAATAACAATTAAGGTTTAAAATATTAAATCTGATTAATTCAAATAAACTATGGTTAAATGTGCTGTAGAATATTAAAAACTGATGTCTGATTTTAGCAATAAAATAAATAAAGATTTAGAGACACATTGATTATTAATTAATGTTTTGATCAAAGGTTTTGATTGAACGAACTTTTAATTCAAAGAGTAAATTAAATTATTTATTATATACTCTTTTTGTTTTTAATTTAAAAATTCTTAAAGAGTAGCTAAAATATCCATTATTTTAAAATATAGATAAAAAAAAACGGTGGCCAAAAGTTAAAAAAAATATTGCGAGCTCTGTCATCTGTCATACCATACTATGCAGGTATTTGTATTTTTTTCTACTTAATTAATATGAAAACTGTTTATTGATTTTGATTTATAATACAAAAAAGGAAATAAATTATTTTGTTTATTTTATGTCGAATATAAATCATAATTTGTATAGGAATTAATAAAAAATAAAATAAAATAAATATTTCTTTCTACTTAATTAATGTGATAACTGTTTATTGATTTTGATTTATAATACAAAAAAGGGAATACATTATTTTCTTTATTTTATGTCGAATATAAATCATAATTTCTATAGGAATTAAGAAAAAAAAAATAACTGCTGAAATATATTTTAAAATTTTCTTAATAATATTTTTTTTTTTTTACCAAACCAACATCACATTGCATATATATTTTAAAGTAAAATAACATTCAGACTGATTTCTTTTGTTGTTAATATAATTATTTGTACAAGTATTTTCTATAAATAATGATTGTTTGCTTTTATCAATAAGGTACTCCAATCGTGCTGTATTCAGTTGCAATCAAATTAATATTAAAATAAAAACTCAATCGTACTAATTATGAGTTCCAAATTAAATTAGTAATTATCTACTTTAAAAAATATAGGTATTTCAAGGTATCAAAGTTTGTCTTTTGTATGTCACTCAACTCACTCACAATAAAACACACATACCCGTTCCTCAGAATACTCATTTCGATCTAAAAACAATATTTCATTTATTACTAAATTAGAAAATATAAAATGGCAGTTAAATATGAGATGAATAAATTCTGTCATAACCAAAGTAAAACACACTTATTAAATAAAATTTAGTTACCTGATTTAATTTGAATTATTGAAAATAACTTAGAAAACCTCTGTCCGCCCAAATCACAGTATCATAGTGGATTTGTAATATAAATTTTATAGTTGTTGATTTTTATGTTTCTCAAAGCGTCAAAGCTCACAGGTTGCAGACGATGCTAGGTATTGCTGAAGTGGTGCACATAGCCAATACTGTGCATAACTAAAATATTAACATTTTTGTCAGTGTTTTTTTTTGTATATTTAATAAATGTTTTTTAATTTCTGTAAGAAAAAATAAATTTGGGCTTAATTTGCCGCCCTAGGCTCCAGCCTACTCAGCCTACTATTAAATCCGTCACTGTTTGTACAGTGTATATAGTTCCAAGTATGCAATCAACCTCAGTGGACAAAGAAAAAGTGACGTCACAACTCTGTTAGGGCATGTGGATCATGCAGACCCAGATCTACGACTTTTTACAACCGGGGCAGCAACTAGATATTGTGCCCTTACACCTCCCCCCATACCTCATATATTTTGGCTTATAGATAGTGTAATAAATGTATGATATGTATTGTAATGTAATAAACTAAATTTATGAGTGTAATAGACAAAGTATTTACATGTATTATATCTCGTACGTCCATATAAGTTAGAGTTGGATTTAAATAATTTTCATAAAAGTAAAAATAGACGTTATCTCATAAAAAATAAGTGTATAAATGAAAACACAACTTCAAATTTATAATTTTATTAACTTAAGCTACTTATCAAGTCTGCATATAGGATTATTCTGGACCATTTGTAGGTCCACTTTAGGTCCAACCAAGTCACGAATGTTGTCTAGACCATATTTGATCATAGTAGGCCGTTCTAGAGAAAGTCCCCATGCTATAACGTTCACATCTTCAGGCAGACCCATAGGTAGCAACATCTCAGGTCGGAACAAACCAGAGTTTCCGATTTCTATCCATTTGTCGAGTCCTGGAAATCACCAGTCTATTGTTACTTATAATAGGGTATGCGACCCGGTTGTGGTCAGTGTTTTATTATGACCCAGTTTTAGCCATTTTATGAGTTACTAGGAAGTTAACTTTAACACATCATAGCTGTTAACGCTGTTAGTTTTATATTCTTTCACGTTAAAGTAATATATTTGCCTATGTGTTAGTTAGAGCGCTTTGAAGTTCCAAATGGCCAAAAAGGGGGCATTGACCAAAACCGGGTCTTCTGCCCTAAGAACTGTTTCACTATCATTAGTATAGCAATATGCCTTCTGCTGGAATACAGGTACTTCCGTGGATTTGGTTATGAGCGAGTCAGAATCAAACACGCGAGCCCAGTGCGGATTAGTAAGTGTTACAACTGTAGATGAAGATCAAGCAGATCAATTGTAACATGTCTTTAGTACCGAAGTGTACCGGATAATTTATTTTAAGTTATCCATCATATTTAACGATCAAAATTTTAATGCTGGTACGCCGATCAACGACTGGAATTTTGCCTAAAAAACTTCTAAAGTCGAAATTTTGTATTATTGATTCATTCATTGGCCCAAAGCACCAAAAAGCCATTTTTTTAAGTGTAAGTCCAAATAATTCATGCTGCCCTCCTCCTCCCCCCAAATACAAGAGCCCTACGAATTTGCCTATTTTGTATATATAGACGGGCTTGGCTGTTTTTAGTTGAGAATTGTGAATGTTACCTGAGTGGAACGCGAATATCTCCATGCTGGGTTCTGTATATGGATTGTAGGCCGGTTTGAACTGTAGCCGATCGAAGCCGAGACGACGGAAGAAAGCATCTAAAGTGCCTATAAGGTCAGTCAAGCCTAGCCCTCGACCTGCCACTACGCCCTCCACTTGATGAAACTCGGCCAAATGCGTCGCATCTAATGTCTCGTTTCGGAATACCTAAAAGACATTCAATACATATCATTGAATAATCAAAAGAATGTTCAATACTGTATTAACTGTTTGAGTCTATTAGATTCAACCCGATGAATTTAAATATGTCAAGCTTTCTCAATTGATTTTGAACTCTAAGAACAATGCATTAAGATTTGAATCATGAGGAGAAATGAGTTTTGCATAACCTGACTTGCTGTTGTCTGTATATACTGTATCTAAAATATAGTGTTGAGTACATTTTGATTTAATCCTGGTTTAAGTAAATTGATGCAAGTGTACTTAAGTGGGCCTACAGGTCAATTGGGTGTAAGTGTGCCTTATCTTCCCTATTTTAGTCAAAGGTCCAATAAAAGTTTAATAAGAAAAACATAGATAAACTATATATATGTAAGTACAGTAATAGTAAAACTAATATTGTTCATTAATGTACAGCACAGTAGGCTTAATTTCCACAGTCGCTGCAGATATCGGCCAAACAAAACGATTCAAGTGTGCTATCGCAATCGCCAAGGGCCATCAGACGATCCACGCTGACCCCCGCTGAGTGTGAGTTAGACGGACGAATAATACGTTGTATTTTACGCTTTATGATTATTCAAACAAGACTCATTACAAATTTTATTTTGTGTTATTAATACGTTAACGAAGATTCATCACGTGCCTTATTACGTTTATGATGTTTATAACATGACAAGGGAGGATGATTATAATATACTTACCTTATCAATACTGAAATACTTCTGTGGCGTGAACTCCTTCTGCTGTGCCAGCTTATAGAGCATGCGCGCGCTAACTGCGGTGGTATGCGTTCGCAACAAATTCTTCTGCGCCTCTTCTATCTTCCAATTATAGCGGTAGCCCTGGAGATTAATAATTACAAAGTCATTTCATATTGAATGCTTATTGATAAGAACGATTGTACGAAAAGAGAGTATGAGGGGTCAGTTAGTAGCAAGACAGGGAATATCGAGACAAGTTAGAAGCATTAGGCAGAGTAATTTTGAAGAGATTCCAAAAGATTATTATGAGACATATATGCAGGAAAAGCATAAAGTAATATAATGCCAGATGTAGGCCTCCGTATGTAAGCCTTCATGCACTTGTTAAGGCATGTTTTCATTGGTCCTTATTGATATTGAAGCACTCCCTAGGGTTTTGTAATATAAAAAAAATAATAATGAAATATAAAAAAAATAATAATGAAATATAAAAAAAATAATAATGAAATATAAAATATAATAATAATGAAATATAAAAATACAACTTAATACAGTGTCAGATTTAAAACGCATCATGCGTTTTAAATCTTACATAGCATTTTGCTCGTCATGCTGAGTCTATGCACTTTTATTTAGCAATGTTGTTTGTCAATATTGATCAGTAGTCAAGAACATTTAGTCTTTCAATCTACTTAGTAGACATATTTTATATATGATCTGCCTTGCTTCATGCTTTTCAATGTACAACTATATTCTTCATAAGCAATTCTCACAAACACTTATGTTTTCATAAATAATACATAACATACATAATAAACAACAAGATACACTCCATCTGGAACTTAGTCATGTTGTCTATGATTGCCATCACATGTAAGGTTGTTACAAATGTTACCTAGTGGATAGTTGGCCTTAAGCTCATACAATAGGAATGACTACTAATTTTTGTTTGTTTGTCTGACAGATAGGTTGTAGAGAAATATTAAACACATATTTTGTATTTTTTTGTTAAATTGTGGCGATAAATTTAGTTAAAATGTCACATAGCATCAGATTTTGGTACATTTTCTACAAAACAGTGACGTAGCAAGCCACCAACTTTAATGTCTGTTATCTATGTTTTGTTAAATCGTAGTAGAAACAAATATGTTTCTCTTATTTTCTATTATCTGACTGATGGACTAAATAAATTTATTTTTAATCCAGTTGTCATCCCTATTACTAATTATAAGTCTGCATTATAGATACCTGAGAACCATAGCCACCTTCACTGTGGACTCTTTTAACCCTTTCCAAGTAGTCCATAGGAAAATTTGTAGTGGTGGGAGGACTCAGCATGAAGAAGGTATCATGAGCATCCCTAGCTGGATGTTGTTGAGGTTGGAAAAGAGCATCGAAATTCCAGAAGGAACTCTCAATATATTGGTTAGTTGGCATTTCAGTGAAACCCATCTCTAAAAAGATCTCCCTGAATTCAGAACGAACTTTCAATAGAGGATGCAGGTGCCCGCATTCAGGTGGTTGTCCTGTTGTAAGGAAATTTTATTGAGATCAATAAATTTTGTATGTTCAAAAGATGCTTTCATAAGCAGCAAATAATTTTAATCATGAAACAATATTGACCATATAAATAGTGACTGTGAGTTTCAAAAGTAAAAACCGGCAGCGCCAGCTAACAACTATGACATGAAATTTTTGTAAACTAGATTTCAATATTAAAGAAATCCTCAAATAGGCATGTTAAATGAATTGATTATGGGCACCGATGAGTACAAAATAATATGATTCAAGAAATAAGATTATGTGTACAATCATATTAGTATGCAAAACCATTTAATCAAATAATGTAGCTTTGCCCAATCCATGTTTCATGGGTGGATGGGTGAATGGTTTGATAATAATGTTGAATTGAATTCACTCAAAAACAGCTTTTAATTGCATATGCTAGTTATGTAGTATTGCACTATGCAGTAGTGGAGCTAAAGAGGTTTAGTTTTCATTTGAACAAGAGAAAAAGCAAGCAATAAATATCATACCTAACGCATCAAAGTTGTATGGTTTGAACTGCAATGTTTTCCATGATCCAGTTAGTAACATTTCAGTTGTTAAATCTGTTTCTAGCTTCTTGATTGTAGTAGCAAATTGTGGCCCTTTTGAAAGCAAGAAACTCTTAACCGTAACTTCTTGGAGTAGTTTCCGCTTCTTGTAATCATTCCTAATATTGGCAGGTAGATTATCAATGCCTTTTTTAATTTCAATTAAATGCTCTTGTACTGTATCGGTAATGGTTTCAACTTTACGTTTGACAAGTGGTGCTCCACCTGATTTATCTATTAATATCCATCCTGATGACATTGCTTTGCTGAAACCAACTTTTGCATTTGGTCCACTCTGTAAATATAATAAGTTTTTATTTCTATATTTAATTTCAATTTAAGATACTTTGAAAACATAAATATACTTTGTAATTAATATATTTTGATTAATTTAGTATTCACAGTGACATATTCATATTATTCTGATAGAAAAATAGTAAAAATATCAACAGACCCAAGTGACAGATGTCTAGAAAAATATTTCTATTGGGAATCCACTATATACCTGTAGGATGCATGACCTTTGCATGTAAGTCACAGTTATGATTTTCAGATACTTTTTGAAAGATTATTATTTACCTTCAAGAGTTCAGCTTGTGTTATACCAGAGTCTGGAACATTCCGGTATAGAACAGCTTCATGGCTGCCATTGGTAGCTACCGACTGACCTTCTTCAGTCAGCTCCCATCGGGTATTTTTTACAGCCTCTGAAGTGACCATCTCAAGTGCTTCTAAACTTTTCACTGCTCCTACTATTTTCTGATGGTCTTCATTATATTCTCTAGCTAATTGTAAAGTGTCTACTGTATTACTTTTTTCAAGTCTATGTAAAATCCTTTCGTTTAATTCCATTTTTGTAAAATAATTTAAATAAATTAAGTTTCTTTAGGTTATAGTTATGACAGCAACACACAGACTTAGTAGGTACACACGACAATGCCAGTGTTGCGTAATAACGATAACTTATCGATATTAAATATCGATTCAGTCAATTGAATTATCGATACGGTTATAAAATCCAGTGTTGGAGATACTATATTTGGAAAAGGATTGTAGCGTTTCACATTTACCTTTGATCTATAATTATTTCAATACTAGGTATAACACGTTATGGCATTAAACACACAATAATATGAGACTATAATATTAGCTTGGAATAGTTGGAATCGAATTGTTTATTGATTTGATAGTATTTTATTCTAAGTAGAATGATTCTGAGAATTATTCATTTAAAGTGTCCGTCATGTTGGCAGCGCAAGCCTTTTGGATTTTGAAATGAATTCTTTCCCATTTAGTCCCTTATTTATCAGACCATTCCGAAATAGGGACAAATAGCCAAGTTACGTTGTTTCGTAGATAATTGAGTCTGAGCTGACGTCATTTCATCAAGACCATGATTTTGTACTATGTTGCTTTATGTCATTTCCGTATGAATTCATTAAACATTAAGTGGAATAAAGAATCATGTCGTAAGAATCATACGTTGATTAAGTTGTCGTAAGACCTACCGCATGTTTTTTTAAAGGCCGTGTCTATCTACCATTAGTGATAAATTAAATTGTTTTTGTTTAAAATAGTTTAATAGATAATAATATTTTAACATTTTTTTTATTTGGGGGCCAGGAAGACTCTTAGTTCGTATTATCACAGTAAAATAGTGGTCAAAACTCGAAACAATCGTGCAGCTACATTAAAAGTTAATGCATTCAGATCAAAGGTATAAATTTAAGTGTAATTGCACTGTTAATGTGCACTTTTTACCTTATGACGAAAAAATATTTTTTCCGTGGTAGTAGCACACCGTCATTGGGTCCGAATTGCATTGGGCTAGTGTAGCAAATCGTCATTTTAGGGTCAGAATCGCATTCGGGTAGTTATAGTACTACTTAAAAATAATTATCAGCCTCGCAATTTTTATCCTGACTTTATTTTAAGGTTTAATTTCCTGTAAGATAAGATTTAATATCAAGTAAAAAAAGAAGCTATTTTTTTTAAATATATCACATCACTAGACGCGTTTATAATTTTTTAGGTCAAATTTGGACATGATTCTTTAATTGATATTGATATTCTGTAAGGGATATATGGTGCAACACGACGGATATAAAAGTTATAAAACTTTGGACCCAATTAAACATCGGTGCAGCACTGCTCGTAGTACTCGTCTTGCGTGCGTGCGCGCGCGTACACACCCCATGAGTATTTTTCTCTTTGCCCATGAGTATTACACCCACGTACACCAAGAATTTAAATAACTTTCTTGATGCTCACTTTTAACAAGTTTTTGGTGTAGTCTATAAAAAAACCTCTATGATGTCTTCCTAACATATTAATGCACTCTTGGGTCCTAATCCAAGAACCTGTATAATCATTACATCCACATTTCAATGGTCAATCTATAAAACAATAAATATTTTCGATAACACCAAGATAATGCACGATATGGACACTTATACACTTTTTACAGTAGGTATGATAGGACTTGATAATTTTATAATTACTATACATACCTATTGATATACTTTTATGACGCAATTGAATTTATTCACTATTTTCAATGAAAATGTCTGTTGAACTATTTAAATAGGTAAATAAAAAACATCGATTTTTTAATATACAGGCAGCCTTTATTTAAAATAATACATAACATATAACAAATAGTTTAATCAGGTTATTAGATACAGTTAATATGAACTTCATGTTAGTATGCTGCCCTTTAAGCAAAAATAAGTAATGTATCTATATGTACCTAAATAAGATCTTAATTATTTTTCTATAATGAATCTCATATATAAAATATATTTATAAAAAATCAAAATTATAATTAAATATTTGCAAGTCTTTGGATTTAATGGAATGCAATCATTCTGTTTACTTACTTTATATTAGGAAAATATAAAGGCACTATAAAGTTTCCTTTTTAATACAAAAATATGATCTAGCTAGGCTGATCGCTTATATTGAAGAGACTAGTGCAGTGAGCGGGCAACAGTTATAACCGTGCTATTATTAATTGCACTTAATTTAATTAGACATACTTTTAAGATAGTTAATGATCATTGCATATATGTTTGCAGATATTAATTTACATTAAAAAATATATCCAATGCCACTCACCAATTCAATGAACCATAGTATAGTATAGTATAGCTTGTACCTTAACTCGTAGTTACATTATAATATTAATGTCGGAATTATAAGTAATGGGTAGAGTAAAATAAAATAAAAATATTGTTATATCAATTTTGAATTCACAATGTTATATCTTAAATGAAAAATATTAAAACATTGTTTTATGTAACCAATATAAATGCAAATTGTTGTTAATTTTCGTGTTTTGATTGTGTGTTAACCAAAATATGAAAATTAACGTGTATATAAATAATTATATTAGAGAAGAGAAATATTAGTTGGAATGTTAGCTTGAATGATTTTAATGTTTCATGTCCATGATTTCGAAGGTGGTGTTGTTCTCTTGTAGTTTCTTTATAAGATTGGTTTTGGCGAAAGCTGTTCCAGTAGTTAGAACTCCACCGCTATAAAAAAAAACAAAACCATAGATAATGGCACAGTTTATAGAATAACACAATGTTTTCCGGTACTAAATATATACTACTAGTGGATCCAAATCCATACTCTTTGGCAAGCTGGGCGAAGAAAGCTACTCGACCTTTTTAAGTCTGTCCAATATTTCAAGTATACTTGATTGCTATTTTCACTGCTTGTAAACGCACTTCAATCTATGGTCGGGCCATTAACAGAAACAGCCGAAAGAAATATTTATATCTCTAAGGCCCCGGTTTCGATTCCCGGTCGAGTCAATGTAGATAATGGATTTTTCTATATTGTCTCGAGTCTGGGAATTGTGGTTCGTTCCTTACCTTCCTTGATTAAAATACTCTATAATACAGGTGCTTTAGCCACATACTTTGGAATACGAGCAATATATGTTATCTTGTCTATTTTTTTTTAATAGCATGATCACATAACTAAAGCACGCGTATTATTCTGCGGTATACTTATCCAGTACTTGACACAATTATCCGTGGTCAAGAGGCTACAAATTGTTGTCCTCTTTAAGTGTCGATTGTATCAATGCAGAAAAATGTTCTGTACTATGTCTATTATGCTTCCTTCATTTTGGGTTTCGATAACACAAGGGTTTGGACTGGATATTATGTCTAATAATTATAGATTTCAATGCAAAAAGTAATAAAAGATACTCACGATTCCGGCAACAAGTGTTTTTCCGTCAAGATCGTGTGCGCACACATCAGGAGTGCTGTCGTAGTAAATCCATAGCCAGGATCTAAGCCTGATACCTATATATTTCAAATAATTAATTAACTTTTTTTTGTAATATATTTAGATATATATTAAGTTAATAATGGTAACACAATGGCGTCCCCAATTAATTGTAATTTGCCATAGTAATATCTACCTAAATGAAGCCCATATTAATGCAATGTCTTCTTTATAAATCAACGGTTACACAGATATTTTGTTATTTTGTGATCTGTTATCATTGAAGCGCCATTGACTCGCCATTATGTTAATATAAGAATTAGAAAACTGCATGTTTAATCTTAAACGCAACCGCGATCGATAGACATTGCAATCGTGACGAAGAAGTAAGCCTGTTAGATAGGCTATATAGCAGGGGTGGCCAACTTGTTTAGATCCAAGATCGACTTTTCACTGACGACACCCAGAACGATCTACCAATTACTTTACTTTTTAAGATCTTAAACGAAACAGCATAGTTCGTACACTATGTATTTATATTTTTTGAATTGCCACGATCGACTGGACTAATAGTCGCGATCGATTGGTTGGCCACCCCATGCTATATTGTATCGATAAGGCACGTGCCTTAGGGACGTCCCTAGCGTTGAATAAATTTGACAACACTAGATGTCAATAGGGATGATGACTAATTTTTGTTTGTTTGTCTGTCTGGTAGAGTGTTAAAAAATATGAAACACATATTTTTTTATTTTTTTCATAATCATAAAATTACGTCTTTACATTGAGTTGAAATTTCGCATGACGTTACGTTCTCCGAGCCCCCACTCCTCAACTTTAATGCCTGTTATCTAAGCTATTTCTTGTTAAATTAAAGTAAAAAAAAAATACGTATTTAATATTTTTCTATTATCTGACTGACGGACTAAATAGAATTGCATTTTTTTTACCCAGTCATCATCCCTATTTGTCAGTGAGCACACGTCAGTCTGATAGGAAAGAGAGAGTATAGTATTAGATATACCTTGGCGACGAGTGTGCGGTCAGGAGTTGTGGATTCCACGTCAGCTCCTGGCGCCCACCCGCGCCCCACCAGCTCTACATTGAAACGTGTGTTCTTGCGGACCTGGAGACAATTACCATAACTTACCACTGAGGCTGGAGCGGATTTAGCCTTGAACCAAACGGGCTAAGGTCCGGAGCTAAAGCTGAAGCCGGTGCAAGCGACATCTACTGATATTATAAAGGGAAATGTCTGTTTGTTTGCAACGAATAGACTCTGAAACTACTGCCCTGCGATTCTGTGAAATTACAAACCCGAATTCGAATTCACTCGAGGTGTCTGAATTCACTTCGAAAAGTGGCATCAGCTCTATCTTGTATTATTAATGACGTTTCGTGGCATAAGTGAAGTGAATTTCGAAATTACATAGCAATAGAATATCTGAGACACGTATAATCAATCAATTTTATTTTGTATTTTTATACAGAAAATGGAATGTCTTTCTTCACTAAATAACGTGAATTCGTGGACATGAATGAGTTCGAATTTTGGTTAGGATTTTTACAGAATCGCAGAGCTGGACCGAGTTTAAAAAATCTTTAACCTACAAGAGGCTATATCATATCTTATTCTTTAAAAAAAAAACCCGCAAATAACATGTCGTCTAAAGTGCTTAAAAAATCCACTTTGTCCTTGGCACTTTGGGATGGATATAGCATTTTTGACAGTTAAAAATCACCTTATAAAAATATTTTTACAAAATCTGCATATTCCCTATTACTACAATAAATCTATTTAAAGTAAATCTAAACTTTAAACCTAAGGTTTTCCTTGAAAGCTAATTGTAAGTAACATACATACATATAAACTTTGACATTAATATTAGTAGGATTAAAAAATAAATGCGTACCACGTCCTTTGGCCCTTGTTTACTGACGAATCCCAATGAGAATATCCTCGGATGGTTCAAAAGCAGCTGTCTGGTGAACTTGGTTTTTGTCATCAGGAACAGTACCGAACCCATCAGCACGAGAAGGAATACATACAGCAAGCTCGTTAAGTGAACGTAAGCCCTGAACTGTATGGGCCGCTTCTTCTCTCTCTCATATAGCGTACGTTGAGTGCGATACACTATGGAATTATCAGCTCCCATGAACGGTATACACCAACCGTTCTTGTATTTATGGATGAAAGACCTGAGAAATAATATGACCAGATGGATATCGAAAGATCAAAAATCATTTTAATCATAATGTGACTTGTATTGCGGCTATGTTATAATAAGGTTTTTTACTCTGTTTGAATTATACTTGTAACTGTTTATTTTAATTTAAAAATGCCATAAAATAATTCGAAATAAAATAAACACGTTTTCTTGCCTTAAAATGAAATCGAAATTAAAACTTTTTTTATACCCGTGGAACGCTGGCCGTCATATTCATGACTTCATTCTGATATGTACACAAAACATATGCATAGAGTAGAAGCTTAAAGGATGTCAATAAAATAAGAACAATGCCATCTAACGTTCGATTACGAAATAAAAAGATATAAAAAGGTTAAGAACAGCGCTCATCACAGCTGTCGCCACAGTGACGGCACAAAATGGCGGGTCCTGTTTCAGGCCACACTGATAAAAATCACCATTTTTTATTTTCATTTAAATTTTAGTTTTTGTGCAATTTACTGTTTTAATATTGTAAAAAAGGTACATTGTTAATTATTTACCCTATTAATGTTTTAATATAGTAAAAGAGATACTTTTAATTATTAGACTTATATCAATAGCCAAATATATGGAACGATGGAAATTACTCCACCGGCATGAGTATCACTATGTTGTGTTATGTTATAAATACATTATATTTTAATAGTATTATGTTATGAAATTTAATTGTATTATTATCTTTAAGTAATCTAATGGATTAACATATTAAATAAGGGTAAATATTCTTATTTATTTATTTTTGTATAAAAAGAAGTGGCTTGATCTAAACGGACTAGAACGGTCGAGCGTGTAAATCTGATTCTGGTCGAAACTCACCTATGTTGCAATTTTGGCTTGAAAGTGGGCATGCGCTCTGGATACAATTTCTTTCGTAGAGCTCCTAATTCATTCCAGCGAGACAAACTGGAACAATTTAAATAATAAGAAGGATGGTTGCATCAGTCTCATACATGCATCTAAGAATACATTTTCAGTTGGATTTTTTTTAAGGTTTTACAAGTTTATTATTTTTCTTGCTTTTGAATATATAAGGTTTTCTTTCTGCCTAAGGCTGGTTTAAAGACAAAAGACTGTCCCTATCTATACATTCCATTGAACAATGAGATAGGAACCTTTACAAGGCCTGGGGTGAGACCACCTAACTCTCTAGTCATAGGATACGACATCTTATCGAATATTATGACGAAACAATTAAACGAAAAGTTTCATTTTACTACACTGACATGTTTTTAGGGGAAAAATTTGGGATGATAATAATATGTTTCACTACAGACAACACAGGACAGAAAAAGAATTACACAGCGAGAGAAAGAAAGAAATAGTAGGCAAAAGGCGGTTTTATTGCTAGATACCAATCCTGGTAACCTATGAACGAAAATAAATAAATAAATCTCGGGAAATAATATGCTGGGATGAGTGCAACATGTAAAATAGATAATAGGTAGGTATATCTTAAATAATAAAAGGTTATAAAAGTAAAGTAGAAAAAAGTTCAAGATATGAAAAGAAAATATTTTTTGACTTGATCGCAAAGAGTTCTCAGTGAGTGAGTATTCCTGACGTTTTCTGGTGAGGAGTTCCACTTGTATAGAAAAGGAGAAAGTAAAGAAATCAATACCCGATTTTTATTAATTATATCTTTTTATATATTTTCTTATATACAAACCTTGTCATGACAATTAGGAATGCACAAAAAAAGAATCATTAAATTTGGTTTTTTGGAAGTTTAGCGCGTACATACATTTTGGCGATTATTTTTTGTTTAGGCATATATAAATATAGATACTTATTAAATTACATGTCGAAACAGGAAACTGAAACGAATAACATCGCTATGATGTCATATCCTATGGCTAGAGGAGTTGGGCGGTCGCTCTGCAGGTCATAGGATGGTTTTTAGGGTTCCGTACCCAAAGAGTAAAACGTGAACCCTATTACTAAGACTTTGCTGTCTGTCTGTCCGTTTGTCACCAGGCTGTATCGCATGTGAACCGTGAAAGGTAGACCGTTGAAATTCACAGATAATCTATTTTAATTAAAAAAAAATACTAAAAAACAGAATAAATAAAGGTTCCATACGGTTCCATCCGGTATGGCACCCTTTGTGCGCGAGTCCGACTTACACTTGGCCGGTTTTTTGTATTTTTTTGTCCGCAATCAGATTTAATTCTATAAATAGATGTTTTCTCAGTTTCTTGTAAGGTCGAGTGTGCCCCCTAACGAGAGCATCTACTCATGTGCATGTATCATATAGATGGGTGTACTAGAAGGATATCCTTTCGTTTCAGGAATTTTGTAGAATGTCGCATAATTCGACAGCAAGTTCATTTGGGTGCGTTTGTAGACGTGCTTGATATTTTTTAGACGAAGCGTGTTTTGTTCTTTGCAGTACTTATTTTAAGTTGTTGGAAAAAATCATAGTTGGTTAGTTAGCCATGGTGCTCTGTCATCATCACCATCGATACATATCATGGCCTAATATCTCAATTAGATTCAATTTCATCCATAGGGAAGGCCTATGTCCCACGAGTGGGGACATTATCAATATGTAGTATAAAACAAAGTAGCTTACCGTCGTCTGTATGCTTTGATCTTTAAAATTACGCAGCGGATTTTGATGCAGTTTTTTTAAATGGAAAGGGTGATTCAAAATGAGGGTTTTTTGTATAAGACAGCACCACGTGGGCGAAGTCATTGGCGGGAAGCTAGTAAGCTGTATATAAGATAGCCCTATAGGAGAGGAAATGGAAGATAAATCATGTTTTGAGATTGTAAAATATGAATTGTGAAAAATATGTTAAACGTCTTGATATCATGTAGGTATTGCACTTTGGATTGAATTGATTAAATGATAATTGCCGGAATGATAATTGCAGTGTCCTTAATGCGCAAGATTAGATAGTACAATTTATTAATAGTGAAAAATGTGCGAAGCGAAAAGGAGGATATGATATTGGCCAGTATGTACTTATGTAATAACGTTCGTCTGTTCACTTATAACTTTTTAATTTGAGGTTACGTTAAATTGGCAACAGTGCCCTCTAGAGAGCATAAACTAAGAAACAAAAAAATATATATTATTCAATAATTCCGTGTATATATATATTGACAGCTCTTACTTGCAATTTTGCTTAAATACACCCGAAAAATAACAAAAAAAGAAATAAGTTCAAATCTAAAACTCGACTTCGGCTAAATCACACTCTAAAAAGTTTGAAGCAAGAAATTTATTTTATAGCGATAGTTATAATAGCGATGACCAAAAGAATACGTAGTCGTATGCCACAACAGTTTATGTTATGTTCAATGGCAAATGACTACGCTGTCCTTTGGTCACCGCTATTATAATTTACTACCTTTCCGCTATTATACATAAAAACCTTCCTTATGGATTCATATAGGGTGATTACCGTATCTATGAAAAAAAACCGCATCAAAATCCGTTGCGTAGTTTTACAGATTTAAGCATGTATCCTATGCAAGATGGGTATGTATCCCAGATAGCAATTTAAACTTGTTGTTCTTTTTTGACATATCAATCTTGTTGCTGACTTGCAAAAAGTTTGATACGTCAAAAAAGGAAGACTTGCTTCAAGTTAGCATGCTATCTGGGTAGGGACATAGCGACAGAGAAAGTGACTTTGTTTTATACTATGTAGTGATACGGTTTGGGAGAATAATGGAGAACTTTATATTTGACCTTTGGCCTTCGTTTTTTTACAGAAGTAGGATCGACGGGGATTTTTGATATTTGATTAGTTATGGTTTATCAAACATCAATTGTTTATTATATCAATTTTCAGCGCTAAGCGAATTAATTTTTATTTGACTGGACTTTTTGTGCGCCTATATACAAAATAAAAGTCTTTGAACTCAATTTTAATTTTTACCTATTTGGAGCTCTACAGTCTAAACACGGAAATATATAGAGCGAGACGGCTGTACATCGTATGACATTTCAATCGAATTAATTGAACATTGTGACACCATCTACCCGAAGATAGAAAAATAAAAGTATTTTGTCTACAAAAGTAACAAGGGTATTACTTATAGATATAAACTTAATTAGTTTTAAAATAAAGACGAATTCCAAAAGCATACCCGCAGACCGCTGATTCCCAAGTTCCATAGTTGATGACACCTCGTTCGCGCACATCTTTAGAGTACTCTGGTGGTAACTCCGAGCTCATATAGGACTCCACTGAATTCACTGTTCCTGGTAGTGACAGATTGTTTAAATAATAGCCGTTATATAAAATTTTTCTTTTTTTTTAGTAGCTCGCTCGATTAGTGGATAAGCGCCCGTGGCCCACGATCGTTGTTGTTAAGCAACCTTCACAAGGGTCGATCACGGGATGGGTGACTAAAATATTATTATCTTGAGCTACTCCGTGCTTTGGAAGGTACGTTAAGCCGTTGGTCCCGACTGTACCTATTTGCAGTCGATAATACCTTCCATTGGTCCATCGTAGAGGGTCATGGCCCATCCTCCTTAACCATCCGCAAGGAAGGTCTGAGTCCTTGCAGTGGGGACGTAAAAGGGCTGATGATGAAATAAAATATTAAAAGCCGCGACGTAAATAAAATATTTTAATTACTTCTACTTTTTGCTATATAAGATTTATTAGGCTCACAAAACTGTTTTACAATTATCACATTAATACATAAGATTTGCATCTTAAATATTACATTTAAACTTATACGATGTAAGCACAACATGCATAAGCATGTTAACATCATGGAAGTCAATATTCTTACAGGAATAGATGGATTATTTACTATTCAAGAGACATTTCATATAACGAATTTAAAGTGTTTGAGTGAATAAAAGTAAGTTTTTATAAAAATAAATCTCTTGAGGCCTTTTTTGCTGCGGCCACATAACCATTAAAGATATAATATATTAAAGATTCAATTAGACACATTATCTCTTTATAATATCACAAGCTTATTAATGTCCCCATTGCTGGGGACAGGCTTTCCCTATGGAATCTTCTATTTCATAATATAGGGAGAATGGGCGATGACCCACCACGTGGTCCTATTGCGAGTTGGTGGGTGTTATTAACGTCTGCAGATGCAGACGGGATCAAATCTTTCGTAGCACGGAAAGGCTCGAGGAATAATTAAATATTTATTCTGCTTTTAGCACATATTGTTATAGCGGAATGATGGCGAAGATTGCATTAAAATCACTGAGATTATCGGTTACTGACACATTTTTAGGGATCTCCTATCCGTCCGTCCTTTGCCAGGCTGTATCTCATAAACCCCGATAGTTAGACAGTTGAAATTTTAACAGATAGATCTCTTGCCGCTATAACAACAAATACTAAAAACCAGAATAAAAGTATTTAATGGGTATCCCTTACAACAAACGTGATATTTTTGCTAGTTTCCGGTAGAGACCTTTCGTGCGCGAGTCCGACTCAGGCCCGGATCTACGATTTTTTTTAAACGGGACACCTCATGCTCCGTGAAGCCAGATTTTATATTATGATTTTCTTTTTATTTCATTTAGGGATTTCCAAGCATGTCTGTTCCAACATAGTCTATAATATGCATGAAGAGATTCGTAAAGTAAATAGGTATTAAATAATGATGATTTTGGCGCCCTCTAACACTGACGCCCAAGGCGAGATGCCCTACTTGACCCCTACCCACCCCTAGATCCGGGCCTGGTCCGACTCGTACTTGGCTTGTTTTTTATTATACAGGTCCAAAAACTGAATGTCAAGCCGAAACAGAGTGACAGGATTGATTGTAATCATCAAGAGAAAAGTCAGCAAAAAATGATATCCCATGCAGTTTGTTAATTATGGGCATTTAAGAAAAACCTAGAAATTTGATCAAACTTTTTGGTCACCATTTATCGGTTATTGTGGTCAATTTTTATTATTTTTGTTCATTTAAATTTTGGAATAGTAACCCTTAATAACATTTCTAGAATCACAGTCAAAAATAATGAAACAATTGCCCCAAGATTCCTAGAATTAAGACTATTTGTTAAACTATGAATTTTAAATTTTCAGTATTTGTCAACTTTCAAAAGCTCTCCCTTAAAAAAAAGGATTTGAGTGCATTGACAAATGCCAGTAAAAGTTAGCGCATTTAAACAGGATTTTAAAATGGCATAATACTTGTTAGTTTCATACTAAAAAAAAAACTAGTAAAAAAATAAATCCTTAAGTAACCCGATATTTGCTAACCTACTTTACTCAGTTAAAATATTTGATTCGCACAAGCTCTTGGTAGATTCTTAATTTTACAGCAAAATGATAAGAGAAATGGATAGTGGACATGTTTGCCATGAGTGAGCGAGACAGACAGTGACGCCACTTTTACTAAAGTCAACAAAAGTAAGTAAAATTATAAAATAATGAAAAATCTTGACCTAGTTTAGGTTGTTGTTGTAATATTTATTACAACAAGGGAAATAATCTTTTTTATTACAACAAACGATTATTTATTATGTATTAGTCGGGCATATCTTCGACTGTTGGTGTTATCAGCAGCTCGAGCAATTCGTATACGCAGCTCGGCTACGCTCTCAATGGACTTTGAATAAACTTTTTTTTGAGAGCGTCCCAAAAAAACCAGGCCGTTCAAATCTGGGGAACGGGCTGACCACGAGATAGCTTGAACGTCCAATCCACCTTCTCGGATATTCCTGGACAAGGAAATCTCTTACTTGCACTGCGTAATGCACTGGGCAGCCATCTCGTTGATATCACATGTGGCGACGATCTGTCAGTGGTACATCCTCTAACAAATTTGGTAAATTTTCTCGTAAAATATGTAGGTAATTCGTGCCATTCAAGTTCTCAGGCAGCTCAAAAGACCCAACAATTTTGGCGTTTAAAATTCCAGTCCACAGGTTTGCTTAAAAGCGATACTGGGATCTGTCTTCTCGCATTAAATGTGGATTCTCCACATGCCGCTCGTGAAAATTGTGTAAGTTTAAGTAACCATCTTTTTTAAATATAATTTCATCTTACAAGAGAATTTTTGGGATGAATTGGGGAATTTCATTATGCCCCTGTAGCATTGTTCTATAAAATAAAATCCTTTCAGGATAATCTCCAGGGAGAAGACTCTTTTTACATGAAACGGATGCATTCCGGCTCTTTGTAGAATACGATGTGCTGTGCTTTTGAGTATTCCCGTTCTTTCTTCACTTTCCACGAATGGAAACACTTGAGTCATTTGCGACCTCTTGCAACACCTCTCCCTCGCAAGGAAAGCGAGGTCTACCTCCAGCCCGTATTTGATTAAGGAAATGGCCGCCCTTCCTGAGTGAACGGGTCGCATTAACAAACACGCGGTATTCCGGATAGCGCTCTAAATTTGGATATCTTTCATATCGATAAAGTCTAGCGGCGGCACTTGCGTTGCATCTGCATTCCCATAAATGAGTTGCAGGTTTGCATATTCTTGTAAAGTGTAGCGCGTAGGCATGGCTTATATAAGTTTATGCAAGGATGTCAACACAAAAGTCCAATTCCAAAAGAAATAAGTCAAAGTTGCCGGTATGTAACCAGCAAGTCCAATTCACAATGCAATACATAATATTATTGAATATTTTTATTTTATTTATTATAGACATTTGCACACCTTATTCAAATGTCTCTTTTTCCTTTTTTGCATTTATAAATTTTTTGTCATGTCATGTCATGTCAAGGTAAAGTCAAGGTAAAATGTGGAGGAGCAAAAAATTTATCTAACTACATTTATGCAAATAAATTATTAACAATTACAAAAATTAAGAACCTAAAAAGAGCTTGTGCGAATCAAAAAATTTAACTGAGTAAAAAGGGTTAGCAAATATCGGGCTATTTTTTTTTTTTTTTTTTTTTTTGTTTTGTTTATCATGCAATCAGTCTTTCTGACTATGAGCAGATGTGTTTGGAGTTATTGTCAATGCAGAGATGATCCCCAGCAGGAGCATTCTCTATATTTATATCGACTTAGTGCTCAGTCATTGTTGTTAAGGTTCAATGTTCTGCGTCGCTTAAGGCGATTTAGTGCATCAGGTAAGGTCAGCTGGACTGCAAGCTGATTGGGATGGCGGCCTAGTCTTTGTTTGTATTTGCCTGCGAATGTCTGAATTTCCTTCTTCACTGTGGGCATCTCAAGGAATTCGTGAATTTCATTATTTCGAATAAACCACGGTGCATTACTGATTTGCCTCAAAATGTAGTTCTGGGCAGTTTGAATTTTATTTATGTTAGAATTGCATGTGGCTCCCCAAACTTGGATACCATGTGTCCAGACCGGTTTTATGACGGTTTTGTAAATGAGTAGCTTGTTATCCAAGCTCAGTTTTGCGTTTCTGCCAAGTAGCCAGTATAAACCTTTGTACTTTAGATTAATTTCCTTGCGTTTCATTTCAATGTGTTTTCGCCATGTTAATCTGCGGTCCAAGTGAAGTCCAAGATATTTCACTGTATCGCTTTGAGGCAGCACCCTACCACCCAGGTTTACTGGAGGACAAGTTTCTCTTCTCAATGTGAATGTGACCTGCAACGATTTGTTAGCACTCACTTTGATTCTCCATTTGTCGAACCAGTCATTTATTTGGGAAATGCTTTGTTGAAGTTTTGCAGTAGCATCTGTTGGATCCTTACTAGAGGCTAATATGGCAGTATCGTCTGCGTAGGTTGCGTATGTGACTCCGTGTATGTGCGGCAAATCTGACGTGAATATCGTGTACAGGACCGGCCCAAGTACAGATCCTTGTGGCACTCCAGCTGTTATCTCATAGAAGCTTGATGTGCAGTCATCCTCTTTTACTTGAAATATTCTATTGGTGAGATAAGATTCCAGTATACTATAGAAGCTATGAGGTAAGAGTGACTTGATCTTATAAAGTAAACCCTTGTGCCACACCCGGTCAAAGGCCTGTTGGACGTCAAGGAATGCCGAGGAGCAGTATTCCTTTCTCTCAAGACTATCGCTGATATATCTGCACACTCTGTGTATTTGTTCAACTGTACCATGTCCGGCTCTAAACCCGAATTGATGGTCTGGGGTTACGCTGTTTTCGTTCATAGCGTATGAAAGCCGTCGTAGTAGTATCTTCTCACATACTTTAGATAGGATAGGTAATAGGCTGATTGGTCTGTAGGATGCAACTTCATGTGGTGGTTTACCAGATTTGTGGATCATGATTACTTGAGAGACCTTCCACAGGGCAGGATAGTAGGCGACTCTAATGATACAATTGAACAGTGTAGTTAGATATACTATTGCCTTGCGCGGCAGTTCTGACAGGACTCTCTTATCAATAAGATCAAACCCTGGAGCTTTCTTGCTTTCTAATTGTCTGATGGTTCTTTTTACTTCGGCTGGTGTCGTGGCTTTTAGAGGAAGGTCAAGTTGAAAGGGTTGTTGAAGGGCATTATCTATGTCAGCTTCACTAGAACCAGGAGCAGCTTCATTGGGAACAAATACCTTAGCCAGGTGCAATGCGAAAGCTTTAGCTTTCTCTTGTTTGGTTCTTGCCCATTTGTTTGCTTCCAAACGGAGTGGAGGCTTTGGGTTTATTGGTTGATTCATGTGCTTGCACGCCTTCCACAGTGAGTAATCTGAGCCACTAGTAGCAGTTAACGATGACAGGAATGCCTCAAGTGATGTACTTTCCCCTTCTTTTATAGTCCGTTTCAGAATTTTACTATAATTGTTAAACGCTCTTTTATCGTCTTGGTGTCGACTAGTGTGCCATACTCTGCGCAACCGTCTTTTTTCCAGAATCATGTGTCTAATTTCAAGCGGAACAGGGTTCTGTCTCATGCTTCTATCAACCGTCACTTCTGTACTCTTCCAGCAAGCCATTTGGATCGAGGTTGTAAAGACCATAATTGCGTTATCAATTTCGTCTTCATCCTTGAGAGATATTTGTAGCTGTAAGGAATCTTCGACAAGGGCTCGAAATAATTCCCAGTCTGTCTTGTTACTATACAACCTCGGTTTTCTTTGCGTCTCTAACACATTAGCACTAACTGTTAGTATGACTGGAATGTGATTGGAATTTCCATCTAAGCAAGATTCAATGTGGTAGAAGTATCGAGAAAGACCTTTCATTATGAAAAAGTCCAGAACATCAGGTAGCTTGCTTGGATCGGACGGCCAGTGGGTAGGTTCCGGTGTGGCAATTGTTGTCAGAATGTTATTGTGAACACATTTTTTGAGTTCTCTGCCTCTAGTGGTAATCAGTCTTGATCCCCAATGTACATGCTTAGAGTTCCAGTCTCCTCCAGCTATGAAGCGTGGCCCAAGACTTTTGATGTATGTTGTGAACTGCTCTTCTGTGATCTTGTGTTTTGGAGGGCAATAGACTGATGAGACATTGAAATGACCATCTTTATCTTTGATGTTTACTGAGGTAGCTTGGATAAACTCTGTTTTATAAGGTGGTAATTCACAGTGTTCTATATTAGATTTGATTATAATAGCAGTACCCCCATGTGCCGTACCGTCTGGGTGGTTTGTTGTATATATGTTATAACTTCTTATATTTACGTGGCTACTGTTAGTAAAATGTGTTTCTGATATAAGAAGTATGTCAAGTTGGTGTGTCTTTAACAAAATTTCGACTTCATGTTTGTTGGGTGAGAGTCCGTTTGTGTTCCAGGTTGCTATTTTAATTTTACTTATTTTGAGGACAGTTTATTTACAAGTGTTGTCAAGAGCCCCAACATGGTGCTCATTTGTTGTAATATCACATCAATTTTTTCAGATTGTTTTATAAATATTTGTTCTATTCGGTCATATGTTGGATGTTGGTGAGGTTCTTGGTTAGGTCGTAGGTTGTGAGTCTTCATGGAGTCTTTTAGGGCTTCACTGTAACTTTTTGTTGCACTGTTGTTTTTGGTTGTGACACCTTTTCTTTCTTTATCTCTGTCGTTGGCAGCATTAATAGGCTGCGATTGAAGTTCGGTTCTCCTGGGCAATGTTCTTGTTAATGTTTTTCTTGTCAAAATTTCCTTATAGACTTCACAACCTTTGTAGTTTGCAGGATGTGGACCAAAGCATAGGGCGCATGTGGCCGGAGTGGAACGATCAATTTTGGGACAGTGTTTCGTAGCGTGAGATTCCGCGCATTTCAGACATCGATGTGGTCTCATGCAATAGTTTTTGGTGTGACCATACTGCTGGCACCTTTGACATTGTACAATAGTGTTTCTTTTCTTAGGGTCTTCTATGGTGACAATTTGGTGATAAATACATCTAACTTCCTTTGCAGCTTTGTTTTGAGGCCCAGGATGCAGGTTTACAAAGAACGTAGATGTTGGTTTTTTATCAGGTCCGTACCTTGCATTGATGATTTCACCAACCACAGTGTTTCCGGTTTCTTCAAAAGCAGTTTGTATTGCTTGATGCGGAGTTGTGTGGTGCAGATTTTTGATAACTAGTCTGCAGTTTCTATTTTCTTTTCTGTTGAAGGTATGGCCAATCAGACCCTTTTCTCGAACTGCTGCGATGAGCTTTTTATATGCTTCTATATCTTCACTCATGATCCTGATTTGAGTTTTGTTCACTACCTTGTATGTGAATGTTTCTCTTTTCGCTGCCGTTTCTAAGAATTCAGTCAGTTTATTAACATCTTCTACTCCATATAGTATAATAGGAGGAGGTTTATTGGGTTTCTTTTCTTTAGATTTTTCAGCTTCTTGGGTAAGGGGTAGTCCGCTAAACATGTTAGAGGTAGGAATGATTTCAGGAGACTCTGAATCACGTAACTTTCTCTTCTTCTTTTGATTGACTGGAACTTTCTGCCAGTCTGGCAAGCCAGTCCAGTTTTTGTCTTCTAGCGATACTTCGAGAGTCTTTACTTTATTTGAGCTAGGCTTGATACTTCTAGTTGAGGAACTTCTTTGTCTAGTGAACAGACTTGGGTGAAATGCTTGCTGCATATATTTTCTATAACCGAAAAATGCTTACCAAAGGTTAAAGTATGACCAAATTTCTAGGTTTTTCTTAAATGCCTATAATTTTCAAACTGCATGGGATTTTTTTTTTCTGATGATTCTTATGATGGTTACAATCAATCCTGTCACTCCGTTTCGTCCTGACGTTGAGTTCCGGGACACCTTGTATATACTAATACTGAAAAATTACTGCTTAAATTTACTCACCTTCAAAGTTTTTCTCAAGAAATACTACGCCCATGTCATTCGGGACGCTGTCGAAACCGCATGCGCTCACTACGTACACGCCGGCGTCACGTGCTTTTTTGTCGTATTCAATTTGCATCCTTTCTATGAACTGAAAATGTGATTCGTAGGCATTAGTTCGATATATCAAAATATCTGAAAACCAATATTATATCATATCCATAACTCAAACTATATCGCTCACTGAATAGTACAGTGGCACAACTCAAAAACCATAATTTCGAGAAAACGCCACATAATGTGGTGGCATCCCATAGATAATTTAAAGAAAAAATAAAAAACTTAACAGTAGGTAATAATATAATACAAACGATTTAACTGTTATTGTAAAAAATGTGATTTTCATAATAAATTATAAATATATTAGATTTTCATAACTTCAGAGAGCGTTTTTAGAAATTATGGTTTTTGAGTTGTGCCACTGTACTATTCAGTGAGCGATATATCGGTTTTCTCGTAATTCAGGTATAAATACAAAA
Organism: Diatraea saccharalis; assembly: GCA_918026875.4. Lineage (NCBI taxonomy): Eukaryota > Metazoa > Arthropoda > Insecta > Lepidoptera > Crambidae > Diatraea > Diatraea saccharalis. The sequence goes on along the minus strand of OU893348.1, from coordinate 90,293 downwards.
CACAAATCTACTCGTACAACACCGTATTTTATCTCGAAACATATTAGATTGATATTCGCCTCTTCTTTTAAATGCCGTAGGGCAAAAAACGATGAAGCTAATATCATATCTACTATCCAGCTATTAACGCTCGAATCTGGCAATATAAACTTTAATTTCAAAGCAATAAGTTCTATATTTTGCTATCGAGAGGATCCAAAATAGGTAAAAAAATATGTCTTTACATAAATATGTTTTTTAATTCTGTTTGCAATAAATTTTTGTACATATAGTGTATAATGGGGATGGGCCCCTCAGTCTACTTCAAAATCGTAGGAATAGCTGTAAGATAATTTCTCATTGACAGAAAACAGTTACCGTATTTTCACTCACCAGATGGCGCGACAATCGCGAGAGGTCCTGTCAGTTTGTTTACTACGAGATTGGACTTTAATAATACATCATAATACTTATATAAACTATTTTATTAAAAGTACCCAACGTGCCTGCCCAATAAACACTAACCTCTTTCAACGCGCTTAACTTTGTCCCAATTTTTTTAACCCCATTTTTAAAGCACTGACATTCACTGACCCGTAGTTTATAATTGCTTTAATAAATCTCCTGTACCCCTTATAAGCGCAAAATTCTTTTATTTGAAAGGAAACGAGCGTAGTTCACCGACAAAGCATGATATTTAGAAGTTTCACGCCACACTAGTGTCTCTAGTGGCAAATTCAAACGGGTTAGCTCTTATTATCGCTTTGCTATGCTATGACTTTGATATATGCGTTATATTTGATTTGGAAAATATTGATCAGTTGCATAAACCTCCATTATTTAAGACGACTTCGCTTTAATGGCTGTTCTGAATTTTCGAAAATTTTGTCGGTAAAAACTAATGACAATTTTAATGGACGTTTGTAATTGGGCGTAAAAGGAATATATTACATGAGGCTCCCCGCTGACATCCACATGATGTGCGCCGCTCTCTATTGCGGCTTTCACCACGGGCTCCCCGTACAGCCAGTACGGGCCGCAGCAGTTGACCACCACGCGGGCCTGAGCACACATCTCCTTCAGAGAGTTGTAGTCGCCACAATCAGCGATTATTATTTTCACATTAGTCAGGTTCGCATCTGGAAGAACACACAAGACCTTTGGAAGAGCTAACAAAAGATAAGATTATATAATGTCATCATCATCAGCCCCTTTACGTCCCCACTGCAGGGGCTCAGGCCTTTCTTACGGATGGTTAAGTGCCTTCCGAAGCACGGAGTAGCTCGTGATAATAATTTTCTGGTCTCCTATTCCGTAACAAATCCTTGGGAAAGTTGCTTAACAACAACGATCGCGGGCCGCGGCGCTTGTCCACTACACCAACGAGCTACTCCCAAACATAATAATATAGTTTTACGCAGTGAGAATTGAACTTACAAGGCTTGGAAGAATCTAGCTTCCTTTTTATTACTTTTTTTTTTATTCTAGATAGGCAAGCTTGACCATAGATCACTTTTGATACGCAGTAGCCGTTTCTATGACTTCTTCACCCTTCGATAAGACATGTTCTGGTGAAAGAGGTATCTTAACATACTCGGTTGCTTGGATATTGTTACGACATTAATTCCGCCTATGTACCTTGTACATGATGTGTTAAATAAATATTTATGAGATATAATAACGTTAAGTGACAAATTATGATGTAGGTACTTATTTGAATAAGTAAAGTATATAGCTTAGGTAGTATAGATACTCTAGTCTGTTCAAAGGTCAAGGAGACGATTTAATATGGAGATCTTGAGTGTAAATTAAAGTGTTGTGTTCAGATAAATTAAAACAAAAAAGTTAATAACTGACTAGTCAAACATGATGAGTCATATTCATCCGCCCTCAGATAAACAAAGAGGCCGTGGTCGTTTTAGCTGCTCGATTCCCCGCCCATCTAAAGATATGGCTCTACGATAAATACGTATCTAATAACCCATATTAAGAATCTTCAAGTCTAAGTTGTTTTGGTAAAAGAGATAATTCGCGTGTCAGTTTTTTGTGAGTAAGTACAAGAAAAATTAACGAAAAACTAAGCGTTTACGTAGCGGAAACACGTTTTTCAAGTAACCTTTGACTTATTGGAAGCAGTAGAACTAGACAGCCTTGAAAACGTAATACATATATGGTAAAAGCTTAATATTGTATTATATGGTAAACACATATTATTGCTTTGGCAAGGTGGCCTATTTGTTGTATAGTATTTTACAATAAACGAGTCCTTTACTTAATGGAGTTATCCATATATTAGATAAATGTAAATTTACAGAGTTAATATTAATGTCCCCCACTTTTTTATTTATTCAGTCTAGGCTGTTTCAAGCACATGTGAATGTCGAAAGCTACGCCTTCGGTTCGCAAATCGATAGCGGGAGACTTACATCTAATAATAGATAGATTTAATTTACATAATAAATCTAATATCTATGTTATGATTCCACATATATATTAGCATTGTAAATATAAATTTGATCAAATAGGTAAAATAGTCCATTATTATCTGAGAAATAATGTAAAAGTAACAGCATGTTTGCGATTAATAGATTCGGAGATGCGGTGCTGTGTTTGTGGAACAGCTGCTAGACGGCAGGAAACGCTCCATACAAATTCAAGGCACTAAGTGACGTTATACAGTGCTACGATAGCGAAAAACTTATGGGCGTCTGGGCATATATCTTTGTAATATATTTGTTATTTGTGAGTAGCTGTTTTAAGTTATTGTTAAATTAATGTAGTATATTTTTCTTACTTATTTCAAGCTTTCCAAGAGTAACATTTTGCTGATTAAATAAAAAAATAAAATAAAATATTACCAGTTTTCTTAGACACTTCTTGTAAAATTTGTTCCAGTTTGCTTTTTGACCGGCCTGCAACACCCCAGGTGACAGAGCCATCAGCAAACTCCTTCATGCCGCGGGCGAGATGTTCCACCGCATGTTTTCCAGTGAAGCCTGTAGCTCCAAAGATCACTAAGTCCAGTTTAGACATCTAAGTTAAAACAAATTACATTGTTACTGATTAAGATTATAAAACGTTATCTTCATTCAATGACGAAGTATTTAAAAATAAAAAGCACATACACTAGATGGCGACTCTAGCAAAATTGATTTTTGCAGATAATAAATGGACTAAAGATAGTCATTTCTGTTCCTTTTAATTAACATATTAAAAAACTGAAATTTGCAAAGTTCGAAACTTAGATATCAATACAAATACGAAAAAGTACAAATAGAAAGTTGTTTATTGAGTTTTGAAACCTAATTTACTATTATACACGAAAGAAAACCAGGAAGGTTATCATGGAGAAATCAAGAAAGTACCATAGCGACATCTAGTTCGATTTCAGAATTTTTTTTTTTTTATTATTCATTATAATAGTAATCTGAATTAGAATTAATCTATATTACTTCTTGCAAGCTATTTAATCACAACTAACTGTCAAGCATTTATTACTATGTTGTCATCTGAAGCATTATTTCTGAATTATATTTTCAAATACATATTTTATTTCCAAATTTCGTTTTTGCACTTAATAACTGAATTTCCGAATTCAAATTCTGAATTTAATTTCCAAATTTTATTAATGTATTTCAATTTTGAATATATTTACCAATTTCATTTAATTTTGAATTCCACTTCTGAAAAAGCCCATCTCTGATTATAGACAAGAATTAAAAATAAGGAAGTCACAGTAAGAAGAGTTACTTAAAGAAGTGGCAATACAAAGCAAAAAGAAAGTTTTCATTTTTACACATCCTTCCATTTCTGACCTATATGCACCAAACACTAGCAGTATGGAAACAAAGTATGAAGCAGAGTATATTGAATCAGACTGTTAGATAGGTGGTATGGAATCTCATGACTATAAGAGAAAATCAAAGGCAGAAGATGTAACTCACAGGTTTAAAAAACTCAAATGGCAATGAACAGGTTACCTGATAAGATCTAGAAAAGACAAATAGATAAAACAGCTAACAGAATAGTACCCATGATATGGTAAAAGACAATGAGGGAAACTAGAAAAAAGGAACAGAAGCGAATCATGAATCATTCATAACAGACAAGTGGAGGAATTTGGAGGAGGGTTATTCCTTAGAATAGCCATTTATTTTTGATAATAAAGGAAAAATGCATCTTATTGTTGAAATAAAAACCTTACTTCCATATAAATTAACTAAGCGTTAGTTTATTTAATACCACGTTCGTAAAATGTTTATTTAAAAAAAATAAAATGTTTTTCTGCCCCCAAGCACAATATCAATATTGTCAGTTTGCTTGCCAATATAAATATAAAAAGAATATTTATTAAACAAAAATAATGTTGAAGGGTGTTTGACTCAATAAGCTGTAAGAGAATTTTTTTTACTGGTAATTAAAACAAGGTAAATACAAAATGAATGCAATTTTATCAAGCTGAACCTAACTATTCATTTAGTTGATGTAGTATGCTGGTGATGAATATTTTTATCTGCCATAATTTGTATTTTAAACTGAACTTTTTTTACTTTAGAATTATATTTTTTATGAGATTATTCAATAAAAACAAGTGACATGGTAACAATCCCAAAAATATCATTCTAATCTAAAGGACAATGAAAGCTTAAAACAACATGTTACTTATTTCTGTATTACATATTCAATTGGGTATACTGTTTTAATGGAATAATGCAAACATTAAAGCAATATATATTCTAACAAGAGCTAGATTGTATTCTACAATTATTGAGATTTTTATGGTAAAGATTCAATCACCAGATTTTTTTTAGACTAAAGTTTTTAGATTAATTTATAATTATCTGATAAGATCATCATTATTTTAAATGTCACTCTAATACATGTGATAATTATATTCACCTTAATTATGTAATATTTCAAGAAGATCATGCAATATCTTATCAATTTTTTTGAAGAAAAACGTTTTTTAATGAAAATCATAATTTCATAATTCTGAAATGCTCTCAAGAACTTTTTATGGAGAGAAGATAACGTTAATTTTGTCTTCTCTAAAATAATATTATGATTTTTAATAATTGTAAGTAAAAAAAAAGTAAATGTAAGTAAATCAATGAATGGTTTATTATGGTAAAACACCGGCTCGGCCGGTTCTTTTTCCAAGCACCTACTTATCAGTTAATAGTGTTTTTGAATATATTACCTTCACCACGTATGTTTTCCCACAAAAGAAGAAATGTTACACATAAGACGGTAGAAGAGAAAACAGTTTTAAAGAAATGTTAAATCCTCCTCACTTTTATACTTTTAGTTATAACAAAAGGAATGACGCACGTAATAACGTATTACCTCATCAACTTAATATATATTCTCTATATATAAGCGTATATTCTTCACTAGATTTTTTTTTTATTTCAGTATGAGATTTGATTTTATAGTGTACTGACAAACTGTCATCATCGTTGTCAATATTGTCATGTCAATGTCAATTAATATTGGGCAAACTCTATCGATATATCCAAATATCGATATTTTTCTGAAAAAAAAAATCAATATAAATTAGCGATATTTTTTCCCACCATATATCGGCTTTCGATATTTATTTCCAGATATCAACTTCGTATCAAAATCGATATATTTTTTAAAGTTCTGCTGTCTGCTCATACGTCGCATCATGTATTTCTTAAATTTAAAAAGAGTAGGTAGGTAGTAGGCTATTTGAGTTTAGAAATAAAAGTCTTTGACCTGCACGTGTAGCATGTCAAACTCGAGAAATGCTTTGTCTACACCCAAATGTCACTTTCTTGATTTGAGAGTGAGATGTTGTATGAGCGTACCCGATAAAAATGACATTTGGGTGTAGACAAAACTTTATCGAGTTCGTAATGCTACACGTGCTGCTTGTCTTTTTTGTTTCTTTATAACAATGACACTGCTTGTTGGTTTAGTTAGTATCACTGACAGTGCTCCTGATGTTAATATCAGACAAATTCTGATTTGTTTGACAATGTAATTTTTTTGTGTTGATGTGTTGTTTCCTTGGCTTTATGTACCTATTTTAAAAAACAAAACAGCCAGGTGTTTATTTGCTTTAAAAATAATTTGGCAATTTTTATAGATAATCGCTTATTATGCAGAAAATATCGATATATCAATATATTTTTGACATTATTTATCGATTCATTAGAAAAATATCGATACGATATATGTCGACATTTTTTTACCACTTGTTCATCCCTAATGTCAATCAATAGAGGTGGGTAGATTCACACGGATGTTTTATCCAATAGTGCTCAATTGCTATTGACAGATGTCGCGACGTTTCAATTTCTAATGAGGAGTATATAAAAAAAACATTAGTTCCCGAAATCAAACTAGATGTCGCTATTGTACGTTCTTGATTCCTCCATGAAAACCCTTCCGGTTTTTTTTTAAGCTTAAAAGTAAATTAGTTTTCAAAACTGAATAAACAACTCATTTGAATAAACAACTCATTCTATTTGTTCTTTTTCGTATTTGTATTGATATCTTAGTTTCAAACTTTACAAATTACAGTTTTTTTAAATGTTAGTTAAAAGGAACGGAAATGGCTGTCTTTGGTCCATTCGTTTCTTGCAAAAATCAACTTTTGCTAGAGTCGCCATCGTTTTTTTTAATACTTCCTCATCATTGTCTGGCATAAGTCATAACAGCGTACAGACCATACTGTTAGGGCGTTTGTGCACTACATTAAATTTTCAGGTCAGCCAGTTCGACTTTTTTTCGGTCCGATATGTCAGGCCATATGTAGGTAATGCTAGCCTGTGCACTGTCCGGAATTCTACGATCCGGAATTTTACTTTTCTGTATTCTGGACCGTTTTTTTCCGGTCCGAGATGGCGGCAATGAAAAACGTGTTTACGCTTGTGCACTGCTCACAGATTAAGGATAATTACTTTCCTAAATCAAACTAGATGTCACTACGGTATTTTCTTGATTTTTGTGAATTAAAGCAAATCAATTTTCAAAACTCAATAAACAACTTATATTGTATTTGTACTTTTTCGTTTTTTCAAGGACCTGCGACCCATAAGTATTCTTCCAGTATGTATGTCGAAGATCATGGAAAAGGTGGTATGTAGGCAGGTGGCGGACTATCTGCACAAAAATAATATTTTACCGCAGAACCAATCTGGCTTCCGCGCTGGTCATGGAACCGCTACAGCTTTGCTGAACGTAGTCGATGATGTGTTGACGGAGCAAGATGTAGGTAATGGGACTATTTTGGTCCTATTAGATTTTTCCCGCGCATTTGACACATTAAACCATAGTCTACTCTTGGCAAAGTTATCGTTTTACGGTTTTGACAATAATGCATTGAAATGGTTTTCGAGCTACCTAAAGGGACGATCACAACCTGTTGAGATCTTGAACCCCACTACTGGTGCGAAGACATTTTCTGATGCCGCTCCTCTTGTTCAAGGTGTGCCTCAGGGATCAGTGCTGGGTTCAGTTCTTTTTCTTTTATACAGTGCAGATTTAATAAAATGTATTGAGAACTGTAGGTATCATATGTACGCGGATGATCTGCAACTATATTTATCTTTTGAGCCAAATAATACATTTACTGCTGTACGTAAAATTAATGAAGATTTAAAGCGAATCCATGAATGGGCTGATAAGAACTGCTTAGTATTAAATCCGCTAAAGTCAAAATGTATTGTTTTAGGCTCAAAGACTCAAGTTGTTAGCATTAACGTTAACAATTTTGAGGTTAAAATGCATGAGACAACTATAGAGCAAGTTGCAGAGGTCCGAAATTTAGGAGTGTTAATGGACAGCAGACTTACATTTCACAATCACGTTGCTGAAATAGTGAAAAACTACTTCTATCGACTTAAGGTTTTATACGGAGTGCGTGAGTTCCTTCAAACTGACCTGAGGATCCAGCTTTGTGAGACCTTAGTAATCTCTAAGCTTAATTATGCAGATACAGTGATCGGGGGATGTCTACTTGGATACACCAGGAAGCTTATTCAGCGTGTACAGAACGCATGTGCCCGTTTCTGCTTCTCTATCCCACGAAGAGCACATGTTAAACCTTATCTCAACAGGGGTAACCTCATGAACATGGAGACTAGGCGTGCATTTCATTTTGCGTGCTTACTGTTTGGTATTATTCAGGGACGGTCACCGGTATACTTGTATGACAAGCTTAATTTCTCTTGTCGTGCAGTCAGGAATGCTACTCGTCTTTTATATCAACGACATAACACAGCCGCATTTCGTGGCAGCTTTCGTTACGCTGCCACGAAATGTTGGAATAACATTCCTCCACCTTTTAAACAATTTCGTGCCATCAAAACATTTAAAATTAAATTAAGAGAACATCTTCTTGATTTACAAAAGCTGATTTGAGTGTTGTGTTGTGTAATTTATATACAAATTTATTATTTAAATCGCATTCTCTATAATATTCTATTTTATGCATGGTTTATATAATACTTATTTACGTATCTAATTTAAATATTTGGGATGACTATTTCATGTAAATATTTATGTATGGTGCATAGTAGTGACTTCTCCTCTCCTCATCTGGTGTCCATGGAAGATCAGCGTCGAGGTATCTTAATGACATCTCGGCACTATGCTGAATGGATACCTTTTTAGAGCCACGATGTGTGTTTATGTATTCACTCAATTTGATATTTCTGTATTGTGTGGTTGCTAAATAAATGAATTATTATTATTATTGTTTTTATTGATATCTAAGTTTCGAACTTTGCAAATTTCAGTGTTTTAATATGTTAATTAAAAGGAACGGAAATGAATATTTTTGGTTCATTCGTTTCCTGCAAAAATCATCTTTTGCTAGAGTCGCCATCTAGTGCGGTGCATTTTTAGGCCTTTCTTTTTTTTATTAAAATACTTTTTCATTACAATAAGTCAGTTTTCCTTTTTAACCTACTAGGCTAAAGCAAGGAAAGACGTTTTTATGTATGTTTTCTATCTAATAATATTTTACTGGGTGGATCAATTTTAATGATTATTTTTATTATAATATATTCGTTTGCTGGTGCTTGAAACGTGGTCCCCTAGATATTAAATAGTAATTTGCTTTATATCAAAATAACTGGAAAAATTTAGACGATCTAAATTACATATTTTGATGATGATGATATTTATGAGGAATATGAGCGGACTCTTTGTAAATTTGAAAAACTTAAATTAGCCTAAGGTGCATTCCGAATGAAAATAAAATTACATTTTTTTTTCAATACGCTAATATCGACTACAAAAATATGTAATTGAAAATCTAAATCATAAAAAGCTGTTTAAATAAATGCAGTATGGCCATAAAAATTTCACCCGAACTGAGATGAAGTTTCTTAAATTTGTTAACCGTTTTTTTAGTTAGTAAGTTTTTTTTTATGATTTAAAATAATTGCCAATAAATGTTTGTAAAATAAAAATACTTCACTGAAAATAGGTTAATTAATTTATTGATAAAATAGTAGGTACTAACTTAATGATAAGGAATGTACACACAAACCAACTTAACACGCATGTATATACATATAGAGTGATTTAGATTTAAATTATCTGTACACAGTTAATTACATTATAGTACCTTTAAAATAAATTAGAAAAAATGAGCTTTGGTCTAAAAAAATAAAAGAATTTTTATATAAAATAAAAAAAATACAAATCAAAATTCTTAATTATATATCGCGAAAACACTGTATTAGCACACTGGTATGATAAGTAGTATAATACTATACTAGTTAGCAAGTGGTACTCTAATTTCTGCACTAATATTTACAGCTAATTATATTTTTATTTATGTATGTGGCGTATGAATTTCGAACATCACGACCGTCAAAAGATGGCGCCAGTAGTCGTACGTAGTACAAATCTACACTGAAGTTCCCTTTTTGGGTTGCATGGTGGGTTACCACCATGGCCACAGAAGTAGCAGGTCGACGTGGTTACAACCTGTCCAGAATCCCTGAAGTCACTTTCCATTAAAAACTTCTTTGTGTGAAATGAAAACATGGAGAAAAAAGGAGCCTTTGCTGAGATGCCGGTTCTTCTAAGTCTCCCGTAGTAATTTTGCAAACCGATGACGTAGTATTCGACGTTCACAAGTGTTATATATAAGCCTATACTGCATAAACGAACTTGATTTGATGCATCACCTATGAGTTTGCGTGGGGCAGTAAAAGCTACTATTCTTTGTCTCGTCACAGATACACATAAACTGTCTCGTCAATACTTGTAACGGTATCTTCATTTTTATTTACGATTATTGGCTAGTTCCCTTAATGTTTCAGTCTCTACAAAGAAAGGGTTATTAGTGAACTGACTTTCATAGAAATCTAGAAGTTGCGCTGTTGCCAACTTTGGCAAGCCATGTAGTATTTAACATGTCCACTGGGTATCGTAATAAACACTTAGCGAATAATATCGAAAAATTTGTCCTAGATTGCTACCACAGGTTTAAAGGTAAACAATTTTATCCCCGTTTGCTAGGTAATTGTTTCCTTTGGCCTTGTTTAACTTGAAATGTTGCCAAAAAGGAAATGGTGGGTCGCATCATAACAAGAACCCGTAAATTATGGGCTTAAGCTGTGTTATTGGTCCTGCAGATAGATCTGGATAGCTAAACTCTCGACGGTGATTTAAGGGCTTATTTGGTCGTATTAAAAATAATATTTTATTGACAATGACAAGACAGACGGCGAACGACTATTTCAAAAAAAATATTTTTCGTTAATAACATAATAGTATGCAGCCAAATCTGAGAGCAGCACCATAACAAAAAATATATATTTCATAAAAATATATTGTGTATAAGGACCTATGTTATCATACCTAGAATCTCACAGGTTGTTTATAAAAATTGGAACTGATAACATTTATCTTTTAATTTATAGATAACTTAGGTAAGATATCTTTTAGTAACAGTAGAATCTAACCTAATTTCGTTTGTCTAAAGGTCGATATTTCAATGTTCAGATAAAAGATATTAACTTGATAAACTATTACAAAAACAATTGAAAACATAAGATCTTTAAAAAAGATAGGAAAACACGTCGCTATCTTTCAAAATAGCTAATAATATACAAATAACGTATTGGCCCGAGAAATTAAATGGTACATTTATCTAATCTGCCATGTATTATGCCACAACATCAGTTTTAATTAAGTTTATTAAATTAAAATTTACCATGACTAAATAACAAAGTATTAATTTTGTCTTAGAGTTTCAGAGAGAAATTAGGAATGACTCATCTCTCTGTAACCTAAAAATTGTTATATATAATAATGAAGTGGTCAGAATGCTTTTAGGCAAATGGCGTAATAAAGCTTATTGTCCTAAACTAGGCTTATACATAGTGCATTAGATGCTTTTCTGTTTAAATTATAATCTTTTTTAAAGACTTTGGCAAGGATTTGTTCTGTTACAAATTCTGATCAGCAAATAATTTGAAAATTCTAAAGAAATACTTAAAATAAGTAATATCTAGTAAATTATCAGAAAAGTTGTAGCAACAAATTTTTGTTTAACTCTTTTTACAGTTTTAAAACATAATGTAACCCTGTATAAAGTTGTTAAAAAGAAAAGCATCCAAAGCACAATTTAATTAACTTCGACAACTTTTTTTTTTACATAAAATATAGCCCGGACACTTATTTTACAGTTTGTACTGTTCACTTCAAGCACTAGTGTCGTAACTTCACGCAATCACTATTAGAAATTGTCTATGGCTTAACTAGACTCTCGACTATTTTCATTGGAGCCGTTAGGCTGTGGAGTAGGGGAGGTGACGTCAGGGGCGGCGATTAGGCCCTCCTTGATTCTCTTCTTTTGTTTCATTCGCCTATTCTGAAACCAAATTTTAACTTGCGTCTCGTTCAGTTGTAGGGCGGAGGCTATTTCTATCCTTCTCGCTCTGGTGAGGTATTTATTGAAATGGAATTCTTTTTCGAGTTCGGTGAGTTGTTTGTTGGTGAAGTTTGTGCGGCCTGTGTTGTTGAGGTTGAGTAGAGGGTTGGACAGCATTTGGCTGCCGGTGGGTGTTCGTAGACCCTCCTGAGGACTACCCAGGACACCTTGGTTGACGAATTCCGCAGGTGGTATCATCAGTTTTGGTGCTGAAATGAGAAATAATAAAACTGTTAGTTATTTGATTGTATTTTTCTTACTGTTATTTGGATATCCGCGATATTTACTTAACTAGAAAATAATTATAATATGAAATAAAGATTGAAATTTAAGTGTATTTTATTTTTTCCGAACATCACGCACGTAAATAAAACATTAATTATTGATTTGATAAAAACTAATATTGATGATGTTGACATTATATAATAGCACATTTGCGAACAAAGTTCTCATACAAAGTTTGTGTACACAAACGTCTCATTGCTCGCGGATTACCTTTTCAAATTAAACAAAAATCCGTGGGAGCCTCACGGGGTCCATTTATGACAGGTGTCAATTTTTTTCTAAAGAAAAAAGAGCAAGACAAAAGATATTTCAATATTGGCCTTACGGCGGCACCCTGCTGCGGAGAGTGGCTTGACGCAGAACTCGGAAACATAACGAAATTGACGCGATCGTGCTTACGTTATACATCGGCGATTTGCTTTTGAATTCTCTTTGTAGTGTTGTACGTATGATGCGATGTAAATTGAGTTTTAGGAATCAACCTGTTGGCTCTCAAGTGTCGTGTTGAGCACGTTAGTCAAACTACTTTATATGATTTTTGACGTTTATTATTGTTGACCGCGCGTTTTATGGGTATTATCTAATTGTGTGTGTGTGTGTGTGAGTATGCACGGAGTAAGGATTTTTGTTCTCAAATGCTAATATTGAACGAGTCGTTCTCGGAATACGAGTTTTTGATCAAACATCTTGTTGGTGGACTCTTGACTTGGATAAATATCTATTTGTAGGTAAATGATGGTTGAGCTTAAAAATTCATTTCTAATCATACCTACAAAAAAGTAAGTATTCTATTCTACTAGTGCAGGCATCGCTTGTAGATACTAGTTAATTGGATTGCAAAATGTTGCTACTGTATTTTTTTGTTTTTCAATTTTCTAAAAACTTGGACTTACTCTTTTGGATTTACAGGTTGGATTATTTGTTGCCTTTTAAAATGGAGATGTATATAGGTAAGCGTTGAACATTTATTTTAGAACAGTCTCAACCTTTTTAATTATTATCATATAGTGTATAGTCTGTGAAAGGGGAAGGAAACAAAAATAATGGAAACAGCTTAGATCAAATTTCGCATAAAATTTTTAAACTGGTTCTGTTTTTGAAATTTTGCCGGCATATAAGACACATTGTCTTTTTGCAGACATGATTCTACTTTCTAAATCATTAAAATGTAACATGTCATCGATATCCAATAAATTCTGTATCAGCCAGACAGTTGTATCAGTCAACCCTTCCGTCGTGGCGACAGCTCTAATTGAGTGAGGGTTGAAGTCGGGTCATTAGGACCGGACGTGTCCGCTATATCTGTCACAGATGTTACACGTGTTATTAGATCGTTAATTTGTTGAGCTCAGTCTTATTAACTAGCCCTGCGAACTGCGTACAGTATAAGAATTAATCAATCTATTGCTCAGTCACGTCGAGCTTTCTTTGTTCTGTATAGAGGTTAAATTAAATGACACCAATTTCGAAAGTAAAAAAAGGTTTTATTTCAACGAACCTCTATACTATACAAACTATAACTAACTATAACACGCTAATTTTATAACAGAAAAGTAGTACTGTCATCGCGCAAATATTTGTAGAATCCCAACTGCATATCATATTGACCTAATTCGTTTAAGTCTTTTACTTGTAAAAAAATTAGGTCTATTCTAATTATTCTCTTACAGAAATCGTCATAGGATTTATTGTTATATGATTATTATCAATAATTTTATTTATAGTATTTAAATATTTCAAAATACTGTAATAGAGGAGCGTAGTAATTAGTAAGTATTAGTAAATTATATTCTAATACTTGCATTTTACGACGTTTTTCTATTAAAAACATAATACACGAATGGTGTATCGTTAACTGATGAAATTGAAGCTAAGGAAGCTTAAAACAAATAATTTGGTCCATTACTGGCCCCCGACTCCGGTCAACCCGTCCGTCGCCGGCAGATCAAACAACGCCGGCTGTTTGCGCTAACGTATTTGCGCAATGCCCACTCTGAACTAGGATCAACTATACGTGTGCGAGTTTCCATTATAACACGACTATGATTACGGTTGGACTTAGCTGTGTAGATATATAAATTACAGATTAAGCTTATTATTTGCGTTTTAAGAAATAAAAAATGGTCTAAATTATAACAGTGACACGGACATGTTTCTCGTATGATTTCCATTCCCAATTTTTTTTTTGTTCTATAGTGAAAACCGCGTCGGAATTAATAGATTAGATAATGACACAAATAGAGACAGAAACGTAATATTTTATATGAAGAGCGTCAAAAAATATTTTTTAATTAATTTGGTGTACTCCCAAACCTCTGCGAGCATTCTAAAATGATAGAATCATGATTTTCATTGCAAAAAAGAATATAATTACGAGGAAAAATAGATTATAATCAATTTTAGAATATAACTTAATTACCGGTTAAGTTTTTATGATTTTTTAAATTTAAACTTTTTAATGATATCGAAACCGGCTAGATACAAATGGTAAAGCCAAAAAGAGTTTTATTACAGGTTTATGCATACTATATGCGAAAAGACTTTTGCCCCAACCAGCATTTGCCCCAATATCAGATTACAAAGTAACATCATTCCTAAAAGCCAATATTTTCTCAGTAAATCTGGTAGTGATTTTTTATCAAGTTGCCAACCATCGGATTTGTATTTTTAACAATAATTAACTCCTCATCTGTTGTAGAGAATTGCTTAATATTATTTAAGTGTGCCCCAGATTTATTAATATTGTTCAAAATGAAATTAATCTGAGCTTCAATCACTTCGCTATCTAAGTCAATTTCGAGAAAATCATTGATATCAAATGACAAAGTACCTTGACAAAGTGTCAGCTAAATATAATTCTTTACTACGTTTATAAATTAAATCAAGGTTATATTTTTGTATCTTAAGTTAAATTCGCTGTATACGTGCACTAAATGCATTTATCGGTTTTTTAACAATAACTATTAAAAGAGAATGGTCTGATTCAATTGTTATTTTTCTGCCAAATATGAATTCATTGAACTTTTCACAAACAAATAAAATAGCAAGACGCTCTTTTTCAATTTGAGCGTAACTTTTTTGACATTCGTTTAAAGTTGTAAAAGCATATGCAACAAGAAGGTTATTTTGTAGTAAAACTGCTCCAAGAACATCCTTCGACGCATCTACGCCGTAAAGTAGTAATTACGTAAAGTAGAACAGAAAGATCCTCATTAAAAAATTGAAGTACTGGCTCTGAAATAAGCGTGTGCTTTAAGTTTTGGAAAGCTATTTCATGAATATTTATCTAGTCAATATTATTATTTTTCTTCAGAAGGTTTCTTAAGCGAGAGCTTACATCACAAATATTAGAATTAAATTTGAAAACATCATTTACAACACCTTAAAACCATTCTAGCTTCTTCCTATCTTGAGGATTTTTCGTTGCGATAATTGACCTGACTTTTTCTTCACCCAACTTCAACCCCACTATACTTAATTTAACATTTTTTGTCTTAATCAGTCTAAAACTAAACGCAACCGTTTGTCTCGTTGTGATTGATTTTTCTTCAAATTAAAGTGTCGTCAATAATAACTACAGTCCCTTCTAAATTCTCTAACATATTCGCAATCTTTGTTGAAAAACTTCAGAAGCATTGCACAAACAAAATGGCATTCTCAAAAATTTATACATATCAAATGATGTATTGAAACTTTTTTTTTGTATTGAAATTATTTTTGACATCTAACGTGCTTAAAATAGCTGAACCTATTAACTTTCTTGTAATTTCCTCAAATGTTGGCAAGATAAAATATTGCTTCATAATAACTCGAATAAGATCTTTAGGATCTCTACATAATCTCAGATCACCATTCGGTTTTAAACAATTGCTAATTAAATCAGATTCCCTTTTGGAGCGTAGGTTCGTAGCCTATCGACTGCATCGTGTTAAAATTATTTAGAAATTTACCATAAATAAAGCCACTGAGTTTTGAATTTAAATTTGACAGAGACTGTCAAGTGACATATATATTTTTTTTCAAACACAAATCTATACTAAAGAGTTATAATGCAACAATTATAATTTATTATTTCATTTACCGTCAATTTGAAATTGGACACCGATGCCTTTTTAAACTTAGTAGGCACAGAGAATGACCGAGATGGAGAGGGAAGCGGAATCGAATCGTGTTACAACGGACGCAATCGATTTCATACATTTGTTAATACAAGGAACGGAACTATTAATCATTAGTAAACAACCAGTATCGCTACCGAAAACTATACGAACTTCAAGTGCAAGCCTTCAAACGTTCGACAGATCTAAGAGGATTGCTTTGTCCAATCCTAGACGAGTTCTAAATGGCTTGAAATCCGGAACACGACGATCGTATATTATAGTTTATATGTGTTTGTGGTACATGAGTGGTACACGGTACACGAGTATACATAGCGCGGGGTGAGACGAGCTATTAGCTATTATTATTTCGGCTTAATTTTTACTACACAGTGATGTCGTGTTACCGTGGAAACAGCATATTCTTCAAAGCGATGCGGTCGGCATGCGTGCACGCAGCCGCCTACAATAATGTTGACTGTGATGCTTAAACCAAATACAAATCTAATATTCTCACACTAATCTCGACACACATTGGTGTGTTTCAAATTTATCTATTATTGATAAATTGTAAAGCAATTTTCATTAAGAATATTTTTCAATCGTCGTCATGAAAGTGTTATACATATTGTCACTGAAAAGCAGAGAAGGATTATTTTTAGAAAGAAGTATTTTTTTTAAAATAAAAAATGTTGTATGAAAAAGTTTTTTATTTACAATTATTTTATTGTAACATGTATATATTTTGGATTTTTATTATTTTTTATTTGGTAACATTGGTAACTTATTTTTTAAGTATATAAGAATATTTTTAAAAATGTAATAATTCTGTGGAACCCTCTGCGCGAGTCCGACTCACTCATTTTTGTTTTTGTTATTTTTTCGTGAGAAATGATTTTTTCAGCTGATACAAGTTCGTAATTTCATGTTATTTGATAAATATGCGTGTCAGTGTCAAAGGATTTAACAAAGATATTGTTGTCGACAGTCTAGAGCGCTGATTGATTGAACGAAACGTTGTTTTCGGTAGCAATAACATATCGATTGGTTTAAAAAAAATCAATATTATCATTTGCAGTAAATAAATCATGCTGTCGGATAACGAAATTAATGTTCAATGGTCAC
This sequence comes from Diatraea saccharalis, assembly GCA_918026875.4. Taxonomy (NCBI): domain Eukaryota; kingdom Metazoa; phylum Arthropoda; class Insecta; order Lepidoptera; family Crambidae; genus Diatraea; species Diatraea saccharalis. The sequence goes on along the minus strand of OU893348.1, from coordinate 72,881 downwards.
GTAGCAAGCTGAGATTTTTTATATCACTCATATATAACAGAGAATCATACAGAATTCCTTATTGGATCATTCGCCTACAGAATAGAACAAAAAAACTTTAAGATTGTATTTTTTTGTATTTTCATCTTTTCTTCTTAAAGCGCCTCTCTAATTAGTGAATGTTGGCTTTCTTTTTTTATTTATTTCGTCTTACAACTGCAAGTCGCAAAAGTTTTACATTCAGGGGTTAATTGGATCTTGGATTTAATCAATAGTTATGATGTCAGGATAAAAAAAAGATAATTTATTAAGTAAAATAATATAAAATTATTAGATACGTATTTATTGTGTTTCAATTTAACAAGAAATAGCTTAGATAATAACTATAAAAGGCACGTCACAACTCTGTAGAAAATGCACAAAGATGTGACGTCAAGCGACATTTCAACTCAATTTATCGACGTAATTTACTGATTACGCAAAAAATAAAAATTCTCGTAATTAATCCTTCAATAATCAACTTGACGGACAGACAAATAAAAATTAGCCAGCATCCCCATTGAAGTGTTATGTTGATGTCAAACGTTTCGTACAGTTATAGATACTTTATATAGTATAAAATAAAGTCGCTTCCCTGCGTCTGTACGTTGAGATTGAAATCCGTTATGCGGTTCATCTGTTTATTAGGTTTTAATACAGCTTCCATCGATATACAGAGCGATTCAACCGGAAGGTTTATATGTATAATACAGGACCACGCGAGGGAAGCCGCTTTCGGAAAACTTTAAATATAATAAAATCTATTTAGATCCCTGCTTTATTATTTTAATAATCTTTTTTTTTTAAATGAAATATGCTTTTGTCCCAGGTACTTTGAGATTGGAGAAAGTGGATTTTTCATTAAGAATATTTTCCAGTATAGCCTTGTGATTTCAAAATTGATTAAATACAATAACTACTTTCATTTTGTTGTGCGTTCTCTTATTCAGATATGTCAAAAAGCTTTTTTTTCCTAATAAAGTTGTCAAAGTGGAGAACGGGTGTTAGTAGGATATACCCGGGATTTTGTCCTCTACCCGAGGCTTTGGCATTAGGCATTGTTGATTGATCGATCACCGACGCAAACTAATAAGAACTCGAGGAAAGAGACATCTAACGGTCAAAGCAGGTGCTTTTAAAGCTGCGGTGTCTAACGTAGTCGTAGGCTGTTATATGTATATCAATTTATTGTTTGGCGAAGTGTCAGAATATAACACATTTTAATTAGATTAAAAGTTGGAGTATGCATTTGAAAAGCTCAGAAAACAAGAAGGAAAGCTCAGAGTTCTTAATGAAGAGATAAAAACGAAAATTAACTTTAAAGCTTTCTTTCTGGTTAGCTTTCCTCCGTGGTCGAGTGGTTCGTCGGTTTCAAGGTGTCGCCATTGCCATCGAAAATGAACTTTCCTACTTTCCTGAACTTTCCCTTCACGGGACTGAGTTTTGTATCACATTCGTTGTAGATTTCCCTTATGCTAGGATCTGGACAGTTTATGTGATGTTATTTTGTAAGGGCAACATTTGTATACATAAAGTCTAACACGCGATTATTACTTTTATGCGTGAAATACATAGTAAGATAATGGAAAAACTACATCGTCTAAATATACGTCTACGACCTTATTTATAATCTAAGACATCAACTAAAGTCGACATACTACAATGCATTAAATTTCAGTTATTTTGATGTAAAAATACTGACTCGATTTCGATTTATAAATGGAATAAAAAAAATCTGTTCACGAACCACGTAGCCATGATCAAAGATAAAAAGAAACAGAAAAATATAAATCTATTTCTTTCTGATTTGAAGAAAAATATATTTATATGTAAAATGTGGTTCTCTTACAAAAAAAAAGCTTTAAGAAGATTCAAAAGTCGATTCAACGACCAGTGCGCAACGGCATCGCATCGCTCGTGGTTTGTTTGTCCGTCTGTAATAGTAGAAGGCCGGGGTTACACGGCTAATCCATTACGACAGCAAATGTTTGCCCGCTTGCGTATGATTACGTAGGATTGCGCTTTTCGCTACGGGTATTACCGTCAGTCTAATGTCTTTATCTTTTGGGTCACAAACTTTCTGTATACTTAAAATAAATAAAAAAATCGCCCAAGTGCGAATCAAACTCGCGCACAAAGATTTCTGTCATCTTTATAGATGCAAAAAATCTTTACCTCCATGAATAGTTCGAATTAGTCAACCATAACTTACGTTTCGCCAAATATAATAGCACCTGACCACGTATTCTTCTCCACATTACCTTAAGGTTGACTGGTAGAAAATGCCGCAGGCATTAAGTCCGCCTATGTACATTTGTGCATAAAGTATAAATAAATAAATAAAATAAATAATTAACTTTATAAAATAATGCAGCGCTGTTGCGTTTTCGATTTACGTTTCGGTTGTTAAGCAACTATTAAAAGGGCCAGTCAGGCTTCTCCACACTTCGCAGGGTATATTTCGTCTCGACGAGATGAAACGAGTATCTGCAGTCATTAACACGCTATACTATTTAATAATTCAATCAAACAATTGAAGGTTTTGCTTTTGTAAACTATAATATTACAATCCTTTGAGCGCAAAATGTTTTAATATGTGTAGAGCAACCAAACGTTCTTATTTACATTTCTCCTTTATTTATACAACGACAATACGGGTGGCAATCCATAACGTTACGGTGCGTACCGAATTAAGCATAATTCAATCAGTTCAATTGTTGAACAGGACTGGCCATGTACCGACCGTCGACGCCCTATGCTCCCGTCAGAAAAAAATAACATCCACAATGACAATTGACAGCTAGGGGAGCGGGAGACGCCGCCATTGGTTCAAAATTGGACAATGTGGCAGATGCGTCCTCTTTATTTTTTTTATGTAACAAACCCGCCATGTTTGCCCAAATTCTTTGCCGTAAAATAGATGTGTAGAAACGCAGCTGACATCTTCATGTCTCGTCGTGTTGATGTACGCTATTATATTGTATATACTAAGAAGCAATGTATAAAATGCATTTGTAAAAGTCGCCATTAATAAGATCACGTTATACGATTAGTCGTGGACGTGGATGATGTATCGTTGTTCCGTTTTTTAAATTTATCAGAATCACGAATTAATTTTATGCTCGAGTTCAGTTTGACATCGTTCATGTAATATTTTATGTGGAAAGATAATATTTTTAGTTTCTTTTTTCTTTACGTGTCAGTGGGAACGGAAATGTCCAATATTTGTTACTAGCTGTCCTGTTTCTTCGAGTTTGCCCTCGTAAATTATAGCCTGTATGCACCGGCATATGAAGTAGTTTCCCGTAGGTGGTAGAATTTTCATAATCAGATCAGTATTTCTGAAGATTACCCGCTACAAACATACACAGTAAGAAACTTTACTTCTTTATAATATTCTATTGATTGGTTTATTTCATACTTGAGACTGGAGATTTGGTGATTGTTCAAAAGTATTGTAATATACGGCGATTATGAGGATAGTTGGGTCAATGTAGAAAATATACTTTTCTATATCGCACGTTGAGAATGACAATGTCACTAACCAAAAATTACGTATTTTTTACTTTTGACAACATTTCTTTATTAAGTATAAACTTTAAAATGCAAAGATCCCTGTGAACGTAGCTTGCATGGAAACTGCTAGGTGGCGTAGTGACGATACGTTGTTTAGAGGGGCTGATTACAATTTCTTGAACTCTAAACGCTCATTACTCAAAATCGCATTTTATGCATTGTGTCACTATCGTTCTCAACGTGCGATATTGTCTCTCATTTCGGTACTGTGGTACCCTTGTTTATTCGGACTTTACAAGTATTAGATACTGTTTAAATTAGGCTCTGAGCAATGTATATGATGTTGTCCAATAATTATTATATTATTAAAATTAAACTCATATAAGTATATAGATTCTCATCATTACCATTATCGGTCTATTGATATTGCCTTTTTATCCTACTGCTCAGATATATGCCTTCCCTATGAATAGAATCACAAAAGGGATAAAGATTCAAAACTTTTAGTAATTATTTACCTTTTTGTCTTGGTTTTTAACACGTTTCTTATTAAAACTTTTTGAAATCTGTTTTGAACTAAATGTTTATTTTTAGCGTTTTGTAGTAAATAAGGTATCCTTATAGTTTCGCTATGTCCGTCTATCCGTCCGTCCATGCGTCCGAGGTTTCGCCCTATGACTATTGGTAGTTGTAATTTGTCGAGTATATACGTTGATTACGTCGACAAAGTAGTAAAATAAAATCTTGAAAAAAAATATTTTTTTTAGGATAAATGACCTAAACTGGGGATGATATTTTTTTTCGCCTTTCCCAAAGTGTCGGGCATCGTTGGATAGGTCTTTCAAAAACATTGGGAGTGTGAGTAGTCCGTTTTCCGATTTAGAAAACCGTTTGTGACTTATTAAACTTTGACTGGCCTCTTTACCAACTAAACGGTCATTGGTAATTCAAATGTCACGGTAGTAATACCTATAAGTAACGAAGTTAAAAGGAAAACTATCACACTTAAGTTGGCTCTACAAGTTTACGAGTAATAGATCGACCAATTGTATTTAAGTCGATAATTTCGAACAACTCCTTAGAACAAACAAACGTGATTTTTTTAAACTTTTTTTTAAATGGTTAATATACGGAACTTCGTGTGTAAGTCAGACACGCATCTGGCTGGATTTTTGAATTTAAGTTATGACGATTCAATAAATTTCACCTTTCTATAAAAAAAGTATTATGCTATCGCAACAGCAATAAATCTGTCATGAGAAAACTCAACAAAATAAAAAAAAATATAAGTAGGCATTTCGATAAAGGTCGGTATCTTCCAAATTGGAAAGCAGGACAAACACAGGAGCCCATACCGGTAATCCTATAATCCGGCTCCCATATCTGATACCGTCAAGCTAGTTCCAAATATTCAATGAATATTGTTGTGCCAACATTCATTTAAGCATGCTATTTATCGATAGCTCATGTCGATGCAATAATATTAGTTATTAAACTCATTGTGTCGATGTGTTTGCTTTGATATAAATATTATGTTGTATAATTCCGCGATATGAATATAGTCTTGTTAGCATTAGAGATATTAAGTTCCCGTAATTGATTTTATGAATCGGAAGGTCTCTTGAATAGAATCTTGTATTATTTAAGCAGTGTAAGGTACAACTGTGGTATTTTGGGATTGTCTTTACGTTGCATAAATCACTGTAAGTATTGGGTTCATGAAGATTACAAAAGGAATGTTACTCATGCCAAAGGCAAAGTCACGTAAATTAAATTAATTGCAAACATGGACGCCTCTTTTGGGAGGTTAATTAGAAAAAACATATTTAAAAAAAACTATATTTTGTGTCATATCAAATTATACATTATTTATTGTTTACAGAAAAACAGATTTGTGTTATTAAAGAATAAAATTGATTTACCGTTTACCTCACGATTTTAAAAACTAGCTTGAAATTAAAAAAAAGACAAATAAACAAGATGTTTAACTTTATGATGTAGTATAGATTACAAGTTTATTTCCAATCACAACACATATTTATATGTCATTTAGAAATTTACATAATCAAATAATACAAAAAAAAACAAGAAACAGAAGTATACCTGCGTCTAGCAGTCGGGAAAAGGTGCTTGGTGCACTAAAATCACCTAATGCAGATGAAACCCGATTTTCAGACGTCACTCCGTTTGACTTTTGTTCCTTTGATTGGTGCTCGTTACTCTCGGCTATCGTGCGTCAAAGTGTTTTAAAACATATATATTTTCTCAAGATGATATCTCTTAATAAAACTATAGTCCACGCACTATTGTCGATAATACTATTAAATTAAAGCTTCGTGATGTAACATATCTGTCGCCGGCACGTAGGCGATGTAAAAATTTTATTTTTACATGAAAAACATTAGGCCAGCCAGTACCCTTGCCTTCCTGGAATGTGAGTAGGCGAATATAATTTTTCCCTCCCCCGTCGGTGATCCGTCATTGCTGTCGAGTGCCATAATGCCGGCAACCGTAAGGAATTATTAACATTACGTGTGGAGCTGCGAGGGAGCTTTAGACGCACATAGAGGTAGATTTTTTTTTTGAATTAACTTCTCTATACATTGATTATATTCGATCAGCTTCGCATTCACAATGTTATACTGGAAAATATTCTTAATGAAAAATGATTGAAAATTTCGTCAGTCCTGTTATGTCCAGGGTAGCTCAGTCGCTCGGATTGCGAAGGGTCATGGGTCCATCTCAGACTGCTAGGGAAAAAATGTATATTTTAAGCATTTTTTTTAAGACTATTTCTCTATACATCATTATGGTACTCGTACAAATTAACATGACACCTGAAGACCTATTCAATTTTTCCGAAAACGAAATTTTGACAATTTTCGAATGCAAATAACACTCAAAAAAAAAAGTATTATTTGATAATGTTGCAATCCTATAGCTATTGCACCAGCGAAGGATGTCTAGCATGTGAGAGTGCCTCTGATTAAATAAAACTTCAGTTTAAGTGAACACAGAACCTGTAAAGGGTCCGAAACGTCAAGAAAGCAAATATAAAAGCGCTGAAACTATTTACAGTTGTTTCATTTAATGAGTAGTGCGCGTGAAAATGTAAAAAATCATTAGTGCCTCTGATGCACGGATAATATTCACGGAATTGTTTATAACAAAATTTTAAGAACGTTTCGAAATTTCCGAATTATCATTGGAGTAAATATAAGTAGAATAGACCTACAGGTGTCAAGTTAATTTGTACAAATGATAATATCTCGTCCGTCTCATCTCGTCGTGAATTCTGTCCGGTTTTTAGCACTTCCGAAAATAAATAACGATTTAATAGTTTCGTAATATTCATAATAACAAACATATGATAAATTATCTAGGATTTGTTTTTGAATTTAAGATATATTTTTTACATAAAAATTATCTAATGTATTAAGTTTAATTCAATTAAATATTGAATTGGGAAGTTAGAAGCCGACTCTAAATTAAAATGCATACCTATCTCAGGGCCACCCTCTTATTGTTTGCTCCACAAATTTGCGTAAGAGCACCTCAATTTTAGACATCAACGCACCCGGCCCTCTGCGGCTGGTGATACGTAATGCGATATGTTTTTTTTTAATATTTCAATAGGGGAGATTTTTAAGACCTATTTATTTAATCACAAGCTGTCACCCGCGGTTTTGCCAGTAAAAGTAAAAAAATTACGTGATTATTCGCGGTAAAAAGGTTTTGTCACTTTTAGCCTCTCTGTCTCTACTGTATAAAAGTCATACCATAATGACTTATTTACATTGGTCAGTGAATTTCTATACGTCATTTTCATTGATCAATCTAAATGAGTCATAATAATGCCGGTTGCAAAGTGAAAGATAGATAGACGATCACTCGTTTTCGTTTAAAATATCGCTTAGAATCTTGATTCAAGTCAAGACAAAGCTATAGAAAATATAAATGAATTGATAGTTTGATCAAAGTGTAGAAACTATTGCAAATGAATTATTTTCTTATTCGAAAGTAACAAGAATTTCGATTAATTTTGGCGCAAAATTAATTAAGACTAAAAAAGGACGCAGTCTACCTTTTGGTAGTGAAAAAAGGACCAAAATTTATATAGAAAAGCAATTGTTTCTTGAGTTTGAGAAATAAAAATAGGAATCGGTTTCATGTTACCTACATAGTAAAAACTACAGTCACTTCCCGCTGTCTGTATGCAGAGATTTTTAAACTACACAACGGATTTCAATAAGGTTTTCGTCAATATATAGGGTAATTCAAGGGAAGGTTTATATGCATAATACTGGGGGCCAATTCTACTAAATAAATTTTGTTTAAATCGAATCGAAAACGGATCGAAACCGAACGAAACTACAGTTTTTAATGGTTTTCCTATTCTACAAAGTACGATACAATTCCAGTTCTATTTTAGCTATTTAGTAGAATTGGCCCCCTAGGCTACGCTGCGAAGCCGCTGGCGAAAAGCTAGTAAACTATATTTTAAATGTAACAAACTATATTACAAATACGGTACAAGCAGTCATCACAGTATTTTTCATGATTACATCTAATCTGATAAAACATACATAATAATAACAGTAATATTGTGATTTTTCCTCATGTAATTTTTTTTTTACTTTTGAATAAATCATTGTCAATGAAATAATTTTTCATAAATCACAATTTGGCGTTAACATATCATAAACTAAAATTTCAGAATGTTTCATATGATTCGAAGATAAATGTTGGATAAGAAATGAAGTACAAGATGAGTACACGTGTATCAAGATAACAAAATGACCTTAAAAAGGTTTGGAATTATTGTAATAACTAAACTAAGCCTTTTTACACACTCATGCGCATTTTTATTATTAGATAGATAACTCTTTATTGTTGACATTACACTATTTATAGAAACAAACATAAATTAAACTTAATTAAAATGCAAACAATTGGCGGCCTTATCGTTTAAAGCTTCTTTCTTCCAGGCAACCTTTGGATGGAGAAAGAGATAGTCTTTATAACGGAGACGGGGGTGTACATTTGAACAACAATATACAATTAAATGCAACAATGAATATAAAAACACAATTTACATACCTACAATAAATATTTATATAAATATGATATTAGGTATATATTAATAATGGCATACATCTATATAAACTACATATATAAATACATATATTAACATATCTGGAATAAGTAACAGTGCAGCAGCATCAAAGTAATTATTGCGAAAGGTAGAATTCTTTGACGTAAACTTTAAATGTTGGTAGGGATTGAGCTCTCCTGATCGAAACTGGGAGAGAATTCCAGAGACGAGCAGCTTGGACGGTAAACGAGGAATCGAAAAAGGAAGTGCAATGAGATGGAATTTCAAGAGTCAAGTTCTCCGTCCATCGCAATGCATTATTACGACCACAATACCATGATGTTATATTCGTTATGCTTTAAACTGTCCTCAAAATAAAAAAGAAGTTTTTTTTTAAATATGTTCATCGGTTTCTGCATGAATTGGACACCGATCTTAAGTTTTTTTTTTAAATTTTGGAATGTTTATCGAAATCAGATCAGCAGTTTCTTCTGTTGGTTTTCGCATAAAGGCGCATGAAAGCGAAGACGATACGAATTGAACTGGCCACTGAGAAGACAGAAAGATACAGTTATAGTGTATTGCGCAAAATAGTGGTTAGAACTGTAGACTATAGTATTTAATTAATAATACTTTTTTCTTTAAAATGATTGTGTAATATATATATATATAATATATATTTAAAATATTATATATATTTATAATATAAAATATTTTATTTTTAATATAGAATTTTCTCTATTGAACCAATTTACAAATTCAAATTCATGTGTGATATACGGACAGGAAGACTGTGAGTTCCGTATTTTCCTTTTGTGGTACGACCCCCTAAATATGACAATCCGTTTATATGCGAAAAGAAAATTCGGAAAAGAAGAACGTCGTTACAGGTCCGATTCTTTCTTTTTTTTCCGATCGGGGCTAAAAGATGATTTTGCGCTCCCTCCACCACGCACATATTTTTGCAATATATTATTTAATTAGTGTTATCTCATTTAATGATTTTGGAAAGAAGCCCGTCCCATCGTAGCTTATGTCTATGATTTTTTTAACTGTATTATATTATCATGAGATTGGTGCTCCCCCGACACTAGCGCTTGGGGCCAATGTCCCTACCTGCCCCCTAGATCCGGTCGTTATTTCTTGTTTATTGGTTTTAGCATTTTATAAGTTATTATTTTTAACGATATATGAATATAATATTATTGACTGAAATGAAATGAAATGAAATGAAAATATCTTTATTCAAGTAGGCTATTACAAGCACTTTTGAATTGTCAGAAAACTTTTTTCCTCTGCCACTTTTTCAGGACGTCTTTTAGCTGACAAGAAGAACAAGCGAAAGAAACTTATCAGCTTTTTATCATAAGTAATATTTACACAAATCATGTCATTACCAAAATAATATGTATTATCAATTTATCACAATAGTAAATACAACTTTCAAAGTCTGTAGGACATAGTTGAACATATAATTAGTCTTTATAGAACAAAGCGAAGGCTATTAATTCCATGCATTGCGATCCTTAAAATAATCATCAACTTTATAATAGCCTTTACTCATAAGTATATTCTTAATATGAATTTGAAATTTATTTATGGGTAGGTCAATCACATTTTGTGGAACTTTATTGAACTTTATTGACTACACTAAAGTATGCATAATAATAATGTTCCTTATCTTAAACTAGCTTTTGTTTTTTGGGTTTTTTTGTTTTTTTTTTCGCAATTCCAAATTATTATTAAAAAAAATGTTTTTTAATCTACATGAAAAATATTTAAGTCTGTGAATAATTCACCGTACATACTGTGACCCATTTTATCTCTTCGTAGTATAATTTCGAATTATTAACTATCCTTTACCAAACGTTTATACCAAATTTCACTTCGAAGATAGGTTAATTTTTTTTTGTTGTCTTTTGTTTTGCCTCAAAAGTTTTCTTTAAATAGTTTTTATTTTTTATCAGTGTGTGTACCATACCTATATATAATCTGTGACGTAACGACATTTGTCTGAAAAGCAAGCAATTTTTTTTTTATCTGAGACATTGTCACCTGATAGCTGGTCCTGCGCAGATTTATGATAACGCAGATTTGTAGATAAAAAGTCTTAATCAAGTGATAGTTATAAGTAAAAGTGACACTTAAGTTTAAAGCGGCAGATGGCATTATTGTTTGCATTAATGGAAAGCATAGGAAACTTAGATATCACTGCTGTTATCTGTCTGATGGGCATATACAAATTTCATTTTTTTTTTCAGTTTTAGTTAGATACAACTATCGAATTTTTAGCCTTTTCCTTAACTATGTTTCCAGATGTCACTGAATAATAAATATCGTAAGTATGTACCCGCCACGAAAGTAAATTCTATGCAAAACTAACTATATGAAAATTTAAATAAAAACAAGCATTCAAAAAAGCTTAAAAAATTGAAAATTTATTCTTATCTACAAGTGGTTAATATAACGGTATTGGTAAGAAACTTCTATAAAAATCGGGCGAATAATATAAATAAATCAAGACAAAAGTTCTGCATTCGGGTTTGCTTTCGTTCCGGGTGCATTTAAGGCAATTTATATCCGCCCATGAGGAAGTATTTAAAAAAAATCTACTAAAATAAATGTCACTGCGTCAGAAAAACTGTTTTCTGTTAATTTCTGTCAATAGGGGCCATGACAATTATTTTTTGTCTGTCAAGTGGAGTGAAAAACATTAAACACTAGCTTTCGCTAGCGGTTTCGCCCGCGTGGCCCTTATGTGGGAAATGTTTAGTGGGATAAAAAGTATTCTATTATCTAAGTCAGCTAATACACTATCTGTATACCAAATTTCAACAAAATCCGTTCAATAGTTTGGGCGTGATTGACGGACAAACATCCAAACAAAGAAACTTTAACATTAATAATATTAATAAGACTTATTATAACACTTACCTATGAATTACGCCTATACATCGAGTTAAATGTCACACGACGTCATACGTTTGTAGATTTGAAAACATCGTTTTAATTACATTAATCGAAATCACGCTCACATTTACAAATACATAAACTTGTATAGAAGCTTAATACTACAAAGCCGGAGAACGCTCAACATTTTCGTAGTGCCTACTCGTTGACCATCCCGCCCGCCCCATCCCAGCGGCTACAGGGCGGTCCGTCAGCCGCACGATTGATCGCCTCCCGTGGGATCTGTTCTGTCTTGTTCCGAAACGTTTTTATTTCTGTGCGTTCCCCCTAGTTCCCCCTATTTTCGCGATATAAGTAAGCGTTGTGGGAAACAAGGGCTGACAAATAAATAAATACGTGGCTTTTATACGAGAAATTTAGGATTTGTTTTGTAGTATATACCTAGCTATTGTATTGCTGAAGTATAGGTATTATTTCAAATAGACGATATTATCCGTGTGTTTCTAAATGAAGACCAATTTTAATACCTTATTCTTTACTTTGGTACCAGGTTGAAATCATTATCCGATTAAACTAAGTGGGTACGTCTCAAAGTGACGTTTTCTCTTTTTTTCAATTTAAACCAAGTATTAACTTTAGTCTTTGTAAATGATTCGATTGCTTGTTTTATGCACATTGATATTAATATTTTTTTTTTACAATTAATTTGAATTACTTAACTCCAGATCTTTATATCTTCGAAACATGACGCTATAAAAAAATCTGATCAATAGTTCATGTTTCCATAGGTTCAACTAAGTTTATTGGCGAATTTTTAAGGACGAATCGATACTTTGAAAATAGGAAAAAACACCGGATTACCGACTATTTACCGGAAAGTCTGTAATAGACTTTCCGGTAAATAGTTACCAACTTTTATCTGACTATCTATCTATATATTCTCATTGAGAGATATATATTTACTCGATTACCCAATAAAGGAGTGTATTGTTTTTAGGGTAATGTATGTATGTGAAGTTATTTGTTCAGTATCTCCATATTCATGACGTCAATATTCAAATTCAAAACAATAAATTATTCAGTCTGTGCTGTCACAAATACTTGTGAAAGTCGAACACTATGCCATCGGTTTGCAAATCTACGGCGTGAAACCTTGTACTGAGAAGAACCGGCAAGAAACTCAGCAAGTGCTGCTTTTTTCTCCCTGTTTTATTTCACACAGAGAAGTCTTATTATCATTAGACTATGGAGTCACTTTCCATTACAGTATGATCAATAACAAAACAGATATCTTTGATTACTGATTAATACTCGTAAGTTATAGTGTGGCGACATGTCGTAGAAAATGAAATTGTGGGTTTTCAACTCAATGACTTTTCGGCGTAATTTATTGATTTCTACCTGATGAAAAGAGGATTTTATTGACTACATTTGTATATGTACAATAAATGATAAGAAAAACATTTCCATTTACAAAAAAAGAGTGCGGTCAACCTGAACCCTATCTCAGTCGATAGACAAACAAAGAAAAATCAGTTATAATCCTTATTGATGGCCGTTGAGCCGTTTAAATGTACTACAACCTACATCTTACATGCTCGTTTCTTATGACTTTAAATATTACCAACAGATAATAAGCGAAATCATCGTGAAAGGTGTGTCTTAGCATCCCCGGCATATTGAATTCGGCGTTTTATCAAGGTGATATTGCAAAATCAGTTTTATATCAGCCACTTCTAATAATCTTGATACACGTGATCTATTACTTAGTCATAAAATAAGTACAGTTTTTGTCATTTAGATTCAGATGTTCAACTTAAGATCTGTTGCTGTGATGAATTTCCTTATTTATCTCTGAAAGACAATATAAATCGGCAATGTTGTGATAACTTATTCGGATAAGAACCTTGAGATAACATCTTATATCTTTAAAATAATATCAGCTTCCGTACTATACAAGAAGACATTTATCCCCGTTCTCACTGAACTTTGAATCGATCAAATCTGTCGCCTTAAAATCTAGGAATCGCCTAAAGTGACCACCTAATGACATTAAGCTATGTCTAAATTTATAACATGCATTATGCGGCGCTTAGCGCTAGGCTTTGTGTACTATAACATGTCTCAAAAATGTGTTTTCAAGTTAAGTCATGCCTTGTTCTAGGTTAGCGAAACGGGTGATAGACACACATTACTTAGGTGCTAAATTAAGTAGCTAAATCACTTGTATTATTAAAAACATGAAACAATGAAGGTAACATAAAGAAAAGTTCATTTTCTATATTGACAACAATGAATCCAAAAGTCAATAAATAAAAATAGTTGATTGTTAGAAATTCTGAAGGGATTTAGTGGGTGACAGATGGGTTATATCCATAACATTCGTTCAGATCCTTTGCAAATGACGGGGTCACTACATTCTAATCTATTACTCTACATGACTCTACAAACTTCCCGTTTCGAAAGAGAACATCCGTCCCGTTTCGAAAGAGAACATCCGTCCCGGTCCCAGAAGATGAACTTGGGACGCAAAATTGTCTCAAAATTTTGAAGGACGCATTTTGTCAGTTGTTTGTGAAGTAAAGAAGAGGATAAGGCGACGAGACATTAGCTATGTATGCGAAATCCATTCATAAATTAAGACACAACAATTTGATATTTACCCCACCCCCCGTTTTGATGCAAAGAAAATATGGTCACGTTATTTATGATCCCGATCTTTTTTCTCGCTCATATCAAAACAGAACTTGTTTTTTATTTCAACGAATGGATTAACTTTATTCAGAATGATCGTTACGATCATGCATGTTTATCGTCGGTTGTTAATAGATAAGCAATTTTAGAATAGTCTCTTATTTCCTATTGAACACAAAATTAATATTAGCTTGTGAAATTATTTATACTTATTACTCCTTACAACTACAACACTAAAATTAGGGAAAAAAGGGAATATCAGCACAAACACTCGACAAGCACAGATACTTACACTCGATGTCGCTCTCGTTCGTTTCTCGAGTCTTTCGAGTTTGTAATGCTACATGAGCAGTAAGTATATTGGAACTTTCCGCGTAGCAAGAGGAAGTCTAGAAACGTTTTGTCATTGCCCAAATCTCTCTTTTTTAGGGTACACCCATATAATATCTCAGTGTTGATTTGTTTCTCGAGTCAGTCATGCTAGCGTGTTGACCGATAATCCGAGAGCGCGATTCTAACTTGTTCTAGTTGTCACCCAAGTGTCTCACTTGCAGAGTCTAAATTGTAAAAACATTTACAGCGATATGTTTGAAATCGTGTTGAATCCGAATGCAGTCAACGCTAATTTCATTTGATTTAATAATTGAAACAGTGGATTTAAAGTAAAAATCCACAATTGATGTGAATTTATATTTCAGCCGACATTGATATTTTTCAATTTATTCGAATATTGAATGAAAATACGTGACAACAATATCCCATTCATATTCTACCACTATCGAAGAGATAATCAAATACCATCGACAATAACTTACGAAAAAATTATCTTACAGTTTCAAGGGAGATGGCGCTGTAATAGCAGTGTGTAATATGTGCTTACACGTTATCCATCAAAATTATCTAGCTATTGTTTTATGAGATAAACAACGAAGTATCATGAACAAACTCACATACACACGGCTGTACATCAGGCTCCCAAAAAAACGAGAATTGCTGCTATGAATTTTGATCTCTATCCTAAATATTTTAAGGTTTAAAATAGAGCGCGGAAATTTGACAGTTTTGTATAGTCTGACATGCAGTGCATTGTACAAAACAACAAATTTCCACTATCAATTTTGAGCTTAAAGGTCAACGTAATAAAGGTTTTACCGTTTTAGAAAATTGACACTTACATGAAAAGGAGACATGACGTGTCATTGACTTTATAAATAAATAACTAGATGTATTCCCGCGACGTCACCCGCGTAAATTATAGTCTGTCGCCCGTGTATGATGTAGCTCCCCATAAGTGAACAAACAATCAAATATATCTTCTTTATAATACTAGTATAGATGACATATACATATACATTATTAGCAGTACACAGTAAGTAACGATAAAGTATCTAATTGTAATTAGCTATTTTATTGGCTAAAAACCAAAAATTGTTTGAGTAGATTAATTTCATTTTAAAGAAATTAATTAACCATAAAGTTAAACGATTACTAATTAAATTTCAAGCCTCTCGAAGCTTATCGATTCCTGATTATAATCATTTTGTCGCATCCCAGTTCACGTTACAAACTATCAAACAACATTATCAGCGCGCTGAGATGATACGTTTATATAATTGATTTATTGAGTGTTGACAGTGTAAAATGCTGGACATGCTATATCCGGAAGCCTCACACTCTAAATATAATAAATTATAATACCAACACGTTATAGTGTGGCGACATGTCGCCAGTGATCGATTGTGGTCAGGCCGTAATCGATGAGGCGAGCCGCAGCTGCATTCAAGATGGCGCCCGGGCTAATGTCAGATTGTCAACGTTGACGACTTCATTGTTGTGCTCTGTGGCATTGTTAAGCAAATATCGGATGCCCTCGTTATACTTTTAATATGAATACATCACTATCAACGATGGATTGATATAATAGCCTAATTTTTATATATATAAAAAAAATATTTTTATCAATTTTGCATTGATAATGCTATACAGATATATAAATATAGTTATTGAAAAATATTTAAAAAAACTGCCAGTATTTTTCATTAACAGTAACCTGAGTTGATATAAGGTCATTGTTCAAAAAATGTAAATGAATGTATCCATAATATAATAATTTTACTAATGTTGTACTTTTTCACTACAAATTTGAGAAAATAATGAATAACAAAAAAATTAGTACACAAATAATTAAATAAATTGTATAATATACATTAATTATGACAAGTTTAATGTTCAATAAAAAGAGCGAAAGATTAAAATGATATGTTCGAACAATTCAAAAGCTTTTAATAGGTTTAATAGGATTAGAACTTTTCGGACTTGAGGCTCACTTATATGGACCGGTGGCCTTTCTTATTGGCCTTATCTTATAATATTTGTGCTACCTTTGATATTATTCAACATTTTAATCTTTCGGGGTTAGTGATTAATTCTAAAACATATTTTATAATACAAACCCTACGTTTTTTTCAATTTGCTAAAACTTCTGTTCTTAAATGACATACCTATAGTTACGGAATGAAATAACATAAATTCTCCGGCATTTTTCATTTTGTTTTCCTACTACCATATTTTACTACTATCTACTTAAATATTTATTTTTTCAATAACTTTCAACCGGTTTTGTATAGAGAAATAATATGCAATTAAGCTGTGAGAAAAATATTATATCTGTGAGTGGATTATCGTAGTCAAAATAGAAAAATCAATTAATCAGAAATTTAAAACCCAAGAAAAATGTTTACACTATGTAGCCGAGGACTTTGAGGAGATTTTTTTGTTAAAATATTAACAAAGAGTCTAATAGTTTGTTAGTAATTAATTAAAGTAGTTTATTTTGACCTATCTATCTGATTGGGGGGCGTATTGATTGTGTCATTTTGTCATTTCTTTTAACCCTCTGCTAATAGGTTTTACCTATCTTACTTTTTAAGTAGCATGACAAACTCGAGAAACACTTTGAAAATAAGATATCGTATGGGCGTACCCGAGAAAAATGGTCAAGGCGTACATGTATGTACAGTAGAGATGCGCCTACTTTCAGGCAAGGAATATTCCTCCCTCCATAATTACGTGTAACTTATAACTTTATTTAAATACAAATTTATCGATAGATTTTTTTTATACATATAAGGTGACTTCTAACTTCTTGTGGTGAAACTATTCGTAGAGGAAAGTAATTAAATATGGAATATAATATACCAAATATGGAATATCGAAATACCTTATTAAATTATTCCTACTAGGGGAAAATTTGTAAATTGTCTATAAGTCAGGGAATTCACGAACTATTCATGGATTTCTTTTCGGTGACGTGTATTATAAACAATAATTTAGAATTTACTTCTGTTTTCCTTTTAGGAGATACTATTCCACATTTCGTTACTATCCACTATAAACTTGTAAGTTTTTTAAATTTAGGGAATGCAAATATTGAAGTATGGAATATAATCAGAGATTTGTGTGACAGGGTTACGACCGATAAATGTATTTTATTGATAACATCGTAAATTTCACGTACGCAACTGTATGTTTGACAAGTAATGAATATGTTTGCTTACCAGTTTTGGTCAATATTGGATATGTTGTGGACCAATGGTTGAATTGGGCCCATCGAGATCTGCCCGGGCATATCACGATATTCCGCCATTTCTTGAAATGGCCAGGGAAATCACGAGCGGCTCGGTTTAAAGTTTGTTAGATCGACGTTAACATATGGGTCAACGACACTAAGCTGTGATAATTGTATAATTAGAAATATATGATTCAATGTACTTCAGATTGTACTTTGATTGTATCTAAATTTTAGATAATTTTTAGTTAACATAGAAAAAAATATATAAGAGCCTTTTTATTTACCAGTCAAATAATTATTATTTAAACTTCATTTTATTTGTATACAGAGATGGGAGGTAGGAGGTAAACCCGGGTTGTTGCCCATCTCTGGTCACATAGTACTTTGATCATCCTACAAATCGATTGGTCTGAGTACCTATATAGTCGGGAAAATCGTCAAACTTTAAGCATTAATCAACATGGCGGATGTTAGATGGCCAAATCAAGAAATGGCGGCATATCATGATATGCCCGGGCAGAGCCAGATCGGCCCAATTCAACGATTGGCCCACGACATATACATATGGTACTTCATATCTGATTGTATTATTAGTTCTTAATATTTAAATTAGTAAATACTATGTTAAACAAAGTTATCTTTTTATCTGAGACTTTTTGTATGTTTTGAGTAGAACTTTCTATATTTTAAGTTTTACTTAACGCGATTAGTTTATGGTCATCCATCCCGTGACAGAAACTTGCAAAATTAGCTAAACAACAATGATTGACGCTTGTCCACTACGCTACACACAGAATAAGTAAGAAAAAATAAAAGAAAAAAACTATTTAATTTCAATTACACAGGTTTATGTATATAAAATTTATTCGCTGCTTCAGTTATAAAGGTAATTTGACGATTAAAATCGAAAGATCAAATCCCAGATCTAGAGGTTTGCTTTATCTCAGCAACAGAGGAAAATTAGTGCGAAAGCGTTAGGGCTTCAGCATGAATGCCAGTTATGGATGTTTCTCACTTATCCGGATCCCACCCATACAAGTGTCACTGTAATTTAATTTTCTAAATAAATTATTATTATATGACTTACTGTCGTCCCATTGAAGTACTAATATGTGTAGGCAAGGGCTACTTTTTTATGTTTCTTTACGGGTCCCTAAAATCATATGACCCTAATACCGTGTTTCATTTCACCTATTACTCTTTAATTAGCAGGCTTCATGATTTTCTTATTTTAGTACAATTAGTTTCTGTCGTACTTTTAAGTGAAGGTCTCTTCGTCATTGTTCTGTCTCAAGGTTTGTTGATTACTTTACATCACCCATAATCTGATAGCTACAACATTTAAAACCTTTATTCAATATATACTCAGATAAAAAATATATTCAGTGTCTTTATCGAGCATTTCTATATATATATATTAATATACCTAAACCTTTATTCTGTGACTTTTTATTTTTTTTTAACAGAACTAGTTTTCTGCCAGCAGCGGCTTGCATCACTATGTTTAATGATGTAAACTGCATTAAAAATACGTTATGTAGATAAGACAGCTGGAAGCGACTTTGTTTTGTACTATATGTAGATAGATATAATGTATTTTTGTATAGATACTTACATCCCGGTATCTATATTTATGGAGTAACTAAGATTTCCAATACGAAATATATATAGTGCTTTGGGGTAATATCGAAAATGACGAATTACGACCAAATCAGACATTGTTTTTTTATTTCAATGAAAATACTTTATTTAAATTAGATAGAACAAACATATTGTATGCTTATTGCCATTTTCAGAATTTCCTCACATTTGTGATGCAATCTGAGAGGATAAATGTACATAATAGGAAAAATGAAAGACATAAAAATATCAAAATCCTACATTTATTATACAACGTACTTCGTTCAAGAAAAAATATTTAGAGCTCTTCAAGGATATGTAATTTACTGCTGAAAACAAACAAAACGACACACATATATTTATTTTAAAGTATAAAATGATAAATGTGTCGTCAATAATTTATAGATAAGTAACACAATCGTAAATCGTATACCCCTAAATAGCAACACGGCACAGATAAGTTATCAATTGTGTGATTTTTAAAGTGGCCAAGTTGATACTGATGATATGTAATCTGGTCTGTGTTTAAGCAACGCTAATCTGAAGATAAGCATACGATCTTATTGCGAGTATTTATAAAGATAATAGAAAAGAGTTTCTTTTGTTTTACAAAACGGGGGAAAAAAAAGAAAAACAATTTGATGTTGTTTTATGATTCGAAGGCTATAGCATCTAACCGATACAGTTTAGTCAGACATATTTGTTTTCTATAATTAAACGTTTTTATTATGATTATATAGAAACGAATAAATTCGCGTTTCCTTTTAATAATTACAAGACTCATAAAACAAAAAAATTAAAATAACTGCAATCTATACTTATAATAAATCTGTAGAGAGGTCAATTCTGTACATGAAATATATTTTGGGATCGATACTAATGCCAAAAAATAATCAATAAAATTTTTGTCTGTCTGTCTGTCTGTCTGTATAACCGTTATAGAAATAAAAACTACTTGACGGATTTTAACGAAACTTGGTACAATTATTTTTCATACTCCTGAGCTGGTTATAGTATACTTTCATCACGCTACAATCAATAGGAGCTGAGCAGTGAAGGGAAATGTTGAGAAACGGGAGAAGTTACTCCATTTTTTAAGCTTCCGTCGCGTGTGCAACCTTATTGGTTAAAGCTACCCAGAAATCATGTATGACGGAAATGTTCTCCTTAAAATTATATAAAAAATATCCCCACGACAGCAATTGTCTATCTTTTATGGTTGACTCACAATAACACGAGTAACTCCCGATAGCTTAGCAGTTCGAAGCTTTCTGATTGTATTTGTCTATTGTCTACTCTTACGTTTATAACACTCTCAGTCATCCCCTATTAAAAAATTTAACAGTATTAAGTATTCCATAAAAAAGAATTATAGAAATCGGTATAGAAATATATTAGTCGAAATTGATTTTTGAGAAACACATTGGTTTAATGACATTAGACTTCAGGTAGCTACAAAGACGAACACATGACAAAGACATGTCTTATAAAAAAACAGGAACCTAGGGTTTGTTAATGTCAAGTTAATAATTTCATTTTGTTGCTTTTTTATCATCCTGGACCCAATATATCTATACTAATATTATAAAGCTGGAGTGTTTGTTTGTTTGAACGCGCTAATCTCAGGCCATTTATCGAGGAAGGCTTTAGGCTATATAACATCACGCTGCAACTATTAGGAGCGAAGAAATAATGGAAAACGCGGACGAAGTCGCTGGCGGCCACTAGTCTCAAATAAAATCAAAATAAATATTTTAATATAAAAATTCTACCTATGAAGGTGAGAATAATTCTATTACATTATAATAATGGCAGTATGGCTGAGCTCCTTCGTCTTTTACAATGGACGAAACATACTACTCATTTAAATAGCCCGTAGTTATATTTCTGTAGATTTCGAGTATTTTTTGAATGTTTACAGCATATGTTAATATAGGTACGTTCATATTCAAGTGACAGTCTGGCTAATTTTTATTATTTGAGTTGAGGAGTGACGGAAACTATAAAAAATATATTCTCTATAGCAACTCCCAACTTTCTCTCACTTGTTAATCAACATCAACTTAGAAGGCTCTTCATAACTGATACGTAAATATCATCTAAGCACTCATTGTTCTAATACTTATCAGGCGAGCTTAATAATGATACATCCCATTAATAGACCATCAACGTCCCTCCCACACAATACAGTAGCACCATTATACCGCATACGATTTTCATTACTGAAATAGCTCTAATTAACAACGGTGGAAAGTACATTTTGAAATGTATTCGATATTTAATCTGTCTCTTAGGTATCTCTTTGATTCAAAGACAATAGAGGCTTTTTTATCTAGGAATGCATTCATGTCCGTGGTCAAACATAATTATGAATTGTGATTCGGTATCGTTGAAAAAATAATTTACCAGTATTTTTTTTTTATTATGCTGCAGATCGAATGGATTGGTAAATGTAAATATTCTTCCATTGAATTATTATAGATATAATTATTCTTTTACATAACTGATATGCCATATTTTCTTGCTAACGGCACTTCATTAAAAATAATTTCCAATAACTTAAATAGTGTGTATGGCGAATTGATTTGTCAGTCTATTGGATTGACCAATCTCGATTAATTTAATAATAATATTGTAAACTGTTTTATTTTTTCGTGGTCTTTAAATATTTTAACTAATAATAAAAACATTTTATGAATGTCGCCGCTGTTAACCATCCTCAATTCTCCAGAAAAGAAATACAAGTAAGCTTCTCCATGGACAGATCCATAATGCAAGCGTCCTAGTGCTAACTCTATTGAAATTTCACTTTATAAATATATAAGTGCGTGTACTCTTCTATTTATTATTATACCAATCAAAAGATTAATATTCTGAGATTTCAGTAAATCTTTTGTGAGCTTAGATTTGTTTACGTCGACTCTGTTTAAGCTTTGATTGTTATATGTGCTTGGATTTCCACCCTAGTCTTGGAGGCTATTAGGTTATTACTGTCTTGAAGCAAGTGCGGCGAGGAAGTGGCTCGAGTGGTGAATTAACGGCTTGCAAGTCACCTGCATTAGCCGACCAATATCTCTCGGTCTAAGTTACAAGCGACTGACGACAGTAAAGTAACTATTGGGTGTAGACATTTAATTACTTAATTACTTATCAACAATTGTCAAAATGTTTTCAGTACTCAAGTGAAATAGTAGAATCAATAATTCAATTTGAAGCTATTGACGCTATTTATGGAAAGTTTTACCCATTGCAGCTTTCTAAATTTTAATCGTTTCAGATTGATTCAAAATATATATCTATATATATTGATTGCAAAAATTTCGCTGCTAGTTTCTTGCTGTGAAAGTCTTAATGCGAAAACTCATACAAATTATTTATTTGAAAAAACTTAATTAGTATTGTACCGGAAAAACTTTCTTGTACTTAGTTTTCATTTATGGATAGAGGAATTTCACGGGGAAATGTACCTAAATTGTCTAAAGAATAACGATAGTTATCCAAAAAATAATGCTGACTGAGGAGCTTACTCAAACAATTACATAGCAAGTTAGGGCTATAATTTGAGAATTCCAAATTTTCAAAATTATTGGACTTTGTTACCTGTTGCCGTCCCGTCGGTCGGTAGTACGTAACCGCATGTTATGAGTGTAAAAAAGGGGGCACTATATTAAAACATTAATTTATCAAATTGCTTGCTAACAAAAACCGCTAGTAGTCCACGTTTGTACCAAACATCAAAGTCGCTGGTCGCAGTAAACCGATTACGGACGGCGGTCCACCGCGGGGCGACTATCGCACGATCTCGCACGCAACCGTCCCGCGCCGCACCGTCCCGCACCGCCCCGCGTCGCCCCCTCACGCGAACACTTTCCGATATTCGGCTTTGTCCTGGTAATGACCCCTTGACTTATTTAATATCAATAAAACGCTCGTTTCGTCGTTAAGTACTGGTTTGACTCGCCTTTTTTATTGGAGTATAATTTCGCTACACCCTGATTTTCTCAAGCGGTTTTTTTATTGATCTTTGTGCTTCTTTTTGTATGCGCTTTACCTATGAATTTTTCTTGTTTATATATTTCGCTCCGCTTATGAAATCGATTACAATTACTTTAGTAGTTTTTAAAAACCGATTCAGAAAAATGGAGCCGTAAGTAATCAAGCTTTTAGTTAACACTGCATGCAAAAAGTTCTTTTGTGAATAACCATCGAATCAATACCAAATTAGTACATATTGTTATTCTAGATTCACATAGAATCCTTTAATTTTTTCCCTCAATGAGCGACTTCGATCTTTGAGTGTAACATATATATACAAAATAGTCACATAACATATGTTGGATAATTGATGGCATCAATTAGTTTTGGATGTAATGAGGAGCAGTAGTTACATCGCTCGGTTTGTGCTACAGTTGTTAAGCAATTTTTCCAATGGTCGGTCATGGGATGAGTAACCAACAATTTATTATCTCGAGCTCCTCCGTGCTTCGGAAGGTACGTTAAGCCGTTGTTCCCGATTGCATCCTACAGCCGTTTATCAGCAGTCCGCACTGGGGTTTCGTGGTGGGTCTTTCTCAATTGGATTCGATTCAATTGGACTACATCCATAGGGAAGGCATGAGCCCCAGTAGTGGGAACATTAATAGGTTGGCGATTATGAGGATGACTTGGATATAAAACATGTTTTATATAATATTACAATCAGATTATTTAACAAACTGCCTGTTTTGCAGTATAAAACTGTAAGCACTAGATTAACTGTTTCCCTCGACTTTGCCCGTGTAAAATACAATGAATGTCACCGGCGTAGCTACATACTCCCTGTGGGAGAATTTTCCGAGTCTATTCAGACAAAAACAATATTATTTTCCTATTAATACTATAAGTAAGGATTAAAGAAACTAAACAGCAAGCACTTATGGTAGAGTTTATATCTGTGAAACTAAATAAAAAAAGAAGTTTAATATTATACATAGAAAATAATATTAAACATAGTATGTTTAAAACAACTAAAATTTATTTCAGTCCTGCTGTCAAGTCAATAAATAGGAACGTTAAATCAACAAGTAACTGACTTGATCATTACAAAAATGCTATTAATTCTCACTCCTGTTGTAAACTCAGATAATTTTCTAGCGGAACCCAATTAGTGTTAAAAGCGAAATCGCCGGTTCTCAAATAAAATATGAGCCATCAACGTAGATACGTATGGATGGTTATAGTTTTGAAAAGGTGATCCTGTCACTATTATCTTACACTCCTTTATGGTTAATGGTGAGCCGAGTGAGCGGGTTTAACGAG
Organism: Diatraea saccharalis; assembly: GCA_918026875.4. Taxonomy (NCBI): domain Eukaryota; kingdom Metazoa; phylum Arthropoda; class Insecta; order Lepidoptera; family Crambidae; genus Diatraea; species Diatraea saccharalis. Next base: position 48,159 of record OU893348.1, on the reverse strand, counting down.
ATAAGCCTAATAGAAGCGAGGATGGGCCGATTTGTCTAATCCTTTGTCTCTCAATTTTGATACAGTTACTCCGTTGGCTACTACTTTCTAAACTAAATGAAGCAGCTTGAAATGCTTATCGTCCGTTAGAGACTGTTAATTTTGTGTTATTTTTTTTAAAGACCAGGATAACGGTGTTATAGATATGAATTGGTTTAAAAAAATAACTAAAACAGCTTAAAATTTTCAAAAAATATATAGTACCAAAAAGTATAGTAATAAGTAATATATTTAATGAAAATTGCTTAAAAAATCACCAGTCTTAGGTACCTCGAAATGGGACTAAGGAAGCATTGGGAATCAAAATCATTTATTCAGTCTTGGCTGCTACAAGCCCTTGTGAAAGTCGAAACTCTATGCCAACGATTCGTAAATCTACGGCGTGAGACCATGTACTGAGAAGAGCCGGCAAGAAACTCGGCTAGGGCTGCTTTTTTTCCCTGTTTTATTTCATACTGAGATGTCAAGATTGAAAAATGGCTTCATTAGAATATGAAGTTATTACTCACCAATAAATAACTAATATAATATACATAGTCTAGAGCAGATTCATCTCCACTAGCAGCACCAGTTCACGAGCATGACGTACGGGCTAGACATAGAATCGCTCAGGCCTATTTTAGAAAATTTATCAAATATAATAAATAGTATACTTATTTATCTTAGTTCCGAAAGTTTTGAACTATGGGCATCAGAATCTATTTGGAAAAATACCGTGTTTTGTTATTCCTAAAATTTCCTAGTTGACGAAAAAAATTTACACATTTTATTACCTGACAAAAACGAAAACAAGTTTGAAATAATATTAATTTTTCCGAAAAACCGAAACGGTGTGCGCTTTTTTTATCTGAGAACGCTCGGTTTCACATCCATCTTCGTATCTTAGTTAATACCGTTCGACTCCCGAGAGACCTCGAATGTCGATTCAGCCAATAACATAAACCTTATTCATACATTCCTCGATTCCGAATAAACATTGGTTCATCAACCGAATGCTAACTCTATGGTAACGTTTATAAAATTGAAAACTCTTCGGCATCCTCCGGAAGAGACAAACATCACAGTCCAATTCCAACCAGAAAATGACAATGTGAGATATCCTTTGTCACGCCAACATACGTTTGCGGTTTGTGTAATGGTATTGCACTGTCACGCTTTTGACATAAAGTTGAGTATTGTGAAACTTTGTGTGTATTTTGGCAAGATGTATGTTTGTGCTGGCAGTCGGGTTTGATGTCCTGGCGTATGCGTATTGTGTTAGAATAGATAAAATCGGTCTTGCAGCCTCCCGTGTGGTCTAAATGCGGCTTGCGCTTATTGTCATTGTGCAGTGGGATTGCAAAATTACTTGCTGACGTCACCGTGATGACGTCATTGTTATAGCTGGCTTGCAAAAAATATTTTGAAGTTTGTTGAGGTAACATGCTTATATATAACAACTCAAACTAAGCATGTTATTGGATCACTAGACTACACCCATTTGATTTTATTAAGTTTTAATATCGTTATCTTAAAAAACGCTGTGTTTATATAAATAAGATCCTTTTAATAAGAGACCAAATCTAATTCAAAGGTTCTTAATAATTCGTTTCTTTTAATAAATCCTTCCAATAATTTTTTGTAAGCCTTGGAATCGTGGATATATAAAAATATATTTCTGTGTTGCACATAATGTCATACTGTTAGCGACCGTTTTTGTGCGCTGAAAAGTAAGCAAATTTCGTCAAGGTTACTTCATCGAGTGGTTGATTTTTTAATAAAAAAAGTCTTATCAAACGTAATTTTAGTAAAAAAAAACACAGACACCTATCAAAGCTATAATTCTGAAGTAATACTTGAAAATTTTGATCCCTGAAAACTGTATATGGACTTTTATAAATAAATCAATATTAAAACATTACATACATCGATCCCAAGATGAGTAGCTAAAGCTCCTAAAAGTAAATAAAGAGTATCTGAGACAACGAAGGTAACAGAACACACAGACCCGGGACAACATAGAAAACTCCCTTTTTCTACATGTACCCGGTTGGGAAACGAACCCGGGACCTCAGAGCTGACACCTTAAAACCGGCTACGGTGGTATTATTATACATACATATAAAAAAAATACAGTAAGTATAAGTATATCCAATTGAAAAACCGCATACTTAATTTTAAAAACCTTCCCAATATAATTTATCTGCAAAACTTTCATCTTTTGACATTGTAATTACAAAGAAGCTTACAATGTAAGTTTGTACCATAGGTTTAAATTAATGTTACATTGGCCGCTTTACAAAGTTTTGCGGTATATTCTGGTTCATTATGATCCATAAAACGTTTACAGTTAGCCGTGTTCCGTTCAACGGATTATATTTATGGTGTCGCAATTACTTTAATTTCGTTCATTGCACTTGTCATTTTATTACGCTATTTAATGTTTGAAGGAGTTTCACGAGTCTGTTTGTACAATTAGGTAAACAATTTTATGATTCAAAGGGGGTGTTTTGTTTAAGTTGAATACATGTATAATATTGTATATAAGGCAAAGTATAATAAAGTTTCTAAGATTTATGATAATTAATATTTATCTGCTATAAGCTGAATTTGTAATCTACTTTTAATACAACTATGAACCGCTAATGTCTATAATCTGTTTATTAATTTTTATTATGACAAATACATTTGTTAATTTAGGATTTATATGTCTCATAGTATTATATTTGAACAAATGTTAATTAATTCATTAGTAATTGTTGATGCACCAAATAGTGACAATGATATAAATCATTGTCGCGTGTATAAAATAATTATTTAAGACGAGCCAAAAAAGTATTTTTCTCGAAGCACTTCGTTTTCTTTCAAGCCAACAGTGTAGAGTTTGTATAATTACAGCTTAATAGAGTTAGGACATTGACTAGAAGTTTGACTTTTCGTAAGATCAGTTTTATTTGACATTGCGAGGCATATTGTGACGTCTTGACACTATCTTATTTTTTTTTAATTTCCTCAAAAAACCCTATATAAAATAATATAACAAAAAGAAGCTAAAGTGTTTCTATTCCTAGAGAAATTAGATTAAAACTTGAGCATATAAAATGGTTTAGGCTCAAATCTGAATAATCATATAAGGTAAAAGCTTTAGCTCTTAAAATTTGAAGGTGTAAAATTTTTGAAGTTTAATAATGTGGTAATTAAATTGGTAAAGATTGATTCATTTTCTTTTTAGTAACCAAATATTGAATAGTGTAACTGAAATGGAATATTGAAATTACTTTCTAAATGATTTTACAGTTATTTTATTACATTTTGAAATAAGCCAAGTGAATTATTACGATTTTTATTTACGATTTTTCCCCAATTAGAAATTATTTGAAAAGGAATTTTAATCTATACTAATATTATAATAAGACAAAGTTTCTAACTTTGTTTGTTTGTAAGGATATTTTCGGAGCTACTGATTCGTTCTCTTTCACCTACTAATTTACGCGAGCAAAGTAGGAGAAAATCTGCTAGTGTTAAATATATACACGTCAAAATCATATAAAGAAGATTACTTTAGTTACGATGTAGTAATTCATTCATAAATTATAACGTAAATACTCTGTCGTAACTTTTACAATACTGTATAATTGCTGAACCTCGGCCATACGGATTTATAAATTTTAACTGTATATAAGAAATATTATAATAACGAGAACTATCTTTTAGTGTCAGATTAAGTTCACGTTTTGACCTAAATAGAACCAAGAGAGATGAAGTTTTGTTATTTATAAATTACAATGATTTTCTTAATAAAATAAATAATTGAGCCCTATCTCAGAGTATATGGGGCTGCTAGATTTTTATTAGGTATATATTCTATATTAAATAAAATATTCAAAATGCTATCCTGGAAAATATTCCAGTATAGTATAGTTAATGCACAATTGATCAAAAATATTTACTATAATTTCTAATTTTTATATTAAAAATGAATATTAATATTAAAAAAGTTTTTTGCTCTGTCACACAAAAAATACTGAGCGGATTTTAATGAAATTATAAACATAAATTTAACGCATACCAGTACTTTTTATCCCACTAAACGGTGCCCAAGGGATAAATGTACAGTCAAATAATTCTGTAAAACAAGCGATTTTATTTCAGACGCCATCTTAACATTTTTTTTTCATTTCACGTTCCGTTTCACGTGTGTTACCTACACGTTAGTTTGGTACACGCGACGTTTACGTTCGAACTAATCCTCCATGTTGGTTTTGTTATCTGTGTTTGTTTTTATAATTGCACGCAACTGAATGTAGGGGATTTATGGAACACTTTATGTAGTGGCTTAATATTTTCGGTATGGTGTTATAAGATTTTATAGTCTTAAAGCGCAATCAACTCTAGTTAAAAATTTAACTTGGTAAATAGGTCTAATACTTTTAAACTTTGAGTTTGAGAACTATTAATAAGTAATAAAACAATACTTACATTTGCGTTATTGTTTCTACTGTTAAAGTTATTTGCTAAACTATGAAGTTGTAGTTACTACCTATATATAAAAACCTTTTGATTGCGGTATAGGGGTCGCCAAGCTAGATGGTAGTTATAGCGTCCAGTTTGAAATGGTCGCATAGTAGTTACATGGACATCAGTTTTAAAAGTAAGTTCAGGTTTGATATGAAGATATGTATAGGTTCTAAATCCTAAAGGTGCCTAAAACGCTCGAATTTGTTATACACATTAAAGTATGATCCACACGATTGAAAACAAGCGTTCCAACAGTAACATTGCTTCTTGCCAGCTGTCTAGACGGCAGTTGTGAATCAAATTTTGAACACAGTCCACGGTTGGAAACAAAGTTCTTACGAAGGGCGTCTATTTTGGATCACTGGTTTACTACCGTGTGGAATGCGTATTAGATATTAGAGCTCCTCTACTATTGAGATTTATTATTATCAGAAAGTTAATCAAAGTTCCTCTACTATTGAGATTTGCAACTAAATAAAAAACTTGAGTTTTTGAATCGTTTGCGTACTGTGAACTATGCAACAAGGATATACTTATCTAAACGCTTTAGAAATGGTTAAGGATATTTTATTACATCTACAAAAAAATATGAGGAAACTACTAGAGCTCGTGTAAATACATATCAAATGACATTTTACAAATTATCAGAAAGTTAATCATTTATCTGATAACAGTATTCTTACTCACTTAACTACAATTTCTCAATTAACCACATGTCAGTTCTAATCGTCCGCATTAAAATAATTCGACGTTTGCAAAACAAATTTTATATTAATTATTAATTGGTACATTTTCTTCTTGTAATTGGCTAGAAACGGACCAATTTAAATAGAAAATATAATGCACCAGCGACTCCGGCCGTCACGTCTTACAGTTTATCTCCCATCTATGCCTGTCGGTCTGTCTACTAAAAGGGAGGCATTATAGTTGCTTATAATTTATGTTTTTTTTCTATGTATGTTATGAACTAATATTATGTCATTTCAAACATATAACAATGTAATATTAAGTCTAGTTGATGTGCAAATATTTTATTATTAATCATCTTTTGCGATTCTGTTAATGAATTATGCAGAGGACAGTTTCAGACATCATTTCGACTTTAATACGTAAACAACAGAGTTGCAATCTTTGCAGCTTAATTTAAGCTCAGCTATTAAGTTTATAGTAGTGATCTGGTGTAAGATATCATAAATTGTGATAATCGGAATATCATTATTTATAAGCAACCATAAGAAGTCACGCTTCATCAATTTGAAAACTTTTATAACTGTTGTAAAAATTATATATAATGACAGTTGAAATGTATTTAGTTACAGCTCTATATTAGTTGATAAAGTTCTGCTAATATTTTTAAATTTCTTTTGTCTATAGAAAGCTCAATGTATTGTTAAAAAAATTTTTGGGCTTTAACACCCGGTTTATCAATTGTCTCAAATTGTACTTAAACGTCCCTTAAACAGGATCTTGTTTCTAATTTTAGTATTTTTTCACGATCAGTTGAAAGCAATTTGATGAAAACTAGGACTTTTGCCTTGTGAAAAGTTAAAAATTAAGTTATCGAGAATGATCAGTTGAGGTTTTGTACTTTTCTCAATTCAGAAACATGCCCTTTGATTTCTTATATTTATTAGTAAGTAATCATTACGTTAGCGATATATATTCGACCATATAAATAACACGAAATGGGTTGGGCACCCAACCATATTACTGAATGATCAGTTGAGGTTTTGTATTTTTCTCAATTCAGAAACATGCCCTTTGATTTCTTATATTTATTAGTAAGTAATCATTACGTTAGCGATATATATTCGACCATATAAATAACACGAAATGGGTTGGGCACCCAACCATATTACTGAATTTTACACCGAACGCATTATTTGGTGCTTATATAATATTATTTGGTGATAACTCTTAATTAAATTTGTACTGCTCAACTCCTGTTCCGTTACCCGCATATAGCAGCACACACGTCAAATTATTTGGCAGTCAGTCACTCTCATCTGACCGCGGTCACGTGAGTCACAACCCTTGACTCGCTGACTCTTAACGCGGACGGCGGCTGTCACAACGTAACTTATTAACTCGATACACCGACACATCGTGCGTCGAATGTCGAATAAGACACGAGGCATTTGTTTTAACGTCCGATTTCAAAATAAAAAGATGGGCAGACGCGATTGTGTGGGGTACTCAACGAAGCTCTATTTTGTATTGTCAGTGTATTGATATTGAGTAATTATATTATTATAGGAATTGAATAGTAGTAGCTCGGTGGCGCGATCTTAGTCGTTAAGTAACTTTCGCAAGGGTCAGTCACGGGATGGGTGACCAAAAAATTATTATCTCGAGCTATTCCGTGCTTCGGAAGGCACGTTTAGCCGTTGGTCCCGGCTGCATTTGCAGTCGTTAATGCCCTCCAATCCGCATTGGGCCAGCGTGGAGGGTCATGGCCCATCCTCCTTAACCATCCATAAGGAAGGCCTGAGCCCCTACAGTGGGGACGTAAAAGGGCTGGTGATGATGATGATGATGATGAGGAATTGAATAACCCAATAGTTGTTTTATAGAATGAATTAATGGTGCCGTTGTCTTCTGCATCGCACGAGCGTTTTTTGTTTGGTTTGCGTGACCGCCAGTCTATATAAAATAGATCTCCCCCTGATGAGGTCCCCCCTCTATAGAAAATAGATGTCCCCGTGACTCGTACAAGGCTTCCCTACGGATGGAACCAAGTAGGTAGAACGCGCCTTCAGGTATACCACGCGGGTCCAGTGCGATATGATAGGTGTTTACGACTGCAAAGCAGTTGGGATGAAACACTTAACGTGCTTTTCTAAGCACGGACGGGCTCGAGGTGATAAAATTTTGGTCACCCATCCTATGCAAAAGTTGCTTAACTTCCGTATTGCTGACCGAAAGCGTTAACTGCGCCGTAGAGCAACTCAACGTTTCAATTTTCCATAATATCTACCTACACGTCCAACATCTTTTTAAGACTTTAACACTCACTAGCTACCACGGTCAATTTGTTATGGCCCAATTTGTATGGGAATAGAAAAGTATTGTATTTTATTCTCTCTACTTTTCCCTGTTTTTTCTCTCCATAAGAATCTTCGCTGAAGTTCAACGAAAATTGAAAAAAATAATTACTACATTTGTCTCGTCATTCTTAATTCTTTTTGTACCTAGTAAAACATTTCGAGATTAATTTTATTTATAAAAATGTGATATATAACATTAATTTAACATTTCAGAATTGATCAGATGTTTCTCATTACACCTAAAGTGTACTTAATAGCCGAAGAATTAATTCTAAAGCTTTTAAGGCAATTTCTTCGAGTTTCAAACTTCCAATCAATAAAATAAACGTAATGCCTAGTTAAAGATAATTAAATTTTTTAGAAAAAGTACCTACAGATAAAAAGCTAAAATGGGAAATGATAACCAATTAGGAAAAATTAATGAAAGTTTCGCAAAAAGCAAATCGGAATCGTAAATGAAATTTTACACCACAGCAAGCTAACGACATTAATTTATCCATTTTATTATTTCTTGTGTCAGAGGCTCTATAGGGACACGTATTCAGTAAAACCTATTACAGTTCAAAAGGTATAGCCTTATGATAGACAGACAGATGATCGAAAAGATAGACAGCAAAGGCATATTAATATACGCCATACGAATTCTAAATAAGTAATGTTATCTCAAATTAAAATAATATATCTTCTTAAGTGTGTAACTTTGTTACGGCACTATTATAGTTAAGGTTTTTTAAGTTATTCTCTGTAAAATTTTAAGAAAGTATTTTTTAAAATTTATATCTAAATAACTTGCATCCAAGTATAATAGAAACCATTGGAATATTTCGTCTTAAATGCTAGAAAATGACAGCATACGTAAAAGTGAAGTATTTAGACCAAAAACACATAACAACTATCTCAATTAATAATACAAATTTGCGTCTAGAATTCAATGACATTAAAATTTTTGCAAATTAATTATTACTCAAAGTGAAAATTGATAAAAACGTTAGTTTATAGCTTAGGCTCGATTTTGAGTAATTTTATGATATTTAATTCAATTCTTGATATTAATTTCTTATATTGTCACGTGCATTATCCATAAATGAAATAACTTTTAAACAGTTTCATCGCGTTTGTATTTAGTTTTATTGACGACAAAGACTTATGTGTTGACACCTTAGTCTTATATAACACGGAACCTGTAAAGGGTTCGAAACCTCAATAGAACTAAATAAAAATGCGATGAAACCGTTTAAAAGTTGTTTCATTTATCAACTCTTGATGTTTTATTTGCGTCATTTATTTCCTCTATTCCTTATTTTCACTTTAATTCTCAAACTATAAACTCCTTTTGTAAAAATGACAAGATAACATCATATTTCTAAAGTGTTCTGTATAAGACAAAATGTAGATTTATAAAATTATCGCGATTGAAAATAAGCACACGTTAACCTTAAAATTTGTACTACTTGTTGTTTATTGAAACTAAAAGCGTTACTTATAACATAGTTTATCGCTAGATTAAGGTCAATAATCGTTTCCACATAATCATAATATTAAGATAATTTGTTTTTTTAGACACAGATCATTTACAAAAGTGTTTCCGTTACTAGATTTCTATTAAGATTCTGATTATACCCTTTTTATAGAGAAAATTGTAATATACTCTTTGTAGTCTGAAGAATTACGCAGCTTCACACATTGTATTAAACAAAGTCGCTTTCCGCCTATCTGTCCTTATGTTTACACCTTTAAAACCCAACAGATTTTGTTACAGTTTTTTAATTAATAGGATTATTCAAAAGGAAGGTTTTACGGATAAAAGATGACCACGCGGGCGAAGCCGCTAGCAAAAACTAGTCCACAATAATCGTAATAGTTTACAAGTAATTTATTATATCGTTTTTACCACGCCATTCCATATTGATAAAGACAGGTTAGGCCCTATTTTATGGCTTAACTTTTCTCAGTTTTCTTGTAAAATAAAGCTAATATATTTTCTCATATAGTCGCAAGCTATTTTAATTAAGCAGTGTTTAATTATCACTATTAATTTCATTTTATTGAAAGCGTTAGCGCACCCCGTAATTAAGTTTGTGTAGTTAAAGCGGTATAGCCGTTATTAACCATTAAGCACTTAGTAAGTGGCTCTTTACTTAGAGAAGCGAGGACTAAGTTGAACTTGTTTAAGTTATTATACTCTATGATAGCTTACTTACGGAAAGTTTATTGGGTGAATAGTTTTATGGGTATATAAAATAAACGTATGGCGGAGCGGATACGGTTTTAAATAAGAATTAGAGAAGTTGATTAGGTAATTTATAATGTTGACTTTAATTAGAGAACACTCTTGTTTTTTGTAGTAGATATACATTGTATGAATAATACAATACTATAAGTAATTGTTTCTAATAGGAACAAACCAGATAAGAACCATAGTTCTAGAATATTATTCAGGGAAGGATAAAACGATGATGACGACAAATTTTTGTTTGTTTGTCTGTCTGGTAGATTGTTGAAAAATATTAAACAAGTATTTTTTTTCGCAATCATTAAATTACAGCGACACATTGACTTAAAATGGCATTAAAGTTGAGGAGTTCCCACTTGTCAACTTTAATGCCTGTTATTTTATTTCTTGTTAAATTGAAGTAAAAAAAAAATACGCGTCTAATATTTTTCTATTATCAGACTGACGGATTAAATAGAATTTCTATTTCTTTTCACCCAGTCCTCATCCCTATGCAGAGAAACTTCGAATGACGCAGCTTCGATATGTTCACTCATCCTGTGCATGTCTGGTCAGTGTGATTATCAGCTTGATTATAATAAGTTTTACTTTGAAACTTTTAAAAGTAAACACGCTTTTGGCACTAATTTAATATTAGTACTATTTTTAGATTATTGCCTAGTTTAGTTATTTTAATTTTTTTTCTTAGTTATGTACCTAGCTATTGGTCATTTTACTACTTAAATAAAAGTATGTACACGATAAGTACTGTGCTCCTTAACCGAATTAATGTGAAAGGGGAAGTAATTGAATTATTCAAAAAGATTCTCACATTTTTGCTCTTATTTTTTTACACACTCTGTTGTGATATTTTTTGTAGTATTAAAATATCTTTGAACTGTATTAAATTATGAATTTCTGATTGTATGTAACTTCAAGCTCTGTTTATGTTTTTTGATAACTAGAAAACTTAAGAGTGGTTACTTACCCGTTGGCTTTGGTACATTCCTTTTGACCTGCATCCACTTGTAAGTAGGCACGGCAGAGTGGGACGCGTGCGCCTGCAGATGGTGAGGGCCCAAACACTCCTCCCGCCCGAACCCTTCCCTCACTCCGAACTCCTCTTTAGGCTGATACTGGTCGAATCCTTCACAGGTCAAAGGTGAACCTCCATGGTTGTACTGTATCGTAGCTTCATCCACAAAATGCATGTTATACTTCGTTTCTAGATAGTGATTGTCCAATTTATGGTCGTGGGAATGCATCTCATCATGTCTTGGCACATCTTCTCTATGTTTGAAAGCCTCCGAGTGTGAAGGTAAAGAATGCAGCTGATAGTTCGGCTGCAGTTCTCCGTAGTCCAAATTGGTGTAACACAGTCCCGTATCTGTACTGATCACAGGCGTCGTGGGGTGTTCATGCGGCGGCTGTGTATGCAACAGCGGTTCGTAGTAATGTGATGGTGGCTCGTAGTATCCCTCGTGGTAACCTTCGTAAGGAGCCTGGTACGCCGCTCCCTGCTGGTAGTACTCCGCGCTGCCGTAACCGTTCTGCTGGTTGTTGTACATCCCGACGTCCATAGTCATCATGTTGTCACGAGCACCGCGTCTATAGACAATGAGCTTACATCACACACGACACACGCCGTCGTTTCGGCTATGGTTTCGTTCCGGAATTCGATGCGTTCGAAATTAAAAAAAAAAACTGATCGTGTCCACGCGCTTTCGACCGCACGCCCGCACGTCAGGTGTACCGGCGAACACTGTACGTTATATTTTCTTTAACCACACCTAACATTCGAGTTCTCCGTCCCTGTCTCGCGCAGTACGAACTTAAGGAGCCGAGGCAGATAGGTTTATCTACAACGGTGGAATGATATGAGTTCGATAAGATTGCAAGGTAGATACCGTGATATTGGAAGTATATTTGGCTTCAGTGATTTTTGTATAGAGGAATTTGTGGGATTACAAGTGAGACTTAGGTCGTGCGCCGACGGGCAGATACAGCTTTGTGCTGGGAACTTTCGTGTGCGATGGGCGGAGCGCGGTTGACAGGAGGCGGCCGGCGGACCGTCCGACCAATCGGCGGGTCGTACTCCGATCTCCATTTTGGATTGGTCGGCGCGAGATAATAGTGCGAATCTGGGAGGCTGGATGCGGGCAGCGGTTGTTTTTTTTTTTATTTACTTTGTGTTGTACTCAATGGTCCTGTCCGTTTACGCGAAACTGTGTAATTTACCCTTGACGTAAATCGATTTCAAGGTGCGAACGGAAGCACCTCCTCCATCGGTCTTATGGAACAGCTGTCACTGTTGTTCTGGATGACTGTGTTTCGTATACGACGTGAATGAAATGAATGATGTGCTCCTTTCAAGATTTTTCGGTTTCTCGAGCTTTTGAAATCTGACAGGCGACGACTGAAGGTGTGACGCTTGAATCATTATTCAGGCTTGTATAGTACTTCGGACTTGTATAGAATTCTATAGTGAAACATTTGTAAAAATATCCAGTTTGGGATTTTTTTCAGATGATTTTTACTAACTTTTTTAAAGCACCGATTCTTCGTTAGATGTAATTTAAAAGCTTATACATTATATGGTACTGGCCGGATTAAAAATATTTACATAAAACCGTGACAATCAGGTAAACTGACACATTTGTCAGTACAAATGTTTGGACTGGTTTTACTTCGTACACAGATATGACGACGTACACAGATATGTCACAGGTCTGGGTGTTATGGTACCTTTATTTATTATTTAATGTAAATGGATATAATAATACGAGTACCATTTCATTTTTTTATTAAACCAGATATTTTTTATCAACATATCTTATCCGGTAGGTACTGTGAAAGTAAGCCGTTTTATATTTAGTATTAATTTCCGGAGTTGATTTTGAATCCTACCCTCAACATATTAAAGTTTTAAATCTGATCAGAAATTTGGCAGGTTGCTCAATAGTGACGTATGTAAATTAAAACATGTTTTGAATTCACCGTTTAAACCTATCTACAGCCTTCCAGATCTTATTTATGTCGAGGAAACACTTTAAGCACTGTCCAAGCAAAAGAGTATGTGTAGGACTCTCCTCCGTGAACCCGCAGTTCAGTGGGTCCCCGAAAGCCTCTCCACCAAAACCGCTACGGTACACCCTCTTGTGGGATATGAGACCCGGGAAGCCGTGACCGAGTCACCAGGATACTAAAGCCCTCTTGACTTGACTTTCCGCCAGCTTTCCATCTATTGCGTTCTTTTTGAAACTGCTTAGGTAGTTTTAGACTGTTTTTGTTACTACTGTTTTATATGTAAAATGCTAAATTTTGACGTTCTTGATCTCGGAATAAATAATATAATAATAATTTTCCTTATTGAATATATAGATATAATAATATATATATAATAGATAGATTGAAGCAGCTTCGCTTTTTGTAAATTATGATTTAGTTTTTTATTAGACCCAAAAATTACAGAGATTTTTTTTAATTATATGCGCGATGGCACTATTGTGAGCTAATCAATTGAGATCTAAAGAAATGAAATAAAAAAAATATATAATGTTACCTCATATAGTTATAGTCTTGAAAATTTGAAATATCATATATTAAATGGAGAAAAAAATGTTACTAATAAACCAAATTAACTTTGAAAACCTTCGAAAATAGCTTTCAGTTGACCGCGAATTTCGCTTATCTACGATAATATTATTGAATAATTATTATTCTACCAGAATAATAATAATGCGAAGCACCGGCTGTCCGAGTTCAGTTTGTTAAGTCGCGTATCTAATTTCTTTTATATTTGTAATAGCTTCTTAACGACTTAAGAAGGTCGATAGTGCACAGGGCTAGCGTATTTAGCCTGGCATGCAAATGTTAAATAACTAAGGCCCGGTAATAAGACGAGTGACCAAAATATTTTTATTTCGAGAAAGTACTCGAGACTCGAGAAATGCTTTGTCAACACCTAAATATTGAGAGTGAAATATAGTATGGGCGCAACGGAGATACATTTGGGTGTAGACAAAATATTCTGGAGTTAATGCTACCCGGGCTGCTTCTACTTCTAGTCGACCAAACCGGGATCGACGCGTGGTCGGTTATGGTCCTTTATCCTTAAGCCCTAACCCCAGCAGCGTGCACATTAATTGGCTGATGATGTCTGATAACTACTCCTTGTGTTATTATTATCAGAAGTCCCAAAATTTAGACAGCATCGAGATAATGTCACTATCTAAAAGATGGCATAAGATAATTGAACTTAATGGCTGCTATACGTTAGGGTCATGATATACTATTTTTAAATATACATGAATTTTGAAGAATAATCTTAAATTTTAATAAAAAATGCGATAAACTTGAAACCTAAATTAATAGCTATGAATTTTACGATTAAATAAATAAAAATTTAATTGTCACTCATTCCTTTAAGCTGGATTTAAATTAAAAATGAGCCCACAGCCATCTTTTAGTAAAAACACATTCAAATGTATGTGAACACTAAGTAATCCAACTAACTACTAAGTATCCAACAGATGGATAATAATTTATTGGTGATTGTCCTGCAAAAGTCTTAATATATGACTTTTAAAATTTTATGAGATAAAACTCCGGCGATAGTTGCGAGTATTGGCAATAATGATACGTTCATTTATTAAAGTTCTTGTGAAGATTATAATAAAAGCAGTTTTACGTTGACTCGATAGTAAAATGATTTATGATGAGTTTATAACGAGGTGGGACATGTTAATGCTCAAGACGGGACAGATAACAAGTCCGGTTGATATCGATAGAGCGGTACTTGTTCTTAAATCGATAAATAATATGTCGATGTAGTTTTGTTTACCATTTAAAACTGGTATTTAAAAGTGATAAATTTGTATAAATTGAATTCTTAATATTAAAGTATGACCTGTCAACTATAGTTCATAACACTTTGCCAATTTTCCCAATTGCTTTTATCTGGAATAAATTAAGTAATATTATGAATCTTCATATTAATTTTCAGATTAACTGATTTGTTCGACTGAAGTTTGTATTAAGTACTTGTCGATTTAATTTGAGTTTTCAGAAAATAAAATTATTTCTAAGATATAGATATAAATTAAGTAAACTGCATATAAAAATCACAATTAAAACTTTTAGTTATCATCCTATAACTGGTATTAAAAGAACTATCGATATTCGTATAACTTTAGCGACCGTCTCTTGTTTTCAATTAAGTTGTCGAGAGCTATAGTACGTCCCTTTCCCTCGTATGGTACTGAGGTGTACATCTCACTCCCTCAAAGTAACGGAAGCAGTCTGGTTAGGTCTAATGATTAATAGTGTGAGGAAAGCATTTGCTACAACTTAGGCACAGTTCATGTTATAAAATTTATTATTTGGATATTCTTATGAAATAAAACAGCAGCAGTAGCTCGGTGGCGTAGTGGATAAGCGCCGCGGCCCGCGATCGTAGTCGTTATGCAACTTTCGCAAGGGTCAGTCACGGGATGGGTGACCAAAAAATTATTATCTCGAGCTACTCCGTGCTTCGGAAGGCACGTTAAGCCGTTGGTCCTGGCTGCATTTGCAGTCGTTAATCCGCATTGGGCTAGCGTGGAGGGTCATGGCCTATCCTCCTTAACCATCCATAAGGAAGGCCTGAGCCCCTGCAGTGGGACGTGGTAATAAAACAGCATCTATAAAATACTTTTATTCTAAATTCTCAGAATAGGAAGCCATCAGAAATGTTGATTTTTTGATTGATGGACTCGTCAACTTTTACATTTATTATGATTATAAAAGTAGTAAACGTTGACGAGTTGATGATATCTGCAAATTAACGTACTTACATTCACGTTTGGTTATACAAAACTGCCAAATTTTTTCACTTAATTTTAAACATGAATGAGTTGTGGGTAGAATATAAAATCACTGGCGGAAAATTTGTATGCTTTGCTTACTCGAAGAACACCCGTATAACTTTCTGAACTTAGCCATACTTGGTACACTTTAAGTGTTTATATTTTTGCTGTTTTTATGATAACGTTAGGTTGACCTATATATAAAAGTATGATTTTTTTGGACAATATACAAAATTTTTTTTTGGACAATATACAAAATTTTTTTTGGACAATATACAAAAAAATATGAAAATGATAAATACCTATAAAATATTAATGGTAGAAACAATCGACAGTATATGAAAATCAGTGACGGAAGACGGAGAAAACCGATGTGGCTATAAAATAATTTGAAGGTTGATGAAATGTTATTTAATTGAGTAGTTAAGGTTCTAAATTCCAAACATAATTTGTACTAAGTGACTGCCAATATACGTTTTAGCTTAATGTTTTTTTACCTTGTCTGATCCTTGTTTCAATAAAGTTTCAAAAAATTTTTGCACTCAATAAAAACAGACAACACGGAAATTACAAAAAGAAGAAACAGAACAAAAAAAATAGCTGCCTCATTGCTATGCAGCTATATCTTCCAGGTAACCAATGGTAAGAAAAAAACAAAATGAATTTAATAGTGTGATGGGTATTGGGTGCAATATAAGCAAGGATAAATAAATAAATAACCGATATAACTTTAGGCAAATATATACTACGATGATTAAAAGGCAGACTTAAAGTTCTATAGCAGTTAAAAATATATAGGTATATAATTAATAAGCTTGTTTTAGGATATAGTTAGGAAATTACTTAACCTGATCGCAAAACGTATTGAGTGAACGTGCTCTCTTGATACATCCACAACCTAACAGTTTTTTTTCCTTATTAGGAACTTTTTAAGAACGAATATAACCATTCCTTTTCTATTATGGTTACTGTATATTCTGTTACTTTACTGTATTAGTATGGGCTATCACAAAAGCGCTTGAAATGGAAATGTTTTAAATTAACCGAACCCAAAAACTATAACAGAACTCATTGCTTCCCTGAATCATTTTAAAATGTATGTTCCTCAAGCAATATTGTAAGAGCTTTTCTTATCCACTTTGTGATTTAAAAAAAATAAATTTAGACATCTGTCTATTCATCTATCCATTTGCATTAATTTTTCTCTCAGATATCATAACTCAGAGTTGATTAACTAAGGTGCTTTGGGGTTATATGGAAAATGACGAATTACCACCAAATTGAATATTTTTTTATCAATAATAAAATAAAGTTGATAAATAAAAAACCTTTCAATTATATAGGAATGTCCATATTGCTCGTTTAATGTCATTTTACCTAAAGAATAAATAAAATTTAAATACACAAATGTAGTTTAGTAGCCAGAATCTCTAATGATATAAAACATAAATATATTTAGAGAAAACATTATTAAATTTACAAATGGATTTAAATATCTTAACGACTAACCTAACTCACCAAGAATAGTTGCTGATAATTTCAAACAAAATAAGATTGATTTCAGGCGAGCATGTATCATACCTAAATTTTCTTATAATATTTACGATTTTTAATCATCATCACCAGCCTATTAATATACCCACTGTTGGGGCTTAGGCCTTCCCTATGGATGGAATCGAATTGAATTGAATCTAATGGAAAAAAGGGCCATTACCCACCATGCGGGCGCGGTACTGGTGGGTATTAACGACTGCAGATGCAGCCGGGACGGCCTAACGTAACTTCCGAAGCACGAGATAATAAACTTTTGGTCACCCATCCCATGACCGGCCTCTGCGAAAGTCGCCAGCAGACAGCGCCATCGAGTCCCTTTTCGATTTTTAATAATTATCATTAAATCGGTATTCAAAAGAAAAGGCACGAATTGAATACCTACTTAACATAATTCTGAGTCCATCTCAACTTTAAAAGCCATACATGTTACCTACATCAACATAATTATAAAAAGTCCTGCCTGGACAAGCTCGTTCCATTATTAATCAAGCGACACGTCACAACACTATGATATCGTTATTCGATAATAACCCGTTCGTTCATCACTAACAAACTGAATTCAAATCAAAGTTATAACTTTTAAAGTCCATTCTTGAATAGTTTGTAGTTGAAATAAAACTTTTCGGTGATGTCGAGAACATTATAGCAACAAACGAATAAAGAGTTTACGCTGCGGCATTAAAGTGTAGTTTCGAATAAACTTTGAAATTCGCTTTTTAATAGCGTGTAAAATGATAGGGCATTGTTTTTGTGTTGGTGGTATGAAGACGTCGAATGTCAGACTGTGCTTTCATTGTCCGAAACGCGATAAAGATTGCTTTAATGTCCCCCGGATATTTTTCGGAAGATTACGATAAAGCGTCGTCATTAAGTGGGTGTGGAATAAATTGAGGCTGGTTATATTCTGTTTGGTCAATTCAATTATGTGTTGTGTATGTGGTAGGAAACTGGATAGTCAATTAGTCGTTGGAACTCGACGGCATGGGAGATACGGAAATTCGTAAGATATCGACATATTGAGACGCTTTTACTTTTTTGTCTAATGATTATAGTTTTGTAATTTATAATTGGTCGATTTTTGTTTTTTTTTTTTCTTCTGTTTTAATGCCTTGGAGTAAATACAAGCTTGGGTGTTATATAAGGTTTGAAATACGTTTGAGAAATATTTATGCTATGATTGTGAAATTTTTCTTTCAAAGTAATCAATAAATTACAGCGATGCATTGAGTTGATATATCGTTTAACGCCTTTATACATTTTCTACATAATTGTGACGTGACGAGCTCGCACTCCTTAATTATCTAAGCCATTTCTTGTCTAACTGAAGCAAAAAACATACTAGGATAGGATTAAGGATTTCTAATTCTTGATTTTTTTAAGGCATAAGGCAAATGCCTTTTACCTATATATATTTAATTGCGCGGTATGTGGGCACAGTGAAAATGGCATCATTATAGGTAAAGTAAAACAACGATCATATTTGCATGTTATTTTCAATTGCTTAATGAGTTAACTGAACTATTTTTAATTTGTTATTTACCTCATTGAACTGTTCATCAGCGTAAATAAATTATAGGTTATGTCACCCGCGTATGATGTAGCGCCGCTTAGGTGATGTTTCGGAACCTATTGGATGCAAACAAGGGAACAATGAAATCTATTACATCCCCACTGCAGGGGCTCAAGCCTTCCTATGAATGGTTAATGCGCCATGTTCGTCCACGTTTCTCCAATGCGGATCGGAGGGTACTAACGACTACAAATGCAGCCGGGACCAACCGCTTAACGTGCCTTTCTAAGCACGGAGTAGCTCGAGATAATTATTTTTTTTGACCGACCTTTGCGAAAGTTGATATACAAGAACGTTAGTGGGTCGCGGCGCTTATCCACCACGCCTCCGAGCTACTCAATATATACATAATTATTCTAAAAATAAAATAATAACCTTAGTTAATCAGGCATTTTTTTCTAAGGGAAAAATACCAAGCTAGTACGTTAAAACAAGTTCCATGGTGTCGCAGTAACCATGGGCCACTTACTTAATTATCATAACCGCAACACATGTTCATTATCTTAACACGAAATCTGTAACGAACTCTATGATAAAATTTATAGTATACCTTCAATTAGCCAAGTATGCTTAAGACGACTCACAAGAATATAAACAGTGAATAACTTTTTAATACATACATCTAAGTTTGTAGGCAATTCTTCCTATATCTATTAGCATTGTTTGTTAGATTTGATAAATGCGAGATTTCCAAATCTTTTAAGTAAAACGATCGTATTCTTTCACCCAAAGCCGGACAAAGTAAAAATTATTCTTAAAATGTTAAAACGTTACTATACTTTAAAAAATATATATTGTAGTTCTTTATTATATTAACATTTAAATTTTCAAAGACGAGTAGAATATAAATATAATGATGTTAAAACAAACCCAAATAAAAGTAAAAAAGAAAATGATTTAGAGTGGTACAGCAGAATTGGCACCATTGTTTTCGCTTAGTTTAAAAGCCTCGCCTTAAAGAGATGAGTAATAGTCAACGTCAATAGTTCCTACTAAATCTCACACCAACCGCTAAACGATAGACAGACAAATCAATTACACTCGCTGCTAATTAATCACGAGCTCCATCAACCGTTGACAGCGGCTGTCACGCTGACAGCTGTCACTTTTGACGGCTCAAGGACTTTCCGCGGTTGTAGTGTGCGGTTGTGCTTCCTTGTTTCGAAAGTGTTTACGGTAAATTAATTTATTCTTAACCGACTTATAATTTTATGGAAATGGAATCAGTAGTTTTCCTTTTATAACACAACAAAATACGTTTTTCACAATTTGTCACCTAAATGTTTAGATGATATTTATGGTATTACATGTATTTCAGATAAAAAACAAAAGATTGCGTCTTTTGAATTCATTCAAGATCCGAAAGGAGGATTTACTGTTTTCAATGAGTATGTATATTTTTTTATGAAAGTATATATGTAAATAGATGTCATCTTGAATTGTGAACCAATTTCTATCAAAGTAGCTGTTTCCCCGCGACGTAGCTTCCCGTAGCAATGAAATATTTCATAATAATATGAGTAATAATATGAATTACAAACAATGTCACCATTCGCTATATGAATGAATGTATGTATACTTTTTGTACACAGTAAATATCGACATAAAAACATATATAACAAGTAACATACACGCAAAAGGCAGCCATATTGCTAGGGTAGTAATTTCTATCAAAATACCCTTGGCTAAAAGGAACTATGCCTTTTCAGTTAAGAAACTATGTTCTATACGTCCTAAAGTTTTGAAAATTTATATTAATTTCGGACCCTATTGGAATGTATCTCTATGCTTTGAATTTTATGCATGACATTGCAGGTAATGTGTCAGAATATGTGTGCATCTTTAGAGTTATAGACTTGTTTAGGTTGTAAACTAGACCGAGTGGAGAAAGTAATAAACTTTGTGTTCAATATATTTAAAGTCAATTTAATGATAAAATTTAAAACTTTACTAAAACCAGTCTGTGATACATCTTGTAAGTCAGAGCTGTATCGTCTGCGTAGGAAGTGATTATGGAATTTGTAAACTCGTGATTGTAGATATTATTAGTAAAAACAAGAAAGAGTGTAGGTCCAAGTATGCTTCCTTGTGACACTCCGTTAAAGATATTAAATGTTAATACTATGCTCAATGTTACTTTACTGTTTGCTCACTACCCTGTAAATGACGTTTGATGTTAAAAAAAAATACTTAATGTGCCAGCGTCGCTATTTGGCGACAGAAAGCTGCAGTAATACGTCCTTTCATTCAACATTCGAAGTTTAATCTTTGACGTAAACTTATTAGAATTTCTCATTAATTTCTCCCACGTTGGTAAATTATAATTTTATTACCTCTGATAAAGTTAAGAGGTGCCGCTTGTTTTAAAAAGATAAGCTTCGATGTTTGTCTATTGAAAGATGACTATAAAACAATGCCTTCTTCACAAGTCGAGGATGTGAGTGTATGAAAGTTTGATAATAAAAGATCTTACGATATCTAATAAAGAATACAGAACGCAGTAAGCAAATGTATTTAAAACGTTGATAACTAACTAAATAAAAGCAGAAATTAAAAATGCGATAAAGTTGTTAAGCAACTTTTGCTCCTCCGTGCCCGGAGGGTAAATTAATTCGTTGTTTCCGACTATATCTGAAATCGTTAATACTCACCAATCCGTACGGTCCCACGTGGTGGTACATGGCCCATTCTCCCTATTCGATTTGATACGATTTCACCCCCAAAGTCAAAATAATCTTTATTCAAATAGACTTCCTTAAAGTACTTTTGAATCGTCGAACATTTTTTTCCATACCACTCGTTCAAGACGTCTTTTGGCTGATAAGAAGAACGAGCAACAAACTCACCAGCTCTAATAAGAGTAATGACATTTACAAAACCCATGTCATTACCAGATCAATACATTATAAACAGAGAGAGAAAAAACTATGGTCTTATAATGATAACATAATCATTTAATAATAATGGAAACAAGATAATGAGTTTAGAAGTAATCACCTATCCAGTTGCTGGATCATCTCAAGTCCAAGCGTTCTTACCTGTTATGTTTAAACCTGGTACTAGTTAAGTCTCGTTTTATAATAAGACTGTACACAAAGAAAATATTCAGACTCAATATTTAATTACGTAGGTATTTCATTTTAGATATCCTCCATTAACCCTGCACGCTCAACACGGCGCCCAACTATCCCGAAATTGTCGGACAGGAAGCGGCGGTATCCCTCGGGACTACATCCTTGTTAGTCCCATCCATCTTTGTCCGAATTCTCCGCACTCAGAGCAAGTATTATTGGGGGAAGACTATAAACAATGAAAACCTCAAAATAAAAACTCCTTGGATAACTTATAGCGGAAAAGTGTTGGCAAAAGTTTGCTCTTTGAGTTCACTTATATTTTCAAGGTTTATTTAAAAATAAAATTTATTATATATTGTCATTCTCCAAGTAGTCTTTGTTAGAAAAAATTACTATTTAGAAAATAGTAAAGACATTTGTTTATTTTTTTAATTACTGTTTTCCCGCAACTTCGACCGCGTAAATTTTAGCCTATATAGGTAAGTCGTGTATAAATAAATAAAATAAATATTTAACAACATCACATACATTGCTCAGATTCCAAGATGAGTAGCTAAAGCCCCCGTATTATGGAGTATCTGAGACAACGAAGGTACCACAACACCCAGACCCGAGTCAATATAGAAAAGTTCATTTTCTACATTGACCCGACCGGGAATCGAACCCGGGATCTCAGAGATGGCGATACCTTGAAACCAGCGTGCGAACCACTCGGCTTCGGAGGTATTTAGTTTTCCAAAAATGAAAAAAAAATGGCTATTGCGATTTATTCGAATATAATAATTTCCAGAAAATATCGTCGTAAAGCAATTTTTCAGTTAATTATATAAAAATATATGTAATCAGTTCTTTTACTGCTTTTTTAAGTACCAAATTGATAAAAAAATATTTGAAATTGACAAATGTCCACCACCATTGAAATTTTCCCTGATCGAAATATGTAGAGTTATGTATGTTTGAAGTTTTTTTTGAACAGAAGTATTTTTGTAATATTTTATTTAGGAACAAACAGTTACAGCATACATGAGCGAAAGAAACAAAACATATAAAACTATAGTTCCATACTTTTTAGCTTGAAATTTCAACGATGTGACTTTTTACCTGGCTTTATAAGTATTAGTGGGAAATATGGTGCAGTGATTAGCGGGTTCGATCTGCTATACAGTTGTTAAGCAATTTTCTCAATGGTTAGTCATACGATGGGTGACCAAAAAATTACTATCTTGAACTCCTCCGTGCTTCGGAAGGCACGTTAAGTCGTTAGTCCCAGTCGTATCTCCAGTTATTAATACCCACCAATTTGCCTGGGCCCGCGGTGATAGTCATGGCCCATTCTCCGTATTCTGAAGGCTTGAAACTCATAGTGGGGACATTGGATGGTTATAATTTATTACAATGCGGGAGTTAATTGCTGCAGATAATTTAATCCTGGAATCGAATAAAATATTTTGAAAATATATTCTCATCTAGCCCTTTCATGTGATATCTCACTTGAACTGGTATTCAATTTCGATCCCTTTTATGATGATATAATTTTTCTGGCATAATCTCAACGCATAGCTTTCATTTTTTTCTTGAACTTCTGCTGTAAAACCACAGAAGAAGTAATAAAACGATGTTACTTGCCAATTATTTTTTTGTGGCATACGATCAGTTGCATAAACATCGGTAATGTCGCTTTAAACATGTTTTAAACTAATGACAATTTTATGAACGTTTGCGCAACTGGCTGATAAACGGCTGTATCTTTTTTACGTTAAATTAGAAGCTTAATTTTTTTCACAGTTTCAATGGGCTGTAAATCTGAGATTATATGTATTTTTATATTTAACTCGGTAAGGCTTGAAGTTTGTTTTTTTTTGAATTATGGCACCCTATAAATGGACTAACAAATATTAAGATGTACACGTTAAAGTGACGATATCATTTAAAATATTTTAAGGCGTTCTTATTAAAAAAAAATCAGTATACTATACGTTCATCGTGGTTCGTTGGGGCGATGTGCTCGCAGCGGAAGTACGTCACCCGATAATAACCATGATAACTTGATAACTGACGCTAATGCAAGCACGTGATTTCTAATAAGTTTCACTTTAATATAGCTTGTTAACACTGATTTATAACAACTAACTTTAAACTAGGATGAGATTCTTGCAAATGCAAATTTTCTTGGTGCTTGACGCAAGCTTTATGCAAGCGGGTTTTGGTATTTATAATCAAGGCATCTTCTTCGTCCGACTCGGAAAAATATCTAGTTTATTCATTAGGTTTACCATTACTACCTACCCACCTAGCTCCTGTAGCAACCGGATTCATCCATCCAAATCCAAACAATTCTAGGTTATACCAGATAGAGAACATTCAACCTGCCCTTTTTAGGTTGGAGAACCCTGGTTTGAGGCTTAAGGTGGATTTCCCCTGGGTTATTTAAAAAAATCCATCAATAGTAGTCTCATATAAAAATAAAAATATCGCTGGACTAGCATTCATCTTCTTTCTAGAATTAATGCCAATTTCACAGAATTGAAAACAATAAAACATAAAATAACATGATAAGAAACAATTGTTATTAATAGATATTTTGGTTACATACTACTTTACTGTACCATATATGGTACATCTAATTATGAATTTCGTATATCTTACTAATGTAAGATAAATCAGATTTTTTAAACCTTTATATATGTAACATATAATCAATAACATGAAATTACCTTTTTGACAACATTGTAAACTTTTCAATTTATTTTTTATTATAAATATTTATCAATTTAAAATTAATGGTTACTCTACCTAAATTTGATATAGACGATCGTGTCTTGATAAAGATAAATTACTTTGTAGCAAGTTATCAGTTAAATTCCGTTCTTCTTTCGTTTACTATCAGAACACACTGATAAGCGATCTGAACATCATATTTTTTTTTGGTAAATTTATAGTAGGTATGTATGTACCTACAACATATCAATATTTGGTTCTTGCTGCGGCTATGACCGGGGAACTGTTAGTGGAATCAAAGAATAATTTACTAGCTGTTTTCCCGTGACTTCGCCCGAGTAAATTTTAGCCTATGTCACCCACTTATGATGTTGCTTCCCGTAGGTGAAAGCTTTTTCATGACCGGATCGGTATTTCTAATAATATCTCTTTATTGTTATTAATATAGATTTAAATCCAGTCTGTAAAATTAAGGTTTATGATACTCACTTGGTAAAAACAGCAATGTTATTCTGTAATAAATAATATAAACTGAAAAATATAAACAGAAGAGGTATAATAAAAAAAAATTACTTCAAAAGGCAATAAAGGTTATATTGCGTTGAAGCTCTATGCTGCGACAGCGCTTTGCTCTACGTCGAGTTGACTATAAAGGTGTTATGATTGTCGGCAACAGGTATACTTAAACGGGCGAACGTGACCAAATCATTATTGTAAATAAACATACTAGGTATTGTGACGTAAGCAGATACAATGGATATATTGGTGAACACTATCTTCATTGAGCGTATCTTTGTTTATCAGTTAAGACTACGGATCTGATAGAAAAAAAGGCGAGATTTCATATAATTTAGGAATCGTTTACCATTTGTTAATAGGTTTCAGTAATTAATATAGAATTTATTGATTTCTTTGACGCTTCGGACCCTTTACAGGTTCCGTGTTCACATAAGACTAAGGTGTTGATTGTCTTTTTAATTAAGAGTATTGTTACCTTCAAACCAGTATTGGCTTTAAAGTAACTATACTTGAAAGTGAAAAAATTGTATCATAAATGTGTCCAATAGTATTGTAGGACACATTTATGATACAATTTTTTTTTAAATATTTTACGACAACGTTTCCATTTAAAAATACATTTGACTTATTTTTTTACCCCTGGCTACCGTAATCTACCATTAACTAGTTCCAAATTTGTCTCAGACAAGACTCCCTTATATGGAAGGGTTCGAAACGTCAATAAAACTAAATACTAACGCGATGAAATCGTTCAAAAATTGTTTCATTTATCAATATATTTTTTTAGATGACTTGCAATCGACATTTTTTTTGTATCTAGTGTTTTTTTTTTGTTTAAAAAGATATTCTCTTGGGAGTAAACTGGTAAATATATTGTCCTTTCTTATCGCAACCGGAGAGTAATTGGGTCTTACATAAACAACGGAAGAACTACTGATCCTGATTTCTTGAATATTCGACTAAAAACAGAATGCAATTTTTAAAATTAATAAATTTAATAAATTCATTTGAATGACCATAAACTTCTCTTCCAAATTTAAATAAAGCTTCCTTTATTTTTCGATTTCTTCTTTAGATATAGACTACCTACCTAATAATTAATCGTAAATACTTATCTTGACGTTATTAAATATAAGTTATTATTACGTGATAATGATAATGAAATAATAAGTCTCTTGTTCACGTTGCACAAAACGCAATATAAAAAAAAAACAATATCTTAGGTTACAGTATCCAATAGCTCTATTCACAATAGGGATAATAACTGGGTAATAAAAAGAAATTCGATTTAATCCGTCAATCACACAATATAAAAATATAAAATACATATTATTTTTATCCTTAAATTTAACAAGAAATGGCTAAGATAATGGGCATTAAACTTGGGAAGTGGGAACTCGCTACGTCACAACTATGTGGTAAATGTACAAAGATGTCATGCGACATTTGAAAGAAAGAAAGAAAGAAATACGTGTTTTATATTCTTTTATAAATCTAGCTAATGACCAAACAAACCAAATTAGTCAGCTATTACTACCCTTAGTTAAAAACTAAGTAACTTAGTTAAAAAATAATAACCTACTTTAAAACTAAGTTAATATTATAATATTAATGTTTACGAAATATTAAAACTACATAAACATTTAGGTTTTGCACAAATTATTGAGGAAGAATGGACTGAAATTTTAGCAATTTTGGGGTTCCGTCTTCAAAGGGGATTATTAAACGGGACCTCATTTTACGAGACGGTCAGTTGCATAAATATCTATTACGATTTTAAGTTCTAAAGAATGTTCTAAATTTGAAAATTTGTATTGGTAATATCGTTTAAAGGTTCTCGTCCACTGCCTCAGTACGCACGCATCGGTCGCACGAACGCAACTAACGCAACGTATCGCACGGATTTGTCGATGTCATAGTCGTACGTCCGCTGTATTCATAGATGATTCTATGAAATATGCGATTGTCAGTTTTCATCGGTTTTTGAATTTTTATTATAATCACTTGCGTGTCGTACGACTGGTGCAGGCTTTCTGACATACGGACGTTCAACTTTAAAAGTATGTGAGTTACAACTGTGTATCTCGTGAACCCTGATAACCAAACGGTTGAAAGACAGAAGATATTTTTCTGTTGTCACTATAACAACAAATACTAAAGATATAATAAAATAAATATTTAAATGTGAGCCACATTCAACAAATATTGTTTTACGCATTTTTTATGGAAGGGTCTTATGGTTTATTAGTTCGACTCTCACTTAACCCGTGTTTTCCTTTATAGAATAAAAATCTCCACGTATTACAATGCCAAGCAATAGGTTGCCAGTGAACCTTGACGTTGTAATTAGTTTCTCTACAATCATTGTTTTCGGCAATATATTGTTGTATCTTATCTTACTGTTCTATGTTCGGTAGCTAATCCTATAATCCCATGATACGGACAGTCAGATACAGTCCGATATTAGTTTCGGTGGTGACGTGTCGGCACATGTGCCGCCATAATTAATAATACACACGACTACTAACCCTTTATATGTTCAACATGTATGAAACTAACCGTTTGTATTTCATTGATGTTTGTAGGCGACATTTAGTTTATGTTTTAATTACTTACATGTATATTGATAAACCTATTGTTAACTTATTCTCTATTGCATGTATTTTTGTACTAATATTATGAAGAGGAAAGATTGGATTGTGTGCACCCAACAATAGGCTCCGATACTACAGGACCTATTTAAAAAATCTTTTCATTCGTCCCGCCCATATTCTAGTAGCTTCCACACCGCTTCCGTATATTCTGGATCATGAATTCATCGCTTAATTTTTAATATTTTATAGATATAAATTCAATTTTTATTTTTTTTATTATAGATATAATTCAGTGAAAATGTTTATTGACGAGTATAGATATAAAGTACTAGCTGTTTTCCCGTGACTTCGCACGCGTAAATTACAGTCCATGTCATGATTTAGTTAACCGTAAGTGATCGAATTTTTGAAATCAGTGTAGTAGTTTTGATCCTATTCGATGCAAATAAAAAATCAAATCTTTCCTATATATAATATTATTATATAGTATAGATAGTACAGAAATAAAATACATATGAAAAACATAGAGTTTCCGCCTTGCCACTATACAGATTTGTATTCCTGTTCTTTTGCAGTGCATACTGCGCTTCTGTGGAATTATCTCCCAGAAGGTCTCCCGAAGGCTCGATCATTAGGGTCCTTTAGCGATGAAGTTTGAAATTATTTCCTGTCCACATCTTGAAACTAGTTTCTTTTTATCAAATATTTGTAAAACTGTTTAATCGACTTCGCGTCTATGCATTTTATTTATTATAATACATACTTATAAAAGACAATTTCAGTCAGTATTAAAAAACTCTATAATAAACAAATGGATTTATTTCTTTACAGCACATACATAAATTCAATGTGACATACAAAAGATTTAAAGATTATTTATTAATAGTTCAAAAAGTATGCTCTAAAATATGTTTTTATCATTATAAATTTTTATTTAAACTTAATTTATTGAATATGTCTGGAAGAAAAAAAGAATCAAAGCAACATCAAAATTACTCACGTGATAAAAATGGCAGTGTCACCGAAAAACAATATGTCAAAAAAGCAAAAACTCGTACCTGTCAGAAGGGGCTATCTGTCCTTCTGGTTAGGAAACGGGCGATTTTGAAACATCCATCATTAATATTACGGTCGTGATTTAATTGGGCAGCATATTCGCTGTCCACTCAATTATTATGGAAAAACTGTCTTGTCTCTCTAATTACGCAGTGATGGGAGGCTGTCGACAAGGCGAAGAGATAAACAAATAAGAATACGAAGCTTTCCGGTCGAACAAAAAATCGGGTGAAGACCGAGACGGTGAACACTAAAACAATTATAAGATTTTGTTTCCAAAAAATAAAACTGACTTTTGAAAACGAATCAAGTAATGTCCTTAGTCAAACGTAAAACACAAGAAACTATTTTATCTGCTACTAGCTGTTTTCCCGCGACTTTGCAAGCGTACATTTTAGCCTATGTCAACTTCGTGTGATGTAGCTACCTATAGGTTGTATTTATAAAATCGGTCAGTAGTTTCGGGGCCTATTAGATGCAAACAAACCTCAAATCTTTCCTAATTATAATTTATTTATTTATTTTATTTATTTATTTATTTGAATAGGACAACCAACAAGACACAAATCGTCTATAAGTAAATTATTCAGTGCTTATAATATAAAATCGATGCTAAATTTTGCCTTAATTATAGGTTGCCACGGCATGCAAACGTGGATATAAATAACAGAACACTTTCTGATTACATACACTTATTCGAAGTCAAAAATACATATACTATTACAAGTCAATACATATAATTACTAACAATTAATTTTCAATCCATTAAGTGTAAAAAAGCAATAATCAATAAATTAATTAAAATTATAAAGAATGTAGACAATAATAACAACTAAACAAAAATAAAATTAAAATATGATTAAAATGTCAAATTAAATGTCAAAACAGGCACAGTAAATATTGCTACACAGGTCCAGATATGAGAGCTCGCACCTCCCGCTTGAATTGCAATGGTTTATTGCAAAAAATATCCGCGTGGCATTCTGGCTGTTTGCTTAACAGATTAAATTGTCTTTGGAGTCTATTTAATGTAGCATGGTGGCCCAGGTTACTTTTACTACCCTTCACCGAAAACGTAACATATCTGCCCAAACGAGGGAGCCTGAGAGGAATATTAAAGTTCAAGCGACTCAATAGAAAAGGGCAATCGATTAATCCATTTACAACTTTATAAAGTAACATATGGTCCAGAAGTAATCGTCTGTCCCTCAGACTCATCAGACCAAAAAAAGAAAGACGATCTCGGTATGAATGTAGTTCCTTAGTTTTGTGGGTCTGATAAGAAAGATGCCACATGAACCTTTTCTGGATTCGTTCAATACGCTTAATATAAATGTCATATTGTGGATTCCAGACCTGACTGCCATACTCCAGAATTGAGCGTACCAATGTTGAAAATAGCAAAACCTTAGTGGAAGCCCTTTTAAATTCCTTAGCGTTTCTCAGCACAAAACCCAGCATTTGAAATCCTTTTGTCACAATGGCATCCACATGCTTATTAAAGAGTAATTTTTTATCTAACATTACACCTAAATCACGCACTGAGTCCACCTCCTCTAACACACAACCATCGATGTCATAAGTGTGACTCGTTATGTTCTTGCATCTAGTAAATCGAATGTGCTTACATTTATCAACATTTAAAGTTAATTTATTATCAGCACACCACCTGGCTAGGTTGTTCAAATCTTCCTGTAGTAACGAAAAGTCTTCACTACAGCGGACTGGCATAGCTAGTTTCATATCGTCAGCATACAGGTAACAGGTAGCGTGTTTAAAGACGTGAACAACATCGTTGATAAATATATTGAAGAGGATTGGGCCAAGGTGGGACCCCTGAGGAACGCCGGATGTAGAAACAAATGGAGATGATGAAAAACCACACATAACCACTTTAGAAGTGCGAAGTTCTAGGTAAGAGGCAAACCATTCAAGAAGTCTACCCGCAACACCAAACCGTGAGAGCTTACATAGAAGAATTCCATGGTTAACGGTGTCAAAAGCCTTGCTTATATCAGTATAAATAGTATCAACAGATCCGCGTGAATCGAGCTCGTCCGTTACTTGTGCTAGAAAAGATACTAGATTCGAAGTTGTGGATCGGGACACCAAAAAGCCCGACTGCTGAGGTGATATCTGTTGACTAATATGCCATGACAAAAGCGGACACAACAAGGACTCGAAGACTTTAGAGAATACAGATAAAATTGATATCGGTCTATAGATTTTTACAGATGAGTTATCACCTGCTTTAAATACAGGGATAATAAAAGCTTCCTTCCACGCTAATGGAAATATGCCCGATCTCAGAGATGCATTGAAAATGATGGTGAGAGGTGGGGAAAGAGGAATGCTGCACTTTTTTATAAAAAGAGAAGGTATGTTATC
The DNA here is from genome assembly GCA_918026875.4 of Diatraea saccharalis. Classification (NCBI taxonomy): domain Eukaryota; kingdom Metazoa; phylum Arthropoda; class Insecta; order Lepidoptera; family Crambidae; genus Diatraea; species Diatraea saccharalis. The sequence goes on along the minus strand of OU893348.1, from coordinate 17,045 downwards.
TGGCCCGGCACCCTTTGTTCCATCCAAACTTCTCAATGCTTTGTGCACTTCCTTCTGAGAAAATTGAATAGCCCCAATAGTCTGGCTCGAGCAAGGAAATTCCATCATGTAGTCCTGTGGAGATGCAGAACTTGTGGTGCTATAAACGGTGGCAAAAAAGGAAGCAAAAAGATTACATACATTATCGCCACCTACAGCTTTAACCCCGTCAAAATTCATTGACGAGGGGTAAATAGTACTGTTACGACGCCGGTTTTTTATATGTGTCCAAAATAATTTTGGGTTTTTGGATAAAGAGTCCTCCATATTATTCATATATTTAAGGTAACAAGCATTGGTCAGATCCGTGCACCTTTTTTTTATTAAATTGAGAGCTAATTTATCCAACGGATTCTTGTATTTGATATACTTTTTCCTGAGTTTGTTCTTTTCATTTAAAAGATGAATCAATTCTCTTGTATACCAGGCTGGATACTTACCCGTAGTTGGCCGGCCTTTTGGCACATGCTTTACAATTGACTCTTTCAAAACTTTATAGAATTTTGACACCATTACATCAACAGAGTCAGAAGAAGATAGATAACTTTCCCAGTGCACTGAATCTAAATCGTCTACAATCCTGCCATAATCAGCCTTATGATAGTTATATCTTTCATTGTTGACTTTACCCAGTAAACCTTTACGCTCCTGGCCATAGATTGAGAATTCCAAAGGTGGATGATAAGGGTCAGTTTTAGTTAAGGGCAGATCACTACAACGTACAGTTGAAATTATGGAAGTAGAAAGAATGAGGTCCAAAATTTTACCTTTAAAATTAAGTACATTATTATACTGAGACAAATTGTTCAGCGCTAGAAACTCCAATAAATGCCTCTCAAGCGTATTTCCCACCGTATGATTAGTTGCAACCAATTCATTGTCTTCATTTTTATTCCAAAAAATAGAACTCAAATTAAAGTCTCCCAAAATTAAAGCCTTGCGGTTTGACTCCAGAACTCTAATACTATTGTTTATAAAACAGTCAAGATCACATTTTTGCACGGGTGAAGGGAGGTACACACAACATAAGTACAATTTGGTAACATATTTTCCCCGGAAATCTAACTCCACCCAGAGGTCTTCGCAGTCACTTTCAGCCTCATACAACCTTCGAGAGCAGAAGCGTTTGTTAACCGCAATGAGTACCCCGCCTCCCAGTTTACTTTTACGGAATTTACAAGTCTCTCTATCACGCCTGTACACAATATACTTATCACAAAACAATTCACTATCAAAAATGGTGTTGTCCAACCAGGTTTCACATAATACTACAATATCGTAATTGCAGCTCAAAACGTTTTTATAGAAGTCAGAGGTCTTCGTGCGTAGACCTCTAACGTTCTGGAAATATACATTTAGGGAATACACTTTGAAGTTAAAATAGGCAACACAATGTGCTTGAATCAGTTAAAAGAACGTCCGAAAAACAGGTGTGATTTATGCTAACTTTTCAAGTGTTGATGAATTTCGTACTAAAATGTATTCCGATGTGTCAGTCTTGCGCATATATATCCGACCAGCTCGAATCCAAACGTGCTTGTAATGAAGTTCTTTAGCTCGGGCTCGTGCTAAGGAGTGAAGCAGCTTGTTATCTGGCGACAAATTTTCAGCCACAAAAATGTCCGTCTTCTTTTCACTGCGAATACCCAGGTGATTCGTATTCAGTTTGTCCAACGGGTGGTTTTTATTGTATTTTATTACAGCAGCCAGGAATGTGTCACGCATCCGTGGACTATTTAGCTTGTATAATATTCATAATTGTACATCAAACATATCGACTTTGATTTTGATTTTAATTGTGGATTATATTTGACATTCAGTATGACTATCGTGGACAAGAAATCAGCCGCTAAATTGTCGGGGGTCTCCTCAAATATTGAAATTTTAGAAGCGGATATTGAGATATTGATTTCTAACAAATATTAAAAGGACATTGCTCAACGTCCATACATTGGTGGCCTCAGGGCCAAAAGAATATAGGAAAATACTTATTTTATTGTGTGTCACTAACTAATTATAATTATGTATTTATTATACCGCGACCGAGTTTTAGAACTTATTATCACGCAAAATATAATTCATTTTGAGGTTATAATTTGTTTGGAAAACCACCAAGAGATGGCACTCTATGATATTGATGTCTATATTGTCGAAGCAAAAAAACTCAACTTTAAGAAAGTCGGTTTTTCATTGTGATTTGTAAAAGTTTCTAAGTCAATCAATAGACAAATAAATCATTCTAATAGTTAAATAATATACCTATTGATAAGCTTAAAATTAAAAAACCTATAGCTTTTTGATGGTTTACATCAAAAGATGGCGCCTTAAATACATAAATGACATGATGTTAATATGTTTACGAGAAATATAAAGGTAATGTAATAGGAACAAAGTAGTTTTTAGGATATGTCGTATGAATATTAATCTTTCTGAATTGAAACAAGAGTGAATTATCAACAGGTAATAAATTTATTTTGTATAATATTCAGTTTTTATGTCCTTATGTTTTAGTTGGAAAATCACCAAGAGATGGCGCTTGTAGTAAATTTAAGTTTATTTTCGGTCAATTTAATTTAACGTTTTTGTGTTCGATGATTTAAAGGTTATCTAATAAAAATAAATGATCTTCTTGATCTGACGTGTTAATTACATCCATCTGACTCAAAAGAATTTAAGTATATTGAATGTGAATATTTGCGAATAAAAATGTTACTGTTAAAGTACTTTTAAATATTAATTTTGGATCGCAGCTTGTCTGTGTCAAATAAATATTTGATTCCAATTTAATAAATAAATTAGTAATTATTATTGAAGTATTAATATTTAATGGTATTGGGGCCATTTTCGGCGATGTCCTTTTAGGAGCAAAAAATATTGTATATGAAGCTTAAGGAACAGTTTTAATTGTTATTTTTGTTATTTTAAGTGGTCAAGTATTATTTATCTGCTCTCCTTCTAATAAACTTCAACTACATTGCATGCCTTGACTGTACTCCACCGCGTCATTTTCGTTAAAGGGGGTAAAAAAATTTTGGTTCACACAATTACTAGGATTATTGTATTAACTTCCTGTCATAGACTTCTGATCATTGTTCTAGGAAAGTTCTGCGAAGGAAGAATTGTGAACACATTATTTTTCCTTTTATTCTGGGATATAATATATTGCAAGCCTCCTAACTGTTTGGGAATATTCTTGACACGTTTTCAAAAGTATCCATTGGATATGTTTTATAAGAGTTTTTATGAAAATAGGAAACAATATATAGATGATAGATTAAAGAAAATAGAGACTATGGATATTGAAGACATATTGAACTTGATGCAGGAGATTTGGGCTTCGAGACCTGAGGGTGAGTTCATTTTTAGCCTAATACATATCCAGTTTCTTTATAGTTTTGTTCAAATAAAATTGTATTTATTTCAAAGTGCGAACCGTACAATTTCTATTTAGATGTGGGGCCGTCCATTAATCACATGAGGCTTGAAAAGCCGTCAAAAATTACTAAAATACACGTGATTCGGGTGGAGGGGGGGGGGGGGGTAGTCTTAAACGTCTCCATGTATCACCAAGGGGGGGTTGACGTGATTAATGGATGACCCCTGTGACTTGGTTAGCATTCTTTTGCAACTATTATGTTGTTTAGTTGCAAAGAGAAACATATTCAAATTGATTATTGTTTATCCAGTCTAGGTTATTTGGGAAATTGGGTACAATTCAAATACATAATTTCAAGTGATATATACTTAGGTGAGCAGTCCGGTCTGAGTCGTGACTCTGTTCAGTGGTCTGATCTGTGTGATGTGTCGCGATGTTTGGGCGCTCGCTCGCTCAGTGCATTATGTCGCCGCTTCGCTCAGGACTATCGCTACACGACCGCCGGATTCCCAGATCTCACGCTGTGGAACGTACACACTAAACGGGTGAGTCTTCAAAATTAATGTCCATAAGTTAATTTAAATAGAGTTATTGTATTTGATCACTTTTGCATTCACAATGCTATACTGTAAAATATTCTTAATGATAAATGCTTAAAATATCCACTTTGTCCCTGGCATTCTGAGATGGTACTTGAATACATGACCTTTCGCAATCCCGGCGACTGCTCTAATCCATTGAACTACCCAGGACCTAAAAGGACTGATTAATTTTTCAAGCACTTGTTTCTTTTTCGCTAGTACAGGGCGTATGTAGGGTACGAGTTCTGAAGCGATAAAATGTTAGTAAAATGTTAAAATAAGTCGTATAAACGAGTTATAATAAATCACACTAAACAAAAAGGTTATTCTATTTTGTTTTAAAAAGTACTTCGAAGTATTCATTCTAATTTTAATAAGCAATAAAAAATATTTCGGAGTAATAAACATTTGTTTGTCTTAACGTGTACGTGTACGGTTATATGTCCTTTGTGATTTTTAACATAGGTAAGGACTGTGTTTCAAAATTTTAAATAATCACGTGATTTTATGACTCTAAATTATAATGTCTATGTATATTACAATGTAAAGTTTAATGTTTGTACAGTTTCGTAGCTTATTTTTGAATACCTATTTACTTTATTATTTTTGGAAAGTATGTAATAAATTTTATTTTCAAATTTCAGATAAGATTCGTGGAAGTGAAGAGTGATACAGACAAGCCGTCATTGAAGCAGATACAGTGGATGCACTATCTACAGCAAAACGGTATCGACACAGAGTTTTGTTATGTAGGAGTTCACACTATGAGGAAAAAAGCTAGGGCACAGTAGATGTTATCTGTTCCATAATAAAAGATTGAGTGTGTCATTTTTATATTAAGAAAAAACACTTCTTGTCTGTTTTTTGTGCAACTATATCTAAATTGGGTAAATATCTTTTTTTGAAAATACATTATATATAGGAAACAGAACGGTTCTAACTTAAAACGAAGTTTTAATTTATAAAAATCATCAAGTTGAAGATACTATATAATATGATAGCTTTGATAAGAATAATATTTTTAAAACAAAAAGGTCGTATACAGGGTTACATTACGAAAGTAGTTGCATGAAATTACCTTCATTGCATTAATTTCGCTTCCACTTTCGCAATGCCTGCATTACTTTCACGACACCATAGTGGTATCTACTATTTCCAACCAACTAATTTGATCTATTTCCATGGCGAAACTAGTGTCGTGACACCAACTGCGCCTCTTAAAGCTTCGATGTTGGCGGAATCAGTGTCTCAGAGACAGCACAAACGTCCACTAAAGTTTAAAGAAGCCTTTAAGCTCTAATGAATCTCAAATAGGTAATGTCACTTTAAACTAATATACGTTTGGACTTAATGGACGTTTGTGCAACTGGCTGTCAGAGTTACTGTTTTTGCTTGTCATTAAAGTAATTGGGATGACGACTAATTTTTGTTTATTTGTACGTCAGGTAGATTGTTGAAAAATATTAAATGCGTATTTTTTTCGTAATCATTAGATCAAGGCGAGACATTGAGTCAAAATGTACCATGACGTCACATTATGGTACATTTTCTACAAAATTGTGACATAGCTAGCGCCCACTCCTCAACTTTAATGCCTGTTGTCTAAACTATATCTTGTTAAATTGAAAAAAAAAGAACGTATCTAATATTTTTTTATTATCCGACTAAATAGAATCTCTTTTTTTACCCAGTCGTCATCCCTGTTGCACATGCGTCGAAATTAGTTTCATGAAACCTATCTTTGGTTTCATATATGTAACTACTTTCGTAGCTAATGTAAATTTTGCTCAAGAATTTAACCATAACTCAATACTTCAAACAAAAATGATTTTTCAATCTCACATTATACTCTCGAAGTTTATAGATCTGTTTTATAAATAGACAAAAGTATGACATGTATGTCACTTCTAGTTATGATCATAATATGGTTGGAAGAAGTACGGATATGCTATCAAACGAGAAAAAATATCGGGAAAGGCAAAAAACGTTAATACTTAAACGTTGTTGTTATGTAACATTATAAGGGTCTTGGACTGTCGTAATTCTGTTGGAATACATTTTAAAAGTAAAAAAGTATATCAATTAAATGATATTATTGTATTTTTAATCTTTAAAATAATCATTTTAGTGTCAAAATAATGTTATCTGAAACACTGTTTATAAGTATACTACGTGACGTCATAACTCGCTGTCATTATAGGGCTACTACAGCCAAATTTGTATCCAAACTGATACAAAAATACACATGAACATACTCACCGTTGGTATAGAGAAATTAGCATTATGCATTCGTTGCAATTCAGTTTGTAACATGTACAGACTTTTATGATAAAATTAGGCATAAAAAACTTAGCGATTTTAAATATATTTTTTATCTTTAGTGTTGTGACGAGTTCGATGCTTAGGCAAATGAATAGAAGTCCGACTAAGCTTGAGAACTTGATTTATTAAAGAGTAACCAAAAAAAGTAGCTCGGTGGCGTAGTGGATAAGCGCCACGGCCCGCGATCGTTGTCTTTAAGCAACTTTAACAAGGGTCAGTCATAGGATGGGTGACCAAAATATTATTATCTCGGGCTACTCCGTGCTTCGGAAGGCAAGTTAAGCCGTTGGTCCCGGTCGTGCATTTGCAGTCGTTAATACGCATTGGGCCATCCTCCTTAACCATCCATAAGGGGACGTAAAAGGGCTGGTCATGATGATGAATCAAAAAAAATTCGTTGCTGGGTTTTCCGTAATGGGTAGAACTTAGTAGATATTTCACGAAGAGATACGTTTACATGTTTCTTATTTATATAATTTAATATGAATAAATTATCATGTTCTCGCCGGATGATTTTTTCACGAACTGACTAATCATAAAGAGCATATTGGATTACTCAAAATTTCAAATTGCGAAAGGTGAATAATAAAAATAAATGATGTTGAAGATCAAAGACAAAAAGTTTGCATGCGGAAACCTAGGACAAAATAAACGGTCGTTACAGTGTATTTTATAATTATAACTTTCAGTAAAATCTTCTGTCAGGCGATGTTCGGTAGAGTCAATCTTATCTGGCAATCGATCATGAGAAGTGACGTCACGAACCTACAATGCCAGGATCAGTTTGAGACAATTTTGAAAAAATGGTCCAAGACTCTATTTGTACTTTGAAAAAAAAAAAAACACCTGTCTTAAAACTATGTACTATAATAAATTAAGTTCCGTACAAGAGAAGAAGTACAAGAGGTACTGTTTGCAATGTGTATACAATATTTTGTATAGTAAGTTTTGCCTAAGAGGCCTTTCATGTTATAATTTTACTATTGTAAGTGTTTTAGATATATGACTGAAAAATATTTTTATTTAGAAATAAAAGCTGTATGTTTTTTTTAAATATTTCTTACTATCGACTAGTCTGGTGCTATTGTATTCATAAATAAATGTGTATTTTTATTGTTTTTGTTATTATTTAATCAAAATTATATAAACTTTAAAATGGTGAATACACGCGGAATGTAAAAAGTTTTAATATTTTATGAATTCATATTGAAATGTTTTGAAATTTAAAAATGAGATATTATCTGTACACACGTCAGTTAAGCACAATGTTAAATATGTCATATTTCCACAATGGATTTCGAACTCTACTCTCAATACATAAGTTTAATTAATAATCAAGTAGACAAAAACAGTTTCGTATAGTCTCACGTACTGTTGACAGTACATTATTTCTTAAACATCGCTAAAATATTTAAAAAAACGAAAGCACTAAATAAGCTCCTCCACTAGATGGCGACTCTAGCAAAAGTTGACTTTTGCAGGAAACGAATGGACCAAAGACAGTCATTTTCGTACCTTTAAAGTTTAAACTAACAAAAAAAACTGAAATTTGAAAAGTTCGAAACTTAGATATCAATACAAATACGAAAAAGTATTAATAGAATATGAGTTGTTTAAAGAGTTCTGAAAACTAATTTACTTTTAAACTCGAAAGGAAACCGGAAAGGTTGTCTTGGAGAAATCAAGAACGTACCGTGGCGACATCTAGTTTGATTTCGGGAACTAATGTTTTTTTTTAATACTTCCTCATTGTATCAAGTATTGTTTGTTATTTTTCAAAATATCTTTGTATAAAATTCATCAATGTGGAACCCAAAACCTTGCAATCAGGCGACTGCTTTTTCTATAAAAATGCCGTGTATAAATTTTAAATTCAAATTTATACATATAATAAAAAGAAGATTTTAAATATTTTTACAGGTCCAATATTATATTATATGTTATAAAATATATGACCTGTACAAAAGTTTTCTGATCTACTCTGGTCAATAGGGATGAAGACACATTTTTGTTTATTTGACCATCAGGTAGATTATTTAAGAATATTAAATACGTATTTTTATACTATTTTTTAAATAATCAATAAATTACGGCGATAAATTGAGTTAAAATGTCGTATTACGTCACGCTTTGTACATTTTCTACAAAACTGTGAAAAAGCGAGCCTCCACTCCTTTAATGTCTATTACCTAACCCATTTCTTGTTTAAATTGAAGCAAAAAAAAAAACATGAATCAAAATTTTTCTATCTTTGATTGGCGGACTACATTTTTTTTTCTTTCTTTATGAAAGTTAAGCTCAAAGGGCATAATTTTACTATTGTCAAAGAGGAGTCAAAGAGTACAGTACTTAAATATTATCAAGTTGCTGTCAACCTAATAGGTTATTACAATAAGTAAAATATAAATAATAAGATTCCATGTTCGCTTTATGTGCCGACAAATGGGTAGTAACTGTATACATACCGTTGATAGCGATGTCTGTGGTGTCTGCTATATCAGTTTTATATCTGTGCTGCAAGAATCGGACCGACAGGCGGAGAGGCTACATGGACGTCTCCGAGAAACCATCCGCAAATGAATAGGGACTTTAAATTATATTTTTTTAATATAAAATACTTACATTGCTCTTTCTATAATAGTAGGGTAGTTTGAATTTTGCTGATATATACAAACATGGAAGATTAATGTTATTGTATTACTCTTTTTTTTTACATTGGTATGATTTTGTAGTAAAAAAAAAAAAGCAATTCGTAGACGTCTTGAACCTTCCAACCCTGGAAATTGATGCGAAGTTTGCTACCAATGTCAGAACTAGCTATGTAATCATAGCTAATTCTGTAAATTGTTCTTGAACCTACATTGGTATTTAACAAATTATTACCTAGAATCTTTATTTCAAAAATAATGTTTAATAATTATTTTTTGAAACCAAAAAATAGGAGACGAAAAATAACAAAACGAAATAGGTAACAGATTATTTATTAAAATATATAATATACAAATCGCAACATAATATTTACATTCAACAATACACCATCCTACACACAGTGTGGTAGGGTAATAACATAAGGCACTTACTATTAAAATTCATTAAATATTTAACATGATACATACATCTCATAACCAATACTAAACACACTCCCTATGGTATAAAACTTTCACCTGCTTACAAATATAATTTACATAAACAATACCAAACATTTGGCAAGGGTTCTTACATTGAGCATTTCATATGTATAATATGACTTCTAACATACATAGTATTACATAAAATTACTTATAACAATTCTACAAAATGTAGATACAGTCTACGGTTCGTGCATAACAGCTTTTTACTAGTAACAATACAACAAAATCCATCCTAAAATTCCTAAGTAAATAACACATTTCAAATCCATCCCCTAGTTTTGCTTGGTAACACAAACAAATAAACAAGTCCTTTATATATTAATTAATTTTGTAAAGACTGGCCATGATAAATAGGAAAATATAGAATACAAATATATTCATCTACGATTCATATGTCATTTATACGAGCTCTATAAAACATTTATTTTGGTTACACACCCTAATTAATTGCATTTAAAACAGTTTACTCACGTTACACAGTCTAATTAGATTATCACGATAATGTTGCCAATTCTGTTGCATTACTCTTCAAAACTAAAAAAAAAAAAATTGTTTGGCTTCGTTTTGATGTTATTTTGTGGTCGCATGTAATCAAATAAATATAATTACGCTATTATAACCTAAGTCTTGTTTGTGCAACAAAATTTGCTATCAATGATAATGGACAAATTGGCGAAAATAATACCTACACCTATACGAAAATTAACAATATTAAGATAACAAAATCAGACACCAAACTTATTATAAAAGGACTTTTAGAATTTAATGACTGGCAAAATAAGTTGACACAACAAAGTTATTAAAATAATGAAACTACATAGATATAATTTTAAATAAAAACGTGCTTTGAAAAAAGTAACTTAAAAGTTTTCGATCATATTACAATAACATAATGTCTCCGTCAGTCATTGGTGAATTGTGTTCAGGACTCCTGGTTACAAACAAAACAATTTATTAAATATCATTTCTTCATGCAAATAGAAATACCACCATAACCAAAAGTTAGTGAAACCGATGAGAAGCTCACATGCCATTTAATTAAAGTGAAATCTGACTAAATGTGAGTTCATTTATTAGAATATTATAAGAACTCTTAAGTTGCATCTTAGCAGCTCTAATTTATGTGGTTGATGGTTCTTCATAAACTCGTCTTACATAAATAACTGATGTCCATAAAATTAATTGTCACCTTCCTAACGGTAGTAAAGGAGACAATAGTTGTTTAAAATTATCACTTTAACTCAAAAAACAATATAATTTCATGATTGATAAAACGTTTGTTACATAGACTAATTAGAAATTGCATCTCCTACCATAATGTATCGATACGGCAGTGTTTTTTTAAACATTTTTGAAGACAACTCTTTGGAAATAAAATATTTACATAGAGTCATAAAATAAAACCTAGTGCACGAAAACATTGAAATACGATCGATATTTTGGTGGAACCCAACATACACAATTTGCAGAACTCTAGATCTACGCGGAGCACATTAATAAACGCTGAGATAGAGGAAAATAGAATGGGTGTGATTCATAATACTATAAAATCATTTCATGGTCTGTGCCGCTTGACCATATGAGATTACACATCTTCACGTGAACAGATGTGTCAATGCCCCTACCAGCCCCGCGCGAGGGGGGGACGTTCCATGAATGGTACTGCGAGCGCGGTCCAGTAGTACGCTTTCGATTATGTCATTTGTGATGAAATTTTATAACGACGTGTGTTCGTTCGAATATAACATCTGTCATTACTGAAATGAAAAATAACACCGGCTTAGGTTAGTCACCAGTTAAGGACCAGCTGCCAGATGGATGGTTGGAGTGGAAGATTAGAATCTTGACCAAAGATGGATTAGGGGGTGAATTGGCCCCCCAGATTCAAAATAAAATTCGCAATACCCACTATAGGATTGGCCAGGGCTTTCTCCCTAGAACGTACTTCCTTGTCAGAGAAGACCTTCAGAAACAAAAGTAAAACTTTGGCCATTATGCGTTGGGCTGATCATGTCTCTAGCTACTCGGATAAGAGGCTCAGCAATACAAAACGAAATTGTGATAGCTGCAGTCGCGAGGATGAAGCCCCTTCTGAAGAGCAGACAGGCAGCAAACTGGGAACTTTCCGATCTAAGTTATCAGAAAAAAAGCAAGAGGACAATTCGCCTAGAAAGAGTTGAAAAAGACCAATAGGAGCTGAAACTCATGATGGAACAGTTCATTCAAAGTTTCCAAACTGCTTATTCAGGGTCATGTTCAGAAGGCGATATGGCGTCGCAAAATCCAGCAGAGGGCGAAATAGACATTACTCAGCCGGAAGTCTCGTCTCCAAATCCATGGGTCTCTCCTTTAGCCTATACAGAGGAAGAATAGTTGGTCAGAAACCACCAAGCAACATGACCCTTCTATGCGGGCTCCTAAGCCATACATTGTTACACAAGGCATACAATGTCAGCGCTTGGGGGATATCACTTTTAATCAGATAAGATATGCTGAAGTGCAGAATAAACTACATGCTTACCCAGTTTTCGATCCTTTGAAAACCAATCTCATCACGACAACCTTCATGTCATCGTCATAACGCATGCCTTACTGTTCCAGAGGGACGCTCTGTCAAATACTCTAAAGGACCTGGCAACCAAACATTCGGCTATGAAAGATTTAAAAGTATCTTGTCGACAGACTCACCACTGAAGATAGTCTCAGATAATTTACTGCAATATGTATGTGGCAGAACGGCAGAGGTTATTGAACAAAGAAGAAATACACTCCTCCCGAAAAATGCATATCAAGCCTCTTCTCGTTGCCTCCTTATATACCTCCTTCCACAACGCATCTGTTCTGTAAGAAACAATAAGTGGGGTCGCTCAAGCAGCCATCACATCAGAGCTTTTTCGTATCCCCTATAGAAAACCACTGCAGCCCAAACGATTTGATGTTGCATCAACACCTCGATAAGCCTGGCCGACGGAGAGAGAGCCGAAAGCGTCAAGGCTTTTCAAACGTCCAAACATCTCCAAAAATCAAGACAAAAGCCAGTTACCTCTCGAGGAAAGGCATCAAAAGAGAACCCCATTGGGGGACACTCGTCAAAAAAGCACAGATTTTGAAGGTTTCAGTGGAGGGCGGCTTCTAAAATTTATAGAGGTTTGGAACATGGAGGGGGCGTCATCAAGTATTATGAATATAATCAGAGGGTACCTCATTCTCTTCGTGAAGCAACTCCCACTCATACCTTTTCAAGCAGGAATCCGGAAACAAAACGCGATAAAAACATTGGATTTGGAAATTTAATCACTCATAAATCAGGGAGTTCTAGAAGGGACAACGTCCAAGTCTGGCAACCTGTCGACTATGTTTCTAGTCCCAAAACCCAACAACAAAATTCGTTCTATAATAAACCTCAGAGCCCTAAACAAATATTTGTCACCAAAGAAATTTCTACTGATAAAGAATTTCTATGTACTTCTGTTTCTACAGAAAGAAGATTAACTTGCAAAAATAGATCTTCATCAGGCTTACTTCCACGTTTCTGTAGCCACCCGTCATCGAAGATTTCTCTCAATAGTCTATCAGGACAGAGTATTGAAATTTACATGCCTCCCGTTTCGCCTATCGACAGCTCCCCTAACCTTCGCAAGGGTATCAAACTGGCTGGCGTCGTGCCTAAGGCAGATGGGGATCAGAGTTATTGTTTACCTCGATGACTTCCTGCTTGCCAACCAAAATCCAATAAAACTACAGGACGATGTGATCATAGCAACACAATTCTTACTAAGAAGCGGATTTGGGATATTAAAACCATTATCACCTGGATGAGAAACGCTATAATATAGGAAGACAGTGTATTTCAAGTACGGCACTTAGCTCTAATATTACTACTAGCTTCACGATCTCACGGTTCTCAGGATCGATAATTAAAGTATGTCTATTGACGACTCATCGGTAACTATTGGCCCGATTTTGGATTAAAAACTGATAATCACACATATCGTCAATTAGCGTGGAAATTGTTTAAATTCCATTGACTCAACTTTAGTTAATGCTAGTTTAAGTACTATTTAAGGTTCCTATTATTGTTCCCACTGAAGCTTTTGATTTATGTCTTATTTCATTGTGATTCAAATATAATCAATTTTCTTCGAAAATGTTATTGTTTTAATTGAATTCACTACACAAGCATTTACTTATTTACCTATCTGATTATCAGTAGGCTTCCCCCGCGACATCACAACCCAAAAATATCTCACATGGTCAAGCTGACCGCACAGACCATGAATTAACGAACGTTTTTCCCCAGAAGGGATAAAAACGCTGTACTTTATGTCATTCTTAGGCTCGAAAAGGTAATTACTGGACAACCAGATCTCAAGGTACTGACTGGACCGCGCTCGCAGCACCGTTAGTGGACCCCCCCCCCCCCCGGGCTGGGAGGGGCATTAATACGGCATAGACCATAAAATACATTGTTTTTATATTATTAGGGGAAAAACATGTAATAAACAAGTAATAAACAGCTATTTATGAATAAAAAAGCGACAAATAGCTTATAAGCGCTGCTTTAGTCAGGTCGAAAATTGATAAAAAAAGAAGGGATTGATCAGTTCCCATTTGTGACAGTATTCCGCCATACGGCTTTTCTATACCGGCTTTATTATGGTAACTAACGTGCTTGTATACTTCTCCCAAAATCGTAGTACTTAAAAATATTTTAGGTGATAGTTGTCATCATGATATAAAGTAACTTATTTTAATTGTTTTCTTAACTTTCTTAAATAATTCACTTATAACTAAATGATATAACAACCGATCTTAAAAAATACTTGTATATTAAAAATTCTCAAAGTGATAAGGCACAGTATCTTTGATGAACAATTTTACAAGATATAATAAGTAAACATTTCTATCAAAATACGATTTAATAAAATATTTTATAGGGATTTTGATGAATATATATATAATTTTATTTGTTCGGTGCGCAATTTTAAAGCGCATCAAAATGTGGCGTCTTCTAGCAACACGTGCAACCTTAAATATATTTCGTCGTTTTCTCAAACGAAACCTACCAAAACTTCTTAAACTGTGTCTTTCCACATTCCAAGTTAAAAACCCTAACTGTCCGTGAAATACGTATAATAATAGCCTACACTAATGTGTACGCTATTACAGCACGTACAGACCGAGCTAACGAACGTCAAACGTATATTCAACACTAAACCTTATCCTTGTGCCTATAAGATCAATAAAATAATTTCGTTGGCGTAGGCTATGAATGCTAACGTACGTAGCTTTGTAGATCCTTGTCATTGAATATAACGTTATAACGTTCCTTTATGAACCATTAAAACAACCTATACAACTGCCATTGTACAATTTTCATGCATAGAAGCGAATAGTATACTGCAAGTTCGATGTTTAGATTTATTAAATAATGATGTTTTCTTGTCTTAGTAATCCGATTTTTGCACTGGCAACTGTTTAGTGATTTTTTTTTACACTGACAATTGTGGTGTAGTGATGAGATGTATCCGTCACCGGTATATTTGTACGTGCTCACATGTTAGGCTCCTGCTTGAAGGGCATGGGGTCGAGGAAGCTGGCGTCAGGTAACGGCACCACCGGCACTAGCGGCGGTGAAGACGCGCCCGCTCCCGCTTCCGCCTCCGCTCCCGCCCCCGCCCCCGCGCCTACTCCCGCCCCACCCTCAACAGCGTCCGTAGATGCTCCTATAGATGACAATTGAATATAATTAATTAAGAAAAATTCACAAACGTTTATCTGAAGACCTACAAATTTCTCCAGAAAACGAAATTTCGTCTCATTTCGAATCGCTAGTATGACTTAAAAAAGACCCGTTTTCTATTAATTTATGATGCAAAAGAGGCAGGAGCTGACACTGCTTCTGATTCATAATCTTTATGTATATGATTTTAAGAAGAGTTCATAATTTTCCAATTTTTCGTTGATGGACGAACTTACTGAGCCCTCAGATCAAAAGTACCTAAAGCACTTTTATTATGGAAATCTGAAAAACGAAAGTATCCACACTACAGAATAATTATCTTTATCTAATAGCTGTTCGTCCGAAATTAGTGTTGCATCATCATTCACAACGAAAACCTATATGTATATCATGGCGGTTTAGTGTCCTTAGTAGAGTTTTTAATAATTGGCTACTAGACAGTTATACTGGCTTTCCGCCAGCGGGTTTATAATATATTTTATCAAAATAAACTTGGATTATAAGAACCGAAATGCGGGCGGCCATGACGGAGCATCGTGTGACGTCATATTTCAATAAATAAAACGTCAACGTCTTTACGTTTAGTACTCATTTTTATTGCCACGTGAGTAAACAAAATTCTTTTAAATAAGGAAAAATACATTTTATTCGTTAAAGAACAACTTATTGAAGAAAAATAAATCTGACAGTGGTTTAATATGATCATATGAAAGTTGTAAATACATTTCCTAAAACAGTCAACGGGACGTTTCGGGAATTGGAAATTCTGAACTTAAGAAATTCCATTGCTGGGACATTATAACAATAATAATAATAAATTCAAATATGTTTATTTCTCCTCACAAATTCACATACTACACAATGGGTACATACATTTTTTGTAGTTTATTTTGCTCGTTAATTTGTGGGAGACTGGTGTCTACAGTAGGCTTAGCCTGAAATAATAAATCACCAGGTTCCCACCCCACGATCGATCGAACATATCTCTTCTTTTCATATAACTGCTGGGACATTGGTATGCTGATTGAACTCACCACCGAGTAGCATCTCCTGCAGCAGACTGTCGACGTGCGCGACTCCAAACAGTTTGGCGAACTGTATCTGTTCTATCATTTGCCACGTGATACTCTGTAACGGCGGCAAGCATAGTAGCAGTTCGCCGAAACGTCCGCGACCGTCGTACTGACGGTCACTTATATAGTCCTCCAGGTTGATTTGCACTTGATAACGCAGCTGCTTTATCTTCTGCGGCTGAGATAGACCTTTGGCATCTGTAAACAATACATTCTGTAACTGATATTTAATCTTAATCATCCAAGGCCTGAGCCCCTGCAGCGGGCACGCAAAATGGCTGGTGATGATGACCTCATATTTTAAACGTGAAAGTTTAAATCACTGACGGCAGTATTCAGTTAGAAACAATTTTATAAAGAAACCATGACACTGAAACGGATAAAAAGGTTTGAATTCGTTCCTTTACAAATAATACGATTAAAAAACCATCAACTTAAATAATTATTTTATTCTGGCTTTTAGTATTTGTTGTTGAAGCAGCAACAGAAATACATCATCTGTGAAAGTTTCAACTGTCTAAATTTCACAGCCTGACGACAGAGAGACGGACAGAGAAGTCGTAGTAATAGGGTTCCCGGGTACGGAATCCTAAAAACGAAATTAGCATATATTGCGTAGATTGATTTAGCATTTATTGTGTAGATCATGATTGTATACTGACTTGGGTCGAAGAAGATGATTGCCTTTAGGCAAGCGAACTCTGTGTCATCGATGTCGATCTCGCGCAGAGGCTTCACTATCTCGTCCATCACGCGCATGCCTATCATACTGATGTCGAT